>OZ035962.1:51526810-52942228 GCA_964034945.1 Chrysopilus asiliformis | reverse complement strand
CAACACTCCTCCAGCCTTACGATGGAACAGACTTTTGTTGTTTTCGAATTCTTTCTGATCGTCTCGGGTAATCGGGATTATCCTGTCGGGCCGGAAATTTTTCTTGTTCCTTCGGTTCATTCTGCGGCGTTAGACGATCTTGAGTGTTTGTGGATCCGGTTTCTTCTTCCTGTGGAGGTGCGTCGATTGGAGGTTCTCTTGGACGTAATTGATCCAGGTGCCGCCGCACAACGCCTTCATCCATGTTTACCTTATAGGAAACCGACCCCGTTTTATCCTTTATCGTTGCAGGAATCCAATTTGGTCCAGCGGAATAATTCTTGCTCCATATAGGTTGGTTTGGTTGGAATTCCTTTACTGCAGGGTTAGTCCAAGAACGAATTCTGTGGTCACAAGGAAAAACCGCATAAGTCGAAAAAGCGTGTTTTGAGTAATTTGGGTTTAAAGTTTTGATTATTTTTGTTTTTGCAAGCAAAACTGACTTAGGTTATATGGTTTTTGCTCTGCCATTCCTCATAGGGGTACAGCATGAAAACCAAATTTTGACAGAATATAGAACTGGATAAGGAGAATTCAAATATGCACCTTTAAAACCACATAACTCGACTTAAGCGGTTTTTCCTTGTGACCACAGAATTGGTTCAGCATCCGGATGTATTTTGTCGAAGTACGTAGATAACCGTCGCTTTAATGAGATTTCCATTGGGGCTTTACCCGTAGTGGCGTTTGGAGTCGTGTGTTGGGTCAGTAAGAACCTTGCTAACCGAAGCTGCATATCTCCATTCACGTTTCTTTTAAGATACTCCTTTGTAGTTCTAACCATTCGTTCTGCCTGTCCATTGGTGGATGGATGATATGGTGCAGCTAACACATGAGTAACGAGGTTATTTTTGCAAAATTGCTGTAATTCGACAGAAGTAAATGCTGTCCCGTTGTCGGACACGATCATGTCTGGCAGTCCATGGGTAGGGAACAGTGATCGGAGAAACTGTCGTGGTGTTTTTAGATGGATTAGAAGTTTATGGATGATGGAAACGATGGATGGTGAAAACTAAAACACAATTCACAACACAATTCACTTTTAACTATTCGTTCTTTATTTCTTAATCTGTCTTTTGTATAAATATCTTCTAATCATTAAGTTTAATAACTAACTTTTTGACAACTGATTTAAAACTTTACTTCTTGACTATTGATTTTAAACTCTTCTTATTAACTATTGATTTTACACTTTCTTTCTTGACTTATTATTTCAAACTGTACTTTTTGACTATTGATTTTAAACTTTTCTTCTTGAATCTTGATTTTGAACTTTCTTTCTTGACTAATCAATTAAAAACTCTTGTACTTGACTCTCAAATTAAAACTGTACTTCTTGACTTCTAAAATAAAACCTTTTTAATTGACTTCTGATTTACGACTTAACTCTTTGACTATTAAATTAAAACTTAACTCTTTGACTATTAAACTAAAACTGTTTTATTTGACTATCAAATTAAAACTGTTCTTGTTGACTTCTAATTAAAAACTGTTCCTCTTGACTACTAAATTCAAACTGTTCTTTGTCAAATTCTTCCATACCTAAATTTTGACCTCTTGCTTTGTTGAATCGAGTAGGGGTTCGGATCTACGTTAACATTTCTACAACACGAAATTAATAACTTTACTTTCCCATGGGAAAATATAAATAATAGGTCAATCGAATGTTGACACATCGTAACTTCAATAAGTCGATATTTGGAAATAGCAACGTTGAAATTTAGTCTTCGTTCAAAAATGAGACTTTGTTGCTTAACGATTTTCTGTTGAAATTACTATGTTGGCAATAGTTTTTAGTAACTACAACGGTCACTGAACCATTTAACAACTTTCGACATCCATTGCTTATAGTTGATGTTGAATAGTTAGATTTTGTAAGTATCCGGTCTCGATTCCATTTCACTACATTCCTTCCCCCTTCAACAAAGGAAAATGTCGTAGACATTTTTCTTATTGTTTTTTTTTTGTTAGGAAAAAAAAAGAATCTTATGTTTAGTTTTTACAATATCATCTTAAACATGTATATATACAGGGTGCGCCATCTGTTCCTCCGGTATGAGAATGTTGAATAACTTTTTAAAGAAACAATAGATTGCAAAAAATGGTGTTTTTTTATTTAGTTCAATCCTTTACAATTTATGTGGACTACTTTTTGAAAACAACATCGATCAAATGACCACCTTTATTGGCCACCGCAAACTGTGCTCTTTTTCGGGCATTTTCCATCACTTCTTCGAGCATCTCCGTCGGTATGGCAGCTATTTCGGCACGAATATTGGTCTTGAGCTCGTCAATGGTCTTCGGGTTGCTGGCGTAAACTTTACTCTTCAAATAACCCCACAAAAAGAAGTCTGGGGGGGTTAAATCAGGGGATCTTGGTGGCCAGTCAATATCGCCTCTTTTCGATATCACACGTCTAGGGAATTTTTGTTGCAAAAACCGTATTGTTTGGTCCGCTGTGTGGCATGGCGCCCCGTCTTGCTGAAACCAGAAGTCAGTCAGACCTTTTTCACGCATTTTCGGACACACAAAATGTGCCAACATCCACCGATATCGATTACCATTAACTGTTTCACCTTCATTGAAGAAAAATGGCCCAATGATGGTTTTTGCGCACACGCCGGCCCAAACAGTCACTTTTCGATCATGCAATGGTATTTCATGAATCTCGTGAGGATTTTCTGTCGCCCAAATGCGGCAATTTTGTTTATTAACACCGGCAGAGGGAGTGAAATGTGCCTCGTCGGTCATTAAAACTTGCATCCAAAATTGAACGACTATTTTCAATGTACATCGTCACTATTTCGGCGCGTTCTTTCGGTGTGAAGCGGTTCATGGTTAAAATTGTACTGGTTTGACGTTTCCAAAACGTGTCTAGGAAAGCAAATCGGTTGACAAATGGCGAAGTTATTGAATGTTTACATACCGGAGGAACAGATGGCGCACCCTGTATATATATATATATATATATATATATATATATATATATATATATATATATTTTTTTTTACAATTTTACTTTAATTAATTATTTTGAATTCATTACATTCATTTAAATTCCTTACATTTATTTATTATAAATTTTCCTTTTTATAAAAGTTTAGTTTTTAATATTTAAATGTTATCAATAGATATATATTAAAAGACATATATATATATATATATATATATATATATATATATATATATATATATATATATATATATATATATATATATATATATATATATATATATATATATATATATATATTTTTTTTTTTTTTTTTTTTTTTTTTTTCAATCTTTTCGTACAATTTTACTATTATTAATATAATTATATGAAATTTTACAAAAAAAATATTTTTCTTGATAAAGTTAAATTAAACCTTTAATGTATTTATTTTCGGGGTTGTGAAACGAATGCCCCCAAGTTTAAATGGTGTGGGAGGTAAATTATATGGTGGTCCGGATTTTAGTTCTAATGGTTTTTCGTAATTTTGTTCTTCGTTTTTTGTGTTATCGGGTATAGGTCGGGAAATAACGATTTCTGGTATTGTTCTTTTCATTTCAATTGATTCTTGATGGACAATCTTGATTTCCTTTTTCCTACACAATATTTTAAACATTAATACTGCCCCTAGAGATATTGCGAGCATTCCTATTAGGATATATTGGATTATTTGGGTTTTTTCATGCTTTAGATGTCGTTCCCTGTTATCTACTTCTAATACCTGTTTTTCTAGATCTTGAATTGATAGGCTTTCTTGTTCTAAAGTTTTATCATAATTATTGAAATTTGCCAATTTTAGTTTGAAAATTCCTGGAATACTTTTGTTAGATTTTTTTAAGATATCTAAACCCACTTTTGGTATGTAATTAATAAAATTTTCTGCTTGAAAAATTGGTAAGTTATGTTCCATGTCGTTTTCAAATGGAATTAGTAGATTTCCTATAGTGTATGTACAAAATTTTAGTAATGTAAGTACTCCTTGGCCCCTTAATGAAAATTGTTGTGCCTTATTGTCGCAAGTTGTTTGAAGAACGTTTTTATTTTCGAAAGAAAAATACCAAACGTTTTTCTTAACCATTTTGACTATAGTGTCATGTATCCCTGAAATTATTTTATAGGGGCAACTGTTTTGCTTCGTATTTGACGAATTTTGATTATTATATAGGCAACTAGAGTTCGTTGGTTGTAATTCCTTTGGTTTTAACATTTTACATAGAAATACTTTTGTGTTATTTAGTAATTTCATACAGGTACAATGATCTTTGAAATCTTCGGTGTTAAACTCGAAAATCTGTACCGGGTTAGTGCTATTCAAAATGTATGTGGTGTCTGTGATTACAATTGAATATTTTTGTGGGGTTATTTTTGTTGGTAATACGTATACTTTGCTTGCCGTGAATAAACCTTTTTCGGGAAGAGGTAATTTAATTTTGATTATGACTTGTGATTCTAAGTGAAAGCTTTCTATCGTAAGACTTTCTTTTAATAATTGATAACCTTCCAGATTTGAATTTTGAACATGTTGTTGTATTCTCATTTGTACATTTCTTATGTCGGATATCTTTAGTATTAATGGATGTAATCTATTTAAACTTAAAGAATTTATGATCGTAAATAGGTTTGTTTGCTTTTGGAAAATATTATTTAGCCTCATCAAAATATAGGACGTTATGTCGTTAATTTCTAATTGTAATTTCAATTCGCGGACCTCCATGTTAAGATTATCAAATTTTGATGCCATCATATTTGTAAAATTATTCAATTTATTTAACATTATATTTTGTTCATTTTTCAAATCTCTGAGTGGTGCACTCAATTTTTCAAAATTAGATTTTAATAGTGTCATTTGTTTTTTGATTAAATCTAAATGTTCTATATCATGTGTTTCTAAATTTTTTAGCCTATTATAGATATCTTCGGCTTCGTAACTATCCATTGTTCCAAATACCTTGTTTAATACCCATCCCCCTAAATTTACTAAACCTCATTTCTTTTTAATAATATTGTTCGAATCTCTATTTTTTCCCAAAAAATACTCCAATTCGAAATTTCTGGCTTGGACTTCTGAGATTAAAAAGTTTATATCTTTTTCCCAATGATGGCAGTCTCCATTTCCAAAATTTGTTTCTCTAGCGTGACATATTTTAGCCATTGTTGCCTCGCATGCTTGTAAAAAATTTAGCGTGTCCTTCCAGTCCTCATTGCCGATTATTGTTACTATTGTCCATGTTTCATGATATATATACGCTTGGCCTAATGGTTCAAAAAAAACTCCCTTTGGTTCCAAGTGATCTATCCTAATTGGGGACGTAACTTCTTCGGTGGTGATCATTCGTACTAAAAAAATCACTAAAATTTCGTACTCATAAGTAACAAACCAACAAAAGAAAATTTTAAGTGTAATATTGGTAATAAAACTAATTAAGACGCTCTAACATGTTCTTTAGCTTTTGATTTATTTTTTATTTTTTAAAACGCCCTAAAATATGCAAAAAAAAAAAATAGACTTGTTCTAATAATGTTTTCGTTTTATTGTTTGGTCACCAGGCGATATTTAATGTATGTTTATTAAGTGAATTGATGGGGTTTTCAGGGGTTTGATCTGTTGGACGGGTTTTCTATATGATGCATTGAATAATTAGTCATTATGTGCACTGTTTTGTTTTGTGCTATTTCTTTGTATGATATTGCAGCATGATTTTTCCTGTGCATAAAAATTGATGGGAAAATACTTTTGAAGGTGCTAAACGATTTCCTAGAATAATTATGTGCATAGAAATTGATGGGAAAATATTCACTTTAATATATGGTTGAAATATTTTATTCGATTGATGTTGCGACATATCGGTAAAGTTCAACGTTTCTTTATGACATTCGAAAATTCTTAGTTCCCATCAGTCTAATTTTGAATTTGGCCGTGACAATTGTCAACTCATTAATCCGTTTATCTCGTTAATAGTACGATCCGAAACATATTCTGTGTGTGGTTATTTGTTGAAGGAGAAAAAAAACTGTGATTATTTGTTAAAAAGTTAAAAAGGAGAAAAAACTGTGATTATTTGTTGAAAAGGAGAAAAAACTGTGATTATTTGTTGAAAAGGAGAAAAAACTGTGATTATTTGTTGAAAAGGAGAAAAAACTGTGATTATTTGTTGAAAAGGAGAAAAAACTTTGATTATTTGTTGAAAAGGAGCCATTGTAAACTGCTGCTGCCGAACCAGATTTTTGAGTTTTTGTTCTTCTTTTAAAATCGTAAGTTATTTCCTTTATTTTTCCTATTTTTTCTTTTCTTCTCTTTTTTTTTTATAAATTAACAAACGTAATTTTCTGGAGGAAGAATAATGTTGACATTGTATGTGGAAATCCTCGTTTGAAGTATAAAATTTGGGAATACAAAATTCGATTTTTTGAAAATTCGATTGTGCTATTAAATCGGATATGGTGCGATTTATCGAAACTAGTTTCTCGTTTTGTGTTAGTATGAGCAAAAAAATAAAATCTTTCTACGCTTTCACCACATGACTTTGCATTGCGAAAAGAAATACATTTTGTTAGAATTTGCCAAAAATTCTAGCATTTCAATTATGTAAACACATGAGAAATGATTAAAAAAAATGATAGGAATTTCCATGAAGGTCAGCAGCAAATACTTTGCAATAAACATAATTTTAAATTAAATAATTCAAAGTGTGTACGATTTTGTTTTTGTTAGAAATTTTCTTATTTCACTTTCAGTTTTAAATAAGACAAAAAAAAAAATCATATTCAATAACTCAATTTTATTCGAATTCTTTTACTTTAACATTTGTCTTTTACCCTCTCTTTTTCTCTCTTCCGTTTTTTTTTTCTTGTTTATTTAGAAAAATAGAAAAATGTTAATTTTTCCTTCGGTGAATGAGTTCGAGTTGCTGGTATTTTCCAGCGAAGACGTCGTCGTGGTTGAGGAGGGTTTATTGATGGCAATTGTGCCATCACGGAAATCCGAGGTATTGAGGGTCTTCCTGTGCGACCTCCTACGGACCCTTAGTACAGTAGAACTCGCTTAAATGCACATCGAATTTCGCAGAATTTTATGTGCATTTATACGTGTTTTGCATTTATACGTAGCTCGCATAAATGCACATTAATGTGCAATTATGCGAGTCAAAGATAAACATGGAACTTTAATATTCCTGTAATAAACATTTAAATTCAACAAGGCTACACAGAAACAAAGAATCTAATTAAGAATTCATTTTATCAAAAAAACATAACAAAAATCACATTTCGTTTTATAAAACAATAAAAATAACAAAAATCACATTTCATTTTATAAAATAATAATAAAAAACAATACATAATATGAAACAAATTCATATCCTATTTTAATTTTGAAGTTGTAAAAAAGTCGGAAATCTTTTTCTGATACAAATTGTGATCAGACAATGTAAACAACTTGTCTTCTATATTTTCGAATACATTATTTAGCTGCTCGAAATAATTGTGATCGAAGTAGCAGCGCAGTGTACTGAAAGCTTTTAAAGCTTCCTTTCTACTCGGCACTACATGTTCTTCGATATCCACAGAACCTTCAACAACAGAACCTTCATCATCAACATAACAATCTTCGTTATTAACATTATCTTCTTGAAGTTGTTTTATGATATCTTCATCCGTCAAAACTCCGTGACAGTCTAAGTTATTATCCATTTCAAGATGGTACTCACTAAACTCGTTTTCAGGAACAGGTAAGTCTATAATTTCTTCAGTCTCTTCATCTTGTTGAATATTCGGCTCATTTTGGTTGAAACCAGCTTTTCTAAAACAATTTTGTATTGTTGTTGGAGTCACCAACCACCACGACCTTTTAGTTATTCTCAGTGCTTCAAAAATAGTTATACTTTTTATGAATTCTTTTAGAGTATGACCTGTTTCTAGCGCTAGTAACTGTTTCCTTATAAGGCAAGTTTTATAAAACACTTTGAAATTCCGTATAATTCCTTGATCTAATGGCTGAATCAACGATGTGGTGTTGGGCGGTAAATACTGTAAGGTTATGTATTGCAAATTTACTTCTGCTCCAATTTTATGGCAACTTGCATTGTCCACGAAAAGCAAAATCCGTTTATTTTGCTTTTTCAACGTAGAATCTAGATCTTTTAGTATTTCAACCCATATAGAATTTACCATCCACGCTTTCTTTTGACCATAGTAAGGAATTGGTATATTTTTCCCCCTAAATTCACGAGGCTTTTTCGAAGGTCCTATGGCATATACATATTT
This sequence comes from Chrysopilus asiliformis, assembly GCA_964034945.1. Taxonomy (NCBI): domain Eukaryota; kingdom Metazoa; phylum Arthropoda; class Insecta; order Diptera; family Rhagionidae; genus Chrysopilus; species Chrysopilus asiliformis. Next base: position 52,933,935 of record OZ035962.1, on the reverse strand, counting down.
ATCAGAACCTTCCCAATTGCATAAAAATAGTAATGTAAGTCGCGCCTTTTGAGCTTTGCCACCGGTGGCTTTACCTCCTTTTTCAACAAAACATCCAGTAGGTAATGTTTTGTAGAGTAATCCTGTCTCGTCCGCATTATAAATTTGAGAAGGGGTGAAATCTTTTATTAAATTTGGTAGGATTGTATTTCCCCAGTCTGTGCCAGCATCGAAATCTGCGTCGTTTTTTTCACCAGTCAATTTACGAAAGCATAAATTTTCTTTGGCTTTCCATCGATGAAGCCAACCCGTGTTGGGCTCAAAATCCACTACTTGAAGCATTTGGGCAAACTTATTTGCTTGTTCACATATCATTGGGCCATTAATTATTGCATTTTTCAACCTCATTTCTTTGAACCATATGGAAAGTGCTTCATCAATTTTGTCATGCGAACTCTTTCTAAACCGTTTCCTGCTTATGTTCTTATTTTCATTACCAAATTTCCTGTATTTTTCTTCATCCTTCACTATTCTTGAAATCGTCGATAGATTCACCTGAAAATCTTTTGCAAGTTGCGTTCGTTTTTTACCGGCTCGAATTCCATCAAGAAGCTGTAACTTCTGTTTCACACTCAGACCAACTTTTTTGCCACCCATCCTGATCTAAAATGTATCTTTTTTATAATTTTTGATTATATTTGTGTGAATTAAATTTAATATATGATAATTTTACCATAAATTTCAAATCTCTGCTGAAATATTTGCGTCTATTGCATTCAAAAAAAAATTAAACACAGAAATAAAAAAAAATAGGCCAGCTGTCAAACTAAGAATTTTCAGGGCTGCGCAAAGTAAAAAACAATAAAGTGAAGTAAAGTTAAGCAAATTTGGAGTGTGCAAAAGATTTTTGGTGTGATTATATTTCATTTTGCACATGTGCATTTAAGTGTGTAAAATTTCATGTAATTTATACTTTTGGGGATGTGAAAATGGTTGCATTTAAGCAAGTATTGCAATTAAGCGTGTTTCATTTATCCGTGTATATTTGTATGAAAAATGCTTGAAAATCCTTCATGCACAAATTTTGCGTGCAATTACACGAGTTTTGCATTTACGCGTGTTGCATTTAAGCGCGTTCTACTGTATATGGGATCTTCCACCACTCATCGAAACTTGCAAAAATTCTATCGGCATCTTTCGTTTCCCGTGGTGATAAGGATTAACTGCTCTCTGGAGCCCCCGCTGCTCCACAATGCGCACATTGTAACAACCCGACTGGATTACGAGGATGCGGAGGAGCTAGCCACCGTCCTTCAACTATATGCATGCGCCATCAACTCTCAAGGGGTAAAAAGGGTTATTATGTGGGCATAGAGATTTTAATTAAGACTCTTTTGTAACAAAAAAAATTATCTCTTGTTTTTTGAAAAATAAATAATTATGTGATTATTAAAAGTTGGTTTCATTTATTTATATTTTTATTTTTACTCTCTTTTTTTTTTGTTTAATTTTATTTACTTTCCAGAAAATGTTTTAGTCTATTGTTATGGACCCGTCTACGTGTGTTTTTTATTTTTATCACTGAATTTACTTCATTAGGAATCTCTACAATAATGTGAGGGCCAGTCCAATTTTGAGATAGTTTACCCTGTTTCGCAGCATTTTTCAGCAACACTTTATCCCCTATGTGAAATTTTACTGGGTTTACATTCCGATCGTAGTATTTTTTATTCGTTTCTTTTGATACTTGCAAATTTAATTTAGCTAATTGATAGCTATTCTGTAATTTGTTTCTTAACTCGAGAACATAATCTTCGTAATTATACACCGGCTGAGGAACTGGTTTTAAGTCTGTAGGAATGTCTGGCGTAAAGCCATACAGTGTCTCCATCGGGGTGAATCCTGTACTTCTGTGAATTGTCGAGTTATGTACAAACATGGCCTGACGACGAATGATTTTAGATATTCTATCAAGGGTTTATGGCTTCTTTCGAGAGCGCCATTTGACTGAGGATGGTAAGCCGTGGTTTGAATTTTCTTTATTTTTAAAAGTTTACAGAGGCGTTTGAATAAATCGCTTGTAAAATTAGATCCCTGGTCCGTAACTAATATTTTTGGGACTCCGTATCGACTAATTATTTGGTCGAAAAAAATTTTAGCCACAGTGGAGCTTTCCATATCCTGGATTGCATAGCAATCAGTGAATCGCGTTAGGTCATCTGCAAAAGTCAGAATGTATTTCTCACCATTTATCGTTTCTTCCAAGGGTCCAACAATGTCCAAGTAAACCTTTTCGAAGGGTTTATTTGCTGTGTTGGGTATAACCATTGTCATGACATGATTCTTGCCTGATTTGTTTTTCTGACAAAGGGAGCAGCGTTTTATTTAGGTTTTTATATCTCTACACATATTTTTCCATTTGTACTTTCTTCTAATGTTTTCAAATGTCTTAAAAATCCCTTGATGTCCACCTAATGGATTATCGTGAAATGCTCTCAATATCTCTTTTATTATACCCGTATGGTGAAACCAAAGGGTATATTAACTTTGCTTTACCGTTTGTAACGCCAAGATCCCGTCATCACACACAAAAATGAATTACACCAGTGTGTTTGGAATGATAAAAAAAATTGAATTTTCCATGTCCGTCCGTCTGTCTGTCCGTCTGTCCGTCCGTCTGTCTGTCTGTCCGTCTGTCTGTGGCGCGGATTGCGGGCGCACGGATTGAGCTAGAGACTTAAAATTTTGCACAGATCCGTTTTTCGTAAAATGTGAGGCTAAGTTCGTTAATGGGCAAAAATGGACCATTAGGGGGGGTACCCCCCATACGAACGAAATCGTTTTTTGTGAATATCTCAAAAACGGTGCATCTTATCAAAAAAGTCCAAGAACAAAAATTATTTAGGATATGATTCTACATAAAACTCCCATACATCAAAATCCGATTGGAATAAATTTAAAAAAATCTTATTGGAAAGTTTGACTTCAAATTGGAATTTTGGTACAACTGTTCGAATTTTGATACGAATATCACCATACGGGTCTCCAATGATTGCCACATTGGCAATTATAGCTTTTGTTATGTTTTATATCTTCAGAACTAGTTATTTCTGTTACCTCATTTGATGAAATGTTTGACAGATCTTGGGTTGTGTTATTTGTATTCTCGTTATTGTCCCTAGTTGAATTTTCTGCCTGTTCTATGGCTTTCCTTTGCGCTCTGGTTACTGCAAGAATGGTTTTTTGATTCTGAGTCTCTTTTTCTTGATTTTCTGTATTATCTTGTGGTATTCTACTTAAAGCGTCAGCAACCTGATTTAGTTTTCCTGCTTTGTATTCAATAGTATAATCATATTCTGAAAGTTTATGCCGCATTTTTACCAACCTGGATGTTGAGTCCTTTACTCTACATTCCCCAATTAAAGGTTTATGATCTGTTAGAATTTTAAATGATCTTCCGTAAAGATAACACCTGAAATTTTTTGTTGCCCATACTATTGCTAATAATTCCTTTTCTATAGTCGAATATCTACGCTCGGCTGGGTTGAGAGATCGGCTAGCATAAGCAATTGGGTGTTCGATCCCATTTTCACCTTGAGATAAAACTGCGCCTAAAGCTTCGTTACTGGCATCGGTCGTTAACGTAAAAGGTTTCGAAAAATCTGGATACCGTAGTAACGGTGGATTAATCAACCTTTCTTTTAATTCAGCGAATGCTTTATCACATTCCTGAGTCCACTTGAATTTAGTATCTTTGCGAAGTAGTTTATTTATTGGTTCCGCGATCTTTGAAAAATTTGGAATAAATTTGCGATAGTAGTTAGCTAATCCTAAGAACGATTGGACTTGTCTGACCGTTTTTGGAGCTGGGAAAGTTTGAACACAGGCCGTTTTTGCAGGATCAGGCATCGCGCCTTTTTCGGAGCAAACGTGCCCTAAATATACCACTTCTTTTTTCAAAAAATGACATTTTTCCAATTGTAATTTTAAATTAAATTTCGATAATTGATTAAAAACTTCACGTAATTTATTATTGTGATCAGCTAAATTTTTGCCGTGAATGACTATGTCATCCAAATAGACAAAACATCTCCATCCTTGTAAGCCTGTCAACACTTGATTCATCATCTGCTGAAACGTCGCAGGTGCTCCTTTTAACCCGAGAGGCATCCTTTTAAATTGGTAATGTCCAAAAATCGTACTAAAAGCAGTTTTCTCCCGATCTTCGTCTTCAACGAGGACCTGATGGTATCCACTAGCCAAATCTAAAGTGGTGAAATAACGACAATGTCCCAACTGGTCAAGAATATCTTCGATTCTCGGCAGTGGAAATGCATTTCCTATTGTTATATCGTTTAATTTTCGATAGTCTACAACCACTCTCCACCGTTTCTTACCATCTGGGCCTGCTTTCTTAGGTACTACCAGTAATGGAGAATTCCAAGGACTTTTACTTGGCTCTATTATGTCGTTCTCTAACATATCTTCCACCTGTTCTAAAATAACTTGACGTTGAGTCTCTGGTAACCGATACATTTTCTGGTTAATGGGCGCTTGACTACCCTTTACTGGTATTTTATGGGTTTGCGCTGTAGTGTATGTCAACTTATCTCCCGTGAGATGAAATAATTCATTATATTCTGCACAAATTTCGATTATTGCTCTTTTCTCTTCCTCATTATACTCTTCGTTTAAATTTAAACCTTTTATAATTTCCGCAATTCTCCAAGTTTCTTTCGTATATCCTGTAGATTTAGTTTTGTGATAATTATTGTTAGAGTTTTCATCTATATTTCCTCTTGTATTTGTTTTCTCTTTAGTCTCGTTCCTTATTTCTTTGTCTATTTCCTTATCTTTTCTAAAAAATATATTTCTTTTTGTCCCATAATTATTCAATATTCTTATATTTTCTTCCTTTTTACGCCTTACATCATTATATGTATCTTTATCATTTTTTACTATTTCTTTTCTCATAATTCGACCATTGTTATTCACCTGTATTTCATTGTTGACCTTATTTCCATTTATTTTTTCCCTAACGCTATTTACTTCACTGTGTTTCTGTAATCTCGTAAAAATATCCTTACTATTTTCTTTTTCAAAATCTTCACCTATATCCTCATTTAATTCGCAAATAAAAAATTCTGATGCTGGCTCCATGTTCGGCCTATAATCTTCCAATATAATATCTTCATTATTCATATTTAAAACGCTAACTTTAGCTACTTTATCTCTTCCCTTAATCAAACAGTTTCCCATATAGACCCCTGGTTTTATTTGTTCTGCATAACAAATTTTCTCTTGATCATTGTTTACTTTAACTAAAACAATCTTTTCGCTTCGAGCGGGGATTATCGTTTTAAAATCTAACTCGTTGGAAAATAGCGATTTGCTTCTGAAATCGGTATCCTTTTCTCTCTGAGTCTCTAGAATACTTCTTTCTTGTGGTACAGAAAGTGTGTCTGACCTACTTATCGAAACGTCTTCAGCGTTGAATTCACCGAAAAAAGATTCCAAATAAAAATCATCGGTTTTACCCCAGATATTAACTTCTCTCGGAGTCTCATTAATATCTTTAAAAGACTTATTCAAATGTTGAGATGGTTTAGTATTTGATTTTTTGGCCAATTGTGAATGTGAATTTTCACCATAAACACAAGTATTATCTTGTGAGTGCAATTCTTCATATTTAACACAATTTTTACCCGTGGAATCGGTCCCCCCAGGGTGATGGGACTCCGGTTTGCACAAGTGCTCCAAACAAGATGGGCTAATCTCCTCAGAGTCATTAGTACCTCCTGTAAAGCTAATTGTCCCCTCAGGGCAAACTTGTGGCTGGTCGATGTCCCCCACGTAATTGTCAAATACTTCATCTTGTTCAATCTGACATTGACACTTTTCTTCCGCATATTTTCCTTGATATATTGGTAATTTTATGGTTTCCTCAAAACTACTCTGATTCTGATCTGGATTAAAATTTCGCTCTGTTTCCCTAAATTCTAAATTTGATTGGGGCTGTCCGTTGCCCGCTACATTCAGATTTTCGCAACGTTCTTTTAACCTACATTTATTTGTAGCATGATGTGGACTTAAACAAAAATTGCACGGATTTACTCTAATTAATCCCACATTCAAATTTCTCGTCTTTTGTCTACAATCTGATTCTAAATGGCCAATTCTTTGACAAAAGTTACATTTAATGGGTGGTTGTCGTGGTACCAAATTTCTATTTCTACACTCTCTACTAGTGTGATTTGCACCCCCGCAACTATAGCAAATAATTGGATTTCTCCGAGTTGAACTATAGCTATTACCATAGCCGGCGTTATTAATCGTATTATTCCTGTTTGAAGAATACAGGGTTCGATTATTTTCTTCCCTACGGTTGGAAAAATTATTCAGGCTGTTGCTTCTAAAATCCGAATTCTCTCTCCCAAAGTTATTATAAAGTGATCTTTGAGTGGTATCTCGTATCTGATCATTTCCAAAGCTAACTGATCTCTGAGTATTTGCATTTATAGGGTGTTCCCGTTCAAATTTTTCTATCATACCTACATTTTTTATTAAGTCTTCCAAATTTCCCTTTTGGGTGTGAGCATAATGTCTGAGTACCGGATTCAATAGACCATGTTTAAACGAATTTATGGCTATCTGATCGTATTCTTCATAAAACTCGGTTTTGGCTTTGGGATATAGTTTATCTATGGCCTCTTTACATGAACTAACCTGTTTCAAGATTCTTAGACCGAATTGATCTACTGTTTCTAAATTTTTTTGTTTGTAATTTCGCAGTTCGTCACAGAGCTCGACTAATGATTTCTTAGGCATATACTGTTTAACTAATAATTTTTCTAAATCATCAAAAGTTTTGATATCCTGACTTGTGACTAATTGGAGGGCTTCCCCAGATAAGCTAAAACTAGGTAAAAGTTTAACAAATGGAACACGTTTAGCCTCTTCCAAAATATTATGATATGCTTTGGTAATGGTCAAATAATGGTGAAGTGTCGTATGACGATCTGGAGATATTGCTCCTGAAAATTTTGGAATACATTTTATTATGAATTCTGTTAATTTCTGTGCACTGTCTGCTTCAGTAGCCATTTTTGAACTTTTTTTTCTGTTTGGTTTAGTTTACTAAGTAATTGGGTTTTATGTAGAGAGAGCTCTTCTATTTCTTTTCTTAAGTCAGATAATTTTAATTTTCTAGGCACTAAATTATTTTCTTCCCTTGATTCTTAGCTTGGATTTTTGTAAATTTTTTTTTCTTTCCCTGGACGCTTCAATATCTACTTGCAGTTTTTTGATTTTTTCGATCTCTTCCTTAGTGAGTATATTTTCTCCACCCATTTATTTAAATCAATTTATGTTAAACTTAATCGTTCCATTTAAAATACAACTGACATTATAAATATTTTGATGATCTAGTCTTATTTTATTCTTAATTATACAACTTATTACAAAAATATTAAAGAAAATATTATTTAATTCTACCTTGTTAATTTGTCGACGTCATTGTTTTCGCGCTGCTTTCTTCCAATTGTTGACCTTGACTGCAATCGGCTGCGTTGCACTTTTCCTGACCTTTCCCAATCATGATTTTCACCTGATGAAATGTCCTCATATGATCATAAAGTTGATTGTCCGCTTTTAGACGCCACTTGAAAGTTGACTCCAACGTTGACCTTGGCCGTAGCACGCTTCTTATAAAATGATATTTCCGTAATTGTTGTTGCATTTGGTGCGGTGTTCTCGCCTCGCTATTGCTTGTATTTGCTGATTCTATACTTTTTGTGTAAGTTGCTGTCGCCCGCTGCTTTGCTGTTGCCATCTACTTTTGCTGCTTCCTTCTGGTTTTGATTTTCTGTTACTCTGCACTTGATGTGACTTGCAGAGTAATTTAATTGATGATTTTTGGTAGTTGAAATGAAAATTAATTTTCTGGTCTGCTGTTGATGTTTATGCTCGCTTTTCCGCTCCTTCTTTTATCGTTGATACTGTTTACTGATGATGTTATTTTCCTGCTGCGTTTCTCGTTCTGAATGCTCACTCATTTTTATTTTTCACTATAGCTTTTCACTAGATTTTTTCACTATATATTCGGCAATTCTAATAACCGGCTGCGCCAAAATGTCGTGGTTTTTATTGTGGGGCCGGATTTCTAATCCTACCGGCTGCGCCAAAATGTCGTGGTGTTTTTAGATGGATTAGAAGTTTATGGATGATGGAAACGATGGATGGTGAAAACTAAAACACAATTCACAACACAATTCACTTTTAACTATTCGTTCTTTATTTCTTAATCTGTCTTTTGTATAAATATCTTCTAATCATTAAGTTTAATAACTAACTTTTTGACAACTGATTTAAAACTTTACTTCTTGACTATTGATTTTAAACTCTTCTTATTAACTATTGATTTTACACTTTCTTTCTTGACTTATTATTTCAAACTGTACTTTTTGACTATTGATTTTAAACTTTTCTTCTTGAATCTTGATTTTAAACTTTCTTTCTTGACTAATCAATTAAAAACTCTTGTACTTGACTCTCAAATTAAAACTGTACTTCTTGACTTCTAAAATAAAACCTTTTTAATTGACTTCTGATTTACGACTTAACTCTTTGACTATTAAATTAAAACTTAACTCTTTGACTATTAAACTAAAACTGTTTTATTTGACTATCAAATTAAAACTGTTCTTGTTGACTTCTAATTAAAAACTGTTCCTCTTGACTACTAAATTCAAACTGTTCTTTGTCAAATTCTTCCATACCTAAATTTTGACCTCTTGCTTTGTTGAATCGAGTAGGGGTTCGGATCTACGTTAACATTTCTACAACACGAAATTAATAACTTTACTTTCCCATGGGAAAATATAAATAATAGGTCAATCGAATGTTGACACATCGTAACTTCAATAAGTCGATATTTGGAAATAGCAACGTTGAAATTTAGTCTTCGTTCAAAAATGAGACTTTGTTGCTTAACGATTTTCTGTTGAAATTACTATGTTGGCAATAGTTTTTAGTAACTACAACGGTCACTGAACCATTTAACAACTTTCGACATCCATTGCTTATAGTTGATGTTGAATAGTTAGATTTCGTAAGTATCCGGTCTCGATTCCATTTCACTACAAAACTTAATAACGCTTTTTGCACTAGTAGAAGGAACGATACCGACTTCCAGCCACTTTGAATACGAGTCGGAAAGGGCCAGCGAAATCAATATGCAATCTCGACAAGGGTTTTGCTGCTTCTTCCCACGGATGCGTTGGCGATTTCGATTGCTCGGGACGTAACTCCTGACATGGCGTGCATACCCTCACCGTCTTCTCTATTTCCGCATCCATGTTGGGCCACCACACATAACTTCGGGCCAACGCTTTCATCTTTACAATGCCTGGATGCCCAGCGTGTAGGATCCTCAAAATGTTTGGTCGTGCAGCCTGTGAAATAATTATCCGGTCACCGAAAAGTAGGCAATCTTTGTTTACCGAAATTTCATTTTTTCGCGAGATGTATGGTTGAAAAACCTCGTCTTGTTTGCCAGTTGGCCATCCCTTTAGCACCCAAATAAGCACTTTGCAAAGAACCGCATCCTTACGAATCATTTTAGCGATGTCCCTAGACTGCGCAATTACCATTTCTACATCGTCTATCATGCCGACCTGCTTGGATGAAGACTCCACCTGAGGATTCGGTAAGCGGCTTAGTCCATCTGCGTTCAAATTTTTTACCCCTGGACGGTGAACTATTTTAAATGAATAGCCGTTTAAGAAAATGTTCCAACGAAGCATACGTGGAGACAAAGTTATCGGTGTCGGTTTTTCCGGATTAAACAACCCTAGCAATGGTTTGTGGTCCGTAATAATACTGAAATGTCTCCCGTATAAGAAATTGTGAATTTTTTTAACTCCCGCAATGATTGATAGGGCCTCCTTATCTATTTGCGTATAATTACGCTCTGCAGTTGTGAGCGTTCTGGAGTAGAAGTGAATAGGACGTTCTGAGCCATCGTCCATGATATGGGAGAGGACAACGCCGATTCCGTATGGAGAAGCGTCACAGACTAGTAATAATGGACATTTCTCGTTGTGAACTAGTACATTTCCAGAAAGCAAAAGTTTTTTGCAATTATTAAAACTTTCCTCCTCCCGTAAAGACCATTCCCATTTAGCTTGCTTATCTAAAAGTCGGTGCAACGGTTCGGCCACCGCTGCTTTATTTTTCAAGAATGCGTGTTAGAAGTTAAGAAGCCCAAGGAAAGCCTGAAGCTCCCTCTTATTTTTTGGATATGGGACGTTTTGAATTACACGTACCTTATCTTCTGATGGACGAATTCCATCGCTATCAATAGTATAGCCCAGGAAATTGACTGTTTGAAGTCCGAAACTGCATTTGTCTCGTCTCAGCCGAATACCAGTATTTTGAAATTTGATGAATATCTCCTCTACGATTTTTAGTAATTCATCTTCATCGGAAGCGATGACAATGATATCGTCGAAGTAAATGACGACCTTTTGCAAGCCCTTAAGAATCTCTTCGATTCTTTTTTGAAAAATGGCCGGCGCTGTTGAAATGCCGAAAGGAAGACGATTTACCTTGAATGCGCCCTTATGCGTCGAAATGCTGAAAGTTTGTGCTGTATTGTCGTCTACCGGTAGCTGTTGATACGCTTGTGCCAAGTCCAGTTTTGCGAATAACTTGCCTGGTGGTATCGAAGCAAGAATGTCCTCTATTGAAGGCGTCCGGAAACAGTGGGGGGAAAGGAGTTGTAGTAAACTCCCTCTACCAAAATTCCTAGTTTCTGGAACCAATTGCATCCTAACAGGTTTGTACTGCTGGCAGCAGTAACATGTAGTAGTAAACGATAAATTTCTCGGCCATTGTATTTGACATCAACGTTTGCGACACCTAGAATTTCAATAGGATTATTCCCGAAATCAAATAAATGTAAAACTGAATCCGAAAATTCGATGTCGCCCAACAATTGCTTAGCTGTCTTCTCGGACATCAGTGTGTAATTCGACCCAGAATCTACTTCAAAATTGCATTCGACTCCGTTGATTGAAATTGTAGCCGTCTTTTTGAAACCCCTCGCTCAATTTATGTTGTTTACTCGCTGCTTATTCGGTTTGCGGTTCGATGAATTGTTATTGGACTTCGACTGGCAAACCTTCTGAATATGACCGATTTTTCCACACTTGTTACATTTGGCAGCACTATAAGGACATTCAACGCCCGAATGGTTGTCACCACAGCCAAAACATTTGAACGGTTTTGTTTTTGATGTCTGTGAAGTTGAAGGCTTACAACGATTTTTATTGAATCCACTTGCACGAGACCTCGTTTGATGAACACTGTTAGCATTGTGAGGATTCGCCACCACAGAAGATTCCTGTATTATCTGATGATTTTTTGCGGCTGCCTCAGCTGCTAACGCTCGATCCTGCACGGATTGCAATGTTAAGTTAGACTCGGCTAACAACGATTGTTGTAAGTGTGTATTTGTGAGCCCGCACACCAGCCTATCACGTAACATTCGCTGCAGCAATTCTCCAGTAAAGTTGTAATCGATGGCTAAATGCCGAAGTTCCGCTATATATTCGGAGACAGTTTCGTTTTGTTTCTTGTTTCTTTTGAAGAATTTGAAAAACGCCGCAATCTTTGACCGAGTTAGGAGTGAAATGCTTTGTTAGTTCCACAATTATTTGCTGGTATGTGTATTCCTCTATCTTTTTTGGAGACAAAAGCGACTCCATTAACTCGAAACATGGTGCCCTGCAGACGGTCAAAAACGTGGCACGTTGAAGTTTTTCATCTGAGATTGCATTTGCGTCTAGAAACATTTGGAAACGGCATGATATGAACTCCAGGAGGAAGGCTTCGACACGTCGAAAGGCTCCATTGACCCAATCGTTGCCATTTTTTAATATATAAATTATAATATATAAAAAAACACAGTTTAATTATCTAATATACTTTATTGAAAGCGGAATGTTTATAGCTCGGCGATTTACAATCAACTAACTTAATGCTTAAGTTATATGATGCACGAAGACAAAGATTTATCTTGAAAAATGCATAAGATGCATTTTTCTCTTCTAATCAGTTTTCCGAGGAAACTCTACTGGTTCTTTGCGGCGGTGGTCCATTTTCTATGGAAATTCCATCGACAACCTTTGTTTTGTCTTCAATTACTGTTGGCGTCGGATATATAACCCACGCTTTGATTTTACGAATCTCTAGAAGGCTGTCTTTGGGAATAGGTAAATTTTCGGTCGGCCAGTAGTTTTCTAGCTGCAGCAGCCATTTGGGACCATTCCACCACTGAGCACAGTCCTTTAGTTTACCAGGAGTAAGACCTCGAGAAGCGTGATCATCGGGGTTATGCTCGCTCCGGACATGACGCCATAGGGTGGGTTCGACTTTGTCGTGAATCTCGGAAATTCTATTGGAGACAAATGTCGAGAAACGTTTGGGTCGACTTAGAATGCAGGTCAAAACGATAGCTGAATCAGCGCATGCAAAAGGTTCTCAAAGTCCATTACACGTTGGATGTCTTGCAACACTTTGGAAAGTAAGACAACCCCACATAATTTCGAACGGGGTAAGGATACAGATTTCACGGGAGCAACTCGAGTCTTGGCATCGCAATAGCCGTCTAATTGAATGGACTTCAAGTCTGGGGTCCAATGAAGCCAACGGGGCAACCTTATGTCTTTTATTTTGACCAAGTCATTTTGATATCGCTTCCATTGAGATGCTAAAGAGCTGGAAACGGCATGATATGAACTCCAGGAGGAAGGCTTCGACACGTCGAAAGGCTCCATTCACCCAATCGTTGCCATTTTTTTAAGGTCGAAAACTCACCACTCCGGCTTTCTTCGAATTCATCACTTTCAGAACTTTCCTCCTTTTTGTGTGACATAAACGTGAAGAATCGTCTCTAAATCCTCGTCGCCAGTATTATGTTCGGGTTATTTAAATGAAACTAAACGGTACTAACTATAACAAATTTAATTCTCTACGTTAATACAAAATTAGCAAAGAACGACTTGAGCCGCTGAATACACAGCCGAGACTGACTGAATAGTGTTCTGGTATTATATCGTTACATGTATAGGTTATTTAATTTAATTTAGTACAATTAAAGTATTAGTACTGATCAAATACACAACAGGGGGGTACCCCCCATACGAACGAATTTTTCCGAATATTTCAAAAACAGTGCATCTTATCAAAAAAGTGCAAGAACAAAAGTTATTTAGGATATGATTCTACATAAAACTCCCATACATCAAAATCCGATTGGAATAAATTTTAAAAAATCTTATTGAAAAGTTTGATTTCAAAGTCGAATTTTGGTACAACTGCTCGAATTATGATACGAATATCACCATACGGGTTTTCAATAATTGCCAGATTGGCAATTATAGCTTTTGTTATGTTTTTTACTAGATTTTCCTTATTTCCACCCCGATTACGTTTCACTCGTTTGTCACTATTGCTATTACAATTAAAAATAATACCAACAGCAATTATTTTCTTAGTCAAACTCTAAAAATAAAAGATTTTAACAAAAAATATATTTTTTAAAATCAGTGAAACGGATCCTGGAATGATTGTGACGGCAGCACGACGAACATTCTAAGCCCCCATTCATCAAGTAATCCTTGATGTCATCAAGTAATCCTTGATGACATCCAAATTCCAGCGGGTTGGCGTAACAGCATACGGAGAAATTATTCCAGATTGGGATACCATGGTGTTGTAACGAAGCTGGCTGATTTAGCTTGGAGTTGGAATGAAGGATAGCTAGGAGGGGAAGTGATTGGCTATTACTCTGATCTGGTCCTGATTTGACTGAATTTAAGTTCAATGTTTAAGTTCGTTGTCATTTATAGATTTTATTGTCTGCACAAGCTATCGAATAGTTGCACAAAAAAAAAACACTGCATAATGTCCTTTTCAAAAATGAAGTTCATAATTCTCTCACCGGTCTAGAATGTAGACAGCATTTCATTGTGATGTTTCGTTGGGTAAGTTTAGTTACCGGACATAGTTTAGTTACCGGACGCGTAAATGTTGAATTTTCCATACGAACGGTGGCTAAGCGAACCAGGCCGTCTCTTCCGGGGGGACATACGGGGCAACCTTATGTCTTTTATTTTGACCAAGTCATTTTGATATCGCTTCCATTGAGATGCTAAAGAGTTGGACAACGGATCGTCCCAAGAGACACTTTCAATGATGTCTTTAACGTATGTATCGTGTAACACAGTTTCTGCCCCTTTTGGAAATTGATTCCTGTCATCGGAAACCAACTGGCGTGGAGTGCGAATGGCCAGGTATGCTGCTGGTGGAACGCCGAAAGCTACTGTTCTAAGTCGAAATTTTTTTTATGAGGCCATCACTTTCTGACCGCCAAACTAGTCGTTGAAAATCACGATCCTCGTTGTGAACGTCGATTTGGCGATACATCTTCTCTACGTCAGCCACAAACATTATGCGGTTTTTTGGGCAATGGTACAAGACCTGTGGTAAATCTTGTTGTGAGGATGGTCCGACAAAAGGAATATTGTTATTACCGGAATTGAAATAATCGAGATGCGTTTTCAATGGTATTTTATTACAACTTAACTTACTCATAATACTATAGTTTATTAGAAAATTATTATTAAGGATAATTAATTAATTACATTAACTAATAGATGAGTTAATTATTAAATTAAATATTAGTAGTAATTTATAGATTAGATATTAGATATTAGAATTATTTATCACTGAACGACTGACTGGAACGAATTATTGAACAAGACTCCTTGATATTATATAAAACAAAATCTCTTTTAAATTCATGACGTACTTAGATTTTAAATACATTTATTTTTCAAAGTAATATCAAACTTATATTTATACTTTGATATTTATGTCAACACGACTTAAATCTAATTTTCTTAATTTTACCACGGGCCTCACTTTTGACCCATTTGATAACTTGATTTTTGCAACTCTTACAATTTTATCCTGTCCAGGAAAAACTTCATCAACCACCCCTATTGGCCAAACACCCCCCGGTAAATGATTTTCGCTAACTACTACTATATCTCCTGGTGCTAGATTGATAGAGTCTTGATGCCATTTACCCCTAACAGCGAGACTGGGAATATACTCGTTCAACCATATTTTCCACCAAAGGTCTACATAAAACTGAGCAATTCTCCATTCCCTTTTTCTAAATTCATCCTTTTTAATAAGTTGAGCAGGGACATAGTATTTAACTGTTTCGTTAAATAAAGCGAATAAAACTATTTCCACATTATCTGGAAAAATTATGCGCATATAGCACGCACAAGCATACGCTATTTCAGAGGCGTCGCAGAATGTGTGCAGCTCGACAGAAACAGCTTTTTCCATATTTGTAGAATAACATCTAGGAATCTGTAAACTGTTAACATCATTAAATTCCTTTAGCCATAATGTCCACTTTTTCATTATTTCATCCGTTATTATGTCATCCCACCCTATTCCAGATTTCCATATGTCCTGTGAAAGTATCCTCACTTTAACTGAAATAGGGGATAGAAGACCCACTGGATCGTAAATTGACATAGCCGTTTTAAGAACTTCTTTTTTAGTTGGTTCCTTTGAACCTTGGATAATTTCCGAATCAACTTTATGACATTTAAATTTGAAACTAAGTGAATCATTACTAGTATTCCAAGTAATACCTAAGACACTTTGCTCGTTGTTAATATTATCAATTTGAACCTGTTGATTAGCTAAACTTTCTTCAGCTATTTTTAAAGCTCTCTTTTCATTTTTAGACTTTTCCTGTATTTCTTTTGATACTATAGTTCCCAAATTCTCAAGTGAAGAATATTTCTTTACCATACTATGGACTTCATCATCATTGATGGATTCGCAGGAGAGATAAACAACTTCCGATTGCTCGATTTTTTGAAGATTTTTGTCAATGGGACCATAGTCCATCCTAATTTACACTTCATAAGTATCGGTTTATCCCATCCCGGCTGTATTGTTTGTAAAGGTCGCATTAAATGCGAATTCCTTAAACCAATTAAAATTTTCGGCTCTCCCTTTCTTAGAATATCTAAATTTATTTGCTGAGTGTATGGGAATCTTTGAATCAAAGAATCGGTATCGATGTATTGACTTGGAAGAGACAAATTTTTAACTGTCCTAACTAGAATTAAATCATGAAAAGCTAAATTTTCTTGATATCCCGAAATTTGAGCATCAAGAATAGTTTCTGAGTTTTCCTCAAAGGTAGTCATACCCTTGGTCCACTTGCAGCAAAGTGGACTGATATTCCCTTTATAACCGAGTTGATCTGTCAATTCTTTATCGATCAAAGTTGGGGTTGAAGCTTCATCAAATAATGCCATAGTAAAAACTATACCATTTGGGCCTTGAAGCCTTACTGGGATAATTTTAAAAAGTATACTTTTATCATCTTCGTCGTCATTAGAGTGAACCGCAACTGTTTCAATCTGAGCTATGTGTAAAAGCTTGTGATGGTATTTAACACAAGATGCTTCCCCACACTGTTTACCCTTCTTGCAACCATTTGAGTTGTGGAGTCCAAGGCAAAGAAAACAGGCTTTCAAATTATTCACGATTTTTCTTCGTGTTTGAGGCGTACTACTAAGAAATTTTGGACACTTGTCCAAAGAATGGCAAGGACTCTTACATCCTTTGCAACAGGAGTTTTGCTCTTTCGTTTTATTTTGTGGTATCTCTACAATATCAACAGTTTTACAAATATTCTCATTTATACCAAAACCCGAAATAAGAGGGACCGTCTCTGTAGCTAATGTTCCTGCCCATAGAGATAGATGTTGAAGCTTTTGCTTCCCTTCTCTTATATTTCTAAATCGTAAATAATTTCCTAAATCTAAGGTAAAATGTTGAGGCAATTTTTCAATGAAACAAGCAAAAAGACTATTACAATTAATATAAAAATGATCAATTTTCATATAATTTATGGCTGTAACTACATTTCTAACTACATTGGCAAATTCTAGAAAAGAATTCCAATCGATCACCTTTGGTGTTTTCGCTGCTTTGTTCTTGAATTCCTGCATCATCTGTTCAGGCCTGCCATACGAACTATTGAGGATGCGAAGAATTTCATCTGGATTATACGCTGTAGCTAACAAGATGTCCACCATTTCCCTTGCTTTTCCCTTCAGATGTTTCTCCAACTGTCCCACTTGCTCTATGGGTATATAACCACAGTTTATGGAGACTGTTTGGAATTGCTTCAGGAAAATAGACCATTGTAAGCAAGAAGTCCCGTCAAAATCCTTGATAGAGTCGCCTAAAGTCTGACGTGCCATTATGAACCTCAGCTCTGAACCAGGCTGCACACCTGAAGCTCCTTGAAGATCATTCTGCGTATGTCCGTTGAGTTGTGGAAAGTAATTTCCTGTTGCCTGATGTGCTGCCAAAGCTTCCGGATTTCGATCGGAAGGCCCCACTTGTGCCTTCAGTCCGCTGTTCAAAACTTTCGGTTGAATAACGTCGGCTGCATATTTCTCCCCAGTGAATTTGTCGCATGCAAATAGCCAAGAATTCACTTTGCTTTCTGCAGAAATGGAAGAGGATCCAATGCTGTTCTTTTCGTCCAATTCAACTTCGTTGAGTTCTTGTTCCAATTCCAGTATTTGTCTCTGCCGTTCAGTTAATGCTTTTTCCATTTCAAAAATCTTTTTTTGTGCTTCAAGATGCTTCACAAGCTCCTCTCGTCTGGATCTTTGAAATTTCCGTGTCAATTCTGAAGATGTCTTTTTGCTCGTACCTTTCATCTTACGTTGGCAATAGTTGTCACTTAATTCGATTAAAATTTTCTTTATTGCTTCAAATTGGGAGTTTTTATCTAAATTAACCAAACTGAGCCCAAGGATTTCACTTATTTGCAGCACTTCATCTTCAGATAATTTCTGGAATATGCTTGCTCGTTCTATCCATTCATTGGACTCTGGGTCAGATTTAAATCCCTTAAAGCGCTTTAAGTGAGATTTAATCAAAGTGTGGCTGCCTTCGTTTCTATAAATTAGCAGATACAATGCCGACAAATCCTGATTTGTTGAATTTTCAATCCGTGGACTGATCTCCTTATGATCACACAAAGCCATTTTAGAGGATTTTTGCAATTTATCACACACAATTTAGTTTAATTAAATTAATTTCAATTTGTTAATTAAAGTACTGAATATTATTTATATTATTTCTATTAGTTTTCAGTAAGTCCTCACTAATTTTTTTTAAGCTGTAGTTTTTTTTTATCGTTACACCTGTTACCATGGCAACGAAAACATTTGAACTAAGAGTGAAAATTTTTTCGTGTATGTTTTTTTTATAGATTTTTCCTAGTTTCGAAAATTGCACTAATTTCTTCACTGTACCACAGAACCGATTATCCGGCTCGAAGGACCATAATGTTATTACCGGAATTGAAATAATCGAGATGCGTTTTCAATGGTATTTTATTACAACTTAACTTACTCACAATACTATAGTTTATTAGAAAATTATTATTAAGGATAATAGATAAGTTAATTATTAAATTAAATATTAGTAGTAATTTATAGATTAGATATTAGATATTAGAATTATTTAGCACTGAACGACTGACTGGAACGAATTATTGAACAAGACCACGGTGTGTCAACTTAGAACAAAAAGTCGATTTCATTGTATAGTTCCGATTTCAAAAAACGACGGCGCACATGTCGCATGTGTTTTTAGCTTTTCAAGCATGATGGCGCGCGTGTGGCATGTTTTCTCCGACTTGACCATGATTTGACGTTAGTTTTTTTTTCTTCATTTTGGGGCACATTTTAATTCCGGTAATTTTTCAAGTATCCTTAAAAACACCAGTATTTTAGGAAGAATCAGAGAACGATTCGTTTGAGTGGGTAGAATTGAAGCAGTTGTACCTTGAAACCTGTTGTGAGCCATCAGTTTCGCCCCTGAGACTTCGCTGTCGGTTTTGCCCAAAGTTATGACATTCTGTGCGGTTGGGGCGCATCACTGCTTAAGAATTTTCCACAGTGACTTACTGCTGAAAGGTATCTCCATTTATTTGCAATTTTTGAGAAAATTTCATGGTGTATTTCTAGGTCACACAAACTACATTAACGATGTTTCTTGGGAGCCCAAGGGCGAATATTTAGCTTTAGTCAGTGAGGACCACACCTGCATACTTTTGCAGCCAGAGACGTGATTATTTGGGATCTGAGGAAGTCGAGGTAATGATCTCGGGATAGTCTTACTTTGCTGCAATAAATTGTAATTCCTCTTCCAGTCGTTCGATACACTCGAGCATTCTATGAAGACGGAGGCAAAGTTGCCGCAAAATCAAGCCCCACTTAAGCTTTATGGTGGGCTTTGCTGGCACTATCGCCTTCCCTATATCGTAGCTGCGTTTGATTGTAAATTGCTTTTGGGACAGCTCTGGTGCTCTAGCGCTTGGCTCGACACATTCGTCTTGTCCCTCGTCTTCACTGCTACTGCAGTAATGTGTTATTTATTTAAAAATAACAAACCAAAATGTGATATTTATTGAAATTTAAAATTAAAAAAATTTAAAAGATATTGGTTTTTTATTGTTTTTTCAAATTTTTGTTGGATTTTCTAGCGAGAAAAATGTATCAAGGGCACAAACCAAGTTTAGCATAGGCGAGAACTACCCAATACTCAAACCAAAATAGTTACGATTTCAGGCACTGAAGCGTCGCAGTCAATAAGCGAGAGTTGGACGTCTATTGTTATATATTGTCTATGAACAAGACTCCTTGATATTATATAAAACAAAATCTCTTTTAAATTCATGACGTACTTAGATTTTAAATACATTTATTTTTCAAAGTAATATCAAACTTATATTTATACTTTGATATTTCCATGGTGACAAATATCATTTAGCGACATTCCATTGCTAGTTTTGCTGGAAGCGTTAAATACAACGCGAAGTTAGGTAGTCGAACTATCTAGTTTGAAAACGGGGTGATGTGGAAGGCAAAAATTTTCAATATTGCTTGCTATAATTGACAAATCGATCTCCTCCATATGGCCCAAATGGAGATTCAATGTGCGTCGAACTAGGTTTTTCTAATTGCCAAACTTTTTGGAGCTATGCATTTAAATCTGGTTGATTGAAGAAGACCGCAACGTTCTTCATTGTAGCTGGTTCCGCATTGTATCGCCCTAAAATTATCCATCAACTCAGAATTTTCAAGTGAGTATAGCCCAGGTTGAATAATATCGGGAAAAACATCCGCTCCCAATAAGGCCATGAGGCTTATAGTAACACGGGTCCGCTAATTCTAAGTGTTGAAATAGATTGCTTTCGGTTTTTAGAACTTGGTACGACGGTAGAAGACTGCTGAGGGTCGATTGTAATTGATTGTAATTGACAAGTTGAAATCGTTAATGGGAGAAAACATCTTGAGATGGATAACTGATTTCGAATATCCAGTTTTTGTACCACCCAATACTGTAATTGACACGGAAGTGGTGTGTGATGACGACGCCCGCAGCGCATGCAATTTCTGGAGCTAGAACATTTGTTAGCATCGTGACTTTGCGCCAAACAATTATAGCACCAATGTTTGCTTCTAACGAAGTTTAGTCGATTTGCTACATCCTTTTACAAAAATTTCTGCCTTATTCGTGTTATGAAAACTTTGCTTATGTGTGCTGTGATGCGGTAGTTTTCGCTGAACAGGATTTCGATCAGGGCTAGAAGTATTAAAAACCTCCAAAGTTCTAGACCTTGATTCTCTAGTGTCCGATTGCTCCCGATTGCTCCCACGCACGATGCGTAGTGGATGGTAAACGTTGAACGATCAAAAAAATAATGAAAACGTCCCAACTCGTAGTATCAATTCTTAGATTTTGCAAACACGATAAACATTCAGAACTGATATTCAAAATGCGTTTCAATGCATTTGCGGACTCTTCTTTTATTGTTGGCTGTAAGAATAGCGCTTGTAACTGTGAATTTATTAGAAGCCGTTTTTTTTTCGAAGCAACGACACAATGTTTCCCAAGCGGTACTATAATTTGCGTCCGTGATTGAATAATGACGTAGAATTTCTCTGGCCTTTCCAAAAACACTCGTTGTTAAATAATGAAGCTTTTGCACATTCGAGAGTGATTTATTGGAATGTATTATGGATTGGAAAAGGTCGCGATATGAAGTGCATTCCTTGTAGTTATCGCTGAACGTAGGCAATGTAATAGGTGAAAGTTTTATGTCATTGTTGGGAATTGCTAATTGGAGCTCTCGCAACACGGATCGGTTTGCGTCGGGGGAGGGGCTCCTGACTGAATGAAGGATTCGATGCAAGAACATCCTGAATACGATCTTGTAGGGATCCCATGTACACAAAATAATACTCCTCGAACTGGTCGTAATGATTTTCTTTAAAGTACACGTGGTCCGGTATGACATTGTGAATTCGGGCGATACTCATACGTGTGTCAGCTTCATCGAATTTATGCCATAACGCCTCTAAACCTCCCTTTCGCGCACGTAAGTAACCCAATGTGAGATGTTCGGGAGAAGTTTTATGGTAGTTTACCATAAATGACGCAAATTGATCCCGCATTGTTGCTTGGCAAAGCAAAAGATCTTGCATTTCAACGTAACCAATTGAATTTTCATTCAAAGAAAAATTGAGAAAACCGTGCCCACCCAGGCGCGAGCGCAGCGCTACACTCGGAGGCCTACAGTCCCATTGTGATGTCTTACTACTCATAAGACCTTTCATCAAACTTGCTGATCCTTTTTGAACCAGCCCAGCATATCCTCAAGTGGGTGGTCGCCAAGCTCCGTCAGGCTACTATAAAATCTGGCCCCAAGCATCCCATATCGGCGTGCTTGCAGTGCCTGGACACTTACAGAGTAAGTGTTTCACTTGATTAGCTCTTTTGCTACCCGAAAGTTCCTATCCGCTATCCTCGTCACCACAGCTGCGGCAAAAATCATTTGCGGCCGCGCCTCATCTTTTGGCCATAGCGCCAAGGGGACAGTGCCCCGTGATTAAGCCTGTGAGTAGCCTTACGGAGGTCCTGCTTAGTCTAAGAAGAGTATCGGTTCTATATCTATTAAATCTACAAAAAGGATGACTTTTATTGCATCACTTGAATATTTTGTACATGTTTTTCGTTTTACAGAAAATAGTTTTGTTATTTGAACTTGTGTTCAAATAACATGTGGATAATTTCGAGTCCTTTAACCCTTTCAGACCTGAATTTTTTTTTTTTAAATTTGGTTGTGATAAAATTTGTGTTGATAAAGTGGGTAAATAAGAGTAAGAAAATATTGAAAAAAAAATCCAAGATCTATTACTGTTTTCGATAGCTTGTAATGTGTACAAACGTTCGCAACCGGTCTCAAATACGAAATAATCTTATGAAATTGTTATATTTGGGAAAAACTTTAATGTGTACAAATGTAACCACCGGGTCTGAAAGAGTTAACGAGGGTAGTTACGAAAGAACTCGGATTTTAATGTTAAATTTGATGGTGGTGAAATTAGAGAAAATCTGATTCACCACATTCTTCCCCCTTTAAATCAGGAAAAATGCTAAAGGCATTTTTTCGAATATTAAATTAACTGATTTCAGGATCGCATTAGAGAAAAGAAAGTTCAGAATTTTAATTATCTATTCTTTAATTTGAAATATATATTTTTTTTTTAAATCAGAGTAAGTGTTTGCCAAAATATTTCCTTATTTAATGAAACATGAAATTTTATTACTTATTTCCTAATAATAATTTTATTATTGTTTTTTTGGATTAAAATTAATAAAATATTTTTCTTGTTAAATGAATATAAATTTTATTACTTGTGTCTAATAAAATTTTTATAATTGTTTTTCGTAACATTATTTTTCTTCTTTTCTTTTTCTTTTAATAGTTGTTTCTAAATAAAAATGGCTGTAAGATCAATTGTGATTTCTTTAATAGATTTATATTTTCATTTTTTAACTTATGGTTAGTCTTTATTTCCATTTTTTCTTTAATTTCAGTTTCGTTTCAAACTTCATTTTTTTTTTTCTTTTTCTACTTTTTATAATCCTTTTCACTCTATTTCTTTAATCTTTCTTTATTCTGTATTTTCCTCAATTCTTTAATTTCTTCAATTTCATATTCAACTTTATATCTTTCTTTTTGATTTATGGGTGGGTGTTAAATGCGATTATTCTTTGCGAATTATCTTTACCTCGTGGAGATGGAATTCTTGAAATTCCCCTTTAAAAGAAATATAGCAAATTCTTGTAATTTGTTATATTGGTTAAACTTATGAAGTTTATTCTAATTGAAACGATTAAAGTTTCAATTTAAAAAGAAAATGACTGAATTTCCTTGAATTTATTAAAAATCTGACTGTTCACGAAGAAAAACGATTTTATAATGATTTTCATTTCTATGAAAATATGATACAATAAATATCAAGCATACTATAAACAATAAATATGCAAAGTGCAAAAACCTATTTTTGACAATATCTTAACATACAGCCCGCCTTGAAAGGATTGTCTTTCAAATACAATTACAAATTTACAAATTATTAATAAAAATTATATACATATAATATACCAAAAACAAATATTAAATCAGTGTTTTTATGATTATTTTTTTTGTTTTAAATTTATTTTATTTACTCTATTGGGAGTTTACAAACTTTCGATATTGATCTAATTAAAATTCCATTCTTTGTTTAACATGAGCAACTCTTACTCGACTATCAGTACCTTTTATAATATTAATAACAAGTCCAAGTAACCAATGTGTAGAATAAAGTTGATCATCATATACAAGAACAACATCATTGATCTGCAAAGGCCATAGCCGAATAAGGTACTGAAAAGTGCCCTGGGACCGATTGATCTGAAATTTTTACCAGACGTTAGTATTGATCCAAGTACCGTTTGACGACATTTTTATCCCTGCAAACCCCTTATAACGGCCGGAAGGGGTGGGGGAAGCAAAATCTTAAAAGCTAATTTTCTTGAGAACCGCTTGTCCGATTTTTTTTGAAAAAAATATATGTTGTAGTGAAAATTTTTTTGACAATTTTAAATAGGAAAAAAAATTTCTTAAAAATTAAAATTTTTTTTTCTCAGAATTTGGGCCGAACACAATCACCATATTTTCACAAAATAATCTTTGTTTAGTCTACTAAAATATTTTTTTTTTTTTTTAAAATCGGAGTAGCAGAACATAGTTAAATATATGATTTTAATATATAAGCACCAGTATCCTAAATATATTTAAATATTGATATATAGACAATAGTTTGCATACCCGTCGTTGCCGGGTTAAGTTTTTTGCATAAGTTTTAGAACACGAAGAAAACCGGAAACAACTTAAAAACTTTTGAGAAAAATCTTATCCTTGCAGGGCTCTCCGTTGCGAATTAGTCTAACACCAGATTCGGGATCAACGATCCCAAAAACCCCCGAGTGAAACTTTTCAGCCTCCTATTAAGCAGGATTCATGGCAAAAATCACGGTTTAAAAACACCTGAACCCCCTTTACCCCCCGTTCACCCCCTTAGGGGTAAAATTACGGAAAACCCCGGCTTAGTGAGCGCCTGCGCGATGGTTGGGACATATTGTGAAAATTTCAAGTCTCTAGGTTCAGGGGTTTGGGCTGGGCGTTGATGAGTCAGTCACTCAGTCAGGTTAAACGATTTTATATATAGAGATATTATTTACAATATTATTTTTGAATTTTTCGTCCTTAAAATTGAAAGGATTTGTATTTAATAAAGTCAAATAAAGCATTTTAGATGACAAAAACACATCATTTTTTCGTGCCAATTAATCCAAAAAATGCAGTGCATGAAGTGGTTAACTGTGGGAAATCATCAATATTTGGATCTATGTAGCCTAGGTATATCCAAATATTGATATACAGGATATCAACTGTTATTTTTTTCAGATTAATTGCAATACGAAGAAAAGTTAATGGACTCTAATTAACATTTCTTTTTTTTTGTTAAAATACTTTTTCCATATCACATACGAAATAGAAGACAACATCGAAAGTGTTATACTTGTGGGGGTTATTTAAAAAGACAATAAGATGCGATAAAGAGCAGTATAAACGAATTTTAACAATGTACAACTAATCTTTTTTTATATCCCCCTCAATTATGCCTCCTTTTTCACGATTTCCCACAGTTAACCACTTCATGCACTGCATTTTTTGGATTAATTGGCACGAAAAAATGATGTGTTTTTGTCATCTAAAATGCTTTATTTGACTTTATTAAATACAAATTCTTTCAATTTTAAGGACGAAAAATTCAAAAATAATATTGTAAATAATATCTCTATATATAAAATCGTTTAACCTGACTGAGTGACTGACTCATCAACGCCCAGCCCAAACCCCTGAAGCTAGAGACTTGAAACTTTCACAATATGTCCCAACCATCGCGCAGGCGCCCACTAAGCCGGAGTTTTCCGTAATTTTACCCCTAAGGGGTGGGGGTTTTTGGGATCGCTGATCACGTAAAGGGGGTTCAGGTGTTTTTAAACCGTGATTTTTGCCATGAATCCTGCTCAATAGGAGGCTGAAAAGTTTCACTCGGGGGTTTTTGGGATCGCTGATCACGAATCTGGTGTTAGACTAATTCGCAACGGAGAGCCCTGCAAGGATAAGATTTTTCTCAAAAGTTTTTAAGTTGTTTCCGGTTTTCTTCGTGTTCTAAAACTTATGCAAAAAACTTAACCCGGCAACGACGGGTATGCAAGCTATTGTCTATATATCAATATTTAAATATATTTAGGATACTGGTGCTTATATATTAAATCATATATCTAACTATGTTCTGCTACTCCGATTTTTTTGAAAAAAAAAATATATTCTAGTAGTAGAAACAAAGATTATTTTGTGAAAATATAGTGATTGTGTTCGGCCCAAATTCTGAGAAAGAAAATTTTTAATTTTTAAGAAATTTATTTTTCCTATTTAAAATTGTCAAAAATTTTTTCACTACAACATATATTTTTTTCAAAAAAATCGGACAAACGGTTCTCAAGAAAATTAACTTTTAAGATTTTGCTTCCCCTGCCCCTTCCGGCCGTTATAAGTGGTTTGCAGGGTTAAAAATTTCGTCAAACGGTAGGTACTTGGATCAATACTAACGTCTGGTAAAAATTTCAGATCAATCGGTCCCAGGGCACTTTTCAGTACCTTATTCGGCTATGGCCTTTGGAACCGAATTTTGCCATTTATTTCTCTGTTGAAGAGAATGCAAGTATTCCACACTAAATCGTTTCCAATAATTTTGGACAATTTGTGTGATTTTACCCCATTTTGTTAATCGATTTAAAGGAATCTCAGTGAATGATGATTCTGGTGTGGCCACAATAGATCCACCACAAAGAAAAACATAACAAAAGCTATAATTGCCAATCTGGCAATTGGTGATATTCGTATCAAAATTCGAACAGTTGTACCAAAATTCCACTTTGAAGTCACACTTTCCAATAAGAATTTTTAAAATTTATTCCAATCGGATTTTGATGTATGGGAGTTTTATGTAGAATCATATCCTAAAAACTTTTGTTCTTGGACTTTTTTGATAAGATGCACCGTTTTTGAGATATTCACAAAAACCGTTTTCGTTCGTATGGGGGGTACCCCCCCTAATGGTCCATTTTTGCCCATTAACGAACTTAGCCTCACATTTTACGAAAAACGGATCTGCGCAAAATTTCAAGTCTCTAGCTCAATCCGTGCGCCCGCAATCCGCGCCACAGACAGACGGACAGACAGACAGACAGACGGACAGACAGACGGACAGACGGACGGACATGCAGAAATTAATTATTTTTATCATTCTAAACACACTGGTGTAATTCATTTTTGTGTGTGATGACGTGATCTTGGCGTTACCCTTTGGTTTCACCATACGGGTATAATGAGCCGGTGTTAAGGGTTGTGGATCATTTGGATCATTTGATAACACAGTTAATTGTCGAGAATTTAAAATACCTTCAATTTGCACTATAACAGTATTCAATTCTTCATACGAGAAAACAGTATTATTGGTAATCTTTTTTAAATGTGTTTTCAGGGATTTTACAGAACTCTCCCATAATCCACCAAAATTCGGAGCTCTTGGAGGAATGAATTTCCAATTAATTTCTTCATTTGTGCAATACCTATTAATATCATTAACTATTAAATTATTTTTAAACAAATCGTATATTTTTTTAAATTCATTATTAGCTCCTGCAAAATTTTTACCATTATCACTCCAGATAGTATGAGGTTTTCCTCGACGATAATTGAATCGTTTTAAACATGATAAAAAACTATCTGAAGATAAATCAGACACTATTTCTAAATGTACACCTTTAGTTACAAAACATTCACAAACTGAAACATAAACTTTAATTGAAGAAGAATTACGTTCTTTTATTTTTAATTAAAAAAGGACCACAAAAATCAACCCCTGTGATATAAAATGGTCGAGATGAATGCAGTCTTTCGTTAGGTAGATCACCCATCAATTTACTAGTTATTTGTGGTCGTGATTTAAAACATGTAACACATAGACTTTTAAAAAA
Organism: Chrysopilus asiliformis; assembly: GCA_964034945.1. Lineage (NCBI taxonomy): Eukaryota > Metazoa > Arthropoda > Insecta > Diptera > Rhagionidae > Chrysopilus > Chrysopilus asiliformis. The sequence continues at coordinate 52,906,320 of OZ035962.1, read as the reverse complement.
ATAAAAAAAACACATAGACTAACACATTGTTTTGCAATATTTTTTGCTCCAATAAACCAAAATTTTTGTCTTATTAAAGAAGTCAAAAGCTGTGGTCCAGCATGCATATTTTGAATATGATAAAATCGACAAATTAATTTTGTTAAATTTCCCTTTCCCGGAAGTAACATTTTATGTTTTCTATCATACTCAATGTTTGAATTACTTAATCTACCGCCTACTCTAAGAATACCAAATGAATCTAAAAATGGATTAAGCGATATAATAGAACTTTTCCTTGATAACACTTGATTTTGTGAAAGTAGTTTAATTTCTTTATTAAACACTTGCCTTTGAACGATAGAAATTAACCTTCTTAAGGCATTATTGATTTCATCAATTGAAAGTGGTCCAATTATCTTAGAACGTGTTTTATCAGAATTATTTGCAAATCTTAAACAGTACGCAGATATACGCAATAATTTCATATAAGAACTATATCTATCAACAAATTCATGTGTGTGATTTAAATCTTTACTAAAATTATTGTTGACAGTTATTGTCAATGTTATGAATTCTTTTTTTGACTGACGTTTCGAGCCTTGTTTTGGCTCATTTTTAATGTAACATTTCGACAAAGTTTTTACGGCTAAATATTAACAGTTATAACATAGTGCATTTAAATGATCGTTTAACGCCTCTGAAGATGAACCAAAACAAGGCTCGAAACGTCAGGCTGGAAAATTAAAACACAACTTTTGTTTTTATTTCTGAAAATTTTACCGCTAGGCCGGCCAAACTAATACATATAAATTACCGAAATTACAGGTATTTTTTAAAAAAATTTACCGGTAATTTCGGTAATGAAATTGGCCGGTAAAACCAGTAAACCGGTTACCGGTATTGCAGCCCCTACTTATATTCATTAACTACATTGCAATAATCTTCTTTAAATCTAGGATTGCTATCAAATTTCTTCTCGAGAGCTATAAACCGACTTAAAGCTTGAGTTTTTGACTCCCCGAGATTGACATGATTTTTCCGCAGAGGAATAGAAACCGTATAACGACCGGTATTATCTCTATAACGTGTTTCAATAAAATGATTTTCACATTGATTCTCTTATTCCGTGTGATGTTGCTTATGTGTAATAGGTTCAACATCAAAAAATTTTGAAAGAGTTTCATGTAGATCTTCCTTTGTATCTTTTATTAGATGAAAATTCGAATGGTTCTTATTGAAATTTGCAATTTCTAGCTTACCAGAAACAACCCATCCGAATGCAGTTTATTATATGAAATCTGTACACCGATTCTGAGCATAATCGATACTTATCGCCAGTGGAATGTCGAAAAGAGGGAATTTTTTTAAAGTTAGGAAATTTTCTTGAAGATCCGCAGCGATGAAGAATTTTTTACCTGCCCGATGTGAATTTTATAAGTTGCAATGCTAATGGTATGTGTGTAAATACATTCTCGTTATATTAAATTTGTCATATAGAATTTCTTGACGGAATTTTACCACTTTATCATTGTTATTAAGTTTGTACTGAATTTATACTTAATACTATAGCATCAATAAATAATTGAATTGAATTGAATTTATAAGTTGCAAGTGTAATAAGTAACCCAAAAATTCTCGATTTGACATCCGCAAATGTGAGAGAAGTGGACAACGAAAAGTACCGCGAAAAACTTTAGATTGTGTTTTTAACAATTTACCAAAGACAATGAATTCCGCAGTATCCGTTTATTATTACCTTAGGAGTAATCAAATGCGAATAATGAGGCGAAATCTACGGGACGCGTCAGATTCTTTTGCGATATTTATGTGTTTGTGAGGTTTATAGAAATAAATGGGCTTCCACAGGCACTAGCAGTGGAAATCATTGAAATGTTGACTCCGCACATGCCTAATCAAATTTTAATATCGCCTGCTCTTGGTGTTTTGTATGCGCTAAACTTCTACGCAAACGCACTGTTTTCACCACCTCACAAAGCAAGTGATATCCCTTGGAAATGTCAATAAAAACGTCGGAAATGTGGAATAGATTTCCAGACGTCAAACCATTAGTGTTACCCGAGTGAAGAAAATCGCATTGGAAGTCAAACCTGCATTAGTGTGCTGTATCCACCAACACAATTAAAAGAAAGTTGAATATGTGCACATAAGTCGCTTGTCGATAATTATCGACAGTTCCCTCAGAATCCCTATACTGTTGTCATATAAAATGTTAAAGAATATTTCTGATCCGATAAGAATATCAATTGGACGAGAAATATTAAAATTTGGATCAGCCATTTTAAAATGTTGTGGTATGTCCCATCTTGAAATGCAATAATTTGAATTGAGTATAGATTGTGAAATATTGGGTACAACACTGAATTGTAATTTACTTTCAAAATTTGTATATTTCGATTTTATATTCGTTAGAACTTCTTCATTTGCTGAAGATTTTACATTATTCAATCCCGTTATTGAAACTGGATTTTTAATGCAATTTAATTTTTTTGCAAATTGAGATGCTCGACATTGAACATAATGTCCCAATTGATTTTGAATCAATACCATTGCGGTTGGTAGGATCATTGTTTTAGAAATTTCGTTTTTATCAGCAAAGAAATTTGCCTGTCTTGAAGTTGTGGGTTGATCCACATTATTTTGAGAATTTATACTCTCATTATTACCTTTACAAGGACCTGATCCTTGTTGCACATGATGCAACAATGTGTGATGGTGCTGCGAACAAATTTTGCATCCACGACATTTACAAGGCTCTGAATCATGTGTTCGTAGACAATTTAAACATAAATTAAGATCACGAATCTTAATTCGACGTTCATGAAACGACATTATTAAAAACTCAGGGCAATCATAAATGATATGAATGACCTTATTACAAATTTTGCACAATTTTGCCTTTGATGGATTAGAATGTGAATTCGTTTCTTTCTTATAGTTTTTTTTGTTCCAAATCTTATCTTGAATTTGATCTGAACTATTTGTTGCAAAATTTTGAGAATTAGGTTTTGAACCTGAACTTCTAAAATTTGTATTTTGCGATGATTTATATTTATTTTGATATCCAATATCTGATTTTTTTGAATTACCTAACGACTCTAAAACTCGATATTTCTTTTTTAAGAATTCAATTAATTTGTTCCAATTTAGTAATTCATTCATCTGTAATTCCGATTCCCAATCTGTGCGTAAAATGTAATCTAATTTTTTACCTATTAAATTTATTAATATTTGCTCTCCCAGACCCTCGAGCCTTTGATTACTAGACTCAAGAGCCGAAACATTTAAAGTACATATATTAATAAATGTCCTTAACTCTTTAGCATTATTTTTTGTTATATTTGGTGAATTTAAAAGAGCTTCAATGTGATAGTCTATAATTATTCGCCTGTTATCAAAGGTTTCAATTAATGTTTTCCACGCTCTATCATATCCTTCGTTTGATAACGTTATGGTACCAAGAAGGGCCTTGGTTTCTGCATTTAATCTATCTAATAGATATGAAAATTTAACTATATCGCTGAGATTAGGATTATCATGAACAAGAGTCATATAAATATTACGAAAAGGAATCCATTCACCTGGATTTCAATTAAATGATGGAATGGGTAAATTGGGTAATTCAGGTTTATCAAAAAATGGAAAAGAGTTAGAAAGATTAGAAACTTGTTGTGAATTACTTGCATTCTGAACAGAAACATTCTTATTTAAAGCTTGAAAATTACTTTTTAAACGAATGACTTTAGTATTAAATTCTTTTAACAAATCCTTGTATTTGTCAAATTTATTGTCATTTTGCAAATCCATTAAAAGTTCAAGTAATTTATTATAATCTTTTTGTAAATCACTTAGAACTTGTATTCTACTTTCTACCTCCAAGAATGGAATTTCCGAAAGATTCTCGAATTGATCCGTAAACTCTTTAGCTAATTCATAAAATTTCAAAAACTCTGACTTTTCCATGTCGCAAATTATTTGAAAAGATTGTGATTTCCTAGTTTTACCCATTACTAGAGCCTGCAAAAATTGTTAAAACAACAATTTTAACAATTTTTCACCTGTTTTGAAAAAACAACAAATTTTAACCTTCCTTTGAATAACTAACAATTTATAACGTTGTCTATGACAGCAGACGACGGAAATTATAAAAAATTGTTCAGTGTCAAATGTTTTGTTGTATAAAAATCCAGTGGATATTGTGCAGAATTGACTCCCAATTCAGTGGATGTTCCACTAGAGTACCTAGATGTTTTCCGAATAATACGGGCGTAAGCTTCATTGTGGTTGTATTGTCTTTGCATTCGCAATTTATTGTCATTGTTTTCTAGTTATTTGCTGCAAAAATGCCTAAAGAGAAGGAACATCTTATTGCGCGTGTGAATAAATTAATTGCCAACAGCAAGTTCTTTGAAATCGACACAAAATCTGGCAAAGTTTCGATTTTTTGCAAACATTGTCAGTGCAGATTTAAAGTCGACCCTATACATTTAAATACACAATTTCAATCACATTTGGCTACAACCAAACATAAGACAGCCAGCAGAAAGAATATTCTTCAGCCATCAATTATTAGTGCGATTGCAGTTGCCGATTCCAAGAAAACTAAAGACGATTCATATTCCCTGAAATAGGCAAAAGCATTTTTGGAAGCTGGTATTCCATTGTGGAAATTAAAAAGTTTTTTTTGTTAGAACATAAAGAAGTTTTACCGTCTGTTAACACTTTTTACAGCAAAATTAGTGTCATACATAGTGAAACATTGCAAAAAATTAGAGACGTGATCGGCGAAAGTCCAATATATTTTATTTGTGACGAAACTACTGACGCCCGCCAGCGGTATGCACTTAATGTTTTGGTTGGAAAATTGAATGGCGAACCGTCAATTCCAATGTTGCTCAGCACAATTTATCTGGAAAAAACAAACAACACCACGGTGCAACAAGGATTGCTCAAAGCGTCCACAACGTTATATGGTGCCGATATACCTTTCGAACGAGTATGGCTTTTAATCACGGACCAAGTTCCGTGCATGATCAAAGCTGGAAAAGGATTAAAAGTAATACTTCCAAATTTAAAGCACGTGACTTGTTTGGTGCATGGATTAAACAGAGTTTCTGAGGTAATAAAGGATCAAAAAATAGATTCATATCAAAAATGAAAGCCGTTCTATCTAACTCACACGTTCGTTGTCAAAAGTAATCGGAAATATGCCGTTTACCGTTTCCCCCCGATGTTATCGAAATCCGCTGGAATACTTGGCTAAATGCTGCAGTTTTTTATGCCGAATATTTTTCTGATATAAAAACATTTGTGCTTGCATTCGACCAAGATTCGAAAGCTGTCGAAAAGTTGCAAGACTGTATCGATACGGCTGAACTTCAGGAACAACTGTTAAAAATACATCATTTTAAATTTTTAACGGAAGCTATAACGCGTTTGGAGAAACGAGAAACGATTGTGCAGGAGCAATTAACAATTTTATCATCCACCAAAAGCAAACTAACTGGCGTTGAGCTAGCCAAGCTAAATGATGTCTTGTCGAAAAATCCCAACGTTAATTTTTATGAAAATTTTCCGGTGGATCAGCAAATTAATTTTAAATATCAGTTGATGCAGAAAGGTCTTACAAACACATTTTGTCCGATAGACGTTATTCTCTCACAGAATCAAATCTAGGAATGCTTAATGTCATTCAATACAATAACTTTGTAAATGAAGACGAATAAAGAAAATTTAATATAGTTTTTCATTTATTTGATTTTTTACTATGTAATCCATCTTCTATATTCCCATTTACATATTTTATAGAATTAATTGATTTAACAATTTTTCTAACAATTTTTGGCCCTTTTTCTAACAATTTAACAACAATTTTTCCTAATTTTATTTAACAATTTTTGGAGGCTCTACCCATTACTAATCAATAAACATAACAAAAGCTATAATTGCAAATCTGGCAATTATTGAAAACCCGTATGGTGATTTAAGTGAATGGCGAACAGTTTTATCAAAACTCCACTATGAAGTCAAACTTTCCAATAAGATTTTTTAAAATTTGTTCCAATCGGATTTTGATGTATGGGAGTTTTATGTAGAATCATATCCTAAATAACTTTTGTTCTTGGATAAAATTCACCGTTTTTGAGATATTCAGAAAAAAAGTTTTCGTTCGTATGGGGGGTACTAATGGTCCATTTTTGCCCATTAACGAACTTAGCCTCGCATTTTACGAAAAACGAATCTGCGCAAAATTTCAAGTCTCTAGCTCAATCCGTGCGCCTGCAATCCGCGCCACAGACAGACGGACAGACAGACAGACAGACAGACAGACAGACAGACAGACAGACAGACAGACGGACGGACATGCAAAATTCAATTTTTTTTATCATTCTAAACACACTGGTGTAATTCATTTTTTTGTGTGATGACGGGATCTTGGCGTTACAAACGGTAAGGCAAAGTTAATATACCCTTTGGTTTCACCATACGGGTATAATAAATACAATTTTTAAATTACGTTAATATACTAATAGTAAACTAATTTTTTGTTGAAAAATATTTCAATCAAAAAAATTAAACTTAAATGGAATACTTTTCTTTTTCCTTGAAAATCCTTTTCAGAAAAATCTTGCTTTTTTCTCCAGGAACCAAAAGAAGTTGAATTGATCTTCAATAAATATTGAAAATTTCTTCTTTAGGTTTCAAAAATCTGCTTGATATTTTCGCTATATCAAATTGCTGTATTTCTTAAAAACTTGAAAGTTGCTTGAAAAACTCTTGACTGGAACTCAGGATTTTCAGATTAGTTGATTTCTTGAAATCAATGTTTTTTCCAAATCTTGAAATTCGCTTTAAGATACAAGATCAGGCTCGAAGGACCAATGTTAAATGCGATAATTCTTTGCGAATTATCTTTATCTCGTGTAGAAGGAATTCTTGAAATTCCTTTTTAAAAGAAATATAGCAAATTCTTGTAATTTGTTATATTGGTTAAACTTATGAAGTTTATTCTAATTGAAACGATTAAAGTTTCAATTTAAAAAAAAAAAACTGAATTTCCTTGAATTTATTAAAAACCTGACTGTTCAGGAAGAAAAACGATTTTATAATGATTTTCATTTCTATGAAAATATGATACAATAAAAATCAAGCATACTATAAACAATAAATATGCAAAGTGCAAAAACCTATTTTTGACAATATCTTAACAGTGGGTGGTCAACTTTAATTGGTATTTTATGCGTACTAGCACTCGTATAGGTTAGTTTATCGTTTTTTAAATGGAATATATCATCATATTCTTTAGAAAGGTTATCAAACTTTCTTTTTCCTCATCATTATAGCTTTGATTTAGCTTTAATCCACTTAGAATTTCTTCGATTCTCTTGTCATAACTGTTTTCCTTCCTTATCATTGCAATGTTTAACTCTCCCTCATCAATTTTTCCAATGTTAATTTCTTTTATTTCATATTCTTTTGCCGGCATTCCTTGAATTTTTATATTACTTAACTTTTCTTCATATTCATTAGTGTTTATTACACTCACCATTGCGCGATTCTGATCAATTCTTGTTAGAAAATTGGCTAAATGGATACGTCCTTTAATTTCCTTTCGAGGGAAAATGATATCTCCTTCACCAATGACTTTAATTGATCGTTTCGCTTCTAGGGGCTAGTTCCATACTATCAATTTCCCCTGTAATTTCACATATTACTCCTGTTTCTTTAATTCCTCCTGTTTCATTCTCATAATTTTTCCTTTCTAAATTATCTTTTTCGTTTGAATTTTCTTTCTTTATTTGTTTAACCTTATTTACGACGGCATAACCTTTCTTTTCCAATTCTTCCTTCTCGATTGACCCCATTACCATTCCTGTTTCGTTGAATAAATCTTCAAAAAATTTTCCATCTAGATAGCATTCATCTATATTCTTAATTGTACTACTTTCTCTCGGAGTCTCAGTAGTATCCATCATAGAATAAATCAAAATAGGTGGTGTTCCTATCAGATTCTTATGACCAGAATTATTTGAATTTTCATTATCTTGGATATTTTTTGTATGAAAATTTTCCCATGAATTATTTTTATCATTGCTTTGTGAATCATTTTTGGAGCAACATTCAATTCTTTCAAAATTCTTAATTTTTGTATTACTTCCTCTCGAGGTTTTAGTAGTACACATCATAGAATCAATAAAAATAGGTGATGTTCCTATCAGATTACTATGACCAGAATTTGATTTTGAATGTTGGTCTTTTAAAGTCTCATTTCGCAATGAATTAATTTCATTTTTAGCATTTAGCTCGGAATTTTCCATTTTTGACGTTTTTGATTCATGACCGGAATTTAACAAAAATTCTTCGAATTTACCGATAGTTTTTTCAATTACTCTTTTTAATTGATATCCCCTTTGCTTAATCCTTCTTAAAGTATTTGATACTAGGGTTAAAGACATTTGTGAAATAATTACGATTACTTGTACTATTAATTGTACAATACTCCTATCTGGATATACTACTTTTCCGTTTTTTTGCTTCAGACTTAATGTTTTTATCAGGGACTATAGATTTATTATTCGGTTTACTTATTGTATCACAATTTGTACTTTCTATTTCCAATTCGTCCAGATTAACGAGACAATAATTCCCCACAGGGCCACCTTCAGAATTCGTTGGATTATATTCATTGCTAGGTTGTATTTCTTCAACCATGAATGAATCTCCCCTCTCCGATTTGGAAGATATTTCGTACAAATCACGTTCAATAGAATGAAAGGGTAATGTCTTATTTTCTTTGGATGAATTTTCAAAAGTTTTTCCCTTTCGATAATATTCTTCTTTTAAATTCTTAATTGTAGTACTTTCTGTTGGTGTCTCAGTAGTATTTATTATAGTACCAGTAAAAATAGGTAATTTTCATACCTGATTCTTACAATTAGTTTTTTTTTTGATTTTGAATGATTCAAATGTTCTTTATTTGTCGTTTTATTTATTTGTATTAATAAACTTCTGGCAGTTACAATCTTTTCCGATTCTTTTAATTTGTTTCTATTCCCATTATGTTCAGAAGCCCAAAAGGTATACTCGTTTTGCTTCGGGGGGCTAGTTTTATTTTCAGGGATACGCGGAACATTGTGGAGTTTTTGTTCCAAGTAAAATTTATTAATTTTGTTATTAATATTACCTACAGGTTTTTGTTTAATTGCCCTTAGTTCATCGCACAAATCCATTGGTTGTTTGTACGGAAGATATTGTTGAATCAACATCTTCAAATTTCTTGAAGGAAATAGATTGAGCCATTTGATATGCTGCTCCTTTTAAAGCTAACATGGGCAGTAACTTCAAAAAGGTTATTTTATCATTGGAGTTTACTGTTTCGTAATAGCTTTTGGCTATTTGTAAATGTCTTTGAACCTCATTTTTCCGTGTAGGACCAGGTTCACCAGAAAATGGTGGTTATGTCCACGATATCTTTGAGAGGATCCATTTCAGGATTTGTCTGCCAAATTATTCTGGGGTCACAATCATTAATATTGTGATCTAGACTTAGGCAGAATTCACAATATTCATCTTCTGTGGCCTCAATTTGGGGCGCTAGAGGTTGTTGCGGCCAAGAGTTTAAATACCAACACTGGTGTCTTTTATGACCTTGGCGCTGACAAAAACTACATATTACCTGTTTATGGTAAGATTGATTCGAATCATATCGACGTTCTCGATTTGTATGATTATTGTTTCGGAAATTACTTCCCTTTCGCCATCGTTGCTTTATTGGAATAAATTTTAAAAATTCTTATTGGAAAGTTTTACTTCAAAGTGGAATTCTGGTACAACTGTTCGAATTTTGATACGAATATCACCATACGGGTCTCCAATGATTGCCAGATTGGCAATTATAGCTTTTGTTATGTTTGGGTTTGTATTATCATTTGTGTATGTCCGTTTTCGTTTGCGTGTGTTTGTCTCGTTGTGCAGTATTGCGCAATACACTGCTGAAATGTCCTGTGTGTCACGTTTTATGTTGTATGTGTCCTCTGTGTATATGTGTAATGCTTCTGTTGTGAGTCGTTTGTTGTAGTTTGTTTGTGTTGCAAGTATTTTCGTGTTGTCAAAGTCTGGTTTGTGTTTGTTACAATGTTCGACTAATGCGGTGTGTGGAGTGTTGTTTATGACGTCACCAATCCTTTTTAAATAATTTTTGTGGTTGTTTATACGTTTTTCTAGGTACTGTTTTGTTTGGCCTACGTAACTTAAATTGCACTCTGCCCCTATATTTGGATCGCCCAAGCAAGGGATTTTGTATATTACGTTTGAACGTTTTTGTTTAGGTGTAGGGTCTTTTAAATTTGTGTATAGACTTCGAAGTGTGACTTTATTACGATATGCTAATATTGTGTTTTTTGTATGTTGTTTTAATGTTTTTGTGATTTTTTCTGAGGTTCCCCTGATGTACGTTATGCTCCTGTACATATGGTTATCATTGAGTGTCTCAATGTGGGTGGGTAGGGAATCATTCTGTATTTGATTATTATTATTTCTAGTTTTAAGTAACGAGTTTATTATGTTTAGTGGATAGTTGTTTTTGGCTAGTATGTTTTTTATTAATTTTATGTTTTTTTTGTGAAATTTGTCAGAGCTAATGGTTAGGATTGTGTTTATTAATTGTCTAGCAGTATTTAGTTTATGAGTATGGGGGTGGTGGGAGAGATAATTGAGGATGCGATTTGAAGTGGAAGGTTTTTGGTACCAATCAGTGTCTATTTTATTATTGTTGTTTCGTATTGCAAGTACGTTAAGGTATGCTAATTTATTGTGTTGTTCTATTTCGTGTGTGAATTGAATTTTAGGGTGAAAGTTATTTAATTTTTCTAAGGTATCTTGTATTTGGTCTTTAGGTATAATGGCGAAAATATCATCTAAATACTTAACAAATAATTTAGGAGTATAGTTTAGACTTGGAATTACGTCTTGTAGTAATTTTTGTGTAACAATATCTGCAATTATGGATGATAATGGGTTACCCATTGGCATACCATAGATTTGCTGATAGAATGTTTTATCTGCGATGAAGTAATTCGCGTCTATTACACAGAACTTCAATAGTTTTAAGAAAATGTCTTTAGGTATGTTGGTGTTTTGAGTTATTGGGCCAGATACTCGATTCTCTAGCAAATCGCAACTTGCTAGCTAGCAAAAATGGCGGGTTTTATCGCAAATTCTTCGTTGATTTATTCCTTGCTTGCCAGAGAAAATTGATCGAGTATGCCATTTCTTGCTATTCAGCAAAAAATCATTGCTTGCTATTCAGCAAAAAATCATTGCTTGCTTGCTTGCTAGGGTATCGAGTATCTGGCCCATTATATCCCATTTTTGATTAATGATATCTATAGCAAGTTTAACTGGTATACTAGTAAATAGTGATATTATGTCGAAACTTATCATGGTTTCTGTGTTGTTTATTTCTAATTTAGACAACTTTTCTTTAAACGCTATCGAGTTTTTTATATTGTGTTCGTCATTGTTGGTAATTGACTGAAGGGTGTGAGCTATCATTTTCGACATATACGATCCGGGTGTATTCATCGTTGACACTATTGGTCTTAGGGGTATGTTCATTTTGTGGGTTTTGGGGAGGGCGTATAATTTAGGTGCTATAGTGTTATAATTGGTCATTTGATATTTCTCATGTATGTTTATACATATATTTGTTTTCATATAGGGATCTACTGTAGGTGTTGTTTAATAATTGTAATCGGGGTGTGGGGTCTTTGTTTAACTTTTGATATGTGTTCATGTCTTGTAATAGGGTGTTCAGTTTTTGGAGGTAATCTTTCTTGTACATAAAAACCACGGATTTACTTTTGTCACTAGAAGTAATAATAATGTCTTTGTTATCCCGTATGAATGATTTTGTGTTATTTACGATTCGTTTTATTGTAGTGTCTATTGTTAATTGTTTGAGGTTTGGTTTAAGGTTTTTGTTGTTAGACACAATATTAGCAAATTTTGTTCTTACTATGTCTTTGCACAATCAATTACTCGAGGAATTGAACATAATACCAGATCACCAAATGTTTACAAATCTAACTGACATCACCATTCCCAACGAAATCATTTGGCTACTGTCTCTCGGACCAAAATTTGCACTACCCCCAAATGACAAGGATTTCCCAATCATTGAGATCATCGCAGACGTCGAAGAAGTTATAAAAACCATTAGTGATAACAAATCGAAAGACATTTTCTTAAAACTATTGAAGTTCTATTTAATAGACGCGAATTACTTCATCGCAGATAAAACATTCTATCAGCAAATCTATGGTATGCCAATGGGTAACCCATTATCATCCATAATTGCAGATATTGTTACACAAAAATTACTACAAGACGTAATTCCAAGTCTAAACTATACTCCTAAATTATTTGTTAAGTATTTAGATGATATTTTCGCCATTATACCTAAAGACCAAATACAAGATACCTTAGAAAAATTAAATAACTTCCACCCTAAAATTCAATTCACACACGAAATAGAACAACACAATAAATTAGCATACCTTAACGTACTTGCAATACGAAACAACAATAATAAAATAGACACTGATTGGTACCAAAAACCTTCCACTTCAAATCGCATCCTCAATTATCTCTCCCACCACCCCCATACTCATAAACTAAATACTGCTAGACAATTAATAAACACAATCCTAACCATTAACAAATTTCACAAAAAAAAACATAAAATTAATAAAAAACATACTAGCCAAAAACAACTATCCACTAAACATAATAAACTCGTTACTTAAAACTAGAAATAATAATAATCAAATAAAGAATGCATTATACATATACACAGAGGACACATACAACATAAAACGTAACACACAGGACATTTCAGCAGTGTATTGCGCAATACTGCACAACGAGACAAACACACGCAAACGAAAACGGACATACACAAATGATAATACAAACCCAAAAAGAACTAAATATTAATAAGACCGCAATAACCACATCGATGTTTGCAGTCACTGTTATTATTCTCGTTAACTTTTGTAACCGTCCCAGTGACGTCGTGTTTAACTTATTTAATCTGTTTCTTGTTTTTATAATATTGTACGATGTCAAACAATTTTGTTTTATTTCATTTATTTTATCTATTATTGTCAATCAGTGCTTAATGTAACATCCAAGTAGTTTCCATTATATAAAATACGCAATGTAAGTAAAAATAACTAAAACTAAGTAAAATAAAATAATTTGTAATCCATCCATTATAAGCACCCTGAAGATGATCGTATACACGATCGAAACGTCGGATGATTTAACATAAATACAACGATCAGAACCAAAAAGATCTCTGGTTTTATTTCAAAGGACCGATAAGCCCATTTACAAAAATCAACAAACTGTAGCATATTCTTCCGTTAAGGAATCCATGTTCATTTTTCTTTAATTCGAAATTTCTCTATATATATATTTTTTCGTGCCAGATTGTTCAATTACCGTATTTCATTTTTAATACTTTTCCACATAAAATGCAGTAGACATTTTTAACAATTCCGTATTACAATTCCAAAAATTTTGTTATTAGGAAATAAATCTTCTAGAAAAACCAAAATTCCTCAAAATTTTGTCGTAGATTTTTTCTGTATGGTCTTGAAAACCAAAATCGTGGGTTAAAATATAAAGAGAACCAAAATTCCACATATTTATGGGGATCAATCTTCATCAAAGTATCAATGTATTGACTTTATATTCAGTCAAAAAAAAATTTTTTTTTTATTTCTTAGAAAGAGAAAATTTTTTTTTTTTACATGGAACGCGTTGAGAATTTACTTCGCGACTTTTACTGTTTAGTTTATTATTTTACTTTTCGGGAGAAAACAGGAAAATATTTTATTTTTATATACTAATATATTCCTATACTCTTATTCCCTTATTTGAAATAATCTTATCTCTTGCTTCATTTTCATACTTCTTTGTTTATTATTTTGTTTTTATCGTTCAGAGAAAAAAAAATATTATTATTATTTTTATTATTTATTTTGTTGTTGTGTCTGCTTCTGTTGCTGTTGTTATTCCTGTTGATTGTTGTTTATTGATGGCTGCTTTAACTGGTTGTTAATTATACTTCCACGTTGGTGCGCGTTCACCGATCGCACTGTTGTGCACCGTAGGTGCGCGTTCATCGTTCGCATTTTTTATTGTTGATTATTCTGTTGAAAAATGTCCACCGTTACTTTCCCGTTGTTTGGACCTGGATGTATTTCCTCTCATTATTCTTGTTGTTTCGTAATAGTCGTCATTCTCTTATTGATTTGACGTTCTAGGTGCAGTCTTCCTTCAGTTTTAATTGTAGTTGAATTCTTCCTCGTTGGTACGCGTTCACCGTTCGTACTTGTCCACTGTTGGTGCGCGTTCACCGATCGCACATATAAAACTTGTTCATTTTAATCAATTTTTATTAAAAATTTTACTTTTGTCTGTTTTTTTATGTTTATTAAAACCTCTTCCCCAGGTTTTGATTCAGATCACTGGATGCGTTAGAAAAAAAAAACTTTTTCAATAAAAAACGCATCCTACCGTCTTCGCCAATTTTATGTCGTGTTGTTTTTTTAAATGAATAAAATGAAACGACGGATATTAGTTTTGCTTTCACAATTTTATTTTGTAATTAAAAAGTTAATGAAAAATTCACTTAAACAAGTTTTATTTATGATTTTGAATTAATTTCTATAAACATTTTCTTAAATTCTTTTTCGTAATTTTGATTGTTTTAAAATAAATCAAACAAAGAATTTTAGTTTTGACGTGGATACGTCTTGGATTTTGGTTATGGGGGTACAAATTAGAAAATCGGCCTCCTGCCATGATAACAAATTTGCAATCGATGATACTCGATAGTTTGTGGTGACATCCGAACAGAAACTGTGTTATAAGATCCGGCCTACATTAAAGCATTGTTTAGGGTATTTTGTTATGTTAAACTATGTTCAATTATCTTTTTAAGAATCAAAATCTAAATGTTCACTGCCGATGTTATGCTGTGTTTGCTGCTTGCAGTACAGATTTCACATTTATACATTTATACTGTTTTTATGCTTTCTTTCTTTGTGGTTGAATATTTGGAAGAGGCACAGGACAGAGAACACGACGAAGTATGTTGAGGTTGAGTGAAAGCTTTTACTCTTGATTATTTCTCTTCTCTATATGGGTTGTTCTGGTTCTGGAGATTCATTTTACTTGATTGTTTCTCTTCTTTATATGGGTTGTTCTGGTTCTGGAAATTCATTTTATTTGATTGTTTCTCTTGATTGCCCAGTGTTTCCTTTAATTTCTGTATACGAGTTGTGTGAGCCGGCGGATTGTGTTTAAGATTTTAGTTACTGTAAATTGAAATTGCTTTGTTGTTTTTATCGTGTAATTTTATTTTATTTTGATTTTTATTTGTTTTTCATCTATGGGCGTTTTCATGAATGTAAGTTCTGCAAATAACACAAAAGATTTTGATAATAATAAACCCAGTTATATGTTATTCGTTTAGTTAGTTTACTTTCGCAAATTACTGAAAAACTAAGTATTACGGGGAGATGGAAGAAAATGTTTTGTGCAATTTACGCAACTTCCGAGTATATTTACGAAAATGTCCTATAACATTTTAGAATTAAACATATCATTTGATTTGAAATCCGAAAAAACTCTACCAGGCTAGCAGCCGGCAGCAAGAAAAATCAAAAAAATTTCGAAAAATTCCAATTTGAAAGTTTTCGTTTGATTTGAAATCCGAAAAAACTCTACCCGGCTAGCAGCCGGCAGCAAGAAGTAGTGTTGCAAGTGAAATTTGATTTTTAGGTACAAGATGCCGAAATTCACCAAACGGAAAGGCACATCCCGTAAACGTAACATTACAGTCAATCAAATTGTTTCTTTAGTTTCCTTTTCATTAAAATTTC
Organism: Chrysopilus asiliformis; assembly: GCA_964034945.1. Taxonomy (NCBI): domain Eukaryota; kingdom Metazoa; phylum Arthropoda; class Insecta; order Diptera; family Rhagionidae; genus Chrysopilus; species Chrysopilus asiliformis. Next base: position 52,890,364 of record OZ035962.1, on the reverse strand, counting down.
TTACTTAAATATCTGTTGGCGATCGTTGTAGGCGGATCCACGTCTTCTGGCCGTCTCTACGCGACAGACACCTTGCTTTTTCTTTCACAATTTTATTTTGTAATTAACCAAGTTTTACAAATTTTACTTAACCTTTAATTGATGAGGTGGGTCCAGTGGACCCACATTGACTTTTCTCTCGTTACTATCTCTCATGTTTTCAGCACAGTGACTCTGAAATCTTCAGTACCTTCATACATGCCGAGTTAAATGCACGGATTTGGTATGTGATTAGAACCTAGTGAACGTGGAGCCCACCTCATCATTTACGCACATTTTTACCTCATAAATTCCTTTACACAATTCACTTTATTTATTTAGATAGATTTCAGTTTTATTCAATAATTTCTTTTTTTCTTTCCTTTATTTTATAAGGAATAGAATTGACAATAACTAATACCCTTATTTATTTTACGCGTTTTTTATGAAATGTTATTATATTTTTATAAATGTTTGTTAAACCCCTAGTTCGTCGCAACCATAGGCGACCTATGTTTGGCATCCCTGTTAAAAACACTCGCCCCTTTCTAAGTTTATTATAAATTTTTTATTTTAGTTTTAAAAATCTTTATTTATAATTTTCATTTCACACTTTTTCTATTTTCAATACCAAGAAATAAATTTTTACTGTACTTTAAATAATTTTACTTTACTTTAATATTATTTAACCCTCATCCGTATCTCATTTAAAGTTACTTAAAAGTATTTCATGTGTCAAATTGACACAATACCAGAAAATCCCATATTTTTAGTGTTAATTGTAACAAAATTAAGTTTTCTCGATTGATCATTATTTTTTTTATAATTTGTTTTTATTAATAACATACAAAATTACATAAAAAAGGAATCAAGAAAATTGAATGTTGGTTCCACATTCTTCACAAATTGTGAAACGGTGAGATGGACAAGTAGATTTTACACATTTATCACATCGTACACTGTGGACATTGGAATTAGATTTTTTTTTTTGAAACAATGGGAAATTGTATTCCTGTTGATACCATTTCAAATCAAATAAAAAATGTGCATGAAACATCTTGTTGGCGCAGCGTAATGTTTAAGTTTTTACCATTGTGTCAATTTGACACATGAACGACAGATTAAGGGAATTTTTTGTGCAGCGACCAAGTGACACCAAACAATTAGAAAAATTAAAAATTCATATACGATTTTTACCTTGCGCCAAAATCTCAGATCAATTTAATAAAAAAAAACAAAGAAATAAGTGGATTTGAATTCGAAAATTGTGTCAAATTGACACAAAATACGGATTAGGGTTAAGAAGGGAGAAGCCCAACTTTGTCGCGTTTCAAGTCGCAGACTTTATTTTATTTACAAAGGTCGCGATTAGGGTCGCATACCAAATAATACTTCTGGGCGGCTACTCTCGGAACGTTACGGATTTTTCCGAAACGTTCGTGGTGCAGTACGTACCGCCTATATTGCTCCAAATGACGTCTCGAACATTACGAGTAATTCACCACTTTATACGAAACCGTATTCTCGGACTTAGTTTGCGGAAATATCCGAAACAAAACAAAACATTACGTTTCGGATCCATCCGAAACGTTCAAATGTTACTTTCCGAAACGTTTGTGTGCTGTGAGTTATCGTTTCGCGTCCGTTGTTTATGGTTACTACCAGGAAGACCGAGCCATGCTCGGCGACCTCAAAATCCTACTTTTGCTGATTTTTGGGGAAAAACTAAGTCCACATTATCTTTACAGAGCCTTTCCAGAGTTTTTAAATTCCCGACCTAGAAAGCTAGAACTAAAACTAACGCGCGATAACAAAATTTCATAGAAATCGGTTGAGTGGTTATTGAGTAATCGCTGTCACCGATTTTTGAAACGTTGTTTTGAGATATTAGGTGAGGATTATCGAGGGGAGGCAAAAGCCAGGTTTGTAGTGAAAAAATCGAAAGCCCTCAGCCCCCTCAGTAATATTGTAAAGTTTCATTAAATTCGGACCACCTAATTCGAAGATAACAGGCGAGGGGTATCGGGGAGAGGCAAAATTCAGGTTTGTAGTGGGAAAATCGAAAGCCCTTAGCCCCCTTAGTGATACTGTAAAGTTTCATTAAGATCGGTCCACCTAATTCGAAGATACCAGGCGAGGGGTATCGAGGGGAGGGAAAAGTCAGGTTTGTAGTGGGAAAATCGAAAGCCCCTAGCCCCCTTAGTAATACTGTAAAGTTTCATTAAGATCGGACCACCCAATTCGAAGATACCAGGCGAGGGGTATCGAGGGGAGGGAAAAGTCAGGTTTGTAGTGGTAAAATCGGAAGCCCTCAGCCCCCTCAGTAATACTGTAAAGTTTCATTAAAATCGGACCACCCGAAGGGGAATTTTCTCAGGGGTGAGACCTATCTAGATCGATTTCTTGTCCCCGAAAATCCCTAACCACCAAGTTTCGTGAAAATCGTTAGGCGGGTTTTCGAGATCGTTTGTGCAGACAGACAGACAGACAAACATTCCTCGTATTATATTATAGGATTCGATGCGGGCATAATTTTAATCGTGTAATAAGCATAGTACGGAGAATAATTATTTTTCATTCATTCATTTGCAAATGATTAGCACGAGAATTTTAGTTTTCATTCACTCACGAATTTTATTTTTCCATGGAAAATTTTAGGAATGGAAAAATAAAATTCGTTCACGAATTTATCGCAAAAGAATGATTCTGGGATGGAATTATTATATGAAGTAAAAGTAAAACCATAACTTTCAAAAGGATTGAGCCAAATACTTGATTTTTCGTACAGTTGCGTTTCTTGTAAACAGTCTAAGTTATTGGACGGGGAAAATGGGACCACTCCTTCCGCCATTCAAATGAAACAGTTTTTTACAATTGTCTCAAAAACGGTGCTTCATATCGAAAAATTTATAAATGTAAAATATGTTTAGAATACGATTTTACATCTCTTTCATACATAAAAGAACGGTAACAAACGTTAAAATCCACAAATAAACAAAAATTACGCAAAATACCTAGGCCGGGTCAATTTGTTCGGGATGAAAAAAATTGACAAAGGGTATAGCAAGAAAATAATCTACGGGCATTTCTAAGACTTTTTGCCCAAGGAACCATGGGTCTAAAATCAATATCGAGCTGCCGGTTTTTTCATTGAAGTTTGGAAGTCGGAAAATGCTAAAAAATTGTACATTCACATACAAATGAGATAAAAAAGTTATTAATTTTTTTATAAAAACTTGCCATAGGGGGTTTTTTTGTATGAGAAATCTATTTTTGATATTTATTTTTTCCTAAGGGGTCCGCCAGATGGCGCTACAATGGAGTTTTTCGGTTTTTCTTCTATTTTAAAGCGAAAAGTTATTTTTTTTTTAAATTTATTTTTATGCGATTAATATACAATAGAAAAAGGAAAATTTAATTATTTTTAATAATTTTATATTTAACAAACATAAATATTGATGTTTTTTTCATTTTTTCCTCATTTAATTTTAAGTATTAACCTTAATCCGCACACCCGGTGACTTTGAGTCACGGTTTCAGTTTTGGAAGTGATTGTTACGAATGTTAGAAAAGTTATTGCATTCATGCTCCTTGACTTTGTTTTTTTTATGCCAATAAAACGAAAAAAAAAATTAAATTTTTTTACTACAACAATAATATTTCGCTTTTATGAAATTCACCCTTAATCCACGCAGGCAGTCACCGTAACGGTTTTACCAGCAAAGAAGTATCACTTTGCTTCTGTTTCGCAAAATATCGGACCGTAGTAGGGGATAATAACTGTAGCATTTCCCCAAAGTTGCTTCCTGTGTCCCCAGTTGCTTCCTGTGTCCCCATTGCTAAGGTCGCGCTTTGAAGCAAATATGTGCAAATGCAAAAAAAATGTTTGTAACGCAAATTTTTGAAAATCTATTTTATGCTACAATTATAAAGAGTACGAATGTTGTACATATATATAAATAAATATTATTGACTGAATTAAAAAATGCAAACTCACAAAATTTTTTTTTATTAAATTATTCTTGTTTTTCGGCATGATGACTGTGAGTCACCGCCTGCGTGGATTAAGGATAAAATTAGCCTGAGCTGATTAGGGTTAATTTCACAATTTATCAAGTTATAAATTTTGTAAATCTTTCTTACTTTCCATTTTGGGTACTTTACATCGGCTTTCCAATGTCGTTGCCATAACCGTTTCGCGATTTTTCTCGGTAACACGTCGTGAAGTGCCACTTAAGGGGTTATACTACCCAAGCGCGCTGAACAATGAATTTTTTTTGAGATTTTTTTTCTCGATTACTAACGAATTAAAATGAAATTTTGAGACTTAATTACACATGTATTTAGATATACAAAATTTTTTTTTTTTTTCAATTTTTGATAGAAAATGGCGCTGTGGCACTATATTACTTGAAAGTATGTTTTTCAAACTTGCGGTGTCAGAAACTCAATCAATTTTCATCGGATTTAGTTGAAATTTTAATTGTAATTTCTCAGATAGATTGTCTATGGAATTACACAGGGTTTTTAACCCTTAATTTATGAGGTGAAAATCATATGCGTAAATGATGAGGTGGGGTTCACTGGACCCACATGATCCAAACGCACTACGTTCTAATCACATACCAAATTCGTGCTTTTAACTCGGCATGCAACACCATACTAGACATGGGTAACGCAGCGCTGCGTTGCGCCATTGCGTTGATACAATATACCGCGCTATGTGCGCTGATACGCGAATAAAAATTTTAGTAGCGCAATAGCGCACATAACGCAAACGAGTCAAACGAAACAACTTGGTTATTGAGCCAACTGTTGGGGAAATTTTTACATATGTATTCAATACGATAGAGGGGAAATATCGCCTTGTCTTGCTTTCTCGCACATTGACTTATAGGCAAGCCTAAAAATACAATTTCTTGTTATGTACATATTCTCTTTTCATGGGTCTTGTTAGCGCAGTAACTCAACTCAGAACTGTATCCCATGTCTATTGTAAATACATATGATACACAGCGCAGTATTGAGTTATCTTGTTTGTTCCTCCTCTTGATCGAAAAATTGACTGTTTCACACAACGAATTGACAGCGCGGCAAAAAAGTGCAGCCATAATGACGATGGTTCCAACCGGTGCGCCATATGGCACAATTGCGTTAACGCACTGCGCTGATACAGTCTACTGCGCTTGCGCTACTGTACGAAATTTTACTGCGTTACCCATGTCTACACCATACTGTATGAAGGTACTGAAGATTTCAGAGTCACTGTGCTGAAAACATGAGAGATAGCAACGAGAGAGAAAGTCAATGTGGGTCCACTGGACCCACCTCATCAATTAAAGGTTAAGATTGATAAAAAATTACATTTGTGATAATCAATTTAAGGTGGATTTTTTTGCCAAAAACACGAAAAAAAATTAAAATTGATGCCAATTTATGAATTTTCAAAAAAAAAAAAAAATTAGAACCCTGTGTACTTCCATAGACAATCTATCTGAGAAGTTACAATTAAAATTCCAAGTAAATCCGATGAAAGTTGAAACTCTGGAGTCCCCCAAGGCTCAGTTCTAGCTCCTATACCCTTCTTAATATTTATCAATGATGTACTGTCTCTCACTCTCAATCCGCTTTTCTGTATCGCTGATGACAGCTCCCTTGACGCCTCTTATCATTTCAACTCACCTGTTGAATCTAACGCCATTGCAGTTCAATCGAAGCGCAGTGAGAAAATTAGATCTTTGAATTCTGATTTAAACACAATTCTGAATTGGGGCAGAATCAACCGCGTGGAATTCAACACATCTAAAACCCAATCAATGCTGTTTTCGATGAAATGTGAAAAATCCCCCGAAACGGTCGAATTTTTGAATGAGTCCATTAATGACTCTAAACACATCAGGAGCCTGGTCATCGAAATAAACGAGAAGCTTCAATGGAGCGATCATATGTTTAAAATTGCAAGGGAAGCATCGCAGTGCTTAGGCTTTCTGGGACGCTGCAAAAAATATTTCGCACCAATCGACGTGCTCAACATCTACAAGACTTAAATTCGACCGAGACTTGAGTACAATTCGAACATTTGGGCTGGAGCCCCAAAATCTGTCCTGCAACTGCTGGACCGAAATCAAAAACGTGCGATTCTACTGATTGGAGACAAATCTTTGACAGATTCATTACCGTGTCTCGAGCATCGTGGCTTTGTTGGGCTACTCAGCATATTCTATAGATATATCCATGGGAAATGTTCCACCGAAATTTTCCAACTTATTCCTCCACGGTATATTTTCCCTAGACCCTCTCGTGCAGCTACACGCGCGCATGACTTCTTCCTTGAGCCTCCCCGTTTTCGTACAGTAAAGTTTAGGGATTCCTTCATTCGACGAACAACAAGACTTTGGAATTATTTACCATCCAATGTGTTCCCCCCGGACTAGAACCTGCAGAAGTTCAAGAAGAACATAAACCGACATCTCCTTTCGTTCTTCCGACCATCCTGAGCAGTGCTTCGGCATTAAATGGTCTTCTCCTAAGCTCTGACTGAAACTATATATAAAAAAGCAAGGTGTCTGTCTCGTAGAGACGGCCAGAAGACGTGGATCCGCCTACAACGATCGCCAATAAATATTTAAGCAAGAAATTTTAGTGAAAAGGAAATTAAGGAAACAAATTTTTATTTAAAACATAACAATTATACTTTGAAGTCAAACTTTCTAATTAGATTTTTTTAAATTTATTCCAATCGGATTTTGATGTATGGGAGTTTTATGTAGAATCATAAAAAAACTTTTGTTCTTGCGCTTTTTTGATAAGATGCACCGTTTTTGAGATATTCGGTTTCATAATTTTATATAATAATTTTATTTATAAGTAATTGGTTTATGATAAGAGAAGTATGAAGTAAATATCATACATATAGTGTTCAAAACACTCCCATTTCTAGTCTTTCGTTCAAATTAGTTATATATATAATGACGAAGGTTTTACATAAATTTACTACTATTTCATCGATTCTACTACTATTTTTCGGCCGATTTACTACGATTTCGAAGATCAAAAATCTCACAACCCTGAACACAACTATAATGCTGGGAGCGAAATATCGTTCTCAACATAACAAAATACCCTAAACAATGCTTTAATGTAGGCCTCATCTTAAAACACAGTTTCTGTTCGGATCTCACCACAAACTATCGAGTATAATCGATTGCAAATTTGTTATCATGGCAGGAAGCCGATTTTCTAATTTGTACCCCCATAACCAAAATCCAAGACGTATCCACGTCAAAACATAACAAAAGCTATAATTGCCATTCTGGCAATTATTGAAAACCCGTATGGTGATATGGCAATGTTAGAAGTTTAAGTGAACGGCGAACAGTTTTATCAAAATTCCACTTTGAAATCAACTTTTCAATAAGATTTTTTAAAATTTATTCCAATCGGATTTTGATGTATGGGAGCTTTATGTAGAATATCCTAAATAACTTTTGTTCTTGCACTTTTTTGATAAGATCCACCGTTTTTGAGATATTCGCAAAAAACGTTTTCGTCCGTATGGAGGTACCTCCCCTAATGGTCCATTTTTGCTCATAAACGAACTTGGCTTTGCATTTTACGAAAAACGAGTGTGCGTAAAATTTCAAGTCTAGCTCGATCCATGCGCCCGCAATCTGCGCCACAGACGAACGGACAGATGAAAAATTCAATTTTTTTACCATTGTAAACACACTGGTGTAATTCATTTTTGTGTGTGATAACGGTATCTTGGTATTACAAACGGTAAGGCAAATTTAATATATCCTTTGGTTTCACCATACGGGTATAAAAAAGCAAGCTCCTGCCAATTTCTCCACAATCATTTTTTTATTTTTACTTGGAAGCAAAATCTAGGACTGCTTCTTTCACCTCTTGCCTGATGAGAAAAATAACGAAGTAAAAGAGAAATGAATTTTAATTTCTGGAATGGTATTTTAAAATATATTTTTTCTTATATATTTTTTCTACAAATAGGTATAAATATTATACTATAGAATTACTCAAAACAAACACATTGTATCGCGACTCGTGCCGCAATCTGCCAACGCAATCTGCCAACGAAAAAAAAAATAGTTTCTATAATATGAATTTTAATTTTAAAAAATCTGAAATATTTCGATAACGGTAAAAGATCACAAATTACGGTAAAAGGCAAAAATGTAGAGAATTTTAATATCTTTCTCCCTTCAACTATTTTCAGAAGTATTTTGAAAATTCTACTTTAATTTTTTCTGATTTTAATAATAATCCAGGAAAATTAGGATTTAACCTCTATAAAAATCCTAGTTAACTGGATTTTTGCACAGACCTTTATTATGACATAACAAAAAACCTCCCAAAAGTCCATTCCAAAATTGCGCCGGCGTCGTGAGTTATTCAAGGTCAAAGGTCCCAAAAATCAGTTTTTTGCGTTTATCTCACTTTGTACGGGTTGTACGTCTTTTTGAGGTTCAGATGAATTAATCACAATGAAATTCTCTATAAAAAAGGTTAAATATAATTTTCTTGTAGGACAAACAGTTTTCGAGATACAAGTCGTCAAACTATGCGTCGCACAGAGAAATTGCTATTATTCAAGGTCAAAAGTCAAAAGTCAAAAAAATCGTAAATATCTCGCTTTGTGTAGCCTGTACGCATTTTTTGTGTTCAGATGAATTGCTCCTCCGAAAATTCTCTACAAAAAAGGTTAAATAAATTTTTTTTGTAGGGCGAATGGTTTTCGAGATAGAAGTCAAGAAACTGTGAACTGTATATTCGTTTCCCCACCACCATTGAGGTAGAATGCAAGGCGCGTTTTTTACATGGTTTCCCGATTAGGCCTAATCCAGATTTTTTCCACCTTCATTCATTTATTCTTCTTCTCCTTCTGCTTCTTCTTGTTCTTGTTGCACTTCATCTTCGATATAGGTATCATCTTCACTTACATTTTATGTTAAGGCACCAATAAGATCGAGTTCATCATCGACATCGTTTAAATTGTCAAAGGATTCAGTGATATCACAAGAAGCAGGTTTTAAACATGATTGACCTCGACAAAAGCTACAAACGATGGAACACGGTAATCCAATTTTTATGCATCCACAATTGGAACCACAGCCTTTTGTGCAGTTGCAAAAAACGGAATTCAGGAGTTCTTCCGGTGCTGGTGGAAGTAGTGTACTAATTGAATTGCTCACGAGATACTATTGCCAGAAATGTAACACTTTATTTTAGCAATATACGGAGCTCCGAAAACTGAAGACTCCCTCGACAATTATCGCTACTTGAGTTTAGCTAAATCTACAAGACTCAATAAGGCAGTTAAAATACCTTCACTTCCACCCACAATAGGAGCCGCACAACACCATATTATCAGGTGCAAACTTGGCTTGGAAAAGACTTAGATTACCAACAGTGGGGATGGACATTTAACAACAATTTCTTGCAGCCAGTTAGTACATTACTTCCACCAGCACCGAAAGAACTCCTGAATTTCGTTTTTTGCAACTCCACAGAAGGTTGTGGTTCCAATTGTGGATGCAGAAAAATTGGATTACCGTGCTCCATCGTTTGTAGCTGTTGTCGGGGTCAATCATGTTTAAATCCTGCTTCTTGTGATATCGCTGAATCCTTTGACAAGTTAAACGATGTCGATGATGAACTCTTTCTTATTTGTACCTTAACATTAAATGTAAGTGATCATTATACCTATATCGAAGATGAAGAGCAACAAGAACAAGAAGAAGAAGAAGCAGAAGGAGAATAAATGAATGGATTAGGCTTAATGGGGAAACTATCTAAAAAACGCGCCTTGCATTTTACCTCAATGGTGGTGGGGAAACGAATGTACAGTTCACAGTGTCTGGACTTCTATCTCGAAAACTATTGGCCCTACAAAAAAACCTTATTTAACCTTTTTTGTAGAGAATTTGCGGAGGAGCAATTCATCTGAACACAAAACATACGTACAGGATATACAAAACGAGATATTTACGATTTTTTTGACTTTTGACTTTTGACCTTGAATAATTGCAATTCCTCTTTGCGACGCATATTTTGACGACTTGTATCTCGAAAACTGTTTGTCCTACAAGAAAATTATATTAAACCTTTTTTATAGGGAATTTCATTGTGATTAATTCATCTGAACCTCAAAAAGACGTACAATCCAATCCGTACAAAGTGAGATAAACGCAAAAAACTGATTTTTGGGACCTTTGACCTTGAATAACTCACGACGCCGGCGCAATTCTGGAATGGACTTTTGGGACGTTGTTTGTTATGTCATAATAAAGGTCTGTGCAAAAATCCAGTTAACTAGGATTTTTTAAGAGGTTCATGCTTTTTTTCGCCTAATTTTCCTGTATTATAAAAGTATCTCAATAACGGTAAATATAGCGGATAATTACGACTTTAAAATTTATGAGAAATAAAACACTATTGTCTATAATACACTATTTTTTTACAAGTTCACTTAAATAATTTTTACTTTCTTCTACGGAGTATAATAAAGTATTGTATTCATGAAAAATTTCGACCTCTTAATTTTGCCTAAAAAACATTTCCCGATCACTCCTGAGTCGACTGGAGTCATATTAAAAAAATGTCTTTCTGTCTGTCAGTCTGTCTGCCAGTCTGTGTACAAGATTTCTCAAAAACTAATAGTGCTAGCGCCATGAAATTTTATAGGCATGTTGGGTCCTGAAATGAGACGATCCTAGCAACTTTTGGTGGAAATTCGAAGTATCCAAACTGGCGGTTTTTCAAAAATCGCAATTTCGTTTTTCTCGATTTACTCCCAAACTACGCGTTTTTTAGTGGCCTTAAGTATGACAAAACTTGGAGAAAATAAAATTTCCCACACTTTTGTCTTTAGCTATAACTTGATATCTCAACCTGTTATCGAGATAAACCGTTATTTCCAAAAAAAAACAGTTTTTTGCGATTATCTCGAAAATTAATAAAAAAATATATTTTTGCAAATTACTTGCAAACTAACGATTTTTCGACAAATCAGTTAAAAGAATAATTAAAGATGTTAACATTTTCTACATTTTTGCCATTTACCGTAAATTGATATCTTTTACAGTTCTCAAGTTATCTCAAATTTCGTACGTTTTTGATATTTTTGGATGAACCAACAATTTATTGGGAGGTTGTATTGGGGTGACAATACGACAGGGCTATAACGTAAATTGCACAGGGTCGTAGATTTTGTAGAAGAAAGTTTTGTGTTGACCACAACTGATATTTTTATATGGTGCGAGAAAAACTTTTTGATTTTGACCTTAACGAAGTAAAAAATCATCTCGTAAAAAACCCCGTAGTATGAACTAGAGTAATTTTTTTTCAAAGACTTTGTTGTAATACTAGACAATAAACTAACATTTGATCTTCAGCGGGAATTAGTTATTAGCAAAGCTAACAGGACGTTGGCCCTAGTCAAAAGATTCTCGTCAAATCTCAAAGATCTTTATACCGTTTTAGCTTTGTATAATAGTTATGTGAGACCTATTTTGGAATATGCCTATGTTATATGGTCACCCTCTTGCACCACTCACGTCCGCAGAATTGAGTCAATTCAAAAGAAATATGCATTAAGACTTTTACCATTGAACGATCGCCTTCATCTGCTGCCGTATGAAGAAAGGCTTTTGTTACTAAGTACGCAATCTCTTTTAAATAGACGTGAAATTTAAAAGTGGAGTCAACGAAATTGATTCTCCAATATTGCTCTCAATGCTTGATATCAATATAAAACCGCGAAACACATGTCATTCCAATTTTTTCTAAGTGAAATTTTCTAAAACAAATTATGGGAAAAACATACATAACTAGTGTTTTCAATAAAAACTATAATGTAATAAACTTCCATATGTCATTAGATGTCTTACAGAGAAAATTTGTCAAACAATATAAATTATAAATGGTAACTATCGTGTAAATATTTTGCTGCAGTAGTCTATGAGGAATCTCTGTATAATTAATCGAATAAATAAATATAATAACAGTAAAAGACAAAATTCTGGCAAATATTTTCCTGTTCAATTCATCTCATACAATGAACTATCGAAAACTCGTTGGTTTTCGAACGAAACGCAAAAAACAGATTTTTTTAAAATAACAGTATATTTCGATATGGGTTTGATATATCGAGTTCTAGTAAACCACAAAAGTGTAGTAAATTTTACTGTCTTCAACTCTTCCCATACAGAAGACTACTGAAAAACGCGAAATTTCAGAGTAAACAGAAAAAAACCAAACTGCGATTTTTAGACAGACAGAAAGACACTTTTGTAATAATGCTGCTATCGAGTCAGGAGTGCTCGGAAATTGATTTTTAGGCAAAATTAAAAGGTCGAAATTTTTCGAAATAAACAAAACAAGTTTCTTGTAATTCCATTTAACGATTTTCACAGAGAAAAATCGATTTGGACGCATTTTTGGTCATTACTCATTTAGATCCGCGTAAAAACGAAAAAAAGGCAAGAATTTTAACGGAAAATAAGTGATTTTGTTTTATTCTAGAACGCCCAAAAAATTATTTGTGATACAAAAAACAAATGCATTCATCAGGGACATCTAATTGAGCTGAGCGAATTTTTAAAAGGGAGATAATCCAATTCGTATAAAAATCTTCATTTTGTGATTGAAAACTAATTAGAAAAAGTTATGTTCGATAAAGTGTTTGTCAGAAAGGAATTTTACAACTGTTTATGTATAGATATTTGGAAAAGTTTTTTCACCAAAGCTCGAAACTCCAAATGTTGTTTATGCCTATTTTTTGTTTGTAAAAAGCGATATAAACAACAAAAACAAAGTTATTTTTCAAATGCCTCGAAATTAGAATTTTATAACCTTTTCGTTTACATAATTGAAAGTACTGATTGCTGACTTTTGAGACTTAGTAAAAGGCACGAATTATTTTTACACGGTTGGGAAATTTAACTTCTTTTTGTATATTCTATTCTAAATACTATTGTATTTGAATATATATCGTTTTCGAGAAAATTGTTAAAAACTGTTCCATTTATATATGTGATGGATCCTGGGTCCTGGAAGGATTTTATAATGTTTTTAATAAAGTCAGTAGATTTTAGTGACTATTTTTTCTATCTAAAAGACGCCACACATACAGACAAACGTTACGATTAACAAGCAGTTGGGTATGATAAATTTTATGAATCTGGTGATAATTTTTTTAGGGAAAGGAGAGTGCGAACAACAGTATAGATATGTCAGGCCCCACTGTAAAGTTCTTAGAATTAGGTTAAAATCGGTTCTCTAGTTTTGAGAAAATTGTGTTAAAACCGACTTCTTTTCATAATCATAATACTAATATAATTAGGGTAAAAATTTTTTTCCGGTTCGAATATCGGGTATAAAAGTTCCTTATTTATCATTTTCTTATATTTAAATTAATATTGATAGACATTTGGCACGCAACCCGTTTATTTGTGACTGCAATTTAAAATGGCTATCAGATTACCTTCATAGAAATCCTATAGAAACCAGTGGTGCACGGTGCGATGCTCCGAAAAGAATGCATAGGCGAAGAATTGAAGCTCTTAGGGACGAAAAGTTTAAATGTAAGTATAAATTTTTACGCATCCTTTATCACAATTTTTCCAAATATTGTTTGAATAATATATACTTATATTAACATATAAAAAATCAAATAACTAATATAATGAGATATTATGAGCCGAGAGCGTCGTATCCTTTAAAAAATATCTTTTTTAGTAACAATTACAGTCGTACCTCAATAATTCGAATCTCCATATCCTCGAATTTCTCAATAGCTTTCTCTGTCGCCTCCAGTTTCAATTTTCCAAGAATTGACTGTATTATGTTTTACCTATTCGTTTACATAATTGACGGCCACTGATCGCTGATTTTTAGAACTTAGTGGCTTTGCAGTAAGCCTTGGAATTGTTGAATCCTAAAAGACACGAGCTCTTTTTACCACATAAAAGCTTGGCATTATTCCAAAAACGGCTATACCCATTTTGATGAAATTTATAATAGTAAAAAGTCTTCGTGCACACAGAATTTTCGAATAAAACTCGAAAATTCGAAATTCTTGTAAACTTGAAAATCTTTGTTTCACAGATTTTAAAAACAAGATTTTAATATTTGTACACGGAGAAAAAAATTATGATTCCCCCAATCATAAAATGCAGCCAGCATAATTATGTTTGGGGGATTCTTATTACAATTATGGTTGGCTGAAATTTCCCCTGTGATTCCAACCACATTATGCTTAAAACTGACAGGAGAAATCACGATATTTTGATTACAATATATTTAGCTGTACAACAATATTTTCAAATTCACCAACCATATTATGTTTGGGGCAACCAAAATATGTTTGGATTCCCAATTTTTTTTTGTCGTTTCTCTAATCATGATATGTTTGGGGTGAACATAATATGGTTGGTTCATAATTATAATTATGATTTATCTAAACCAATATTGCTTATATTAATCATAATTCCTGAAATAAAAAAAATGGAGGTTTTTACATCCGAAAAATGCCTTCCAGCATGTCACGTATGTCTGCTATCCCGCTGAAGGCCTGTTTCTAACAGGATTTATGGACTTGTGATTTTTCAACTAGACTTCAGTATTTATGCTCCCAAGTAGCAAACTTCATGCGAATTATGTGTGAAGGAAAAAAAATTGAACATAATATGTTTCATTTAATAAAGATATGAGGCCCTATTCCAGGATCCGATACGAATGATTCGGATCGTAAACTCAATGTTGTTGTTAGTGTTTTATACCAACAACAACATTGAGTTTACGATCCGAATCATTCGTATCGGATCCTGGAATAGGACCTATGATCTAAGGTATCATATGTTTAATTCGGCCGCTTCCAGATTTCCCCTTTTATTGTGTTAATCCATCATAATTATGTTTAGACGCAGAATGTACAACAATATGTTGACATGCAAACACATTTTTATTCATCCCAATCAAATAGTGTTTAGATATTATTGTCCTCCCAATTACATTATAATTTTCCAAAATTTCCCTCGTCGGGGAACATAATTATGATTGGAAAACTAAACATAATACTAATTGGAAGTCATGGTCTGATAACATTTTGGGTCGTCTGATAACATTTTGATTCCCCCAATAATTCTTATAGTACTCCCAAGAATTGTTAACAATTTTCCATGAAAAAAATCAAATAATTGATTTAATATTAAAAGTTATTAAATTAACGAAAATATCGCGTTTTCACCGCAGAAGAAGTTTTCGTACAGCTGTAAAAACACAACTGGAAGTGCCGTTGCCTATGTCAGTCGATAGTTTTGTCACATCATCTCTCCTCTCCAATGTGTGGAGCGACCGACCGCGAGTCGTGTGTTACTAGGACAAGTGTTTGGTATCGAGAAAAAGGGCCAAAAAACTGAAAGAAACAACGGTGGCCGATGGAAAATTATGATTAATTTGCGTAATAAGTGTAAATCGCTCCGTGATATTGGGATGATTGATAGGCGATCTCATTCTACTGTGCAAGCGATCATTGACCATTTTTCTGAAAGGAACAGTGTAGAAAATAAGCAAAAATGCCGACCAAAAAAAACTACCGGGCGCGTTTCGCGACTTACAGGCAAAAAAGTAACACGAAACCCACGAATTAGTGCTCCAAAAATCGTATCACCTCTTGAAAAATAACTGTGTGGGCGCATTGCATGCAGAAATTATCTAATCCAGGGTCGGGAAAGCTTTGAAAGCTCTCGGATATCCACTACCACTGACAAGGGATTTAGATGTTTATATGGCTTGCTCAGCGGCGGCGCTAGGGCGGTGCGAACGGTGCGACCGCACCGGGCGCCGTCATGGGGGGGGCGCCGAAATCAACCGAAACGCGACCGCCGCCACCGACTCGTTATTGACCGACGACCGATCGGGCGCGCAAATGAATGGGCCTTTCCACCCACAGTTGTAACGACAACGCTGAACAACATCTCGAGTCCACACGCTGTTGTTACCAGAGGCCCTATCGCCGAACACGATACGATTGGTTCGAGTCGTAAACTCCATGTTGTTGTTCGTGTAAAACACTAACAACAACATTGAATTTACGATTCGAACCAATCGTATCGTGTTTGGCGATAGGGCCTCAGTTGTATCAGTTTTATATACGTAAGTGCGAATATTGTCATTTTTGTGGTTGGAAATCTCTCACTCATGGATTATTGATACAATTGAGAATGTATTGGTCACTCGATTTAGACAACTATCAAAATTCAATGATACATGGCGGTTTTTATATAACATCAAAATAATTCCTGAAAAGTTCATATTGCAAAAAGTCTGTGCTGATTTGAAAATCAAGTTAACCAATGAGGATAAATATGACGTGTCTGGTTGTGAATTGGTTGAGGAAGGAATTTCTTTTTTATTTTGTTAAATTGTTTATTGTTGAATGGTGCTACCTGCTGCAGTTACCGTGAACATTTAGCATTCCTGCAGAAGTTAAGGAGACCTAGACTAGGTGGATTGATGATTAATTTTGCAACAAAATCAAAATTATCTTCAACAGACACTCATACATACAACTACACATAATAAGTAGATCTATATAGTTTTCCCGCGCTTAAGCTTTTTCTGTCATAATAAACAAAACATCATTTGAAATTGGACTATGAACGGTAGCCGGTGTGCGGGTTGCCAGAGACGGTTGAATTAAGACACGAACTATTACTAGCGCCAGTGGTGAAAATCACAAGTTCAAATATTGCTCAATAAGCAAATCATCTGGAAAAGTGCTAATTCATAATTTAAATTCGAACTTTAACACGTTACTCTTCAGTATTGGATTTAATTAACGTCGGTGTTATCTGCAATCATGAGTGCATCATTGTGCGGAATTTGTAATTTGGCGATTGATTCCTCGGCTGTGGCTTGCGACGGTGTATGTGGCCGCAAGTATCATTCGACTTGCTCCAAAAAAACAAGAGCTTCGAACATCAAGAGCAGTTTCACATGCTCCGAGTGCTCTGAAATTAAGCCCTGTCACATTATGCGGTTTTTGCATTGCATCAATGAAAGGGTTGAGACTGCAGAGGCTTCGAATATTAATGTTTTGCGGCAGTTGGATTTTATCGCGGATGGAGTAAAATTGCTGGTCGACAACTCAGCTGCGTTGGTGGAAACCGCTGAGGAACTGAGGAACTGCTTTAGCCGAAAAATTAACGCCGAGAACGGAGGACTTGAAAATGCATGATCAACTGAATCATCTTCTAGATAAAACTAAGAGCTCAAATGCCAAATTATCAGCAATCATGGATACAATTTCGGATTTCACTACTTGCTCCGATTCCGAACATGAAAGCTGCCGTAGCCGTAATCCGCCGACACATTATACGGACTCATTAAAATCAATGCAGCACAACATCGATTTAAGACTTTCTGCGATGGAAGAGATTTTTTCAAACGCGAACAAGCCGAAGGAAGTGACAGATCTCTATTCTGAGATAGTCCGGAATGGTGACACGCAAGATCAGATGCTAAACCAGAACTCAAACAATCCTATCGTTTCAAATCCAGCTGGATTGGAGGTAGTGCCACGAAACAAGGCGGTTTTCCTGTCACACCTAGCCCCGTCAACTACCGCAGAACAGATACTGGACCACATCAGGTCGCTTCACGGAAACTCTCCAGCTTTTAATTCAATTAAATGCTTTAAGTTGAATTCAAAGAATCGTCCCCAACAGGAGGCGAGAATATCATCTTTTAAAGTGATCACGCCCAAAGTTTTCTTTAAGAGTCTTTGCAACTGCAACTTTTGGCCGGTCGGAACATTCGTCAAGGAATTCATATCTCGTATAGCGTCTTTTCCGATGGATCATCCAACAGAACCAGCGGTATAACTAATCATTGTAAGACTTTCAATCTATCTATTTTTTATCAAAATGTACGTGGTTTAAAGACCAAACTCAAAACCTTATTATCTTCGGTGGCTTCTGAAAATTATGATATTGTTTGCTTGTCTGAGTCCTGGCTGAATTCAAATATATGTGATGCTGAATGTTTTCCTTCAAATTATACTGTATTTAGAAAGGATCGCGATTTTGGTAGGGCGAATAAGACCGACGGAGGTGGAGTGGTTATTGCAGTGCGTAGTAGCATAAATTGTATTAGTTGTGTGATGACTATTTCCAGTCACATTGATTCCGTCCTTGTAAAAGTTATTTTAGGTAAAAAAGTCTTCTATGTTTGTTGTCTTTATGTACCATGTCGGAGCACTATACTAACATTTGATGAGATTTTCGAATTCTTTCTTGAACTCACAAACATTAGTGAGCCTGACGCACAAATTTTAATATGCGGTGATTTTAACTTACCGACTCTCACTTGGTCGCAGTGTAGAACCTTTCTAATCCATTCTAGCCACCCATGCTTTAATAGTTTGTCTTCTTTTATGGAGTTTGGAAATATGACGCAATTAAACAATGTGCTAAATAGCAACTCACGATTGTTAGATCTAGTCTTTACTAATATACCTAATCTTATAAGTTTGACAAGAGCGTCAGACGGCTTAGTCTCGCTCGATACCCATCATCCCCCATTATTAATGGAGCTTAATCAATCTATGGTTACTGACAAAAGACAGAAAAAGAAAAGTTCACGCATCTATAATGTTAGACAAGTAAATTACGAAGAGTGCATTGAGTTCTTGAATAATATAGATTGGAATGAGTTGCATAAACTTAACTGTGAGGCGGCCCTTATTCGTTTTTATGACATTATTGACGATATGATTTATAAACATGTTCCTTTAAGTAAGAAAACAGGTCGGAAAAATTTCCCACATTGGTTCTCACCATCAATAATAGATATGCTAAAAACCAAAGACTTTTTGAGACTGACTTATAAGCGTTCAAATTCTGACAATGATTTGATAGCATTCAAAATTCATCGTACTAAAACTAAATTGGAAATAAAACGGGCTTATAATGAATATTTAAATTCAATTCATTCATCCCTTTTAGAAAATAATATGAAACCATTCTGGAGTTTCGTGAATTCCTCGAAAGCATCGCTAGGGCATCCTTCTTCATATTTTTTAAGTGGGGAAAAATCTGATGATCCTCAGACTGTTTGCAATTTGTTCGCTAAACATTTTTCTTCCGTCTATACATCATCTACAAGAAACATGGCTTACGATTTTGAAGTACCAAGCGTAGACACAATCAGCTCGTTAGTTCTAAGTTTGGAGGAAGTAAGAATTGGAATTCAGAGTCTGGATGGAAAAATAAATGGTGGGTACGATAACATCCCAAATTCTTTCGTGAAGAGACTTGAGGTAGGCCTTTCAAGACCTCTACACATAATCTTCATCAAAAGCTTGGCTGAAGGTTTCTTCCCAGACAAATGGAAAGTTGGAAATATTATCCCAATCTTTAAAAGCGGAAACAAATCAGATATTGAAAACTATCGCCCAGTGTCAATGTTGTGTTGTTTTAGTAAAGTGTTTGAACGTTTGGTGCACACATTTTTGTACGATAAATTATCACCCTTAGTATCTCCGCACCAGCACGGATTCATGAAGGGTAAATCGACGACTACTAATCTAGTAGAATTCACACATTGTGTTTTTAAAGCCTTAGAAGATAGAAAATTGGTACATGTCATTTATACAGATTTTTCAAAAGCTTTCGATTCGGTCAATATAACAATCCTTGTAGATAAAATAAAACGTTACGGAATTTCAGGCTCCTTACTGAGCTGGATAAACTCATACCTCAGAAATAGAAAGCATTCGGTTCTGCACAAGGGTTGTAAGTCATCAATATTCAAATCGGATTCTGGAGTTCCCCAAGGGTCGATACTTGGTCCTCTACTTTTTACTGTTTATATCAATGACTTGCCTCAATTTATTGCATCGGAAAAACTTTTGTTTGCTGATGACTTAAAAATTTTAATGTGATAAACAACGTAAACGACTGTGATACGCTACAAGCGGACATCAATAATGTGTTAACTTGGTGCATCAACAATGATCTGTCAATAAATATATCTAAATGTGCTTTTATGTCCTTAAACTATAAGTCCAGTCCAGTATTAAATGTTTATCATTTGAAGGGCGTGGCGCTTAAAGAAGTGAGTTCGATAGCGGACCTTGGAGTCATTTTCGATAATAAATTAAAGTTCGACTTGCACTATACAGAAATTTGCCGGAGAAGTGCCAAATTATCAGGTTTTATCCTCAGATTATCCAGCAAACTCAAAAATCTGCAGGCATGTACTTTGCTGTTTCAAGCTCTAGTGAGGAGTATTTTAGAATATTGCTCTGTAGTGTGGTCACCTCACTATAATTGTCATATTGCCCAAATAGAGGCCGTTCAAAGTAAGTTTTCTCGTGGTATTTGTCGTAAATTCCGTATTAGCAAAGAGATTATAAATCTACAAGAGGTATTGCGGAGAACAAAATGTCGATCGAAAATTTTTTATGATGATAGGTCGTTTCGGTCGCCATCGGAGGGTAAGAAACCTCAAAATGAGAGAGTCGAAATAAACAGAAAATGCATATGTGTGTACGTTTTATGAATTTATGATGCTTTAGGCCGCGGTAGTTATTTGCAAAAGTTGTATTCTGTTCCATCTGATGGCTGCGTTCAGACGAGGTTGAAACTGGTTGACTTCACCAAGTTTCCACTCGATTTTACGGGCCAGACGCTATCGGGTGTATGCGGGGAATTCACCTGCTGGCTAGGCCGGGTGAACTTGGTTGAAAACACATACACATAGAGTTCAATGGTGGGGTTCACAAAATTTTTCTTGCTACATGCACACATTGACATAGCATGTGTAAATATACTGCAGTGCAAAAGTTGAAAAACACTACTTGAGAACGCAAACAGGTTTTTTCACCCAGAGTAACTTGGTTGACTTCAACCAGTTTCAACCTCGTCTGAACGCAGCCGATCACAGCAACTTGTCCCACCCTTTCTGCACCTCTCCCATTACTAGTGAGTGAATTGCTTACGGGATCTTCTGCCACTGACGAGGCACCACACAGACACACTTTTTTTGTATTTCTCTCAGCTTTCATCAATGAGAGAGTAAGTTTCAGAGCATATTAGGATCTGGGCATTGATATCAGAGCCCACAAAGAAAACTTTTGGGTCGCCTGATGCAATATCTTTATACCTTCATTATTTTTGGTATTAGTTATGAGTCCTATGAGGACAGACTACGGATTTTAAAGTGGCAATCGCTTTCTGTTCGTAGAACGTATCTAGATGAATGTTTCCTGTTTAGACTGGTTATTGGTAGTATGTCATCTAATGTTTTATTAAATGAATTGTCTCCTAGTGTTAGCACTCGCATCTCCAGAAACCCCAAGGTTTTCAGTGCCCCGTTCGCGTCTCATAACGTATATTTTCATTCGCCTTTACTCAGAATACAGCGTAATCACGATAACCATGAGTTTGGTCTTTTCAACACTCTTTCACTGCAAAATTTTCAAAATTACATTAAAGCTATTCTATTCAAATGATTTTTAATTCTATTTAACATAACTTCTTTTTTGTATTTTTATTTATTTTTTTCTTTTCCTAATTATTTTATCTGCAGTGTAATTAGATGTAAATCTGTTCTGTGGCAATATTAATAAATAATAATAATAAATAACTTATGAGTCTGAACCCATTATTAAAGGATCTTCAATCAGCAGACCCGGTAAAAGTTCTTCGACTTATTAAAAAAAATGATTGGCAGGATATTTTTCCGAATGTGTGCACATCGCTACGTATCTTGTTGACTATACCTGTAACTGTCGCTAAAGGAGAACGAAGTTTCAGTAAATTAAAACTTATAAAAATTTACCTACGTTCTACTATGTGTCAGGAAAGACTGTCAGATCTTGGAATTTTATCCATAGAAAATGCTATTGCCCCGGAGTTAAATTATCCCGACTTAATAAAAAAATTTGCAAGCGCAAAAGCTAGAAAGGTGGTCATCTAAGTTTTTACTTTCTTCTACGGAGTATAATCTAACTCACATCAAAGGTGGCACGGGAGTGTAAGGCATCTCTTAATGAGATGTCTGAATACTTCAATATCAACATCGTTTGGGTGCCAGGACATAGTGACATAGATGGGAACGAGAAAGCGGACGAACTCGCTAGGAGAGGCACAATTGCGCCAACTCTACCTGTAAAAGAGAGTATAGGCATACCTATGGCAACGTGCAAACTCCTACTAAGTTCTGAAACGCTAAACAAGGCAAACCAGAGATGGACACGGGAGAGAACGTGTACCGTCACCAAACGTATCTGGCCAAAGCTAGACAAAAAACGCTCCAGTAGACTCCTCTCACTGCAAAGAAATGCGATCAGCACGGTAGTGGGAATAATAACAGGGCACTGCCTAATAGGTAGACATGCCGATAGGCTCGGAGCTCCCTCAAACGATTTTTGTAGAAGCTGTGGAGATGTGGACGAAGAGGAGTCGACAACTCATCTTCTCTGTCATTGCCCAGCACTAGCTCAGCGCAGAAGAACTCATTTGGGGAGTTTCTTCCTAAACGATCTGGAAGACCTAAGCGCCTCAAGCGTCGCAGATCTACTCCGCTTCATCAGAAGCTCCAAATGGTTCGAGGTATAGGGAAATGGATCGTCAAGATTCGCGTGGTATCACAATGGGCCATTTCTGGCCTAAGTGTGCCTTTTTGGCAGCCACTCCAACCTAACCTAACCTAACGGAGTATAATAAAGTATTGTATTCATGAAAAATTTCGACCTCTTAATTTTGCCTAAAAAACATTTCCCGATCACTCCTGAGTCGATTGGAGTCATATTAAAAAAATGTCTTTCTGTCTGTCAGTCTGTCAGTCTGTGTACAAGATTTCTCAAAAACTAATAGAGCTAGCGCCTGTTATGTGGTATTTTTAATATTTTTATATTGTATATTTTTCTCACCTTTTATTTCTTGATATAATTTTAATAAAAACACTGTTACATTCTTTTCTTTGTATTTATTAATCATTTATGTATTTTTTAATATATATTCTCTTTAAATTTATTTCGGTTCAATAACTAATTTATTATAAAATCGCTCTGATCAATCAGCAGCAGTTAGTCAAATCAACAGCACTTATTTAAACTGATATCCGGGCATATAATTTCCTCAGGTGAACAGTAAAGAATCACCAACAACAAAAGTACACTCAAACTTTGCTACACAATCGTGAAACCGAATCAATTGAAAGGATTGAAAATCAATGTACAAAATACTTGGGAAATGTTACTAGGATCAAAAACGGAACTAGTAATTTAATGTCGATAGAAAATGCTATCGGTTCGAGCCGTGAATTAAGACCCGCTCCTATCCGTTGGAGCCGTCAATTCAGACTAACTAATTACTCCACGCATGCTTCAGTGGCTGGTTCTTCTTTTAACACCCACGCGCTGATCGATCATTTCTTATCGATCATCCGCGGTGGTCCCGGATTGCCGAATTGGCGAAATTGATTGAAACGCTTTTTGTGTGGCTCAATGTGTCATTTGATACGATGAACACTTGGCCGGAAATCATTGTTTATACAAATGTGGAATTGATATTTCATAGAATTTTACTTTGTTAAATATCAAGAATGGAATTTTGTTTAAGTGGGCTTTTGCTCCACAACATTCCTTCCCCCGTGGACAAAAAAAAAAAAAAAAATGTGAAGCATTTTTTTTTTTTTTTATTTATGGGGTTAATTGAAATTATGCTTTGAAATGAGTTTAGCTGTCGATAATACTTTGGTTTTCTCTCTTTTTTTTTTTTTACTCTATATTTTTAAATTTTTTTTTTTTTTTTTTTTTTATGGTTGGTTATACTTAAAATTACTGGTCTCATGATCAACATTTATTTTTTATAGTAATGTGATGCATAGAGCGGAAAATTCTAATTGAATCAGTATAAACTTACAATTACTGATTTTGTCTTCAAAATTTAGAAAATTTTTTTTTTTTTTTAAATGCTAATGTGCCGCATAAGGCGGACAATTGCAATTTAATCAAAAATTTGTTGTTTGGGGAAACCTTATTTTGGTTTTTTTTTCTTTTACATTTTTGGTAAAGTTTTATTTCATTTCAATTTTCTTAACGTTTGGTTTGATTTAAAAACAAAAATTTTAATTGATAATGAAGTAACAATTGGTAAAATAATTTACACGACAATGTTTGGTGACAAAACTAGTATTGGTAAAACATTTTTTTTTTTAATCTTAAATTCTAGGCTTACATGTTTATTTTCCGTATTTTCTTAAAAATTAATTTTTTCTGTCTGTTGATGTTTCTGTCTTATTGAATCCGAATGTACTTAGAGTTACTGATCTTAGGTTACATATTTGGTTTTTGAATACTTAATTGTGCCGTTTATAGCGGAAAATTTTAATTTAATCAAAATATATTTAAAATTACTGATTTTTTTTTTAATGTACATATACATATATATAAATGAAAAATTTTTTTTTTTTTTTTTTTAATAAATTTTTACCGGTAAATTTGGATAAACGGTATTGTTTGAATCGACTGGTTCATTTTCGGATTGTGCTAAAAATTTTTTTTTTTTTTTTTTAATCAATTTTGATTCCATCGGGGTTTGTCTGTCATGACCTTGATGGGAACGAAACGTGAATTAGATGATTGCCTAAATGTATGCAATTTTGCTTTTGCTGGACAATTGGCGGGTTTAGTTTGTGCATTTGTTGTTTTGAAACAGTGAGACCCATATATAGTGTCCGGAGTTTCTGTAATTCAATTTTGTAGTCTAATATAGGCTTTTTGGTGTTGCTTCGCCTTTTTCCTCGCTATGGGTACTCTTCGGCGATGGGTATGATTTTCGTTTTTGTTTTGTTTCGATGGTTAATCGATGATGAATGTTGGACTTAGGAGTTTTTCTTTTTCTGTTGGGTATGGTGGGTTAACGTTTCTTGTTTTGGGGCTTAATTGAATAGGCGTAACCTGTTGAAATGAACTCGTCTGTGGTGCCGGCCTATTTGAATAGTGCAATTTATATCACTGTTTATTTTTTTGACTTCATATGGTCCTGTCCAGTTTGGAGAAAGTTTGTTTTCTTTAGCTGGATTTTTTAACAGAACCATGTCGCCGACGTGTATTTTTATAGGTCTCGTGTTTTGGTCGTAATAGCGTTTAGCTAGTTCTTTACTATGTATTAAATTTTCCCGCACAATTTTATGCATGTTTTGCATCTTGTTTTTTATGTAGCTGCAGTAGGATTCAAAATTATATATGGGCTCCGGATCCTTAGTCAGATTATTGGGCAGGGGAGAGACGAAGCCATATAGCGCTTCCATTGGGGTTTTCTTGGTACCCATATGGTCCGTATGGTTGTGGACCATGGCTGCCTCTCCTAGCCAATCGTCCCATTCACCTGTGTATTTGTCCACTACCGTGCGCAAGTACTCCACTAAAGGACCATGGGTGCGTTCTAACGAGCCATTGGCCTGTGGGTGGTACGCAGTAGTTTGGATTTTCTTAATGCGGAGCAGTTTACAGACTTCCTTGAAAAGTTCGCTCAAGAAATTTGTGCCTTGATCGGTTACTAGGACTTTTGGTACCGTGTAATATTTCAGAATGATATTACGATAGAAACAGTCAGCAACGGTGTGCGCTTCACAATTATTTAGGGGAAAACAATCTACAATTTTAGTGAGATCATCTTGGAAAGTTAGTATGAACCTGTTACCTTTTTGGGAGACCGGAAGAGGTCCTACAATGTCTAAAAAGACTTTGTCGAAAGGCTTGAAAGGTGTGTTACTAATGACCATAGGCATTTTAGTAGGATTAGCTTTCTTATTCCGCTGGCATAATTCGCATTTACGGATATATTTTCTTATGTGCGAGAGCATGTTTTTCCATTTGTACTCTCTGCTTATGCGTTTGTACGTTTTGCACACTCCCGTGTGTCCACCAAGTGGTGAACTATGGTAGTCTTTTAATATTTTCTCGATGTCTTTTGGGTTTGTTAGTAAGATTGGTTCGTTTTCTCCCACAGGTGTTGTGCGCTGTTGGGATTCAGGAGTTTCATCGCTTTGGTTTACAGCCGGATTGTTGTCGACCGGCTCATTTTCCTCAGGGATTGGTGGGGTTTCTTGATTTTGGTTGAGTTGTCTTGCTCGTTTTTGGGCCCTAGTTATTACGGCCATTAAATTGTTGTTGATGGGCTTTGAATCCGTTTGTTCGTTGCTCATTCCGGGAATTCTGCTCAATGCGTCAGCGCATTTATTCATTCGTCCTGGCAGATATTCTATTGTGTAGTCATATTCGGATAACTTGTGGTGGAATCGCACTAGTCTGGTAGTGGGGTCTTTTACGTTAAAAACTCCCTTTAATGGTTTATGATCGGTATAAATCGTGAATTTTCTACCGTATAGGTAACATCGGTAGTTTTTTATTGCCCATACTATTGCCAGGAGTTCCCGTTCTATTGTGCTATATCGTCGCTCAGCAGGGTTTAAAGATCGACTTGCGAATGCAATAGGTCGTTCCTCGCCCTTTTCGCCTTGCGTTAATACTGCACCAATTGCTTCTCCACTGGCATCTGTCGTTACCTGGAAGGGTTGCTCGAAATCGGGATAGGCGAGCAACGGAGGAGATACTAAAGCGTTTTTTAGTTTTGTGAACGCTGTCTGACATTTTTCGTCCCATTTGAATTTAGTATTTTTGCGCAAAAGCTTATTTATTGCTTCAGCTTCTTTGGAAAAATTCGGGATGAATTTACGAAAATAGTTTACCAGACCTAGGAAAGACTGTACTTGACGGACTGTTCTGGGGACAGGGAAGTCCTGGACACACTTAGTCTTTTGGGGATCTGGTAATGCGCCTTCTCTAGAGCATTTGTGACCCAAATAGACAATTTCCTTTCTAAGAAATTGGCATTTGGATGGTTTTATCTTTAAATTGCTCTGTCGTAATCTTTGGAACACTTTCGTTAGTTTGGTTAGATGGTCCTCCAGGTTTCTTCCATAAACTACTATGTCATCTATGTACACAAAGCAATGGAATCCCTGAAGTCCAATCAAAACGGTGTTCATGAGGCGTTGGAATGTAGCAGGCGCCCCCTTGAGGCCAAAAGCCATTCTATTGAATTCATAGTGTCCGTAAGGTGTGCTGAAAGCAGTTTTGTACCGATCTTCTTCGGAAATGGGGACTTGGTGATAGCCGGATGCCAGGTCTATTGTCGAAAAATATCTAGAGTGACCCAGCTGATCCAGTATGTCCTCTATTCGGGGAAGAGGGTATGCATCGCCGATTGTTACTTTATTTAACTCGCGGAAATCCACCACTACTCGCCACTGTTTGATTCCGTCGGCACCTTCCTTTTTAGGTACGACCAAAAGTGGGGAGTTATAGGGACTTCCGCTTGGAGCAATTATGTTTTCGTTGAGCATTTTTTCGACCTCTTCTTGTATGATACCGCGTTGCCGTTCAGGCAATCTATACATCTTCCGATGTATAGGTGGTAAATTAGGTAATGTAGGAATTGTGTGGGAACACTTTGTCGTCTGGGTTAAGTTTTCACCAGGTAAATGAAATATGTCACTATATTCCGCACACAAATTAGTAATTTCTTTATGTTCCTCGGTATTTAGATAGCGATCAAACTCAAGGTGTTCAATCACCCGTGTTGCGCGAGGATTTGTGTTATTCGAAACCAGATGGTTCACACTTTTTTCGGATAGTGTGGTTCCATCTGTTGATTGTTTGCACCCGATTGGGGAAATTCTGTATTCTTGTAGCGGCCTAAGTTTGGCCTGATAATTATGTACCTTGAACTCGTGTGTGTTCGTATTAATGATGCTGACGGCGACTTTGCCATTCTGCGGTCTCACGAGACAATTTCCAATGAACACTCCTGGGGCAATCTCTTCAGATTGACAGAGATGATCACCGGTTTGTCTGCATGGTAACTCGCAAATTCTATTTGTTCGTGGTGGTAGGGTAAAGTAACTGCAATTTCCTTGTTCTGGCACCACTCCCGTTTGTTTTCTGCAGGGTTTAACCTTGGTTAACGCCCTTCGGCTCGAATTTTCAATGTGGGGAATTGGTGGTTGTTGAGCGGTTTCATTTTGCTTTAACTTGTTTTCGTGAATTGTTAATTGACTTTTAATGCAGTCTATTGTGCAGTTGTCTTTAAGGATATCGTAACCCAATATGCCGTCTCCCGGGATGGTGTTATTTTCTTCAATTATATGGAATTTGCACGTAATTGGGTTTTCCATTGGGATTTGCCCTGTGCATGATCCGAGGGTGTCACCTGTGCCGTAAGCAGTTGTGAGCTTTATCGTTTCGGATTTGTTTACTTTTGCGCGATGAGATAAAGCGTCCTGCTTGATTAGGCTCAGTTCCGACCCGGTATCAATTAATAATGTAGCTCGATTGTTTTTTGTTAAATTTAAAGGGATTGTGGCGACGCACTTTTGTTCAATGGGTAGAACTAGATCGTTCTTTTTGGGCTGACATCCATTGTTTAACGGAGGGTGTGGATGGCAGCCCCCCGTTAGTTTTCCGGTTGCGGGGAGGGTGGGTGGGACGATACGTTTTGATTTTGCCAAGTAGTTTTGGCTCGACATTGAGACTCTATATGTCCGATACGTTGGCAGAACGTACATTTAGGCCGCATATTCATCGGACCTGGGCTAATTGGTCCAGTATTTTGGATTGTATTTATAGTGTTCTGCCTATTTTGATTAAATGTGTTTTGAGTTGGATTTCTACCGTTTCCGGTATTCGGTGAACGAGTTGTGTTGAAATTGTTTTGTGAGTTTCGCTGAGGTCCGGGATTTACATTATTTGTAGGGCGATTAGCATTGGGCTGGTTTTGTTGGAACCGTCCAAAATTGCTTGCTCCTTGTTCATAACGATTGAAGTTGCTAGGACCCGGTTGATTACGTGTTCGGCGGGGACAGGTGTCTTGGTAATGTCCGTAACTGCGGCATTCAGGACAGAAAGGGGTATTCTTACGCTTCCGACACTCCGCGTAAGTGTGACCAAGGTTACTGCAAAAACCGCATTGGACATTCGTTTTTCTGAAAAATTGCTTTTCGTTCGCGAAATTTGTCTGGTTAACTCGTGGTGGAATTGTGACGTTTTCATTATAGCCAAGGTTTCTGGGAACACTTTTACTTAAACTAGGCTCTGCATTAGCAGGTTGGATCAATTGTGTCATCGGAGGCGGAGATGCCCAACTAACCTCCGTCTCCTCTAATCGAATTAATTTGGTAACGACATCATTGAATTTATTGCTCAAGTCTTGGAGCATATAAAAGCGTGCGTTTGGGTTTGAAAGCCCATATTTCAAAATGTGTACCGCTGTTTCTTCCAGTTCGCCAGAAACAAGATCCGCGTTGTTTCCATGTTTTGCGTTTAGAATTTCCCGGCACTGATAATAAATTTTTCGTACTCGTGAAACGTATGAACCAATCGACTCACCGGGGAGCTGGTGGAGGGACCTCAGTTCGTTCACTAAAAGGTAATACGGTTTTGTTGGCAATAATTTATTCTTTACCAACGCTGTGAACTCTTCGACTGTGGTTATTGTTTGACCCCCAAGCAGCTCCGCCGCTCTTCCGCGAATGCGCAGGGACAGAACCTTGCACAGTGCTGTTTCCTTAGTGTCTTCTATACATTCTTTGACACTTTCGCAGCACCGTACAAAATTCTTGACCTCACTTTCGAGTTGGGGACCCGGTTCCCCAAACAACATTGGCACCGTATTACATACTAAATTACTTATCTCTATATATTGATCCATTTCGGTCTTACCTTGTTCCTTGATTATATTTAGATTCCTGTTTGAGGTGTTGATGTCCCTTTCTGAGGTGTTGATGCTGTCGTCCAGGTGTGCAGAAGCTTCCTTGATGGTTTCGTTGTTGCTGTTGTCACTACTATCGCTGTCTTGTAGTTTCCGCTGATATTCGCGTCCCGATCGTAGATGTCCTGGCTTCGGTGTTGAAGTACTGGATGGCTCAAGATTTCTTATGGTTTCCTCCAGGATGGATGTGATGAATTCTCTGCTTAATTCCTCGTTGGGGGTGTCGTGGCTCATTGACGTTCTTTCCCACGTTGGCCCCAAGAGCTTTCTCCAGCGGTGGCCCCGGTGGACTTTTTCCCTCGTTAGCCCCGATGGGCTCTCTTAATTGTTGGCCTTGATAGGCTTTGTCCAGCGTAGGCCTATATAGGCTTTGTGGAAAAGTTGTCCGGGGTTTACTTCGTTGAGTAAATTCCGGGTATTGGGAAAATTGCCGGCGTTTTCTCGTTCAACACACACACACAGTGGAAGGTGAGAATTACTCTTTCTTCCTTTCGTGGATCTTGAAAGGTTTTAGCGAAATTATTTAACTTTGATTAAAATCACTACTATTTGTAGTCCAGTGATTATTAACTGTTGTAATTTTAGTCCACTGGAAGAGTCCAGCCAACAATGAATGGGCTTTATGCCGACTGCACCATGAGTTGTTTTAGAATTGTTGGTTAAATCCACTACACTTTTTTTTTTTTTTTTTAATTTTAAATTTTATTTGGTTTGGAATTCGTTTAAATATGAGTTTACTTAAATTTTTTCGAATTTTCTTTAATCAAATTAAAAACTGTAAATTCTGTTTGTTAGTCACTGTTTTCAAGCCAGTGGAAGTTTTTCAGTTGCATATTTTCAGGCGAACTTGACCTTGACTGAAACAATTCCACACTGGCTTGCACAATTTTATTTTAAATGTCTCTTTTTTTTTTGTATAACTTCACTATTTAGTTTACTTATTAAATTGATTAAATTGATTTAGTACAGTTCGCAATTCATTTATATGGGGGAAAGCGTTTAACACTTTTATAACTTTTTCAAATAGCACCCAAAGTTTTATTCAAAATACCGATCACTTGTTTTTTTTTTTTTACTTCTTCACGCAGGATCCACTAAATGTTTTTACCGGATCCTACCGGCTGCGCCAAAATGTTATGTGGTATTTTTAATATTTTTATATTGTATATTTTTCTCACCTTTTTTTTCTTGATATAATTTTAATAAAAACACTGTTACATTCTTTTCTTTGTATTTATTAATCATTTATGTATTTTTTAATATATATTCTCTTTAAATTTATTTCGGTTCAATAACTAATTTATTATAAAATCGCTCTGATCAATCAGCAGCAGTTAGTCAAATCAACAGCACTTATTTAAACTGATATCCGGGCATATAATTTCCTCAGGTGAACAGTAAAGAATCACCAACAACAAAAGTACACTCAAACTTTGCTACACAATCGTGAAACCGAATCAATTGAAAGGATTGAAAATCAATGTACAAAATACTTGGGAAATGTTACTAGGATCAAAAACGGAACTAGTAATTTAATGTCGATAGAAAATGCTATCGGTTCGAGCCGTGAATTAAGACCCGCTCCTATCCGTTGGAGCCGTCAATTCAGACTAACTAATTACTCCACGCATGCTTCAGTGGCTGGTTCTTCTTTTAACACCCACGCGCTGATCGATCATTTCTTATCGATCATCCGCGGTGGTCCCGGATTGCCGAATTGGCGAAATTGATTGAAACGCTTTTTGTGTGGCTCAATGTGTCATTTGATACGATGAACACTTGGCCGGAAATCATTGTTTATACAAATGTGGAATTGATATTTCATAGAATTTTACTTTGTTAAATATCAAGAATGGAATTTTGTTTAAGTGGGCTTTTGCTCCACAACACGCCATGAAACTTTATAGGCATGTTGGGTCCTGAAATGGGACGATCCTATCAACCGGAAGTATCCAAAATGGCGGTTTTTCAAAAATCGCAATTTCGTTTTTCTCGATTTACTCCCAAACTACGCGTTTTTGACAAAACTTGGAGAAAAAAAAATTTCCCACACTTTTGTCTTTAGCTATAACTCGATATCTCAACCTGTTATCGAGATAAACTGTTATTTTCAAAAAAACAGTTTTTTGCAATTATCTCGAAAATTAACGGGTTTTTGCTGACTGAATGTATGAAGTGAATTAATGAGAATGGCATTCTGCACAATTTTGTCTTTTATCTTTTACCGTTCTCAAGTTATCTCAAATTTTGTACGTTTTTGATATTTTTGGATGAACTAACAATTTATTGGGAGGTTGTATTGGGTTGACAATACGACAGGGCTCTAGCGTAAATTGCACAGGGTCGTAGATTTTGTAGAAGAAAGTTTTGTGTTGACCACAACTGATATTTTTAAATTTTCATTAGTGATTACTGTCTGCAGCAAAAAGTTTAAATAAAAGTTGTCAAACAAAATATTAATTGTATTATTTCTCATCTGTAAAAGTTGTCGTCTCATATATACCATAGATATTTGGTCGTCTGATACTGTTTATAGATGTGAAAAATTACATTCAATTTTGTCTCAATGTAAATTCTGTGCAGCAAAATGACGGGTAAGCAACTGCATAGAAGGAACACTAAAGTTTTGTATTTGGAGGGGCGCCACTTTGAGATCTCGCACCACCTAAAAATTTGGCTAGGACCGCCACTGGGCTTGCTCTCCGAGGCAAGTTCAAACTTTGTTGAAAGCTCTTCATAAACTGAGGCGTTAAAAGCTAGAGTGGACCAACCCACATGTCGAAATCGTGAATTTTTTTTGTGTTTGAATCACTATTGCGAGTGAGTTTTTAGATAAAAATGTTTGGATGCACAAAAGAACATTTCAACATTGAGTAATAAAGTCCACAGATTTTTTTTTCCAAAAATTTACAGTCAATAATAGTACAAAAGCGGAAAAGCTTCAAAACTCGATTATGTGACTTGGTCCACTCTAGCTTTTAACTCCTCAACTATCAATTGTTATACTTCACATTAAAAATAGTTTTGATAATGAAAAAATGTTAAATGAAATATCCGAATCACAATCGGAAAATTAAAATAATATCACAAAAACATTAATTTGATCAATTGATATTTTATGGAATGACCAAAAATGCCTATTTAAATCGTTTTTTTTTTGTTGTTTTAATTTTCTGAAAACATATTAAACATTTAATTGTGTTATTACACCGAATAAAGAAAAAATCATGTCGAAAATTCGTGTGGTCTTTTAGGGCAACACGATTTTCATGATTTTTAACAGTGTTATTTTTTCGCCACACGAAATATGCTGCTGCTTCAGTTAATGTCCATATGCCAACTGAGGCACACTCTAATTCCTGAGGCACACTCTAATTCCTGAGGCTCTTTTCCTCCGGTTGAACCGATTGACTTGAAATTTGGCATGAGTGTCTGTGGTAGTTCTGGTTCCAACATAGGCATACGGAAAAGTAGCGCGAGGGGTGGGGGGAGTAAGGGGAGGGGGTAAAGTGATTTCGAAACTTAGTTTTTGCGCTATGTTACTCTTTCGCGGGGAAACTACTGAACCGATTGGCCTGAAATTTGGCATAGATGTTCGTCAAGGGTCCAGCCCCAACACAGATTCGTTAAAAAGTAGCCCGAGAGGGGAAGGGAGTAAGGGGAGGGGGTAAAGTGATCTCGAAACTTAGCTCTTCCTCTATGTTACCCTTTCGCGGGGAAACTACCGAGCCGATTTACCTAAAGTAAAAAAAAGGCTCCAACATAGAGCATAAAAAAAAGCAAGGTGTCTGTCTCGTAGAGACGGCCAGAAGACGTGGATCGGCCTACAACGATCGCCAATAGATCTTTAAGTAAGAAATTTTAGTGAAAAGGAAACTAAAGAAACAATTTGATTGACCGTAATGGTACGGGATTTGACTTTCCGTTTGGTGAATTTTGGCATCTTGTACCTAAAAATCAAATTTCACTTGCAACACAACGAACAATGTTTAATAGGGCATTTTCATAAATGTACTCGGAATTTACGCAAATTGCACAAAACATTTTCTTCGTAAACTAAACGAATAACAAGTAAACTAAACGAATAACATAAACTGGGTTATTTATTAAGAAAAATCTTTTGTGTTATTTGCAGAACTTGAATTTATGAAAACACCCATAGATAAAAAACAAATAAAAATAAAATAAAATTACACGATAAAAGCAACGAAGCAATTTCAATTTAGAGCAAGTAAAAACAGTGTTCAAAACCATGGCCGAATTATACAAGGTCTGTTTGACAGCTCAGTTGTTTCTGGCTCTAACGTCATCGGCAAGAAATTCTTATACGATTCAATGGGAATTTTCCCTTTTTATATGAAATATTATTGAAATTAGCGCACACACATACAACATTAGAAAGAATGCACCGATATTTCTTGCCAATGACGTAGCAAAATGGTGGCTGTTAAAAAGCAACCAGCAGACCTGTGTTTAATTCGCCCATGCGATCGATGCACATTTTTCCTTCTCCCCCCAAGTTAACATCGAAATTGTTTCTCTTTAAGTTTTCCGCTCTTGTTCAAAGCGGTTTGTATGCTTTGCATAAAAATGAATGAAAGGTTCGAGCGATGGCTGCTGTTGGGTATGATGCACATACACATATAAGTATGCATTTCATTGGTAAGAGAGCGATATCTCGGTCCCAGCATTAAAGTTGTGTTCTCAAAGCAAATTAAAACCATAATTTTTTCTCATTCTTTGGAGCGTTTTAGTGAAATTCTGAATTTCGTTTTCTCGAGAGTGATTTTTATTTTCAATTTTTTTCAATTCCTCCAAAGCGAATTGAACCGAAATAATATGAATAGACAGAATCAGAACAACCCATTTAGAGAAGAGAAACAATCAAGTTTTATATGAGATTCAATACACACAAAGAAAGCATAAAAAGAGTATACATGTGAAATCTGTACTGCAAGCAGCAGACACAGCATAACAGCGGAGTAAAAATTTTGATTTTGCTTTTTAAAAACATAATTGAACATAGTTTAACATAACAAAATACCCTATACAATGCTTTAATGTAGCCCTCATCTTATAACACAGGTTTTGTTCAGATATCACCACAAACTATCGAGTTTCATCGATTGCAAATTTGTTATCATGGCAGCAAGCCGATTTTCTAATATGTACCCCCATTACCAAAATCCAAGACGTATCCACGTCAAAAATTTGATGGTATTCCTAAAAAAGTCTTCCTAAAAACCCTTCCTGATGAAGCCTTCCTACAAAGCCTTCATACAAAGTCTTCCTAAGAAGGCCGTCCTAAAAAAGTCTTCCTATGGCTTTTCCCCATTTCGAGAATCAATTTTTCGACTAATATTCATTTGTGGCATTTTTTCATTCAATCTACACGTGTTTGCGATCTTCTTACCATTTTCAGATTTTTTTACGGTTTTCCCTTTGGTATATTTTAACGATGCCAAGAAAGAGGAAGAGTAATCTTTCATACAGATCTGCTAAGGCAAGAGCAGTGGCAAGAACGCGAGATGATGAAGCTCCTGACGTACGACTCAGCCGCGTGCTTGCTGATTCAACAAGGCACGCTGAACCGATGCTGAAACCGATGAGAAACGGCAAGCCAGATTGCATGCTGATGCGGTCTGGCATGCTATGCAACGATCTTCCGAAACTCCGGAAAATGGGGAAACACGTTTGGTCACGGATGCGGCCAGACATTCCTCGTAGCGTTCTGTTCAGAACGATGAAGAACGGGGAAATCGTTTACGTACTGATGCACTCAGGCATAGTATACAACGATCTTCCGAAACTCCGGAAAATCGGGAAGCACGTTTAATTACAGATGCGTCCAGACATTTCTTGCAGCGTTCTGTCGAACGAAGCGAAGAACATGAACGTCGTTTGGGGGTTGATGCAATAAACCATGCTTCGCGTCGCGCAGCCCAGACTCCAGAACAGCGGCAGGTGTCTCTTACTATCAGGAGGCAATGCCGACAAGACTTTCTGCGAGCAGCTTGGAAGTCCTTTCAAGGCTCTGGTTTTTCTTATAATCGAGATATACCATATAGCGATCATTCTTTGATTAAAATTGGGCGTATGGATAAGTTATGTCGTTTCTGCGGCGCATTGAAATGGAAAGGTGAATCTCTCGGTTTTTGCTGTTCCAGTGGCAAGGTATATTTACCTTCACTACAAGTGCATCCAGAGCCTCTTAAAACATTGTTATAGGAGAGAGTCCGCAATCAAAGGATTTCATAAATCCTTCGGTGTGACTGGTCAGGTAGTGTGACTGGTCAGGTAGTATTTTTTTTTTATAGATCCAGCCAGAGCTTAGGGGAAGACCCTTTAATGCCGAAGCACAATTACCCAACAACTTTCACCGGTCAGGGACAAATTTATCACCGCATTGGATCCTTGCTTCCAATGCCTAATGAACAGCATAAATTTTTGCAAATTTTTTTCATGGGTGATACAGACGAACAGACTGAAAGGCGTTGCCAATTTGTCACAGGTGTGTCGCGCGACACAGTTCGCGACTTAACGCAACTTCTTTCAGACAACAACATCCTTCTTCAAATTTTTAAAACTGCCAAAGAACAGTGGCCGACTGATGAATTGAAGGTAGTTATCCGAGCTGATCGTCGACCACCTGGAGAACATGAAAGGCGTTTTAATGCACCTGCACCCAACGACTTGGGAATTGTTATAGTCGGCAATGAGTTCCAGAGCCGTGATATCGTTCTTCGTCGTCGTGATGGAAATTTAACAACTTCAATATCCTTTGATATTCTGGAAAGGCGAAGGGGGATATCACTTTTCTATCGCAAAGGTGAACCCAGTAAACAACCAACCACTTTTGAACAAAAAAGTAAGCTCCATGGAGTTTTACGCGTATTCCTTTATGGTACGTTGGACTGAATTTAATGGTCTTCTTCGATATAGACAGCTTCTTAACCAGTTCATCGTGGACATGTATGCCAAAATTGAGACAGAAAGACTTTTATACATTAAGTTGAATCACGCTAAACTTAAAGCTGAAAATTATATTCATTTAAGGGATGCTGTGGCGCGTGATTCATCGCCAAATGCTATGAATTTGGGTCGGGTTGTAATTTTACCGTCGTCTTTCACAGGAAGTCCACGAAATATGCATGAGCATGCGCAGGACGCATTAACGTATGTGCGACATTACGGCCGGCCAGATCTTTTTATTACGATGACCTGTAACCCTAAGTGGCCTGAAATAGTCGCGGAGCTGTTCTCCACACAAAATTCTGTTGACAGACATGATTTTGTTGCTCGAGTTGTTCACCAAAAAGTTATTAAATTTATTGGAGTTTTAAACAAAGGTGAAATATTTGGTCCCATTAAGTGCTGGATGTAAACAGTTGAATGGCAGAAACGAGGTTTGCCACATATTCATGCATTAATATGGCTGTTCGAAAAACTTCGTCACCAGCAACTTGATACCATAATCAGTGCAGAGATTCCAGGGGGCCTATTCTCGAAACGTTTCGGATTTTTCGTTACGTTACGGATTACGAATCTCGCCGAAATGTTTTTTCCGTAATCTAAATCCGAAACGTTTGAAAGATCGTATTCTGGTCACGAAACGTTTATGTTTCGGAATTATATTCACCATATTCACCTCATTCCGAAATGTACGTAGAATAGAGCTGTCAAAACGAAAATATTTGAATAGTTTTGTTTTGTTTATATTTATTAACTATTGTTTAACTTGTATTAGAGTAATTTTTCACTAATTTAATATCAGTTAATAATATTTGAGTAGTGTTCAATGTAAGTAATAGTGTATTATGAGTGATTTTTGTTTATTTGTTGATTTTAACGTTTGTTATCGTTTGTTAGGGGGGAGGGAGTGGTTTGATTGAATTTTTATGTATAGAGTTATGCAAAATCGTATTCTAAACATATTTTACATTTATAAATTTTTCGATATGAAGCGCCGTTTTTGAGACAATTGTAAAAAACTGTTTCATTTGAATGGCGGAAGGAGTGGTCCGATTTTCCCCGTCCAATAACTTAGACTGTTTACAAGAAACGCAACTGTACGAAAAATCAAGTATTTGGCTCAATCCTTTTGAAAGTTATGGTGTTACTTTTACTTCATATAATAATTCCATTCGAGAATCATTCTTTTGCGATAAATTCGTGAGCGAATTTTATTTTTCTATTCCTAAAATTTTCCATTCCATTCGCGAATAGAATTTTAAAAATACGAGAATGGAAAAATAAAATTCGTGAGTCAACGAAAACTAAAATTCTCGTGCTAATCATTTGCAAATGAATGAATGAAAAAGAATTATTCTCCGTACTATACTTATTACACGATTAAAATTATGCCCGCATCAAATAACAATAAACAACGGACGCGAAACGATAACTCAAAGCACACAAACGTTTCGAAAAGTAACATCTGGACGTTTCGGATGTATCCGAAACGTAATGTTTTGTTATGTTTCGGATATTTCCGTAATCTAAGTTCGAGAATGCGGTTTCGTGTAAAGTGGTGAATTGCTTCGTAATGTTCGAGACCTCATTTGGAGCAATATAGGCGGTACGTACACCACATAGAGGTCTTTTTCCACTGCACCACAAACGTTTCGGAAAAATCCGTAACGTTACGAGAATAGCGCCCCAGATCCCAACTTGGATTCAGACCTTCACTCTATTGTGCTCAGAAATATGGTTCATGGGCTTTGCGGTATCGAAAACCCACACTCCTCATGTATGAAAAATGGGAAATGTTCAAAACTTTATCCTAGAGCTTTTTTTAAAGGATACTCTAACCAATGACAATTGGTACCCACTATATCGGCGACGCAGTCCTACGGATGGTGGGCATGCTGTGACCTTGCCACTTGCCGGTGGGACCCGAAGAATTAGGGAAGTTAACAACAAATGGATCGTGCCTTATTCTCCTATTCTTTCAAGAATTTTTGATGCACATATCAACGTTGAGTACTGTAACTCCGGTTAGTCCATCAAATATATCTGCAAGTATGTACATAAAGGAAGTGATCATGCTGTATTCAATCTGCTTGGAGGAGTTGTGGTGAATCAGATTTTCTCTGAGTTCACCACCATAAAATGTATATCAAAATCAAGTGAAAGACCGAGATCTTTCGTAACCAACCTCGTTAAAGGACTTGATTTTTCCACTTGTTATTTGAACACAAGTTCAAATAACAAAACTATTTTATTTAAAACGAGAAACATGTAAGATTATTCAAGTGTTGTAATAAAAGTCATCCCTTTTATAATTTATGGTTTCCTTCGAAGAAAAATAGTTAAATCGTATGCAAACAAACATACGAAAAATTAAAAGATAAAATCAATAATCAAATATGCATTCATGCATTTGAGAAAACAACACAAAGTTGAGTTCGTTTGGTTTTCATACCAAACGAACTAATCTAAAAATAGATCGCATGATACAGGAACATACATGATCATGCCTACCAAGATCCTTTAGCATACGAGGATACAATTCGCTTTTAGCCAATAGGCACACAAGAATGATCAATCGTCTTTGCATCATCCCTTTTTCGTTTAAGGAGAAGCAAAAGTAGGAGGAACCAAATCTCCTACACACGAAGGATCAACAGTTACTTGCATCATCTCTTATGCAATTCCAAAGGAGAATTCATGAGTAGGATGGGCAAGATGAACTTGTTATTATCTTGCTTGGGAATATTTCTCAAACAACGAGAGACTGAATCATTATTCAGATTCCTCCCCACTATTGAGTAATTTTTTTATTTTCCAATAGGAAAATTTAAATGAAAGGATGGGCATAACTCCCACGACAATTTTCAAGATTCCAAATGAAATGGAATCGACTTAAATATTAAGGATTGACAGAGTAAAAAACAAAAGAGAGTAAGATTTTTGACTTTCAAAAATCTTATAAAACGATCTGCACGGTCAAATTAGGACAAGTTCTTTCGGGTCCGCGACCCTAGTCGCGACCTAAACGAAGTAGTTTTCTGTGCTTTAAACGCTGCATAGTAAACTAAGATTACGCGACTTATCGCGTAGAAGAAGTAACAAAAATTTAATAAACTTAGAAAACGGCCACGGGCATTGACCCCGGCCTTCAGAAATATTGCGTTATACGCGATGAAATTAGGGGCATAAATAAAAAACTAAAAAACATATTCTTGATAGGCCATTTAACAACAGTGAGTTAAATTTTAAATAAAGTGAACGCGTATTCTTTTTAACAATTATCGAATGTAAAAGTTAGAATTATAAATAAAGTTAAGAAATAAATGTATAAAATAAATTTTAAATAAAGTGAACGCGTATTCTTTTTAACAATTATCGAATGTAAAAGTTAGAATTTTAAATAAATAAAGTTAAGAAATAAATGTATAAAATTTTAAGTGAATAAACATTTAATTTCATTTGTATGTCTTTTTACTTTTAAAAAACCACGACATATAAATTGGCGCAGCCGGTAGGATCCGCTGCATAAACCTTCAGTGATTTATTTTATTTTGTGTGTTTTTTAAAAAACAAATCCACGACAGAGTCACTGAAACCGATGAGGTGCAAATGTATCAAGTAGGACGTTATTTGAGCAGTAACGAGGCGTTTTGGCGTATTTTCGGATTCCCAATACATGAAAGACATCCTACAGTTACGCATTTGAGCGTTCATCTCGAAAATGGCCAAAGAGTGTATTTCAATGAGCAGAACTTACAGGAAAGGTTGCAAACTCCTCCTAATACAACGCTCACTGCATTTTTCAAACTTTGCGAAATTGATGAATTCGCCAGAATTTTACTTTACTGTGAGGTCCCTAAGTATTATACATGGAATATGTCGAAGAAGGAAATTAAACGTCGTGTCCAGGGTTCCTCGGTTGAAGGTTATCCAGGCATCAGATCTTCACATGCACTTGGACGAGTTCTTACTGTACATGTAAATGAGGTGATAACGATGACGCGGGATTATGAACACGTTGCATATGTCCCAAAGATTCATACTCATTTAGAAATGATGAATAACGCGAAGATAAGTTTAAATCTCTAGCTAATCTGCGTTGAGTTCGCATAAGCACACGTAATGCCACTGATCTTGAATCGCCTAAATCGCGTGGATCTCATCTGAAATGTAGCTGGACCACGTAGCGCCCCGACGAGTCACGAGAATGAGTGGATAGAAAATGTTGTTCACATTCAGCTTCTTCAGGTGACAAAATTTGTGATGAGGAATTAGGAAGTTCTTCCTGCTCCCAAAATTGCTGAACAAGATCATGCAATGACTGATCCATTGTACAATGAAAGCCTCGCGTTGATAATGGTAGATTTGATGATGACAACACTGAGCCGGAAACGATCCAACCAAGTGAAGTACTTTGAGCTATGGGTGATTCCGGAGACTTTTTGATGACTTCGCTTTGAAGTAAATGACCATAGACGTCTGCACCAAAAATTACTTCAATTGCTCCAGGAGAAGTGAAGTCAGGATCGACGAGTGCAAGTCCCCGAAGATCTTTGCAATATTTCATTTCGATGGGTGTTGAAGGAAGTTTAGCTGTTAAGGCTGGAAGAATGAAGGCTCGAATCTTGCATTCAAAGTCAGACTCAAAGTGGGGTTTGATGATAAGCTCTGTTATGCCTCGAGTTGTACCATTGCGATGCCGTCCTATTCCGATAAGAGGAATGCTGGCTCGCTCCTGGCGGAGACAAAGTTGTTGAACAACTGCTTCTGAAACAAACGAGATTTCAGAACCTTGATCGAATAGCGCTCGGATTTTGATTTCATGACCTTGAGGAGATAGAACTTTAATTAGAACTGTAGCTAATAAAACCTGAGCATGAGACGTTCCTGGATGTGATGACGAAAAGTTTGAAATTCCTGGTTGCGGTTGCTGAACTGTCTGAGAGGATTCAGTGGATGCAGATGTTGAAGCACGAGATGATGATGGTTGATTTCCATTTTCGATTGGCATTTGAGATACAAACGGTGGATGAATAGATGTATGATGAGAACGTTGACACGTTTGACAGCGCTTCCGGTTGTTGCACTGAGATAGCAGATGAGGTCCAAGACAATTAAAGCATCTTCGATTTGGAATCAGGATTTCCTTTCGCTGCACTGGGGTTTTTGAACGATATGCCGGACAACTCGAAAGGTAGTGAGCCGCTTTGCAAAGCTTTGAGTCTGACAAAAATGCACAACGAAGACGATGAAGGTGATGATGTCACATGGATTTTAGCGTCCTTAGCTGCTTTAAAACGACACGTTTGAGCTGTGTCTCGAGTTTTTATTGACTCTGTTTGATGTATTTCAACACTTTCCAGAGCTCTAACACGCCCTTGTATGAAAGTTTGACGCTTAAATGTTGATGGGTCAGTAGACGCTCCTCGGTGGATTTCCCAAGCTTCATGAGTATCAGGATCGAGATGACGAACAATGAGGTACACAAGAATATAATCCCAATAGTCAACAGGAGCATCTAGAACCTTTAAGGCTCCGAGCGATTCCTTGACTGAATTTATGAGATGTTGATCACTAGCTGATTTTCGGTGAAGAGGTTTCAGCTTAAAGATTGTTTCCAAATGGGAGTCAATGAGAACGCGTTTGTTTTCATATCGCTTGAAGTGTCCCAAGCGGTCATAAAATTTTCTCCTGAGAAAGCGAGGTTAGAGATAAGAAGTGCTGCTTCTCATATTCGATCAAATTAAACCGACTCATTTGCAAAGTAATTTTCGAATCTCCCGTTGACATAATTAGATGATTGTAAAAGATAAGCGCCAGATCCGGCTCGAAGGACAAAAAAATGTTTAGAAAAAGACTGGTACAAAATACAATTCAGTTCGGTTAGGCAGTAACAAATTTATCTAACAATAAGAAGTAAAGAAAAAATGAGCAGTAAAATTAAACAAAAAAATCTTGAACAACATTTATGCTCTTTTTATGTTTTCTTTGTGTGTATTTTTTTATGCTTTCTCTTTCGTTCACTAAAGAGAGAAATTTTGAAATTTTGAGCGGTACTGTTCGTAGGAGTCGGAACGATCGATGCACATGTTACGTTCTCTCTCCCAAGTTAAGAAGGAAATTCTTTCTATTTAAGTTTTTCTCATTGTTCAAAGCGATTTGTGGGTCTTGCATAAAAATGAATGAAAGCCGCGAGCGATGGCTGTTGGGTATGATGCACACACATATATAAGTAAATATTTCATTAGTAAGTGAGCGATATTTCGCTCCCAGAATTAAAGTTCTGTTCTCAAAGAACGTAAAAACAAAACGCAAATATAAAGATCTTACGAGCAAGAACGTAAAAACCATATTTTTTTCTCGTTCTTTGAGCGTTTTACCATAGTTTAGAGAGTTATAGTTCGGAAACGTGAAAGAAATTTTTTCCTGAAGAAGCTTACATTATCGTCTGTTTCATTTGCTTTGTAAAGACACTAATTGCTTTTGTGTAAGAAATGCAAAATTGAATGGTGTTGTCAGATACCACTTTTGTCGCGTACGAAAATAGTTGTTTTCAAAAATTTATCTAGATAGTTAAAATTTTAATGTGGGAGCATTTGTAATAAATATCATTACATTATTAATTTTTAAGTTATAAATTTTAACTAGGGGCTGAGAAAACCTGATCCAAGTCCCATCAGTGTTGTAGTACATAGCAGATGATGGGTTTACTGAGAGGGGAGGGGGTAGATATTAGTGGGCGAAAAATTTCCCGGAGAGCAAGCCTTCCTAATGGAGAAAACCTAATCCAAGTCCCGTCAGTGTTGTAGTAGATAGCAGGCGAGGGAGTCTACCGAGAAGGTAGGGGGTAGATATTAGTGGGCGAAAAATTTCCTTGAGGAAGGACTTCTCTATTAGTGAAAGCCGCACCCCAATCGGTTGAACGGTTCGAAAGTTATCAGAAGAGGGGGGAGGTCAATAAAAATTAGCCTATCATTTATTCTGCCAGTAACTCTACGTGTGTGCAAAGTTTCGTCGAAATCGGTTGGGCCGTTTTCACGTGATGTCGGAACAAAATTCGACAGACAGACAAAATTACAGATTTATTATATGTGTAGATAGCTTGCATACCCGCTGTTGTAGGGTAAAAGTATTTTGAAAAAAATTTCTTGCGCAAAAAAAACAACGAAATAACTTAAAAACTTTTGAGAAAAATCTTATGCCTGCAGGACCTCACGTTCCGAATTTTAAAGTTCTAACACCGGATTCGTGACCAGTGTTCGAGCCAGAGCTCGAGCATAAAAAGAGGTCCCGAATCAAACAATAACCAATTAATCAATCTTAATTAATTTTATTTTTACTAAAACAATTCAGTATAATTATATTTTTAATTCAAATTTATATTCTTATTCTCTTATGGGTCTTGATATTCTGACGTAGAATCGCTCGCACAAGAGTTGAAATCTCTTCTGATCGGTGTCGTTCCTCGTGGTTTCGGTAATCCGTCGGTAGCCGTTTGCAGAGTATCTTCTGCCGACTGCAGAGTATCTTCTGCCGATTGCAGCGTATCTTCTGCCGATTGACTTCTAAGTTTCTTCCTAAATGGGATAGGAATTAGGATTTGTTAGTTTGTTAAATGATGTGGTTGGATCGAGAGATGAAACCGAAGTGATTTCTGCTTAGTATAGCAGTGCTATTTATATGGGCTGAAATAGCGGTAATCGACACTCCAATTTGCGTAGTAATATATTTTATTCATGTTTATTATCCATGCTTTAAAAGTATTGATAGAAAAGGATGGTGTAAATAAACACTCTATAAAAACGAATGATCCAAATATGGCCTTGTGATCGAAATGCATTGGTAGTGTATTGGAAGTATGGTGATAACCAGCTGGAGACTTCAAGTGTAGTGGAAGTCTAGTGGAAACCAGCTGGAGACGTCGAGTGCAGTGGAGATGAAGTGGACACCAGCTGGAAACTTCAGTGACAGTTGTAATGTTTTTTATTATTA
The DNA here is from genome assembly GCA_964034945.1 of Chrysopilus asiliformis. NCBI lineage: Eukaryota > Metazoa > Arthropoda > Insecta > Diptera > Rhagionidae > Chrysopilus > Chrysopilus asiliformis. Next base: position 52,845,518 of record OZ035962.1, on the reverse strand, counting down.
TTATTTCTAAGTTAATTTTAGTTTAATTGTAATTGGGAGTACAGGGACAAGATTTAAGGTTGAAGGAATTAGCCACGGGGAGGACGCGGTAAGTCCTTTTGGTTTGGCAGCTCGTACCCTCTTGGGCGGCTGCCCTATAACTGCTTAAATCTAATATTTGCTTTTCCTTTTTATAGGTGTATAGTGGGAGACCGGTCTTTTGGGTGATTCGTATGTTGCAGTGTCATCGTGTTGTAGTGTTTCTATGTTGAGGCGTCAACAACCAGCGACCCCGAAAACCCCCTAATGCCATTTCTCCCCGGAAAAAATGGGAAAAAGGATATTTGCGTTATCCTTACAGGACCTTCCGTTTTAAATTTTGAAAATCTAACACCGGATTCGTGATCAGCGACCCCGAAAACCTCCTAATGCCATTTTTCCCGGGAAGAATGGGAAAAGGGATATTTGCGTTATCCTTACAGGATCTTCCGTTTTGAATTTTGAAAATGTAACACCGGATTCGTGATCAGCGATCCCGAAAACCCCCTGATGCAATTTTTCCCCGGAAAATATGGGAAAAAGGATATTTGCGTTATCCTTACAGGACCTTCCGTTTTGAATTTTGAAAATCTAACGTCGGATTCGTGATCAGCGACCCCAAAAACTTCCGAGTGAAACTTTTCAGCATCCTATTGAGCAGGATTCATGGCGAAAATCACGGTTTAAAAACACCCAAACCCCCTTTACCCCCCGTCGTTCACCCCCTTAGGGGTAAAATTTCGGAAAACCCCGCCTTAGTGAGCGCCTACGCAATTGTTGGGACATACTGTGAAAGTTTCAAATCTTTAGCTTCAGGGGTTTGGGCTGGGCGTTGATGAGTCAGTCACTCAGTCACAGTCAGTCAATTAGGTTAAACGATTTTATATATATATTAGGGTGTCCCTTATTTGGGGTAAAAATTTTTTTTTCTACGCAGACCCTCTAAATATGTTCCAAATAATTACTCTCATTTATTTTTAAAAGATAATTTGTCTTGGATAACGATAACCCGTGCCGACTAGAATGAAGAGTAGAAATTTTTGGTTTATTTTTTGATAACGTAACCTGAATATGAAATGATTCGACGTTAAAGTAATTCAATCAGAAAAAAAAATATTTTGTTTTTCTACTATTTATTAAGTTTTTTAAGATTAAATGTCAAACAACCATACAAAACTACTGTGAATATTTTCTTTTTAAAGTATCTTTTTTGCAAATCTCCCCACGAGTTATACAGGTTAACAAGTTTTTTTTACACAATCAGGTAGATGTTTTGTGGGTATTCTTGCCTTTTCCCAAAAAATTATACACTCTCGAATTACAAGATTCGCGCTTTCACTAATAGTTAATTTTACTTCGCGAATGTTAAAAAATAAAACCGAAAGAACTTGCCGATTAGATGGCAGTTTAACCCCTGTTATTTGATGGTTTACGTTCCCCACCAAAAATATACTTTTTGTAGCACTGCGTAATTCGACAGACATATTAAACATGTAAAAAAATACGACTAACGAGAATAAAAAATGTTTAAAAATGACAACTGAATCGCAGGTTTTTCAATAAATAATATTTCAGACAACTTTCTCGCGCTGGGTCTCACTGAATATTAATCGGTTCTTTTACTCAGCCTAGCCAGCGAACACCACTCGAAATTAAGAGACGGGATTTTCCCCTGTTTAATTAATCATTTCCGTATACGACTACCTAAGTTGTAACATACAGAGTGACGAGGTGATCTTTGTTACGTTGTCGTGATGGAAGGGGAGGCAGGGTGGCACGCTGGAAGTTCAGGGGCTTAGCTCGCCGGGCGGGGTTGGTTCTTGCCAACCTTCCTATCACCACTCTCTGCTACAAATAAAATCGTGCCAAAAGGAACCATCGCTCATCTTCTTCTAAACTTTATTCGGGAGGGGAAGGGAAAGGAAATCCTTTCACAACCGCAGGACGAGGTGGAGCAGTTACGGCACTTACCTTTTTCCTCCGTCGTCTTCAAATTTTGCATCTGCCCTAAATCAAACACGCTCACACAAACATGCTAATACTGCAAAAACTCATTTCAAATATCGTGAAAAAATTATATTTAATTGTGTTTAAATTCATTTATAAAAATCTTCTTACAGGATCTAGTATTCGCAACATTGCAAGAAATAAATATCTAAACTATAATAATACTATTTAAAAAAATACATTGCTCATAAATATGACAAAGAAAGATAAATAAATAAATAATATCGAAAAAAAAACGAAATTCTCCACTCCAAAAAAAGTTTACCACACAAAATTTATGCAACTAGTGGTTTTTAAAATATTACTCACTTGTAGAATTAAAGGGAACTTAAGGATAAGATCTTTGGGCCCAGAGATGTTATATCTACGGCGATGATAAAAATTGCGCATAAAAGAATCATAAAAAGTGGTGGTAACTATGGAACATATTTAAATCAAAATCGGAGAAGCTTATTAAATTAAATATCCAAAAAAAATTCAATAATTTAAATTAAACTAAAAACGTTAATCGATCTTAACTAAAACAAAGAACGTCGTTTCGATCCGTTTTCCATTGAAGTTCCTTCGCTTTCGGTGGAACAATCGGTTGGATTTGAATAAATCCGTTGACTCACTCGAACCGAAGAAAACCGCAATAACTGGCAGCAGAGTTTAGGCGCGAAAAAGCGGCTTGATTTGGCTAACGCTAATTTTGGCTGCCGTTTTCCTTGCCGACTTTTCTCCGGAAAATTTACTCCGGCGACAATGCCAAAAATGATGCAAAATTGCAAATGCTCGTAGAATGTTCTTTCGACCAAAAACGAAACAGAAAGAAACAGAAAAAAAACGCGGGAAAGACTGAGCGCTATTGCGTCTCGGCTAAAGTGGGCCTTGACTTTTAGCCGGCTTTATTATCGTTATACTTCCCTTTTCAGCTTTGTCTGCGACGATTCCTCTTGATCAACCTTGATCGCCCGGTGTCCCACCAGGTAAAATTAGGCTCAGCTGCGGGAATCAATTAAATTAGTTTCCATTTCACTATTTTCACAAAAAAAAGAAAACCTACTCTTTCCCACTTCTCACAGCACGTAAAAAAAACTTAAGAAGAAGGAGGGTTTAAAACCCTTTTCTAATCTTAATTATATTCTCAGCTTTACTGGCGGACAATTAATCAGCAACTACGGGCAAATTAAATAAAATTAAATTTTGAAGATTTTCAAATTTTCATGTGCTACTGAAGTGGCCTCTGTGGGGAAAATTTCACAAGTGCGTACTAAAAATAATTGATCCCCAAAGGATATTAGTATCCAGCTGGTAACGCCTTTATTTGTTTTTATGTGCTGTCAAAGTGATCGATGTGAAACCAGGTAAGAATATTTTGTGACTTTGTTTTTAATGTTTAATTTCTAATATTTATTCATTTTTCCAGGGCTACCTTCTTAAAGACTTAATCAGCATCGACCAGGGAGTCTCACAAGCGAAGAAGACCAGGATTACACGAGCGACGAAAGCGTATTTTCCAATGCAAAAAGGTAAACAATTCGATTCTGGTTAGAAAGTATTTCGAATTGGAATTTCTTAATTTTTCTAATGCCTTCCGTTCTAGATTTTAGGTTCCTAATAGCACTCAATATTCCTGAGTGACTTCAACGTAAGGGTTTAGACGGCAAGACGGACGACGATCAGGAGATCAGAAACACAACGGACGGACCCGTGATGAACACATGAACAAGCCTTCAGATAAGTGCCTCATTCATACATTTTTCTTCTTTCTATTAATAAAGTTCTTTTCCAGGCGGATGCTACAAAGTATTTTCATAATAGCAATTAAACTCGTAAACAACTAGCAATAAAACTCGGGACTACCTTAGTGTAACGTGCTCTACCATGTTTTGAAGCAAGTCGGCACGGTTTACGATATTCCAAATGTCGTGAAATTTATTTTACACATGTTTTAGGACAAAAGGAATAAAATTAAAACGTCTGCGTTTAAAAATTTTGACATTGAAAAAATAAGGGACACCCTAATATATATAATTAACTTTTTTATTTATTTTTTATGAAAAAAAATTGTTTTTTATAGTGGACGTCACTTGTCTACTTTTCAATAAAACACCAATTACTTTACTTAATATTTTATTGAGAGCCTGAGGCTACAGAGTTAGAATTGTGGTGAAACAAATTCTGGAACTAAGAATAATCCCTTATGCTAGGGCTATTTATACTTTTAGATAAGCCATGAAATAGTTTACAGTAATAATTTTTAAAAAAAGATGTTTCATCTCATTATTCAATGATTTGTTATATTTTAGGCGATCTATTCCATTTGTTTAATCAGGTGTCATTGAATCATTGTCTGATTTCATTATTCTGAATATTCTTAGTATCTAACTTAATGAATCATTGGCTTTTTACCGTTCTTGAATTTTCATATAAATTTTATGCTTAACTAGATATAAACAGTAAATTTTAAATAAAAGTCGATATGCATATTAGGGTTTGAATTCCTGAGCAGCACATGGTTTTCTTATACAAAAAATAGCAAGAGATATTTAATTTTTTCTGTATAAGAATGCCACGTGTTGTTCAGAAATTTTCTGTGTAATTTTATTTTGCTGTATATTTTCCGAAAAAAAAATCGTTTTGTTGTATATCTAAGGAAGTCAACTGATGTTCAGAAATTTTCTGTCTCATTTTATTTTGCTGTATGATATTTTCTAAAAAAAAAAATCGTTTTTATGTTGTGTAAGAAAGTCATGTGCTATTCAGAAATTTCCTCGTTAATTTTATTTTGCTCTGTACTGTCTTCCAAAAAAAAATCAATTTTTTCTGTATCAAAAAATCAAATTAAAGTGAATCAGCATTCTTAAGCTGTTAAATTAGCATGTCGGTGACGCGAACTCATGAGATTTTACCCATTCAAAAATCGTGACCATCAAATTCTCTTAACCCTTTCGGTACATGTTTTTTTCTATGGGTTTTAAAAATACTCTATATACAAATTAATGATGTTTAAGCTATTAGTATTCATTTAAAACAAAAAAAAAATTCAAAAAAAAAAATTAAAAATTTTAATTTTTTTCAAATACGTCCACTGTGGTCCAGCTTTTTACTCAAAAAATCAAAATTGGGTCCCAAATGGACTTAATGGTGCACTGAATGAGAATAGAGTGTTGAAAATAAATAAGTATGTTAATAAGTAAATTCAGATTTTTAATTGCGTTGCCATATGGCATCAAAATACCGAACGGGTTAAGGGCGTCTACTGTTTTTTTTTTGTACTATGGTACTGTGCCGTGGCGATGACAGATTCATATGTATGTAAGTGTTTATCTGTAAAGTCGCCGTCGTGAAAATGTTTAAAGAGGATTCCTAATTAGGAAAAAAAAGAACAAAAAATAAAAATAAATTCGAGCTTAAAAAGCAGCGCGTGAAATTTCCTATATCAAAGACATTATCTTTTAACACCCAATTTTTTCATTTGTTCCGAAATGTGTTGAAACATTTTTTTTTAAAATTTGTTCCGAAATGTCTTGAATTTCCCGTCCCATAAAGAGTGCCGCCCGGGGCGGACCGCCCCCCCCCCCCTCGCTACGCCACTACCCCTACAACATGTTCAAATTTCATCAAAATGGGGATCGGGCACCTCGGGATCTTTCCTTGTTAGTTTTTAAATCATGATAATGATTAAAATTAATCAATCACAATGATTACTAATGACTGAAGAATTTGATCAATATTATTAATTAGATCTTTGAATTCTGATGTAAACACATTTCTGGCTTGGGCAGAATCAACCTTGTGGAATTCAACGCATCTAAAACCCAATCAATGCTGTTGTCGATGAAATGTGAAAATCCCCCGAAATGGTCGAATTTATGAATGAGTACATTAATGACTCTAAAAACATCAGAATGCTGGACATCGAAGTTAATGAAAAGCTTTAATGGAGCGATCATAATTTCAAAATTGCAAAGTAAGCATCGCAGTGCCTAGCTTTCTGAGACTTGAGTATAATTCGCACTTTGTCCTGCAACTGCTGGACCGAATTCAAAAACATGTGATCCGACTCATTAGAGACAAATATTTGACAAATATCATACCGTCTCCCGAGCATCGTCGCTCTGTTGGGGTACTCAGGAAAATGTTCCACTGAGATTTCCCAACTTATTCCTCCACGATATGTTTCTCCTAGACCGTCTCGTGCAGCTGCACGCGCGCACGACTTCTACATTGAGCCTCCCCGCTTTCGTACAGTAAAGTTTAGGAATTCCTTCATTCCTTGAAACGAGACTTTGAAACGATTTACCATACGATGTGTTTCCCGCGGACTATAACCCGCAGAAGTTCAAGGAGATCTGTTCCACCCCCGTTAGTTGTAGTAGTGGCAATTATTTCGTTGCCTTGATCTGAAGATGGTTATGGTTGACTATTCAGAGTTGACGAATTAGTATTTACCGTGGAAGGTTTCGCAGCTTGTTGATTCTCAATATTCAGAAGTGTGTGGTGCCTCACATTTTCTGCAGTTGCTGGACCTACAGTTGATTCGATTATTCCCCGGTCTACAACAGTTGAAGCACCGTTTTTGCTTCTTTTTGAAGTGAAAACTTCTTTAGCGGCGTTGTGAGTGATTTCAAACTCGATGAAACGAAAAAGCGACAGTAAAAAGAAATAGGATATTTTAGCCTGCGAGAAAATGAGATAGAATACAGATGGGTGCCGGTCAATTTATCGTAAACAAGAGTGTTGGGAAGGGGAAGGGGGGAAGGGAGAAGTGTTAGGAGGGAGAAAGTGGACAGAGGAGGCGATAAATTACTGATGTTTCGTCATGCATTGCAATATATACATATCTATATATATAAAAATGGATGTTTTATTGTTTGTCTGTTTGTGTCTGCCTGAGATTACAAAACTCAAAAACTACTGGACCGATTTTTATGCGGTTTTTTGCAAAATGATCTATGTTGCCAGGAGCAGGTTTTTAGCTATGTACATTTTCAAAATTCGAAACGGAAGGTCCTGTAAGGATAATGAAAATATCCTTTTTCACATTTTTCCCCTGAAAAATTGGCATTATGGGGTTTTTGGGGTCGCTGATCACGAATCCGGTATTAGATTTTCAAAATTCGAAACGGAAGGTCCTGTAAGGATAACTCACATAACTCACATATCCTTTTTCCCATTTTTCCCCGGAAAAATTGGCATTATAGGGTTTTGGGGAAAAATCGGTATAAGGGGGTTTTTGGGGCGCTGATCACGAATCCGATATTAGATTTTCAAAATTCGAGGTGCTGTAAGAATAACGCAAATATCCTTTTTCCAGTTTTTAGTGGGAAAAATCGTCATTAGGGGGTTTTTGGGGTCGCTGATCACGAATCCGGTGTTGGAATTTCAAAATTCTAACCGAAAAGTCCTGCAAGGTTAACGCAAATGTCCTTTTTCCAATTTTTCTTGAAACAATTGCCACTAAGGGGTTTTCGAGGTCGCTGATCGCGAATCCGGTATTAGATTTTCAAAATTCGAAACGGAAGGTCCTGTAAGGATAATGAAAATATCCTTTTTATCATTTTTCCCCGGAAAAATTTGCATTTTAGGGTTTTCGGGGTCGCTGATCACGAATCCGGTGTTAGATTTTAAAAATTCGAAACGGAAGGTCCTGTAAGGATAATGAAAATATCCTTTTTCCCATTTCTCCCCAGAAAAATTTTTATTTTAGGGTTTTTGGGGTCGCTGATCACGAATCCGGTGTTAGATTTTCAAAATTCGATACGGAAGGTCCTGTAAGGATAATGAAAATATCCTTTTTCCCATTTTTCCCCGGAAAAATTTGCACTATAGGGTTTTTGGGGTCACTGATCACGAATCCGGTATTAGATTTTCAAAATTCGAAACGGAAGGTCCTGTAAGGATAAATATCCTTTTTCCCGTTTTTCCTCGGAAAAATCGGCATAAGGGGGTTTTTGGGGTCGCTGATAATGAATTCGGTATTAGATTTTCAAAATTCGAAACGGAAGGTCCTGCAAGGATAACGCAAATATCCTTTTTCCCGTTTTTCAACGGAAAAAATCGGCATAAGGAGGTTTTTGGGGTCGCTGATCACGAATCCGGTGTTGGAATTTCAAAATTTGAAACGGAAGGTCCTGTAAGGATAACGCAAATATCCTTTTTCCCATTTTTCCCGGAAAAATTGGCACTATGGGGTTTTTGGGGTTGCTGATCACGAATCCGATATTAGATTTTCAAAATTCGATACGGAAGGTCCTGTAAGGATAATGAAAATATCCTTTTTCCCATTTTTCCCCGGAAAAATTTGCACTATAGGGTTTTTGGGGTCACTGATCACGAATCCGGTATTAGATTTTCAAAATTCGAAACGGAAGGTCCTGTAAGGATAAATATCCTTTTTCCCGTTTTTCCTCGGAAAAATCGGCATAAGGGGGTTTTTGGGGTCGCTGATAATGAATTCGGTATTAGATTTTCAAAATTCGAAACGGAAGGTCCTGCAAGGATAACGCAAATATCCTTTTTCCCGTTTTTCAACGGAAAAAATCGGCATAAGGAGGTTTTTGGGGTCGCTGATCACGAATCCGGTGTTGGAATTTCAAAATTTGAAACGGAAGGTCCTGTAAGGATAACGCAAATATCCTTTTTCCCATTTTTCCCGGAAAAATTGGCACTATGGGGTTTTTGGGGTTGCTGATCACGAATCCGATATTAGATTTTCAAAATTTGAAACGGAAGGTCCTGTAAGGATAATGAAAATATCCTTTTTCCCATTTTTCCCCGGAAAAATTGGCACTATGGGGTTTTTGGGGTCGCTGATCACGAATCCGATATTAGATTTTCAAAATTCGAAACGAAAGGTCCTGTAAGGATAAATATCCTTTTTCCCGTTTTTCCTCGGAAAAATCGGCATAAGGGGGTTTTTGGGGTCGCTGATCATGAATCCGGTATTAGATTTTCAATAAAAATATAATATGACTTTTGAACTTGGTACCAATATTATAATAAATAAACGCTATAACTATCCCACACCTGATACCGCATTCGTCTCATTCTCTCGCTGTTTAGTTTTCCTAAGGTTTCACTTCTACCGCGTGTGCACTGCACACACATGTTTTTTTTTTTAAATTAACAGTCTTATCAGTAATGGATCCGTCTCCATAGTTACAATGTTCGAATTTCGCAATGCTAGGAGACTTTCAATGCAGTTTGTTGTAATAGCTGGATGATTCATTATTTTTAGATTACCGCCGTAGTCAATAACCGTTTGTTGTTGAAGACACTGTTTTGATTGAGATCCTTTCGAAATTCTGCATCATTGCCTTTTTTCATATTGGAACATCTCCGGTGGGTTGTGTTTTACTGGGCCTTCTTCGATCAATTGCTTAGTTGATTTAGGTACTCTGGGGTTGAGGTGCTGAACTCACATCCTTAATTCTGTTTTGGATGTCACTAATGACTGGACTAATGCGCCGCTAATCTTTTCATAGTAGTCAATCTTGATGTACTTTAACTCCAGGATGTAACCATACCCGTTTCTGATAGTATTGCCATTATTTTTGAATTCTTTTAATATGTCTTTCATTACCTTTGGGAGTTCAAATACTGCGGCTCCTTTTTCGTAGAATTTGCTTTCTTATAGTTGGATGTAATGCAATCATTTTCTTCACCGTCGTCTTGTTGTCGTTGAAGTAATATCTAGCGTAGTGCTCATTAGGTTGAAGATAGATCACACACATTAAAAACAATTAAAAAATCGCGTTTCAAATTTAACAAATTTGCGTTTAAACAATACTTGCGATTTGATTATTAAACTCGCGTTTACGAAACGGATCCCGTCGGGGTCATCAATGTTAATACCGAAACTTTTTTTATTTCGACGCGTTGTCAGATAGATAAGTTATGGTGCATATACCAGTAACTAAGTATCTTTGTAGGTGTGTATTTCAGTGCATAAACTAAAATTCCTGATATTAGGAGTTTCTGGCCAGGCTTAACCAGAAGGAAAACAAGTTTTGTGGAGTACACACGTGATTAATGTTATACTAATTTTCTTTATTAACCATCACTCAGTGGAAATGTGCTTATGATGACATACTTTTATTCATCCAAAGAAAAAGAAAATATCGTGACCAAAATTTAAAGACAAAGAGACAGTGGCGGCTTTATAGGGGAGGCAACGGAGGCATTGCCTCCTCATAACATTTTATAAAAATGTTTTTCTAACGTATGCCTTTAATTTTTTATATCATAATGGACTGTATAAAAATCTGTATGTTCAGAAAATAATAATTTAAAAGAAAATCCTATTCTCTAATGTCGAATTCTCTAAAACATAAACTACAAATTCTCTTCATAGAGGCTAGCCTCCGATTCGTACAAATACTTTCATACAGCTTTTGCTAAGAACAAGCATAACCACATATAGAATACGAACACCAATATAGATCGAGCGCGTATTTTGCAGCCCTGTTGGCTCCATCGTTAAAGGCGTGGTGTTAAATCAAATGGCGGTATTTTCGAATAATGTGTTCTATGATTTGTGGCTGTTGTGTGGCCCAATAAATATAAAAAAAAAGTTTTGAAAAATACCAATGCGTTCTCATTTGGCATCAATTTTTCCTTGTGTCAGTATTTATGGCTAGACTAGGTAGTTTGACGAAAAGTGATCAAAGTGTGCAACCCCTAAATATTATCCAATCTTCTTAAAATTTGGCATATATATATTTTTCATCACTGAGACTCGGGGCGTAAGCAAAGTCTGCAAAAATTTTAGATTTTATTTTTTGCCTAACAAAATGAAACACCCTAATGTACATTTACAATAAATACAACATAATTATGGAGGACTTTTTCTTGATTTTTTTCTGTGATTCAAAAAAAATTTTTTTTGTCCGTAATAGCGAATTTTTTTATCCGTATAGCGAATTTGTTCCTATATTAGTCATGTCCGTAACTTCGAATTTCCATAAAACGAGCGTCCGTATAGCGGGGGTGCGTTCTTTTATTCCCGAGTAAAGTAAAGGTTGGGTTTGTCAAAGTTAGAACAGCTGATTGCCAAAGTTGAAATTTTACCGACGTTAACTCTGATTAAAAGAACGCGATTTGGTTAACTTTGACAGCAGTGATGTGCACAACAATACATTAAAAATATGTCGGACCAACAACAGATCAAAGCATGTCGTATTTTTTATTTACAAGCACCAGAATAAAATCCTCCATTATTCTGCACAAAACTCATTCGAAACTACGAGACGAATTGACAGTTGATTGACAGTTGTAACCGTCTCGGTTAACTTTATCGCGTTCTTTAATTACAATTAAAGTTAACTTTCTCCAACTCAGCTCTCGAGCAGAGTTGAGAAAAGTAACTTTGACAGCTTAACTTTGGCATTTAGGAACGGCAGTAAAGTTTACTGAGCGTTACCCGTAGGCATTTAAGAACGCATTTCTCTTTACCGCGGTTAACCACGGTTAACCACGGTTAATAAAGGAACGCACCCCGGGGGATTACTGTATATAAAAATGGATGCTTGTTGGTTTGTCGGTCCGTTTGAGATTACAAAACTTAAAAACTACTGGACCGATTTTGACGCGGTTTTTTGCAAAATGATCTGCGTTGCCAGGAGCAGGTTTTTAGCTATGTTAGATTTTAAAATTCGAAACCGAAGGTCCTTTAAGGATAACGGAAGTATCCTTTTTCCCATTTTTCTCCGGAAAAATTGCCATTATGGGGTTTCTGGGGTCGCTGATTACGAATCCGGTATTCGATTTTCAAAATTCGAAACGGAAGGTCCTGTAAGGATAATGAAAATATCCTTTTTCCCATTTTTCCCCGGAAAAATTTGCATTATAGGGTTTTTGGGGTCGCTGATCACGAATCCGGTATTAGATTTTCAAAATTCGAAACGGAAGGTCCTGTAAGGATAATCAAAATATCCTTTTTCCCATTTCTCCCCGGAAAAATTTACATTATAGGGTTTTTGGGGTCACTGATCACGAATCCGGTATTATATTTTCAAAATTCGAAACGGAAGGTCCTGAAAGGATAACGCAAATATCCTTTTTCTCATTTTTCCCCGGAAAAATTGGCATTATGTTTGGGATCGCTGATCACGAATCCGATATTAGATTTTCAAAATTCGAAACGGAAGGTCCTGTAAGGATAACTCACATATCCTTTTTCCCATTTTTCCCCGGAAAAATTGGCATTATAGGGTTTTGGGGAAAAATCGGTATAAGGGGGTTTTTGGGGCGCTGATCACGAATCCGATATTAGATTTTCAAAATTCGAGGTGCTGTAAGAATAACGCAAATATCCTTTTTCCAGTTTTTAGTGGGAAAAATCGTCATTAGGGGGTTTTTGGGGTCGCTGATCACGAATCCGGTGTTGGAATTTCAAAATTCTAACCGAAAAGTCCTGCAAGGTTAACGCAAATGTCCTTTTTCCAATTTTTCTTGAAACAATTGCCACTAAGGGGTTTTCGAGGTCGCTGATCGCGAATCCGGTGTTCGATTTTTCAAATGCTAAACGGAAGATCCTGTAAGGATAACGGAAATGTCCTTTTTCCAATTTTTCTCGCAAAAACAGTCTTTGGGAGGTTTTCAGGGTTGCTTATCACGAATCGGGAGTTGGAATTTCAAAATTCGAAACGGAAGGTCCTGTAAGGATAACATTTTTTTCCCAAAATTTTTTAAGTTAATTATGGTTTTTTGGCATTCTAAAATTTATACAAAAAACTTTTAGCTGCCAACGAAGGGTCTGCTAGTAATATATAAAAAAAATTATTATTTTTAAATGAAATAAAAGAGTGATAAAACCAAAAAAAATAACGACATATTTATCTTGCTTTTATTTCTGATGTACAGAGCCTAAAGAATTGTTTTTTTTCCTTTTTAGTGCACTTTTTTAAACAAAAGCATTTTTTAATTTTTTATTAAATAAATGTGGAATTCCTGTTACACACATATAATGTTATTACACACATCTTGGGACTGCTATTTCCAAATATAATAATATGTTTCTATTGATTCCAAATTAAAGAAATACTCACAAACCCAAAGAAACCGCATGCCAACCTGAAATAAAAGAACGAACATGCAGTCCACTCAAAAATGCGTGGCAACTTGATGCGCAACAGTTGACACTGCATTTACACTGCGTTTACATAAACATTGCAATTGCTGTCAAATTTAGTTGACAAAGGCCTGCCAAGTTGGCTACTTGCCAAGTTGACAGGTGTTTACATCTAAATTGGCAGAGTTGACTGCAAAATTGGCTACTAGTAGTGTAACCGTAACATAAGTTGCGGGGAAGTGGAAAAAAAACTTCTGGAAAAACATCCAGACAACTTAGGGATAGGGATTTTATTATATAAATAATAGGGCCTACTAAAATTCTAAACTTTTAAATAGTTCGCGAATTAAATATAATTTTAAAGGATGCCACGACTACAATATCTTTTTAACTGGTCTCTAAATCATACTTTCTAATTACTTTTTGTAGCCCCCTTATAATATAATTTGATATAAACAACCAAACTAATTGTTTTTCAGGCACAAGTGAATATCGAGCTAAGTATGCAGGCGAATGTCGTATTGATACAGAATGTCCAAGTTTCTGTCATTGTGATCGCACTACTGTAGATTGTTCAGCGCGAGGTCTTAAAGAAATTCCACGCGACATTCCGTTTTATACAACAGAATTGTAATTGCTTAATATTTTATCTACTTATTCTAAAGTATATGAATTTTGTAATAAATTATTTTGTGATTTTTTTGATTAGATTACTCAATGACAATGAATTGGAGCGAATAAAATCGGACGGTCTTTTTGGACGTCTTCCAAATTTAGTAAATTTAGATTTAAGGCGGAATCAAATTGTTGGAATTGAACCTAATACATTCGAAGGGGCATCAAAGATACAAGACTTGCAGTTATCCGAAAACAAAATTAAAGAAATTCATAATAAAATGTTCCTAGGACTGCATGACCTTAAAATTCTGTAAAAAATTTAAAATTTGTAGTAATAAATCTATATTATATATTAATGATATTATATTTTGAATCTAGATCCCTATATGAAAACCGGATCTCATGTATCATGCCAGGCTCGTTTGATTCTTTAACTTCGTTACACACTCTGTGAGTATATATATATATATATAATATCTTTCACATATTTTTTTTAGTTTTTCAAATTCACTTGATAGTTTTGTAATTGTAGTCAGTTGTAATATAATTTTAACCCACTTCCTAATTTGCGATTTACTTGAAATGTGGCATTCTTTCGATTTAATAACCATAACAATACAATACGTTGAATCATCGATACTGTATACCATGGCCGTGCACTCTCAGAACTATGGAATTTTTATTCAAATTTTACGAGATTATGATACGTATTAGCATAGAAAAATATATACTACGTAAATAGAAGTTGCACTCTCGGGTTTGTCCATAAACCAATGTAGAGGAAGCAGGACACAGCGATAGACATTTATAGTTCTACCCACGGTATAATAACGCTGTATGAAAGTATACCGTGAGTTCTACCCGTCTATCCCATTGAATAGATAGGATGACGTCACGAACATGTTAAAAGTATAAAATTAGGATCACACAACAATGTACTAAAAAAAAATTGAGTTGCATAAAAATATTAAAAAATTTTACCTTAGACACAGTTAAAAATGCGCAAAAATCTTTTAGACTGTATTATTATTGAGATAAAAAGTTTGATAAATTATGTACAATCAAAATTCATTCAAATTTTTCATTAAACGTACTTTTTATACAAAAAGCTGAATATATTTTTGTGGTAAATGTTTCTCCAACCCTGGAATTTGTTCTAAAAATTTCCGCTTGCCGCGCACTTCATGTTGCCCATTGAACTAGTTCGTTTGACGTTTGAAAGAGTCTTCAGCTCAGTTCGTGAATATTTGTTCGTGCATTTTTCAACATTATTCAATTTTGCATTTCTCACACAAAAGCAATTCATGTCTTTACAAAGCAAATGAAACAGACCATAATTTACTCTTCTTCAAGAAAAAATTTCTTTCGCGTTTCCTAACTATAGCTCTTTAAACTATGATATTATAGAAATATGGCAAGCAGATATACTTCGTAATGTTCTTATATTCCCATACGATTCGCCCAGTACCTCAAAGAAGCCTAGATTCACTGGATACTTAGGGAAAAACTGTAAAAGAAAAAAGTTGGTAATGTTGATTACAAACAAAAAAATAATCAATGCAAAATAATTTTGAAATGTCAAACCAATTGTCAAATTGATGGCATTGCCAACTGACTAAAATTTTTAGTACAAAACAAAAAAAATTACATATGGCCTTAAATGGCGTGATATCTAAATTTTTTTTGATGTGCCTTTGAGCTGACGTTCAATATTTCCCCTATTTTTATTTTCGTTTTTCAATAAATTTAGGCAATGTATATGTATTTTTATTATTTTTTTTTAACAATTTAAAAAAAAATGGTGGAGATCTGTTATGGCAGATAAAGTTTTTAATGAATGATAAGAAAAATGTATTCAGTATGAAACATCGCTAGAAAGACATCAGCTAATCAAAGTTTTATTTAGCGATAGGGCAGGATGATTTTGACCAATGTTCAAAATATGTACATACACATACACAAGAGAGATATGCTTGTAAACATGGAAACCGGTGCTTTTTTATTTTAAAGACATTATCTTTCATTGGGCGCGTTTAGTCAGTGCCACTTTAGCGCTACCACTCTAGCAATGCTACCATAAAAGCGTTTATAGCAGCCGCTATCAAAATCTGTAGTTTTCTGTTGATGGAACGACAGGGCAAAATGAATATCCATCAGATTTGGAGATGATTACGTTTCACTTACTGACCAATTGATTTTAACTTTTTTGCAACTAGTTGGTTTCAGAAATTAAAACGGAATACATAAGCCATCACAAATCTCATAAGTTTTTAGGTTAAAATAGCACTGCCAAAAAAAACGTTAACGCCGTCTAAAAACGGCAGCGCCTAAAGTTACTAATGCCAAAAATCCGGCTGGCAGGCATTGGCGAAGTAGATGGCGTTTTGACCGGTGCTACATTGAAAATACTGCCAAGCTGGGACCGTACTGAACCGCCCATTGTAATTCTCTTGCCCAAAAAAATTTCAGGTTTCATGAAATAACTGTTATTGGACATGAAATATGCATCATATAATAAATATCGAATACCAGCGATTACTAAATACTTTTCTTTCATTAATTTCTATAAATTCATTCACCAAGAATTTTATTAGGATTGTACTAAACCCCAATAAATGTATTCTGGTAACGCCTGCTTTCAATTATCCGAAATGGTGGTACATTTTTCTCGTTCTTTCTAAAGCGTGTCGAGGAGCACTACTACTATCGCTGCTAAAAATAGATAGCATGAATTTCCCCACTTTGAAGGGGAATTTTTTCAAAAAGTTTATTCACAGAGATCCTTCTATTTACGTAGTATATATTTTTCTATGGTATTAGTATACGACGGCTACTTCGACTTCTGAAATCAAACGATTAAGGGACGATCGATGGAGCGAGAGAGTACGACAGCAAAGAATAATAAGAAAGGACAAAATCGGAAAATTCCACGTGCATACGATAGAGAGAAGATAACAGCAATAGGACAAAATTTCTCCGATTTGATTTTAATTTTCGAATTTTCCGGACTTACTTTTCTTGCCTTCACATTCAAATAGAACACTCAAAATAGAGAAAAGATATGATATGCGAAATTTTTCTGGCAAGGTTTGAACGAATTTTGTTTTTCATTAACTAGCCGAAACAATCTCAATTTTCCTCACATAAAAACATTTTATAACATAAAACACTAGGTTTGATGGTTCAACTGAAAATTTGGAAAAGTTTTGGTTTTATCAATACGAAGAAACTAATGGCAAAATCAGAATTTTTGAAATGACTCGAACAAAAAAAATTGAGAAAAACCTCAAGAATACTAAAATTCTCTCGTATTACGACGCACAGTGGTCGTAAAATGAAATCCATTGGCCAAAAGTCCAAATTTTTGAAACAACCAATTTGAATTTTTCAAAAGTAAGAAAGCCAAAAAATTAGGTCAATATCTTCAAAAATGTGTCTTTGCGGAAGCATTGAAATACATTTTTTTTTTTGAATTTTAATAAAAAGTAATTTTGGTTTTTTCCCAACTTTAAAATAGCACAATTGTCACATTTTCTAAGATTTTACATTCGTTTTTGACGTGGATACGTCTAGGATTTTGGTAATGGGGGTACAAATTATAAAATCTGCTTGCTGCCATGATAACAGATTTGCAATTGATGATACTCGATAGTTTGTGGTGACATCCGAACAGAAACTGTGTTATAAATTGCGGCCTACATTAAAGCATTGTTTAGGGTATTTTGTTATGTTAAACTATGTTCAATTATTTTTTTTTAAATCAAAATCTAAATGTTCACTGCCGCTGTTATGCTGTATTTGCTGCTTGCAGTACAGATTTTCCATTTATACTCTTTTTATGTTTTCTTTGTGTGTGTTCAATCTCATGGAGAACTTGATTGTTTCTCTTCTCTAAATCGGTTGTTCTGATTCTGGCAACTCATTTTATTTCGGTTCAATTCGCTTTGGGGGAATTGAAATAGATAGAAAATAAAAATCACTCTCTAGAGAACGACTTTTTAACACGTTGGCTGCCAAAGCCTTTTCAGGATTTTGATCGTGCAGTGCCAACGTCTTTTCACGATTTTGGTCACCTGAGGCCAACTTTTTTTTGTTATTTTTTGTTTCTTTGTGCCTAAAAATCATTTTCGCTTTGGAGGAATTGAAATAGATAGAAAATTAAAAACCACTCTCTAGAGAACGAAATTCAGAATTTCAGTAAAACGCTCCAAAGAACGAGAAAAATGATAGATTTTACGTTCTTTGAGAACAAAACTTTAATGCTGGGAGCGATATATCGCTCTCTTACTAATGAAATACATATTTCATTCATTTTTATGCAAAGCCCATGTGGCGGCTGTTACAATTATAACACGTTTTTACTTTAATTTTTAAGTTTTAAAAAATATACTTTGTTTATAATTTTTTTAAAAATTAAGTTTGCTTTAAAAATGACTTCAGACAAAAATTATTTTTTCATTCATTCTTTGTCAATATTTTAAAAGCTAATCAAGTGTTTTGAATATTAATAAAAGTTTTAATTAAATTTTAATTTGTTGCATTAATTAATTTAAATAATAAAAAAGTATAGCTAGTGAATCTATAAATTGGTGACCCCGATAAAAAAGATCATTCTGAAAAAAGAAACAAGAAAGAAGTTTGAAAAAGGAATACAATGAAGTTTTACAAGAAGAATTTTCAAGAACGAAAAATGAAAACCCAAGTTTCTTCAATTTAATTATTTTGAAAAATATCAACTTCTCAACACCTCATTCAAGTTGAATCAACGAATTTTGGGGAAAATCTTCACCATTTTCTATTCGTTTTTCAAGTGATTTTCTTTTCTTGATTTTTTTTTCTTTCATGGTTTTACATCTCATCGTTTTGAAAATTGAATTTTTAAAAAATTTGTGTTAAATGATTCGTTAAAATAATTATAAATTATTTTAATTCTTGTTAATTATTTTATTATTTAATATTCTCTGTCATACAATGTAACTTCCTTTTCAAATTCTCTATTATTTTACAATGAATGAATTTTGTATTAATCTTCTTCCATTCCTTTGTTTTTCAAAGTCTACTTGTTATATTTTATTTTATATTTTCAAGGTGTAGCTCACATCCGTCCATCCTGATATTGTGTATCGTCCTCGAACACACTCTGAATTTTATTCATCCTAAATTTAATTGAAACCAAACATTATTTTAATAATTAATTCAAATATCGTTATATTTATATAAAACATTATTTTAATTTAACTCTTTAAAAGAATCAAATCTTTCTAAATTTTAACCAGACTGTATTGTCGTCTGAGCTCCATTTATCTGAGCAATCACATCTAACCAGACTAATATTAGTCTGATCTCTCAAGAACATCTTTTAAATAACCAGACTCTATCATGGTCTGAGCTCCTATCATTTGAGCATTCACATAACCAGACTCTAACGTGGTCTGAGCTCCTTTCGTTTGAGCATTCACGCAACCAGACTAATCGTAGCCTGAGCTCTAAAGAGCATCCTTCCAATAACCAGACTCTATCGTGGTCTGAGCTTTCAATCAAGCACTCACGTATTATATACATATAGCTGACATCCAGCTATTCTGTACCTTTTAATAAAAAAAATTATTTACCTCAAAATTAACAAGCTTCCCCCATCGTTTCATATTTTCAACACAAACAGTGCCCTCATATTTTATTTTACTTCTTTCTGATCCTCGCATATCAATCACCTTATACCGATCATTTCCAATAACTTTCGAAACTTGAAATGGTCCTTTGTAGATAGGTAATAATTTCTTACTACTACCTTGTGTATCTTGACTCATAATTTTAATCAATACTAAATCTCCAATTTGAAATTGTCTAGCCTCACTTCTTTTCTAATCACACCTTTCTTTCTGCAACTTCACATTTCTCAAAATATTTTCACTGACTTTATCCCTTAATAAAGTCACATCCACTAAATCCAAACTCTCTTCAATATTTACTACATCATTATTCATTGAAATTCGATATCCAAAAAAAACTTCACTAGGAACAGCTTCGATGGTTTTGTTCCAAGTACTATTAATTCCTTGTTGAACAGACATAACATTTTTATCCTATTCATCTTGATCAAAATTTGCTCCTAAAGTTTTGAATGCTTCCAAAATAGTTCTGTTGTAACGTTCAACTTGACCATTTGCACGCGGCATTCCAACTGCAATCTTATGATGCCGAATATTGCGATCATCACAATATTTTTTTAAATAATTCTGCCGTAAATGCCGTGCCCGCATCCGTAATTATCCTTTTCGGATTACCAAACATTTTGAAAATTTTATCAAATTCGCAGAGAACTTTACTAGTTTTTGTGTTTTGTACTGCGGCAATAAAAGTCAATTTTGTGAAACTGTCAACTATAACTAATATATAACAATTCTTCTGTTTGCTTTTAATAAACGGACCCAAATGAACCACATGCAACGTGTGAAAAGGCATAGAAAATTTAGGTATAGAAAATAATAAGCCAGGCTTTTTCCCACTTAAATTTTTGTAATATAAGCAATTTAAACAATTTAAAATATATTTTTTTACAAATGCACACATACCTTTAAACCAATACCTTGACCGAATCCGCTCCAAAGTCTTTTCTAAAGCAAAATGACCAACGCCATCATGATTAGCTTTGACAATTTACAGTCTACATTCTTTTGGAACAACCCACCTACGACTATATTCAGTAGATCTATAAATTTTATTTCCAAGTAATTGATATTTATCAAAAATTTCTTTATTTAATTCTACCTGTCCTGACTCTACAATATCCCTTATCTCTTTTATCCTGATATCTTGCAATTGAATAGATAACAACCAATCCCCCTCCAATATACAACAAACATCACAAACTTCTTGTTGCATGTGATCATTTTTTCACAAGTTGGATTTCTACTAAGAGCATCAACATGTTGTATTTGTGATCCTAGTTTATGACATATATCAAAATTATACTCCTGCATTTGAAGTAGGTATCCAACGAGAAATTTTTGGAATAATTTCCTTTTTTGAGATTGCATGCTTTACTGCATTACAATCAGTAATAATTTTGAAATGAATTCAAATCAAATAATGTCTTAACCTTTTTAACACGTTGGCTGCCAAAGCCTTTTCAGGATTTTGATCGTGCAGTGCCAACGTCTTTTCACGATTTTGGTCACCTGAGGCCAACTTTTTTTTGTTATTTTTTGTTTCTTTGTGCCTAAAAATCATTTTTGACTACTTGCGACTTTATTATTGGTCCTAATTTTGCAGTTATAACGGTTTTTAAAACATCCTGTGGGGCCACGTCGCACGAAAATGTGCGACGCGGCCTCAGGGTAACATTTGGGTGTCGCACGAAAACGTGCGACATGGCAGCCAACGTGTTAAAGCAACCACAATCGCCAATAATTCTAATTCAAATGAATGATATACTTTTTCCTCTTTATTGGTTTGTCTACTATAATAAAATACAGGCTTTTCTATACCATCATGCTTTTGAATTAAAATTGCACCTAAACCCTCTATACTGGCATCAGTATATAAAATAGTCTCTTTTTTAGAATCAAATATTGATCAAATAACTAACTAAACCCAAAAATTAACGTAATTGATGCACATTTATTGGTGTTGGATAATCTTTAATTGCTAAATTTTTTTTTAATTAGGTCGAATATTAGTCTTAAAAAACAAACATTTTCCAAAATTTAAAATTAATCCATTTTAACTTCACGTTTATCTAATTGCATTGTTTTTTCAGTTTCACTCGCTATTTTTTTAAAACATTTCTCCTCTAAATGCCCTGCTCTCTTACAATAATTACAAACAATATATGTTTTGCAATCAATTTTTTTGTGATTACCCCCACACAAAAAACATTCTATTTTATTAGGTAGCTTTTCAATTTTTTTTATATTTAAGAAATTATTATATCCTGAATTTATATTGTTTGTATTATTATTATTCACCATTTCAGAACGAAAGACCTTCCCTCTCAAAAAAGCTGCTAAATTATTTAGATCATTAATACATGATGCTTCAACAGATGATGTAATAACTTCATCACCTATAGCACCCACAATAATGGAAACTATATCACTACCAGAAAAATTAAGACGCAAATTGTCAATTTTTGATTTCAACTCAAAAAAAAATTCATATAGCTCTTGCCCAGGGCTTGGTTTAAAAGCCATCAAATTTTTCATCAATTGATATAAATTACGTTTAGCCTGAAATGTCGTTTCTAATTTTTCCGACCAATCCTTCCACGTCCATGACGCCCATTCTGTTTCTACAGTAATTAAAGAATTATACCATTTCTTAGCAATGCCTTCTAACTTCGATAATGCTAAAATCTTTGTAGTTTCATTTGACCAATTAAAAGTTCTTGCATGGGCATTAACAATATGTAACCAATCTATAATATTATCCTTCATCGAATCAAATTTTGGAATTAACAAATTTAGATTTTCAAAAGATTTACCTTCACCAACCACAGTACTCACATAATTTCTGTGTTCCCTTTTTCTTTGAGTTTTTTTATTCTTATGATTTCTCTCAACCTTTTCTGAATCAGAAGACTTACTAAAACTTCTTCTCGAACGTTCTCTGGAACGACTTCTATAAGATTTTCTTCGATTTTTCATCTTATCTCTAAAAATTTTAATTTTCTTATATTTTCCTTGTATCCCACTTCTGATGTTAAATGATTCGTTAAAATAATTATAAATTATTTTAATTCTTGTTAATTATTTTATTATTTAATATTCTCTGTCATACAATGTAACTTCCTTTTCAAATTCTCTATTATTTTACAATGAATGAATTTTGTATTAATCTTCTTCCATTCCTTTGTTTTTCAAAGTCTACTTGTTATATTTTATTTTCAAATCATCGGTCAAAGCGTCGGTCAAATTCATTTCATCAAGATTTGTTTGGCCATTACTTAAAACAGATTGTGCAAAATGGGCTCGTAATTGTATTGATTGTCAAAAATCCAAAATTTCACGCCATGTGAATAGTCCATTTAATTTACCAAAAGATCGTTTTACACATAGTCATTTAGATTTAATTGGTCCATTACCACAAGTAGATGGTTATTAATATTGTTTGACCTGTATTGATAGGTATACACGCTGGACTGAAGTTATTCCGTTAAAGGATATAACTTCAGAGTCTGTTGCTTTTGCTTTTTATTCTAATTGGGTTTGTCGTTTTGGTGTTCCTTTATCTGTATCTACAGATCAAGGTAGGCAACTTCAAGCTTCTTTAAACCGCGATTTTTTAAAACTATTTGGAATCAAACGTTGCCGAACTTCGCCATATCATCCGTCATCTAATGGTTTGATTGAGCGTTGGCATCGGACCTTAAAAACAGCTATCAAATGTCATGCGAAAAAGAATTGGTTACGTTGTTTACCAACTATTTTATTAGGTACGCGTACGTCTATCAAAGATGATTTGGGTGCAACTGTATCTGAACTTGTCTATGGTACCAATATTCGACTTCCGGGTGAAATATTTGAGGAAACAGTATCAAAAACTGATGAGCACGAATTTATTAGGTTACTTAAAACACATTTTGAATCAGTTCGTCCTGTTTTTTCGTCAAACTATTCTAATAACAAAATTTTTGTTTTTAAAGATCTCAAAACATGCTCCAAAGTTTTTGTTCGTGAGGATTCGGTTAAATCATCTCTACCACAGCCTTACAAGGGTCCATATTCAGTCATTAGTTGTGATGATAAAACTTTTCTTCTATCGATCAATGACAAAGAAAAAAGAATTTCGATTGATAGATTAAAACCCGCGTATATAGAACGCAAAGTTGATGATATTTGTACAGAAAATTTAAATTCTCAATTAAATTCTAGCTCAGGATTTACAGAATTACCAATTCGTCAGGAGAGTCTATGAAAGGCAAAAAACTCGTTAGTTTTTCTTAAAATTAAGGTCATTAGTTGTGATGATAAAACTTTTCTTCTATCGATCAATGAAAAAGAAAAAAGAATTTCGATTGATAGATTAAAACCCGCTTATATAGAACGCAAAGTTGATGATATTTTTACAGAAAATTTAAATTCTCAATTAAATTCTATCTCAGGATTTACAGAATTACCAATTCGTCAGGAGTCTACGAAAGGCAAAAAACTCGTTAGTTGTTCTTAAAATTATTAATTATTTTAGTACGCTGTCGCTGTGGAGGGAGTAATTTTGCGGCTGTTACAATTATAACACGTTTTTACTTTAATTTTTAAGTTTTAAAAAATATACTTTGTTTACAATTTTTTTTTAAATTAAGTTTGCTTTAAAAATGACTTCAGACAAAAATTATTTTTTCATTCATTCTTTGTCAATGTTTTAAAAGCTAATCAAGTGTTTTGAATATTAATAAAAATTTTAATTAAATTTTAATTTGTTGCATTAATTAATTTAAATAATAAATAAGTATAGCTAGTGAAGCTATAGCCCACAAACCGCTTTGAACAATAGCGAAAACTTAAAGAGAAACAATTTCGATCTTAACTTGGGAGGGAGAACGAAAAATGTGCATCGATCGTTCCGACTCCTACGAACAGTACCGCGGAGCTCAAAAACGGTTGCGCTTGCAAATCATTTTCGCAAGAAAAGAGCGAGAAGAAAGAAATCGCAAAATAAAGTTTTGAACACTGGTTTTAGTTGCTGTAAATTGAAATTGCTTTGTTGTTTTATCGTGTAATTTTATTTTATTTTTATTTATTTTTTATCTATGGGCGTTTTCATAAATTCAAGTCCTGCAAATAACACAAAAGATTTTACTTAATAAATAATCCGGTTATATGTTATTCGTTTAGTTTACTTTCGCAAATTAATGAACAACTAAGTATTACGGGGAGGTGGAAGGAAATGTTTTGTGCAATTTGCGCAACTTCCGAGTACAATTATGACAATACCTTATAACATTTTATAATTAAACAAACGGAAAGGCACATTCCGTAAACGTAACATTACGGTCAATCAAATTGTTTCTTTAGTTTCTTTTTCACTAAAATTTCTTACTTAAATATCTATTGGCGATCGTTGTAGGCGGATCCACGTCTTCTGGCCGTCTGTACGACACAGATAAGGCCCTTGAAGAGTTTTGATAAGTTGTAGTTGTTTTTGTTGGCTTTAAGCAGCCGTGCGCGGATTTCTTCATTTAGGTTGTTGACGCTGACGATGCTAGTATATACTTAGTTTTGCTTTCGTTTATGCGCAGCCCCAAATTGAGTGCTGCCCGTTCAATCTGATTGAAAGCTTCTTCTACAGCTCCAGTTGATCTGCCCATGATGTCAATGTCGTCTGCGTATGCCAGGAGTTGTATAGACTTGTAGAGTATAGTTCCGTTTGTCGCGATTTCCTAGTCGCCGATCACCTTCTCCAATTCCAGGTTGAAGAGGATGCAGGCCAATCCATTCCCTTGTCGAAGCCCGTTGTGGACAGTAATTTGGCGGAACAGTGATCTGGGCACTTTCACCTAGCTTGATATATTAGTCATGGTGATCCTACACAGTCTTATAAATTTATTTGGGATGCCGAATTCTTTCATGGTTTTATAAAGTTATACCCTGACTATGCCATCATAGGCGACTTTAAAGTCTATGAAGATGTGGTGTAGCACTATATCGTGCACTAAATATTTTTCCATCGCCTGCCTAAGGGTAAAAATCTGGGCTGTTGTTGATTTCCCTGGTCTAAAGCCGCATTGGTATCAATGGTTTTATTCGTGAATGGGGAAATCCTCCATTGCAGGATAGAGGGGAGTATCTTATAGGCGGTACTCAACAACGTAATACCCCTATAATTGCTTCACTCCATGATACTCCTTTTTTATGTTTGGGAATGGAGTGACCTGGTCCGGTGATACACAGGCAGCCTTGTGGACATCTTTCCGTGCGAACAGTGTACTAGGAACGACCAAGTTCTTAGATGCTGCTAGCTCTGTTATCCGTTGCATATTGTCATTGGTGTCCTTGTGCAAACTATAATTGTGAATGTATCTCCTGAATATTGTCTCTCGTCCTACTTCCGCGTTGAAATTACCAAGGATGATTTTAACGTCATTTTTAGGACAGGCACGTAGGACCCTTTCCACATATTCGTAGAAGGCTTTCTTCTCCTCGATGGAGGACTTTTCTGTGGGACTGTGAACATTGATGAGGCTTATATTATGGAACTTGCCTCGCACGTGTAGAGTGCATAGTATATCCGATACAGCTTCGAATCCGATAACAGTAGACTTCATTTTGTTGCCGACTAGAAAGTCTGCTCCAAGCATGTGTTGTTTTGCTTGGCCGCTTTAATAGAGATCATATCTGGGCTTCTATAAAAAAAACCAGTTCCTGTCCATCTCATCTCCTGGGACAGGGTGTCGGCTAAATGCTGTAAAGCTCTGGCTCTGTACAGAGAACGTACGTTCCATGAGAAAATTCGTAAATCATTATTCCGTGTTGGTTGCCTGGGTCGTTGCCGTAGATCCAGTCCAGTTTCGCGGCTATCGCCGATAAGTCCAGTAGTTGCAATCCTAGTCTACCTACTGTTTCGACATAAAGCCTATCCAGCAAAACGGTCAGGATCTACCCTGAACTGGCTCACCCCGCAGCTACCCTCCTTCTTTTCCAGACGGGCTTGGGACTGTCCAAGGCGGAGTTGAATAAAATATTAGTTTACATAAAAATATCAATTTTTATTTTACAAAATCTGAAATATCTCGATAACGGTAAGAGAGGTTGATTTACGGTGAAAGGCAAAAATGTAGAGGATTTTAATACCTTAAATTCTGCTACTAACGAAGAACCATTAGTTTGCAAGCAATTCGCAAAAATATATGTTGATAACGATAAAAGATATCGAATAACGGTGAAAGACAAAATTATGGTAAACATTATTCTGACAGATTGACAGACTGACAAACTGATAGACAGAAATATAATACAATTTTGTAATAATGCTCCAATTTACTCAGGAGTGGTCGGGAATTTTTGTTAGGCAAAATTAAGAGGTCGAAATTTTTCATGAATACAATACTTTATTATACTACGTAGGGTCAAGGGGGGTTATTGTAAACGATTTTCACTTTTTGGATATTTTTTCAACTTTGTAATGGTTTTTTTTAAATTAAATCACTAACAGCGGAGTTTTGATATATTATGTTAAAATTTGTTGTCTATTTATTGCCCATTCCATGTGATTTCAAAATTATAGGTCCTTAATTGTTTACAAAATTGGATGTTTACTTTTACCCCTATATTTTTTTCAAATTTTTGAAAAATGGGGTAAAGGTAAACACCTTTTTTTTATCCTTTTTTTATATACGTATCTGCGCAAAATTTCAAATCTCTAGCTCAATCCGTGCGCCCGCAACCCGCGCCACACGGACGGACATGCAGAAGTAAATTTTTTTTTGTCATTCTAAACATACTGGTATAATTCATTTTTGTGTGTGATGACAGGATCTTGGCGTTACAAACAGTAAGGCAAAGTTAATATACCCTTTGGTTTCACCATACGGGTATAAAAAGGGTGATTACATTTGCCAGAAATTGTTTACATTAACCCCATTATAGTGTTTACATTTGGACATGAGGTTACAAATGAGGGGGTAAATGTAAACAGACAATAATTTTTTACAGTTTGTTTATAACCAACAATTAACATATGTGGTGTTCAGAATTGAAGTGGATCAACTCCACTTTTTGAAATTTTCCATGTTATGATGTTAAAGTGCATAATAATATTAGTTTATTCGGTAATTTTTTTTTTGTAAGTCCTCCTTGTTGCGTAACGGTAATTGTAAGCTGTATTTAAATTGGTAACTGAAAAAAAAAATATTATTTTCAGTGCAGAAATGAATCAAGTCCATTAACGGAATTTTCTTGCCATTGTCTTTTAAATGAAGTATCTAAAAGATTATGCTGCAACTCATAAACATATTATTTTGTATTCCGACTCATGTACAGGCCAAAATAGAAATATTAAGATGTCGCTAGCCTTGCTGAAATTAGTATCAGATCAGGGAATGAATGTTGACACTATAGACCTCATTTTTGGTGTCAGGTCATTCGTATCTACCAAACGACGCTGACTTTGGTTTAATTGAGAAGTTAAGCCGAAAAACTTCACATATCTTTTCTCCTCAAGACTGGATGCAAATTGCAGAAAATGCAAAGACAAAGGAGCCTAAATTTCGTGTCATTAGAATGAAAAGAGAAGACTTCTATTCAACAAAAGAATTAGAAAATGTAATAACAAACCGAAAAAAACTATTACAGGTGATTCTTTTTCGTGGCTAGAAATCAGATGGTTCCGTTTTGAAAGAAAATCGCCTCTATCTTTTAAATTCAAGACAACCATGAACGAGAACTTTCCCTTTAAGGAAACAAATTTAGCCAAAAATACTGTAGGCAGACCAATTTTGTCCCTCCACATCATTCAACAGAATTTACTGTATCCATCCAGACTAGGGATGTCAAAATTTTGAACAAACCGGTTTTCGGTTAAACCGGTTTTTAAGATCTCGGTTTAAACCGGGCGAAAAACCGTTTTGTTCAAATTGAGTAGGTTAGGTCTTAGACGCAACAAATACACTATAATACAAACAAAAGACGTGAAGTGTCATATAATCCATTAAGAGGCCATAAATGGCACAATATAATATTGTATTTGGTTTAGAGTGGCTAAAAAGAAGCGTTTCTAACAAACCAGTTGCACAAAAATTGGTTTAAAAATATTTTTCCATACAAAAAAGAATGATCGGTTTTTTTAAACGGTTTTGGGCTTTAAAAAAAACACCGGGTATAACCGTGCAAAAAAAAACACCGAAAAAAACCGGTTAACCGAAGCAAAAACACTGGGTAACCGATTTAACCGGTTCTTTTTTGACATCCCTAATCCAGACGCAATATAACCCCATCTAAAAAGCAGGACATGAAAGATCTTCTTCCAAATATTCCGCCAATTTATCACAATTTTTGTAAAAATTTACCCATTGAAGGAACGATTAGACAAAAACATTGATAACGATGAATGGCATGAAGAGCCAGTTTATGGAAATAAAATTTGTTTTCAGTGCAGTAATGGTTCAAGTCCATTTTTTTTAAAACTATTTCATTTATCAATTACAACATCACCCCAATATATTCTGTTAATTAGTCATGGTAAAATATAGACTCTAAAATATCAATTGGTGCTTTTATTTTTTCAAGGTATTAATTTGTGAATTAACAGTAATATTGAATTTCCAATGCTTGATTTCTCAATATTTGATTTTATGGACTTGATCCACTTCAGTTCTGAACACCCCATATATAACCTATCTCAAGCAACTATATTGTTCGTATATTAAGCTAAAACATACATCTTTCTTTTAAAAATCCCTTCAAAATATAATTCTTTTCCCTCTTAGGAAAACTGAAATCACACTAAAAAGAAGCACTTTTTTTGACAGCTCCTACAGAACGAACCCTCTCTTAGATCTATTGTGCCACGTGTCCGCAGTGAGACAAAAGATCAATTTCCAATATATTATCTCGATAAGCTAAGAAGGAATAGCAGTTTGGGGACAACCAATAGTGTTTACAATTACCCCTGTTTACATTTACCCACTTTGACCCTATAAGAGAGTAATAAAATAAAGGAAAAATAGATAAATAACGGAAAAACCAAGTAATTTTTTTCGGTTTTCGCTACGTTTTCCGTTATTGTAACGAAATTAAATTTCTATAACCTTATAACGCAATTTTAAGAA
The DNA here is from genome assembly GCA_964034945.1 of Chrysopilus asiliformis. Classification (NCBI taxonomy): domain Eukaryota; kingdom Metazoa; phylum Arthropoda; class Insecta; order Diptera; family Rhagionidae; genus Chrysopilus; species Chrysopilus asiliformis. Next base: position 52,816,053 of record OZ035962.1, on the reverse strand, counting down.
AAAAAAGCAAGGTGTCTGTCTCGTAGAGACGGCCAGAAGACGTGGATCCGCCTACAACGATCGCCAATAGATCTTTAAGTAAGAAATTTTAGTGAAAAGGAAACTAAAGAAACAATTTGATTGACCGTAATGGTACGGGATTTGACTTTCCGTTTGGTGAATTTTGGCATCTTGTACCTAAAAATCAAATTTCACTTGCAACACAACGAACAATGTTTAATAGGGCATTTTCATAAATGTACTCGGAACTTACGCAAATTGCACAAAACATTTTCTTCGTAAACTAAACGAATAACATAAACTGGGTTATTTATTAAGAAAAATCTTTTGTGTTATTTTTTAATCAAAAATTTTTTTTTACAGAACTTGAATTTATGAAAACGCCCATAGATAAAAAACAAATAAAAATAAAATAAAATTACACGATAAAAGCAACGAAGCAATTTCAATTTAGAGCAACTAAAAACAGTGTTCAAAACCATGGCCGAATTATACAAGGTCTGTTTGACAGCTCAGTTGCTTCTGGCTCTGACGTCATCGGCAAGAAATTCTTATACGATTAAATAGGAATTTTCCCTTTTTATATGAAATATTATTGAAATTAGCGCACACACAATCAACATTAGAAAGAATGCACCGATATTTCTTGCCAATGACGTAGCATAATGGTGGCTGTTAAAAAGCAACCAGCAGACCTGTGTTTAATTCGCCCATGCGATCGATGCACATTTTTCCTTCTCCCCCCAAGTTAACATCGAAATTGTTTCTCTTTAAGTTTTCCGCTCTTGTTCAAAGCGGTTTGTATGCTTTGCATAAAAATGAATGAAAGGTTCGAGCGATGGCTGCTGTTGGATGATGCACACACACATATAAGTATGCATTTCATTAGTAAGAGAGCGATATCTCGGTCCCAGCATTAAAGTTGTGTTCTCAAAGCAAATTAAAACCATATTTTTTTCTCGTTCTTTGGAGCGTTTTACTGAAATTCTGAATTTCGTTTTCTCGAGAGTGATTTTTATTTTCAATTTTTTTCAATTCCTCCAAAGCGAATTGAACCGAAATAATATTAATAGCCAGAATCAGAACAACCCATTTAGAGAAGAGAAACAATCAAGTTTTATATGAGATTCAATACACACAAAGAAAGCATAAAAAGAGTATACATGTGAAATCTGTACTGCAAGCAGCAGACACAGCATAACAGCGGAGTAAAAATTTTGATTTTGCTTTTTAAAAACATAATTGAATATAGTTTAACATAACAAAATACCCTATACAATGCTTTAATGTAGCCCTCATCTTATAACACAGGTTTTGTTCAGATATCAACACAAACTATCGAGTTTCATCGATTGCAAATTTGTTATCATGACAGCAAGCCGATTTTCTAATTTGTACCCCCATTACCAAAATCCAAGACGTATCCACGTCAAAACGGAAAATCGATATTTCGTTACGTTACGATAATATTTCCCATCCAAAGGGTATATTAACTTTGCCTTACCGTTTGTATCGTCAAGATCCCGTCATCACACACAAAAATGAATTACACCAGTGTGTTTAGAATGATAAAAATAATTAATTTTTGCATGTCCGTCCGTCCGTCCGTCTCTCCGTCTGTGGCGCGGATTGCGGGCGCACGGATTGAGCTAGAGACTTGAAATTTTGCGCAGATCCGTTTTTCGTAAAATGTGAGGCTAAGTTCGTTCATGGGCAAAAATGGACCATTAGGGGGGGTACCCCCCATACGAACGAAAACGTTTTTTGCGAATATCTCAAAAACGGTGCATCTTATCAAAAAAGTGCAAGAACAAAAGTTGTTTAGGATATGATTCTACATAAATCTCTTAGGATATGATTCTACATAAAATCATATATTATGTTAAAATTTGTTGTCTATTTATTGCCCATTCCATGTGATTTCAAAATTATAGGTCCTTAATTGTTTACAAAATTGGATGTTTACTTTTACCCCTATATTTTTTTCAAATTTTTGAAAAATGGGGTAAAGGTAAACACCTTTTTTTTATCCTTTTTTTATATACGTATCTGCGCAAAATTTCAAATCTCTAGCTCAATCCGTGCGCCCGCAACCCGCGCCACACGGACGGACATGCAGAAGTAAATTTTTTTTTGTCATTCTAAACATACTGGTATAATTCATTTTTGTGTGTGATGACAGGATCTTGGCGTTACAAACAGTAAGGCAAAGTTAATATACCCTTTGGTTTCACCATACGGGTATAAAAAGGGTGATTACATTTGCCAGAAATTGTTTACATTAACCCCATTATAGTGTTTACATTTGGACATGAGGTTACAAATGAGGGGGTAAATGTAAACAGACAATAATTTTTTACAGTTTGTTTATAACCAACAATTAACATATATAACCTATCTCAAGCAACTATATTGTTCGTATATTAAGCTAAAACATACATCTTTCTTTTAAAAATCCCTTCAAAATATAATTCTTTTCCCTCTTAGGAAAACTGAAATCACACTAAAAAGAAGCACTTTTTTTGACAGCTCCTACAGAACGAACCCTCTCTTAGATCTATTGTGCCACGTGTCCGCAGTGAGACAAAAGATCAATTTCCAATATATTATCTCGATAAGCTAAGAAGGAATAGCAGTTTGGGGACAACCAATAGTGTTTACAATTACCCCTGTTTACATTTACCCACTTTGACCCTATAAGAGAGTAATAAAATAAAGGAAAAATAGATAAATAACGGAAAAACCAAGTAATTTTTTTCGGTTTTCGCTACGTTTTCCGTTATTGTAACGAAATTAAATTTCTATAACCTTATAACGCAATTTTAAGAAAAAAAAAAGCAAGGTGTCTGTCTCGTAGAGACGGCCAGAAGACGTGGATCCGCCTACAACGATCGCCAATAGATCTTTAAGTAAGAAATTTTAGTGAAAAGGAAACTAAAGAAACAATTTGATTGACCGTAATGGTACGGGATTTGACTTTCCGTTTGGTGAATTTTGGCATCTTGTACCTAAAAATCAAATTTCACTTGCAACACAACGAACAATGTTTAATAGGGCATTTTCATAAATGTACTCGGAACTTACGCAAATTGCACAAAACATTTTCTTCGTAAACTAAACGAATAACATAAACTGGGTTATTTATTAAGAAAAATCTTTTGTGTTATTTTTTAATCAAAAATCTTTTTTTGCAGAACTTGAATTTATGAAAACGCCCATAGATAAAAAACAAATAAAAATAAAATAAAATTACACGATAAAAGCAACGAAGCAATTTCAATTTAGAGCAACTAAAAACAGTGTTCAAAACCATGGCCGAATTATACAAGGTCTGTTTGACAGCTCAGTTGCTTCTGGCTCTGACGTCATCGGCAAGAAATTCTTATACGATTAAATAGGAATTTTCCCTTTTTATATGAAATATTATTGAAATTAGCGCACACACAATCAACATTAGAAAGAATGCACCGATATTTCTTGCCAATGACGTAGCATAATGGTGGCTGTTAAAAAGCAACCAGCAGACCTGTGTTTAATTCGCCCATGCGATCGATGCACATTTTTCCTTCTCCCCCCAAGTTAACATCGAAATTGTTTCTCTTTAAGTTTTCCGCTCTTGTTCAAAGCGGTTTGTATGCTTTGCATAAAAATGAATGAAAGGTTCGAGCGATGGCTGCTGTTGGATGATGCACACACACATATAAGTATGCATTTCATTAGTAAGAGAGCGATATCTCGGTCCCAGCATTAAAGTTGTGTTCTCAAAGCAAATTAAAACCATATTTTTTTCTCGTTCTTTGGAGCGTTTTACTGAAATTCTGAATTTCGTTTTCTCGAGAGTGATTTTTATTTTCAATTTTTTTCAATTCCTCCAAAGCGAATTGAACCGAAATAATATTAATAGCCAGAATCAGAACAACCCATTTAGAGAAGAGAAACAATCAAGTTTTATATGAGATTCAATACACACAAAGAAAGCATAAAAAGAGTATACATGTGAAATCTGTACTGCAAGCAGCAGACACAGCATAACAGCGGAGTAAAAATTTTGATTTTGCTTTTTAAAAACATAATTGAATATAGTTTAACATAACAAAATACCCTATACAATGCTTTAATGTAGCCCTCATCTTATAACACAGGTTTTGTTCAGATATCAACACAAACTATCGAGTTTCATCGATTGCAAATTTGTTATCATGACAGCAAGCCGATTTTCTAATTTGTACCCCCATTACCAAAATCCAAGACGTATCCACGTCAAAACGGAAAATCGATATTTCGTTACGTTACGATAATATTTCCCATCCAAAGGGTATATTAACTTTGCCTTACCGTTTGTATCGTCAAGATCCCGTCATCACACACAAAAATGAATTACACCAGTGTGTTTAGAATGATAAAAATAATTAATTTTTGCATGTCCGTCCGTCCGTCCGTCTCTCCGTCTGTGGCGCGGATTGCGGGCGCACGGATTGAGCTAGAGACTTGAAATTTTGCGCAGATCCGTTTTTCGTAAAATGTGAGGCTAAGTTCGTTCATGGGCAAAAATGGACCATTAGGGGGGGTACCCCCCATACGAACGAAAACGTTTTTTGCGAATATCTCAAAAACGGTGCATCTTACGAAATACAGAATCAGAATGACAAAATACCGAAATTCTTTTTCCAATAATTCGATAATTCGATATAACCGAAACATAACAAAAGCTATAATTGCCAATCTGGCAATCATTGGAGACCCGTATGGTGATATTGGTATCAAAATTCGAACAGTTATACCAAAATTCCACTTTGAAGTCAAACTTTCTAATAAGATTTTTTAAAATTTATTCCAATCGGATTTTGATGTATGGGAGTTTTATGTAGAATCATATCCTAAATAACTTTTGTTCCTGGACTTTTTTGATAAGATGCACCGTTTTTGAGATATTCACAAAAAACGATTTCGTTCGTATGGGGGGTACCTCCTCTAACTGTCCATTTTTGCCCATGAACGAACTTAGCCTCACATTTTACGAAAACCGGATCTGTGCAAACTTTCAAATCTCTAGCTCAATCCGTGCGCCCGCAATCCGCGCCACAGACAGACAGACAGACAGACGGACAGACGGACAGACGGACAGACGGACAGACGGACAGACAGACAGACGGACAGACAGACAGACGGACAGACGGACATGCAAAATTCGATTTTTTTTATCATTCTAAACACACTGGTGTAATTCATTTTTTTGTGCGATGACGGGATCTTGGCGTTACAAACGGTAAGGCAAAGTTAATATACCCTTTGGTTTCACCATACGGGTATAAAAATAAAGAATTCACAAATTTCTTCATAGATCTTTTTATTTACAGATTTTTTAAGTGTACAAAGGTTTTAAATTACTGCAAACAAATATTATATGCTATATTTCTTAAGTATTCAACTTTACTTAATGTATTCATTTTTTATACCCGTATGGTGAAACCAAAGGGTATATTATCTTTGCCTTACCGTTTGTAACGCCAAGAACCCGTTATCACACACAAAAATTAGTTACACCAGTGAGTTTAGAATGACTAAAAAAATTGCTTTTTGCATGTCCGTCCGTCTGTCTGTCCGTCTGTCTGTGGCGCGGATTGCGGGCGCACGGATTGAGGTAGAGACTTGAAATTTTGGGCAGATCTGTTTTTCGTAAAATGCGAGGCTAAGTTCGTTAATGGGTAAAAATGGACAGTTAGGGGAGGTACCCCCCATACGAACGAAAACGTTTTTTGCGAATATCTCAAAAACGGTACATCTTATCAAAAAAGTTCAAGAACAAAAGTTATTTAGGATATGATTCTACATAAAACTTCCATACATCAAAATCCGATTAGAATAAATTTTAAAAAATCTTATAGGAAAGTTTGACTTCAAATTGGAATTTTGGTACAACTGTTCGAATTTTGATACGAATACCACCATACGGGTCTTCAATAATTGCCAGATTGGCAATTATAGCTTTTGTTATGTTTTAAAAATATTTTTTCATATTTTTTAATGTTTTCCCATTTTTTTTCTTTTTGTTATTTTTTCACCAGCTTTGAGTTTTTGAATGCTGAGTTTAGAAACTAAGAGCTCTTTAGACAAATCACCAATAATTTTGTAAACCCCAGCATGTTTTTTGCCAACAACGACTCTAAGACATCGATGCCAAGCTTCAAGATTATTTTGTGTCCTCGGAAAATTCACCTTAATTGTGTCGCTTACAGACCAAAATTTAGGGTCGTACTGTGGTTTGGGAAATATATATTTTTTTTTAACCATTTCGCAATTTTTTTCAAATCTGGGTCTTCAAAACTATTACTCAATTCCGTGTAGTAGTCCAAAACCTTGTTTGGTGGTTTGGTGGTGGTGGCAAAATTTTTATCATTCGAACTTGGATGCTAAATATCTCGGAATTTCCATATTTGGCAGCAAGTCCCGCTTTTTGTATTTGTCGCCAAATTATTTGGCCGAAGTGGAAAAGAACAACCTTTGATCTCTGCATCAGGAAAAAAATCTTGTGCTGAATTTCCTATTGCCTTTTCAAAATCTGTTATTATTCTTTGTGGGTTCAAATTAATTCCAAAGTCTACTGCAACTTTACAAAGTTGATAAAAAAAACTCCGAGTAAGCCCTTTTCGTTTTTTTAGTCATTAGACAAAAAAATAAAGGAACAACCTGTCCTTTTGCTTGACCATGTATGGAAAACAGTTATTTCAACAAGCTAGGCGCCACATGAAATGTTCCATCCATTAGCCAGCACGTAGTTTCAGATAGCAGTTTTAAGCTTGATTTAGTTCCCAGAATAATATTTTTTTCGTTTTCAAAATCGGTTCCATTCAATACAAACAACTCTCCTTTCGAATACCGAAGATGTTCTGGAACATTTATATCGTGCACAGCCTTTGGTTATTTTTGCAATGAGCCACGATTTCTTTTAATTTTCTGCCTTTGAGCTTCTTTTGATGGCAAATATATGCGGCATGGCTCCGAAGTTTTCACGACTGAATCTCTGATAATCTGGGATGGATTTAAATCTGTAGTTCTTGCCTTATTTTTAATAAAAGCTTTGACGACTGCTATTTCCTCAGTACAAGCAGAGGGATCATGGTTGTGCTCTGATGGTGGTTTAGTCACATTATGTTCATCTCCTGTAAATGTTGTTACAATACGACTTTTGCAAGCTTTGGAACATTTCTGGTCACAATACCAATCATACACTTTTTTAGCATTTTTGTCAACATTATAAGAATAACCATCAACTATTGGTTTTTTACCACCTTTCTGCGAAGGAACTATCGAAATTTTCATGTTAGAACCGAACCGCACTATATCAAATTGAAACTGCAACAAAATCGAATCTGTAAAATAAGTTAGAATTGAAAGGACATACTATTTGAGCCAACAATTATAAAAAGATAAGAGGTTTTACAAATAGAATTTTTACAGCTATTATTATTATTTTGGAACACGTATATAATACACAGTTCTCCTACAAATCCCTGTAACAGCGAATTACAAAAATCCAAAATATTAATTCTATTTAAAAAAAATTCGCGGCGATTTTTTTTAAAATAGAATTAATATTTCGGATTTTTGTAATTCGGTGTTTTGTCATTCTGTATTTTGTGTTTCAGTATTTTGGAAATCTATATTTTGTGTTTCTGTATTTAGTGATTCTGGATTTTGTTATTCGGCATTTTGTTTTCGGTATTCTGTATTTGATCTGTATTCCAACCCGTCAAAAACTTGTTTTATTAAACAGTATTTGGAATACAGCGCTCGCGGGTGTACATAACAAAAGCTATAATTGCCAATCTGGCAATCATTGGAGACCCGTATGGTGATATTCGTATCAAAATTCGAACAGTTATACCAAAATTCCAATTTGAAGTCAAACTTTCCTATAAGATTTTTTAAAATTTATTCCAATCGGATTTTGATGTATGGGTGTTTTATGTAGAATCATATCCTAAATAACTTTTGTTCTTGCACTTTTTTGATAAAATGCACCGTTTTTGAGATATTCGCAAAAATCGTTTTCGTTCGTATGGGGGGTACCCCCCCTAATGGTCCATTTTTACCCATTAACGAATTTAGCCTTTCATTTTACGAAAAACGAATCTGCGCAAAATTTCAAGTCTCTAGCTCAATCCGTACCGCCCGCAATCCGCGCCACAGACGGATGGACGGACGGACGGACATGCGAAAATCAATTTTTTTTATCATTCTAAACACACTGGTGTAATTCATTTTTTTGTGTGATGACGGAATCTTGGCGTTACAAACGGTAAGGCAAATCTAATATACCCTTTGGTTTCACCATATGGGTATAAAAATGCACTAACGAGGAAAAAAAAGTTTTTTTTGGACATTGTGTTTCAAAAATAAAAGCGAGATAAATATTTATTATATTTCATTTTTGATGTTTTTACCTCGCTTTTACTTCTGATACGCAGAGCCCTAAAAAAATTTTTTTCCATTTTCTTGCATTTTTTTAAATAAAATCTTTTTCGAAAAAAAACATTTTTTTCCTTTTTAATCATTTCGTATTGGATTCGTATAACTTAAAAACCCAGTATGACTAAAAATCCAAAATGATGTCTGTCTTTCGCTACGCTTTTTTATACTTTTTTTACGCTTTGTTTTAGTTTTCGAATATATATTTTTGCTCTTGAGATATTTTTACGGACTAGATTCCAGAATCGGATTGATCGACCCCAAAAACACCGGAAGAGATTTTCTCCGGAAAATTTGAGGAAACGGATAATCAAAAACGTCCCCATGAGATATTTTCTGGAAAATTTGAGGGAAATGATAATCATGTCATTACATTTTTCACCGTTGCGCTCCTTCCCCCCTCAGAACTTTTTTTGTTCGGAACTTTTTTTTGCGAGGGAAGGAGGGCATGTGGTATCTTAAATGAAAGGTTTCGAATAGTAGATTCGAAAAATATACACGGTAAAAACTGGAGTCTAATTTTAAGACTTTTTTTCCTACATATAGGTCAACACCTTTTTGAGCCTAAAAATCAAACTTTAAAAGTTTGAAATTATTTTCCTTTTAAATAGTATTATCCAGTCTAAATTTAAGGTATTAAAATTTAAATTTTAGTCTAAAAAATCTAAAAATTAGTTCCAAATTTCTAAAAATTCTCAAATTAAAACCTTATGGTTTAAGTTTAAGATGTCTGAGTCTTAAATTAAGACTGGAATGGTTAAAAAATAGTCATAAACTTCTAAAATTCGTGAATTATCCGGGTAAATAAGACTATCCGGTCTAAATTTAAGATTTCAAACTGAAATTACTAAAAAGTAGTAAAACTGACTAAAACTGACTCACTTCGAAGTTTAAATTTCAAACCTTTTTTTTATGTTTATGCCAGGAGCTTAGGCAAATTGGTCCGTGTTTAGGTCCATGAGCAGAAGCAGAAAAGTTCCAAATTCAAATTCAAGCCGAATTATTTTTGCCCCGAGTGGGATTTGAACCACTGCTCTTTGGATCACAAGGCAAGCACTTAGCTGACTGAGCCATCCACGCCCGCAAATTAAGTTCTTAATTTTAGATTAATATGTATAGAAAATATACTCAGACTTCTAAAATAAACCAATTCCAGACTTTACTTTCTAAATTTTAGAATAATGAGTTTTAATTATAGGCTGAAATGATTAAAAAGTAGTCACAATTTTCTAAAACTGAATAAATTGTAGACTTTGAAGTTTTGTTTTTAGACCGAAAAGTCGAATTCGAGCATCGCGACTTTTCTAAAAATTGACCGACCGACTGATGAATTTGAAAAAGAAAAATAAACTGAAAAGACTAAATATTAGACAAAAAGTTTAATTCAATTTTATCCGAATTGAAGTAAAACTTACAAGGTTTAGTTCTCAAACTTATAGGTCTAATATTTCGATTAAAAGTCTAGAAATAAGGCGGAGAGGTTTAAAACAAATTTTTAAGAAAGAAAAAGTTTACTTTTTAAACTATAGTCTTAAAAATAAACCGAAAATCACTAAATATTAAACTTTTCGACTAAAATATACTCTAAACTTTCAAAAAGTTTTAAAAATAGAGAAAATAGTTTAAAATTCCACTAAACTTTCAAAAGTTTAAAAAATAGAAGGAAAAAGTCTTAAAATTAGACTCCAGTTTTTACCGTGTATGGAATATTATATCTTAAGTGCTCCGGAGGTCAATAAAACACTTTAGCGCGTATTCAGTTATTATTTAAATATCTTTTGTTAAATTCGAGTTTAAACTGACTAAAAATAACAGCAAACTGTAACTGTTTAATAAATAAGTTTTAATGGAGTTTCTATATTTTTTTGAGTCCGACTTCTGACAATTTTTCAAATTATTCAACATGTTCTGCATTTAGACTATTTGATTTTTCTATTATTTACTCGAAAGTGTCCTCAAACTTCTTGATGTTGTTTGAGAACAGATTGAGATATTGCAATAATTCCTTCCAATATATAATAAGGACGAATGAGAGCAGTTTCTTCGAAAAAAAGTTCCCTCCCCCGCCATCAAGAATTCCAGTTTTTTTAAGGGGGTGAAAATCGAAGGGTGTGATGGTGAACCCAATATGCCATATATTTTTGGAATGTACTGTACGATACTACATGCCCTCCAATTCCATAAAAAAAAAAGTTTCATACAACATTCTTGTGGCCCCGGACGTGGTAGGGAATTCTATAGAAATGGTTGACTAATATGGCAGGGTTGTAAATTTAGTGCGATATGTGTAGTATTCTTTAATTGAAATCCTTTTAATAGTTTTAGTAACTCTTTATTAATTGACAAGCATAATAAGACTGAAGGGAGAACTCCAATTGAGCAGAGGCAGCAGCAGAGGCAGAAGCAGTAACAGTGGCAGAAGCAGAAATTGCTTTCTGTCCTACAATGAAATTTGAATTCTGACGAAAATAGCAGAAACCTGTCAAAATGTTGTACGTATTTATATCCGCGGCATGATTTGTCGTATAATATTTTGTTGTTTTTTAAGTATTCAATTAATTTCTCTTCCATTTCAAGTATTACAAATATTTACTTCCGTCCATATATGCAAAAAATATCAACAACGATTTGTAAGGTTAAATTGAAAGCAGAAATTTAGAGATTAGAGCTAAAATGTGTTTCTGCTTCTGCCGCTGCCTCTGCTGCTGCTTTATTGGAGCTCATCACATAAGACGCTATGTGTTCTAAAGTTCTGCTTCTGCCTCTGTTGTTGCCTCTGCCCAATTGGAGTTCTCGCTTAACTCTGATTCAAACTCTTATTATACCCGTATGGTGAAACCAAAGGGTATATTAACTTTGCCTTACCGTTTGTAACGCCAAGATCCCGTCATCGCACAAAAAAATGAATTACACCAGTGTGTTTAGAATGATAAAAATATTTAATTTTTGCATGTCCGTCCGTCCGTCTGTCTGTCCGTCTGTCTGTCCGTCTGTCTGTCTGTCCGTCTGTCTGTCCGTCTGTCTGTCCGTCTGTCTGTCCGTCTGTCTGTCCGTCTGTCTGTCCGTCTGTCTGTCCGTCTGTCTGTCCGTCTGTCTGTCCGTCTGTCTGTCCGTCTGTCTGTCCGTCTGTCTGTGGCGCGGATTGCGGGCGCACGGATTGAGCTAGAGACTTGAAATTTTGTGCAGATCCGTTTTTCGTAAAATGCGAGGCTAAATTCGTTCATGGGCAAAAATGGACCATTAGGGGGGGTACCCCCATACGAACGAAATCGTTTTTTGTGAATATCTCAAAAACGGTGCATCTTATCAAAAAAGTCCAAGCACAAAAGTTATTTAGGATATGATTCTACATAAAGTTCCCATACATCAAAATCCGATTGGAATAAATTTTAAAAAATCTTATTGGAAAGTTTGACTTCAAATTGGAATTTTGGTATAACTGTTCGAATTTTGATACGAATATCACCATACGGGTCTCCAATGATTGCCAGATTGGCAATTATAGCTTTTGTTATGTTTACATTTTGTTTTTGCATAGGCTGCTTATTTATAAATATTTTTAATACAAACAAGTATAATATTCTACATCTTCCCCTTTTAAAACATACATTTTGATTACAAATTCATTTAATTTTTTTTTACAATTCTTATCATAATTTCCTTTCATATGATATTACATGTGCCTTAGCATTCTAGAATTTTTCCGTAAAATTGATCCGTTTTCGAGTTTAATCCAATAAGATCTTGGTGTTGTATCTTTTTCAATAATTTGAGCTTTCACCCATGTTTTTTCTCCCTTAAACCAAATCATTTCACCCTCTTGAAAATCATTTTTAATTCTAGAGTTTTGATCATAATACAACTTGTTTCGTTCAGAATTTTTTCGGTGAACTGGACTTATACTTTCTATTAAATTCGATACAAATAACATCTCTTTTCTAATTTTCCTTCCTAGAAGCAGTTCTGCTGAAGAAGATTTACTTCCTTTTATAGGAGTGTTCCTATACTCCAGCAAGACTTGCCACAATTCAGTTTTACTTTCTTTAGCTTTATTTAACAATGATTTCGCAATCTGAACAAATTTCTCTGCAAATCCATTGGATTGTGGATAATGTGGACTTGTTGTAATCCCATCAATGTCTAATTCATTTGCGAAACTCTTAAAATCATAAGAATTAAATGGCATATTATCAGCAATAATCACCCTAGGTATTCCGTGATTAGCAAATAAATTTTTTAAACGATTAATAATTTCTCTCGCTGTTTTTCTATTTTATTTTAAAACTTCCAAATATTTTGAAAAATGATTTGATACTACTAAATAACTAATAATTCCTTGTAATTCCATAACATCCATGCCTAACTTAAAAAATGGAAAATTAGGGATTTCATGATTAATCATCAGTTCTCGTATACTATTATGTCTAAATTTCTGACAAACATTACATTTCGATATCAAATTTTCAATATCCATATTGATTCCTGGCCAAAACACTAAAGTTCTTGCACGTGATTTCGTTTTCTCTATTCCTAAGTGCGATTTGTGAAGCAAAGATAATATATCTTGTCTTAGTGAACATGGTACAACTATTCTGTCTTTAAAAAACACTATATTATTCTCTACAAACAACTCGGTTTCACTAGTCCAAAAAACTTTAATATTATCCGATAAATTACATTTTCGATCTGGCCATCTGGATTCCAGAACTTTTATCAGATTACTTAATACCGGATCTTTAGCAGTTTCATTTTGATACAATTTTAATTTGTCATTGCTAATGTTAATAGTATGAATTATTTCACTAAAATCTTTTATTTCTGGTTCACAGCTACCCTTCTTGAAATTTCGTGATAACAAATCAGCTATCAATAACTGACTACCGGGCAAATATTACAATTTTATTTTATATTTTAGCAAACGTAATTTCATACGTTGTAATCTCGAATTTGGTATGTCACCAATTTCTTTATTTATAATCCTTAATAACGGTTTATGATCAGTTACTACAATTATGTGGTGTTTAGCTGGATTAGAAGTAAGGGTGATGAAAACGAAACACAATTCACTTATAATCTTGTCTTTATTTAACACTTCCTTTTTGTATAAACTTATAAACTTACTTTCTTACAGTAAACTTGGTCTCTTTTCTTTATTCACAATCTTATAAACTGATCTTCTTTTACAAAATTCACTTAATTCACTACTTATTGACTACTTGATTTCTACTCACTACAGTCGACTTTCGATTTAATATTTCTACTACTGTACTCCTTGACTATTGATTAACTACTGTCTTTGACTACTCGTTAACTACTCTACTCCTTCACTACTGACTAACTACTGTTTTTTGTCAATCTATTCCATACCTAAATTTGACTTCTTCCTTTGTTGAATTGAGTAGGGGTTCGAACCTACGTTAACATTTCTTAAAACACGAAATCAATAACTTTACTTTCCCATGGGAATATAGAAATATTAGGTCAATCGGATGTTGACACATCGTAACTTCAATAAATCGATATTTCGAAATAGCAACGTTGACGTTTAGTCCTCATTCAAAAATGAGTTTGTTGCTTAACGACTTTCTTTTGAAATTACGATGTTGGCAATATTTTGCAACTACAACGGAAACTGAACTATTATAAATTTCGTAATTCTTTACTTATTCTGATGTCGAATGGTTGGATTTCGTAAGTATCCGATAAAGTCTCGATTCTACTTCACTACAATTATCTCTTTTCCGTATATAAATTGATGAAATTTGTTACAAGCGAATACTATAGCTAACATTTCTTTATCAATCTGTCCATAATTTAATTCCGCTGGTAGCATTGACCTTGAGGCAAAACACACAGGTTTCCCTTCCTGTAACAAACAACAACCCAGTCCATTTTTAACCGACTTCCAAAAAGGAAAAGGTTTTCAATTCCACCTGAAAATTTTTTTTTTTTTTTTTTTTAATGTATGTTCACGCCTAACTTTTTACTGGGTTGACCGATTTTGGTCATCCCAAAGAGAAAGTTGTAGAGAAAGTTCCTGGTTGGACTCCGGTTGGTTCATGGGCAAAAATGGACCATTAGGGGGGGTACCCCCCATACAAACGAAAACGTTTTTTCCGAATTTCTCAAAAACGGTGCATCTTATCAAAAAAGTCTAAGAACAAAAGTTATTTAGAATATGATTCTACATAAAACTCCCATACATCAAAATCCGATTGGAATAAATTTTAAAAAATCTGATTGGAAAGTTCGACTTCAAAGTGTAATTTTGGTACAAGTGCTCAAATTAAGATACCAATATCACCATACAGGTTTTCAATAATTGCCAGATTGGTAATTATAGCTTTTGTTATGTTTTTACGTTGTGTTCAGTCAGAGCCGTATTAACAAGTTTGAGCGCCCTGGGCTAAATAAAATTTTGCACCCTTACATAGTTTTATTGTAAAAATGCAATTTCATTTTTTAAAATATTCTTTAATTCAAAACACAGTACTAACTTAAATTACAGATACGCTAAATATAAAGAAAATTAAAAAAAAAGCAATCAAAATTTCATCGCCTCAGATCGATGGCGCCCCTGGGCTGTAGCCCAATTAGCCCTATGGTTAATTGGGCCTTGTGTTCAGTACAACACAAGGAAGGTTCTCTTATATATTTTTCCCGTGTTAACCTACCCCTTCAAACCCCTCCCTGCTTGGGATATCGAGTAAAATTCTTTGTATTGTGTTCAGTACAATATTTGGAAGATTCTTTTATATATTTCTCATCTGCGGACTTATCCCCTCAAACCCTTTGTAATTTTACCTATATTAAAAATTGAAACTAAAAACGTTCGAAATAAAAAAAAATTTTTCTAAAAAAAATAAAACCGACTTTTAAAAAAAAACTGAAAAGAGAAAAAAGCACTAAAAAGAAAAAAATAATTTCAAACTATGTCCATTAATAGCGTATTTGAAATTTGGCTTTTTTGGAGTGGCGTTAAATTTGCAACTAAAATAAATTACATACTTTCTAACCCTTAAGGCTAACTAAGAACTAAGATCGACTCCAAAAATTTTGTTGTCAAACAGATTAACTATAGACACGGCTCTTACAATAGAAATTTTACAACGATTTTATTTAGTGTAAATTTAACGCCACTCCAAAAAAGCCGAATTTCAAATACGCTATTAATGGACATAGTTTGAAATTATTTTTTTCTTTTTAGTGCTTTTTTCTCTTTTCAGTTTTTTTTTTTAAAGTCGGTTTTATTTTTTTTAGAAAAATTTTTTTAGAAACATCCGATTGAATAACAACCTCTTTATTTGGATCCAAAGGCTGTAAACTAGGGGCGTTTGCTATCTTTATTTTAATGTCGTCTAGACAAATGTCATGAACCTTTAACCATTGCAAATATACATTTTTCTTTAACAGTAATCTCATTGGTTCAGATATACTTGACAAATCCGGGAGAAATTTTCTCATATAATTGATCATTCCCAGCAAGCATTGTAATTTCTTCTTATCATTTGGAGGTTCCAATGCCATAATGGCCTGCATTCTTTCACGGTCAATTTCAATACCCTTTGATGATATTATGTGTCCTAAATATCTGACAGAATTCACTCTATATTTTATTGATATTAAACTTAACTTTTTTTTCTCTAGCTCTTTGCATGACTTTTTCTAAATTTCTATCATGTTCTTCAATCGTTTTACCACCTACTAAAATATCATCTATGTAAATAACTGTGCCTTCTAAATTTGAAAAATTTCACATGATTATATTGAATTCTCGACCGTTGTTATTCTAATATCTTAAGACTTCACGGGTTATACGGTCTGGATTAAAACTCCAATTATGTATTGAACATTATTTTATTTAATGCCTCGACGTTTCGCCTGCTGGCGCTAGGCTTCTTCAGGAGTGCTAGGATCTATGATGCACAGTTTATAATGATTAAATCTAATTGCACAATTTTTTCTACTTACATTATTTGTTGTTAAAATTTAAACAATAAAACATTGTTACAAACGTACATAGAAATAAATTAATACGTTGCACAAAATAAATAAAGATTTAAATAAAAATAAAAATCAGAAACATCCGTCCTTGTCAAATTTAAAAAAAAATTTATTTTATATTAGTCAATTTAAACGGTTTTTCCGTTCTAAAAGAGCACAATATGTTTCGTTGATATTCTCTGTGTCTGTTCTCTTATTTACTGAGTTTTTAGTGGTGTATATGTGTAATGCTTCTAGTGTCATTCTCTTATTAAAATTTTTTATAACCCGTGAAGTCTTAAGATATTTGAAAAATTTCTTTCATTAAGTTTTTGAAATGCCTGCGGTGCAATCCGCAATCCAAATGGTAATCTTAAAAATTTATAACACCCAAATGGTTTTACAAATGTACATAATACTAAGTTCACACCGACGCAAAATTACGTAATTTTGAAGTTTTCGTAATTTTGAACGAAATCTCACTCGAAATCACGAGATTTCCAGTACATTAACCTGTTTTCAAAATCACTAAAAGTTTGCAATTTCCACAAAATTAGGAACGAAATCAAGCAAAAACAATGGATACAACCCTGCATCACTTATTCAGCTCTCTTCAGTACATCAGTTTTGACATTTGTGCTGGATTGGAAAGACGGAAATATAAGAAAAAGAAGCCGTGTTCCGCACGCGAAGAGGATATATTAGCAAACAACCTACGCGGGGCAAAAAAAATGGACCTGTTTTTGATGCGATTAGATATGAAATGGAAAATAATTGTTTATTTTCATTACAGATAATTTCCATTTTCGTTTAAAGTGTCTAATTCTGTTTGCACATATTTCACCGATGTTTTGAATTGTATTATTCATCATATTACTAAAATGCATAGTAATCCTACACGAACTTCCTCGATCCATTTTTGAACTAACGTAGTTGAAATTTCAAACAGAATTACCTTAACCTCTGTGTGAACACTTTGGTTTAAGATTTAAATCATTTCGCAAAATTACGTGATTTTGCGTCAGTGTGAACTTAGTATAAGTCAGCAGAATCATTCTCTAATTTAATCTGCCAGTAACCATCTAAAAGATCTAACACAGTAAAGTATTTCACATTCGCTAATTTCACAATCGCTTGATTTAAAGACACAACCTTAACTCGCCATTTTTCTTTTCTACAATTACTAAATTCGACACCCACGACACAGGTTTGTCCACTTTTTTAACTATTTTTCTTTCAATGAGATTATTCAATGCATTTTTTAAACGTTCAAATAATGCTATAGGAACTCTTCTTGCCAATTTTACAATTGGAGATACATTAGGTTTAACTACAATTTGATATTCTCCTTCAAAAGTCCCTAACACTGTAAAAACAGTTTCAAATTTTTCAATAATTTTTTCCCGTTCTTCACTATTAATCTGATCTGTTCCATCTATTTTCGATATGAAATAAAACTCAACACGCGTTTTCAGTCCTAATATCGGAATCGAATTAGCCTCCACTACGACAAAACGTTGATCTGTTTCCATATCATTAATAGTACACTTTAAATTAACAATACCCAATGTTTTAATGTTAGAACCACCATACCCTTGCAATTTAAGCTCATTTTTAACAATGTTTGCGTCTCGAATTGAATATATTTCAATAATTGAATACATTTTTAAAAGCTTTTATTTAGCTCGCTATCTTGTTTGTTTGTTTGTTTGTTTGTTTGTTTGTTTGTTTGTTTGTCGGGGTCAAATCTTGCAATCAAATTTTGACCCACTTCCTCATCCGATTCACTTGAAATTTTGTACACTTATATAAGTCCGATGACAATACAATATTTTCTCTACTTCGTCCTTGTAAGGATAAGAGAAGGTCCTGTAAGGATAACGTAATTATCCTTTTCTCCAAATTTTCCGGAAAAAATCCATTCTGGGGGTTTTTGGGGTCGCTGAATCCGAATCTGTCATTAAAAAGTCTGTAAGGATAACGGAAGGTCCTGTAAGGATAACGTGATTATCCTTTTCTCCAAATTTTCCGGAAAAAAATCTATCCTGGGGGTTTTTGGGGTCGCTGAATCCGAATCTGTCATTAAAAAGTCTGTAAGGATAACGGAAGGTCCTGTAAGGATAACGTGATTATCCTTTTCTCCAAATTTTCCGGAAAAAAATCTATCCTGGGGGTTTTTGGGGTCGCTGAATCCGAATCTGTCATTAAAAAGTCTGTAAGGATAACTGAAGGTCCTGTAAGTATAACGTGATTATCCTTTTCTCCAAAATTTCCGGAAAAAAATCTATTCTGGGGGTTTTTGAGGTCGCTAAATCCGAATCTGCCATTAAAAAGTCTGTAAGGACATCTCAAATGTAAGGATACATATTCGAAGACTAAAAAGAACAAAATAAAAAAAATAAAAAAAAAATTTTTAAAAAAAAGCTTTTATTAAAAAATAATGCACTAAAAAGGAAAAAATAATTTTCTGGACG
Source organism: Chrysopilus asiliformis (assembly GCA_964034945.1). Lineage (NCBI taxonomy): Eukaryota > Metazoa > Arthropoda > Insecta > Diptera > Rhagionidae > Chrysopilus > Chrysopilus asiliformis. The sequence continues at coordinate 52,797,127 of OZ035962.1, read as the reverse complement.
CTGTGTATCACAAATATAAAAGCTTTTAAAAAGCGAGATAAATTTTTATTTTATTGTTTTATGCTTTATCTCGCTTTTTAAAAGCTTTTATATTTGTGATACACAGCGTCCAGAAAATTATTTTTTCCTTTTTAGTGCATTATTTTTTAATAAAAGCTTTTTTTTAAAAAAATTTTTTTATTTTTTTTATTCTTTAAAGTTGTTTTTATGTTAAAGTTGAGAGGCTTTAAACAGAATTCTCTGTGCCAAAAATGAACGTTCTATCTCAATTGGATCAAAAAATTTTGCGAAAAAAATCAATATGACAAGGTATGGAAAAAGGGTCGATTATCATATTTTTAATTTTTCCGGTGAAATACAAAAAGGATAAACTTCAGTTTTAATAGGCGTTTAAAAATATGCAATCAGTAGATCGCAGTATGATCCACATTAAATCCCTTTTTGTTGCATTTATGGCAACCAAAGTGAGAAGGTTGATGGCTTATTGATTTACAATATGACTTAGCAGGTGCCTCACAAGTAAACAAACAAAAAGGAAAAAGGCATCCTGTTAGTGCAATAATTAATTGAAATCCGATTTTCGCCGACAACAAAAGGACAAGACTGCTCAACATTAGTAATTGGCCAGAAAACTTTTCATGAACGTTTGAATAATGGTAGTCCAGCTATATCGAAATTTGTAACGATTCCGTTCAACTTTGACAACAAAGAATTTTTAATGGAAGTGATGGAATTTGGTTGAACTATCGGCACACAGCTTTGTTCTTTTTGGGAATAAGCGCTTGCCTCGAAATTGCCCCATCAAGTCCAAATTCGTTGAGGATTTTTAAAAAGTCATTGGAAGCTTTAACAGAAATATTGTGCTTAACATGCAATGACTTAGTTTTGCAGCTAATTAGGATTTCTGATTGCCACTTATTTCTATATCAGAAGTATCTGATGCATCGCTAAAATATTCTAAAAAAAATCTCCATTATTAGGCAATCAATTTAATGCAACTCATGAAGAATAATTACTTACAAAACGTATAGAACTCGATTTACGCGACCCAAACACGACAAGGTGGCGAATGCCTCCGGAAGACGTCGAATAATCCGCGGTACAACTATGAAAAGTCATCCGAAAATGTGCGTTAAGTGCTAAACAAATGGGAACGTCAACGGCGGGCGTTCGCGTTACATTTTTTTCCTCCCTACACATGAAAAAAGAAGGTGTCTGTCTCGTAGAGACGGCCAGAAGACGTGGATCCGCCTAAAACGATCGCCAATAGATATTTAAGTAAGAAATTTTAGTCAAAAGGAAATTAAAGGAACAAATTTTTATTTAAAAATAATTTTATTTATAATTGGTTTATGATAAGAGTAGTATGAAATAAATATCATACGTACAGTTTCAAAACGCTCCCATTTCTAGTCTTTCGTTCTGCTCCTAAGGAGGAATTGAAGCCAGTGGAAAATAAAAATCACTCTCTAGAGAACGAAATTCAGCATTTCAGTAAAACGCTCCAAATAACGAGACAAAAATTATGGTTCTTACGTTCTTGCTCTTAAGATCTTTACATTTGCGTTTTGTTTTTACGTTCTTTGAGAACAAAACTTTAATGCTGGGAGCGAAATATCGCTTTCTCACTAATGAAATACATACTTATATATGTGTGTGCATCATACCCAACAGCCATTGCTCGAAGCTTTCATTAATTTTTATGCGAGACCCACAAACTGCTTTGAACAAGGAGTGAAAAATAAAATACAAACAATTTCGTTTTTAATTTGGGGGGAGAACGAAAAATGTGCTTCGCTCGTTCCGGCTCCTAAGAACAGTACCGCGGAGCTCAAAATTTCTCTCTTTAGAGAACGAAAGAGAAAGCATAAAAAATACACACAAAGAAAGCATAAAAAGAGTATAAATATGAAATCTGTACTACAAGCAGCAAACACAGCATAACAGCGGCAGTGAAAATTTAGATTTTGATTTTTAAAAAATCATTGAACATGGTTTAACATAACAAAATATTCTAAACAATGCTTTAATGTAGGCCGCATTTTATAACACAGTTTCTGTTCGGATGTCACCACAAACTATCGAGTATCATCGATTGCATCATGGCAGCAAGCAGATTTTCTAATTTGTACTCCTATAACCAAAATCTAAGACGTATCCACGCCAAAAAGTATTTCTCTTGCACTCATAGACAAAGTGCTTCTCTTATACACATGATGCCGAAATAACCAAATAAAAAATAAATATTTCATAACCTTTTTCGAAAATATGGATCACAATAAATATTATAAAGTTAATTTTTTCATTTCAAATTTCAAATCAAGCTTTTAGAACTCGTATCAGATAGCTTCAATCAACATTTAGTGTAATTTTACTCGTTGTTGTACTACATAAGGCGTATGATGCAATAAATGAAAGAAAAGCCCAAATTAGTTTTAAAGGTAGAAGTCCGAAATGGAGCACTTTAGCGAGGAATGATGAACACTAACAAAGGCAATTGAAATAAAAAAATAATATTCAAGAAGTGATTTTTGTGCAACACTCATTCTTGAACTGCATTTCAAGGGTTTAGATTTTCAAAATTCAAAACGGAATGTCCTGTAACGATAACGTGATTATCCTTTTCTCCAAATTTTCCAGAAAAAAATCTATTCTGGGGTTTTTTGGGGTCGCTGAATCCGAATCTGTGATTAAAAAGTCTGTAAGGACAACGGAAGGTCCTGTAAGGATAACGTGATTATCCTTTTCACCAAATTTTCCGGAAAAAAAATCTATCCTGGGGGTTTTTGGGGTCGCTGAATCCGAATCTGTCATTAAAAAGTCTGTAAGGACAACGGAAGGTCCTGTAAGGATAACGTGATTATCCTTTTCACCAAATTTTCCGGAAAAAAATCTATCCTGGGGGTTTTTGGGGTCGCTGAATCCGAATCTGTCATTAAAAAGTCTGTAAGGATAACGGAAGGTCCTGTAAGGATAACGTGATTATCCTTTTCTCCAAATTTTCCTGAAAAAATGTATTCTGGGGGTTTTTGAGGTCGCTGAATCCGAATCTGTGATTAAAAAGTCTGTAAGGATAACGGAAGGTCCTGTAAGGATAACGTGATTATCCTTTTCACCAAATTTTCCGGAAAAAAAATCTATCCTGGGGGTTTTTGGGGTCGCTGAATCCGAATCTGTCATTAAAAAGTCTGTAAGGACAACGGAAGGTCCTGTAAGGATAACGTGATTATCCTTTTCACCAAATTTTCCGGAAAAAAAATCTATCCTGGGGGTTTTTGGGGTCGCTGAATCCGAATCTGTCATTAAAAAGTCTGTAAGGATAACGGAAGGTCCTGTAAGGATAACGTGATTATCCTTTTCTCCAAATTTTCCTGAAAAAATGTATTCTGGGGGTTTTTGAGGTCGCTGAATCCGAATCTGTGATTAAAAAGTCTGTAAGGATAACGGAAGGTCCTGTAAGGATAACGTGATTATCCTTTTCACCAAATTTTCCGGAAAAAAAATCTATCCTGGGGGTTTTTGGGGTCGCTGAATCCGAATCTGTCATTAAAAAGTCTGTAAGGATAACGGAAGGTCCTGTAAGGATAACGGAAGGTCCTGTAAGGATAACGTGATTATCATTTTCTCCAAATTTTCCTGAAAAAAATGTGTTCTGGGGGTTTTTGGGCTCGCTGAATACGATTCTCAAGTTAAAAAGCCTGTAAGGACATCTCAAATGTAAAGCTATATATTCGAAGACTAAAAAGAACAAAATAAAAAAAAATTGAAAATTTTTTTTTAAAAGGTTTTATTAAAAAAAAATGCACTAAAAAGAAAAAAATAATTTTCTGGACGCTGTGTATCACAAATATAAAAGCTTTTAAAAAGCGAGATAAAGCATAAAACAATAAAATAAAAATTTATCTCGCTTTTAAAAAGCTTTTATATTTGTGATACACAGCGTCCAGAAAATTATTTTTTTCTTTTTAGTGCATTCTATTTTAATAAAAGCTTTTTTTAAAAAAATTTTTTTTATTTTTTTTTTAAATGTATAACTTTAGACAATACAGTCATTGAGTTATACGTTTTAAAATGTTTTAGTGGACGTCAATGCTTATAATATACTTGATTACTTCATGGGTGCAAATACAAAAATGAGCGAAACAAAAATTGAATTATTAAAAATTCGCCAAAAACGAAATTTATTTAGTAATTTCATTTGAAAACTTTTGAAGTGCTGTTTTAATATGTTACACTTAATAGGAATCAATTAAACACCTCCTTTGATATAGACACGTTTTTTTTGTACACCGTTTATTTTGTACAACATAACCTCAAACATCAGCAGATGATTTGGTTAGTTTTCAACCCTATTTGTTCAAACAAGGTTGGTAAAATATCTCTATTTACTCGTACAAGGTTGATAATGGGGTCAAGGGATCACATTAGAAATAGAGAGTCAAAATGTGTAAAAAAGAATATACTTCATTATATACTTAATTGGTATGGAGTGTTTTTTTTTTTACTTTTATTAAAGATTATGTAATATTGAATACAAAACAAACATTATTGCAGTATATTAACACATTTATTTAAAATTAATTACTGAAAAACACAACTGTGTACAACGAGTTCAATATTCGGAATGAAGATTTTAATTTATTGACAGGAAAAACTCGCATAGGTAACTATTATTATTTTCTCTAATACCTTCCCTCGAGATTAGCCTGGCATTATCATACTTAAACCTTGTATGCAAAATAAATGTTTCGGTCTTGGTAATCCTTTAGTTAATACATCAGCTATCATGTCTGTAGTAGATATGTGAAATATGTTCAATATTTTATTTTCCAAAACTTCTCTAATAAAATGATACTTTATATCAACATGCTTTGTTCTTGCATGGAAAACTGGATTTTCTGCCAGTTTCAATGCACCAGCGTTATCGCCAAAAATCTCAATATTTTATATATAATTTTCGAATCCTAATTCTTCCATCAGTCTTCTTAAATGAGTACATTCTCTTGTAGCATCAGCTAAAGCCATGTATTCAGCTTCAGTTGAAGATTGTTCCACTGTCCTTTGTTTTCTGGAATCCCAAGAAATTGGACCTCCACCTAGGAGAAAAGTATATCCAGTAAACGATCTTCTATCAATTACACAATTTCCCCAATCAGCGTCTACATATCCGCAAAGATTATTTGACAAATTATTCTTTTTATAAACAATACCATAATCAATAGTTCCTTTCAGATAACGTAGTACACGTTTAGCAGCATTCCAATATGTTCTATCATAACAATCATTAAATTGTCCAAGAAAAACTAATCGCGAAACTTATATCAGGTCTTGTTGTTACTGATAGGTAGGTAAGTGAGCCTACTAATTCCCTATATGGTATTTTTACAATTTCTTCTTCATTTCTATTCGACAAAAACTTAATTAAATTCGTATGTGTACATACTGGTGTCGATACGGGTTTGCAATCTTCCATATCAAAACGTTTTAGAATATCTAAAATGTATCCCTTTTGTTGAAGAATAATTCCGTTTTATATTTTCTTAAAAGTAATTCCCAGACATTGATTGATTTCCCCAATATCCTTGACTTCAAAATTTTTAGATAATATTTTTTTACATTTTTAATGGCATCAATATTTTGAGATATTATTAAAATGTCATCTACATAAACTATTATATAAGTTTTATAGGTGCCTCTACTCATTATATAAACACACGGATCGGATGTTATTGATTTTGCTCCAATACACTTAAAAACTTGACTTAATTTATTGTCACCAAAATCGACCAGTTTGACGCAATCCATATAATGATTTTTTTAATAAGCAAACTTTCATTCCAGTACTAAAACATGTCAGTAACATTTTACATTTTTCCCTGATTTCAATGTACGAATTGTGTTTTGTCGAGCAACAGGAGCAAAAGTTTCATTACCCTCATCCGTATTTCATTTAAAGTTACTTAAAAGTATTTCATGTGTCAAATTGACACAATACCAGAAAATCCCATATTTTTAGTGTTAATTGTAACCAAATTAAGTTTTCTTGATTAATCATTATTTTTTTTATTGAGAAAAGCAAAAAAAATAATTTGGTCTTATTAATAATATACAAAATTACATAAAAAAGGAATCAAGAAAATTGAACGTTGGTTCCACATTTTTCACAAATTGTGAAACGGTGAGATGGACAAGTAGATTTTACACATTTATCACATCGTACACTGTGGACATTGGAATTAGATTTTTTTTTTGGAAACGATGGCAAATTGTATTCCTGTTGATACTATTTCAATTCAAATAAAAAATGTGCATGAAATATCTTTTTGACGCAGCGTAATGTTTAAGCTTTTACCATTGTGTCAATTTGACACATGAACGACAGATTAAGGGATTTTTTTGTACAGCGACCATGTGACACCTAACGGTAAATCCAATTAGAAAAATTAAAAATTCATATACGATTTTTACCTTGCGCCAAAATCTCAGATCAATTTAATAAAAAAACAATGAAATAAGTGGATTTTAATTCGAAAATTGTGTCAAATTGACACGAAATACGGATTAGGGTTAAAATGAATTCCAGGTTGTTGATTGAATCTTTGAGCAACTAATTTGGCTTTTCTTTTATCAAAACGTCCAACTGCTTTATATTTATTTCTAAGAATCATTCTACTTCCCATTATCTGTTTATCTTTTGGACGATCTACTAATATCCATTTGTCATTCTTGACTATAGATTTAAATTCATCTCCCATAGTTTCAAGCCATTCATTTGCATCTGGCCCTGATAAAGCTTTATGTAATGGAATTTCACAATTAAAACTACATTCTGTTATATTTACTTCATGGTAGATTTTTTGTGGTCGTCCGGGTAAACCTGTTTTTAATAATTTCGGTCTTCCAGGTCCTCTTCTATGATTATCCCGTTCCTCATTCTCGTTTTCTTCTTCAATATTTTCTAATTCTTCTTCTCTGGAAATGTTCATTTCAATTTCGTGAGAATTATCCTGTTCCATGATATTTTCACTTCCATTAGATAAATTTGACTGCCTGATTTGTGTTTGAGAATTATCCCGTTCCCTGATGTTTTCACTTTCATTAGAAGCATTTAACTGCCTGATTGGTGTTACTGATTGAATTTCTAATAATTCTGATCCAGATTCTTCTTCCGATTTTTCTAAGAAAGTTATAAGTTTCTTTCCTTCACAGCTCCTTGTTTCCTCATAAAACTTTACATCCCGGCTAATTTCGATTTTTTTATCTTCGGGAATCCAAATTTTGTAACCTTTATATTGTTCTGCGTAGCCAATGAATACACCTTCCCTACTTCGAGGCTCTAATTTTTCCCTTCCAGGTTTGCGATTCAGTAAATATACTTTGGATCCAAATATTCTTAAATTCTCAACATTTGGCTGTAACTTATTCCAAAGTTCAAATTGTGTTTTAGATTCTAAAGTACTTGATGGACATCGATTTCTTATGTAATTTGCTGATTTCACCGCTTCAACCCAAAAAATTTCTAGTGAATTCTGGTATAGCGTTCTATTCTTCCGTTCAGAAATACCATTTTGCTCGGGATTATAAGGTATGGTTAATCTTCTTGTAATTCCTTTTTCTTTTAACAAATTTTCAAATTCTTTGTTAAAAATTTAATTCTTTTTCTTTTCTGAGTTTCCATCATAGCAATAACTTCACGAGTTTTATTAACAACTTGTGAATTTGAATTAATAAATCTGACCTCACACCAACGTAAATAATCGTCTATAAATTCAATGAAATATTTGGCTTTTCCATGAGACTCTACACGCATCGGACCACATACATCCGTATGAATTAAATCGAGGATTTCGGATTGTCTTTTAGATTGTTTTGGAAAAGGAGTTCGAGTCATTTTTCCCTTACAACACACATCACACGAAATCGAAAAATTATTACACTCCCGTAAATTAAGTCCAATTATTACATTATTTTTAAAAGCATTAATTAAATCTTTAAAATTGAAGTGCCCCATACGACGATGCCAAATTTCTAATGATTCTTTATTTTGTTGTGAAATTAAACATGAATCATTTAGTTCTCGCGCATAATAAAGTTCGCCTATACGATCGGCAATAAGTTTTATTTTGCCATCACTTCCATATACAAACGCGTTATCACATTTAAACAGTATCTCACAACCATTATCTGTCATTTTACTTACAGATAGTAAGTTAGTTCTTAACTCCGGCACATGTAACGTATTATTTAAAGTAATATTTTTTACTTCTCCGCACACTTCTGTTTTAAACGAAGCAACACCAGTAGCAATAATTTTTGTCGAATTATTATTCGCTAAATTCAAATCATGATTAATATAGTTATTAAATTTAATAAAATCACGATTTTCATTGCTCATATGAGAAGTTGCACCGCTATCTAAACACCACTTCTTTGAAAAACAATCTCTTGACTCATTTAAAGCAATTTCTTCAACTTGTTGAGCCGAATTTTGATATTTTTGGTTTTTGCTATTTTTAAATTTACAGTCATTTGCTTTATGTCCAAATTTCCTACAATAATGACATTGAAATTGAAATTTTTTATCTTTATTTGGAAAATTCTGCGGTTTTTTATTTAATTCAGTTTTCTCTATATTTTTTGATAGATTTTTCCAATGTTTTTTATAAGAAAACATTGCATTTTCTGGCAAATTCCTTAAATTATTATTTCGAGCATCATATTCCTCAATAATTTTAATTTTTAGGGTATTCGGATCAGGCAATATATCACGTGATTCAATTGCGCATCGAAAATTTTCGAAACTTGCTGGTAAACTTTATAATAACATGATTGCCAACGAATCCGAATTAATATCTACACTCATGTCCCCTAATTTATCAACTGCATCAAAAAATTGATTTAAATGATCCCGAATATTATCGCATTCATTCATCCGATGTAATGTTAATTTTTTTAATCAAGCTGCTTTTCGGGCTGGTCCCTTTGATTGGTAAACTTCTATATGCTTCAACCAAACTTCATTTGAAGTTTCGTAGCCTTTAACTTGCTTGAATTCAGACGGATTAATACATAAAATTATATCTGACCTGGCTTTATTGTCGTTACTTATCCATTTTTGAATTTCCTCGCTGTTTTCAGTATTTAGAATTGGTTTCTGGAAACTCTCGTTGATATAATTCCAGGTATCATTTTTTATTAAAACTGCTTCCATCTGCATCTTCCATGTGTCGTAATTATCCTTGGATAAAGGCTCAATTCTTGATATATTCACAGCCATTCTTCTTAATTGTTTTCCAACACACGTATAACACAACGAATCAACTTAAATGTTTATCGAATTATATTTTTCGGATTCTGGGCCCATAACCTATCAAAGATTAATAAGTTGAGTCTTCTCGGGTTATACGGTCTGGATTAAAACTCCAATTATATGCTGAACATTATGTATTATATGCCTCGACGTTTCGCCTGCTAGCGCTAGGCTTCTTCAGGAGTGCTTGGATTTATGATACACTTTTATCGATAATTAACTCTAATTGAACAATTATTTTTTACTCACAATTTTGTTGTTAAGATTTAAACAATAAAACACTATTACAAACGTACATAAAAATAAATTAATACGTTGCACGAAGTACATAAAAAATATTAAAATAAAAATCAGAAACATCCGTCCTTGTCAAAATTTAAAACTTTATTTTATATTATAAGTCAAATTCAAACCGTTTTTTTCCGTTCTATGTTTCGTTTATATTCTCTGTGTCTGTTCTCTTATTGATTGAGTTTTTTGTGGTGTATATGTGCAATGCTTCTAGCGTCATTCTCTTATTAAAATTTTTTTCTTTACAAAGAATTTTTGTTTTGTCAAAGTTGGAGGCATGATTAAAATTAATGCAATGCTCCGATAACGCTGTTTTGTTTGAAGATTTAGATTTTATATCTGATCTATGGCCCGCGATTCTGCTTTTTAAATGTTGGCTTGTGGTGCCAACATATTTAGAATTACAAGAGATATTGTTCGTACCCGAGCATGGAATTTCATAGACTATGTTAGATTGCAGGAGTCTCGGAATTTTATCGTTTAATCTCGTGTAACATTTGTTAATTGTTTTAAGCGGTTTGAAAGCTGTTTTTATGTTACCATCATTCTGTTTAATAAGGAGTTTTAGATTTTCCGAGAAACTACACCTACACTCCTAAAACATGGGCTTACCATTCCGTCATTAATAGTGATGGTGTCGTTGTTTGTATTGTTCTGTGATTTCATGATTTGTGCTTTTATTATTTTATTTGTAAAATTCAGAGGGTAACCGTTTTCGTTTAAAATGTTTTTGACAATGTTGATATTTTTCTTATGGAATTTTGAGTCGCTTAAATTTAAAACTTTCCTGACGAGATTCGTTGCCGTATTGATTTTATGATGTTTAGGATGATGTGAATCGAAATGGAGCATTCTACCTGATGAAGTAGGTTTTACCAATCAAAATTAAGATCAATTCAATCTCGAATGACTTTCACATCCAAATACGGTAGAATACCTTCCGATTCTTCCTCCACAGTAAATTGCAACTTATTGTGGAAAGAATTTAGTCCAGATAATGTCTCTGATACTTTGTTTTTTTGGCAAAATCATGAACAAATCATCCACATATTTTATACATAATTTTGGCTTAGCAGGTTGTTCACCTAACGACTCATCTAACAACTCCTCCATAATTAAGTCCGCCAAAATTGGCGATAGCGGACTGCCCATTGGTAGTTCAAAAATTTGTCTGTAATTTTGATCATTGAATGTAAAATAATTACATTCAATAATGCAAAATTTCAGAGCTTCTAAAAACTTGGCTTTCGAAATATTTGTGACTTTAGAAATTACATTCCATCGTTTATCAATTATTTTTAAAACATTAAAAGCCGGGACGTTAGTAAACAAGGACTTAACATCAAAGGATACCATAAACTCACTGGGTGATATTTTAATACCAGTAACACGATTTTTAACTTCTTCTGAGTTTTTTACATTATATGTCGAATTTTTTGTTATTTGATTTAAAATTTGAGATAAGAATTTAGCTAATTGGTAAGACGGGGAGTCAATAGATGAGACAATAGGTCGCATAGGACACTTCTCCTTATGCACCTTCGGTAGGGCATACAACTTAGGAGATACCGCAGTATACGAGATCATTTTTCTTTTATCTGAATCCGAAATAAAATTATTAGAAGCTAAAGATTTAATTATTTCATTATTTTTTGTTTGTAGTCTGCTAGTGGGATCAGATCTTAGTTTTCTGTATGTTGTTGTGTCATTGATGAGTTCATTCATTTTTGTGAGATATTCATTTCTGGACATGGCCACCGTTACATTGCCTTTATCTGAGTTTACAATAATGATGTTTTTATTTTTCGCAAGGAATTCCACCGTATCATCAAAAATTTTAAGTAAAAATTTATTCGAAAATTTATTTGTTCGTTTTTGTTCAAAATTCCATAACATTTTACTGAAAGCCGCTCTGGCAACCCCACGTTTATGTGTGTCGGCTATTAAAGATTATGTAATATTGAATACAAATCAAACATTATTGCAGTATATTAACACATTTAAAATTAATTACTGAAAAACGCAACTGTGTACAACGAGTTCAATATTCGGAATGAAGAAAATATTTTAATTTATTGACAGGAAAAACTCGTAACTATTATTATTTTCTCTAATAACTTTACTACCTAATGTCTTCTAAACGCCTACCCTGACGCAAAAATCGTTGCAGCAAAAATGAAGCACTTGTATTCCTATTAATTTATTACAAGTTTAGTCCTAGGATCCCCCGGATGCATCAAGTGGAGATCTTGACAAAAAACTAATTTAGAATCGATTTTATATACACTCAAAATTAATGGCATTACGGATTGAGAACGGAATTTTTTTCTTTACAGAGGAAGTCGGGGTACAGAGGAATAATGACGGATTTTTGTTTTGCAATGATTTTTTTTGTCATTTGGTTTTTTTTAGTTTTAGAACTACTCGTTTTTTGATGCAATAAAATTTTCTATACCTTTATCTTTTAGAAGAAATGAACATCTCAAACTGCGTTTCCAATTTTCTCAAAAACTAACGGCGTTTTTTGTGGTTCTTTGTTGGAAATAAATTGCAAATCTAGAATATTTCCACAACTTTACTTTTACTTCTACCGTTATTCGGTATTTTTGTGCTCGAGTATTCTTATTTGTATGTAAAAAAATGTTACTCATCAAAATTTCAAAATTTAAAGAGTAGACAATTATTTTATTTTAATGTTTCCTCTTACTATAGAGATATCCTATAATTACATAATTATATTAAAGTATTTTTTGATAAGTTATGGGCTTATAATAATACACACTGAAATATGAACTGACATGTTGTGTAAATTAGATTTTTGAGACAAAATTTTTCCTTAGCATCATATAAAATATCAGTTGTGACATAGATTAATACTATAAGATATTTCAAGCGCGAGCAATTGAAGGCCATTACAATTGACCACAATCTCCAAGAACTTAAAATGGTGGCCACAGAATACAGAACACAAACTAAATGAAAAAAAACCATGTAATCAAAAACGAATAACCCAGAAATGCCCAGAGCTTGGCATTTTTATTGGCTATAGAGCAGACGTGGGCAAGAGAAAATTAAAAAGGGCCAAACATATACCAACAAGCCAAAATATACTTCAGAAAATCGAGTACACTGTGAGAAAATGTCTTTAAACTGACTACAAACGAACCTTTTTTTATTGCTTTCGAATTACATGAATTAGTTTTCTGCTCTGGTATAACATTAGCAGTGCATGTTGTTTTCTTTAGAAAGTCTTCTTTTAATTTTGCAAAAATCAATTTTCTGCTTTCACCATCAAAATCAAAATAGTGGGATAGTAATAGCGTTTATTTATTATAATATTGGTACCAAGTTCAAAAGTTATATTACATTTTTATTCAGACTCTTTGTTTTCAATTTCAATAAATGACACGAGCGGCTTATGATAACTAAAGTATAACATGAAGGCTTTGGTTTGGGTTTGATCAATATATCTTTGAAATACTTAAAATCATAGGGATTTTATCGTAATCTTTTTAAAAATCCGCGATATTTCTGATGTGTACTTTAGCAAATTATCGTGGATAAATTCAATAATTGTATTTATTGATTGGTTGGGAGAAATGTAAATTGCCACAGCTATAACTGATTTATTATGGTCCAATCGGGTGCCGGTCAATTTATCGTAAACAATTTATCGTGAACAATTTTATCGTGAACAATTTATCGTAAAACAACTAGCATACCCTTCGTTGGCAGCTAAGAGTTTTTTTGTGTAAATTTTAGAATGCCAAAAAAAACATAAATAACTTAAAAATTTTTGGGAAAAAATGTTATTCTTATAGGACCTTCCGTTTCGAATTTTGAAATTCCAACTCCAGATTCGTGATAAGCAACCCTGAAAACCTCCCAAAGCCTGTTTTTGCGAGAAAAATTGGAAAAAGGACATTTCCGTTATCCTTACAGGACCTCCCGTTTAGCATTTGAAAAATCGAACACCGGATTCGCGATCAGCGACCTCGAAAATTCCTTAGTCTCAATTGTTTCAAGAAAAATTGGAAAAAGGACATTTGCGTTATCCTTACAGGACCTTCCGTATAGCATTTGAAAAATCGAACACCGGATTCGTGATCAGCGACCCCAAAAACCCCATAGTGCCAATTTTTCCGGGGAAAAATGGGAAAAAGGATATTTTCATTATCCTTACAGGACCTTCCGTTTCGAATTTTGAAAATCTAATACCGGATTCGTGATCAGCGACCCCAAAAACCCTATAACGCAAATTTTTCCGGGGAAAAAGGATATTTACATTATCGTTACAGGACCCTCCGTTTCGAATTTTGAAAATCTAATGCCGGATTCGTGATCAGCGACCCCAAAAACCCTATAGTGCAAATTTTTCCGGGGAAAAATGGGAAAAAGGATATTTACATTATCCTTACAGGACCTTTCGTTTCGAATTTTGAAAATCTAATACCGGATTCGTGATCAGCGACCCCAAAAACCCTATAACGCAAATTTTTCCGGGGAAAAAGGATATTTTCATTATCCTTACAGGACCCTCCGTTTCGAATTTTGAAAATCTAATACCGGATTCGTGATCAGCGACCCCAAAAACCCTATAGTGCAAATTTTTCCGGGGAAAAATTGGAAAAAGGACATTTGCGTTATCCTTACAGGACCTTCCGTATAGCATTTGAAAAATCGAATACCGGATTCGTGATCAGCGACCCCAAAAACCCCATAGTGCCAATTTTTCCGGGGAAAAATGGGAAAAAGGATATTTTCATTATCCTTACAGGACCTTCCGTTTCGAATTTTGAAAATCTAATACCGGATTCGTGATCAGCGACCCCAAAAACCCTATAACGCAAATTTTTCCGGGGAAAAAGGATATTTACATTATCCTTACAGGACCTTCCGTTTCGAATTTTGAAAATCTAATACCGGATTCGTGATCAGCGACCTCAAAAACCCTATAGTACAAATTTTTCCGGGGAAAAATGGGAAAAAGGATATTTACATTATCCTTACAGGACCTTCCGTTTCGAATTTTGAAAATATAATACCGGATTCGTGATCAACGACCCCAAAAACCCTAAAATGCAAATTTTTCCGGGGAAAAATGGGAAAAAGGATATTTACATTATCCTGACAGGACCTTCCGTTTCGAATTTTGAAAATCTAATACCGGATTCGTGATCAGCGACCCCAAAAACCCTAAAATGCAAATTTTTCCGGGGAAAAATGGGAAAAAGGACATTTTCATTATCCTTACAGGACCTTCCGTTTCGAATTTTGAAAATCTACATAGCTAAAAACCTGCTCCTGGCAACACAGATCATTTTCAGCCTTATTCCCCTAGCCGGCGGGACGTGTAACGCCACGCAAATTTTTTCTCGATCGAATGAAATTTTCTTATTCTAGTAGACGTAGAAACGCAGTTTTATTCAGCCCCGCGCTGAATTTTTTGACAATTAGCTGATTTGATACGCATGAAGTTTTATTTGTTCAATTAAATGATTGTACTGCATCTAGTTAGTTTTTCCTGACCTTCAAAACTTATATTTAGTTAAAATTCATTGAATGTATAAATAAAATTCACATTTTTATTCAAACTTTCTATCAGTGTTGTTCCTCTACGCGTAGACTTTAATTCTCTACACCGGTTTTACTAATAGCTGTCGCTAGAGATATGTATACATTTCTACGATTTGGCATCTATGTCATATTTTTCTATTGACATTAATCTTCAAAACTACACAAGTTACGTTCCGTCAAAATAACAACGTCATAGCGTTAAAGCTGTTTGAAAATGTCAAGTTTTGTGCCTGAAAACGTGCATTCGCGGCACGCGTTACTTTTTTTCTTTAATCAAAAGAAAAAGGCCGCTTAAAGCCATCGTTTGCTAGTAAAGACTTACGGTGATCATTCCCCAACCATAAAAAACATATGAAACGTGGTTTCGACAATTCAAAAGTGGTGATTTCAACATCCAGGACAAAAAACGTGTCTGGTGGGACCAGATTGGTGTCGTATATTATGAACTGTTGAAACCTGGAGAAACAGTTAATACTGATCGCTACCGACAACAAATGATCAATTTGAACCATGAATTGATCAAAAAACGTCCGCAATACGCTGGAAGACATGGTAAGGTGATTTTGCAGCATAACAACGCGCCGTCTCAAACAGCAAAATCGGTCAAAGAAGTGTTCAAATCACTTGGATGCAAAGTATTACCGCACCCGCTGTACTCTCCAGACCTGGGTCCATCTGACTACCATCTTTTTGCATCGATGGGGCACGCGCTTGCAGAGCAGCACTTCGCCGATTTCGAAGAAGTGAAAAAATGGCTCGATGAGTGGTTTAGCTCGAAGGAGAAACAGTTCTTTTGGGATGGCATCCATAAATTGCCTGGGAGATGGGTAAAATGTGTAAAATCAAATGGACAATACTTTGAATAAATAAATTTTAACTATCCATTGTAAATAAGACGTTTTCGTTAGCGAAAAAACCGGAAAAGACTTACCGACACACCTGGTATATCTAATACTATATAGGAAATGGCCTATTACAAGAAATGGCGAGGCGCTGGTGTGCCTAAAGAGTTAAATTTATATGAAAACTCGCCAACTGGGCTCCTCAGCGACACCAGCGTCGTGCCTTTATTGTCTTTTTTGCTTGTATGTGAATCTAACCGTGGCCATCGTAAGTACGGGCCGGATGGCAAAAGTAATGACGTCACAGAATACTACATAGAAACTACTTATCAAATGGGAAAAATGCAATAGCAAAGCAGTTAATACTCGATTCGTCACGTTTATTAAATATTCCAGGGCCTTATCAGGGAACTCGAATCGAAAGTCAAAAGCACGGAAATGTTTGAAGCGGTATCAGCTAACTCGATTTAGATCAAATATTTATTATTCATTTTCGGAAATTAACTCGAACACTTTTCAGCCGCCGAAAATGAAACTCGAAAAGAAAATTTAAGTCATTTCAATGTTTTTTTATGTAAGGATTTTTTTTCTTGCATTATATATTTAAATTGCTTGGAAAATCTATAAAAAATTAGGAAAAGTTGGCTCTAACATATAATATTTAGTTAATTACGATGATATACGAAGTCCATTCCGTATGAATTTTCTTAGAATTCTTGGATTAAAACCCGGTCATCACATTCATCATTTTAATCTGGCACCTATTTCACATCACTTTTATTCACACTTATCACTTTTATTGACATTTGGAAAAAGAAAATAGATTTTTTTTTGTGCGTAGAGCTACATTTCGCGACACAAGTTCGCGGCATTTCTACAAAACAAACATGAAATGTAATTCCAAATTGTGGAAAACATAAATGAAAAGAGGTAGCACTAAATTTATACACTTGATTTGTGAATTTTTCTATAATTTTTTATTATTTATTTGTTTTTAAAGATTTTCACATCTCACAGTTCACTTTTGAGGTTACAAATAATTTCACTGAAAATACAACTTTTTCGGTGAAAATTCAATGTAATTCACAATCCACGCATAACTAAGTCTATAAAATAAAGACACTCATCGAAAAAACAATGAAATTAAACGTTTTTGCTACTATTTCGGCGAAGCAAAAAGCGCACGCGTTCAACCGGCACAGCTGTCAACGATAAACTACCAAGTAGTAAATGATGACGTCACATCGTTTGACATTTATCATGCCTCTGGCCCGTTCTTACGATGGCCACGATCTAACCTTATTTCCTATCGTTTTATGCAGTCAGTACGTGACCACAGTGAAATTGTGTACGACAACTCTCAACGGAATTGAGCTAAAGACTAGAAACAAACGTGTTTTTCGAAAAAATTAAACAGATAATCTTAAATGAGCAAAGCCATCCCATACAAATGAATCAGTTTTTTAAATAAACGGTTCGTTATATTGAAAAATGTGTGAAACAAAAATGGTTTTAGAATTCAATGTGATTTCACTTGCAAAAATTAAAAAAAAACCGCCTAGATTGCATGCATAGAATTAGAATTGCCATTAAAGTTTGCTCCGAAGTTCTCATGTACAGCATTTGGGGATTGCTTCCTGGAAATTGTGATTTATCATGTTAAAATTAATTGAAGAAAATGAGATTTTAAAACTAAATCAGCTATCCTTTATTTTATTGATTGTCTACATTGTCTACGCGTAGAGAATAGACCATTGTCTACAGTAATAGTCTACGCGTAGACAATGGTGTAGTCTACATCACGTAGACTACGCGGCACAACACTGCTTTCTATTTAATTGATTGGTCCCGCAACGATTTACTCGCGGGAAATAAATGTATGGAAATGTCAAAATATTCGCGGGTGCGTTTAGCGTGATACCAAAAGTAAAACGTATTCAGCACCACGGCACACGCCGGGACAAGTGCGTTTAGTAGAATGCAAATTTTCTGCGGGAAACGCGGCGTACACGTCCCGCCGGCTAGGGGAATAAGGCTGTTTGCAAAAAAAACCGCATAAAAATCGGTCCAGTAGTTTTTGAGTTTTGTAATCTCAGACAAACAGACAAACATCCATTTTTATATATATATATATAGATATGTATATATTGCAATGTATGACGAAACATCAGTAATTTATTCCCTCCTCTCTCCACTTCCTCCCCCCACCTAGCCCCCTCCCACCACTTCTCCCTTCCCCTACCCTTCCCCTACCCTTCCCCTACCCTTCCCCTACCCCTCGCTCTGTTATGCCGAAAGTAAACGAGTGTCCTTTGGTTATTAATATTTTTTATTGTATTTCTTTTCCTTACATTACTTTTATTTAACTTATGTTACTTCACGCAATTCTTATTTAACTTAGGTTACTTCACTAAATTCTTTACATTTCTTTTATTCAACTTAGGTTACTTCACTTAATTCTTTGCATTTCTTTTATTCAACTTAGGTTACTTCACTTAATTCTTTACATTTCTTTTATTTAACTTATGTTCTTGACTGAACTTTCTATTTTAACTTAATTTCTCTTCGCTCAAAACTTCACTGACTCTCGAACTTACTGACCTTTTTCTTTTATTACCTTTCGAACATAGCCCTTCCTCGAGTATTCAGCTATGTTCGTCCGGTAGTCAGCAGTCCGTTGGCCAATCCGCTCGCGCATACGCTTCCATCCATTTCCCATTGGTTGACCTTCTCGTTTTTATGTAATAAACACACATGGCTCGCTTTGTGCTATATGTCTCGATTCATATAGCACATCGAGGCGCACATGTGGCTCAACCAATGGTTTGTTTACATTGGGCCGAACTTGAAAAATGACACGATGCACATTTGGCCATACATTGCACAGAAACAATTAAGTGGCTTGGTCATCGTTATGCAACACGACACCTTGACTTGAATTCAAGAAATTGTCGTGTTCATCGTTTCCCTATTTATCGTTTCCACATGTGAGTAAGTAAACACCGTACTTCACATGATAAATGGGAAACGATAATTTTAGAGGTTTTGCGTTTTACGTAATGTCCGCGTTAAGCGATATACGTAATGCTCGCGTTAAGCGATTTACGCGCAAGAATGTTTAGTGGTGGTCCACTTTAAATAGTGGTGGTCCACTTTAAATTCTGGGAGGGGGAGGGGGAGGTGGAGGGGGAGGGGGAGGGGGAGGGGGAGGGGGAGGGGGAGGGAGGAAGTGGAGAGAGGAGGGGATAAATTACTGATGTTTCGTCATACATTGCAATATATACATATCTATATCTATATATATAAAAATGGATGTTTGTCTGTCTGTTTGTCTGTCTGTTTGTTTGAGATTACAAAACTCAAAAACTGCTGGACCGATTTTTACGCGGTTTTTTGCAAAATGATCTGCGTTGCCAGGAGCAGGTTTTTAGCTATGCGGATTTTCAAAATTCAAAACGGAAGGTCCTGTAAGGATAATGAAAATATCCTTTTTCCCATTTTTCCCCGGAAAAATTTGCATTATACGGTTTTTGGGGTCGGTAATCACGAATCCGATATTAGATTTTCAAAATTCGAAACGGAAGGTCCTGTAAGGATAATGAAAATATCCTTTTTCCCATTTCTCCCCGGAAAAATTTGCATTATAGGGTTTTTGGGGTCGCTGATCACGAATCCGGTATTAGATTTTCAAAATTCGAAACGGAAGGTTCTGTAAGGATAATGAAAATATCCTTTTTCCCATTTCTCCCCGGAAAAATTTGCATTATGGGGTTTTTGGGGTCGCTGATCACGGCTCTGCTGTTGGAATTTTAAAATTCGAAACGGAAGGTCCTGTAAGGATAACGAAAATATCCTTTTTCCCATTTTTACCGGGGAAAATCGGCATTATGGGGTTTTTGGGATCGCTGATCACGAATCCAATATTAGATTTTCAAAATTCGAAACGAAAGACCCTGTAAGGATAAATATCCTTTTTCCCGTTTTTCCCCGGAAAAATCGGCATAAGGGGTTTTTGGGGTCGCTGATCACGAATCCGGTATTAGATTTTCAAAATTTGAAACGGAAGTTCCTGAAAGGATAACGCAAATATCCTTTTTCCCCGGAAAGATTGGCATTATGTTTGGGATCGCTGATCACGAATCCGATATTAGATTTTCAAAATTCGAAACCAAAGATCCTGTAAGGATAAATATCCTTTTTCCCGTTTTCCCCGGAAAAATCGGCATAAGGGGTTTTTGGGGTCGCTGATCACGAATCCGGTATTAGATTTGCAAAATTCGAAACGGAAGTTCCTGTAAGGATAACGCAAATGTCCTTTTTCCAATTTTCTCCGGAGAAATTGGTATTATGGGGTTTTTGGGGTCGCTGATCACGAATCCGGTATTAGATTTTCAAAAATTCGAGGATAACGCAAATATCCTTTTTCCCGTTTTCCCCGGAAAAATCGGCATAAGGGGGTTTTTGGGGTCGCTGATCACTGTATCCGGTATTAGATTTGCAAAATTCGAAACGGAAGTTCTTGAAAGGAAAACGGAAATATCCTTTTTCCCATTTTTCCCCGGGAAAATTGGCATTATGTTTGAGATCGCTTAACACGAATCCGATATTAGATTTTCAAAATTCGACACGAAAGGTCCTGTAAGGAAAAATATCCTTTTTCCCGTTTTTCCCCGGAAAAATCGGCATAAGGGGGTTTTTGGGGTCGCTGATCACGAATCCCGTGTTGGAATTTCAAAATTCTAACCGAAAAGTCCTGTAAGGATAACGCAAATATCCCTTTTCCCATTTTTCTCCGGAGAAATTGGTATTATGGGGTTTTTGGGGTCGCTGATCACGAATCCGGTATTAGATTTTCAAAAATTCGAAACGGAAGGTCCTGTAAGGATCACGCAAATATCCTTTTTCCCGTTTTTCCCCGGAAAAATCGGCATTATGTTTGAGATCGCTTAACACGAATCCGATATTAGATTTTCAAAATTCGACACGAAAGGTCCTGTAAGGATAAATATCCTTTTTCCCGATTTTCCACGGAAAAATTGCCATTAGGGGGTTTTTGAGGTCGCTGATCACGAATTCGGTGTTGAAATTTCAAAATTTGAAACGAAAGGTCCTGTAAGG
Organism: Chrysopilus asiliformis; assembly: GCA_964034945.1. Taxonomy (NCBI): domain Eukaryota; kingdom Metazoa; phylum Arthropoda; class Insecta; order Diptera; family Rhagionidae; genus Chrysopilus; species Chrysopilus asiliformis. The sequence goes on along the minus strand of OZ035962.1, from coordinate 52,775,989 downwards.
ATAACGCAAATATCCTTTTTCCCATTTCTCCCCGGAAAAATTTGCATTATTGGGTTTTTGGGGTCGCTGATCACGAATCCGGTATTAGATTTTCAAAATTCGAAACGGAAGGTCCTGTAAGGATAATGAAAATATCCTTTTTCCCATTTCTCCCCGGAAAAATTTGCATTATAGGGTTTTTGGGGTCGCTGATCACAAATCCGGTATTAGATTTTCAAAATTCGAAACGGAAGGTCCTGTAAGGATAGCGAAAATATCCTTTTTCCCATTTTTACCGGAGAAAATCGGCATTGTGGGGTTTTTGGGATCGCTGATCACGAATCCAATATTAGATTTTCAAAATTCGACACGAAAGATCCTGTAAGGATAAATATCCTTTTTCCCGGTTTTCCCCGGAAAAATCGGCATAAGCGGTTTTTGGGGTCGCTGATCACGAATCCGGTATTAGATTTGCAAAATTTGAAACGGAAGTTCCTGAAAGGATAACGCAAATATCCTTTTTCCCCGGAAAGATTGGCATTATGTTTGGGATCGCTGATCACGAATCCGATATTAGATTTTCAAAATTCGAAACCAAAGATCCTGTAAGGATAAATATCCTTTTTCCCGTTTTCCCCGGAAAAATCGGCATAAGGGGTTTTTGGGGTCGCTGATCACGAATCCGGTATTAGATTTGCAAAATTCGAAACGGAAGTTCCTGTAAGGATAACGCAAATGTCCTTTTTCCAATTTTCTCCGGAGAAATTGGTATTATGGGGTTTTTGGGGTCGCTGATCACGAATCCGGTATTAGATTTTCAAAAATTCGAAACGGAAGGTCCTGTAAGGATCACGCAAATATCCTTTTTCCCGTTTTTCCCCGGAAAAATCGGCATTATGTTTGAGATCGCTTAACACGAATCCGATATTAGATTTTCAAAATTCGACACGAAAGGTCCTGTAAGGAAAAATATCCTTTTTCCCGTTTTTCCCCGGAAAAATCGGCATAAGGGGGTTTTTGGGGTCGCTGGTCACGAATTCGGTGTTAAAATTTCAAAATTTGAAACGAAAGGTCCTGTAAGGATAACGCAAATATCCTTTTTCCCATTTTTCCCCGGAAAAATTGTCATTATGGGTTTTTTGGGGTCGCTGATCACGGCTCTGCTGTTGGAATTTTAAAATTCGAAACGGAAGGTCCTGTAAGGATAACATTCTAAAATTTATACAAAAAACTTTTAGCTGCCAACGTAGGGTCTGCTAGTATGTATATAAAAATGGATGTTTGACTGTTTGTCTGTCTGTCTGAGATTACAAAACTCAAAAACTACTGGACCGATTTTTACGCGGTTTTTTGCAAAATGATCTGTGTTGCCAGGAGCAGGTTTTTAGCTATGTAGATTTTCAAAATTCGAAACGTAAGGTCCTGTAAGGATAATGAAAATATCCTTTTTCCCATTTTTCCCCGGAGAAATTTGCATTATAGAGTTTTTGGGGTCGCTGATCACGAATCCGGTATTCGATTTTCAAAATTCGAAACGGAAGGTCCTGTAAGGATAATGAAAATATCCTTTTTCCCATTTTTCCGCGGAAAAATTTGCATTATAGGGTTTTTGGGGTCGCTAATCACGAATCCGGTATTAGATTTTCAAAATTCGAAACGGAAGGTCCTGTAAGGATAATGAAAATATCGTTTGTCCCATTATTCCCCGGGAACATTGGCATTATGTTTGGGATCGCTGATCACGAATCCGATATTAGATTTTAAAATTCGAAACGAAAGGTCCTGTAAGGATAAATATCCTTTTTCCCGTTTTTCCTCGGAAAAATCGGCATAAGGGGGTTTTTGGTGTCGCTGATCTTGAATCCGGTATTAGATTTTTAAAATTCGAAACGGAAGGTCCTGTAAGGATAACGCAAATGTCCTTTTTCCAATTTGTCTTGAAACAATTGACACTAAGGGGTTTTCGAGGTCGCTGATCGCGAATCCAGTGTTCGATTTTTCAAATGCTAAACGGGAGGTCCTGTAATGATAACAAAAATTTCTTTTTTCCAATTTTTCTCGCAAAAAAAACAGGCTTTGGGAGGTTTTCAGGGTTGCTTATCACGAGTCTGGAGTTGGAATTTCAAAATTCGAAACGGAAGGTCCTATAAGTTATTTTATGTTTTTTTGGCGTTCTAAAATTTACACAAAAAAACTTTTAGCTGCCAACGAAGGGTCTGTTAGTTGGATTTATAAAATGTGTCTCCAATTGGTTGTTTAAAGTTAAGTAAAACCACATTCTAAGCACTTTTTGTCTAGGCAATTTTTTTGAAAAAATGAACCATTTACGCAAAAAGGAGGCAAATCTATGTCAAATTTCAATTTTTTAATTATGTCTCGAGTTTTCAAATGTTTTTGTATCGAAAATTTCAACGTAATATCCAATTTTCAATTACATCAGGTTTAATCATGTAAGAAAGGTATAGGTGAAATAACTTCATAAAGCTATGTTTTCAAACAAACACTTTTTTTTTGAGTTTATAGACAAATCTGAAATTTTTGGGGTACAAAGAATGAACAAGTAATCTGACCACAAAGGAATCTAATAAATATGAAACATCTGTTTTTCAAAAAAACTCAATTTTTTTATATTGTTTCTTTAAATGAAAATTTGTTTTTTGTACAGATCTTTTCAAATCATTTTTTGTCAAATTTTTAATATCGGCGTATACTTCCAGAAATTTAGCTTCGAATCCTTTTAACTGTAACTGCCATCTCGCATGGTTCTCGGATTGGTTACGAAAACGTGAATTACTAGGCGCAAACCCCAGATGTACCACACCGTCTAAGGTTCGTGATGTTCAAATTAAAGATTTGCCTCAACATGAATTCAAATGTTCGGGCGACAATAATGCTGGTTGCCTTGGGGAAGGATATTGTCCTCCTATGTGTACCTGCACAGGAACTGTGGTGCGATGCTCACGTAACAAATTGAAGGAAATTCCCCGTGGTATACCATCGGAAACATCTGAGCTTTACTTAGAATCGAATGAAATAACATCAGTTCAAATGGATAGGATTAGTCATTTAAAGTCCTTAACTCGACTGTGAGTATATAATTTAAAAAGCTTCAATGAATTATTTTAAAACTATTTTTTTTAGTGATTTGAGCAACAATCACATTGTGATATTGTCGAACCACACCTTTGCGAACTTAAGCAAATTATCAACATTGTAAGTTCTTTAACATATAAGTAAGGCACTGTTCATAAAATACGTTTTGCTAAATGTTTCCTAAGTGCGTGACATATTTAATGGAATCTTTTAGATCACTTAAAAATTAAGCTTACATTTTTATTTATCGAAATTCTTTTCAATACTATTTGAAATTAAATTATTACATTCTAAACTCTCATTGCTTTCATTTTTCAGGATCATATCATACAATCGCCTCCAGTGTGTTCAACGAAATGCGCTTACTGGTCTTAAAAATTTGCGAGTGCTTTCATTACATGGAAATCAGATATCAATGATACCAGATGGTTCATTCTCAGATCTCTTGGCTATTACACATATGTGAGTATCTTAATTTCTGGGTTTTGTCTTGAAACTTAAATCACAGGGAAAAAAGTGATGATATTACAAAAACGGCTAGAAAAGCCCAACTCTTATGCTGGACTGGATTTTACTTTGCCTTCAGAATAAAAAATCATGGTCATAGCTAGAATTCGGCTTTACTAGCCTTTTTTGTGATATAATCACTTTTTTTTCGATGACCAGTTGCATAGCTAAGTTATAGTGGTGATATGATACTGCCAATAAAATAATTACAGATTTTTCAGTTATAGTGACTCCAAGGTCAGAGTCAGGATGAGGAGTTATGGATGAGTTAAGAGGGAGGGGGGGGGGGGGGGTAATTTTGTCATTATTTAAAATTCCTTTGATTTACTTAACAAACCAGTGAAAACCACATCGATATCGGTTCACTCGTTTAGAAGATACAGTCAGGCCCGGCTCAACCTAATATGCAGACCATGCAAGGCATGGGGGCGCCGAGCTAAAGGGCGCAAGAAAAGTAAAATTTTAGAAACTTAAATAAATAAAAAAAAAAATATTTTAAAAAAAAGCTTGTATTAAAAAAGAATGCACTAAAAAGAAAAAAATAATTTTCTGGACGCTGTGTATCACAAATATAAAAGCTTTTTAAAAGCGAGATAAATTTTTATTTTATTGTTTTATGCTTTATCTCGCTTTTTAAAAGCTTTTATATTTGTGATACACAGCGTCCAGAAAATTATTTTTTTCTTTTTAGTGCATTCTTTTTTAATAAAAGCTTTTTTTAAAAAAAAATTTTTTTATTTTTTTTATTTTGTTCTTTTTAATCTTCGAATATATACCCTTACATTTGAGATGTCCTTACAGGCTTTTTAACTTGAGAATCGTATTCAGCGACCCCAAAAACCCACAGAATAGATTTTTTTCCGGAAAATTTGGAGAAAGGGATAATCACGTTATCCTTACAGGACCTTCCGTTATCCTAAAGGTAAGGATACACGACGAGAGACTTTGGTCTCTGAGACCAAAAATTTCGCCTCTGGATACGAAGAGACCTGTGTATACACTTCGGAGACCGGAGATTTATCTCCAAGTACAAGTCTCTCGGGTCTCTTGGGAGACTTAAGTCTCTTGCCGTGTAGCTACTCTTTTTAATGCGTCTCCGGTCTTCAAAACGTTTTGATATCTATCTCTTGGTCTCCGGAGACGAATTTTGACATTTCAGGAAATTGTTTTGTGGGAACGAGAATTTGTTTCGTTGTTTTGAGATTAAAGGTCAGTTTTTATAAAGAAAAAAAGTGTTTTTACTTATTTTATATTTTAGATTAGTGATATTGTTGTTATGCTTGGAGACGAGATACCTGCGTCGTGTATGCACTCCAGAGACTTTGCTTTGAGAGACTTTTTAGTAAAGGTCTCCGGAGATCTATTTTTTGATCTCCAGACTTAAATGTCTCTGAACGTGTATACACTTTGGAGATTTTTGCCTTTTGTACCCTGGAGACCAGAGACCAAAGTCTCTCATCGTGTATCCTTACCTTTACAAGGACGAAGTAGTGAAAATATTGTATTGTCATCGGACTTATATAAGTGTGCAAAATTTCAAGTCAATCGGACAAGTGGAAGTGGGTCAAAATTGGGTTGCAAGATTTGATCTGACAGACAGACAAACAGACACGAAGGGAAGCTAAATAAAAGCTTTTGTTAACTTTTTTATACTTTATGTTGAACTATTATAATTCGTTGAACTTGTAATTATTTTATTTGTATGAATTATTTTACATAAAACGTTTTGTGCCTTTAAATTTATTTACTTATCTGCCATATGTACACTTTTTTTTAATTCAAACAAAAAGGGCGCAAAAAAACTTGCATAGGGCGCAAAAAAATAACTTGCATAGGGCGCATAGAACCATAGAGCCGGCGCTGGATACAGTGTGAGGTGTTATGAGTTGTAGGTGGTGAAAGGAAGGCTAAGCGTTAGGGCACAGATCATATAAGGATATCCCAAGGCGAATAGACAAATATGAACGAAAAAGTTTACTCTAGGAGGCGACAAGGCGTCCTATACAGTCAGTTTTGCAAAAAGTGTTTGTCACTTAGTCGTGCACTAGGAAAGGACGAGACACTCGAGTGACATTTCATTTGAGCCATTGACGGGTGGATGAATTACCCCTTTGGAAGGGGTATAGAATCGACGAACAACGAGGTAAAGCCGAATCGGAAAACATAACAAAAGCTATAATTGCCAATCTGGCAATTATTGAAAACCCGTATGGTGATTTAACGGCGAACAGTGGTATCAAAATTCCACTTTGAAGTCAAATTTTCCAATAAGATTTTTTAAAATTTATTCCAATCGGATTTTGATGTATGGGAGTTTTATGTAGAATCATATCCTAAATAACTTTTGGTCTTGCACTTTTTTGATAAGATGCACCGTTTTTGAGATATTCGCAAAAAACGTTTTCGTTCGTATGGAGGGTACCCCCCCCCCCCCCCCCCCCCCCTAATGGTCCATTTTTGCCCATTAACGAACTTAGCCTTTCATTTTACGAAAAACGAATCTGCGCAAAATTTCAAGTCTCTAGCTCAATCCGTGCGCCCGCAATCCGCGCCACAAACGGACAGACGGACGGACATGCAAAAATTAATTATTTTTATCATTCTAAACACACTGGTGTAGTTCATTTTTGTGTGTGATGACGGGATCTTGGCTTTACAAACGGTAAGGCAAAGTTAATATACCCTTTGGTTTCACCATACGGGTATAAAAATGCGTTGTAGTTTTTTTGCCTCTGAATCATACAACGAGAAAATTTAAATGCGAATTTTATATTTTGGCTGGTCGTTTGAAGATTTTTCGATTTGTAAGGAAATTTTTAATCGATTCAGTTAGCATGAAATCATTTTTTCAAAAATTCATAGCCTGCGCCTGCTTATCGTAGATGCATGATTTTTACATCAAAATGAAAGGAAATCATCCGAGCTTTTCACAAAAGATATTATCATCTCATAGATATTATCATCTCATAAAATTCTCCACTACGGAAAAAAGTTTCAAATAATTCTAAGGAAAACCATTTCCCTAATCATTCTTTTCCATGGTTTTTTTTTGTAAGAGGGTAATTAACAATTCTTTTGTGTGAAAATATAAAAGTAGTAACCTTGTTATGTGTCGATTCAACACCCCTTCCAAAGGCTTCATCCATCCACCCGTCAATGGCTCGAGTATTTCGTCCTGTCCTAGCGCATGGCTAGGTGGCACACACTTTGCCTGTGTGGGACGCTTTGTCGCATCCCAGAGCAAAATTTTTCGTTCATATTTGTTTGTGAGCCTTGCGATATCTGTATACTTACATGATTTGTGATTGGGGAAATAGGCGGAAAGTGAATAGCAAGATTTAAACTAGAACAAACATAAAATAGTGTAAAAAAAATTTTTTTTAAAAACATTTTATTTTTAAAAAATTCACTAGAAAGAGGTATATAATTTTTTAGGCACTGTGTATCAGAAAAAAAGTGGGATAAATATTTGATTTAATTTTAATGTCATTATCTCGCTTTTATTCCTGATATACAGTTTCCAAAAAAATATCTTTTCCTTTTTAGTGCATTTAAAAAAAGGATTTTTATCTTTAAATAATTATTACAATACAAAATGGTTACCAAAAAACTTTAAATTCAATCGAACATAAAAAGTTGGTTCACTGTTATCTTTAAAAAGAGTAAAACAAAAACAAAATAATTTTTTTGAGAAACCCCCAACTAAAGAAAAACCCTAAAAAATTGAAAAACTCCTGAATAAAAAACCTTTAAAAAGGATAAAATAATCATTACAGTAAATTTAAAATTTGTGTGCGTCGGGAAAGCCTATTGGTCGTTGAATTTGTGTGGATTTGGACTATAATCTAGACCAGCGGTGTCCAACCCGCGGCCCGCGGGCCGCATGCGGCCCGAGACGTTTGAAAATGCGGCCCGCCAAATGATTTGAAATTTTCAAAAAAAAAAAAAATTATGTAACTAATAAAATACAAAATACTAAAACTGCTCATAAAGTTTATATGCAATTTTACAATTTAATTTTTATACCCGTATGGTGAAACCAAAGGGTATATTAACTTTGCCTTATCGTTTGTAACGCCAAGATCCCGTCATTACACACAAAAATGAATTACGCCAATGTGTTTAGAATGATAAAAAAATTGAATTTTGCATGTCCGTCGGCGCGGAGCTACAGACTTGAAATTTTACGCAGATTCGTTTTTCGTAAAATGCGAGGCTAAGTTCGTTAATGGGCAAAAACGGTCCATTAGGGGGGGTACCCCCCATAACAAATGAAAACGTTTTTTGCGAATATCTCAAAAACGGTGCCTCTTATCTAAAAAGCACAAGAACAAAAGTTATTTAGGATATGATTCTACATAAAACTCCCATACCTCAAAATCCGATTAGAATAAATTTTAAAACATCTTCTTGGACAGTTTGACTTCAAAGTGGAATTTTGATATAACTGTTCGCCGTTCACTTAAATCACCATACGGGGTTTCAATAATTGCCCCATTTATATATATATTTTTTTAGCAAATATTTTTTTCTTACCCCACGACTCCATTAGACTCTTTTCCAGATTGGACTTAAATCCAATCACGAAAGTCTAATGGAGACTCAAAAAATCTTGCATCATGATTTAAATCTCCTTACTGTCATGATTTTTTCGGGTACTGAAAAGTAGGATTTTTTTTGACATTTGTTCAGTCAAATTAGCTGATTTCTAGTTGGCTGCCCTGATTACCTCCTGGTTGACATTTCTAAGTACGCTATGGAGACACGATAAATATGAAAAATCATGACTGAAGATGCCCGCACGCTGATTTCTTTATTCGCCAAAATATGGAGTGGGGGAAAAAATCATGATTTTAAAAGCCCAATGGAGTCGTGGGGTTATGCTCAACTTTTTGCATTTTGTTCAAAATTTTTTTTTAAACCAAGTGACTTAAAAAACAACATAAAATATTATTTGAAATTTTTACTAAGAAATGGCGGTTATTTTATTTTTTCATGTGCGGCCCGCCAAAAAAAAATGAATCATCAAATAGGCCCGTGGAACGATTTGGGTTGGCCAGGCCTGATCTAGACAATAAACAATGGGACGTGTAAAAATGGCCACCGAGCTGAAATATCAGTAAAAAGAGCTTTAAAAATTTAGACCTTTGCCACAAATAATTAGTAAAATAACTGAAATCGGTCAATATCAATAAAAAAAACTCATATCAAAATTTGAAAAATTGAAAGTTGTAGTTGTTGACACGCCATCATGTGTGTAGAGAGCCTATAATATAGAGAGTGGACATCCGGACTTGTACAAATGGCCGCCGAGCTGAAAAACGAGCGCGGAAAGCTTTAAAAATGTCGTTCTTTGTCACATTATCAAAATAACGGAAATCGCTTAATATGAGTAAAGAAAAAACTCATGTCTAGTCCGGATGTCCACTCTCTATATTATGGGCTCTATACACACATGCTGGTGTCATAACTGTAAACGTTATGATTTGTCACTTTAGAAACACTTGTATTTTGTTTAGTTTTCTGTATTTCAATATTCTTAATTCGGTTTCACAATAGCTCACATTAAATTCTCTCTTGTCATTCTGATTGTCCGGTGTTGTCAGATTACATTTTTTTATTTGTTACAATATATCACATCTCCCTTTTCTTAACTAAACATAATCTTTTAGATAAACTGGTCTTTTAATAGTTCTACCTGATCTAGTAGTATTATTACTGAGTCCTAGCTTATTTTTAATTTCTGTATTATTGTTATTTTGATCAGTCTCACTAGCTACTGGTAAGTCAATTACAAAATTTGTTGTATTATTATCTTCAATATCTACCGAAATCTCTTTCGCTTGTCTGTCTTCCGTCTTGTCCTCAGTCGTTTTTAAATCAAAATCTTCTTTTTCTTTAACCTTTTTTTGGGAACTCTGGTCTTTACAATGAATTAAGTATTTTCTGTTTCTATCTAATTTTTTATCAGTTTCCGTTATAATCTTATATGCGTTGGGTCTTGTATCTTTGGCTATTACTTTAGCATAAGAATTTGGTTTTTTATTATCGTTCGTGACTAGCACTACCTTTTGCCCCTTTTCAATATTTGATAGTTCTTTAGCGTGCCTGTCATGGTATGTTTTTTGCTTCATCGCATTTTTGTATAACGCCTTTTGAACTTCCAACTGGTCTTTCGTTTCCTTATTGACGCATGGTAACAGGCCTTGTACCTTTCTTCCCATTAGTAATTCTGATGGAGACTTAAAATTAAATTCTTTTGAAATGGGAGTATTTCTGAATTCAAGCAATGCTAAATTTTTGTCTTTGGATTCATAGTCTGCTTTTTTAAAAAGGTTTTTAATTGTTTGTACGTTTCGTTCAGCAAGACCGTTTGATTGTGGATACAAAGGGCTACTGGTTTTATGAAGAAAATTCCATTTTTTTGCAAATTCTTGGAATTTATGACTAGCAAAATTTGTGCCATTGTCGGTATATAGCATTTCTGGAATACCAAATCTAGAAAAAATCGATTTTAATAGTTCAATAGTGCACTCTGCACTCATGTCTCTTAGCTGGCCAATTTCAACGTATTTGCTATAATAGTCAACCACTATCAAATAGTTCTTATCATTGTAGTGAAACACTTCACTTCCTAGCATGATCCACGGTTTGTCTGGCATTTCTCTTATTTTCATAGGTTCTTTGCAGTTGGCTTTTCTGTATCGATCACAAGTATTACATGTCAGGACTTTATTTTCAATATCTTTGGTCATGTGAGGCCAAAACATACATGATCTAGCTCGTAGTTTGCACTTGTCAACCCCTAAATGATTAAAATGTATCCTCTCCAGCATTTCTTTTCTAAGTGATTCAGGTACTACGATACAATTGTTTTTCAATATTAAATTCTGACAATTCTTCCTTAAAAGTATAATATGGTCTCAAGTAATCAGGTATCTCTTTTATACCAGGCCACCCACCCATTATAAATTGCTTCAATTTTTTCAACTGGTTGTCCTTTTCTGTTTCCTCTTTAAGAATTTGTAGCTTTCTGTTAGTCGCTGGTAAATTGCTTATGATCATTCCCACTTGAGCTTCTGTTTCCTGTTCTAACAAATACATTCTATCGTCGGTATCAGTACAGTTTCTGGACAGTGTATCGGCCAACAGTAAGTCTTTTCCCGGCTTATATTTAACAATAATATCGTATTTTTGTAAGTGCAATCTCATACGTTGTAATCTTAAAGGGATATCACACAGGGGCTTTTTAAAAATTGATTCTAATGGTCTGTGGTCCGTTTCAACTTCCACAATTTTACCATAAATGTATTGATGAAAACGTGTGCACCCGAATACAATTGCAAGGAGTTCCTTCTCAATTTGTGCATAAGCTTTTTGCGTTTCTGTCATCGCCTTGGACGCGTAGGCAACCGGTAACTCATTCTGAAGGAGGACTGCCCCCAAAGAGCTCTGTGACGCGTCAACAGATAATTTGCATGGTTTGTTTATATCGTAGAATTGTAAAACCGGCTGTGAAGTTAATATCGATTTTAGCTCATTAAATGCATTTTCTTGTTCTTATCCCCATTTCCATGCGGCGTCTTTTTTTATCAGTTTTCTTAACGGACCACATACCTGTGACAATGAGGGAATGAATTTGGCTACATAAGTGATCATCCCAAGAATCCTTTGGAGATCTTTGGCTTTTTTAGGTTTTTCTAGCTTTGATATTGCGTCAACCTTTTGTGGATCTGGTTTTATTCCATCCTGACACAAAACATGTCCTAGATAACTTATTTCTGTTTTGGAAAATTCGCATTTTGTAAGGTTTAACTTAATGCCATTTTCCTTTGCAATTTGGAGTACCCTGATCAAACGTTCATCATGTTCTTTCTTATTCTTTCCATATACTATAATATCGTCCACAAAAACCTTACACCCTTCAATGGACTCAAATATTTGTGAATATTGTCTGTGGAAGATTTCAGGTGCAGAAGTCAACCCATATGGTAAACGCTTGTAGAGATATCTGCCAAACGGTGTCGTGAAAGTACAAAACTTGGCACTTTCATTTGTTAGCTTTATGTGAAAGAAAGCTGTTGATGCATCTAGTTTACTAAAGACTTTAAACCCGGCCATACCCGAGGACACTTCCTCAAAAGTTGGCAACTTAAAATGTTCTCTTTTAATGCATTTATTCAAATAAACAGGGTCCAGACATACTCTAATTTTCCCATCAGGTTTTTTTACTATTACTATGTTGCTAACAAATTCTGTCGGTTCTGTCACTTTTTCTATAACCCCCAATTTTTCCATTTTATCAAGCTCCCTCTTCAAGAGTTTATGCATGGCTATCGGTACTACACGATTCAATTTTACCCATTGCATCTTCTTTTAACTTTATATCATATTCCACCCCTTTTAGCAGTCCAATACATTTTTCATCAAACAATTCATGATATCTTATAACTATTTGTTCGTAACTTTCGTCTTTATTTGTTTTTATTTCTCTTAAATACTTTCTCTCTAATAACTTTAACGACATTACCGAGCTATGCCCTAAAACCGGGATACAATTACTGTCTACAATGTGAAACACCAAGATAACTTTCTCTCCATTAGTCAATTGACATTCTAACATTGTTTCCCCACACAGTTTATCTTTGTTCCGTCATAGTTAAACAAATTAGTCAAATTCTTACTTATATTACCTGTTAAAGCTAATTTCTTAAAATATCTTAATGGCAATACATCGCAGTCTGATCCAGTGTCCAACTTGAAGTCAATCGTTTTTCCTTTTATTTGTAGTGTACAATTCATTTGGACGATTTTTTACACCTCCTACTGTGATGGCACCTAGGACGATATCACTTGAGTTGCTCGATATACTGCTTGAATCCTTTATCGGTTGTACTCTTTTTTGACACATTTTTGCAAAGTGTCCAAATTTTCGGCATTTGTTACATTGCTGATTAAATGCATGGCACTTGAAGCCATGTAAATAACCACACCTTGTGCACTGAACACCCTGTTGCTGCTGATTTTGCTGTTTTATTCCCCGATGTGATGTCCCCGGCATGTCATGCTTCTCTGAAAGTGGCCATCCTTTCGCTTTTTTATTTTCGTGATCAGTGTAATTTGGTTTTTTCTTTATCGCACCCACCGATGGTATGTCATCTGCAAATTCCTTCAGTTGCTTCTCAGCCAATTCGTATGACTTGCATATTTTAAGACATTTGTTTAGATCCAGTTCGGACTCCTTTAATAATCTTTCACGAATATTTTTTTCCTTGATTCCTCTTATAATTTGATCTCTGATTAGACTATCTCTGAGGCTTTCGAAATTGCAATCCAAACTTAGTGAGCGCAATGCAGTGACAAAATCATCGAAGCTTTCTGTCTCTTTTTTATCTCTGCTAAAAAATACATGTCGATTCATTGTTTCGTTTTTTAAAGGCATAAAATATTCGTCAAACTTTTCTACCACATTCGCATATTGCGTTTTGGGTTTTTCTTGGCTGAATTCAAAAGTGTTAAATATCTGAATCGCTTCTTCCCCAATTGCATGTAGGAATAAAGCAACTTTGGTTTCCTCATCTAGCCTTGTTTCAGCACCTGAAGCTACAAAATATAATTGAAATCGTTGTTTCCATCTTTTATAATTTTCTGCAATGTCTCCTCTCAAGCACAATGGCGGCGGCGGCTTCAGCATCTCCATTTTTCGATTTTTCCCTTAGCTTAGCGTATTGAAGTTCTATTTAATCGTTTTTTCGGCTGCGCCATGTAAACGTTATGATTTGTCACTTTAGAAACACTTGTATTTTGTTTAGTTTTCTGTATTTCAATATTCTTAATTCGGTTTCACAATAGCTCACATTAAATTCTCTCTTGTCATTCTGATTGTCCGGTGTTGTCAGATTACATTTTTTTATTTGTTACAATATATCACAATAACGCCGACCTTGACGCCTCATCTGTTTGAAGCATAACTTTCGAGATATTTAAATTACTGAGGTCAACCCTAATAATAAAAAAAATCCTTTAAAACGGATAAAATAATATAATCATTGGAGTAAATTTAAAATTGGTTTGCATCAGGACTACCTTGCTCCACAAATTCAACAACCAATAGGCTTTCCCGCCGCACGCAAGTTTTAAATTTACTGTAATGATTATTTTATCCTTTTTAAAGGATTTTTTTTATTCAGGAGTTTTTCAATTTTGTAAGGTTTTTCTTTAGTCGGGGGGTTTTCAAAATTTTTTTTTTGTTTTTTTTTATCCTTTTTGGTCATTGAATGATTAGTATGATTAAAAATCTAAAATGAAAAGTATAATCACGGTATCCTTACAGGATCATCCATTACCATTAGGCTTCTTAATGAATCGGATTTAGCGACCCCAAAAAGCCCAAATGAATTTTTTCCCGGGAAATTTGGGGAAAAAAATAATCACGTTATCCTTACGAGACCTTCCGTTATCCTTACGGACTCCTACACAAACCAAACTCAAATTGACGTTTTTAATCGAAAAGCTTATTTTTCCTATATTAAAAAAATATTTCAGAAGCCCAAAAGATTTCGTTTCCAAAAGTTTTGTACCCAATTGTTTAAAGACATTTCTTTCCACATATTTCTTTCCCGATGTTTTTACGTCAAGATCCTATAGACATTTTTATGTCTTAACATCCTATAGAAATTTTTTCAGTATCAACATTTGTTTGCCGATAGCGATAGATAATTTTTGTTATGACAATTTTTAAGGATTGTTTGTAAAATGAGTGGTGTAAGCTTTTCCCGGAAAATTATAAATTTGTGATAGTCTTTTTACAGTTGTATCCAGATTTTTGTAAATGTTTGTTGTTTTTCTCAAAAATTTTAAAGAGGTTTCCCGCACTATTTTTTTAAAAAACAATTTTTGACTAATCAGAAATTGTGTTGCCATTTTACGACATTTAAGATTTTCTCAAACATATGTTTACTAAAGTGTTTTTCACAAAGAATATTTAATTTCTTATATATAGTACTAGCAGACCCTTGTTATGTGCGGGTGCATTCTGAAGATCTACGATCTCAACAGAAATGACAACAAAAGATGATTTTGGATGGATCTCACCTTAGAGTTAAGGGTTCCTCTATCTGGCCAGGCACGGTCCAATCTTGCCGGCTTGAACTCGTCGGAGGGGGTGGGAACTTGCCAGTGAGGAATCATGACCATAACGGAAAAAATATTATTCGTGCCTATTACTTTCTACCAATTTTACGATCTTACACTTTAACAAGCATTGCCGACTGACTAAAAAAATGATTTCAAATTACTCGGAATTAAATAAACTTTGTGACTTCGTTCTAAAAAAAGGAAAGAAATGAAATTTGACGGTGCAATGCAAGTTAACCCATTATTATGAGAAAGCAGAGTCCTAAACGATCTCTCTTCAGCCTCGATCATCCGAACTTAACCTCGAAATCACATGCCCCCCCCCCCTTTTTAAAACGCCTACCAATTCATCATGAAATCTCTTCGCCTTCGAGAAAAATTACAAAAGGATCGCATAAATTCCTTTTTATCGGACGCTTTATTACCAATATTTATAACTATTTAACAGATTATTGTGTCTATTATTTCATAATTCATATCACAATGAAATCCTTCAAAAACAAACAATTTTATGCGCGATTATAGCAAGAATTAAAGTCAATACCAAAATATTCTTAAACCAAAAAAAATATCTACACTAAAGCAACAATAAATTACGCTGGTGTTTAACCATAATCTTACTTAGTATTAATTAATAGTATTAATAAGAGAAAAATATGGTTCACCTTTGCGGTTCCCGGTCACTTTTGACTTAAAGAAAAACAATTTCGCCATCCAATATAATTTAAATTTAAGCGTACTCACTATTTGAATTCCACTATTATTTCTTTTCAAACTTGCATAAATTTTACTGGTTGCCTGTTGAGGATGTGCGCACACTCTCAGCTTGACCTTAGATCGCTCGTTCGTTTGGATTTTATCCTTCTTTTTTTCTTGCTTTGCTAAAAAAGACTAAATGGCGAAATTAGTTTGGGAAACAAAAAACAATTACAAAAGGAACCACACTTTCCTTGAACACAAAATTTTGCTCGAGAAATTTCTCTTTCGAATCTATTCCTATTTAACTACGATCGAATCTATTTCTATTTAAAACAATGCCATAATAAATTCAATTGATGACGAAATAACGGTGATGAGACAATGCCGATGAAACGATGGTTGCTGGGCAATAACGATGTACTTTCTGGAGACCATGTGGTTGCCCCAAAAGCCGCTGTATTCCTCCACCAATTTATCCTGCTGCTACGGCTGAATCCCAAGGGATAACCGAGGATCGAATCAAAATGAAAGCGTTGAATGGTGCTCCAAATGCGCCCCTTTTCCTTTGTGGAACTATGCGTTCGGTCGATTCCAGTCCAACTATGCGGATCCCAATTCCAGCCAAGACAAAAGGAAAGTTTTACAAAAATCGACGATCTTAATGATGGAGCCTTTCTCTGGATCTTATCTTTATTTTAGGAATTTCCTAAGGTTTCCGGCGGCCAGTTTTGTTTGAAAATCACCGTTCGACGAACGGTGTCTTCTGGTATCTTCTGAAGGTCACTCGGGCGGTCGGTATTCGTACCGCGTGGGTGCTGCAAAAATTGCGTTTTCCACACGCACCAGCCACTGATTTACACCTATACCGCGTGTATTTATTCTTTTGCACAAGAATCCCCCCTTTACTTTAACATATGGCCGAGTACTGATTGATTTCAGTCGCCGAATTGAACTATCAGAAAAACACATTTTGTTACTCCCAGATTTAACCAAAAGATAAAGAAAAGACTCACCAGACTCCAGCAAGGAAATTAAAAACCAAAACTCCAGAAATATCAAATTCGGGCAATAATCGTTGCCGGTCCGAAACCACTTTCGTTCTTTCTTTTCACACCCACACTTTTAGCCGCCGGAAACCTTACTGATCATGGAATTGATCAAAAAGTACCTTTGGAATTATCAACGTGGCTTTTTCCCAACCCTACATTGGTTTCAAGATTGATCCTTTAAGCTATTACCCATTTGCACCATTACCCTCTGAAACTTCCTTCATTCCTCGCACAATCTATGTGTTAAATTATTATTATCGCACCTAAATCGCATTAGTTTAATTTCTATTAACTTTCCCTGCATATTGTGCAATTTCTACTGTCAGGTTAATGATTTACTCTTGGGGAAACTTAAAGTTTAAATGCTGGTTGGATTTTTAATGCCAGGACTGTATGATCTTTTAATTGGCTTAGTCAATACTCAAACCCATGATCTGGTTCCGGTAAGTGTAATCGGCTACTAGCTCTGATTTCCTTAGTGTGTCCCGATGTATTTTTTTATTCAATGATTATATTTGGACATTCTGAATCAAAAAAACTATTTTGAATTAACTGAAAATTCATTAATTGACCACACTACACCCTTCGTTGCCAGCTTAAAGTTTTTTGTAAAAATTTTAGAATGTCAAAAAACCATAAATAACTTAAAAACTTTTGGGAAAAAACGTTATCCTTACAGGACCTTCTGAAAACTCCATAATGCCAATTTTCCGGGGAAAAATGGGAAAAAGGATATTTGCGTTATTCTTCTATTTCGATATTTGCGTTATTTTTCTGTTTCGACCTTCTGTTTCGAATTTTTGGAAATCTAACATAGCTAAAAACCTGCTCCTGGCAACACAGATCATTTTGCAAAAAACCGCGTAAAAATCGGTCCAGTAGTTTTTGAGTTTTGTAACCTCAAACAGAAAGACCAACAAACATCCATTTTTATACCCGTATGGTGATGTCCGTCCGTCCGTCCGTCTGTGGCGCGGATAGCGGGCTCACGGATTGAGCTACAGGCTTGCAATTTTGCGCAGATCGGTTTTTCGTAAAATGCGAGGCTAAGTTCGTTAATGGGCAAAAATGGACCATTACGAAGGAAAACATTTTCTGCGAACATCTCAAAAACGGTGCAAGAACAAAAGTTTTTTAGGATATGATTATACATAAAACCCCCATACATCAAAATCCGATTGGAATAAATTTAAAAAAATCTTATTGGAAAGTTTGACTTCAAAGTGGAATTTTGGTACAACTGCTCGAATTATGATACGAATATCACCATACGGGTTTTCAATAATTGCCAGACTGGCAATTATAGCTTTTGTTATGTTTATAACCTATAGATAATACTCGTAGAATATTGTATTCATGAAAAATTTCCACCTCTTAATTTTCCTTAAAAACATTTCCTGAGCACTCCTGAGTCGATTGGAGCTTTATTACAAAAAAAGCCTTTCTGTCTGTTAGTCTGTGTACAAAATTTATCTGTGTACAAAAAAGAGTGGGACGATCCTATCAACTTTTGGTGGAAATCCGTTAACCGAATGTAACCAAAATGGCGACTTTTTAAAAATCGTAATTTCTTTTTTTTGCCATTTACTCCGAAACTACGTATTTGCAGTATTACTAAAATTTTCTACACTTTTGTCTTTTACTAGAACTCGATATCTCAAACAGGTATTGAGATATACCGTTATTTAAAAAAAATCTTTTTTTTGCGATTTTCTCGAAAACTAACGAGTTTTCGGTAATTCAATGTATGAAATTATTTTTTTATCGAAAAATGCAAGATGTTTCTTTTTGATTTTTTGTCACGGGAATATTTTTTTAGAATTTCATAGCAAAAGTTTTTGTTCCAGAATTTATAAATCATACTAATATATAAAAATGAGTTGGTGTCTGTCTGTCTGTCTGTTCCTCTTTCACGCAAAAACGGCTGAACCGATTGACTTGAAATTTGGCATGAGTGTCTGTGGTAGTTCTGGTTCCAACTGTGGTAGTTCTGGCATACGGAAAAGTAGCGCGAGGGGTGGGAGGAGTAAGGGTAGGGGGTAAAGAGATTTCGAAACTTAGTTTTTGCGCTATGTTACTCTTTCACGGGGAAACTACTGAACCGATTGGCCTGAAATTTGGCATAGATGTTCGTCGGGGCCCCAACAGAGACTCATTAAAAAGTAGCCCGAGAGGTGGTAGAGTAAGGGCAGGTGGTAAGGTGATCTCGAAACTTAGCTCTTCCTCTATGTTACCCTTTCGCGAGGAAACTCCCGAGCCGATTGGCCTGAAGTTTAGCTCCAACATATAGTAGACCATAAAAAAAAATTTTGAAAAAACTTAACCCGACAACGACGGGTATGCAAGCTAGTATTTTACATATTAATGTCCCTTGAATGCCGAAACGGGTACTATTCAGTGGATCAAAAAATACAAGGAGAAAGGGTTTGAAGTGAGAGGGGAAGGTAAACTGTTGTAACTAAAATATTCCTTTCATTATTTACAAGCAAATGGCGAAAGCGGGATCGAAATCGGTTCAGTGGATCAGAAGATACAAGATTCTATTTTTAATGTTCAAAGTTTTTTTTATACTTTTTTCACAACATTGTCGGATGCGTCACTACAACATATATATTTTTTTTTAAATCGGACAAGCGGTTCTCAAGAAAATTAAGTTTTAAGATTTTGCTTCCCTCCCCCCTTCCGACCGTTATAAGGGGTTTACATGGTTAAAAATTTCGTCAAAAGGTACTTGCATCAATACCAACGTCTGGTAAAAATTTCAGATCAATCGGTCTCAGGGCAGTTTTCAGTACCTTGTTCGGCTATGGCTTTTGGGCAAAAGTTTTCACAGGAGTCTTATGCGCATCGTCATTTATTTATTTACAAATTTCATCAAAATACTGATTACTGATTAAAATTATTTACAATAACATATTAAAGCTTACTCTTCAGAAGCTCCAAACTATTGTTAAAATCAATATTTTCAAATTTCAAATTGAAATTACGGCATATGTTGGATATAGGTTCGTTAAGACCATAGTTTGTACGATGCATAGCAACATGAAGAAAATTATGACATCTACGTGGACGAGAAGGAGCAAGTATAGATATATTTTCTAATATTTGAGGCGAGCTAATCAGTCCCGTTAACAATTTGAACATAAAGGTAGTCTTTGTGATACTCCTTCTTTCTTTTAAGCTTTTTAAATTTAGCAGCGCAAGTCGATCTGCATAAGGAGGTAGACTTAAGACGTTGTTCCAGGGCAGTCCCTTCAGCGCAAAACGACTAAATCTCCTTTGCACCATTTCTATCCGATCACAATGTATCGCATAGAAAGGGTCCCAAACTACAGAACAATATTCTAATATTGGACGAACCAGAGAGCAGTATAAGGATTTGGTGACAAAAGGGTCAGAAAATTCCTTAGACCACCTCTTGATACAGCCCATGAGGGAATTAGCTCGACTCAAAATCGAATTTATATGATCAACAAAAGTAAGAGAAACGTCAAAAATTACACCAAGGTCCTTAATTTGTTGAAGCCTGATCAGATCAGTCCCTTCATGGGTATAGTCATAAAATAAAAATCTTTTCTTCCTACCATAACTAAGGACAGAGCACTTGTCAACGTTTAGTAACATACAGTTTTTTTACACCACACATAAAAATTTTCAAAGTCATTCGATAAAAGTACACAGTCATTTATGTCACGAATAGGGCGGTATATTTTCATATCGTCAGCAAAGAGCAAAATAGAGCTATTTTTTATAATCAAATAAATGTCATTCACATATAACACGAAAAGCATCGGACCCAGATGGCTTCCCTGAGGTACACCAGAAATATTATATATAGTTTTCGAAGTTATCCCTCGAAAACAAACTCTTTGAGTACGATTACAAAGGTAAGAGTTTAACCACTTGAGAAATAGTGGGGGAAAACCCAGAGCAGAAAGCTTAAACAACAAAATTTTATGCGAAATTGAGTCAAATGCTTTGGCTAAATCAGTATATATGCAGTCGACCTGCAGCCCATTGATTCAGAAAGATGTAAATTGAACTGCAGCAGAAAGATGTAAATTGAACTAAATTTGTTTCAGTAGATCGACCTTTTAGAAATCCGTGTTGCTGCGGAGTAATGATAGAGCTTATATGAAACAGATAATAGACTCAAATAGTTTAGGAATGGATGACAATTTAGCAATAGGTCTATAATTTGCAACATTCGATCTATTGCCTTTTTTGTGGATTGGGATTATATAAGATGCTTTCCAAATATGAGGGAAAATCCCATCACGAAGAGATAAATTAAATAAATAAATAAGTGGTTTGACAAAACTATTATTACAATACTTAAGCACGGCGGCGGGGACGTCATCGGGATCAGACGAATAATTTAAGTCAAGTATATTTATTGATTCACAGATAGTATGCTCGTCAATGCTCAAATTCTTCATGGTCAAGGTAGTTAAAGGTATTTTAGTCAAGAAATCAAAATATTGCTCACCAATATCACAGTTTAAATTATCACTAAACGCGCCTTGAAAAAGATCTGCAAACAAGTTACAGATTTCCTCAGAGTTGTCAGAATTAAAATTTTTCAAAAATAATGACGTCGGGTAACCGTCGACGTTTCTCTTACTATTAATAAAATTCCAAAAACTTTTTGGATCACGTTTTAATTTGGTTTTCATGCTCGACACATAGCTATCATAAGCTTGGCTAGCAGAAGAAAGGAATTTGTCCTTAAAATAACAGTAAATTTTGAAATCGTACTCACATTGGGACTCAACAAATCTCTTCCAGTGTTTCGTTTTTAGGTTTCGCAGATGTACAATTTCAGTATTAAACCATTTAGGACGTGTTAGAAGATTTTTCTTCGTAAAGTAGGGTACTGTCAAATTTAAAATTTCAAAAACAATCATATAAAATTTAGAATTTGCAATGTCAATATTTGCTTCATTTAAGACCACGTCCCAATTAACCATGTCAAAAAGCTTAGACATTTCTGAAAAGTTAGTTTTTCGAAAATTAAAATCTTGAATATTACAAAAAAGACTACTTGAAAGTGAACAATCAGTATGCAAGAAACAAGTTAACGCTGGATGATGACCACTCGCTGGCAGGATTGGAGAGATTCAGGTGCTCACAACCAAAGAAGAAGCATCTGACGTAAATATGAGGTCCAAAACGCGACCATTTGCATTGAGTATGCTATTAACTTGGCAAATATTGTGTGAGTATAGTTCATCCAGGAATGCAGATTCAGCTTGAGATGAAGTACTCGGAATAAGGAAACTCTCGTCGTCACATGTAGACCAGGAGACTGATGGCAAGTTAAAATCACCAAAAATTAAAATGTCATCTTCAGGATTCATTAGGTCCAGCACAAATTGGATTCCTCTATTAAATGTATGGTAGATTTCGATTTGAGATGACGGCGCAGTGTAGAAGATTATTACAAAGATGTTGCGTAAGCATAATTTAAGTTTGACACGTAAAAACTCCAATTCTAGAACGTCAGGCACGTTGACAATACAATACAAGAGTCCAACGACGAACGAATAGCACAGAGAACGCCACCTCCAACTGTAGCATTGTAGGAACAGTGTCTGTCACGTCGAAAGACAGTAAAATCAGAACTAAAAAGTTCGTTGTTCAGAAAGCTGGCATTTAACCATGTCTCAGTGAAGCACACTACGTCAAAGTCGCATCCAGTCGATGCGCAGAACAGCTGAGGAATTTTTGTACGAATCCCGCCTACGTTTTGGTAGTAGCAGGAGATGCGAGTACTCCGTTTTTTGAATTTCCCTTGAAGTGCGTTTTAAGATTTCTAGGCTGAAACTCCTTGACAATCATATCAGAAGGCCAAAAATTCCCGTTTATTAGATCCGCAAAGCAATATTCTGGTAGAAAAACTTTAAATGACGATATAGTTGACCCAGGTTTTTGCATAAACTTGGACGATGCAATTTTATCGCCATCTTTAAATTTATAATTTGATTGGAGGAAACCAAGTACGTCGTCTGTTGTCGTTGAGGGATCCAGTCTGGATAAGAACAATACCCTTGGTCGGCTGACTGTTTTCAGTGTTGTTATCGAAGAGATAGCAGTTTTGGCGACAACATCAACCACTTGACTAATTCCCGAGTCCGTTTTTTCGTGCTCTGCGAGATCTTCAACCGATTCGACGCCACCATCAGGTAACGACGCTGATTTTTGTTCCGTGCCAAGTGGACGTCCTGCATCAGCATTTTCCAAAGGAATCCCAGATTTGGAACTGCGCGGCTCATTTAAGTCAACGTGGACAAAACTTTTGGTTGGATTTTGCCTATTTTTTTTGGTGATACTTTTATTGTTTATATTATTCAACGTCGTATTTAGTAAGTCAGAAATCGCATCCATTTTAGAGGTTAACGTCTCAAGTTTCGCAGTGTAATCAGTTTTTAAAGTATCGATTTGAAGAGTTTGAGATTTTAATATAGTTAAGACATCGCTTAAAGTAATATTGTTGCATTTGTCGCATCTAAAAGTCACATTCGACGATTTAGCACATGTATCCAATGTCGAAGTAGGCAGTTGGTAGCACTTTAAATGATAGGACCGATAACAAGGTCCATCACATGCTATAAATCTACTGGATCTTGACTCCACCTCTCCACATTTTCCACATTTTGGGTCGCAAAAAGAATTACTAGCAAATGACATAGTTTTTGCTTTGCGATTTCACGTAAATTGTTTTATGTAATTTGTTTGCTGTGCGTATCAAATGTTAATGATTACCAAAAATCCCGTTGGCGCTGTTATCGTTTAGAAAGGTTTGAAGCACAGAAGCGGCCAAATTTTCAAAAATTTCACACTGACAACACGCAGAAATGTCAAAATTTGAAATGTTTATGTTTTAAAATTTTTATAAACAATGTCGATCAACGACAGTAAAAAGCGCGGCAAAGTGATAATTGTCTTTTTCAATAGATGTATGTGTAATTGTGTGAAATTGTCAAAAAGTTTTAAAAGTTTTTACGAAAAAAAAAGAAGACTGCGCAAAACTACGATGACAATTTTATAATCACCAGGACAGCGAAATGTGAGCTATCGACACAGCAAGACACTTCGTATGAAAGTAATTTCTAAGCACTCAAAATTATAATTTTATTAGACAACAACTCACTAGGCAACAACTCACTAGGCAACAACTCTTGCAGTTGTCATATTTTCTTTTGTTGTATTCTTGAGAAATTTTTATTGAGTCACTAGTTTTTCTTCCTATATCGAATATATCGCAATCAGTTCTGTTATTTTTGTCTAAAAATTCTTTTAGATTATCATAAATTTATCCTTTCTGTTTTATACCGAAGAGTAAAAAACTTGGACTAGTTTTCTAAATGTATTATTTAACGCGAATTCTTTTTTAGTTAAATTTTTGTGCCAATTTCCCGTACTGTCCGATTCTGCTGTTGTAGCTGGCATTGATGTAATGATGCGATTTATGCGCTCCACTTGCCCATTTGATTGTGGAATTAATGTTGCTATTTTAGTATATAAAATATTGTTATTTTTAAAAAAATCAGAAAATTCCTGTGACGTGAATAACGTACCCCGATCTTAGACAATACGATCGAAATATTAAAATAAGATTCAAGACACTCGACTTCTTCTTTTGTTTGTGTGCTTTTGGTTAATCCGTCGATTACAAGGAATACGTATTTTTTCTTCCGAAAGGTTTGAGGCAATGGCCCGTAATGGTCGATGTGCAAGGTATCAAACGGTAAGTCTCCCTTCGGAATATTGTGTAAAGTTCCCTGTACTTTACCCGAATTAGGTGAGTAATATGCACACTTTAGACACCTTTTTATATGTGACTTTATCTTGTCTTTCATTTTAGGGAACCAATATGTCTGCTTGATGTAATCATAGCATTTCTCTGTCCCTAAATGCCTCTTATGGTTATGGTGCGCCTGAATTATGCGTGACTCCATGCTTTCAGGAACATAGAATTAAAGTTCACGTTTGTGTTTTCACAAAGAAACCATTTTCGGATGTCTCTCATTATCAGATACCGGTAATATTTATATTGGAATTACTACTGAGCGCGTCGACATTCTCACCTAGGCATAGTTATAAACCTGTAGTTCAGTGCCCATCGCGAAATTCTGGGGTTTAAAAGTTTTTTTATTTAAAGTCAACGTCAGTGCTTGACAATCGGTCACTATCTTAAAGTTTAACCCCAATAGATAGACCCTGAATCTCCGCAAGGCATATATGATTGCTAGTGTCTCTAGCTCATAACTATGGCACCTTCTCTCTGCATCAGTGCAACGCTTAGAAAAATACAGTACGGGATGAAATTTCTTGTCATCCTGTTTTTGTAGTAAAATAGCTCCAAAGCCATGGCTGCTAGCGTCTGAGTTTTCAGCATTTGGATTATAAATGGCCAAAATCGGAGCTTTTGTATCGAAAGCAAATATTTCTTGGGAGCCAAATTTAAATTCCACATCCTTTTTAAGCAGATCATAAAGCGGTCTAGCAATTAATGAAAAAAAAAAAAAATTTTCGAAATAACGAACAAAGGCCCAAAAAACGGTGAACATTTTTAACGCTTTTAGGAATTGGATATTTCGATGTTTAATATATCAGGTTCACAAATATTATCAAGAACATTCAACATACCTTGGTTCTTACTTGAGATCCCAGAATTTATTACCTCTTTTCAAACCTAATTCATTATGCTTCGGTACATCATTTTTCATCACCAACTGCATATTTAGAAGGTTCATAAAAGCTCTTCCTAAAACAATACCGTTATTCATGGTTTGATCTGACACAATATAAAAATTCAAAACACATAATTTATTATTATATTTAATAAAAGACTTTACTCTACAAACTATCGTTGATACCCGTGAAGTTTGAATTACTGTTGTCGTTTTCGGCGACCATGTGATCGGAAACGTATTTCTGCCGCACAAAACGGGCTACCGGAGTCAAGGAGTGCCACTAAAGATGAAACAACATTATCCTCGATGTCATCCTTGAAAAATTTAAAGGATATCTCCTCAAAAGAGTGATTTGGCAAATGCGAAGATGTTGATGGTGCGGTGGAGTGTTGAGTACACTGTGATGATTTCTGCCCCTGTTGACCGCAGACAAAGGATGCTCCTCTCTCCGGCTTAGATTTTGGACAAAACGAACTGACGTGGCCCGTTTCGTTACAATTGAAATACTTGACCATTCGACGAAACCGTTCATTTGGCTTAGAGTTTTTGTTTGGTGGTGGTATTTGATTTCCAACCGGTTGTGCAGATCTATGGTGGTGTTTAAATTTAGAGTATTTGACCAATGCAAGTTTTAGATCGGGTAGTGTGTTGGCATTGTGCAGTATGAGTTTGTTGCTATCCGAATCGTTTATTCCGTTGGTAATATAATGGATCATGTCCGCTTCTTCGATGTCAGCGTGGGAGGAAATTTCTTGCATTGAAAAAACATACTGTTGGAATGTTTCGTCCTTTCTTTTACGCCGCATGCAAAGTTGCTCATGGATATCAGCTTTTGTCACATTTTTCTGGAACTCACTTAGAAACTTATTTTTAAGGTCTGGCCAGGAACTTGTACCAATTGGGCGAAGGAATAATTGGGCTGTACCGCTCATTAGTCTTTTTGCATATAAAAGACGAGTCTGAGATCCCCAGTTCATCGTAATCGCGAATTCCTTAAACGTAGCTGTCCATTTAGTGATGGAATAGTTGCCATCACCCGTAAATTTGGACAACGAATTTTCCACGTCGTTAAAAGAATATTTGTTGCTACTAACCTCTTGTTCCGAGAGCACCGACAATTGTTTCTAGAACAAAGAATATTCTAGAACAAAAC
This sequence comes from Chrysopilus asiliformis, assembly GCA_964034945.1. Taxonomy (NCBI): domain Eukaryota; kingdom Metazoa; phylum Arthropoda; class Insecta; order Diptera; family Rhagionidae; genus Chrysopilus; species Chrysopilus asiliformis. The sequence continues at coordinate 52,749,674 of OZ035962.1, read as the reverse complement.
TTCTAGAAGTCTACTCAAACATTAAGTTTTTATTTAAGCGTCGTTGTCATTGATCAAGTTACTTGAATCAAGTAGTCGTACATGCTCGATATTTGACGTTGTGTACGTCGCACGCATATGTGTTAGTTGCTGACAAATCAACTTGATTCAAAGTAGACGGCACTCCTACTTTTGTTTCAACTTGATTCCAACACATGCTCATAAAAGCGTGTGGAAACGAAGCAGTTATATATGTGTGTGTTTAAATTCATTTTGTTTTCTGTTTTCGCTGGAGAAGGTTGCCGACTTTTGTGAGGTAATTTTTTTTGTGTATATTTTCATAAGAAATTTGTTTTTTAATTGATAATTGGTTTTAGAAATGGCTCAAATGAAATGGACAAACGAAGTTACCCTAAAATTCCTTGAGCTTTATAAAAGATACAGTATTTTGTGGGATATTGGGAGTAATTCGTATAAAAATAAACATTTGCGGGAAGTCTCATATGAAAATTTTACAGTTGATGGTGTTAAAAATAAAATTAGAACTATAAAGACAATCTATGCGGGGGAATTAAAAAAGGTGAATCAATCAAAAAAAAGTGGTGCAGGACCAGATGATGTGTACATGACAAAATTAACTTGGTTTCAGGCTGCTGACAGTTTTCTGGGGAAAGTCACAACACCACGAGACAGAATTTCAAACATGTAATAAAAGACCAAACAGAATGTTAAAGATATATGCTGTTATTTTATTTTAAAAATAATAAAAAAAGAAATTTAACGCTCAACAAAAAAATGCATGACTGCAATATTTTCTTTATTTTTAACTTTTTTGTAGCGCGCATTTTTCCAACGGTTTAGATCTAGTAAAAAAGTTTCACTGCCTAATGCTAAAACAAACACAATTGTCACAAATCTTCGTACAACACAATTTAAGGTTAAATTTAATGTAGCGATTTATTTCCTCAGAAAATTTTAGGTTATGTTTTCGCCCAGATGTCAATTTTACTTGCAAGAGCTACTTGATATAAAAAAAGAGAGAAAAAGAAAAAAAAATTGTCTCACAAAAGTTTAATTAAAAGTAAAAGATTAGTTTAATTCGATAACCGAGTAACCCAAGGAAACAAGTATATTTCATCAATTGATCAACGGTCGAGTTTAAAAAAAATGAATTAGGTCAATATATTCAAAATTTGTCTTTGCGGGAGCAGTGAAATGCATTTTTTTTTAAATTTTGCCAAAAAGTATTTTTTTTGGTTTTTCCCAACTTTAAATGAACACAATTTATTTATTGATTCAACAGGTACATTAAACCATCTGAATATATAAAGATGAAACAAACAACTAATTGTACAATTTCTTTTTAATACAAAATTTACTTAAATTGAAGTCAACTATGTTTTGATTTATATTGTAAGCTTTACACATGGCAGCCATTGGTTCATATTGACCATAGTTCGTTCTATGAAAAGGTTCATAAATAAATCGAGAATTCCGATTGGCACGACAACGAGCATTAATATTGATTGATTCAAGCAGTTGGGGAGATTGAACATTACCAGACAAGATACCCTGAATGAATAACACTCGATGAGTCTCTCTACGTTGAGTAAGGGTAGGCAAATTTATTAGTCTGAGCCTATCTTGATATGGTGGCAGTATCAACCTGTCGTCCCAAGAAAGGTTACGTAGAGCGAAACGTAGAAAACGCTTCTGAACTGCCTCAATTCTGTTGGAGTGAACTGAATAAAAAGGTGACCACACTATGCAGGCATATTCTAGAATAGGACGGATAAAAGAGCAATACAAAATTTTCGTGACATAGGGGTCAGTGATCTCACGAGACCATCTCTTCACAAAACCTAACATTGCATTCGCACGACTGTCACATTTTCTAAGATTTTACATTCGTTTTTTTTTATTTGAATAAGTGGATCTTTCCTTATAATTCTGAGGGGACCTGGGAGCCTATTATCGAAACGTTTCGGATTTTTCGTTACGTTACGGATTACGAATCTCGCCGAAATGTTTTTTTCCGTAATCCAAATCCGAAACGTTCGAAAGATCGTATTCTGGTAACGAAACGTTTATGTTTCGGAATTATATTCACCAAATTCACCTCATTCCGAAATGTACGTAGAATAGAGCTGTCAAAATGAAAATATTTGACTAGTTTCCCAGTGGGGATTTAGAGCTTACTGAATCGCTTACGTAATCGAAAAAAGTAATGACCATTGATTACTCGTCCAGTTACCACATCGATTACTTTTACTTAGGAATGTCCGCGAAAAGTAAGGCCTTACTAGCAACTTTACATGTAAGCACTTTATTCATGCATTACAAGTATGCACTTATCATTTAAAAAAAATATAATTCTTCAACAAATTATAAATATATTTTCTTACGTATTATTAAAATGTCGAAAAACTTTTGCTCACCCCGCGATTCGAACCCGAGATCCCTGGGTTTGCAGTCCACTCGCAAACGCATACGGCCACCGTAGTCAATTAACAATGCGAGTTAAAACGTGAATGGTTTCTATCTCGTGTTTCAAGGCATTACTTTTTCCCATACACCCCATTACGTTTGTAAGGGCTAAGAATTTTTTTCACTGAGCAATTACTTCTTCCCTTACAACTCATTACGTTTGTAAGAACTTACAATTCTCTTCGATGAAAGCATCGATTATCCCGTAAGTGATAGCAAATTTCTGACTGAGACATTACTTTATGCTTTACAAGCCGTTACATTTGTAAGTTCTTACGGTTTTCTTCGAAGAAATAACCGATTATCAAGTAAGGGATGACAAAAGTTCCCATTGGGTTTGTTTTGTTTATATTTTTGACTAGTGTTTGACTCGTATTGGAACAATACTTTACTAATTTTAATAATAATTAATAATATTTGACTAGTGGTCAATGTAAGTAATAGTGTATTATGAGTAATTTTTGTTTATTTGGTGATTTTAACGTTTGTTATTGTTCTTAAAAAACCCTATTTAGCAAAATTCTAGAATGGATGAATTGGCTTGGCTCTTCACGGATGCCTGAGACCACAACTCTTGCGCAGTTTTCCTCGTGAAATTTGATGAGAACTTTGCTTTTCGTAAGTTTTCATTTTGCTCGAGAAAATCGAGCAGCGCTTCTTTTTGAGCTATTGATGTTGAAACACGCATTTCGATTACTCATTGACAGAGTACTGCGAAAACAGTTAAATTCGTGAAATAATCTAAATCAATTTTTGACTATTTCAATAAAAAAGAATAATTATTTTTGTCTCACGTTTTCTTTTTATCAGAGTACGGTTTTTTTCTATGGATAAAAAATTTCAATACCAAACAATGAAAGCAATATTTGCCAGGGGACAATCGTATAATACCCTGCCATCTCTTAAGGGCATTCAACTGAAATTATACAATGAAGCCAAATTTCTAGGTGTGATCTTCGACAAAAAACTCAATTGGAAATCACATGTCTCAAACAAAGTAAATAAAGCGATATCAGCCTTTGTACAATGTAAAAGAGCCGTATCCCGTACCTGGGGATTATCTCCGAAGATTGTACTCTGGTTATACACTGCTGTAATCAGACCAATGGTATCCTATGGTGCTATAATCTGGTGGAAAAGAACAACTCTTTCTTCTGTCAAAAACGAACTCAATAAGCTCCAAAGACTTGCGTGTATTAGTATTACTGGTGCGATGAGATCGTGCCCAACAGCTGCATTGGAGGTTATATTAAATTTATTACCACTGGATTTATTCATCAAGGAGCAAGCTATGCTCTGTGCCTTTAGACTCAGCATTACTGGTCAAAGGAAATCCAGCAACTGCAGCAAATCTCACATTTCTATCTGGAATGACCTAACGAATAAGATACCAGAGGCAGAAATGCCTATTGATTATCATATTGCAAAATTACACTTTGGTAAGAAATTTAAGGTGATTCTTCCAACAAGAGAGGAATGGAATCGGAACAGTCAAATGGTCCCTCTCACAAGCAACTGCTGGTTTACTGATGGATCACTCAGAAATGAGGTGGCGGGTGCTGGTGTCTTTCATCCTAGACCCGCATACGATAATATTACTGAAACTATCCCTCTGGGGAAAAATGTTACTGTATTTCAAGCTGAAATAGTAGCAATTTCCACTTGTGCAATGCTAATTTGTAACAACAATCCTATAGGCGAAGAGATCAACATATTCTCTGACAGTCAAGCGGCATTAATGGCGTTGAACTCCGTAGAGATGAAATCAAAACTTGTGGAAGAATGCTTCCTTAACCTTCAAAGGATTTCATGTAACAATACTGTATCCCTTATATGGGTCCCAGGACACAGCAACATCCAAGGCAATGAAGAAGCAGACAAATTAGCAAGACAGGGTGCTGATATCCTACCTGTAGGACCTGCTCCTTCGCTGCTAATCTCAGTAGCAACAATCAAAGCAATGATACATATATACAGCAGACAGCAACACAAGACGAGGTGGGCTAATGAAACTGTTGGACGACAAGCTAAAAAGTTTGGCTGTGAACCTAATCCAACCACGGCCAAAAAAGTACTAGGTCTAGGGAGAACTGGTATTGGACCGCTGGTCAGCGTACTAACGGGTCACAGTAAACTCAACTACCACCTTCACAACATCAGGCTTTCGAGCGACCCTTCTTGCAACCTATGCGACGCAGAGGAAGAAACTGCAGAACACTATCTCTGCTTGTGTCCTTTCTTCCAAAACCGCAGACTAAACACCTCTGGCAGCCGCTTTTTAAAACCACTGGACATCGGTAAGATCCCTCCGAATAAAATTTACAGCTTCATTAGTGGATCCAGAAGATTCTTGCATGAGTAAACTAGTAATAGCCAGATCCCTACAACAAAGCACAATGGACCCAACTGATGGTCTAAGTGCTTTTAGGGGCTGAGTACATCGGCTCCATTCATATTATCTATCTATCTATATACCCTAAATGAGAATAACCGAATTTTCATAGACATTTTTTTTATTTGTATTTCATTCTTTTGCGATAATTTCGTGAACGAATTTTATTTTTCCATTTTTTTCCACTTTTCCATTTCATAATACGAGAATGGAGAAATAAAGTGAATTAAAACCAAAATTCACGATTAAAATTATGCCCGCATCGAATAACAATAAACAACGGACGCGAAACGATAACTCAAAGCACACAAACGTTTCGAAAAGTAACATCTGGACGTTTCGGATGGATCCGAAACATAATGTTTTGTTATGTTTCGGATATTTCCGTAATCTAAGTTCGAGAATGCGGTTTCGTGTAAAGTGGTGAATTGCTTCGTAATGTTTGCGACGTCATTTGGAGCAATATAGGCGGTACGTACACCATATAGAGGTCTTTTTCCACTGCACCACAAACGTTTCGGAAAAATCCGAAACGTTTCGAGAATAGGCCCCCTGAACTATTTTCGAGTTAATTATAGTTAAATAGTTATTAGGAATACTTTCATAAAAATATGAAGATTAAAAGACTAGAGGTTTTGCCCGTCAACAGAGCTCAAGTCTAAATTATTTTCAAGTTATAGCCACAACTACCTTCAATTCCATGTAGGGTTTTGTTGCCGCGCACAGGAAAGCAAAGTAAAGTGATATATTTTGTTTAATACCATTTTGAAGTGTTATAAAATGCAGGCTGGTTTAAATCCTGCTTTTAGACGTAAATTTTTGAATTTTTATAATTTTATGACCTGCGTTGAAAGTTTTATGACATACATATAAGTCATGGCAGAAAGATTTATGGCATCTAAAGGGTGTTTTTTTAAGCCCGATAGAACTTACGAAAGGGTTAACTGTCAAACGAGCTGTTATACTGCGCTCACTTTTTGACATTTATGATCAGTATACTCTGGCAAATCATCATGAATAGACTCACGCTTGAACAACGCTACCAAATTACCCAAATTTACTTTGAAAATCATTCGACGATTCGCGCGACTTCGTGATTTTTATGGCGCACATAATCGTCCATCTGAGCAAGCCGTCTCTCGAACTGTGGATAGATTTAATACCACATACTCTTTAAATGATGCAATAATACCAACACGTTGGAGGAATGTGGGTTCTGAAGAGAATATTGCCGCTGTAGACGAAAGTGTGCAAGAAGATCCAAATTTATCGATGCATCGCGGTCGCAGGCATTGGGGCTCTGTCCGTCCACTGCGTGGAAAATTTTGCACAAAGATCTTGGCCTACACCCGTATAAGATGCAGTGAACCAGCAACAATTGACGCCTTGGAGGCCAACATTGTTCGTGTTAGTCGTGACATACGACCAGCAGTGCTCGAAAAAGTGGTCCAAAATTGGATGTCCAGAATGCGCGTCGTCAAGAACAGCCGCGGTGGCCATATGTCCGAAATTATTTTCAAATGTTAATGCCATGTATTGATCTTTCGAATAAATAAAAAAATTTGATTAAAATTTAATTTTTTGTATTATTTTTTGTGTTAAAATTTGAAGTTCTATCGGGCTTAAAAAAAACACCCTTTAGATGTGTTACACAGTTATACGTAATATGTTGATTCCATATTGTTCTAGAAATTTGATCCTTAATGACCCGTAACAAGTATAACTTTAGTACTATAAAATCCACACATCTCTGTAAATAAATCGAGGGTTTTCCTCAAATTTTATATAGTCAAGTTACAAAAAAGTTGGATCTACAGTATGGATGTACAGAATATTCGAAGACTATTAAGTAAATTTAAGCTTAGACAGACTTCATACTGATCAAATACAAAATAATTAAAAAATATAAAAAAAAAATCAAGAATTTTTTTAGAAAAAGCTTTTATTTAAAAAAAATGCAGTAAGAGTTTTGCTCTGTGTATCAGAAATAAAAGCGAGTAAAAAACATAACAAAAGCTATAATTGCCAATCTGGCAATCATTGGAGACCCGTATGGTGATATTCGTATCAAAATTCGAACAGTTATACCAAAATTCCACTTTGAAGTCAAACTTTCCAATAAGATTTTTTAAAATTTATTCCAATCGGATTTTGATGTATGGGAGTTTTATGTAGAATCATATCCTAAATAACTTTTGTTCTTGGACTTTTTTGATAAGATGCACCGTTTGCGAGATATTCACAAAAACCGTTTTCGTTCGTATGGGGGGTACCCCCCCTAATGGTCCATTTTTGCCCATTAACGAACTTAGCCTCGCATTTTACGAAAAACGAATCTGCGAAAAATTTCAAGTCCCTAGCTTAATCCGTGCGCCCGCAATCCGCGCCACAGACAGACGGACAGACAGACGGACAGACGGACGGACGGACGGACGGACATGCAAAAATTAAATATTTTTATCATTCTAAACACACTGGTGTAATTCATTTTTTTGTGCGATGACGGGATCTTGGCGTTACAAACGGTAAGGCAAAGTTAATATACCCTTTGGTTTCACCATACGGGTATAAAAATAGAATAAACATTTATCTTGCTTTTATTTCTGATACACAGCGACAACAAATTTTTTTCCTTTTTAGTGTATTTTTTTTTATTTTGAGTTTTCTATGTATTCTTAATTTTTCTTTAACAGATTTCTTTTTTTTTTTTTTGCTTGCGCTACTTATTTTTACCTATGAATTATGTATATATTTTAAGTTTCATTGCTTAATAAAATTGCAACTTTTCCAGTTTTCAGCATTTTTTACACGGTTTTTGAATAACATGGAATGTATCGTTATAAGCGTACCTAATTTAAATCATTAGAAAATTTTGTAATGTTGAAAATGTTGTTGACTACATATACAATTGTATTTATTTGTTATAATTTCCATATATTACAGTGCCTTGGGAAGCAATCCACTGTATTGCGACTGTTCTCTCAAATGGTTCTCGGATTGGATAAAGCTAGATTACGTGGAACCAGGAATTGCGCGTTGTGCAGAACCTGAATACATGAAGGATAAATTAATTTTATCAACCCCGTCTAATCACTTTCTTTGCAAGGATCGTGTTAGCAATGATATTTTGTCTAAATGCAATGCATGTTACATGTTTCCTTGCCAGAATAATGCAGAATGCTATCCTTTAGCCAATCGACGGTACGAATGCAAATGTCAACCAGGTTATCATGGAAAACACTGCGAATATATGATTGACGCTTGCTATGGGAATCCTTGTCGAAATAATGCTACATGCAGTGTGCTCGAGGAAGGAAGATTTAATTGTCAATGTTTATCAGGTTATAGTGGTGCCAGATGTGAAATTAATATTGATGACTGCATTGAAAATAAATGTTTAAATAACGCTACATGCATTGATGAAGTTGAATCATATCGATGTAGGTGCCAGCCGGGATTTACAGGTAAGAGAATAATAATTCATCTTTTAAATAAAGAACGTTTATCTACTCATTAAAAATTTAAAATCGGTGTTTTCAGAGTGGCAAGGAAATAAAATTTTTCATAGGCCTTTTATTACCTATATTACATTAAGTGCCACGTCATTTTATGACAGTGAGGAGACCAAAAGATACATGTTTTAATGACAGCTACTGACAAATAAAAATCATTTTTATTACTTTACTAGGGGCTCTGCTCCGAACCGCTCCGCGGTTCCTCCTGGCCCCATTCCCCCTCGCCCTTCGGCCTCAATTACTACTCGGCCTTCGGCCTCGAATCTGATCTGTGGGATGACCCTTCCAATGAAAAAAAAAACCGCATCGAAATGCATTCAGTAGTTTAAGATAAGCAGGAGGATTGTTTTTAGTTGGTCAAAAATTTTTTTGAAAGAAGACCTCTCTATTGGTCAAAACCATATCAAAATCCATTGAGTAGTTTAGACGGACTGTGTTGTTAGACGGTCGTGTTTCACATTTGCTCCGTTCAAATTATTTGATTTAAAATAGAATTTTAACGAAATCACACTAGTTATTACATTTATTCGATTACTATTTATTTAAACTTTGTCGAAATGTCACCGAGTACTAGAGGATCAGTAAAAAGTGCAAATAATAAACCCACGCAGCGCTTATCTATTTCATCAAATGGAAGTCGTTCACCGTCCGGAAACAACTCATCTTTTGCCGTTTTCAACACGAAACTCAGAGGTTTGGAGGATATGTTAGTGAGTTTAGTGGATGAGATTAAAACCGTGGTATCTAGTGAAATCAACAAACTGCATATAGCATTTAATAATGAACTAAAAGTTCATCTATCTGATCTTGATATCAAAATCGATTTGCTAAATACCAAAATGGAAACATTTCATGACCGGCATACTCGTTCGTCCAATAAAGGTCAACGAACTTTGCGGGACGAATCTCCTTCGACTCTCCATCAAGTCAACAAACCGGATGGTCAATCAGCCTCTGCCTCTTTGTCATCCGACGATCCTTGTCAACTTCGTGCAACTGTTAACACCACTTCTAACAAACCAGTAACTCTGTCATCGGTATTATCTTCTGATGCCCCGCCGCCGCTTTGTGCCATAGAAACAGAATGAAATTTTTGTTTATATCCAATTTGGCTCCAAATACTACGTCGACTGATGTTTGTCAATGGCTTTTGTCTAAAGACATTCTATCTACTGACGACACAAAGGAGATCAGCGGTTTTGATCTGTCTGCTCGTCGCCGTCAAAACAATTCTCTGGGATACTCTTCTTTTAAACTTACGGTTCCTGAACACTGCTTCGATTTGTTGTCATCATCATCTATATGGCCTTCTGACACGGTTATCAAGGAATTTACGCCGCGTAAACCATTGGGGTTTCGAAACCGAAATTTAATGCATTAAATATATATTATCAAAATAACACGCTTGACTCGGAAATATCGATCTCGGAAATTGAAACAGTTCTTTTAAAAGCAAAAAATGGTAAAGCTCCAGGTGAAGATGGTATACCTTACGAATTTTTTAAAAACGCACCTGCATCACTAATAGAGCAACTAAAGCTACTCTACAACAAAATATTCCTAAATGCTGATGTTCCATCCTCATTCAAAAAGGCAGTTATTTTCCCCATTCACAAGAAAGGGATAGTAGACAAAGTTGAAAACTATCGCGGAATTTCATTCATGAATGTGATAGCCAAAATCTTTTGTGGAATACTTGCCGAGAGATTGGAAAAGTGGGTTAATGACAACAATGTTCTTACTGAACTCCAGGCGGGTTTTAGAAAAAGCTACTCAACAATCGACCATATTTTCTCTTTGTCATCAATAATCAAAGCATTCCAAGCAAGAAAGAAAAAAGTATACGCATTTTTTGTCGACTTCAAAGCAGCATTTGATTTAGTTAATAGAAGTGCACTGTTGTACAAGCTCTCACAATTAGGCTTGTCTACAAAGTTTCTCAGAACTTTAAAAGAGTTGTACTCTGGAACATACGCAGCTGTGTGGGATGGTTCTAATCTTTCAGAGTGGTTTGAAACTGATATAGGTGTTAAGCAAGGATGTCTACTCAGTGCTATGTTGTTTTCACTCTTCATTAATGACATTGTAGCGGAACTACCTGGTGGAATACGAATAGCAGATACCATTGTAAATGTCCTTCTATATGCTGATGATCTCGTCCTACTCTCAGAAACGCCTGAAAATCTCCAATTAATGATTCATCGACTGTCTGCGTATTGCAAGAAATGGGGGCTAACTATCAATACAGATAAGTCAAAAGTTATGGTCTTTACACGAAATGCCCGTTTTAAGCAAAATTATAATTGGTTTTTCAACGGCAACCGTTTGGAAGTCACGAAGGAGATAAGATATCTGGGAGTCTACATAAATTCAACGTTGGATTTCAGCATACACCTTGAGAAAAAAGTTGCTACCTGTCAAAGTTTGCTGAATCATACGTGGAAAAATATATTTTCCAATGAACATATCCTTCTTTCCACGAAATACCAAATCTTTGATGCAGTCGTTAAGTCAACGCTATGTTATGGTGCACAAGTTTGGGGAATTGACGAGTTTGACGCAATTGAAAAGTTCCTCAGAAATTTCGTGAAAAAGGTTTTCAACCTACCTATCAACACGCCAAACTATGCAATATACCTAGAAACCGGTTTACCTAAACTATACACTGGCACTCTAAAAACTCACGCCGACTACATAATCAAAGTTCTAAACTATGATAACACGCGTCTGGCCAAGAAATTGTTGCTGTACGAAATAAGGAACAAGGACTGGTGGGTGGCTAAATGGCAAACGCTAGGAAATGCTGTTGGTGCATCTATAGCCATGGACTTGGATATCCCAAGTAATCTTAAAAATCAGCTTTATGAAATAATAAAAAAAAGGGAGGACTCTGATAGAACTGCACTGATACGGAAAGCGAGCCAATCGGAAAGTAGAATGTTGTACTCACAACTCGAATTCAACCTTAGGGAAAACAACTACTTCAACGACTTACAAAGCTACAAAGAAATCTCACTAATCTTTAAGATTAGATGTGAGCTTCTCGCACTAAACGGAACACCGTATAATAGAAGTTTTGACCAATTCTGCTCTTTATGCAACCTTAAGGCTAAAGAAGACTGCTTTCATCTCTTGAGTGTTTGCCCAATTTTTGCCCAGCAGAGACTTATCTACTTCAAAAAAAAAATGCTTACGATGGAAGAAACTATTAAAATTTTGAACGGCACAAACTGGAAACAGCTTTATTGTTTTGTAAAGTCATCGTACCAATACAGGAGACTTATAATCTCAGAATTTTTGTAGTACATATACGCAATCAAAGATAATAAAATTTTAAATATTACCTGCCGAGCTGACGGCAATGCCAGGCTTTAAAAAAAACATTTTGTAAATGTGTACATATCTGTATTAACCGAAATAAAATGAATTATTATTATTATTATTATTATTATATTATCAAAATGTCAACGGTATCAGAACTAAAACAAATCAGCTTCATTTTAACTCTTCTTGTTGCAACTATGACATCATATGCTTAACTGAGACCTGGCTACATGCAGGAATTTTCGATACTGAGCTATTTGACAACAACTTTACTATTTTCCGTCGAGATCGTCATGACAACACTACCAATGCTCCTGTTGGTGGAGGCATCGTCGTTGCTGTTCGCTCCAACATAAAATGTGCCGCTATCGTACTGGATACTTCACCGTTAGAAATGTTGTGTTTGAAGGCATCTATGGCTACAAACAACTTATTTATTATCATTGTTTATATTGTGCCAAGTAGTCCTTTAGCTTCCTATAACAAGATGGCGTGCATATTAGACGAATTTAGCGGTAAATGTGCATCAAACGATGAGATTATTGTGATGGGTGATTTCAATTTGCCACATTTGAACTGGATTCCCGCGAGTGATGAATCTTTCACCTGTTTTCCTAAATCTCCGTGTGAAGTCGCCATGGTGGATCATATGTCTTCACTTGATTTAAAACAAGTTAACCATATATCTAACTTACGTGGAAGACTGCTTGATCTTGTTTTTGGTTCGAATACGTCAAACACTACAGTTGGCCACCCGGAATCAACACTACTTAATGCTGTGCCTGATCATCCTGCTTTACTGGTAAAAATGGATCTTACAATGCCCGAATTTAGCCATATGCATTATAATTTTGTTTATAATTTTCATAAAGTTAACTTTTCTGACTTAAATGAGTATTTCTCAAACGTGGACTGGGAGGCATTGGTTCTTAACGACCGTAACACCAACTCGGCTGTTGGAAAATTTTATAATACAATATTTAAGGGAATCCAAAAAATAGTTCCCCTTGTAAAGAAAAAAGTTAGATCTTTTTCTTCTTGTTGGTATGATAATGAACTCCGGAGACTGCGAAATTCTCGTAATACTGCTTGGAAAATTTATAATCAAACAAAATGTAATAGTGACTATGAAAATTATTCAAACTTACGGAAACTGTTCAATTCGTATTCCAAATATCGTTATCACAATTATCTCAAAGAAGTTACATCGAGCATCAAAGATAACCCAAAACAATTTTGGAATTTTATTAATTTAAAACGTAAATCTAGTCAATATCCGTCAATTCTAAGCTTTAATAACGTTTGTAGTGATATCCCATCTGAGATATCTCAAATGTTTAGTGACTTTTTTTCAAATGATATTAACTCGACCAATTGCGATATTGATTACAATTATTTTAAGTACTTCACTGGTGCTCACAGCACAACTTTTAGTAATATTGTGATTTCTGAAGAAATGGTTTTGGATTGTTTAACCCGACTTGACGAAGATTTCTCTGAGGTACCTGATGGGTTACCTTCAGGAATTCTGCTTAAATGTAGTTCGTCTCTTTTTCGTCCCTTAACTTATTTATTTCGTTTGTCTCTATCTACTGGTACTTTTCCGTCATTTTGGAAACTGTCTTTTGTCATTCCTGTTCACAAAAAGGGGAAGAAAGAATTAGTGGAAAATTATAGACCTATTGCAAAATTAGCTCCTGCAGCCAAAGTTTTTGAATCAATTATTTGTAATTCTTTGACGTTCCAATGTAAAACGATACTTCACGAGAAACAGCATGGCTTTATCAAGGGTAGATCCACTGTTACTAATCTTGTGGAATTTGCGGCAAGTCGATTGTATCTATACGGATTTTAGTAAAGCGTTTGACAAATTGCCACATAACATTCTGCTCTTTAAACTAGAAATGTTGGGTTTTCCGCCATATTTATTACAATGGATTAAATCATACTTAAAAAATAGACTGCAGAAGGTTATGTTTAATTCGTCTTTCTCTGAGGAAGTTGTTGTGCTATCTGGTGTCCCACAAGGTAGCCATCTAGGTCCTTTACTGTTCATTTTATTTATTAACGATATTTTCTCTATTATTGACCGTGTATCTATTCTTGGCTTTGCCGATGACATCAAACTTTTTAATGTAATTGTAAGTGTTTCTGACGCCCTTGCTGTGCAAGAAAGCTTAAATATCTTTTCGGTTTGATGTGATAAGAACGGCTTGATATTAAATAATTCGAAATGTTTAGCTATTTCCTTTAGCCGTAAAAAATGCAACATAAGCCACGGATATAAATTAAACGATGCATTAATATGCAGATCTGACCGCGTAAAAGACCTAGGTGTGCTCCTTGACGACAAAATGAACTTTCAACTTCACATAAATGAAGTTATAAATCGTGCTAATTCTCTGTTGGGTTTTGTCAAACGCTGGTCGAAAGAAATTTCGGACCCTTACATACTAAAAATTCTGTATTGTTGCTTTGTTCGACCTGTCCTTGAGTATGCGTGTATTGTATGGATGCCGTTTTATCAGATTCATATCTCCAGACTTGAAGCTGTCCAAAAACGATTTTTAAGATTCGCATTACGCAGTCTTCCATGGAATGATTCCAAACTTTTACCTCCTTATGAACAGCGACTAAATCTTATTAACTTGACACCGCTTTGTAAGCGTAGGGAAATGTTTTGTGTATTATTTATTAATGATCTGTTGTCCAGTAATGTTAATTCACCTCATCTCCTAAGTTTGATTAATATTAATTCCAATATTCGTACTCTCAGGAGAAAGCGGTTTATCTACGATGATTATCAGTGTACTAACTACGGTCGTTTTGAACCAATGTCAACCATGACAAGATTTTTTAATAAAAACTTTAGTTATATAGATTTCAATATTAACAGAAACATGTTAAAAAATTATCTACTCTCTACATGAGGACTTTGTCTTTTTTTTTTTAATTATTATTATTTCTTTCTGTACTTTGTATACTACATTGTTAATTCATATTTAGTTTATTGTTACATATTTATATTGTTAAACAGTTATATTTCTAAGTCAGATGGTCATATGTACCTGTTGGTAAATAAATAAATAAATAAATACTCAAATATATATTAAATACCCAAATGAATTTAAAGGAATTTTATTTTTGTTTGTTTAATAAATATCATTTTCAATAGATTTACCCAACATTAAAGATAGTAATGGCTCTGGTGGCGGATTTAATACCGGCAATACAAGCACTTTATACCTAAGTGCACAACAATATCGACACAATTTGTCCATTGGACCAATAACAACTAATTCATGTTCACTGTAGTTGATTGCTGGATCGTAATCGAATGCAATTCGTTCAAATGGAGCAATAATACGTCGTCTGATTTCGGCAAATCGTCTGCGTACTTGTTTGACACGTTGGTCATGCACTTCGGTTGTTTTATTTGATCGCGCTTGGGCATGTTGCATGTGATCCCTTCCTCGTTGCACTTCACTTTCTTCGACTGTTTCGTTTGTTCTGAAATTGCGCTGCAGTTCGCTATTTAATAAATTTGCACGGTGTTCTTCTGATGTCATTGACCGTCTTTCTTAACGTAACTGCAATAATGGATTTCGAGTTGTTTCCAATCGTTATAAGCGATGTTGTTGACTTTCATTTGCCCGTGAATTTCTAACTCTGCGCCCTTCCCGGCTGTACCGTCCAATATTTCCGCGTGGCATTATATATGTCAATATTGACAATAAATTTTCCACCCAAAACTTTTTGAAAACACGCACAATTAGGGTAAAGTATCCAGATCTGAGCCCCGGCACCAGTTCTGAGCTGTTAATTTTCCGGCTAAAACAAGAATTGTGCGCGATTGAGCCGACAAAACCACATTTCACAACGTGATGAAACCAATTATTCTTCGAATTCAATTCTTATTTCTATGGCCCTTATTATGAGTGTCAATTTACAATTGATAGTTGATACCTATCAACAAAATTGATACATCGGTATTACGACATTCGTAATACCGATTTATCAACTCAGTTGATATTTATCAACTATCAATGGTAAATTGACACTCATAATAAGGCCCTATAAGTTACTAGGCGTACTTAATTTAATACGGGGGGCTCAGAACTGGATTTTGGGATAATTTCCACATTTACACATAATTCTTTTTTTTATCCAAATTGTTGAGGAATATGTATATGTTAATTTAATTTAAACATTCCATACTTTCGACCAGTAAGTATAATAAGTACAATAACCAGTAAGTACAATAACAGTAAGTATAAGTTTCTCAGAAAGTATACGGAAGACAAAGAAAATATATATTTTTATATATGTGTCGTTTATTGTAAAGGTGGTGTAACTCCATATTTTGAAATATTTATTTTTTTGCATAATGGATTCACATTAAGTCATATCTTTCATAATAAAAGTGAAACAACTTCAAAAAATGTACTGTTATTCCACAGATCCTGTTACTTGTTTACTTATGACACTAAAACTGCTACACATTTATTTACAAAAAGCTTGTTATTTCAACATTTACTTTTAATGAGACAATTCACTATTACAATGAACGACATATATAAAGATGGATAATGCTGTATGCAAAAACTGCAGTGGCATATTAATTAAGTGACCTCTGACAAACATGCGGCTAAATTTTGTTGTTGTAATTACATTTTATTATTAAATGTATAATTGCATACATTTCACGCTCACAAATGTTAAATTTACATTAAAATTTATCCGCCTTAATGCATAACACGGATAAATGCAACTAAATTGCGACAAAACTCGTACATTTAATCATGTTTATATCAACAAATACATAAGGAAAAAATGGAATGACGTTTCGGTTTGTTATCAAAATCAGCTTTGCACTCAATGTGATATAAGAGCACTCGTTTATAGGATACAGTCAAATCTCCCATAACCCGACAATGGCAGTCCAAAGATTTTCGTCTGGTTAAGGAACGTGTCCGTGTATAAGAATACTTTTTCCCGTTTTCTTCGTCTATCAGATGTAACCACAAAGATATATTTCACTGTATAACGTATACTAGGGTTGTGTGAAAATGAAAAATTTCGTCTGGTGCAATAGCACTAAGTTCTACTTATATGTGACTTCTGTGAAATTTTTCAAAATTTTTGCATATTCTATAGATATTTACATGGGAAATACGGGAGCGGGAGTGTTCTCGGATAACCTTGACCTCCAAAGGAGCTACAAACTGCCTGATGAGAGCAGTGTGTTTCAAGCTGAGGTCTAAGAGCGGCTGCAAGCTTGATAATGACGAGAGAACTACCCAGAACAAAGGTTTCAATCTACGTCGACAGTCAGGCAGCAATCAAGGCACTGGATTCATCGACGATCAAGTCAAAGACCGTGTCTAATTCCCGCAGAGCACTTAATCAACTCGGCCTCCAACATGCCGTTAGACTTTGCTGGGTCCCCGTGCACAGAAACATATATGGCAATGAGAGAGTCGACGAGGTGGCAAAAGTAGGGCCGAAATGGCTATGGAGAGCGCGGACCGCTCGGTCGAAATGCCGATCGAATGCGCAAAAAGTATAATTGATAGGAAAGGGGTAAACAACATAAATATCCGTTGGCAAACAAGGAGCGATTGTGTAATCACAAGGTCGCTCTGGCCTAGATTTAATAGGAACAGAACCGACACCCTTCTTAGACTCAGCAGGACCTCAGAAGGCTACTCACAGGCTTAATCACGGGGCACTGCCCCCTTGGAGCTATGGCCAGAAGGTGGGGCACGGCCGCAAATTATTTTTGCCGCAGTTGTGGTGACGAGGAGGAGCCGGAGACCGTGAAACACTTACTCTGTGAGTGTCCAGCCCTACAGGCACGCCGATATGGGACGCTTGGGGCCAGATTTTATGGTAGCCTGGCGGAGCTTGGCAACCACCCACTCGAGGATATGCTGAGCTTCGTCAACAAGTCGGGCTGGTTCAAATAGGATCAGCTAGTTTGATGAAAGGTCTTATGAGTACTGAAGACATCACAATAGGCCTGTAAGCCTCCGAGTGTAGCGCTGTGCTCACGCCTGGGCGCGCGCAGTCTTCTTAACATAACCTAACCTACATGGGAAATGTTCCACCGAAATTTCCCAACTTATTCCTCCTCGGTATATTTTCCCTAGACCCTCTCGTGCAGCTGCATGCGCGGACGACTTCTTCCTTGAGTCTCCCCGTTTTCGTACAGTAAAGTTTAGGAATTTCTTCATTCCGCGAACAACAAGACTTTGGAACAATTTACCATCGGATGTGTTTCCCCCGGACTATAACCCGCAGAAGTTCAAGGAGAACATAAACCGACATCTTCTTTTGTCCTTCCAACAATCCTGAGCTATCAAAAAAATAATCAGTCGAGATCTAACCGGATTAGCGTTCGCTTTCATATTGAATTAATTAGTTAATAAATATTCGATTATTAAATTAATTAGCTTGCATACCTATCGTTGCCGGGTTAAAGTTTTTGTATAAATTTTTTTTAAAAAAACGTTTGAAAAAAAATCGTTATGCCTTAAGGATATCACGTTCCAAGTTTTGAAATTCTAATATCAAAGGCCATAACCGAATAAGGTACTGAAAAGGGCCCTGGGACCGATGGATCTGAAATTTTTACCAGACGTTGGTGTTGCAGCTGAACAAAAGTAAAAGAAAAACCAATGTTGTAATTCGTTTTAACTATTTATTTTCCACGAAACGTGGTATTGTATTTAACAATTTTTAGTTTTTTTTTTATTCCGATAAAAGAAAGACAACCGATCGATATCGAGGATTAACAATAAGTGATCAAACAATAAAAATTCAGTTTTTGATACAGTAAATTATTACAATGAAATAGAAAACGCAGTGGCGGCATCAACCGTTGGTATTGATGCAAGTACCATTTGACGAAATTTTTAACCCTGTAAACCACTTATAACGGAAGGAAGGGGTGGGGGAAGCAAAATCTTAAAACTTAATTATCTTGAGAACCGCTTGTCCGATTTTTAAAAAAAAAAATATATGTTGTAGTGACGCATCCGACAATGTTGTGAAAAAAGTATAAAAAAACTTTGAACACCTGATGAGGAATATTTTTGCCGAGCAGAAAAAACTCTTTTTTAAAGAGATTTAAAATGTTGTGAAAAACTTATACTCAATGATATTTGAAAAACTCCTTGAGTTGAAAAACTCTATTCGCAGAGGAATATTTATATTGAGCAAAATAAAACTCATTTATGTGTCGTCAAAAACTTATACTCGACGTTTCTCGCTTTGTTTGATACGTGGTCTTTTTAATATTATGTTGCTTTTATGGGGTGGTGATGGGTGGATGATGGGTGGGTTAGTAGGGGGAGGGGGAAGGGGGAAGGGGGAAGGGGGAAGGGGGAAGGGGGAAGGGGGAAGGGGGAAGGGGATGGGGGATAGGGATGGGGATGGGGATGGGGATGGGGAAGGGGGAGGGGGAAGGGGGAGGGGGAGGGGGAGGGAGAAGGGAGGGGGAGGTGGAGGGGTAGGGGGGGATTTTTTTTTCAAAAATTTTTTTTTTTGGAAAATAGCACGGAGCAAAATAAAATTAGGGAGGAAATTTCTGAACAGCACATGACTTTCTTATACCACAAAAAATCGATTTTTAAATATAAAAATACACTATTTTAAAGACACGGGTTTTTTATTTGTATGAATGGGACATAGATGACATAGTAAAACATTAATACCGCACTGAAATCAGGGTTTGAATTGGTTTGTTTGATAGCGAAAACACAATGACGCGTCAAGGCGTGTGTAAGCTTTTACATTTCGATGCTTCAAAAGTAAAACCAGTGGCTTACTATGGGACGATTTAAAATGGCGCTTCGCTTTGACGCTCCGTTTCCCCAACTCATTGCACGACATCACGTCCAATATATGTTTCAGTGTATCACCAACATAGGTAAATTTATTTTATTTTTCAGTTAGTTCATCAATGCCCCATTCTATATCCAAATCAACATACAAAATAAAAAACCCGTGTCTTTAAAATAGTGTATTTTTATATTTAAGAATCGATTTTTTGTTGTATAAGAAAGTCATGTGCTGTTCAGAAATTTCCTCGAGAATTTTATTTTGCTCTAGGGTATTTTCCTGAAAAAAAAAATTTTTTTGTATAAGTCGTGTGCTGTTCAGACATTTCCTCGCTAATTTTATTTTGCTCTAGGGTATTTTCCTAAAAAAATTTTTTTTTTGTATAAGAAAGTCGTGTGCTGTTCAGACATTTCCTCGCTAATTTTATTTTGCTCTAGGGTATTTTCGTAAAAAAAATTTTTTTTTTTTTTGGATAAGAAAGTCAAGTGCTGTTCAGAAATTTCCTCCCTAATTTTATTTTGCTCCGTACTATTTTCCAAAAAAATAAATCACCCCCCCCCCCCCCCCCCCCTACCACCCCCCAGAAAAAAGTTTCATACAAAGTAAAAAAAAATATCGTTTTCATTTACTTTACAATAAATAATAATTTCTTATCGTACACTAGCCACACCATACAAAATCGACCAAATGAGTTTTTCGTCAGCTCAGCGAAATAAAACTCATTGGAACTGATATTTATTTACAAGAAATATTTATCTCTCATTAGAACTGATATTTATTTACAGAAAATATTTATCTCTCTTCTTGAGTTTTTCGTCGCACAAGTAAAAATCATCTCCTTCAGAGATATTTTTTCACACAGTGAAAACGTGATTAGTTGTGAGTGAAACTTGAAATGAGAGATAAAGAGAGAAAAAATAACTCTTATTTTCATCTCTGAAAAAAATTAAAAAAAAAAATTTAAAAAAAAAGCTTTTATTAAAAAAGAATGCACTAAAAAGAAAAAAATAATTTTCTGGACGCTGTGTATCACAAATATAAAAGCTTTTAAAAAGCGAGATAAAGCATAAAACAATAAAATAAAAATTTATCTCGCTTTTAAAAAGCTTTTATATTTGTGATACACAGCGTCCAGAAAATTATTTTTTTCTTTTTAGTGCATTCTTTTTTTAAAAGCTTTTTTTTTTAATTTTTTTTTTTTTTTTTTTTATATATTAGTATGATTTATAAATTCTGGAACAAAAATTTTTGCTATGAAATTCTAAAAAAATATTCCCGTGACAAAAAATCAAAAAGAAACATCTTGCATTTTTCGATAAAAAAATAATTTCATACATTGAATTACCGAAAACTCGTTAGTTTTCGAGAAAATCGCAAAAAACTGATTTTTTTTAAATAACGGTATATCTCAATACCTGTTTGAGATATCGAGTTCTAGTAAAAGACAAAAGTGTAGAAAATTTTAGTAATACTGCTGCAAATACGTAGTTTCGGAGTAAATGGCAAAAAAAAGAAATTGCGATTTTTAAAAAGTCGCCATTTTGGTTACATTCGGTTAACGGATTTCCACCAAAAGTTGATAGGATCGTCCCACTCTTTTTTGTACACAGATAAATTTTGTACACAGACTAACAGACAGAAAGGCTTTTTTTGTAATAAAGCTCCAATCGACTCAGGAGTTCTCCGGAAATGTTTTTAAGGAAAATTAAGAGGTGGAAATTTTTCATGAATACAATATTCTACGAGTATTATCTATAGGTTATAAACATAACAAAAGCTATAATTGCCAATCTGGAAATTATTGAAAACCCGTATTGTGATATTCGTATCAAAATTCGAACAGTTGTACCAAAATTGCAATTTGAAGTCAAACTTTCCAAAAAGATTTTTTAAAATTTATTCCAATCGGATTTTGATGTATGGGAGTTTTATGTAGAATCATATCCTAAATAACTTTTGTTCTTGGACTTTTTTGATAAGATACACCGTTTTTGAGATATTCGCAAAAAACGTTTTCGTTCGTATGGGGGGTACCCCCCTAATGGTCCATTTTTGCCCATTAACGAACTTAGCCTCGAATTTTACGAAAAACGAATCTGCGCAAAATTTCAAGTCTCTAGCTCAATCCGTGCGCTCGCAATCCGCGCCACAGACAGACGGACGGACATGCAAAATTCAATTTTTTATACCCGTATGGTGAAACCAAAGGGTATATTAACTTTGCCTTACGCCAAGACCCGGCATCGCACAAAAAAATGAATTACACCAGTGTGTTTAGAATGATAAAAATATTTAATTTTTGCATGTCCGTCCGTCTGTCTGTCCGTCTGTCTGTCCGTCCGCCTGTCTGTCCGTCTGTCTGTCTGTCTGTGGCGCGGATTGCGGGCGCACGGATTGAGCTAGAGACTTGAAATTTTGCGCAGATCCGTTTTTCGTAAAATGCGAGGCTAAGTTCGTTAATGGGAAAAAACGGACCATTAGGGGGGGTACCCCCCATACGAACGAAATCGTTTTTTGTGAATATCTCAAAAACGGTGCATCTCATCAAAAAAGTCCAAGAACAAAAGTTATTTAGGATATGATTCTACATAAAACTCCCATACATCAAAATCCGATTGGAATAAATTTTAAAAAATCTTATTGGAAAGTTTGATTCAAAGTTGAATTTTGGTACAACTGTTCGAATTTTGATACGAATATCACCATACGGGTCTCCAATGATTGCCAGATTGGCAATTATAGCTTTTGTTATGTTTTTATCATTCTAAACACACTGGTGTAATTAATTTTTTTGTGTGATAACGGGATCTTGGCGTTACAAACGGTAAGGCAAATTTAATATACCCTTTGGTTTCACCATACGGGTATAAAAAAGTTGAATTTAACATGTTTGACTTCAAAGTGGAATTTTAATACAACTGTTCGCCGTTAACTTAAATCACCATACGGGTTTTCAATAATTGCCAGATTGGCAGTTATAGCTTTTGTTATACCTGGACTTGTATTTTTTGTTCGGTATCGGTTGGAATTTAAGGATACATGCTATTTGATTGTTCCGTTTCATTATTATACCCGTATGGTGAAACCAAAGGGTATACTAACTTTGCCTTACCGTTTGTAACGCCAAGATCCCGTTATCACACACAAAAATGAATTACACCAGTGTGTTTAGAATGATAAAAATATTTAATTTTTGCATGTCCGTCCGTCCGTCTGTCCGTTTGTCCGTCTGTCCGTCTGTCCGTCTGTCCGTCTGTCCGTCTGTCTGTCTGTGGCGCGGATTGCGGGCGCACGGATTGAGCTACAGACTTGAAATTTTCCGCAGATCCGTTTTTCGTAAAATTCGAGGCTAAGTTCGTTCATGGGCAAAAATGGACCTTTAGGGGGGGGTACCCCCTATACAAACGAAAACGTTTTTTGTGAATATCTCAAAAACGGTGCATATTATCAAAAAAGTCCAAGAACAAAAGTTATTTAGGATATGATTCTACATAAAAGTCCCGTACATCTAAATCCGATTGGAATAAATTTAAAAAAATCTTATTGGAAAGTTTGACTTCAAAGTGGAATTTTGATACAACTGTTCAAATTTTGATACGAATACCACCATACGGGTTTTCAATAATTGCCAGATTGGAAATTATAGCTTTTGTTATGTTTTTTTATTTCCGCGGCCGCTTTAATTTTTTTATCGTTTTTTGTGTGGTGTTATGTTGGTTGTTAGTATGCAATGCTAGAGTGGTTATTGCCGAGCTTAAAACTCCAAATAGTTTCCAACTCCAACCAAAAGCCCTTCTTAAAGTCACAAAATTTATCATCGCTTCTAAGATGCGTTTTATGAAAGTGAATGTAAGATAAATACCTAGCACTCCTGCGCCTGTGTTACCGATGGTTTGAAAAACTTTCCATGATTTTGAAATGAAAGTTTTGAATTTCGATTCTATGAGTTCAGGTGTTATGAAATTACTTGCGGTAAGACCTTGCGACATTGCGGAATGGTCGCTGAAACATTTTGCAATTATATTTTGTATAGCGGTTCTATCAACGGAGAATCTTATTTGATTTTGATATGATTGTAGTTCTTCTTCGTTATATATTCCTCCAGTTGCCAGATTCCCTATGTTTGTATACTGCCAATTTTCAATTTGCTTAGGTGATAATGTGAGAGGCCCTTTATGGGCAATTAATTGAGGGGTTAGGGAGTACCATTGGTCTCCTAAATTATACAGTGGGGGTAATGCGGCTGGGCATTGTATTTGGGTACCTTTTGTTTGGAGGATGCGATTTCTGTCTGTCATGAAGTAAGATTCATTCATATACCTAACGGGTAATTCGTCGAAACAATTTGTTGTTCTTCTGGTTGAAACGGATACTGGTTGACATTTGATGATGTATACAGCTTCTCCCAGTACTACTGCAGTGTATCCTGCAGATTTCATATGATTGTATGCAAACGTGTTGGGTGAGATTGTTGCCAGTCCAAGGTGTGTTAATTTGAGATCTCTGTCTATTTCACAGCTTTGTTTTGCTGCTGCTCGCCATAATTTTGTCATCTTGTGTTTCTCTACATAGACAAATTTGAAATTTATGTATGCAAACATGTCTAAATTTTTTGGGTTAATTGGCTTTTTGGGGAAAATTGCTATTCCATTAGAAATTCATGGATCAATAATTTTGGATGATCAGTTTGAATGACTGCATGTCTGCAGGCATTGGTATTTACCTTTTTTGTAAGTACAAATATCATAGATTCGCTTGCGACTGAGTATACTGTACTGGGATATTCCTTGCTTCCCATGTATACGTACGCCTTTTGTGCTATTCCTTCCCATAGAACTTCGTATTCTGATTTTCGGTAGTGTTTTGTTCATGATCATCAGTTGTTGATTCTTCTTCATCCTCTGAACATGTGTTTTCTGTGATGATGGCTTGATTGTCCTTTTCTTTATCTACTCCTTTACTTTGTGTCCGTGTTAGCGCTAAAATTAATTTTCTTTTCGTTTCATTGGAATTTCCTTTTTCTTGATGAATTTCTTCTGATGTGTTGGCCTCTTCAATTACGGGAATTCTGCTGAGTGCGTCTGCACATTTATTACTCTTACCTGGTGTGTATTCGATTGAATAATCGTACTCAGAGAGTTTATGATGAAATCGAACTAGTCGAGTAGTAGGATCTTTTACATTAAAGACTCCTTTTAATGGTTTGTGGTCTGTGTAAACCACGAATTTTCTTCCGTAGAGATAACATCTGGGGTCCGATTATGAAATGCGCCGCGCATCGCATTCAAGTTCGATCCGCTTCGCTTTTTCAAAAGCGATCCGCCGCACTTTGGTCTATTATGAAATGCGAAGAAGGCAGAACTTTTTATTCCAATATTTCCAATATGATTTCCATTCAACTGTAAAAAAATTACAAACACAACCACGATAGTTGTTCACAATTAAGAGTGTTAAAAGGATATTTCAGATATTATTCACTTTTGTTATCGAATTAATAGTAAAATATGGAAAGTTCAGGTGCATTTTTATATGCAGAGCTTGAGGAGGTTGCAGAGGTTTCTTCATTAAGAGGAGAAAGGCAGCGTCTGAGAAGTAATTCCTGTCCACTTGATCTTCTCAATAACGAGTAAGGAAACATTGTTCAGTTTTTAAATATTTCTTTATTTTTTACACTATTGTAGATTTGTAAAATTATTTCGGCTTTCCAAAGAGGCTTTTATATATGTTTTGGAGGAATTAAAGGAGCAATTCAAGCCACATAAGAGCGGAGGGTTGCCTGTAATATTGAAGCTAGCAGCAACTCTAAGATTCGTAGGGGAAGGATCTTATCAAAAGGGCGTAGGACAAGATTTTCACATCGGAATGGCTCAGCCAACGATATCGAGTGTATTGAGTGAAACCTTAGAAATTCTCGAAAGAAAATTGTGCCCAAAAATGATAACATTCGGAATGAACGATCAAGAAAAAAGGAGGCAAAGGCATATTTTGATCAAAAGAGTGGGTTCCCCGGAGTAATAATGTGCATTGATGGAACGCATGTGTCAATTATTCGACCATCAATAAATGAACACATTTTAAGTTGTGCCGCAATTTGGCCTTTGTGTGGTACTTGAAATCTTTCCATACCTAATATAAAACGAATATTTACATTATAGTATCAGGCTATGGATTGTTTATAAACTTTTACCTTCTTCCAACCATTCAATGTCTTTTTTGGAGGTCCGAGGCTATTGAGATGTTCTTGAATCTGATCCCACAAATATTTTGCTTTCGCCTTATATTGCGGGGCATTCAGGATTCCTCTTGCAATTCCCTCATTTGCTTTCATAAAATCAAGCAATGCAGAGAATTGCTCCTTATTTGTTTTATTTGTACTCCTAAAGCATATAGATAATATATAGAACATTTTTAAATCATATTTGCAATGATAACTCTACTTACATCTTTAAAATGCCTCACTTTAAAATATCAAATCCGCCGCCACAACCTACACAAATCCGCCAAGAAATAGTTATCGCATATGACAGCTCGTTGTTTCGCTTTTAGTCCACCGCGCTTTTGATAATATGGGAAATGCGAACTAAAGTAAGGCGAAAGCGGATTCTAGAGTACCAAAATGAGAATGCGCTCCCAAATGCGATGCGCGGCGCATTTCATAATCGGGCCCCTGAATGTTTTTACAGCTCAGACAATCGCTAAAAGTTCCTTTTCTATTGTCGAAAATTTTCTTTCTGCCTTGTTTAGACAACGGCTAGCATACGCTATTGGATGATCTTCCCTAATCTTTCCTTGTGACAAAACAGCACCAATGGCTGTGCCGCTGGCATCTGTAGTCACCATAAAAGGTTTCTCAGAGTCAGGATATGCCAATAATGGCGGGTTTATCATTGCATCATTTAGTTTTTGGAATGCTTGCATACCCTTTTCGTCCCACTTGAACTTATTGTCTTTGCGCAATAACTTGTTAAGCAATTCTGCTATTTTTGAAAAGTTTGGAATGAACTTTCTAAAAGAGTTAACGAGTCCTAAGAAAGATTGGATTTGACGTATAGTCTTGGGTTGTAGAAATTCTTGGACACATTGCGTTTTTCGGGTCTGGTAATCTGGTAATGCGCCTTCTCTGGAGCATTTGTGTCCTAGATATACTATTTCTTTTCTAAGAAATTGACATTTGACGGGATTGAGTTTGAGATTATTTTCTCTTATTCGATCAAATACCAAACGAAGTTTGTCTATGTCGGATAGATTCCGTCCATAAATTACTATCTCATCAAGATATACAAAACAGTATATACCTCGTAATCCTGTAAGGACATTATTCATCAATCTTTGAAAGATAGTTGGGCTCCCTTTCAATCCAAAAGGCATCCTTTTGAATTCATAATGGCCGTGACTCGTGCTAAAAGCGGTTTTTGCACGGTCTTTTTTCGAAACTTTCACCTGATGATAACATTGAGCTAAATCAAGTGAAGTGAAGTATCTACATTGGCCTAATTGGTCAAGAATGTCTTCGATTCTTGGTAATGGGTAGGCGTCACCTGTTGTGACTTTATTTAGGACTTCGACTGTTTGCAATTATGTTTTTTTAGCATGTGTTCTACATCTTCTTGAATGATTCCTCTTTGCCTCTCAGGTAATCTGTATATTTTTCTATGTACAGGAGGTATATTTGGCAATGTGGGAATCGTATGTTCGACGGCAGGTGTGTACGTTAAATCATCACCTGGCAAATGAAAAATGTCTAAGTATTCACGGCATATCTCGTGAATTGCTTTTGTTTCTTCTGATTTTGAATATTTATCTAATTCCAGATTTTCCATTAATAACTTAAATCTATTATGGTCGCTACTGGACCATCTATGTAAGTCAGCTTCGGACATTACATGTTCAATTGGTTCAGATTCTTTTCTGAGGTTGTTTTTGCATGAAGATCTTTTATGCATCTGTCCCGATGTGATATTATTAGATTGGAGGGTATTTATATTATATTCTGTTTCGAACTAGAATTTTGTATTTAAGTCGTCCTCCGAGTTAAAATTGGCGTCGGAAGTTTCCTTGCAGCTATGTTTACACAAAGATTTTAAACTTCCTTCGGCTGCCTTTTGTTTTTTGTTTATATTTTTTATAATTAGTTCATTAACCCCTAATTTATTCACTAGGAGTTAAGCCGAGTTATGCCCGAGGTCTTCATATTTAGTTTTTCTGTCAGATAGCTATACCGCAGATAAAGATATATCGAAGATATCTTTAACTTGGGCATCTTCATGAAAATTCCAACTCGGTATAGCAACTCTCGAAATAAGGTTCCACAACTCCTGCACACTGGATACAATAAAACACCACCTCGATACAAACTATCGTGACGTCACATAAAGAGGTATTTTCTATAATTGTGTGTTCTTATTAAAGGATTTTCGAAGTGAAAGGTACGATGCAAATTATCCGTTATAGCTTTCGAGTAATTCACCACCTTTATATCTTGTTTCGCGAAGCAAAGAACCGAAGAAATCAATGAAATCGTGGTCGAAATAGTGACCTTAAATTTATAATCAAAAGCAGCATCACGGCTTGTTTCTAATCACGAAGGCTATTGTTTTGAATGTTTTATTATCCGGTCGTGGCGCTGATAGCACTTCTGTCAAATGGAAACGATTTTCGGATTTCTTGTATGGTGTTTGGGATTTTTATCATATCATGATCCAGTGCCGCAATAACTTTTGAAACCTTAGCTACCACACGACCAGTGAGACTAGCCGAAACTTTTGAGAAATCAGCACACGCCCTTAAAAAACAACCTGTCGCATAAAACCGTAAAGCCAACAATGGTTGATCTCTGGGTGGCATTGCTCTGCTTCTGAAAATATTTAATAACAATAAATAACAAATTTCGTTTTTGCCTATTATGATTAATACAGATTTCAGCTTCAATTCTAGGCAAAAGTGCTTGAAATGTTGCTTTTGTTAAGCGAAATCTCATAACAAATTCACTTTCACTCCAAGTATCAAAATGATTCACCCTTATTTGCAGTACGTAGGGTCTTGAAATGATTGCTGGTTCATCACTGTCAGAGTCAAAAAAAATATTCACTTCCATTAACGAATCCATAGGTTTTTTCATACATTTTAACTTTCCGATTTCAATATTTTAATTTTATTCTATAACTGTCAACAACTGCTTTAAAAAAGGAGTGGTGGCGCTGGGGTAAAAATATACAGATATCTCGACCTCAGACAAAGAGATAACTTTACCCGAGATATATCTTTATCTCGATGTTTTTTGCTACGAAGACTTCCATTTTTAAAAGCTTTTATTTAGCTTGCCTTCGTGTTTGTCTGTTTGTCTGTCAGATCAAATCTTGCAACCCAATTTTGACCCACTTCCACTTGTCCGATTGACTTGAAATTTTGCACACTTATATAAGTCCGATGACAATACAATATTTTCACTACTTCGTCCTTGTAAGGATAACGGAAGGTCCTGTAAGGATAACGTGATTATCCTTTTCTCCAAATTTTCCGGAAAAAAATCTATTCTGGATGTTTTTGGGGTCGCTGAATCCGAATCTGTCATTAAAAAGTCAGTAAGGATAACGGAAGGTCCTGTAAGGATAACGTGATTATCCTTTTCTCCAAATTTTCCGGAAAAAAATCTATTCTGGGGGTTTTTGAGGTCGCTAAATCCGAATCTGTCATTAAAAAGTCTGTAATGATAACGGAAGGTCCTGTAAGGATAACGTGATTATCCTTTTCTCCAAATTTTCCGGAAAAAATCTATTCTGGGGGTTTTTGGGGTCGCTGAATCCGAATCTGTCATTAAAAAGTCTGTAAGGATAACGGAAGGTCCTGTAAGGATAACGTGATTATCCTTTTCTCCAAATTTTCCGGAAAAAAATCTATTCTGGGGTTTTTGAGGTCGCTAAATCCGAATCTGTCATTAAAAAGTCTGTAAGGATAACGGAAAGTCCTGTAAGGATAACGTGATTATCCTTTTCTCCAAATTTTCCGGAAAAAAATCTATTCTGGCGTTTTTGGGCTCGCTGAATACGATTCTCAAGTTAAAAAGTCTGTAATGACAACGGAAGGTCCTATAAGGATAACGTGATTATCCCTTTTCTCAATTGTTCCGGGAAAAAATATATTCTGCGGGTTTTGGGGTTCGCTGAATACGATTCTCAAGTTAAAAAGCCTGTAAGGACATCTCAAATGTAAGGATATATATTCGAAGACTAAAAAGAACAAAATAAAAAAAATAAAAAAATAATTTTTAAAAAAAAGCTTTTATTAAAAAAGAATGCACTAAAAAGAAAAAAATAATTTTCTGGACGTTGTGTATCACAAATATAAAAGCTTTTAAAAAGCGAGATAAAGCATAAAAAATAAAAAAAAATTTATCTCGCTTTTAAAAAGCTTTTATATTTGTGATACACAACGTCCAGAAAATTATTTTTTTCTTTTTAGTGCATTCTTTTTTAATAAAAGCTTTTTTTTTAAAAATTTTTTTTAAATTTTTTTTAGATATACTTAGTATATCTCCCAATTGGTGTTATCCGCAGTATATCTGGGACTGAAGACTTCGGGCATTAGTGAGTTAAGGGAGTTAGCTAACCTTATTTTCCA
Organism: Chrysopilus asiliformis; assembly: GCA_964034945.1. Classification (NCBI taxonomy): domain Eukaryota; kingdom Metazoa; phylum Arthropoda; class Insecta; order Diptera; family Rhagionidae; genus Chrysopilus; species Chrysopilus asiliformis. The sequence goes on along the minus strand of OZ035962.1, from coordinate 52,719,515 downwards.
TGTTAAAGGTGAGTTAAGGGAGTTAAGGCGATTTAACTCCTAGTGAATAAATTGGCCGTTATTGGAATTAGCTTTAACTCAGGTGTGTCAATAATTTCCTCATTTTTTGTTACGTTAATTATACTTGTAAAAATTTTGTTGTTCAGGGTTTTCGTTAGGCTGTTACCTAGAAATACTCCTGGTTTTAATTCTTTCGAACAGTATAACATTTCTCCGCTTTCTGTGGTTGGTATCTCACAGATTATTTCGCTTCGAGGGAAAATCCTTATTTTTGGATTCGGAGAGTTGTTATTCTTGATTTGCTCACTTTTGTAGTTGGACATTTCGTCTACTGTTACTTCTACTAAAGTCAAAGTATTGAGCTCCTCTCGAATATTTTCTTTCCTTTTCTCGAAGGGTATTGAAATGGTTGGCTTTGTGTGTGTAAATGTTAGTTTTTTTCTTTTTGCAGTCGATTGTGCAATTATTTGAGAGAAAATCAAATCCTAAAATGCCATCACTCGGTATAGGAATATTTCCGTCTACGACATGAAATGTATTTTTAATGGGTTTTTCGATGTTAAAGGTTCCAATGCACTGCCCTATAGTTTTTCCTATACCGAATGCTGATACTAAATTTTTATGCTTCGGTTGTTCAATTTTCGTATCTAATTTTAAGGATTCTTTTTTAATCAGACTTACATCTGCACCCGTGTCTATGAGCAGATTAACATTTTTACTTTTCGCAATATTTAATGGGATATTGATTAAACATTTTGTTGGTAACTCTAATTGTGGGGGCTGGCACTCGGAACTACGTGAGGGGCTGGAGTGACAGCCCTCTACTAGTTTTCCGAATTGTTACTAGTTTGAGCCCTTCGTTGGGCCTGTTGCCACTGTCGTTTAGCGGCACATTCTGGTTCAATGTGTCCATACCGTAGGTAAAAAGTGCATTTTTTATTATTTCTTTCCCTGTGGTTCTGATTTTCATTTTGTGGGAGACTTTAACTTGAATCTAAATTATTCCGATTTCTATTCGGAAAAGGAGTTTGATTCGGATTCCCTACCATATTTATACCCGTATGGTGAAACCAAAGGGTATATTAACTTTGCCTTACCGTTTGTAACGCCAAGATCCCGTCATCACACACAAAAATGAATTACACCAGTGTGTTTAGAATGATAAAAAAAAATGAATTTTCCATGTCCGTCCGTCTGTCTGTCTGTCTGTCTGTCTGTCTGTCTGTCTGTCTGTCCGTCCGTCTGTCTGTGGCGCGGATTGCAGGCGCACGGATTGAGCTAGAGAGTTGAAATTTTGCGCAGATTCGTTTTTCGTAAAATGCAAGGCTAAGTTCGTTCATGGGCAAAAATGGACCATTAGGGGGGGTACCCCCCATACGAACGAAAACGATTTTTGCGAATATCTCAAAAACGGTGCATCTTATCAAAAAAGTCCAAGAACAAAAGTTATTTAGGATATTATTCTACATAAAACTCCCATACATCAAAATGCGATTGGAACAAATTTTAAAAAATCTTATTGGAAAGTTTGACTTCATAGTGAAATTTTGATAAAACTGTTCGCCATTCACTTAAATCACCATACGGGTTTTCAATAATTGCCAGATTGGCAATTATAGCTTTTGTTATGTTTAGCTGTTGTCGTCTGTCGAAATTCGGATTTTGATTATTTATATTGAAATTATTTCTTCGTTCATTTGGCGTTGACTCTAAATTCCTTGGGGGATTTTTATTTTGGTTTTGAGTACAAGTTTGGACGTTATATCCGTATACTCTGCATGAAACACAGTAAGGAGTATTATTTCTTTTTCTGCATTCTGCATAAGTGTGACCTTTGATACTACAAAAACCACACTTGAAGTTTGTTTGGTTTTGACCAAATGCTTTGGAGTTTGGGTGCTGAAATTGCATTTTATATTTTGGCATTTGGTTAGCCATAGGTGCAGTTAAACCGCTTGCCCATGGGGAGTTTGATTGATTATACATGGGCATTGTTACATTGTTTCCCCAAGGGGAGTTTGTTTGGTCATTGTAAGTAGATGGAGTCGCGAATTGTGGGGGCATATTTGTCATGTAATCAATTTCTGCCACTTTTTTGGCTTTAGCCAAGATTTCACTAATTGTTGAGCTACTATCTTGGAGTAAGTAAAATTTTTGGTTGGGGTTGTTTAAACCATTTTTGAATGTGAAGACTGCTAATTCTTCTAGATCAGTACCCGCACTATCAAGGATTTTATGTTTTTCCTTGGCTACTTCTAAACAACGTAAATATACACTTTTTACTCGATTGGCAAATGTCCAAACGCTTTTGCTTGGCATTTGGTACATCATCCTCATTTCATTTACCATCATTAAGTAAGGTTTACTTGGAAGTAGTTTTTGACGTACGAGTTTTATTATTGCTTCGACTGAACTTATGTCACTACCTTCCGTTAACTCGAGAGCGCGACCGCGAATTCGAGTACGGAGGAGTGTGCATAAAGCTACTTCCTCATTGTCCGCGATACACGACTTAACACTTTCGCAACATTTTACAAACGTTTTTACTTCCGTTTCTAAATGTGGCCCAATTTCTCCGGTTAAAATTAGCACATTGTTATAAATTAACACACTTAACTTAGGATAATCTAATGACATTTTGAATGACTTACTTTTAATTGTTTTTGGTGTTGATGTGCTAGCTGGTTTGATGTCTCCGATGATGTTGTTGAGGATCGATTCCACTACTGTGCTACTTGTATTGTTGATTGTAGATTCGTCCTCAGATGTCGTGTTGATGCTGTCCTCCGTTGAATCTGCTGGCTTGAAGATTTTGCCGGATCTTAGTTGACTTGGTTGGTCCTGGTTGGGATTGCCGTGGCTCATTGGCGTTCTTTCCCACGTTGGCCCCAAGGGACTTTCTCCAGCGTTGGCCCCGGTGGACTTTTTCCCTCGTTTACCCCGATGGGCTTTCACAATTGTTGGCCCTGATGGGTTTTTTCCCTCGATTGCCACGGTGGGCTTTCACTTGAATTAAAATTCACTTCAGTATCAAAAATCATCAAGCATTTGTTTAATTAAGTCCATCACTGACTATTTTTTTTTATAATTTTCATTCGATTCGAATTTCGGGTTAAAATAAATTTGATTAAAGTTTCAAAAATTTTCTTTTATTAAATTAAAAACTTTAGTTTCTGTTTGTTAGTCACTGTTTTTGTTACACTCGATTTAAACTTTATTTATTTGATTTGATTTAAATTTTTTTTTTATTTGACTTTATTTGATTTAATGTCAATTTCTTGCGATGAAATTTAGAATTTTTTTTTTCAAAAATCTTTCGTTGAATTAGACACTTTTCTTAAATTTGGGTCACAATTTGATTGTGGTTTAAATAAACTCAATTTGATTTGCTACAATTGTTCAAAAATTTTCTTCCATTTAATTAGAATTTTTCACTTCTTATTTTAAAAAAACATAACAAAAGCTATAATTGCCAATCTGGCAATTATTTAAAACCCGTATGGTGATATTCGTATCGAAATTCGAACAGTTGTACCAAAATTCCACTTTGAAGTCAAACTTTCCAATAAGATTTTTTAAAATTTATTCCAATCGGATTTTGATGTATGGGAGTTTTATGTAGAATCATATCCTAAACAACTTTTGTTCTTGCACTTTTTTGATGAACGGTGCATGTTTTGAGATATTCGCAAAAAACGTTTTCGTTCGTATAGAGGGTACCCCCCTAATGGTCCATTTTTACCCATTAACGAACTTAGCCTCGCATTTTACGAAAAACGGATCTGTGCAAAATTTCAAGTCTCTAGCTCAATCCGTGCGCCCGCAATCCGCGCCACAGACAGACGGACAGACAGACGGACGGACATGCAAAAATTAAATATTTTTATCATTCTAAACACTGGTGTAATTCATTTTTGTGTGTGATGACGGGATCTTGGCGTTACAAACGGTAAGGCAAAGTTAGTATACCCTTTGGTTTCACCATACGGGTATAAAAACACATAGGATCCAATATTACCGGATCCTACCGGCTGCGACAAAAAAAATTTTTATTTCTTACTTTTAATAATTTCAATTTTTACAATTATCGTTTCACATTTACGTGATTTGATTTTCTTTTTTAAAGCTTAAAACTTTTAAACTCCAAGTGCTGTTCGCACTGAAATCTTTCAATCAAACTCCGCTCGAATTCATCGAAGAGTGCCTTACGCACTCTTCCAAGATTAACTACAAACTCTCAGTCCCTTTGCACTGCAGGGGGTATTTATCACTTCGCAAGAATGACCGGCCGGTGGGCGTTAGAAACTTTCCATTGTTTATATTATTGATTCAATGGAATTATCGCGATCCGCGTACAGATGAAATCATCTTTAGTTTTCGCAACTTAAAGTTGATGACGTCCGCTATTTCGCCAATAGGGCTAGTCGCGTATTAGTTCCAATGTTTATTTTTGATGTCGCCGGACAGTCGCTCCCGCTCTATTTACAACACTCGCAAAAACTGGATTTGGGAGGCTTTCATGGTTGCTTATCACGAATCTGTTGTTGAAATTTCAAAATTCGAAACGGAAGGTCCTGTAAGGATAACATTTATTCCCAAAAGTTTTTAAATTATTTATGGTTTTATGGCATTCTAAAATTTATACAAAAACTTTAAGTTGGCAACGTAGGGTCTGCTGGTATGTTCTATATTTCAGTCAGAGCAGATTTTTTTTAATTCAATGGATTGAAAAGGTTATTAATCAAAATTGCCCGAATGCCATGTCGAGCAAAAATTGACCTTAATTGTGTTATTACTAAATGACCAGAATAAGATTCATTCAATAATTATTTAATAATTTTTAACAGATAAGTCTTTGATAAATGATCCTGAATAATTGCCCACGTCTGAAAATCTTTGCAATTCGGTCACATTTGTTGGACTTGGTATAGCAGAACTTGCCTCTGTTTTCATGTTTTTGACTCTAGAAGAATCAGAAATATGGCCAACAACATTTATCATACTAAATAATATTTATCATCCTCTTCCCTCGTTTTCCAAATATATAAAAAATCATCTACATGAATAATTAAATTTGGAAAATGTGAAAATTGTAATGATTATTAAGATGCCTTGGATCAAGACAAATTCATTATTTGTTTTCCGAACTAATACAATAGAATTTACCCAATGTGTAGGTTCTTCGACTGGCAAAAAATCAAATCTCAAAAACTAGAGTGAATCCACCAAACTACTTCCAGACGGTAACAAGAAAAACAAAAAATTAAATTCTTCAGTTTATATTGAATTTTTTCGAAAAAAAAATCGTTTTTAGGCTTTTCTCAAAAATTAGAGCCAATCCTGCCAAACCACTTGCAGATTCTGAATCAGCGACGTCAAATTATCTTAAATCTTTGGCAAAAAAAAAAGACATTATATATTCAAACGTTGGACTGGTACCGACTGTCTAATGACTATCTCTCTTTATTAGAATCCTTATACAAGAATGTAGCAATGATCATACTAATACCAATACATACTCATATAACAGAATTCATCTCTTGCTTTTTACACAAAACTTTGAAAATTTCAAAAGCGTTGCAAAAAAAAAATTGGAAAATTTGGATAAAATCACAGAAATTCTACTTATCAATAGTCAACTCTTGACACGTAGTACTACTGTCTGTGCCAGAAGAAAAGAACCGCATTTTTTTGCAAAGTGGAAAAGATATTTTTGTTTCACATTGAAGCACCTTTCAAATGACAAGTCGCAAGTGTTTAATATACCGTGTAATCTCCATCGTTGTCAAGCATAGCCTGGCACCTTCTTGGTATACTTTCAACCAGTTTTTCTGCGTAATCCGTGGATAAAGAGGACCAAATATTTCGAATAGCGCATGTCAGCTGTTTTCAAGGCGAGCTTTCCAGCGAGATGCGTCTCCATAATCCCGCACACATTTTCGATGGGGTTGACATCTGGGGATTGGGAGGGCCAGTCCATCGTCGTGACGTCATTTTCCTCTTTCCAGGTCTTGCAGCGATGACTACGATGTTTCGGGTCATTATCTTCTTGTAAGACCCAATCTTCATTTTTCCGTGTAAACATCTCCACCGATTTCAAAAGTCCACGCTTGTAAATTTTGACCATTTTCTCTGCGTTCAAATGCTCGCCAAACAGTTCCAAGCAGCAGAAACCATCTTCGGAGAATCATCCCTAAACATTGACCTTTACCGGATGTTAACAGTGCGCAAGATAAAACGTGTGCTGCGGGCGCACCAAGCACGCGTCCGATAAACCCACGCCCAAAAGGTTGCTTTCTGAAAAAACAACCTTGGATCAATCGCGATCTATATTTTCGGCAGCCCAGGTCGTGCGTTTTTCTCTGTGTTTTTCGGAGAGCAGGGATTTTGAGGTTGTAAGACGGTAAAACACTAACTTATATTCCCCTTTTAGTCAGTTGAGCGCAAGGTGTAGAGTGGGGGTCCGCCCGAATTGCTGAATAATCACCTTGTCCTGCTTGCTCATCGTCCTCCGCTTCAAGTTACGATCTGAAAAGTCATCGACGTTTCTGTACACTTTATACCAATGGTTCCACATCACAAAAAATTTCTTCGATTTCATAATTGCTTTTGCAGACGCGGAATAGGACAATTGTGGTCCTTTTGGGTGCGAACATAAAAATACTAACTCGTAACGCTTTGCGTACATCACGCTTATTTTGGTTAAGTTGTGTTTACTGCAAGGTTGGTAAAATTGAGTTTACGATGTGTCAAGAACGAATCACTACTACGTCCCTATTCTTTACAAATAAAACGGTATTTCGAACTACCACAATATGTACAAATTTACGCACAAAAAATGTAACTATCATTAGGATTTTATTTCTAATTTCTATAATATTCATTTCAGGCTTACTTTGTGATACGAAAATCAATTTTTGCTCTGAAGAATTCAACCCATGTGCCAATAATGCTAAATGCATTAATCAATTTACACATTATTCATGCGAATGCTTGCCAGGCTACAAAGGAGATAATTGTACAGAAAACATCAATGATTGCGAAAATCATATGTGTCAAAACGGCGGAACTTGTGTAGATGGTATTAATGATTATGTCTGCAAGTGCCCGGATGAATACGCAGGAAAATTTTGTGAAGGGGCACCACAAGTCGCAATGATGTATCCTCAAACATCTCCATGTCAGCATCATGAATGCAAACATGGAGTTTGTTTTCAACCTCATTCATCAATTTCAGACTACTTATGCAAATGCCATCCTGGATATTCTGGAAAATGGTGTGAATATTTAACCAGCATTAGTTTTGTACAAAATAATTCATTCACTGAAATGGAACCTTTGCTTACAAAGCCAGAAGCAAATGTGACTATTGTATTCAGCAGCACTCAAGAAAATGGAATTTTGATGTATGATGGAGAAAATGAACATCTTGCTGTTGAATTATTTAATGGAAGAATACGAGTAAGTTATGATGTTGGCAATCATCCAGTCTCGACAATGTACAGCTTTGAAATGGTAGCTGATGGGAAGTATCATCTTGTGGAATTACTCGCTATAAAAAAAAATTTCACACTTCGTGTTGACGGTGGACTAGCAAGATCTATCATTAATGATGGTGCAAAAGATTATCTTAAATTGTCAACTCCAATGTATATTGGTGGTTTGCCTAACGAACCAGCCCAGATAGCATATGAGAACTGGCATATTCGAAATTTAACAAGTTTCAAAGGTTGTATGAAAGAAGTATGGATTAATCATAAATTAGTAGATTTTGGCAATGCTGCAAGACAACAAAAAATAACTCCAGGATGTGCTTTGTTAGACAGTGATGTTGAAGAAACTGAAAATTTAAATGTTATGCATGAGACTCCACATTTTCAAAGAGAAGTATTGAAGACACTTTTTTATTAGCTTTTCTTAAAAGAGATATGTTGTTTACAGAGAGCCGATCCATGTGAAAATCACAAATGCCGTGGAGGTGGTCGTTGTATCCCAAGCAGTCTAAATAAGGATGGCTATACATGTAGATGTAGACAAGGAACAAGAGGCCGATACTGCGAGCAGACTGAGGAACTTGTTGAACTTCCGGCGTCAGCAGGTATACTTAATATTTTTAACAAATATTTTTTTTCTAAACGGTAAATTGAATTTTACTGTTGACAAAAGTTGCAGGACTTGTAAATATTTCCTTCCTGCGAGGATTGCGGGAGAAGGAAAATGAAAAAATCATTTCTAAAGAGAACCACCGAACAATTCGTTTCAAATTTAATATTATTATATTAGGGGCGCATCCAAGGAAATAATTGTGCCGGGGATTCTTCCGGGAGAGGGACAATGAAAAATAGCTATATAAACACATCCTGTGGTCCGATTTGCTCGAAAAAATTGGTGGTTCTCCGATTTAGCCCGATTTAGCTCTACGATAAGGAAACGGAAAAAGAATCAAAACGAATGATTGTTTTCGATTCTTTATCATTCGAGAATCGAAAGCTGTTGTTAAAAGAGGGAACGAATTAAACTGCCAAAAATCAGTTTTTATTTAAAGTTCTCTGTGAAAAGAATCATTCGCGAATTTTATTTTATAAAATTCGATTCGTGAATGATTCAAATACAATTTTCGATTCGCGAATCGAATTTTTTCATATCCTGCATTTCGGTCGTAATTTGTACTCCTATCGAATTTTGGTATTCAAAAACTTTCACCGCGATGTTTTAATCGATGTCTTAGATTTTTGCCAAGGCGAAAAAAATTCCTGGAAAAGTGGTCTCCACTAGACATTTCAATGGCAGGACGAAAGCATAATTGATTTCCAATAGAGACCTCGTTTAAGTTTGTTTAGGTAAACTTTTTTGAGTTTTGTCATTCACATTCTCGCATTATAATTTCTTTCCTTTTATTTTTAAATTTTTTGCCCAACTAAAAAATACTTAACGATATCTTAAAATTAGGTAAAATACAACAGTTCTTTTCTTTATTGATTCAATAGGTACATTAACCATCTGAATATACAAAGAAACAATCCAAACTAATTATACAATTTCTTTTTCATTAAAAATTTACTTAAATTAAAGTCAATTATACTTTGGTTTACATTAAGGGCTTTAGACATGGCAGCCATTGGTTCAGACTGATCATAATTCGTTCTATGATAAGGTTCATAAATAAAGCGAGAGTCCCGATTGACACGACAATGAGTGTTAATATTGATTAATTCAAGAAGTTTGGGAGATTGAACAATCCCACACAAGATATTCTGAATGAACAATACTCGATAAACCTCCCTTCATTGAGAAAGCAGCGGGGCCCAACCAGGAACTTTCTCTTTGGGACAACCTAAATCGGTCAACCCAGTAAAAAGTTAGGCGTGAACATACATTAAAAAAAACAGACATTCAGGTCGAATTGAGAACCTTTTCCTTTTTCGAAGTCGGTTAAAAATGGTGATCACACTATACAGAGGCATATTTTAAAATAGGACGGACAAAACAGCCATATAAAATTTTCATGACATAAGGGTCAGTGATCTCACGAGACCATCTCTTTGCAAAACCTAATATCGCATTCACACGACTGATGATTTGGTCAATGTGAGGCTGAAAAGTAAACTTTTCGTCAAAGAGAACACCAATATCAGTAATTCAGTTAGACCTCAATAAAGGCATACACAGTATGTATGTAAAAAGTTTTGGCTTGCAAGCACGAGGAAAAGTTATTACGGAGCATTTCGAAATATTAAGGGTTAGATCATTTTTTGTGCTCCACTCTGCAAAGCTATTCCAATTTGATTTGAGAAGCGATGAATCATGATCGCTGCTAATTGTTTTAAATATTTTTAAGTCGTTCGCAAATCCTAGAATTTGAGTATCTTTTAAAATTGAGAAGATGTCATTTTTGAATAAATTAAAAAGTATAGGACCCAAGTGACTACCTTGAGGTACACCGGAAGTTACGACAAATTTATTAGACAAAACACTTAAAAATTTAACTTTGAAGGAGCAACCATGCAGGTATGAAGAAATCCAATTTAGGAGGGAGCTCCAAAATCCGATTCCCTTCAGTAAAAATCAATATGTTATGTGGAAGTTTATCAAACGCTTTGCTGAAGCTTGTATAAAATAAATACAATCAATTTGATTTCCTTTTTCAATTTTTTTAATACAAATGCTTGTAAATTCAACTAAGTTGGTGGATGTGGACTTTCCTTTAATAAAACCGTGTTGGTTTGACGATAATAAGGATTTACATCTGATGTTTGGTCGAAGTCCAAAATGCAAGAGGGTTTATTTAAGTAAAAGTTACAAGAGCTAAGTCAAGTAAATATAAAGTAGTGGGGGTTACAGTGACCAACAAAATGTAATATTCAAAACATTAGTAAACAATTCTTAACACTCCCACTTTCATAGTGTTTTGAATAAAAATTTAGAATTACAAATTTGAGTTATTACAAACAATGCCTATTCGGCTTCTTAAGTTTTCAAATTGTTCCTTCGGTAAAGGTTTAGTGAAAATGTCTGCGAGTTGTTCCTTTGTAGAAACGTAAACTATTTCGAATTCCCCTTCCGCAAACTTTTCTCTGATGAAGTGAAAACGGACATCAATATGCTTGCTCCGCTTGTGAAACTCGGGATTTCGCACCAGTTTGATTGCGCTCTGATTGTCCAAAAATAGCTTTGGAGTAGTCTTCTGAATAGTACCCAGTTCATCTAGTAAACGTTTAACCCAGATCATCTCTTTGACAGCTTGAGCACCTGCGATGTATTCCGCTTCCATGGTTGAAAGCGCCACACATCTTTGGCGTTGCGATTCCCATGATATTGGTGATTCGCCAACCAAGTATACGAATCCACCGGTTGATCGTCTTGTATCAGGATCGCCAGCGTAGTCAGCATCACTGAAACATCTAATATTTAATTGAAGATTAGATTTAAAAATTATACCAAAATTTTCGGTGCCCTTTAGATAACGCATTATTCGTTTAACAACATTGACGTGTTGCTGTGTCGGTTGCTCTAGATGTCGACTTGCTATTCCGATAGCAAAACTTATATCAGGCCTGGTTCCAACTGCCAGATACATAAGACTGCCTACAGCCTCACGAAAAGGAAATTTGCAGTCTGTTGTAGAATCGCCGTAGCTTGTCACAGTAACAGCGGGTGTAGTCACAGGTTTTGAGTGCGGCATATTAAACCTAGTCAATATTCGTCTTGTGTAGTTAGATTGACCAAGAAAAATACTTCCATCTGCTTGATGCTCAATTTGAAAACCCAAGAAACAGCTGGCTTCAAAGACTTTAACCTCGAACTCCTTTTTCAAATAGTCGATAAGTTTTCTGATAGCAGCCTCGTCCTCTCCGGCAACCAATCCGTCATCTATGTATATAGCTAGTATAACGGTGTCGTTATAAAAAACACAAGGATCTGCAGCAGAAGTGGTCAGACGAAAAGACTGGAGAAAACTCGTGAACTTCTGGTTCCAGCACCTTGATGCTTGTTTCAGACCATACAAACTTTTGAGCAGTCTACACACTTTGACGCTACCGTCCTCAAAACCTTTAGGTTGCTTCATGAACACCTCGTCATGCAAGTTGCCATTAAGGAAAGCGGTTTTTATATCGAATTGTTTTAGATACAATGATCTGCTTGCGGCTATTGCTAAAATAGCTCGAATAGAACTAAAACGCACGACAGGACTGAAAGTTTCATCATAGTCGATGCCTCGTTCTTGTGTGAAACCTCTTATTACAAGTCTCGCCTTGTATCTATCTGGTTCGTTGTTGTCACAATTCTTGATCTTGAAGATCCACCGGTTATCAATGACTTTCTTACCTGGTGGTAAGTCGACAAGCTCCCACGTTTTATTTTGCCGAAGTGCTTGTATCTCTTCACGCATGGCTACGCGCCATTTTTCAACATCTGGGGATTCCTCGACTTCCTTTAGACTTGCGGGGATGTCAGATGTTGCTGTAAAAGCAAGTCCATCTGAAATAGTAGACAAAGAAACAAATTCGTTCTTTTGAGCACTTCTAAGCCGCGACCGAATCGATTGAGGATTGATTCCTGTATGATCGTCATCAGCACAATGTTCGTCGTCTGTATGCTCATCAGCGGTGTCAAAAGGACTTTCGGATGTTGTTTCCTCCGTGAAGACACTTTCTGGATTAGTAGGTAACTGATTGTTTTCTACAGTTGAATCTACCTGTTTCGGTAGAGTGAGAATAGCTTCATCTTTTTGATGTCTTTCATCTCCATTGTTGCCTGCAGAAAGAATTTTAAAAACCAAATCACGTTTTACCTCTATTTTGTTTTTCGATGGCAGCCAGATTCGATATCCCTTTTGATTCTCAGCGTATCCGACGAATATTCCATACTGCGACTTGGAGTCCCATTTTCGCCTTTTCTGTGAAGGTATATGTACGTAGCACTCGGATCCAAAGATTTTTAAGTCATGGAGGGGAAAAAGTAGACTTTTACTCTCCCACAATTCCACGGCACTTTTGCCTGGCGTTCCAGTTGGCGCTGTTCGATTTAGGATGTATGCTGCTGTATAGATAGCTTCAGCCCAAAATTTTAGGTGAAGTTTCTTTGCCAAGATAATGGTTCTAGCAGCCTCGACTAAAGTTCGCATTTCCCTCTCTGCTCTCCCGTTTTGCTGCGGGGAGTAAGCAACTGATGTTTGATGTCGAATATCATTGTCTGTAAGAAACGATTTGATTGCTTGATTCGTGAACTCTAACCCATTGTCCGATCGAATCATTTTAATCGCGAAACCCGTCTCGATTTTAGCCTTATGAACGAAGTCTTTAAAACAGGCCAACACTTCCGTTTTTTCTTTAAGAAAATAAACGACACGAAACTTCGAAAAGTCATCTTTAAATACGAGAAAGTATTTCGAACCACCAATCGAACAATTTTGCATGGGTCCACACAAATCCACGTGTACAAGTTCACCAGGGCATTGCGCCCTACTTTCACTGGCATTGTACGGCAATTTATGCATTTTGCCCAGTGCACAGGCATCACAAAAGAATCTTTTGTCATCAGAAAAACTGACATTTTTGTCTTTCAAAAAACGTCGCACATAACCTAAGTTTTGGTGTCCTAACTTTTGATGCCATATTTTAATAGGTTCTACACCAACACTGACATTCGCTACTGTGGGTTTCTCAACTTTGAAAAGCATCTTGAATAAAGACAAGTGGCGTACTCCCACTGCCACTGTATTCCCGTCTTTCAGAAATTCGCACGTTTCTTTATTCGACACTAATTTAAGATTTTTGTCTAACGCGGCATTCGACGAAAACAAATTAATGTGAAGTTCGGGAACGAACAACACATTCGAAATGTACTTGGGTACCCACTGCTCATTATTAAAAGCAAGAATATTGATGTTACCATAACCGATTGCTTTAATTGTTTTACCGTTTCCGATTCTAACATCACGAGGACATTCGTATTCTTTGTAATCAACAAGCCATTCCCGATCGAAGCTCATGTGATCACTTGCACCCGAATCAAGATACCAATCGTTGGATTTTGTTTCACCACTAGCGATCAAAGTGCACACAAACGCATCTCGACTTGCCTGAGTTTGAGCAACACTCGCACGTCTCGAGGGACAATCTTTTTTCCAGTGTCCTGGTTGTTTGCATGAATAGCACTTTCCTGGTCGATCGGTCATTTTATCGCTCGTCCTATTATTGCCTTTTTGATAGTGTTTGTGACCTATTCGTTTTTTTGCTACTAAAGCCTGCACAGTATCTTCTTGCGACTGCGTGGATAAACGCGATTCTTCCATCACTAAACGAGTAGTCAAGTTTTCAATTGTTCTCTCACTTGCTGGTGTTGACTCCCATGCCGTATAGAAATGATTATAACTAGCTGGTAAAGTCATAAGCACTTTTGTGATTAACATTGTCTGCGAGACAGATTCACCGAAATCCTTAAGTTGTTGTACCAGTGTTTGAAGTTTTGAAATGTGAGTCGCCATATCGTCACCCGAATCTTTCACAAAACTGTAAAACTTTTGCTGTAGTAAATGGATGTTCGTTTGCGATTTTTGTTCGTACACGGCTTCCAGTTTCTGCCACATTTCGTGTGCAGTGTTGCAATTTAAAATGTGTACAATTGGTTGTGACCCTACTGCCGCTACAATAATTCTTTGTGCTTTTCGGTCCAATTTCTCCCATTGCTCCAACTTGGTGTAAAATTCCTCTTCTTTTACATTGGGCGACACTGTTGGAATCGGTTTTTCACCGCTAACGACTTCAAAAAGATCACTCGCAGCCAGCATTACCTTAATTTGGAATTTCCAAGTAACCCAGTGCTCCGCACCCATTAGTTTCTGGATTTTAATAAGGTCGTGCTCCATTTTGCAACAAGACAACCGCACGTTTCAAAATTACAAATTTTTGATTTCACAGACCTTTTGTTTTAAATAAACAAAACTGCACGTTTCCCGTAAAAACTACGACGCGCTTCCCGAAAATAATTTCGCTCAACTCGAATCAAAAATTATTGCTTACAGAACTTTAGTGGACTTGGGTTCTGGGCCCATAACCTGATGTTTAAAAAGAAAGACGTGCGGTTTGGTCGAAGTCCAAAATGCAAGAGGGTTTATTTAAGTAAAAGTTACAAGAGCTAAGTCAAGTAAATATAAAGTAGTGGGGGTTACAGTGACCAACAAAATGTAATATTCAAAACATTAGTGAACAATTCTTAACAACATCTAAAAGATAGTGAATTACTTACTAGTCATCAACGCCCAGCCCAAACCCCTGAAGCTAGAAACTTGAAACTTTCACAGTATGTCCCAACCATCACGTAGGCGCTCACTAAGGCGGGGAAGGTCCTGTAAGGATAACGCAAATATCCTTTTTCCCATTTTTCCCCCGGAAAAAATGCATTAGGGGTTTTTGGGGTCGCTGATCACGAATTCGATGTTAGATTTTCAAAATTCAAAACGGAAGGTCCTGTAAGGATAATGAAAATATCCTTTTTCCGGAAAAATTGGCAGTATAGGGTTTTTCGGGTCGCTGATCACGAATTCGGCAATATATTTTCAAAATTCGAAACAGAAGGTCCTGTAAGATAACGAAAATATCCTTTTCCCCGTTTTTCCCGGGAAAAATCGGCGATAGCGGGTTTCCGGGGTCGCTGATCACAAATCCGGTGTTGGAATTTAAAAATTCTAACCGGAAGGTCCTGTCAGAATAACGCAAATATCCTTTTTCCAAAATTTCCCCGGAAAAATTGGCATTATGGGGTTTTAGGGGTCGCTGATCACGAATCCGGTGTTACAATTTCAAAAAACGAAAGGTCCTGCGAATATCTTTTCCCATTTTTATAATGCGAATATCCTTTCCCGTTTTTGCCGGAAAAATGGCATTAGGGGTTTTCGGGGTCGCTGATCACGAATCTGGTGTTAGACTAATTCGCAACGAAGAGCCCTGCAAGGATAATATCCTTTCCCGTTTTTGAATATCCTTTCCCGTTTTTGCCGGAAAAATGGCATTAGGGGTTTTCGGGGTCGCTGATCACGAATCTGGTGTTAGACTAATTCGCAACGGAGAGCCCTGCAAGGATAAGATTTTTCTCAAAAGTTTGTAAGTTGTTTCCGGTTTTCTTCGTATTCTAAAACTTATACAAAAAACTTAACCCGGCAACGACGGGTATGCAAGCCTATAATTATCAATATACTCTACTTCCTTTTTTATGAACAGGTAACACAAAGCACGATTTCCACATATTCGGAAAAATCCCAGACGTTAGTGATAAATTAAATAAATAATGACACGGGTAGGAATGCCAACGATACCTCGATGTTTGCAAAACATTGAGGTATCGTTGAAAAATATGGAGTTTTAACCTCAATGTTGAACAGACCGATATATCGAGGTATCGATGTTGTTATCCACGATGTTAGAACAGTACTCTTCATAAAATTAGTAGAGAAAATAATTTTAGGACTAAAGGGACTAGTTTTTAGATAGATTTAATATAGCCACTCTACTTAAAGATTTGTTTCAATTTTCTTTGGTATCAATTTTCGGTTTCATCTTTCTACAAGATTTCACAAAAAATACCAGAGCTAGATATGAAATTTTACAGAGAAGTTTGGTCCTGATGTGGAAATCCGTTAACCGGAAGTAACCAAAACGGCGGTTTTTTAAAAACCATGATTTCGTTTTTTGCGATTTATTCCGAAATTAACCATTTTCCAGTAGTCTTATGTATTACAAAACCTAGAGGCAATAAAATTTGCTACATTTATGTCTTTTACTAGAACTCCGTATCTCAAGCCGTTATGAAAATATGCCGGTATTTCAAAAAAAATAGTTTTTTGCGAATATCTAACGGGTTTTTGGTGGTTCAACGTATAAGAAGAATTAAAACCGTGTTAATTCTACCTAGGTACACTCCACCCACAGTAGAGCATCAGTAGAGAATTTAGCCAGGTGGCTAAATTATTTATTAAATTTAACTTTTTCAAACCATCGAAAAAACATCGAGGTATCGATGCTTTCAGGACGATGTTTTTTGACATCGATTTGGCCTTAAAAAAACATCGATTTTCGATATATCGAGGTTTTATGAAGGATGTTGCATCCCTAGACACGGGACGCTTAGGGACGAAGCACACATTTAAAGCATGCCCGCGGGTAAATTGTCAGAAACTTTTGAAAAGTCTTTGTCCAGTTTCGACAATCGGTCAGTAAAGTCAAAAAGGTTAAATTGTATATAATTTATAGGTATACTTAATAATTTAGTAGTCGAGACGTTAAAATAATCATAGTCAATTTTACAGTAACTTGAATTAAAACTATTGCTAAAAAAGTGACCAAATATGTTTGTTATGATAGATGGATTATTACTGGACAGTTCTTTATATTGGAAAGTGTTATATGTGTGAAACAGGGGGTCCTTCATTTTTGACCGATAGTGTAAATATTTTGCGGTAATCAAAGGGTAAGAATCTTGGAGATCAAAGTAATCAAAGGGTAAGAATCTTGGAGACGAAATGCAATGCACGGAGTATAATAAAGTATCGTGATGATAAAAAATTGCGACCTCTTAATTTTGTTTAAAACACATTTCATGAGCACTCCCCAGTCGATTACTGTATACAAGATTTATTAAAAATTACTTGAGCTAAAGACCTGAAATTTTACAGGCATATTTGGTCCTGGAATAACTTTTGGTGACAATCCGTTAACCAAACATGCCCAAAATGACGGCTCTTTAAAAATCGTTTTCCAGTAGTATTAAGTATGACAAAAGCTACCCAGCAAGATTTTAGTAACGTATTCAACTACAAATGTAACACTTCGCATCTGTAGAAGGATGTAAATGTGCGTGTAGTGGTGAAGTATTCGTATTTACTTTCACATCGCCATTGGACGAAGAGAGACAAACTAATGTCATTCCATCCAACCATTCTGTTGTTGCATCAACTTTTGTTATTCCCAGTGACATATCTGCGAAAGCAACATCGAATGATTCGGGAATTCCTTAATTTGAACTCGGATCTTCAAATTGTGGAATTTCCACTCGATGTTGCTTCCGCAGAAATTTCATTGGTAATAGCAAACGCTCCTGCTTCGCCAAATGAGGATCCGGAAAACACAAGAAATGAGGATTCGGAAAACATTATAATAAAAATAAAATTATCGGAGTATTTTGTTACCAGTAACGCTAAAAGTAACACATGCTACACATGTTACTTTTAGCGTTACGGGTAACAAAATATTCACATATTTCGTCTCATTTCATCTCACACCTAATAAGCATAAGGCTGTCTCGTTTCTATATTGCTAGAGCAAGACATACTTATATATGTTTGGTGTTGGAGTAAGTGCGATAGACATTCACACAGATTGTCAATTGCACGTGAGTTTTTTCCCAACGCTCTAAGAAGATTCACGCATAGGGTAACCCCCAAGGAGCACAAAGTCCTAAGAAAATTTTCACGACCGCTTGAAGACGTCGTCAGTATTACTTTTCAGTTGCAACGACTTTCTCCGGTCTTAAAACTGTATGGTGAACTACAAAAAAACTGGTTGTTGCGTAGTCGTAATTTGCATTATTTCGTAGGCCTAACGACTTATTACGCAACCATCGGACTACCAGGAGGTCGTCAATCCAACCTCCGTACGTAATTATGGGTCAACCTTACGACGGTCGTAACAAAGGTCTTTAAAACCACGTTACAACCGCTGATGGAACTTGATACCGACCCGGTAAATTATTATGGTCGTGAGGTGGTCCTAAAAACCAGTCTGGGGACCTGAAAAGTCGTACCGCTCACTGAAAACATTTTCTCTCTTTCCAACTTTGACATTTATATGAATAAAATTTAATTAAATGCTGTATGGGCCCTACAAACGGCTCAAATTCCCAAATCGAGGAAAAGAGAAATGTCAAAATGATAATTATCATTTTCCCTCTGACCAGTCTTCTCGTTAATAAACTTTTCTAAATAAAATTCAGAAAAAATATTTAGGACTTCGACTTTTATTATCGTTTTCATTAGAACTTCTACTAGAATCACGCGCTGCATAATATTTTGTCCATATTATATGAAATATAAAATGAGTTGATCAATTTGATACATTTTTAATAAAGGCAACTAAAAACAATTATGAAAGTATTTTAAATCGAGCAAAATATAGAAACGGCAACCCAGTTATTTGACATAATCAACTAATAATGGAGGCAAAATATAAATTGAAACGAAATTATATAAAAATCGAAATTTTAATCGGAATGTGTGCTGAAAAAACGTTTAAGTGGCTAGTATTGTGTTTTCAAGATATTTAGTGACATTTTTAGACTATTCGAGTAAAAAAATACTCAAATATTGTCGTGGGAAAAAAATTATTTAGTGCAAAAATTGTGTAAAAAGGATTTTCTGCAGGGCGCGTGAAATTTCCCAGCAGGAAAAGAAGCGCTTCAGAAGCCCTTATGAAGCGCTTCTCAGAAGCTCGAAGTGCTTCTTTTCCCATACCCTATTCATGTATTTTTTAACATTGGATGTCATTGCAGGGAAGCGCTTCCCTCAAGCTGCCTTTGAAGCGCTTCTGAAGCGCTCGAATAGCAGCATGTCGGAAGCTCATTGGAATTCTCTCCGGTTGTACATTTACGGCCAAAATTTTTTGTTTTTAATAAAAAGGTATTTTTACAATTTAAACAAATTCTTTATTTTATAAAAATATTTTTAACATTTTAAGTAAAACTGTGTGACGTATTTTACATTTGCATATTTACAAAGACTGTAATTTTATGTAACTTAATCACATAAAATTACAGTCTTTGTAAATATTTAAAGGAAAAATACGTCACCTAGTTTTACTCTCTCTGTTTTAACATATACAGGGTGCGCCATATATTCCTCCGGTATGTAAACATTCAATAACTTCGCCATTTGTCAACCGATTTGCTTTCCTAGACACGTTTTGGAAACGTCAAACCAGTACAATTTTAACCATGAACCGCTTCACACCGAAAGAACGCGCCGAAATAGTGACGATGTATGTTGGAAACCATGCCGGACTTTTGGATGCAAGTTTTAATGACCGACGAGGCACATTTCACTCTCTCTGGCGGTGTTAATAAACAAAATTGCCGCATTTGGGCGACAGAAAATCCTCACGAGATTCATGAAATACCATTGCATGATCGAAAAGTGACTGTTTGGGCCGGCGTGTGCGCAAAAACCATCATTGGGCCATTTTTCTTCAATGAAGGTGAAACAGTTAATGGTAATCGATATCGGTGGATGTTGGCACATTTTGTGTGTCCGAAAATGCGTGAAAAAGGTCTGACTGACTTCTGGTTTCAGCAAGACGGGGCGCCATGCCACACAGCGGACCAAACAATACGGTTTTTGCAACAAAAATTCCCTAGACGTGTGATATCGAAAAGAGGCGATATTGACTGGCCACCAAGATCCCCTGATTTAACCCCCCCAGACTTCTTTTTGTGGGGTTATTTGAAGAGTAAAGTTTACGCCAGCAACCCGAAGACCATTGACGAGCTCAAGACCAATATTCGTGCCGAAATAGCTGCCATACCGACGAAGATGCTCGAAGAAGTGATGGAAAATGCCCGAAAAAGAGCACAGTTTGCGGTGGCCAATAAAGGTGGTCATTTGATCGATGTTGTTTTCAAAAAGTAGTCCACATAAATTGTAAAGGATTGAACTAAATAAAAAAACACCATTTTTTGCAATCTATTGTTTCTTTCAAAATTTATTCAACATTCTCATACCGGAGGAATAGATGGCGCACCCTGTATGTAACCTTATATGATTTATTTTTGGCTGTTCTGAAGCCATTGCGTCTTTGAAGTCCTCGAATCCAAAATTTTCATTTCTTGTTGCTTCTGTTGGAAACAAAAAAAAATTGTTATGTGAAGTCTTAAAAAATTAACTTTTTTTCTACTTAATAAATTCAGTATTTACAATATTTATTACTTAATAATTCAGTAAAATTTATTACTAACCGTAAACAAATGAAGAAAATAATCTTGTCGAATCAATTAGTATTTTTTTCTGCTCTCCGTCCCAATTGACTTCTAGAAGTAGATCAACATGAAAAAAATAAGTTCATGCATTTTGCCAGGGGATGTTTCCCAATTATTGTTTTTATGTATGAGATCTGTTAAGTGTTATTTACTATTAGTATAGAGAAATAATAATAGTCATATTTTAAAAATGCTCACCAATTCTGCCTTAGAATAATCATTCAGTTATCTAACGCAGATGAATTTCTGTATTGCTTGTAAAACGAATCGACATTTCTTTTGCAACCAGTCTCTTAGAAAATCCACAATTGTTTGTAGCCATCTCAGGTAAATGAAAATCCAACCTGGTACATCTCTCAACATTAATAAATGTAATATAATTTAAAACATTTGTTTACTTACCACTTAATGTTTGCGAAATAATTCACTTACAGCCCTTTACGAATTTTTGCAACAATTGAATATTATTGACAGTTTGAAATTCAAATCATTACTCGATTACCACATTTTATGTTTCTATAGAAATTCTATTGGTAAATGATGTGCTTCCCAACTGCTTCTTTTGGAAGCGAGTAAGAAGCGCTTCGTTCATGCTTCCCCAAGAAGCGCTTCAATTTTTCCTATTGGGTTTACAAAGCATCATCATGATATTCGTCAACATTTTGCAAGGGTTTGTCAATTTAAGCTAGAAAAGCTCCATAAATTCGATATTAAAAGTGCGTGTTTTCCATATCGTTTATAAAAATCATCGTCTTCTCGTGTCATTTAATTTCTAAGTTGTTTTCTCTTCATGTTTATGTTTTCGCTTAACCAATATTAGTGTGAATTAATTTGTGTCAGCATTTTATGGTGAGAATTTTTTGTCGTTGTGTGGCATCTTTACTAATTTTTTCTCTCCCGGTCGTGAAAAGGGTCCTTGCAACCGACTTACGTAGGGTTTCGGCAGACTTATCAAAGTTCTACCGCGGGATATTCGACGTCTTCAGGCGGTAGCGGCTATTCGCCACTCAGTCGTATTTGGGTCGCCAGCACTTCTTCAGTACCACAATTTCAGTCATAAGGACGGTCGTGAGTCATGACTTTCAGTCGGTTCGTGTGCCATAGGACTACTTCCCAACCGAAAAATGCTCCTTGGGCAGTGAATTATGACGTTACTCCATTAGTTACGTAACTAGTTCCGAATCTTGCTAGGTAGACAATAAAATTTCCTACATTTTTGTCTTATAACACAAAATCGATTTATCGCGATTATATCGAAAACTAACGGGTTCCATTTTCATGAAGAATTGCTTTCACTGCTTCATTTTCAAACTCTCCACCGTTGTCACTCAAAATTTCCTTGATCGAATGTCCTTGCAATTTTGCATGTGCAATGACAGTTTTTAGAACATCTTTTACGTTGGACTTTTCTTTAATGATGAAATCATATCGAAATTTTGTATAACAATCTTTAAATTCAACTAAATATCTCTTTTTCTGGAAAGATTCATGAAAAGGTCCACATACATCTATTGAAAATAACTCACCAGGTTTAGTAGCTCGTTTTCTGGTTCCAAATGGTAGCCTGTGCGCCTTACCATAAATACACGGTTCACAAATATCTGTGTTAAATTTAACTTTTATGTCAAATTCTCTCTACAATATTTCTTTCACATGTCGTTTATGTTGATGACCAAACTCTTCATGATATAATTGTAGTACCGATTCATCAGCAACATCTACTCCCATATCCTTTTCTGGAATAACTGCTTTAATCGCTGCTTTAAATAATGTTCCATGAACTTCACGAGTTCCACATATTACTGTTTTTCCATCAATTGTCAGCCAACTTTTAGTAGCTGTACACTTAAATTCACTTCCTGGGTTCCTATCCTGAGCTGTTAACACAGAGAATAAACGGCGAGAAATTTCTGGAACGTACCACACATCTTTTAATGTCAGTAGTTGAGATTTTTCACTAACAGTAGACATAATTCGAATCTCGCCTTTTCCGAGTGCTTTTAATGTTTCTTTTCCTGCCGCCTTAATACAACATAGATTCAAAAACTCTTCATATACAATAAACAAATTTGAACAATTCGTTTCATGTTTCGTAGCACCCTTATCAATCCACCAATTATCTTGATCAAATTCAGAAACATATATTTCCTCCGAGAGAGAAATAAGAGCTTCACTGGTATCGAGTGCGTGACTTTGATTATCAACTATTTCTTTCTTTGATGGTCGTCCGTCAGCAAACTTACAATCCTTTACCCAGTACCCCTTTTTCTTACAATAATTACATATTTCTGTTGTTTTATAAAATACTAGCAGACCCTTCGTTGCCAGCTAAAAGTTTTTTGTACAGTAGAACGCGCTTAAATGCAACACGCGTAATTGCAAAACTCGTGTAATTGCACGCGAAATTTGTGCATGGAGGATTTTCAAGCATTTTTCATATAAATATACACGGATAAATGAAACACGCTTAATTGCAATACTTGCTTAAATGCAACCATTTTCACATCCGCAAAAGTATAAATTATATGAAATTTTACACGCTTAAATGCACATGTGCAAAAATGAAATGTAATTACACAAAAAAAAGTGATTATTGTTATTTTTATTTGATAAAATGAATTCTTAATTAGGTTCTTTGTTTTTGTGTAGCCTTGTTGAATTTAAATGTTTATTACAGGAATATTAAAGTTGCATGTTTATCTTTTACTCGCATAATTGCACATTAATGTGCATTTATCCGTGCTTCCGTGCTACGTATAAATGCAAAACACGGATAAATGCACATAAAATTCTGCGAAATTCGATGTGCATTTAAGCGTGTTCTACTGTATAAATTTTAGAATGCCAAAAAAATATAAATAACTTAAAAAGTTTTTGGAAAAGAGGTTATCCTTACAGGACCTTCCATTTCGAATTATGAAATTCCAACACCGGATTCGTGATCAGCGATCCCAAACATAATTCCAATTTTTCCGGGGAAAACGGATATTTGCGTTATCCTTTCAGGAACTTCCGTTTAAAATTTTGCAAATCTAATACCGGGTTCGTGATCAGCGACCCCGAAAACCCCCTTATGCCGATTTTTCCGGGAAAAAACGGGAAAAAGGATATTTGTGTTATCCTTACAGGAACTTTCGTTTCGAATTTTGAAAATCTAATACCGGATTCGTGATCAGCGACCCCAAAAACCCCATAATGGCAATTTTTCCGGAGAAAAAGGATATTTGCGTTATCCTTACAGGACCTTCCGTTTCGAATTTTGAAATTCCAACACCGGATTCGTGATCAGCGACCCCAAAAACCCCATAGTGCCAATTTTTCCGGGGAAAAATGGGAAAAAGGATATTTTCATTATCCTTACAGGACCTTCCGTTTCGAATTTTGAAAATCTAATACCGGATTTGTGATCAGCGACCCCAAAAACCCCATAATGGCAATTTTTCCGGGAAAAAATGGGAAAAAGGATATTTGTGTTATCCTTACAGGACCTTCCGTTTCGAATTTTGAAATTCCAACACCGGATTCGTGATCAGTGATCCCAAACATAATTCCAATTTTTCCGGGGAAAACGGATATTTCCGTTATCCTTTCAGGAACTACCGTTTCAAATTTTGCAAATCTAATACCGGGTTCGTGATCAGCGACCCCAAAAACCCCATAATACCAATTTTTCCGGCGAAAAATCGGAAAAAGGATATTTGTATTATCCTTACAGGACCTTCCGTTTCGAACTTTGAAAATCTAAAACCGGATTCGTGATCAGCGACCCCAAAAACCCCATAATGGCAATTTTCCCGGGAAAAAATGGGAATAAGGATATTTGCGTTATCCTTACAGGACCTTCCGTTTCGAATTTTGAAATTCCAACACCGGATTCGTGATCAGCGACCCCAAAAACCCCATAGTGCCAATTTTTCCGGGGAAAAATGGGAAAAAGGATATTTTCATTATCCTTACAGGACCTTCCGTTTCGAATTTTGAAAATCTAATACCGGATTCATGATCAGCGACCCCAAAAACCCCATAATGGCAATTTTTCCGGAGAAAGATGAGAAAAAGGATATTTGCGTTATCCTTACAGGACCTTCCGTTTTGAATTTTGAAATTCCAACACCGGATTCGTGATCAGCGACCCCAAAAACCCCATAATGGCAATTTTTCCGGAGAAAAATGGGAAAAAGGATACTTCCGTTATCCTTAAAGGACCTTCCATTTCGAATTTTCAAAATCTACATAGCTAAAAACCTGCTCCTGGAAACACACATCATTTTGCAAAAAACCGCGTAAAAATCGGTCCAGTAGTTCTTGAGTTTTGTAATCTCAAACCAACAAACCAACCAACCAACCAACCAACCAACCAACCAACCAACAAACTTCCATTTTTATATATATAGAAGATAGATTCTGTTTGACTTAGATTGATTCTCTTGCTTCTGTTTTTCAGTTCTTGACATCATTGCTTCCTGAACAAATTTCTCGCTATCTGGATTCTTTTTCATATTTAGTAAGAAGCATCCAGCTAGATCTAAAAGTCTCAAATCTAGCTGGTAAAATATACACAATTTTATATAATAACATTAATTCGGGTAAAATTGACTCTTTCTTGTTGACAAGTTGTTAAGTTCTGTCCAAAGACTTCTCAATCTTGCAATATTCAGAGAAACATCTTCACTTGAAATCCAAATGAATGCGAAGAAATCAGTACATATTTTGAATAGCTGATCCTTTTAAGTTGCCTCAAACAGTGATTTTAGAGCTTCCCATGAATCTCGCGCTGACTCTTTATCCATTATCTTCTGGTAAACTGAATCCGCGATGGAACTAGTTATCATGGACTTAGCATAACTATTCGCCTTTCGATATAAGTCGCTTTTCTCCTTATGTTGCTTAATTTGAACTTCAGTCGTTCCTTCTTCTAAAAAAATTGGTTTAACATCTTGGGCTCCTTCATGGTAATCCAGTAAATCTCGAATTTTCCTCTTCCACATTGGCCAATCTAACTCACTGCTTAATAACTTGATATGTTTCGCCAAATCCATTTTCATATATACTTACTTCAACAACACAAGAAACTTATTTCGTTATTATTTAATTAAATCTCGCGTTGTGCTGTGCTGTTCCCATAACCAATTGAAACAATTAGGTTTTTAAATTAAGTATATTGAAAAATTAATAAACTACGTCAAACTTAAAAAACAAAGGTAACTACAATATAACAACTTCAATACCGATATCAGCATGTTATTTTCTGAACTACTGATGCAAACCCCGCTCTCTTGGTATCTTCTAAACAACTGAATGGATTTTAATACGGTTATCATTATTGGATTTTCATACGGTTATTAGTCATTTGAGAAATTATTTTTTTTTAAATTCCCTAAGTATAAAATTTCCTGATTTTTTTTTTATTAGAGAAGTAGGTGTGTTTATACCCGTATGGTTACCTTAATGTTTGTAACGCCAAGATCCTGTCATCACACACAAAAATGAATTACACCAGTGTGTTTAGAATGATAAAAAAAAATTGAATTTTTCCGTCTGTAGCGCGAATTGAGCTAGAGACTTGAAATTTTACACAAATTCGTTTTTCGTAAAAGGTAAGGTTAACTTCGTTAATGGGCAAAAATAGACCATTTCACGAACGAAAACGTTTTGTATCTCAAAAACGGTGCATCTTATCAAAAAAGTGCAAGAAAAAAAGTTATTTAGAATATGATTCTACATAAAAGTCCTATACATCAAAATCCGATTGGAATCAATTTTAAAAAATCTTATTGAAAAGTTTGACTTCAAAGTGGAATTTTGATACAACTGTTCGCCGTTCACTTAAACTTCGAACAATGCCATATCATGGATTTTCAATAATTGCCAGATCGGCAATTATAGCTTTTGTTATGTTTTTATTTTGTATTGTGTTACATCATTAACTTTTACATTTGTGTTGTGGGATGGCTCGAAATCAAACAAATATTATTTAATTCGCAATATTTTATTTTCCAAACCGAACTTTATAACGAATAATTTAATAAAGACTAATTAAAAAATAAAAGTAGTTAAATATACAATTTCCACAGTGTTTCCATTTCCTTTTTGAGATTCATTCACCTTTTTTAAAAGCTTTTATTTAGCTCACTATCTTGTTTGTCTGTTTGTCTGTCGGGGTCAAATTTTGCAATCAAATTTTGACCCACTTCCACTCATCCGATTCACTAGAAATTTTGCACGCAGACGTAAGTCCGATGACAATACAATATTTTCACTACTTCGTCCTTGTATGGATAACGGAAGGTCCTGTAAGGATAACGTGATTATCCTTTTCCTCAAATTTTCCGGAAAAAAATCTCACCTGGTGGTTTTTGGGATCGCTGAATCCGATTCTGAGGTTAACAAGTCTGTAAGGATAACGGAAGATCCTGTAAGGATAACGTGATTATCCTTTTCCTCAAATTTTCCGGAAAAAAATCTCACCTGGGGGTTTTTGGGATAGCTGAATACGACAAATAAATAATTAAGGTAATTAACGCTTGACAAATAAATAATTAAGGTAATTAAAGGAAGTAATAAAAAAATGACTAAAAATGATAAAATAAAAAAAAGTTTAAAAAAAATATTTTTTAAAAAAAAGTGTT
Organism: Chrysopilus asiliformis; assembly: GCA_964034945.1. Lineage (NCBI taxonomy): Eukaryota > Metazoa > Arthropoda > Insecta > Diptera > Rhagionidae > Chrysopilus > Chrysopilus asiliformis. The sequence continues at coordinate 52,692,366 of OZ035962.1, read as the reverse complement.
TATTTTAAAAAATTGTACTAAAAAATGCACTAAAAAGAAAAAAATAATTTTTTGGGTTCTGTGTATCACAATTGGAGGACATCGGCACGCGACCGGAACCTCTGGTTTCCGGTCTTGGCCTGCCGCAATGTCTCTCGCCAGAGGTTCCGGTCGCGTGGCGATGTCCTCCAATTGTGATACACAGAACCCAAAAAATTATTTTTTCCTTTTTAGTGCATTTTTTAGTACATTTTTTTAAAAATAAAAGCTTTTTTTTAAAAAATATTTTTTTTATTCTTGTAAAATATTTCCATTTTTACTTGATAGCTTTTATACGTAATATGAGGTATACTAATATGAGTGTAATAACGGGAATTTTCGGTTTTTGAAAAGAGTTTTATTTAGTCGTCTACATAAAAGTGAACCTCTTCAAAATAGTCCCCATTAGATATTATACACTTATGCTTCGCCCAATCCCCGAAACACTTCTAGAACTCGATCTTTGAGATTTTAATCTCATATACGCTTGCGAAACGACAGCCCTTTAAAGTTTTCTTGATTTTTGGGAGCAGAAAAAAGTCACACGGAGCTATGTCTGGCGAAAATGGACGCTGCACTATGGGGTCAAAGTGCCATTCGGCGGCCAAAAATACAAATTTTGAGTTCTGCCTTTGAAGGATTTCGGTTATGTCAGAACCTAGAAATCCAAAAGGACACTCTCCTGGGACAAGTAATTTCCGAACGCCATGGGGTCAAAGTTGGTAAAATTTCTGGTTTTTCAATTTTCGAATTTTCAACAAATTTTTTGAACTTTATTAAGGCCCGTTTGCGCGTATTATTCTTAAAAAATTAAGTTGTGGTTAGCCTTATTAAACCGTAGAAATTCTTCGACTTAAATTTTTTAAGTTGTACATAAGTTGCTAAGTTTTGTTGGCACTTAGTGCCGTTTGCACCAACAAAACTTAGCAACTTATGTACAACTTAAAAAATTTAAGTCGAAGAATTTCTACGGTTTAAGTAGGCTAACCACAACTTAACTTTTTAAGAATAATACGCGCAAACGGGCCTAAGTCACTTAGTACAGAAAAATCGATTTTATCATCAACCTGAGGACATATTTAGGCAATTATAATAAAAATTAAAAATTTGTAGTACTACATTTTTTTTCTTAAAATTGTTATCCCGGAATTCTGGGCATTCTAAAAATACTTTTTTTTTTGCGAAATTTTGTATATACATATATGGCTCTGCAAAATCTGATCCGGCTTGATCCGGTGGGGTGTAAGTTGGAAATGATAGCCAAGGTCAATACCTTTCAAAATATCCATATTTCATCTGCTACTACCTGCAACTCTGGTCACCGTAAACAAAAGTCTGATGTTTTACATATTATTTTTTTAAAAATGTCTTACTTTGTCACAACAATGGACAAAGATATTTCGTCTAATACGCTAGGAAATTGTTTTAATTACTTTTAGTATACATAAAAGCGGAATATTTTCCATACCAGCATACAGTGAAACCATTAAATGTCACCCTTCTTGACAGTAAAGCCGTTTAAAACTGATAATCTTATATGAATAATTAGGACAATAAAAATCAATATCTTAGATATACATATGTATATATGTTACAACAGAATATTAAGAAATTTACAATTGTTAAAATTCGACGTAAATCAAGACATTATTAGAATATAATTTTTCCTGTACCTTATTGTAATTTTCGCCATGTGTATTTGCATCAAATTGTATTAAAATATTCGTATTAAATAAAGTTATGTCTTTAAAAATCCTATATTTTTTTATAATATTTAAAAAACAACTTTAAAACAAAACCAAAAACCAAACAAATATTACAACAACAAATATTATAGTTTTGATTATTTCATCATATAGGGTATGAAAGTTGCTCCTATTCGATTTTCATGTACTGACTATTTATGTAAAATGACATTCTAAATATTTTCGTCATTAATGATTTTTTCTGTACGACCAACCGGTCTCGAGAATTTGGTAATTTTTGATTTCAAATGCAGATGGGTGGGGGAGGGGAGGGAAGGAAAGAGGGTGATCTGATTGTGAGGAAATAAAGCTTGGAGTTTTATCTAACCAACGAAAAAACCCCATTCAAAAATATTGATCCCTTCAAAAGTTAAGGATTTTTGGCCACCGAATGGCACTTTGGCGCCATGTGCGCCGCTTGGTGGTACGTATTCAGGAGGTCCAATTTTCGATTACTCTATCGCATTAATCTGATTGAATTTGCTGGATGTCGTTCCTTATATTGGCATTGAGGGCATCAATTGTTTGTGGTTTATTCGCATAGACCTGCGATTTAAGATAGCCCCAAAGGAAGAAGTCTAAAGGCGTTAAAACGCACGATCTCAGTGGCCAGTTCACGTCGCCGCCACGCGAGATAACCACGTCCTCAAATCGGTCGTGCAGAATGTCCATCGTGGCATGCGCTGTGTGGCATGTAGCGCTGTTCTGTTGGAACCACATATTGTATGTATACATATCATCCAGTTTAGGCCACAAAAAGTTACTTATCATCGATCTATAGCGCTCGCCCTTGACGGTTATGGTAATGCCATTTTCGTTTTGGAAGAAGTACGGACCGATGATCCCGCCAGACCAAAATCCGCAGTGACTTACTCGAAATGCATTTGGTGATGGTGTATCTAGTGTAGATTGGCATCGCCCCAAATCCGACAATTTTGTTTGTTTTCATATAGATTCATCCAAAAATGAGCCTCGTCGTAAAAATCACGTAATGCGTGGAACGTACCTCAAATGAGAGGTATTGAAGAGTACATTCCAAAAATATATAGCATGATAATAGTCCCCCCTCACCCTTCCATTTATACCCCACTGAAAAAAGTGAAATTCGTGAAACGAGGGGAGACGAATTTTTTTTTTACCAAAAACTGTGCCTTAAGGTAGAGATACACGACGCGAGACTTAGGTCTCTGGTCTCCAGGGTGCAAAAGGCAAAAATTTCCAAAGTGTATACACGATCACAGACATTTAATTCTGGAGATCCAAAAATAGATCTCGGGAGAAGTTTACTAAAAAGTCTCTGGAGTGCATACACGACGCAGGTATCTCGTCTCCAAGCTTAACATTGGGAGATCCTTTTTACATTTTTTAGTTTTTGATTGGTATTGTGCTGTGAAATTTTTCGAATTGTGGATATTTTGATTAAAATGAACGCGGGAAATAAAAAAAAATACAGCAGCAATAGCAGCACTCATAATTTTGCGTAAGAAGAAAAAGAGGCAACGCAAAATATGGGTGATAACACAAACATTGTTGCACGAATTGAGAAATTTCCAATCGACCAGCATAACACCAACATTGTTGCACGAATTGAGAACACTTTTTTTCTTTATAAAAATTTACTTTAAAACTCAAAACAACGAAACAAATTCTCGTTCCCACAAAACAATTCCCTGAAATGTCAAAATTCGTCTCGGGAGACCAAGAGATAGATATCAAAACGTTTTGAAGACCGGAGACGCATTAAAGAGACCCTCTCATTAGTAGCTACACGGCAAGAAACTTAATGCCCGAAGTCTTCAGTCCCAGATATACTGTGGATAACACCAATTGGGAGATATACTAATGCCCGAAGTCTTCAGTCCCAGATATACTGCGGATAACACCAATTGGGAGATATACTAAGTATATCTAAAAAAATGGAAGTCTTCGTAGCAAAAAACATCGAGATAAAGATATCTCTCGGGTAAAGTTATCTCTTTGTCTGAGGTCGAGATATCTGTATATTTTTACCCCAGCGCCACCACTCACTTTTTAAAGCAGTTGTGGACAGTTGCAGAATAAAATTAAAATATTGAAATTGGAAAGTTAAAACGTATAAAAAAAACCGATGGATTCGTTAATGGAAGTGAATATTTTTTCTGATTCTGACAGTGATGAACCAGCAATCATTTCAAGACCCTACGTACTGCAAATAAGGGTGAACCATTTTGATACTTGGAGTGAAAGTGAATTTGTCATGAGATTTCGCTTAACAAAAGCAACATTTCAAGCACTTTTGGCTAGAATTGAAGCTGAAATCTTTGTTAATCATAATAGGTAAAAACGAAATTTGTTATTTATTGTTATACCAGATAATTACAACAATTAAATATTTTCAGAAGCAGAGCACTGCCACCTGTTTTTATTTGCTCTGCCTTTATCCGAGCACATTTTTTCCGCAATTCCTTTTTTATGCCATCATACTTTTCCCGTATAGTTTTGGTGCTTCTTTGGAATTCCTACTTTGTGCATTGAAATCGGTTGAGATTTTTTCCCATGTTGCATTTTTTTCGCTTGTGGATGTGCAGTCGGTTTTCTTATTTTCAATAAGATTTTTGTATTTCATGACACAATCCACCAAAATATTAATTTCCGATTTCGTGAAGTTCGCGCTTCTCTGCATGATCCCTGAGCGATATGTCCCACTGGCCATCTGCCGCTGCAGCTGACTGATCCCGATATCAGTTGCACATGTAATCAAATGGCGCATGGCACACTGCAAAAAATGTGCAGCTGACTGTCTGGGAGACAAAGCTGACTTTTTTGAACTGATCTAAATGTAGCTGATATCAGAAACATGTCGGGTAGTTTCTAATGTCATTTTTGTTAGATTAAATACAATAAAATGATAATTTTCAATATTTTTTTCGTCTGGCGGTAATAATTGTTGTCAGTAGCACAATCTATTGGCCACTCTCTTGGTTATAGGCTCTCTAGTTCATATAATGTTGACTTTAAAATAATTAGTTTGTGGGAATATCAAAAAATTTTGACAAGCGAAAATAAACATGTCTACCAAAGAAGAGAAATTGAACACAGCAATCGTACAAGCTGTAGAAAAACATAGATGCTTGTACGATTGCACAGATCCTTTCTATGGGAAGAGGGATAGGATAGAAATGGAGTGGAAACAAATCGCAGAAGAAGTAAAACTACCGCGTAAGTAAATGTTTTATAACTTTATTTTAGATTAAAAGGCAATACTTCCAATTGCCACAAGGCATTTTCTTTTCGCATAAAATAATTGGCCAAATAATTTCTCCGTGCCTCTGTTTCATTGACATGTCTTGTAGAAGTTGTTCCCAGTTCGTCAATTTTTTCTCCAAAAGGTGTAGTAAAATTTCAAAACTTTCCTGGGACATCCTGTGAAAGTTTTGAAATTTTCCTGCTTTGAAGGTTTTATTTGCCGAACTTAATTGCGCATTTCTTTTTATAACAGGATGTACGCAATATTTTCTACGTTTTACACTGCTGCGGTTTTTTAGCAGAGAAATAAGGAGAAGTTCTTCCTCCGAGTCCGACATTTTGACGTTTGAGGTCAGCTGATCCCAGTTCAGTGTGCCATGTCAACTGATCGAATCAGTTCATGCAGCTGCGCGACCTGATGTCGGGATCAGTCAGCTGCAGGAGCTGATGCGCCAGTGGGACATCTCCCTGAAAATACTTTCATTATAAATATATTTAATTTAAATTAAATTTTGTTTTACCTGATGACTGTTCGCTCCATTCGCTCGTTTCCATTTGACAGAAGTGCTTTCAGCGCCACGATCGGACAATAAAACATTCAAAACAATAGCCTTCGTGATTAGAAACAAGCCGTGATGCTGCTTTTGATTATAAATTTAAGGTCACTATTTCGACCACGATTTCATTGATTTCTTCGGTTCTTTGCTTCGCGAAACAAGATATAAAGGTGGTGAATTACTCGAAAGCTATAACGGATAATTTGCATCGTACCTTTCACTTCGAAAATCCTTTAATAAGAACACACAATTATAGAAAATACCTCTTTATGTGACGTCACGATAGTTTGTATCGAGGTGGTGTTTTATTGTATCCAGTGTGCAGGAGTTGTGGAACCTTATTTCGAGAGTTGCTATACCGAGTTGGAATTTTCATGAAGATGCCCAAGTTAAAGATATCTTCGATATATCTTTATCTGCGGTATAGCTATCTGACAGAAAAACTAAATATGAAGACCTCGGGCATAAGTATATCTAAAAAAATGGAAGTCTTCGTAGCAAAAAAACATCGAGATAAAGGTATCTCTCGGGTAAAGTTATCTCTTGGTCTGAGGTCGAGATATCTTGAAATTTTGTGTATATTTTTACCCCAGCGCCACCACTCCTTTTTTAAAGCAGTTGTTGACAGTTTTAGAATAAAATTAAAATATTTAAATCGGAAAGTTAAAATGTATGAAAAAACCTATGGATTCGTTAATGGAAGTGAATATTTTTTCTGACTCTGACAGTGATGAACCAGCAATCATTTCAAGACCCTACGTACTGCAAATAAGGGTGAATCATTTTGATACTTGGAGTGAAAGTGAATTTGTTATGAGATTTCGCTTAACAAAAGCAACATTTCAAGCACTTTTGCCTAGAATTGAAGCTGAAATCTGTATTAATCATAATAGGCAAAAACGAAATTTGTTATTTATTGTTATTAAATATTTTCAGAAGCAGAGCAATGCCACCCAGAGATCAACCATTGTTGGCTTTACGGTTTTATGCGACAGGTTGTTTTTTAAGGGCGTGTGCTGATTTCTCAAAAGTTTCGGCTAGTCTCACTGGTCGTGTGGTAGCTAAGGTTTCAAAAGTTATTGCGGCACTGGATCATGATATGATAAAAATCTCAAACACCATACAAGAAATCCGAAAATCGTTTCCATTTGACAGAAGTGCTATCAGCGCCACGACCGGATAATAAAACATTCAAAACAATAGCCTTCGTGATTAGAAACAAGCCGTGATGCTGCTTTTGATTATAAATTTAAGGTCACTATTTCGACCACGATTTCATTGATTTCTTCGGTTCTTTGCTTCGCGAAACAAGATATAAAGGTGGTGAATTACTCGAAAGCTATAACGGATAATTTGCATCGTACCTTTCACTTCGAAAATCCTTTAATAAGAACACACAATTATAGAAAATACCTCTTTATGTGACGTCACGATAGTTTGTATCAAGGTGGTGTTTTATTGTATCCAGTGTGCAGGAGTTGTGGAACCTTATTTCGAGAGTTGCTATACCGAGTTGGAATTTTCATGAAGATGCCCAAGTTAAAGATATCTTCGATATATCTTTATCTGCGGTATAGCTATCTGACAGAAAAACTAAATATGAAGACCTCGGGCATAAGTATATCTAAAAAAATGGAAGTCTTCGTAGCAAAAAAACATCGAGATAAAGGTATCTCTCGGGTAAAGTTATCTCTTGGTCTGAGGTCGAGATATCTTGAAATTTTGTGTATATTTTTACCCCAGCGCCACCACTCCTTTTTTAAAGCAGTTGTTGACAGTTTTAGAATAAAATTAAAATATTTAAATCGGAAAGTTAAAATGTATGAAAAAACCTATGGATTCGTTAATGGAAGTGAATATTTTTTCTGACTCTGACAGTGATGAACCAGCAATCATTTCAAGACCCTACGTACTGCAAATAAGGGTGAATCATTTTGATACTTGGAGTGAAAGTGAATTTGTTATGAGATTTCGCTTAACAAAAGCAACATTTCAAGCACTTTTGCCTAGAATTGAAGCTGAAATCTGTATTAATCATAATAGGCAAAAACGAAATTTGTTATTTATTGTTATTAAATATTTTCAGAAGCAGAGCAATGCCACCCAGAGATCAACCATTGTTGGCTTTACGGTTTTATGCGACAGGTTGTTTTTTAAGGGCGTGTGCTGATTTCTCAAAAGTTTCGGCTAGTCTCACTGGTCGTGTGGTAGCTAAGGTTTCAAAAGTTATTGCGGCACTGGATCATGATATGATAAAAATCTCAAACACCATACAAGAAATCCGAAAATCGTTTCCATTTGACAGAAGTGCTATCAGCACCACGACCGGATAATAAAACATTCAAAACAATAGCCTTCGTGATTAGAAACAAGCCGTGATGCTGCTTTTGATTATAAATTTAAGGTCACTATTTCGACCACGATTTCATTGATTTCTTCGGTTCTTTGCTTCGCGAAACAAGATATAAAGGTGGTGAATTACTCGAAAGCTATAACGGATAATTTGCATCGTACCTTTCACTTCGAAAATCCTTTAATAAGAACACACAATTATAGAAAATACCTCTTTATGTGACGTCACGATAGTTTGTATCAAGGTGGTGTTTTATTGTATCCAGTGTGCAGGAGTTGTGGAACCTTATTTCGAGAGTTGCTATACCGAGTTGGAATTTTCATGAAGATGCCCAAGTTAAAGATATCTTCGATATATCTTTATCTGCGGTATAGCTATCTGACAGAAAAACTAAATATGAAGACCTCGGGCATAAGTCTCCCAAGAGACCCTTGCTACTTGGAGACAAATCTCCGGTCTCCGAAGTGTATACACAGGTCTCTTTGTATGCAGAGGCGAAATTTTTGGTCTAAGAGACCAAAGTCTCTCGTCGTGTATCTCTACCTTTATACTCCAGATAATAAAATGCAAAGAATCATAGAAATATCTCAACCCGTTTTCAAAGTACATAAAAAAGTGTGAGGCGAGTTTTCGCTGAAAAAATCAACAAAAACGAGGCGGGGCGGTGGGAAAAAGCGGGGTGTGGCTGAAAAGTTTATCCGCTCTGAGGTGTCCACTACCGCCCTGGCTCATAAGTAAAATTGGTTCGTAGCTCAAGTTTTTTTTTCGTCAAAAAAGTGAGGTTATATGATATTTTTAAAATGAAATGTTTTAAAATGAAATGAGTCATTTCAAACCACTTTTATGAGATTTGCGACCCGAAATTGTGCTAGTAAAAGCAGTTTTGTTGCAAAATTCCACTTTTTTTCGATAGGGTATCAATCGAAGATCGAAGGGTGAGGGGGAAAACCCTATCATGCTAGATATTTTTGGAATGCACTCTTCATTACCTTTCATTTGAGGTACCACACACCCCCTACCACCCCCCAGAAAAAAGTTTCATACAAAGTTTAGGGACCCCTGGAGGGGGCGAGCGAAGGCTAATAATACCCATTTTGGATAGGGGATGCTTTTTTCTACCCCTCCCTATACACGAAAAATCTCGAGCGTCATTGTCGCTAAACTGAACTTTAGCCCTATTTTTGTATAGAATAACTTTATATGGAAAAATTTATTAAAAAAGTATAAATTTTATATTTAAATTTTCAACCGTGTGTTTATGAAAATTTGAGCAATTTGAGAGAGACTGTTTTATTTAAAATTTAAATACAGTAAGTGTTTGTAATAATTTTTTGTTTCAATTAAAACCTATAATGGACATCCTGATGATATTGCATTTAATCTATAAAACTTTAAGCTGACAAAGAAGGGTCTGCTATTGTCAGCTTAAAGTTTTTTGCATGAATTTTAGAATGCCAAAAAACCATAAATAACTTAAAAACTTTTGGGAAAAAACGTTATCCTCACAGAACCTTCCGTTTAGAATTTTGAAATTCCAACATCCAGCCCCCTAAAGCCAGTTTTTTGGAGACAGAATTAGAAAAAGGACATGTGCGTTATCCTTACAGGACCTTCCGTTTCGAATTTTGAAATTCCAACACCGGATTCATAATCAGCGGCCCCGAAACCCCCTTATTGCCAATTTTTTCGAGAAAAATTAGAAAAAGGTTATCCTTACAGGACCTTCCATTCTTAATTTTCTAAATCTACAATAGCTAAAAACCTGCTCCTGGCAACGCAGATCATTTTGCAAAAAACCGCATAAAAATCGGTCCGGTAGTTTTTGAATTTTGTAATCTCAAACAGACAGACCAACAAACAAACATCAATTTTTATATAAATACTAGCAGACCCTACGTTGGCAGCTAAAAGTTTTTGGTATAAATTTTAGAATGCCAAAAAACCATAAATAACTTAAAAAGTTTTCGGAAAAAATGTTATCCTTACAGGACCTTCCGTTTCGAATTTTGAAATTCCAACTCCAGATTCGTGATAAGCGACCCTGAAAATCTCCCAAAGCCTGTTTTTGCGAGAAAAATTGGAAAAAGGACATTTTCGTTATCCTTACAGGATAACGCATTTGAAAAATCGAACACCGGATTTGCGATCAGCGACCTCGAAAACCCCTTAGTGTCAATTGTTTCAGGAAAATTGGAAATGCATTATCCTTTTCGGTTAGAATTCAGGACTTTTTGATAGAATTTTGAAATTCCAACATTCGTGATCAGCGACCCCAAAAACCCCCTAATGCCAATTTTTCCCTGGAAAAACGGGAAAAAGGATATTTATCCTTAGAGCACCTTCCGTTTCGAATTTAAAAAATCGAACACCGGATTCGCGATCAGCGACCTCGAAAACCCCTTAGTGGCTATTGTTTCAAGAAAAATGGGAAAAAGGACATTTGCGTTAACCTTGCAGGACTTTTCGGTTAGAATTTTGAAATTCCAACACCGGATTCGTGATCAGCGACCCCAAAAACCCCCTAATGACTATTTTTCCCAGTAAAAACTGGAAAAAGGATATTTGCATTATTCTTACAGGACCTTCCGTTTCGAATTTTGAAAATCTGATATCGGATTCGTGATCAGCGACCCCAAAAACCCTATAATGCAAATTTTTCCGGGGAGAAATGGGAAAAAGGATATTTTCATTATCCTTACAGGACCTTCCGTTTCGAATTTTGAAAATCTAATACCGGATTCGTGATTACCGACCCCAAAAACCCTATAATGCAAATTTTTCCGGGGAAAAATGGGAAAAAGGATATTTTCATTATCCTTACAGGACCTTCCGTTTCGAATTTTGAAAATCTGATATCGGATTCGTGATCAGCGACCCCAAAAACCCTATAATGCAAATTTTTCCGGGGAGAAATGGGAAAAAGGATATTTTCATTATCCTTACAGGACCTTCCGTTTCGAATTTTGAAAATCTAATACCGGATTCGTGATTACCGACCCCAAAAACCCTATAATGCAAATTTTTCCGGGGAAAAATGGGAAAAAGGATATTTTCATTATCCTTACAGGACCTTCCGTTTCGAATTTTGAAAATCTGATATCGGATTCGTGATCAGCGACCCCAAAAACCCTATAATGCAAATTTTTCCGGGGAGAAATGGGAAAAAGGATATTTTCATTATCCTTACAGGACCTTCCGTTTCGAATTTTGAAAATCTACATAGCTAAAAACCTGCTCCTAACAACACAGATGATTTTGCAAAAAACCGCGTAAAAATCGGTCCAGTAGTTCTTGAGTTTTGTAATCTCAAACAAACAGACAGACAAACATCCATTTTTATATATATAGACTAGCAGACCCTACGTTGCCAGCTTAAAGTTTTTTGTATAAATTTTCGAATGCAAAAAACCATAAATAACTTAAAAACTTTTGGGAAAAAATGTTGTCTTTACAGGATCTTCCGTTAGAGTTATTGAAACTGAAACGCCGGATTTGTAATCAGCGACCCCGAAAACCTCCCAAAGCCAGTTTTTCGAAAACAAAATTAGAAAAAGCATATTTGCGGTATCCTTACAGGACCTTCCGTTTCGAATTTTGAGATTCCAACACTGGATTCGTGATCAATGCCAATTTTTTCCGGTGAAAATGTGAAGAGGATATTTGCGTTACCCTTACAGGACCTTCCGTTTCAAATTTCGAAAATCTAACACTGGATTCGTGATCAGTGACCCTGAAAACCCCCTAATACCGTTTTTACCCGGGGAAAATAGGAAAAAGGATATTTGCATGGTGAACCTTTGGATGTCAATTAGACTGGACCCTGCATTACTGCGAGGTGTTAACACTAGCAGTACTATCAATGCTACGCTAAACATATTCGCCTTACGTTTTGGGGTGTTGATCAAGGGTGAGGTATCCCGTTTCTGCTGTGCAGGTTCTAACCACTTAGGATTGATGGGCTTGAAGATGCCGTTTCTTGGTTTTCTGGTCGGCGATGATCCTTGTTGCGGTTCGTCAAACTCGTCTGTCGTCAATACTGGGAAGGGGCATACTCGATGAATGGCATGTTTTCTACTACTCTGATTAAGTTGTCCTTTCCGGGGTGCACATTTATGACTCGTGCCATGGGCCATTTTAACGACGGTATATTGTCTTCCTTCAAAACGACGAGAGTTCCAGGAGAAAGTTCTGTGACAGGCCTTGTCCATTTTGATCTACGTTGTAATTCCTGCAGGTATTCTGTGGACCATCTCCTCCAAATTTCGTCTTTCAGGGCAGTCACAAGTTTCCATCTTTTGTTTAAATGGATTCTATTTTCTTGATACCCCGGATCTGGAATAGCTGTAAGGGGCTCTCCAATGAGGAAATGTCCCGGAGTAAGGGGTTGTAGGTCATTGGGGTCGTTAGACATAGATGTAAGTGTCCTTGAATTTAGCATTGATTCTACCTCGGCTATGACAGTATTCAATTCCTCGTATGTCAATAAAGTTCCATATGCTACGCGCTTTAAGTTCAGTTTCACTGATTTGACCGCGGCCTCCCAAAGACCTCCAAAGTGGGGAGAACGAGCGGGAATAAATTTCCATCGAATGCCCTGTTGAGCACATTGTTCTTCAACGTCTTGTTGATGTTGAGTTGATGCGAACAATTGACCAAGCTCCTGTAGCTCGTTTTTCACTCCAATAAAGTTTGTGACGTTATCGTAGTGTACAGTAGTTGGTCGTCCTCGTCGAGCGATAAAACGTTTCAAGCAGCCGATAAAGCTGGCTGAAGTCTAGTCAGAGACGAGCTCCAAGTGCACGGCCTTGGTGGAGAAGCAGACGAAAACAGCAATGTACGCCTTGGTAGGTGTCTTCCCGCGGATTTTATTATGGATCATAAACGGCCCGCAAAAGTCTACCCCGGTTTGAGTAAATGGTCGTGTTGGCTGTAGTCGCTTCACTGGTAAATTTCCCATCAATTGCAAGATATTTCTTTGCCTTGCACGGGCGCATTTTAGGCAGTGATGGACTACACCCTATGCCAATCTACGCCCTCCTAAAATCCAAAATTGTCTGCGCATCAGAGCTAGTACAGCTTGAGGTCCTGGGTGTAAGTAGTTAATGTGTAGTTGTTTCACTATTAACTTTGTAATAATGTCGGTACTAGGCAGAAGAACTGGGTGCTTGGCCTCGAAACTCAGTTGTGATTCTTGTAATCTTCCTCCCACTCTAATGAGTCCTTTGTCGTCAAGCCAGGGAGTCAGGGATGTGAGCCGAAGGGTTCTTTCTTTCTTAACGCTTTTAGTTCTGCAGAGAATTCTTTGCCTTGTACATGAGCCATGATATGATGAAGAGCCTTGTATAACTCCTCTGTATAGGTCCTTCAAACCAAAGTTTGCAATCGAGCAAATCCTTGGGGTAAATGCCCCTTGACAATATATCTGCTGGGTTGCTCTTTGAGTCAATGTGCCTCCAATTTTGTGGGGATGATGCCCTTTGAATTTGAGCTACTCGGTTTGCTACGAAGATTTTGAATCTGTTTGAAGGATTCTGAATCCATGACAGCATGATTGTAGAATCGGTCCAATATGTGATGTTTTTCATTGGCTGGTTTAGACAAGGCAACACACTTTCGGCAAGACTTGTTGTTAAGACCGCTGCACAGAGCTCCAATCGCGGTAAAGTTTCCTTCCTTGTGGGAGCAACACGAGATTTGGAGCACAGTAGTTTCACCGTTATTTGATTGTTGCAGTTATTACTTCTTGCATAAATATAGGCTCCGTAAGCTTGTTCGCTTGCATCGGCAAAGCCGTGTTTCTGAATCTGGAGTTATTACGTGGTATGGTCACCTTGTCTAAGAGTTTAATTTGCTCGCGAAATCTTGACCACCTTGTATGAAGTTCTTCAGGAATGGCCGCATCCCAGTCTAGTTTTAAACTCCATAAATTGTGCATGAAGATTTTTGCAAGTACAACGACTGGGTTGATGATGCCTAAAGGATCGAAAATGCTGGGCGTTTCAGCTAATATGGAACGTTTAGTGAATCTCTTGTCCGACTGTCGAAGGTGTTGCTCGCATAATGCCTTGATGGCGAGTGTATCCTCTTTAGGGTTCCAAATTCAGCCCAACGTTGAGACGTCGTTGTCGGTGAGCGTGAGTTCCACTGCACGATCCTCGGGTGGGATGTGTTCAAGTAGTTTAGAATGGTTGGAACACAATTTGCGCAACGGAAATCCTCCCTTGTGCAACATGTCACGAAGTTGCTGCTGTATCTGAATTGCTTCGCCTATGTTGTCCGCACCAGTGAGAATATCATCAACGTAGAAGTCTTTTTTCGTAGCTGCTGATGCCAGGGGATGATTTTGTTGCTCGATCTCAGCTAGAAGATGGAGACACTGGGCGGCTTGATAGGACGCTGGGACGGTGCCATATGTAACAGTGCACAGGCGATAATACTTTAATTCGTCAGTAGGTCTTTCTCGCCAAACTATTAACAGCATGTTTCTATCGCTTGAATCCAGCCAAATTTGTCTGTACATCTTGACGATATCTGCCGTAAAGACATATCGACGCATTCTGAACCTTGTTAAAATGAAGAATAGATCTTCTTGTATAGTGGGACCAGGTTGTAATATATCGTTGAGGGATATATTGGTTGACGTTTTTGCTGAAGCATCGAATACCACTCCTAGCTTTGTCGTTCTGCTTTCTGGTTTTAGTACCGCGTGATGAGGCACAAAGTCATGACGTAGAGGAAGAAGTTCTCTGCCCAGAACCTCCATGTACCCCATTGCCTCGTATTCCCTCATGAATTTCACATATTCTTGTCGTAATTCTGGCATTCTAGAGAATTTTCTTTCTAATGCCAAGAACCGCCGCTGTGCTTGTTGGCAAGAGTCGCCCAATTCAGAGTTCATCGGCTTGAATGGGAGTTTTACGATAAACTTGCCGTTCAAGTCCCGACGGTAAGTCGAATAAAAATGTTCTGTGCAAGCCAGCTGCTCGGAGGAGAGCAACCTTTCAGGAGCTTCTGTTTCTTCAAGTTCCCAAAATCTGCGAATTCTTTCGTCCAGGCTGACACCGATGCCGCAAAAGGATTCTGAAGATGGTGAGTTGGCAGCCTTACCCAGAACGATCCATCCTCAGAGCGAATTTTGTAAGGTTGGTAAGTTTGGACCCAACTTTATTTGTCCGATGGTCATCAAGTCGCAATACAACTCTGCTCCTATTAGAAGATCGATCCCCCTTGGTTGGTGGAATTGTGCATCGGCGAGTTGAAGGTTTTGTGGAATCGACCATAAACTTATGTCGATAAATCTACTGGGTTGTTGTGGGGCGATTTGTGGTAAAATAAACGCTTCCAACTGCAAAGTTTGTTTTTTGTGATCGTAAATGAACACATACCCTTCGTTTTGTTTGTATGGTAGTTGACCCTAAACAAGCCAGGTTTAATTGGGTGTTTGTTGTACTCAAACCCAATCGTTTATATAGTTTCTCAGAAATAAAATTGTTTTGAGATCCTGTATCCAATATGGCTCTACTGTCAGCTGGATTACCATACTTATTAGGCGCATGTAACAATGCTGTGGCGAGGAATACGTAATTCTGTTTTTCATTTGCTAAGGTTGCGCCTGTCGTAAACTTGACGACAGTCGTACACTTGAAAGAAGTGACAGAAGTCGTAGACTTGAGATTGCACCGGTTGCGAGGTAGCTAATCCGAGTGCCTCGCTTGCCCTTAACTGAGAAACCTGGTGTATTAGCGTATGGTGCCGTTTATTGCAATTGAAGCAATGGCGTGAAAGGCAAGCATTGACTGCATGACCTAGCTGATGGCAATTCTAGCATAAGGAATGCTTCTTTATATACTGGATCCTGTCGTTGATAGACATTTGCAAGAATTTCTTGCATTTGTGAAGTCTGTGATTGACCTGTTTGCATCAGGCGCAAGTTTGCTGGTGGGTGGACAACAATGATGACCGTGAATTGAAGTTCTGTTTTTGTTGTCTGTCTTTTCGATCGCCCAAGCTCTCTAATATATGAAAGCGAGACTCGAGGAAGCTTAAGAAGCCGGATAACTTCTGTAAATCGCGTGGGTCCTTTAGAGACTGCTCATAAAGCCTGTGCGTTTCCCTGTCTAGTTTTGGGGTTAGGAAATGTAGGACTATTGGGTCCCAATTGTCAGTGTGGATTTTTAAATTATTCAATGCTGAGATGCACTCCTTGATGATGTCATGAAACTTCTTCACCCCGGAAGCTGAATTCTCCACCATAGAAGGTTGAGAGAATAATTTGTGAAGAGAAGCGGAGACCAATAGCCGGATATTGCTGTACCGAGACTTCAATAGGTCCCATGCAGCGACATAATTTTCTTTGGATATTTGTAGATGTTGGATGATTTTGGCAGCTTCCCCTGATAAATTGGACTTCAGGTGAAACATCTTCTGCACGTTTCCCATTGGCTGGGAATGTATAAGTTGATTGAACAGATCATGGAATTCCGTCCATTTGAGGTAGCTTCCATCAAATGTCGGGATTTTAATTTGTGGCTAGCTGAAATGAGGAGCATGCTGAAAAAAGCTCCCAGGGGGTTGTAATCTTTCCATCTCTTCCCTCAAACTTGAAACTGTCGAGACTCCAGGTCCGAGTATGACCCTTCGTCGTAGTCGCTTGGTTGGAAGTCGTTTGCTATAATGACGCCATGCATGTCCATTGAAGTTTACCTTTGAAGCATCTTCAGCTGCTCAGAGTAATACATTCTGCTATACGTTTTTGCAGATTCTTCTTCTAAGCGTTGCAATAGCCGCTCCAAGGCCGTCATGTTGGCCGTTTGCTGCCGAATTATCTTGGTCGTAGTTTGTTGACGTTGGTCATCTTTTGGTGGGCTTGGCCTGGTTTTATCAGTGGATACTGGCTCTAGGAGGGCTGCTTCGATTTTTGTTTTGAGACTCTTGTAAAGGGTCTTTCAATAAGGACATAACAATTTTGTATTTTAATAAAAACGCACCCTAAAACTTTTTTTATGATCTGGCAATGCTAAAACGTCAGTGAAGGTTTACATTTTTATCATGGTGAAGTTCACGAACGAGCAATGCCACACAGCTGGTCAAACAATTGATCTATTGAAGGAGAAGTTCGGTAATCGTGTAATCTCGAGAAATGGTCCGGTCGAATGTCCACCTCGCTCATGCGATTTAACGCCGTTGGATTTCTTTTTATGGGGTTATGTTAAGTCGTTGGTTTATGCCAAAAAGCCAACAACGTTAGAGGAGCTCAGGAACAATATCGAACGCGAATTTGCCGACGTTCCGGCCGATATGTGTGGAAGTGTGGTGGAAAATTGGCTCCAAAGAATCAATCAGTGCAGTGCAAACGTGCTCGCGTTGGCCATATGAACGACATCGAATTTCATACTTAAATGTAACATGTCCACTACACCTGGAATAAATTTCAGCCCGATATCTCAATTATTCTGTGTTTTATTTAAATACAAAATTGTTATGTCCTTGCTGAAAGACCCGATATAACGCCTCAACATTGGATCGATGATTGGCTTTGAAGTATGGATGTTCCAAATCTTTTTTTTTCATGCATTCCAAAATCAACCGATGATTTCTGTCATATGCTTGCCATAGATCTTCTAAATTTTGTTGTCGCCGTATAAGATATTCTTCTGTGCGTCTGCTTGGGCCATCCTTTCTGTAGTTCTCGGATAATTTTTCGATATCTGCTCCCAGTTGGAACTGTCGGGCTGCTATGTCGATGAATGTGTCCATCACGTCGGGGTCACCAGAAATGTTGGAGTGGAGCTCCCCTTCCATGTCTTGTAGCCTTTATATTTTTTGGCAAGTGCGGCTACCTCTGGTGGGGCCTCTTCACTTGTTTGAATTGAGATGAAATTAACTTCTTTTGATTTACGTCAAATGCGGTTAGCTCGGGTGGGGCCTCTTCAATTGATCATCACTCAAAGAAAAATTAACTGTTTCTAACGTTTATTCTGACAAAACACTATTTATATACAAAAATTTCTTAACGTTATTTACTTAGGAAATTCGAAATTCTAAATGGTTCCCGTGAGAAGATTTTCCAGACGCTTAGTCAGCAGCGAAAGGCGAAAACAGATCTTATTTCCTTTTATCTTATGCTGTGGTGAGAAACGTTGTCTGCCTTACGTGCCGATTCAGGTGCATCGGGTGACAATTGCTGACGGTTAGTACCGAACACTGGCAACGAAGAGTCTGCTAGTTTTGTATAAAACTGGAAATTATTCAATTCAGACATACACATCAGAAAAACATTACCAAACAAATTACATCCGATTATATAATTCCAACGGATTGGAGGTATCTCGTACAGTCCTTCTTATTATCAACATATTATCTTCACAACCAGTTCCTTTTTCATCAAAAAATAACTCTATTGAAGACATTTTAAAGAAAACTCTCAATAAAAAACTTGAAACTTTTCACCTTTTTCTTCTAGCAATCAAAAATTTGTGGTTGCTGAAAACGATTGACAGCTATCACTAAAGTTGACACCGATTGACATTCGTAATACCGATCTATCAACTTTGTTGGTAATTGTCAACTATCAATTGTGAATTGACATTCATAATAAGGGCTTAAGTCACTTTTTTGGGGTGTTGAGTTATTATAACTACGCGGACTCTTATCTTTTTTTTTTGCTGAAATTCCCAGAAGTCCTCCAAGGTCATTTTGCGCCGCAATCGTTTTTTTTCCAAAATTACATACAATTTTTGAAAACTTAAAGTGTTGGAACTCGTTTTACTCGAAACCAACATTATTGACTTAAAGGCATTTTGCCTCTGCACCAACGATATGATATATCATATAGGAGTATACTAGATTTAGTATTCCGTGTGTAATACATTAAACCTACATATCATCGGACACAAAAATAAACTACGCTAGGATAATTGGTATTATAAAAGATTTTGATTTTTACATGTCCGGCCATCTATCAATCAGTTTTTCTTAAAATGAGTTTAAACTGACAGAAAACCATATAGAATTCATATAAAAGAAAAAAACTGTGTTTAAAAACGACTATGACTACGCCCCCAAAATTTTGGAAGTGATTGAGTTAAAGCCTTAACTTTTTTTATACTTTACCTCTATATATAAAATCGTTTAACCTGACTGAGTGAGTGACTGACTCATCAACGCCCAGCTCAAACCCCTGCAGCTAGAGACTTGAAACTTTCACAGTATGTCCCAACCATTGCGTAGGTGCTCACTAAGGCGGGCTTTTCCGAAATTTTACCCCTAAGGGGGTGAACGGGGGGTAAAGGGGGTTTGGGTATTTTTAAACCGTGATTTTCGCCATTAATCCTGCTCTATAGGAGGCTGAAAAGTTACACTCGGGGGTTTTCGGGGTCGCTGATCACGAATCCGGTGTTAGATTTTCAAAATTCAAAACGGAAGGTCCTGTAAGGATATCGCAAATATTCTTTTTCCCATTTTTTGCGGGAAAAAATGGCATTAAGGGGTTTTCGGGCTCGCTGATCACGAATCCGGTGTTAGATTTTCAAAACTCGGAATGGAAGGTCCTGTAAGGATAACGCAAATATCCTTTTCCCCATTTTTCTTGGGTAAAAATGACATTAAAGGGTTTTCGGTTTCGGAGCCGCTGATCACGAATCTGGTATTAGAATTTTAAAATTCGGAACGGGAGGTTCTGAAGGCATAACGATTTTGACGTGGATACGTCTTGGATTTTGGTTATGGGGATACAAATTAGAAAATCGGCTTGCTGCCATGATAACAAATTTGCAATCGATGAAACTCGATAGTTTGTGGTGACATCCGAACAGAAACTGTGTTATAAGATGAGGCCTACATTAAAGCATTGTTTAGGGTATTTTGTTATGTTAAACTATGTTCAATTATTTTTTTAAGAATCAAAATCTAAATTTTCACTGCCGCTGCTATGCTGTGTTTGCTGCTTGTAGTACAAATTTCACATTTATACTCTTTTTATGCTCCTCCTTTGTGTGTATTGAATCTGATGTATTGAATGTCATGTTATTTCGTTCTTTTCGCTCTTAACGTCAAAAGCGTTTGCTGTGGTTTCCGACTCTCGTTCTTGGGAACGAAAATGATTTCTATTTAAGTTTTCGCTTCTTGTTCAAAGAGGTTTGTGGGCCTCGCATAAAAATGAATGAAAGCCTCGAGCGATGGCTTTTTGGTATGATGCACACACATATATAAGTATCTATTTCATTAGTAAGAGAGCGATATTTCGCTCCCAGCATTAAAGTTCTGTTCTCAAAGAACGTAAAAACTAAACCCAAATGTAAAGATCCTAAGAGCAAGAACGTAAAAATCATAATTTTTTCTCGTTCTTTGGAGTGTTTTACTGAAATGTTGAATTTTGTTCTCTAGAGAGTGATTTTTATTTTCCATTGATTTCAATTCCTCCTTGGGAGCAGAACGAAAGACTAGAAATGGGAGCGTTTTGAACACTGTATGTATGATATTTATTTCATACGAAACCGAATATCTCAAAAACGGTGCATCTTATCAAAAAAGTGCAAGAACAAAAGTTATTTAGGATATGATTCTACATAAAACTCCAATACATCAATCCGATTGGAAGAAATTTAAAAAAAAAATCTAATTAGAAAGTTTGACTTCAAACTGGAATTTTGATACAACTGTTCGCCGTTCACTTAAATCACCATACGGATTTTCAATAATTGCCAGATTGGCAATTATAGCTTTTGTTATGTGTTAAATAAAAATTTGTTTCCTTAATTTCCTTTTCACTAAAATTTCTTACTTAAATATCTATTGGTGATCGTTATAGGCGGATCCACGTCTTCTAGCCGTCTCTACGAGACAGACACCTGCTTTTTTCCAATAGTTTTTAAGCTATTTCTGGGTTTTTTGTGCAAAAAACTTTTTTAAAACAACTTTATCCCGGCAACGACGGGTATGCAAGCTAGTATGATATAAGAGCATATTAAATTTAGTATACCGTTTGTAACGCATTGAACCAATAATCGGACACAAAAATGGGCTACACTATGGTGTTAGGGATGACAAAAAATTTTGATTTCTGCATGTCCCTCCGTCTGTCCGTCCGTCTGTCTGTCCGTCCGTGTCCATAAACTTTCGAAAGGATTGAGCTAGAGATTTGAAATTTTGTATAGTTGCGTTTCTCGTAAATGGCTATGCTAAGTTCTTGCACGGGCAAAATTGGAACATTCCTTCCCCCTCTCCCAGACAATTGAAACAGTTTTTTGCATAGGTAAATAGGATTTTACTTAACTAATCCAAACATCAAAATCCAAACGGACCACTGCTTCCCCTTTCCCATACAAGTGGAATACTTTTTTCCTCTTTTCTCGAAAACTGTGCATTGTATCGAAACATTTAATCGAAATTGTATCGAAAGCGTTTCTCGTAAATACGAAGGCTAGGTTCATTATTGCGTTTTAAAAAATTTATTTCACCTGCCTTTGATTCGCTTTTACTTTACGTAATTAATTCTTGTTTACCTAGATCAACATTTCCTATTGCTTCGAAAACTACCATTGTTATACTATTCCTAAAAGTTCTTGCCCTTCAAACATTTGGCCTTGTATTAAAAACTATCGATAAGGACCGAATTACAATGCATTTGAGTGCATTTGAGAAATAGATTTCAGCTTCTTCGTGTCTCGGAATGGGCCACTTGTTAATTTTATTTTTTAATGACTTTGCTCTACAACGTTGTGATACGCATTTGTTTGCTGATGACTGGCCATTTTTTTACACTGAGAATTTATCTACTGCTGATACTTGCAATAACCTAATTGAATTTGTTGCATTAGTCTTTCTGTAATCAATTTACTATAGACTTTTCTAAAACTCAAGTTATTGCATTTCACTCTAAGCCAATTTCTTATATTCTTGGTCCTATATCATTTTTGTCAAAATCAAACAAATTTTCTATTTAAATAGTGCACATAATAATTCACATATTTTGAGCTTTTGATTTGCTAATAGACAAATCGCTGATTCATATAATTGGTCTTGTGAATCTTGTGAAGTTAATCATACTAATAAATATATCTCTGGCGAGAGACATTGCGGCAGGCCAAGACCGGAAACCTGTTGTAGCGCCGAAAGAGAGAGAGAGAGAGAGAGAATCACAAATAAAAGCGAGATGAATATTTGTTTTATTTTATTTTTATTATTTATCTCGCTTTTAATTGTGATTCTCCCTCTCTCTCTCTCTTTCGGCGCTACAACCGGTTTCCGGTCTTGGCCTGCCGCAATGTCTCTCGCCAGAGGTTCCGGTCGCGTGCCGATGTCCTCCAATTGTGATACACAGCACCCAAAAATTATTTTTTCCTTTTTGGTGTATTTTGACGTGGATACGTCTTGGATTTTGGTAATGGGGGTACAAATTAGAAAATCGGCTTGCTGCCATGATAACAAATTTCCAATCGATGAAACTCGATAGTTTGTGGTGATATCTGAACAAAACCTGTGTTATAAGATGAGGGCTACATTAAAGCATTGTATAGGGTATTTTGTTATGTTAAACTATGTGCAATTATGTTTTTAAAAAGCAAAATCAAAATTTTTACTCCGCTGTTATGCTGTGTTTGCTGCTTGCAGTACAGATTTCACATTTATACTCTTTTTATGCTCCTCCTTTGTGTGTATTGAATCTGTTGTATTGAATGCATAGATAGATCGCTCGATTTGCTGTCTCAAATAGTCCCATTTCAATACAATTCAGTGTATCAAAACGACTCAAGTAACAGTAAGATAACCGTATGAAAATAAATATAGCCGTCTCGTTTAAACCGTGAGCTGTCAAATGAAAATATACTTTCGGAATGGCGTTGGCGCATGGTGACAGTTGTTCTATGTTATATAGTTCTGTGATTGAATGTCATGTTATTTCGTTTTTTTCGCTCTTAACGGCAAAAGCGTTTGCTGTGGTTTCCGACTCTCGTTCTTGGGAACGAAAATGATTTCTATTTAAGTTTTCGCTTCTTGTTCAAAGCGGTTTGTGAGCCTCGCATAAAAATGAATGAAAGCCTAGAGCGATGGCTGTTGGGTATGATGCACACACACATATAAGTATGGATTTTACTACTGAGAGAACGATATTTCGCTCCCAGCATTAAAGTTCTGTTCAGGGTTGAGTTTTGATTTTCGAAATCGTAGTAAATCGGCCGAAAAATAGTAGTAGAATCGATGAAATAGTAATAAAATGTAAAACCTTCGTCATTATACCATATATATAACTAACTTGATCGAAAGACTAGAAATGGGAGCGTTTGAACACTGTATGTATGCTATTTATTTCATACTTCTCTTATCATAAACCAATTATAAATAAAATTATTATACCCGTATGGTGCAACCGAATATCTCAAAAACGGTGCATCTAATCAAAAAAGTGCAAGAACAAAAGTTATTTAGGATATGATTCTACATAAAACTCCCATACATCAAACTCCGATTGGAATAAATTTAAAAAAATCTGATTAGAAAGTTTGACTTCAAACTGGAATTTTGATACAACTGTTCGCCGTTCACTTAAATCACCATACGGATTTTCAATAATTGCCAGATTGGTTTCCTTAATTTCCTTTTCACTAAAATTTTTTACTTAAATATCTATTGGCGATCGTTGTAGGCGGATCCACGTCTTCTGGCCGTCTCTACGAGACAGACACCTTGCTTTTTTAGTACATTTTTGTAAAATAAAAGCTTTTTTTTAAAAAATATTTTTTGAAGTGAAAACTTCTTTAGCGCCGTTGTGAGTGATTTCAAACTCGATGAAACGAAAAAGCGACAGTAAAAAGAGATAGGATTTTTTAGCCTGCGAGAAAATGAGATAGAATACAGATGGGTGCCGGTCAATTTATCGTAAACAGGAGTGATGGGTAGGGGGAAGGGGAGAAGTGGTAGGAGGGTGGTAGGTGGAGGGAGGAAGTGGAAACAGGAGGTGATAAATTACTGATGTTTCGTCATACATTTCAATATATACATATATATATACTATAAATGGATGTTTGTATGTCTGTCTGTCTGAGATTACTGAACTCAAAAACTACTGGACCGATTTTTACGCGGTTTTTTGCAAAATGATCTGTGTTGCCAGGAACAGGTTTTTAGCTATGTAGATTTTCAAAATTCGAAACGCAAGGTCCTGTAAGGATAATGAAAATATCCTTTTTCCCATTTTTCCCCGGAAAAATTTGCATTTTAGGGTTTTTGGGGTCGCTGATCACGAATCCGGTATTACATTTTCAAAATTCGAAACGGAAGGTCCTGTAAGGATAATGAAAATATCCTTTTTATCATTTTGCCCCAGAAAAATTTCCATTTTAGGGTTTTTGGGGTCGCTGATCACGAATCCGGTATTAGATTTTGAAAATTCGAAACGGAAGGTCCTGTAAGGATAATGAAAATATCCTTTTTATCATTTTGCCCCGGAAAAATTTGCATTTTAGGGTTTTTGGGATCGCTGATTACGAATCCGGTATTAGATTTTCAAAATTCGAAACGGAAGGTTCTGTAAGGATAATTAAAATATCCTTTTTCCCATTTTTCTCCGGAAAAATTGGCACTATGGGGTTTTTGGGGTCGCTGATCACGAATCCGGTATTAGATTTTCAAAATTCGAAACGAAAGGTCCTGTAAGGATAAATATCCTTTTTCCCGTTTTTCCTCGGAAAAATCGGCATAAGGGGGTTTTTGGGGTCGCTGATCATGAATCCGGTATTAGATTTTCAATAAAAATATAATATGACTTTTGAACTTGGTACCAATATTATAATAAATAAACGCTATAACTATCCCACACCTGATACCGCATTCGTCTCATTCTCTCGCTGTTTAGTTTTCCTAAGGTTTCACTTCTACCGCGTGTGCACTGCACACACATGTTTTTTTTAATTTTTTTTATTTTATCATTTTTAGTCATTTTTTATTACTTCCTTTAATTACCTTAATTATTTATTTGTCAAGCGTACTTGTTCAAGTAAATCCGAATGTGAAATTAAAGTAGGGCAATAGATTTAATTAGCGTGCACAGGAATTAAGTTTTCTGTCTTAGAGGACCTTCCGTTATCCTGACAGACTTCTTAATGCCAGAATCTGATTCAACGATCCCAAAAACCCCCAGATGAGATTCTTGCCAGAAAATTTGAGGAAAAGGATAATCACGTTATCCTTACAGGACCTTCCGTTATCCTTACAGACTTGTTAACATCAGAATCGGATTCAGCGATCCCAAACACCCCCAGGTGAGATTTTTTTCCGGAAAATTTAAAGAAAAGGATAATCACGTTATCCTTACGGGACCTTCCGTTATCCTTACAGAGAATCGGATTAAGCGATCCCAAAAACCCATAAATGAGACTTTTTCCGGGAAATATTAGGAAAAGGATAATCACGTTATCCTTACAGGACCTTCCGTTATCCTGACAGACTTCTTAATGCCAGAATCTGATTCAACGATCCCAAAAACCCCCAGATGAGATTCTTGCCAGAAAATTTGAGGAAAAGGATAATCACGTTATCCTTACAGGACCTGCCGTTATCCTTACTGACTTTTTAATGACAGATTCGGATTCAGCGACCCCAAAAACCCCCAGGATAGATTTTTTCCGGAAAATTTGAGGAAAAGGATAATCACGTTATCCTTACAGGACCTTCCGTTATCCTTATAGACTTGTTAACCTCAGAATCGGATTCAGCGATCCCAAAAACCACCAGGTAAGATTTTTTTCCGGAAAATTTGAGGAAAAGGATAATCACGTTATCCTTACGGGACCTTCCGTTATCCTTACAGACTTTTTAACGTCAGAATCGGATTAAGCGATCCCAAAAACCCATAGATGAGATTTTTTCCGGGAAATGTTAGGAAAAGGATAATCACGTTATCCTTACAGGACCTTCCGTTATCCATACAAGGACGAAGTAGTGAAAATATTGTATTGTCATCGGACTTACGTCTGCGTGCAAAATTTCAAGTAAATCGGATGAGTGGAATGGGGTCAAAATTTGATTGCAAGATTTGACCTCGACAGACAAACAAGATAGCGAGCTAAATAAAAGCTTTTAAAAATGAGTTGGTGTCTGTCTGTCTGTCTGTCTGTTCCTCTTTCACGCAAAAACGGCTGAACCGATTGACTTGAAATTTGGCATGAGTGTCTGTGGTAGTTCTGGTTCCAACTGTGGTAGTTCTGGCATACGGAAAAGTAGCGCGAGGAGTGGGAGGAGTATAAGGGGAGGGGGTAAAGAGATTTCGAAACTTAGTTTTTGCGCTATGTTACTCTTTCACGGGGAAACTACTGAACCGATTGGCCTGAAATTTGGCATAGATGTTCGTCGGGGCCCCAACAGAGACTCATTAAAAAGTAGCCCGAGAGGTGGTAGAGTAAGGGCAGGGGGTAAGGTGATCTCGAAACTTAGCTCTTCCTCTATGTTACCCTTTCGCGAGGAAACTCCCGAGCCGATTGGCCTGAAGTTTAGCTCCAACATATAGTAGACCATAAAAAAAATTGAAAAAACTTAACCCGGCAACGACGGGTATGCAAGCTAGTAATGAGATAAAAATAAACACAAAATCAATCACTGACACAGTTTTTGTGTACTTTCTGGCGCTAACTGTTCACCGTTTCTTCATTTCAACTGTTGCAATTTTATTTCCGTTTGTTTTTCAACTATGGCTTATGATTCATCTAATTGTAATATCTGCCATGAAAACATTAATAATAGCAAATCAACTCAGGAGTGTGCGAACTCTTTCACTCATCGTGTCTACTTCCAGCTGTTTCACTTGCGTGGACTGCAATGACATCAAACCTTGCCACATTCTTCGATTTTAAAAATGTTCCAGCTTGCAAATGGACAGCATAAATTCTTCATTTAATTTGCTTTGCTCATCTTCTGAATTTATAGCAAACAAAATAAAGTTCCTGGGTAACAAATTTTCTTCATTTGACACGATACATGACCACTATAAGAAAACTGAACAATCGCTTTCAATTTGCAATTTAATTCATCATGATCTTAGCAAATTATTGAAAAAATCGCCGATTCTCAGGGTAATGTAGCCAATATTCTTAACCATATTAATGACAGTTTATCTATTTTCGTAATTTATCTTTCAAAATTGAACAAATATTAAAATCCGGTAATTCATTTTCAACATTGTTTACTTCTAATGCGGCTATTGTAAGCGATCTAAGGGCCTGACATCTCTGCGAACCGATTTGGTGAAAAGATTAAGGACATTCTTTCCTCAACCAATAAAATTCAAGATAGGCCAGCCTCCTTCATTCGCGAATCAACGAAAATATTAATACAAATCTGGATCCGGGCGATGGAAAGCTGAAGAATTTTTGCTCGATGCTAAAATTCCGTCTACTGCCGATATTCACCCAGCTGTAGATGCTTCGTCTGCGGCGATCAAGGCAATGTCTGATGTTAATGTTGTTGAATAACCGTAATTATTAGCATTTCAGCCGTCTTTACCAGATTCCAATGTTGAACCTAACCATATTATGCTGGAGGGCGCGGCGTTGATGAATTGTGTATTCGTGTCTTAATTAGACTCAAGTACTACATCGCAGATTATGTCCTGCAAATCTCATATAAGGCTTCGATACCGGATTCTTCAATTTGGTGCCGGTACATCACGCCTAGTAACAGATATCAGAGCAGGTGTTAAGCTGCTTCTTTTAAAATAACAGTCTTTTTAGCATTGTTATGCAACCAAATTTCTGGCCTCAACCATTACTAGTCAGAGAATTTGTTCCGAGAGTTCGTCGCCTTTCTCACCGAAACATGTTAAATCATGCTTCAAAAAACGGAATCGTGTCATCTCCTGTTCCTATGGAAACGTAGGAAGACTCCGTACTAAATTGAGCACTTTATATGCAAGCTCTGCAGACTGCAGGCTGCAGCTTCGACGTGATTTGCTTACTAAGACCTGTAGCTTCTTGTGTCTAAACTGAATTATATGGATATCGACAACATGTGGTTCCAACAGGACGAGCGATTTGATGGCATGGTTATCTCACGCGGCGGCGACATGAACTGGCCACCGAGATCGTGCGATTTAACGCCTTTAGACTTATTCCTTTGTGGCTATCTTAAATCGCAGGTCTATGCGAATAAACCACAAACAATTGTTGCCCTCAAAGTCAACATAGCGGACGACATCCAGCAAATTCAACCAGATTTATGCGCCAAAGTCATCGAAAATTGGACTTTCCGAAAACGTACCATCAAGCAAAGCCGCGGAGGATATTTGAACGACGTTATATTCCATACTTAATGCCATAAAATATTATTTCAAACAAAAAATAAAAATAGTGGATATCTCAAACACAACTTTAATTTACATTTAAAAATCGAGCGTCCTTATGATTGAGTCTGACTCTGGTGAATCAACTTTGAGTTTTGAATCAGTTAAAACATTTTCGATTTGTTTCTCTGTGAAACGCACGAAACCATAAAATGGCGTGAAAATTTTAGTTAATTGTTATTTCTAGGGTGAAATTTTTAAATACGACAATTAAAAATGGTAGGTAATAAGTCACTAGGATCAGGCTTTTAATTTCAATCTTCATGATTCAAATGAATCGGTTTTTAAGTTGAGTCATTTCGTATTGATTTTAATAGATTTTAATAGTCCGATTTCGGCCATTAACCAACCTTTTTGTAAACTCGTGAAATATTTTGACTAAATACTTACGTCAATCAAAAAAAATTATTACACCAAATGCAATCTATTTATTATTTTTCTTTCGCAAGAAATCAGTGGAAATTCCACTGTTTATAGGGTGAAAAATTTCATTGAGTCATTACCTATTTAACAAAAAAACCGTATCAGAATCTATACAATCGTTTAGGATATGGCCGGAGGGGAATTTCGTATAAAGCGGGAGGGGTTTGCGTGGTCGCAAGTTTCCCTTGATGAATGACACTAAAAACCGGATCTGAACACATTTAGTAGTTTAGGAGATAGAAGGAGAGAGGATTCGCATCACGCGGTGAATGGGCGAAAATTTTCTTTGATGGTCGTCCTTCGCGACACTAAAAACCGTTTTAAAATCCTTTCAGTAGATACGTATATAACATGTAAGAGTGATTTCAGTGGGTGATGTCCAACGCTAAAAACCGTGTTAAAATCAACTCAGTAGTTGAGGATATAGCAGGAGAAGGGTTTCCCGTCATGAGGAAGTGATTTGAGTGGTTAAAAATTTTCTCTTACGATCGACCTATCCAATACTAAAATGCGCATGTTTTGAAGCTTTCTGTAAAATTTTTTGGGGAGTGCAGCACTGTCGCTGCACTCCCTCCACAATTTTCCGTTTGTATACCGTTTCCAGTCCCTTCCACCATACAAGAGAGTCATAGGCTAAAATCGGGCGGATTACATCCGTGTAATCCCCCATACAAATGAAAATGTTTTATTTTTCATTTTTTAAAAAAAGGTGCGTTGTATCGAAAAAATTAATGAGACAAAAAGTGTTCATAATTCAATTTTACATAACTTTTCCACATATCTATAAAACTCTATAAAACGGCATAAAACGGCATTTCTTCAGGCTTAAAATATTTTAAAAAACACAGATTCAGTATTTCATTTTTATTTATTTTTATTAGCAGTCTCAACATGCCGGAAAGAACAAGTACGAGAATATTATACCGATAATGACTGTCGATCACGCCAACCTCTCAAATACGCTAAATGTGTCGGAGGATGTGGTAATCAGTGTTGTGCAGCGAAAATTGTACGAAAAAGAAAGGTTAATTTAAAGAAATATTTTAAAATTCTTATTAACTCAAATCTGTTTTTAGGTGCGCATGGTTTGCAGCAATAACGCCAAGTATGTAAAAAATCTGGACATAGTTCGCAAATGCGGATGTACAAAGAAATGCTACTGACTGAGAGATGCGACTACCCAAATATTTAACAATAATAATACTACTAGCATAGTTATAGATGTTACGTCATTAAGTAGAAATAATGATCAAACTAATCATAGTTTATCTGGATATAATGCAAAAAATTATACTTTAGGAAGTAATGAAGATAAAGAAAGATATACCCAAGAGGAAGAAATATTAAGTCTAAATGAGGATTTCTTAAATTATGAAGAAGATCAGGAATACCAAGAATACGGAGATGAATATGTGGAATTAGACACGAATGAAGAAGTTATGTCTTTTAAAAAAACAAAAAGTGAATTTGAACCAATCGAAAAAAATTTAAAATTGTTTTCCAACAAAGAAAATATTACTATTAATTTGAATTCTAATGAGGATTCATTAACTATGAATCGTGGCTATAAATCAAGTGAAATTGGAATCAACCGATTTAAACTTCCAAAAAATCATCATATTAGCGAGGATGACCAATATGAGGTAGAAAATAATGAAGATATTAATAGTTATTTTAAAAAACTCATTGATGAGGGGAGTGCGGATGGTAATATAAATTATGGAAATGACGATGATGAAGATAACAGTTTCTATTTATTAAAAAGGAAATTGAATAATAAATATTTTCGTAAAAACTCGAATGATGCAATTAAAATAATATCAACGCCTCATGGTAAAGTAGGCATAGTATATGAACAGACTGACATAGCAAATAATGAAAAATTAGATTCATCAACTACTGATATTGATTTAAATGGCGCTAAAATAGGACAACAAAAAATTACCCCAGTATTGACGGCGGATGGTAAAGTAGCTCTTTTATATCGTGGTGCTTCAGAAAACACCAAGTACGAACCAATATCAAACTTAACACATAAGTTTACGACGAATGAAAATAGCACAGTCACAGAATTTGAAAGTAAATCAAATCAGGATGGTGTTGGTGTTATTTACCAGAACAGAGAAACAAACAATGTCGACATAGTTGATAATAGTTTTCATAAATCAATTATTTTGACCGATATTAAAGAAACCACACCAATATCAACCACAGAATTTATATCTCCAATAGCGGAATATGAAAATCCCATTTCACCAAATATAAATCGCCCATTGTCAGAAGTTTTAGGCATTAAAAAAAATCAATTCCAAGAATTTAGAATTAAAGATATTCAAACAACTGACATTAGTACTACCAGAGAAGACCAAAGCATTGTAACAGTCCAAAATCCAAACAATAAAAAAATCATTGAATCTCCTGATTATAATTACGATTTTGGTTTAGATACGAATTCTTACGAAGACACAACTTTTCATCATATTTACAACAACCGCCATGATAAAAATATAAATTCACATTCACCACAAAGTGACTCAGTCAATCCAACACTAGCAACTTCTGAAATTATATCAAAGACTGAACTTGTTAATCTTGCAATAATCCCACATTTTGAGGAAGAATTTGAGAAAAAACAGCAAAATCGAAACCACGAAAAT
Organism: Chrysopilus asiliformis; assembly: GCA_964034945.1. Lineage (NCBI taxonomy): Eukaryota > Metazoa > Arthropoda > Insecta > Diptera > Rhagionidae > Chrysopilus > Chrysopilus asiliformis. Next base: position 52,661,059 of record OZ035962.1, on the reverse strand, counting down.
CGGAGACATCATCGACAAAGACAGTATATCAATGAAGATTTATCTAGTGTACATTGCATTATGCAAGCAATGATGGGTGTAGCTGCAATTTCAATGGTCTTTGGTATGTTGGGTGCCTTTTTTAAGCAAAGAATTTTGGACCAAATACGGCTAATGCATTGGTAGAACGATTAGACTGCTCTTTAACAAGTTTTAATGAAAAATTCATTGTTTTAGTTTTTTTGGTTTCCAATTTTACCAGTTTATTCGCACTGCCTAGTTGATTTTTTTTAAGACATTAGAATCCTTTGTGTATATCGAAGAATCCGAATTTGAACAAGATTCCCAATCTCACTCTAGTTTTTTATATATTTGGAAAAATAAGTTTTATTTAGAAAAAAAAATCCAACAAATTTATTATTATGTTGTTGTTGTTGTGAATAGTTGAATGAATTTCCTCTATTTCAGCTACATTAAATCAGACAATGAAAATAGATCTAATTCTGAAGATGTAAAAAATAGGTACAAAAAATATTTTTTTCTTAAAGAAGAACATTACAGTAAAAGTGATTTTAAATTTTTTTTATGAAATCTTGTTGCACTACTGTTTAAGAGCATTTTTAAAAAAATTCAAAATTTTTAAAAACTGTACATTGGTTGATACTTGGATAACTAGTATTCCGTTTTTCTCCGCTAACTTCAGTGTGATCAAATTGATTTTTTATACTTAATCTACATGTGATTGTTTTCAGTTAATCAAAATGGTTTTTGAAAACTAATGGTATTTTTTTATATTAAACACACGCATTTTTTAGGGAATTATTAATTTTTTTCACAGAACTGCAAATTTTCGAAAAAAAATCGATTAGAAATTGGCTATGCTTAAAACTACATTAAAATTGAAAGAAAACTGCGTATTTACAAATTTGTTGTTGGATCAGAGGACGAATATTCAAGACATGGATATTTCCACACTTCAGAAATAAATCGCAAAAACACGCCTTTTTTCGGTTATCACTATGTTGGTCTCCGTTAAATATGTTGTGAACTAAAGAAAGTGAAAGCAATTTACGAAAATAACAAAAACAATTTTTTTGGCCATTTATATGAGTTTTTTGCAACCTAATGTATAAAACTAGACCCATCTAACCAAACTAATCCCAGATTTGAGGTCAACGGCGAAATACCTGAGGAAACCGAAAAAATGTGTTTTTTGTTGAAGAGTTTAATTAAGATGGAGTAATAATAATGACTTTACAATAAATTGATGCATAATATACGTAATATTTTGTATATATAGAGGCTGAGCTAGCATGGGTGCAGTAATAAAGTGCTATAAAAATTGTGTTTTTGTATCGATATTCTGATTCGTTTTAGATCTTATACATAATACTAGATATACCTATATAATAAAATTCGTATGTTGTCCGGATATCCTTCCAGATTTTTTTTTCATATTTCCTTACAACTTAAAGGCACAAAGATCTATTCACTCAGGCAGGGTGGCCAGATTTTCAAAATGGAAAGTCGACATGTGGACCATTTGCGGTTACCGACTCGAGAACGCAGGCACATAGAAACTTTCTGATCAATATGAAATCCATTGCAGGGGGAAATTATGTGGGTGCCCGTGGATATGTCTGACCAATGTATGTATCTTAACACATTAAGCCCTGATGGGTATTTAAATACCCAAAAATACGTGTCTTAAAAAAAATCATATCTAGCAGAACGTGAAAGATATCGAGTTTATTTTTTCTTTGTTAGAAAGAAGAAATATGGGGTTATCAACTATTTCTAGGAAACCTGTGAAATTGTCCAATTTCTGAAAACTCGAAAATTGACATAAAACTTGATCGGCAAAATACTTACCGTCAAGTGTCCTGAATCTGATCTTTAAAAAACGCAATCAAATAACTTCAAATGGTTTTTAGAGCGAATTTAACCTTTTGGGTATTTAAATACCCGACAGGCCTTACGCTTACCAAAATTGGTATAAAAAATAAGCTTGTTTTATATAAATGAGGCACAAATCACAATGGTTTTATTCATTTATAACAAAAAAATACAATATTTTGGTTTATTACTGAGCTTTCTGAACCGTTACCTTATCCTGTGGGACACCATTATGATAGTCCAAAAAGCATTTGGGATGTAGAGTCACATTTCATTTTTTGCAACCAAATTCGGTTTTATTGCCACATTGGCCACAACGGGCATTTTCTCGGCCATATAATCGATGCGGTTCGTACGGTTTCTATTTGTTACACACTGCTTGTTATACTTCGCCCACCTGGACGATTACCATCTTACAATGCAATTAATGCTTCCACCCGGAATTTAAATTGACTCGTGGGTGTTGAACATTCATACTTCGCGCACAAAACATGTCATCTATATCTTCTATGTCAACTTCGATTGAAACATCATCCTTACGTGCTTGACAATGGACATTATCATCATTGTAATGGTATTCAGTTTCCCAGTGACCCACTATTTCCTTGGGCAACTGATCCTCATCGCTTATAACTTGTACATTGTCATCAAATTCCTCATTATCGCTCACATTATCAACCACGTCTAGTGGAGTAATGATGACATCGATTTAATTTCCATTACCACCATTGTCTTCTTCGTCGCCCCAATTTTCAAGTATTTCCTGCAACTCTGCATCAGTCACAGTCTTTTGTCGTCTAATCATTTTTCGACACAAATATTAGAATCTAAAATATTGAAGAAATATCTGCCAAAAAGTTTGACCAGTAAATTTGTTCGAAAAAAAATGTACAATTTACTTTCTCACATACAATAAACTTTTTTCGCCAAGAATTGACAATAGAATGACAAAAAATTTAAAAATAAAAGATGGTTCAAGCCATACTGCTAAGCAGACAATCATACACATGCTCATTAATTATTGCTGTACTCGAAAGTACCGAGTACCCATCTACATGATAATTAATGTAAACTGAGACCCCGTTAAGGCCTGTTGGGTATTTAAATACCCATTCCGAATTTCAGGTGGTGCAAGAATTACATTACCCGCCCTAAATATTTGTATGGAAGAAACAGCATACCACATTACCCGCCAATTCTTTTGAAGTACTTATTTTCAGTTAGTGTACTTTTTTGATCATATTTTTGTTTGTATGTTTATGATTGCCAACATTGCTGTGGAATATTATAGGCAATATCTGGAATGAAATTCTAACATGCTTACTTTTAAAACTAGTGATTTATTATAAAAATAAAAGCAAGTGTGCCACAATATACGAACTTACTCTATATAACTCATATGAAATTAAAATAATCCAAAAAACTAGGTTTGGACAACCTTAATTTGGACCCGCAAAATCTCGATAAATGCTTTTATTCCAGATTTACATCTTACCTATTCATTGATAGTGAATGAATCTTGTAATTGAAAAGTTACATGACAAAATGCCAGTACATTGTTGAGTGTATTTAACGAATAATCACATGCGGCTAGAATTTGAATGTCAAAAATGTAATATGAATCCTAAATAAATAAAGAACACTATACATAGGTTAAAGATATTTTAATACAATCAATATGGTGACGGTAAATTGAAATTTAGTTTATACAATAAGTTTTTTAGTTTTATACGAGTTTACATAAAGAAAAACAACTCTATACGTTTCTCGTAAAACATTAGATATCTGAAATTAGGAAATAACAGGACATTTTCAGAAATGAGAAAATGTATGGAAAATACTAGATATTTATAAATCATAATCAATTTAATCGTTTTTTATTATCATTGTCCAGGGTAGCTTAAGAAAAGTTATAGCTTTGCAGTGCATAGTAAAACTCCATTTTTGCTAGCAAAATTTTTTCATTTCATTTTTTTTTTTATTTCATATCCTTAACATGTCTAATATTTCAGTATTGTCAATATTTTTGAATTCGAAAACAACATTTTGGATATCAACCAAATTTGAAATATAACTAACACAATAAAACATTTGTACTTTTGATGAATAAGATCTTTAGACTTGTTCATTTTTTTCAATGGAAAAAATAAAACATTGGGTAATTATTTATGTGTATTAATACAAAATAAAACTCTCTAAATAAAATAAAAGATTGCTCAGTTATAAAATAATTTCGAATTCGAAATAATCACCTGCATTTTTGTGCAATTAGAGTATTTTAATTAAATCATAAGAAAATATCGAATTAACCGTTTATTTTTTGCCTTATTTTTTCCCCTTTCTAAATTAGTTAAAAGGATCAGTCATTAAAAAAATTCAGTATTAATTACAGCTTCAGGAGTTGCAGAAAAAAAATTTGATACTAATTGTTGCCAATTTTTTTCTGACTGCAAAATTATTTTTATCTAGATTAGATATTGACAAGTATATACTGGCATGACATTTTTCTAAGGAAAGTATCTCCCAAAACAAAAGCCTATTTAACATTTTATAGCGCAAAATGTAAACTAAATAACAACGAAGATATTGGCAAAAATTGCGAGACATAAATACTCCACCAATTAAAACATGCAATGCATTTAAATTGGGTAGTCGCATGCAAATTTTATCAATAGTGAACCAATTTTTTTAATTTTTTACAAATATTTTTAACAAAAATTAAAAAAAAAAATTATTTAAAAAACAATTTATAATTATATGGTATTATTTATATTTAGCCTTAAGAATTTTTTTTAATAAATATTAGTTCTGACTACAAAAATCTCCACTAAAGATTGTAACACAAAAATTATATACATAAAATATAAGTGTTGCGAAAATATTCTTTATGTTACCTGTCGAAAGAATAACGCATATATATAAAAATAAAGAAACGAATCAAAAATTTAATGTGTTTTTTTATACTACTAATATTTTTAGATCGTTTACATCTGAGATGTTATCCGCAGAATTTCGTTCTTTGATACCAATATTCTACTGAAACTTTTTCATAGAATTTTGGGGGATATTGCTACCTAATAAATTTCGAAAGAAATACAGGTAAACCTCCTGCAACGCGGTAGTAAGGTTCCTAGAAAATGCCGCGTTGTAGGAAATCACGTTGTAGGAAACACTAACTCCATATAAAAATGAGGGTTCGATTATTATTAATAATAGAAAACTTGTCTTTTTTGGGGTAAAAGTTTTTTTTTTATTTATTAGGGAAGTTACTTTTTTGCATATTCATTGATACTTTCTTATAGAATGTGCTAAATTCCGCATTTATATGCAATGGTTGATGATTTTGATCTGGGGGAACTAAACCCTCAAAATCTTTTACTGTTTGTAGTGCCGTCAGCCTGGCAGTTTGTCAAAAAAGATCCGGTAACTTATCTTTGTGATTACGAATTAAGTTATGTTGGAACAATGAGCACAGATTCATGAAGGAAGATAAAGAACAGAACGTAGAAAAAGTAGAAGCAGAACTCCATTCAACAGATGGTAAGTTGAAATCTGCACAAATTATGAATTGCGCAGAATAGTCATGGATGTTTATTAAGGCCCTTATTATGATTGTCAATTTACAATTGTTAGTTGATAGTTATCAACTAAGTTGATACATCGGTATTACGAATGTCAATCGGTGTCAACTTTATTGATAACTGTCAACCGTTTCCAGCGACCACAAATTAATGGTTGATACAACAGGGAAGATAACAATTTTCAGGTTTATTTGTGTTTTGTGTTAGTTTTCTTTGAAATGTGGTCAATTGATGAAAATGAGACTACAGGTCAAAAAATATGTTTTAAATAAGAAGGATTTTAAGAGATAACATGTAACGTAATTTGTTTTGCTATATTTCCCAGACAGGTATGACAAAATAGAGTATTTTTCAGTGTTATAAATAATTTCCAGCTATCATAGAACCATTCAGATATTTATGGCAAGGACGCTCCGGAGGGTCCAAACTAATTAATTTGCTCCCATTTATTTTTGGCATCAAGTTTAGAACATACTAGCAGACCCTTCGTTGGCAGCTAAAAGTTTTTTGTATAAATTTTAGAATGCCAAAAAACCATAAATAACTTAAAAAGTTTTGGGAAAAAATGCTTTCTTTACAGGGCCTTCCGTTTCGAATTTTGAAACTCCAACTCCAGATTCGTGATATCCCAAAGCCTATTTTTGCGAGGAAAATTGGAAAAAGGACATTTCCGTTATCCTTACAGGACCTTCCGTTTAGCATTTGAAAAATCGAACACCGGATTCGCGATCAGCGACCTCGAAACCCCCTTAGTGTCAATTGTTTCAAGAAAAATTGGAAAAAGGACATTTTCGTTATCCTTACATGACTTTTCGGTTAGAATTTTGAAATTCCAACACCGGATTCGTGATCAGCGACCCCAAAAACCCCCTAATGCCGATTTTTCCCAGGAAAAACTGGAAAAAGGATATTTGCGTTATCCTAACAGGACCTTCCGTTTCGAATTTTGAAAATCTAATACCGGATTCGTGATCAACGACACCAAAAACCCCATAATGCCAATTTCTCCGGAGAAAAATGGGAAAAAGGATATTTGCGATACCTTACAGGACCTTCTTTTCCGAATTTTGAAATTCCAACACCAGATTCGTAATTAGCGACCCCAAATACTCTATAATGCAAATTTTCCGGGGAAAAATAGGAAAACGGATATTTGGGGGTTGCTTACAGGATCTTCTGTTCCGAATTTTGAAATTCCAACACCGGATTCGTGATCAGCGAACCCGGAAACCCCCTAATGCCGATTTTCCCGGGAAAAGGGATATTTGCGTTATCCTTTCAGAACCTTCCGTTTAGAATTTTAAAAAACCAACACCGGATTCGTGATTGATTAGCAACCCCAAAAACTCAATAATTCCAATTTTTCCGGGGAAAAATGGGAAAAAGGATATTTTCGTTCTTCTTACAGGACCTTCCGTTCCGAATTTTGAAAATCGAATACCGGATTCGTGATCAGCGACCCATTATGCCAATTTTGCCCGGGAAAAACGGAAACCTTCTGTTTCGAATTTTGAAAAACTGATACCGGATTCGTGATCAGCGACCCCAAATACCCTACAATCCCAATTTGTCCGGGGAAAAATGGGAAAAAGGATATTTGCGTTATCCTTACAGGACCGTCCGTTTCGAATTTTGAAAATCCAACACCGGATTCGTGATCAGCGACCCCGAAAACCCCCTTATGCAATTTTTCCTGGGAAAAACGGGAACCTTCTGTTTCGAATCTTGAAAAACTGATACCGGATTCGTGATCAGCGATCCCAAATACCCTACAATGCGAATTTGTCCGGGGAAAAATGGGAAAAGGATATTTGCGTTATACTTACAGGACCTTCCGTTTCGAATTTCGAAAATCTAATACCGGATTCGTGATCAGCGACCCCAAAAACCCTATAATGCAAATTTTTCCGGGGCAAAATGGAAAAAAGGACATTTATGTTATCCTTTCAGGACCTTCCATTTTCAAAATCTACATAGCTAAAAACCTGCTCCTGGCAACACAGAACATTCTGCAAAAAACCGCGTAAAAATCGGTCCAGTAGTTCTTGAGTTTTGTAATCTCAAACCAACAAACCAACCAACAAACTTCCATTTTTATGGTAACCGGGCGATTCCACTAGAGCAATTCCACTAAACACAATTCCACTAAACACAATTCCACTGCGACAATTCCACTAGGCACAATTCCACTAGACACAATTCCACTAGTCACAATTCCACTTGGTATAATTTAACTTTAAAATATTTAATTTAGAATTTACTAATTTTTAAAGTTCACCACTGTCAAAATTTTCGATTTTTAAACATAACAAAAGCTATAATTGCCAATCTGGCAATCATTGGAGACCCGTATGGTGATATTCGTATCAAAATTCGAACAGTTGTACCAAAATTCCACTTTGAAGTCAAACTTTCCAATAAGATTTTTTAAAATTTATTCCAATCGGATTTTGATGTATGGGAGTTTTATGTAGAATCATATCCTGAATAACTTTTGTTCTTGGACTTTTTTGATAAGATGCACCGTTTTTGAGATATTCACAAAAATCGTTTTCGTTCGTATGGGGGGTACCCCCTCCCTAATGGTCCATTTTTGCCCATTAACGAACTTAGCCTCGCATTTTACGAAAAACGGATCTGCGCAAAATTTCAAGTCTCTAGCTCAATCCGTGCGCCCGCAATCGGCGCCACAGACATACAGACGGACAGACGGACAGACGGACAGACGGACAGACAGACGGACAGACAGACGGACGGACATGCAGAAATTAATTATTTTTATCATTCTAAACACACTGGTGCAATTCATTTTTTTGTGTGATGACGGGATCTTGGCGTTACAAACGGTAAGGCAAAGTTAATATACCCTTTTGTTTCACCATACGGGTATAAAAAACTATATTAGTTAAAAATTACTTACACCACAGATCCAAATGGAAAGGATGAGATACAAGGAAAAAAGTATGAAAATAAAATTGAAAAAGAGAATAATAAAGAAATACAAAAAGAAAGACATAAAGTTGAAAACGAAATTGAAGAAATTACAGAAATCATGGAAAAAGAAAGAGTAAAGAAACAAATTAAAAAGGAGAATAATAAAGAAATACAGAAAGAACGATATAAAGTTGAATATGAAATTGAAGAAATTAAAGAATTGAGGAAAATACAGAATAGAGAAAAATTAAAGTAACAGAATGAAAAGGATTAAAAAAGTAGAAAAAAAACGAAACTCGAAACGAAACCGAAATCAAGGAACCAAGGGAAACAAAGAGTAACCATATGTTTAAAAAATGAAAATATAAATATGTATATTAAAGAAAACAATTGATTTTACAGCAAATTTTTTTAAATGTTAAGGAAAACAATAATAAAAATTTTATTTGACACAAGTAATAAAATTTATATTCATGTAACAAGAAAAGTATTTTATTATTTTAATCCAAGATCATTAAAAAAATTATTATTGGGAAATAAGTAATAAAATTTTATATTTCATTAAATAAAGAAATATTTTGCCAAAAAACTTACTCTGATTCAAAAAAAAAGAGAATTAATAATATTTTTAAAAAAGAAGAAAATTATTCAGATTAGTAAATTAAAATTAAGAATTTTTTATATAAATTTTTGTGTAAATTTTTTTTCTCTCTCCAATATTAAAATAAGAAAAAAAACAACAACAATAAATTTAAATAAGACAAGAAATTTTTTCTTATACAAAATAAAGCTAAATAAGATAAGATTTTTTTTTTCTCTCAAAATAAAATAAGAATAGAAAATGAATAAGACAAGAATTTTTTTTTTAAGAAAATTTTATGCTGAAGTTTTTGTTAATAATATATAATAAATTTTTGAAATCAAACAAACAGAAATCAAGTAATGGTAAAAAGTATAGATTAAAACTAATTGAACAACTTTTATCTCTAATTAATCCTGAAATCAATTAATTTTTTATTCGAAAAAATGCTTTCAGCATTTTTCCTTGTTTAAGGGGGGAGGAATGTGGTGAAACGGAATGTGGTGAAACGAAAACGTAAAAGATGAAATTAAAAACAAATATGTTCCTTTACATTTGTAAACATAACACGAATTTGAGTTCGTTTGGTTTTCATACCAAATGAACAAATCTAAAAATAGATCGCATGATACAGGAACATACATAAGGAGATCCTTTGGCACACCTAAGGAGATCCTTTGGCACACATTAAAACAATTCGATTTTAGCCAATAGCAACACACGAATGATCAACCGTCTTTGCATCATCCCTTATGCAATTCCAAAGTAGAATTCATGAGTAGGATGGGCAAGAAGAATTTACAATTATCTTGTTTGGGAATGATTCTCAAACAAGGAAAACTAAGAAAGTAGGATGGGCAAACAACCAAGCATATGCATTCAAGCAGACTTTGTTCATCCCTTATTTCAGATAAGGAGAATGTAACTAAGTGGGTTGGGCAAAGCATTCATATTTTAAGATCACACAAAGATTAATTCCTCCCTACTATTGAGTAATTTTCTTACTTTCCACTAAGGAAAATTTAACCGATAGGATGGGCTAACTCCCACGACAATTTCTAAGGATTCCAAATGAAATGGAATCGATTAAAAAATCAAGGATTGAAAGAGAAAAAACAAAGTATTGATAGGATTTTTGGCTGACAAAAATCTTATAAAACGACCTGCACGGTCAAATTAGAGGAAGAAGTATTTGGTCTGCGACCTCGAGTCGCGACCTAGCAGTTGTTTTTCAGTGCAACACTGGTTGCATTAAAAACAAAACTACGCGCTAACCCGCGTAGAATAAAAATAATAAATACTTTAGAAATCGGCCAAGGGCTCTGTCCTCGGCCTCCAATTGTTGCGCTCTGTCGCAACGAACTAGGGGTATAAACAAATTTAAAAACATAGTCTTGTTAGGCCTATTAAATATAGTGAGTTTAATTTAAACTAAGTGAACGCGAATATTAGAAAAAAATGTAAAGTATGAGTTTAATTTAAAATAAACGATTGACTGTAAAATTATAAGTGAAGTTTTAAACAAACAGAATTTAAGTGAATTTTTGATCCATTTAAAATTCAAGTACAAACAAAGTTATTGTTACAAAAATATTCGTAAAAATATATTCTAAAAACTCATGTGTCATACTATTTGGAAAAATTTCAAGAAAGAAAGATAACTTAACAATTTTTAAACAAAATTAAGACCATATTTCAGTAAAATCTTAAATGGAAGTAACAAATTGTACAAGTATAAACTTAAAAAATAAACATATAATTAAGTGCATAAATAAAAAATTAAATACAGAAAAAAGAACATTTCGTTTTTATTTTTATTTTATTTCGTAAAAACCACGACAATTCGAAAAGGAAGGTCCTGTAAGGATAACATTTTTTTCCAAAACTTGTTAAGTTATTTATGGTTTTTTGGCATTCTAAAATTTATAAAAAAACTTTTAGCTGGCAACGTAGGGTCTGCTAGTATATTATAATTCTTCAATTCTTAGATTGCAACGAACCCATGATTTGTTCCAATTTGGATCTTTTGACTGCAATTATTTAAATTTTAAAACATCTGTCAAAAATAAAATTTTTAGTATTTAGAGCTATAGTGTAAATTGTTTTTTTTTTCTGTACTGTAGTTACTGTATCGTAAATAATCGTAATAAATAAAAAATAAAATTTTTAGTATTTAGAGCTATAGTGTAAATTGTTTTTTTTTCTGTACTGTAGTTACTGTATCGTAAATAATCGTAATAAATACTGTATCGTAAATAAATAAAAAAATGTTAAAAAATATTTAAGGAAACTCATTGTCGTCAACATTGTCGTCAATGGAATAAAACACGTGAATAATATTAAGTATTAGGGGAAATATGGCCAAAATGACATACTATTTACTTTTTCGATAACAACTCTTTTGTTTTAAGAAAAAACAATATGATAATTTACAAATTAATTCTTTGGTTCAATACCAATTCATATTCCATACCATTTAATTTAAGGAAATGCAAATAAAAAAAAATATGAGTCAAAATTCGGAGACCTACGAAAGTTCGCTTTGTTCATACCTATGGGCAAAACGACATATAAACTATGGACAAAATGACATATCGAAATGACATGAGTAATTACATACATAGTTCACAAATAAATTTTTTTTCCTCCTTTGGCGTATCGGCGCAGGAAGCCCAGCGAAAACATGTCATATATTGTACCCAAGTCTCACCAAGTTTGAAACGCGAATAAAGGTCGTTGCAATAAATGCAGGGACAGTCATCTTCGTCCTCGTTGTCAGCTGCAAAGTCTTCATTTTCGATGTCGTCCATAAAAAAAGCTTTGGTGACCTTCCTTTTCTTCTTTTTGGATAGATTTTCCGGTGCATACCTGTGTCGTTTTGTCCATATTATCAGTATGTCATTTTGTCCATATACTATAATTGAGACGTTATCCTTACAGGACCTTCTGTTATCCTTACAGACTTTTTGATGACAGATTCGGATTCAGCGACCCCAAAAACCCCAGAATAGATTTTTTTCCGGAAAATTTGGAGAAAAGGATAATCACGTTATCCTTACAGGACCTTCTCTTATCCTTACAAGGACGAAGTGGAGAAAATATTGTATTGTCATCGGACTTATATAAGTGTACAAAATTTCAAGTGAATCGGATGAGTGGAAGTGGGTCAAAATTTGATTGCAAGATTTGACCCCGACAAACAAACAAACAAACAAACAAACAGACAAGATAGCGAGCTAAATAAAAGCTTTTAAAAAAATTTTAATGACAGATTCGGATTCAGCGACCCCAAAAACCCCAGAATAGATTTTTTTCCGGAAAATTTAGAGAAAAGGATAATCACGTTATCCTTACAGGACCTTCCGTTATCCTTACAGACTTTTTAATGACAGATTCGGATTCAGCGACCCCAAAAACCCCCAGAATAGATTTTTTTCCGGAAAATTTGGAGAAAGGGATAATCACGTTATCCTAACATGACCTTCCGTTATCCTTACAGACTTTTTAATGGCAGATTCGGATTTAGCGACCTCAAAAACCCCCAGAATAGATTTTTTTCCGGAAAATTTGGAGAAAAGGATAATTACGTTATCCTTACAGGACCTTCCGTTATCCTTACTGACTTTTTAATGACAGATTCGGATTCAGCGACCTCAAAAACCCCCAGAATAGATTTTGTTCCGGAAAATTTGGAGAAAAGGATAATCACGTTATCCTTACAGGACCTGCCGTTATCCTTACTGACTTTTTAATGACAGATTCGGATTCAGCGACCTCAAAACCCCCAGAATAGATTTTTTTTCCGGAAAATTTGGAGAAAAGGATAATCACGTTATCCTTGCAGGACCTTCCGTTATCCTTACTTACTTTTTAATGACAGATTCGGATTCAGCGACCCCAAAAACCACCAGAATAGATTTTTTTCCGGAAAATTTGGAGAAAAGGATAATCACGTTATCCTTACAGGACCTTCCGTTATCCCTTCTGACTTTTTAATGACAGATTCGGATTCAGCGACCTCAAAAACCCCCAGAATAGATTTTTTTCCGGAAAATTTGGAGAAAAGGATAATCACGTTATCCTTACAGGACCTTCCGTTATCCTTACAGACTTTTTAATGGCAGATTCGGATTTAGCGACCTCAAAAACCCCCAGAATAGATTTTGTTCCGGAAAATTTGGAGAAAAGGATAATCACGTTATCCTTACAGGACCTTCCGTTATCCTTACTGACTTTTTAATGACAGATTCGGATTCAGCGACCCGAAAAACCCCCAGAATAGATTTTTTCCGGAAAATTTGGAGAAAAGGATAATCACGTTATCCTTACAGGACCTTCCGTTATCCTTACAAGGACGAAGTAGTGAAAATATTGTATTGTCATCGGACTTATATAAGTGTGCAAAATTTCAAGTCAATCGGACAAGTAGAAGTGGGTCAAAATTGGGTTGCAAGATTTGATCTGACAGACAGACAGACAGACAGACACGAAGGCAAGCTAAATAAAAGCTTTTAAATAAAAAAAGAAAATTTACCGAAAATTGAAAAAATGAGATCAATTAAAAAAAACTTTTTTTGGAGTATAAACTTTAACTCTTTTCACTCTGACGCTACTCAGTAGACTGAGCTATTGTTTTCACAGGTTGTTAAACTTCACTAACATCACATATTAGGCTAAAAAGGAGATCTGATATATTCGCGGATTTCAAGATATTGCAATGTGTCATTTTACCCATATATGCCATTTTGGCCATATTTCCCCTATATTGACATGTGATGTTAACACGTGTGTTACATTGACGGTTCCCCAAAGTGGGGGTACAATATTAAAGTGTACCACGTGCACAATGCTGGGTGCCTTCTCCAAAATGTACCAATACGCCCCCTCATTGTGTATTAAGGTGGCCTAGGCCCATGTGGATGATGCATCTTTGGTGTTTTACCTTGCCCAAGGCCTTTGTTAGGACGTCAGCTGCCATATCCTCAGAGCATCTGTGTTCCAGGGTAAATTCTCTGCTGTTTAATACTTCTCGAATGAAATGGTGTCTGATATGGATGTGCTTCGTACTGGAATGGTAGATCGGATTCTCCGCTAATCGTTTAGCTCCCATGTTGTCGCAGAAGAGTACGACTCTGGCCAGTTGTTTGATTCCGAGTTCTTCCAAAAATCGGCGTAAGGACAGAGATTCTTTTGTGGCCTCGGAAATCCCCATGTACTCCGCTTCCGTTGATGATAGTGCTACCGTCGGTTGTTTCTTGGATTCTCAAGAGATGACGCCGCCGGCTAGTATGAAGGTGTATCCGGTGTAGCTTCTTCTATCGTCGGAGCAGTTCCCCCAGTCGGCGTCCACGAACCCCTTAAACTGTTGCCCTTGCGTTTGTAGGTCAAATTTACCTCGATTTGGCAATTTGTCCAGGATGAAAAGCTTGGACCCGAAATCCCTGAAGTGTTTAACGTCGGGCTTTGTATCGTTCCAGATCTCGTATGGAGTCCTCCCGTCTAAGGGCTTTGATGTGCATCGATTGCGAATGTAATTGGCCGTTGGAATAGCTTCCGCCCAAAAAGATGGGGGTAATCCCGACTGGATTAGTAAGCAGCGAGCTGTTTCCACAAGTGTTCGGTTTCGTCTCTCTGCCGTCCCGTTCTGCTCTGGGGTATGTGGTACCATTAGCCGTCGTTGTATGCCGTTGTCGTTTAGGAAATTGTTGAAGGTAGTGTTCAGATATTCAGTGCCGTTATCTGACTGTAGACACTTGATCCGTTTTTCCTTTCGATTCTCTACTAATGCCTTGAATTTGACAAATTCATTAAATGCGTCGCTCTTCTTATTTAGAAATCGTACTTCGCACCACTTAGAATGATCATCAATAAAAGTTATAAAATACTTAGCTTTTCCGTTCGATTCAACCTGCATAGGACCGCAGACGTCGGTGTTCACCAGCTCCAACGTTTCTGAACGTCGATTAGACTTCTTAGGAAATGAACTCTGCGACAGTTTGCCAAGAGGGCATACCTCACAATTAAGCTCCCCTCTGGAATCACTCGCGCTGATGCCCTGGATAATCTGCCTTGTGATTGCCTCCTTCAAGTCCCTGGCGTTCATGTGACCAAGACGCCGGTGCCACAACAATAGTGAGTCTTGGGCGTTAGATTTGCTTGTCGACTCTACAGCTTTACGCGCGATTTCGTTGACCCTAGGCAGTACATAATTCAAATCACTTGACATTGCCGGACATATCGACTATCCTGGCAGCATTTCTGTCCCCTTGTCCGTAATTCTGCTGACCGATAGCAAGTTCACGCGTAAATCCGGGACGTGTAGCACGCCTGACAATTTTACACTGATGCTACTATTTTCTTTACCCGTTTCAAAAGCTACCGTTCCGCGACCTGTGATTTCCGTTGAAGAGATGTTAGCCAAGCTCAGATTGCCGGGCTCCGTGACATCCATCTCGTTGAATATATCGACCTCACCACAAAGAAGAGAACACCAACTCCTTGTAAGCGGTACAGCCTGCAGTGCCGATGTTAGCTGTGCTGTTTGTGTCGATTTGCATTTCGTATGACCAGCGTTGTTCTCGATTCTATTCGTAGCATGCAGGCCCAATTCCTGCCCGATATTAGCGTTCTGATTAGATCCGCAGTTTACCGCCTTATATCCCGGTTTGCCGCATTTGAAACATTTGGCCTTTGAATACTTAAGGTAGAGATACACGACGAGAGACTTTGGTCTCTTTGACCAAAAATTTCGCCTGTGTATACACTTCGGAGACCGGAGCTTTGTCTCCAAGTATCAAGTCTCTAGGGTCTCTTGGGAGACTTAAGTTTCTTGCCGTGTAGCTACTAATGAGAGAGTCTCTTTAATGCGTCTCCGGTCTTCAAAACGTTTTGATATCTATCTCTTGGTCTCCGGAGACGAATTTTGACATTTCAGGGAATTGTTTTGTGGGAACGAGAATAAAGAAAAAAAGTGTTCTCAATTCGTGCAACAATGTTGGTGTTATGCTGGTCGATTGAAAATTTCTCAATTCGTGCAACAATGTTTGTATTCTCACCCATATTTTGCGTTGCGTCTTTTGCCTCCTACGCAAAATTATGAGTGCTGCTATTGCTGCTGTAATTTTTTTATTTCCCACGATCATTTTGATCAAAATATCCACAATTCGAAAAATTTCACAGCACAACACCAATCAAAAACTACCAAATGTCAAAAAAATCTCCCAATGTTAGGCTTAAGCTAGCATCAGACGAGCACACAAAACCTTAACACGTGTGATGACTGACGTCACGAAAAAAACTCAAAACACATTTCAAACACATCTGACACGACACGTCCTTACACTTGAAATGTGTTGTTATCAGACGGTGTGAAATTTTTTTCCACCCAATCGGATTTTTGTCCTAAAACGTGTTAACGTCGCTAGTCTTCCCACGAAATTTTGTCACACAATTACACACTGTGTTACGCAGATTGAGTAGTTATCAGACGGAGTGAAACGTCTCAAAAGGTGTGATGATGGAAGACGTGTGACAGCAGTCGAAATCGTCTGACACACTGATTTGCTATCAGACGGTGTGATAGCTCTCTGACATTTTGTGTATTTTTCTCGGTCATTGCTTGTCAAAATTGTGCGCTATTTTAAATTTGTGAAGAAAAATAAAATTAAATCAAAATGTCAAAAAGGAAATATGAGGAGATGATGGATATGGCGGTTTTGGCAGCCTATATTGTGGAAAGCAGTGACGACGACGACGAGTCAATGGCTCGAAAGCGCAGTTGTTGGACAAAGGATTGGGTGTCGCGTCGCGAGAGGTTGCCAAATTGATGGTAGAATTGTGCTATGAAGAACCCGAATTGTATCGGAATTTCTTACGGATGTCGGTCGGTCAATTCGATAATTTGCTAACAATTGGTGAAGTCGCAGATAGAAACATAACAAAAGCTATAATTGAAAACCCGTTTGGTGATATGGCATTATTTGAAGTTTAATTGAACAATGAACAGTTGTATCAAAATTCCACTTTGAAGTCAAACTTTTCAATAAGATTTTTTTTTTTAAATTCTCCGAATCGGATTTTGATGTATGGGAGTTTTATGTAGAATCAAATCCTAAACAACTTTTGTTCTTGGACTTTTTTGATAAGATGCACCGTTTTTGAGATATTCGCTATAACACAGTGCGTGTGAAATGGCACGAATTCATGCCAGTTTACACATTGGGACATTTTCCTACAGTCTTAACACAGACCGAAAAATGTCAAAACACATACCACGTTTTACACAGTGTTATCAGACGGAGGCAAAATTCGTTTAACACACGTCAAAAAAATTGTCGTAACACAGGTTATCACACGGTGTGTAAACAAAAATTCTGTCACAATTTAAGTTATCAGACGGTGTAAACTGGTGTGACAATTTTGTGACGTCAAAATTACGTCAGTCATCACACGTGTTATGGTTTTGTGTGCTCGTCTGATGCTAGCTTTAGAGACGAGATACCTGCGTCGTGTATGCACTCCAGAGACTTTGCTTTTAGAGACTTTTAGTAAACGTCTCCGGAGATCTATTTTTTGATCTCCAGACTTAAATGTCTGTGATCGTGTATACACTTTGGAGATGTTCGCCTTTTGTACCCTGTAGACCAGAGACCAAAGTCTCTCGTCGTGTTACCTTTAAGTTAAGTGCACACGATATTATCACTGTTCATATTTTTGAGCAAACATAACAAAAGCTATAATTGCCAATCCGGCAATCATTGGAGACCCGTATGGTGATATTCGTATCAAAATTCGAACAGTTGTACCAAACTTCCACTTTGAAGTCAAACTTTCCAATAAGATTTTTTAAAATTTATTCCAATCAGATTTTGATGTATGGGAGTTTTATGTAGAATCATATCCTAAATAACTTTTGTTCTTGCACTTTTTTGATAAGATGCACCGTTTTTGAGATATTCGCAAAAAACGTTTTCGTTCGTATGGGGGGTACCCCCCCTAATGGTCCATTTTTGCCCATTAACGAACTTAGCCTCACATTTTACGAAAAACGAATCTGCGCAAAATTTCAAGTCTCTAGCTCAATCCGTGCGCCCGCAATCCGCGCCACAGACAGACGGACAGACGGACAGACGGACAGACAGACAGACGGACAGACAGACGGACGGACGGACGGACGGACAGACGGACGGACGGACGGACAGACAGACAGACGGACGGACATGCTAAATTCAACTTTTTTCATCATTCTAAACACACTGGTGTAATTCATTTTTGTGTGCGATGACGAGATCTTGGCGTTACAAACGGTAAGGCAAAGTTAATATACCCTTTGGTTTCACCATACGGGTATAAAAAAGGGTCCCAAACGTGTTCATATCGTCTGAACACCATATTTTTGTGTTCATACGTATGAACACAAGGTCTATGAACACATTTGAACATGCCGTGAGCAAACGTATGAACACGACCTGTTCATACCGTGTGAACACTATTTTGGGACCGTATGACGTATGATCACAGATATGAACACACTGTAACATTTGAACATGGGCTAAGTTTTCAACTTTCGTAACCAACCTCGTTAAAGGACTTGATTTTTTTCCGCTTGTTATTTGAACACAAGTTCAAATAACAAAACTATTTTCTATAAAACGAAAAACGTGTACAAAATATTCAAGTGATGCAATAAAAGTCATCCCTTTTTGTAATTTATGTTTCGTTCGAAGAAAAACCGTTAAATCGTATGTAAATAAACATACGAAAACGCAAAAGATGAAATTAAAAACAAATATGTTCCTTTACATTTGTAAACATAACACGAATTTGAGTTCGTTTGGTTTTCATACCAAATGAACAAATCTAAAAATAGATCGCATGATACAGGAACATACATGATTATGCCTAAGAAGATCCCTGGGCACACATTAAAACAATTCGATTTTAGCCAATAGGCACACACGAATGATCAACCGTCTTTGCATCATCCCTTATGCAATTCCAAAGTAGAATTCATGAGTAGGATGGGCAAGAAGAATTTACAATTATCTTGTTTGGGAATGATTCTCAAACAAGGAGAACTAAGAAAGTAGGATGGGCAAACAACCAAGCATATGCATTCAAGCAGACTTTGTTCATCCCTTATTTCAGATAAGGAGAATGTAACTAAGTGGGTTGGGCAAAGCATTCATATTTTAAGATCACACAAAGATTAATTCCTCCCTACTATTGAGTAATTTTCTTATTTTCCACTAAGGAAAATTTAACCGATAGGATGGGCTAACTCCCACGACAATTTCTAAGGATTCCAAATGAAATGGAATCGATTAAAAAATCAAGGATTGAAAGAGAAAAAACAAAGTATTGATAGGATTTTTGGCTGACAAAAATCTTATAAAACGACCTGCACGGTCAAATTAGAGGAAGAAGTATTTGGTCTGCGACCTCGAGTCGCGACCTAGCAGTTGTTTTTCAGTGCAACACTGGTTGCATTAAAAACAAAACTACGCGCTAACCCGCGTAGAATAAAAATAATAAATACTTTAGAAATCGGCCAAGGGCTCTGTCCTCGGCCTCCAATTGTTGCGCTCTGTCGCAACGAACTAGGGGTATAAACAAATTTAAAAACATAGTCTTGTTAGGCCTATTAAATATAGTGAGTTTAATTTAAACTAAGTGAACGCGAATATTAGAAAAAAATGTAAAGTATGAGTTTAATTTAAAATAAACGATTGACTGTAAAATTATAAGTGAAGTTTTAAACAAACAGAATTTAAGTGAATTTTTGATCCATTTAAAATTCAAGTACAAACAAAGTTATTGTTACAAAAATATTCGTAAAAATATATTCTAAAAACTCATGTGTCATACTATTTGGAAAAATTTCAAGAAAGAAAGATAACTTAACAATTTTTAAACAAAATTAAGACCATATTTCAGTAAAATCTTAAATGGAAGTAACAAATTGTACAAGTATAAACTTAAAAAATAAACATATAATTAAGTGCATAAATAAAAAATTAAATACAGAAAAAAGAACATTTCGTTTTTATTTTTATTTTATTTCGTAAAAACCACGACAATTCGAAAAGGAAGGTCCTGTAAGGATAACGTTTTTTTTCCAAAACTTGTTAAGTTATTTATGGTTTTTTGGCATTCTAAAATTTATAAAAAAAACTTTTAGCTGGCAACGTAGGGTCTGCTAGTATATTATAATTCTTCAATTCTTAGATTGCAACGAACCCATGATTTGTTCCAATTTGGATCTTTTGACTGCAATTATTTAAATTTTAAAACATCTGTCAAAAATAACATTTTTAGTATTTAGAGCTATAGTGTAAATTGTTTTTTTTTTCTGTACTGTAGTTACTGTATCGTAAATAATCGTAATAAATAAAAAATAAAATTTTTAGTATTTAGAGCTATAGTGTAAATTGTTTTTTTTTCTGTACTGTAGTTACTGTATCGTAAATAATCGTAATAAATACTGTATCGTAAATAAATAAAAAAATGTTAAAAAATATTTAAGGAAACTCATTGTCGTCAACATTGTCGTCAATGGAATAAAACACGTGAATAATATTAAGTATTAGGGGAAATATGGCCAAAATGACATACTATTTACTTTTTCGATAACAACTCTTTTGTTTTAAGAAAAAACAATATGATAATTTACAAATTAATTCTTTGGTTCAATACCAATTCATATTCCATACCATTTAATTTAAGGAAATGCAAATAAAAAAAAATATGAGTCAAAATTCGGAGACCTACGAAAGTTCGCTTTGTTCATACCTGTGGTGAATCAGATTTTCTCTGAGTTCATCACTATCAAATTTAATACAAAAATCAAAGGGAAACCGAGAACTTTTAGGTTTACCCTCGATTACAAAATCAAAGGGAAACCAAGTTCTTTTCGAACTACCCTCAAATAAAAGAAATTGATTTTTAATTGAATCCACATGTGTTTAGGAAAACCATATAAAAAACCCAAACAAAAAATTGGATAAAAAGCAATAAATTTCAACCTTTCTTTTTTCTTTTAAATGTACTTGAAGAGCACTAAAATTATATGAGTGCAAAAATAACATTTCTTTGGAAAATATAATTCTATTGACAAATTTAGTTACAGGCAAGTGTAACTTAAATGCGTTTAAAAAACAATAAAAGTCATCCTTTTATTTGATTTACGATCACCCAAAAGATCGTATGTGGCAAACATACGAAAATCATGTAAACAAACAGTATTGAGTTCATTTGGGTTCATACCGAACGAACTCATTTTTAAGTAAAATCCATGAATTAGGAACATACATGATTATGGCTAGGAAAATCCCAATGCACACATTGATACAATTCCATTTCAGCCAATAGGCACACACGAATTTCGTATCGAACCTATTGCCTTGACCCTTATGCATAGGCAAGCAAGACCAGCGGGATGGGCATAGTTTCAACTGATCATGCTTTGACCCTTGTGCTGCATAGCAAGTGCATACGCATTGAATACAAAGTAGGTTGGGCATAGATTCAACTAATCTTGCATTAGCCCTTTGTGCTACATACGCATTGAATACAAAGTAGGTTGGGCATAGTTTCAACTGATCATACGTTAGCCCTTCATACCACATGCACGTTTAATACAAAGTAGGTTGGGCATAATCCCAACTGATTATGCATTGACCCTTACATTTCCTAAGCAAGTGCATATACCAGCAATGGAGAATAGGATGGGCATAGTTTCAACCAAACTTATGCCATCTATTATGAAATTTTAAGGAGAAAATGGAAAGTAGGTTGAACTAGTTTTCCATGCATCAAATTGATCGATAATAATCGATCTTCCCCTAGTTCCAATTGTGGAACCTAATTTTTCCAATAAGAAAAAAATTCCAAAAAGAAGGCTGGATAAATCTCCCACGCTAAATAATAAGATTCTAATTGAAATAAAATCTAATTAGAAATAAAGGGTTGAAAAGAAAAAGAAATAATAGAAGTAGGAATTTTTAATTACCCAAAAATTCTTATAAAAAGACCTGCACGGTCAAATTAGAACAGGTTTTTTCTGCGACCTCGAGTCGCGATGAACAAGTTTGATCTGCGACCTCGAGTCGCGATCTAAAAAGTAAAGTTTGATCTGCGACCTCGAGTCGCGATCTAAAAAGTTAAGTTTGGTCTGCGACCTCGAGTTGCGACTAAAGTTTTGTCTGCAACCTCAATTGCGACTGTTTAAAAATAAAAATATGCAACTAGAGTTGCTGTTAAACTAAAAAAAAAAAAATTATAATATAAAATTAGAAAGGGCCGAGTGTTTTTCTTAAAACACGGATGCCAACCATAAGTCGCCCATGGTAGCGACAAATTAGGAGTTTAACCAACTAAAAATATAAATCTGGTTAGGCCCTTTAATCTTAAAAAACAAAAAGTCTCGTTAGGCCCTTTAATGTAAAAGTGAATTTATATTAATAAATAAGTGAACGCGAAATCTTATTTAAGTTCTGTTAATTAAGTGAAAAGTTTAATAAAGAAAACATTGTAAGATTAAAACCTAAAGTTAAATGAACAGAAATGTTAAGGAAAAACTTATAAATAAAATTGTCAAGTGAATCTTTGGTAAAAAGATATATTATGAAAAGTTTAAAAACATTGTACGACTAAAACTAAAAGTTAAATGAACAGAATTGTTAAAAAAAACATAAAGAAAGAAAATTGTCAATTAAAGTTAAAGTTAAGTTAAAATTTTGTTAAGAGAATATCATTAAACTCATAAAATCTAAAAATAAGTGAATTTTATTTTTAAATAAAATACTGAAAGAAACTATAATATTTTTCATTTTTTACGTTCTTTATTTTATGTCTCTTTTTAAAAAAACCACGACATAAAATTGGCGCAGCCGGTAGGATGCGTTTTTTATTGAAAACATTTTTTCTATAACGCATCCAGTGATCCGAATCAAACTCGGGAAAATATACAAACAAAAACAGACAAAAGTGAAAATTCATTGAACAATTAAGTAAAAAATCATTGAACAATTAAGTGAAAATTCTTTGAATTAGTAAAAGAAAAAACAGTTTTGAAGATTTTTTTAAAGTCAATTAAATTTGTCTATAGACAAAAGTGAAGAAAATGAATAAATAAAAGTGAAAAAGTGAAACTCATCAAACATTTATTATCCGACGGGAAAATATTATGAACAATCAAGAAGTTAAGTAAAATAAAAATGAAATTTTTTGAAAAGAAAATTAGTGAAAAGGAGTACGCTCCTCAATTTGTGACAACAGTGCGATCGGTGAACGCGCACCAACGGTGGACAAGTACGATCATTGAACGTACCAACGAGGAAAAATGTAATTAAAACTGAAGGAAGACTACATCTAATCAACAAAATAATTTTAATAAGAGGAAATACATCCTGGTCCAAACAACGAGAAATAACGGTGGACATGATTCAACAAAATAACCGACAATAAAAAGTGCGAACGATGAACGCGCACCTACGGTGGACAAAAGTGCGATCGGTGAACGCGCACCAACGTGGAAGTATAATTAACAACCAGTTAAAGCAGCCAACAATAAACAGCAAACAACAATCAACAGCAACAGAAGCAGGCACAACAACAAATTAAATAATAAAAATAATAATTTTTTTTTTGAACGATAATATACAAAATAATTAACAAAGAAGTGTGAAAATGAAGCAAGTCCAAGGTAGGACCATTTTATAAAAAATATTGTTTAGAGATAAGATTATTTCAAATAAGAGAATAAAAGTATAGGAATATATTAGTATATAAAAGTAAAGTATTTTACTTGTTTTCTCCCGAAAAATAAAATAATAAATTAAATAATAAAAGTCGCGAAGTAAATTCTCAACGCGTTCCACGTAAGAAAAATAAGTTTTCTTCCTTTCTAAGAAATTTTTTTTTGACTAAATATAAAGTCAATACATTTGATACATTTGATGAAAATTGATTCCCATAAATATGTGGAATTTTGGTTCTCTTTATATTTTAACCCACGATTTTGGTTTTTAAGACCATACAGAAAAAATCTACGACAAAATTTTGATTTCATAGGAATTTGCGTCCTAGGGAAACCCCCATTAAATATGAGGAATATTGGTTTTCCTAGAAGATTCATTTCCTAATAACAAAATTTTTGGAATTATAATACGGAATTGTTAAAAATTTCGAAATAAAATTTGTTTTCTACTGTATTTTATGTGGAAAAGTATTAAAATGAAATACGATAATTGAACAATCTGGCAAGATAAAATTTTTTTTTATTTAAGTAAAATGAACATGGATTCCTACACGGAAGAATATGCTACAGTATATGCAAGTCCAATTTCTGTTGTACCTAGAGGTAACAGAAATAATATCAATTTTGAAATAAAGCAACGATGGCGAAAGGGAAGTAATTTCCAAACCCATAATCATACAAATCGAGAATGCCGATATGATTCAAATCAATCTTACCATAAACGGATAATATGTACTTTTTGTCAGCGCCAAGGTAATAAAAGGCACCAGTGTTGGTATTTAAACTCTTCATCACAACAACCTCTAACGCCCCAAATTGAGGCGACAAAAGATGAATATTGTGAATTTTGCCAAAGGTTAGATCACAATATTAATGATTGTGTCTCCAGAATGAAGTGGCAGACAAATCCTAAAATGGATCCCGTTAAAGATATCGCAGATTTTATTATAAAAAAGATACCACAATTTTCTGGCGAACCTAGTCCTACACGGAAAAATGAGGTTCAAAGGCATTTACAAATAGCCAAAAGCTATTACGAAACAGTAAACGCCAACTATAAAATAACATTTTTAAAGTACCTGCCGATGTTAGCTTTAAAAGGAGAAGCACATCAATTGGCCCAAACAATTTTCTTCAATACATTTGAAGAGTATGAAAAATGGTTGATTCAACTATATCTTCCGTACAAACAACCAATGGATTTGTGCGATAAACTAAGGACAATTGAACAAAAACCTGTAGGAAATATTAATAACAAAAATAATAAATTTTACTTGGAACAAAAAATCCACCATGTTTCGCGTATCCCTGCAAATAAAACTATTCCTCCGAAGCTATACTATGATACCTTTTGGATTTCTAAACATAATGGGAATAGTACCGAATCAAAAGAAACGGAAAAGATTGTAACTGCCAGAAATTTATTAATACAAACGAATAAAACGACAAATAAAGAACAATTGACTCATTCAAAATTAAAAAATTCTGATTATAAGAATCAGGTAGGAAAATTACCTATTTTTACTGATATTATAACAAATACTACTAAGAAGCCAACAGATAGTAGCACAATTAAGAATTTAAAGGAAGAATATTATCGAAAGGAAAAAACTAATGAAAATTCATCTAAAGAAAATAAGTCATTACCTGTTCATTCTATTAAACGTGATTTGTATGAAATATCTTCTAAATCGGAGAGGGGAGATTCATTCATGGTTGAAGAAATACAACCTATCAATGGATATAATCCAACGATTTCTGAAGGTGGCCCTGTGGGGAATGATTGCATCGTTAATCTCGACGAATTTGAAATAAAAAGTACAAATTGTGATACAATAAATATACTGAGTAGGACCCCTGATATGAACATTAAGTTCGAAGCAAAAAACGAAAAAGTAGTATATCCAGATAGGAGTATTGTACAATTAATGGTACAAGTAATCGTAATTATTTTACTAATATCTTTAACTCTAGTATCAAATATTTTAAGAAGGATTAAGAAAAAGGGATACCAATTAAAAAGAGTAATTGAAAAAACTATCGGTGAATTCGAAGAATTTCTGTTAAATTCCGGTCATGATTCAAAAGAAGAAAAAATGTCAAAAATGAAAAATTCTGAGCTAAACGCTAAAAATGAAATTAATTCATTGGTAAATGAAGTTAAAGATCAATATTCAAAATCAAATTCTGGTCATAGAAATCTAATAGGAAGGCCACCTGTTGATTCTATGATGAGTACTACTAAGACCTTGAGAGGTAGTAGTATAAACAGTAAGGATTATGATATAATAGAATATTGTCCCATAAATACTTCCCAAGCTAATGAAAAAATTAATTCATGGGAAAATTTCCGTTCAAAAAATATCCAAGATAATGGAAGTTCAAATAATTCTGGTCATAGTAATCTGATAGGTACATCACCTATTTTAATTGATACTACTGAGACTCCGAGAGAAAGTAGTACAATTAAGAATATAGATGAATGTTATCTAGATGGAAAATTTTTTGAAAATTTATTTGACGAAACAGGATCGGGTATGGAAAAAATTAAGAACAAAGAATTTGAAAAGACAAGTTATGAAGTCGTAAACAAGGTCAAACAAGTAAAGAAAGAGAATTTTAGTAGAAAAAATAATTTACAAGGGAGTAATTATGAAAAAGGAACAAGAGGAATTAAAGAAAAAGAAGTGATACGAGGAGTTACAAGGGAAATTGATAGTATGGAACTAGCCCCTAGAAGCGAAATGATTAGACCAATTAAAGTCATTGGTGAAGAAGATACCATTTTCCATCGAAAGGAAATTAAAGGAGGTATCCAAGGACAGATTCGGATTCAGCGACCTCAAAAACCCCCAGAATAGATTTTTATTCCGGAAAATTTGGAGAAAAGGATAATCACGTTATCCTTACAGGACCTTCCGTTATCCTTACTTACTTTTTAATGACAGATTCGGATTCAGCGACCCCAAAAACCCCCAGAATAGATTTTTTTCCGGAAAATTTGGAGAAAAGGATAATCACGTTATCCTTACAGGACCTTCCGTTATCCCTTCTGACTTTTTAATGACAGATTCGGATTCAGCGACCTCAAAAACCCCCAAAATAGATTTTTTTCCGGAAAATTTGGAGAAAAGGATAATCACGTTATCCTTACAGGACCTTCCGTTATCCTTACAGACTTTTTAATGGCAGATTCGGATTTAGCGACCTCAAAAACCCCCAGAATAGATTTTGTTCCGGAAAATTTGGAGAAAAGGATAATCACGTTATCCTTACAGGACCTTCCGTTATCCTTACTGACTTTTTAATGACAGATTCGGATTCAGCGACCCCAAAAACCCCAGAATAGATTTTTTCCGGAAAATTTGGAGAAAAGGATAATCACGTTATCCTTACAGGACCTTCCGTTATCCTTACAAGGACGAAGTAGTGAAAATATTGTATTGTCATCGGACTTATATAAGTGTACAAAATTTCAAGTCAATCGGACAAGTAGAAGTGGGTCAAAATTGGGTTGCAAGATTTGATCTGACAGACAGACAGACAGACAAACAGACAGACAGACACGAAGGCAAGCTAAATAAAAGCTTTTAAATAAAAAAAGAAAATTTACCGAAAATTGAAAAAATGAGATCAATTAAAAAAAACTTTTTTTGGAGTATAAACTTTAACTCTTTTCACTCTGACGCTACTCAGTAGACTGAGCTATTGTTTTCACAGGTTGTTAAACTTCACTAACATCACATATTAGGCTAAAAAGGAGATCAGATATATTCGCGGATTTCAAGATATTGCAATGTGTCATTTTACCCATATATGCCATTTTGGCCATATTTCCCCTATATTGACATGTGATGTTAACACGTGTGTTACATTGACGGTTCCCCAAAGTGGGGGTACAATATTAAAGTGTACCACGTGCACAATGCTGGGTGCCTTCTCCAAAATGTACCAATACGCCCCCTCATTGTGTATTAAGGTGGCCTAGGCCCATGTGGATGATGCATCTTTGGTGTTTTACCTTGCCCAAGGCCTTTGTTAGGACGTCAGCTGCCATATCCTCAGAGCATCTGTGTTCCAGGGTAAATTCTCTGCTGTTTAATACTTCTCGAATGAAATGGTGTCTGATATGGATGTGCTTCGTACTGGAATGGTAGATCGGATTCTCCGCTAATCGTTTAGCTCCCATGTTGTCGCAGAAGAGTACGACTCTGGCCAGTTGTTTGATTCCGAGTTCTTCCAAAAATCGGCGTAAGGACAGAGATTCTTTTGTGGCCTCGGAAATCCCCATGTACTCCGCTTCCGTTGATGATAGTGCTACCGTCGGTTGTTTCTTGGATTCTCAAGAGATGACGCCGCCGGCTAGTATGAAGGTGTATCCGGTGTAGCTTCTTCTATCGTCGGAGCAGTTCCCCCAGTCGGCGTCCACGAACCCCTTAAACTGTTGCCCTTGCGTTTGTAGGTCAAATTTACCTCGATTTGGCAATTTGTCCAGGATGAAAAGCTTGGACCCGAAATCCCTGAAGTGTTTAACGTCGGGCTTTGTATCGTTCCAGATCTCGTATGGAGTCCTCCCGTCTAAGGGCTTTGATGTGCATCGATTGCGAATGTAATTGGCCGTTGGAATAGCTTCCGCCCAAAAAGATGGGGGTAATCCCGACTGGATTAGTAAGCAGCGAGCTGTTTCCACAAGTGTTCGGTTTCGTCTCTCTGCCGTCCCGTTCTGCTCTGGGGTATGTGGTACCATTAGCCGTCGTTGTATGCCGTTGTCGTTTAGGAAATTGTTGAAGGTAGTGTTCAGATATTCAGTGCCGTTATCTGACTGTAGACACTTGATCCGTTTTTCCTTTCGATTCTCTACTAATGCCTTGAATTTGACAAATTCATTAAATGCGTCGCTCTTCTTATTTAGAAATCGTACTTCGCACCACTTAGAATGATCATCAATAAAAGTTATAAAATACTTAGCTTTTCCGTTCGATTCAACCTGCATAGGACCGCAGACGTCGGTGTTCACCAGCTCCAACGTTTCTGAACGTCGATTAGACTTCTTAGGAAATGAACTCTGCGACAGTTTGCCAAGAGGGCATACCTCACAATCTGCCTTGTGATTGCCTCCTTCAAGTCCCTGGCGTTCATGTGACCAAGACGCCGGTGCCACAACAATAGTGAGTCTTGGGCGTTAGATTTGCTTGTCGACTCTACAGCTTTACGCGCGATTTCGTTGACCCTAGGCAGTACATAATTCAAATCACTTGACATTGCCGGACATATCGACTATCCTGGCAGCATTTCTGTCCCCTTGTCCGTAATTCTGCTGACCGATAGCAAGTTCACGCGTAAATCCGGGACGTGTAGCACGCCTGACAATTTTACACTGATGCTACTATTTTCTTTACCCGTTTCAAAAGCTACCGTTCCGCGACCTGTGATTTCCGTTGAAGAGATGTTAGCCAAGCTCAGATTGCCAGGCTCCGTGACATCCATCTCGTTGAATATATCGACCTCACCACAAAGAAGAGAACACCAACTCCTTATAAGCGGTGCAGCCTGCAGTGCCGATGTTAGCTGTGCTGTTTGTGTCGATTTGCATTTCGTATGACCAGCGTTGTTCTCGATTCTATTCGTAGCATGCAGGCCCAATTCCTGCCCGATATTAGCGTTCTGATTAGATCCGCAGTTTACCGCCTTATATCCCGGTTTGCCGCATTTGAAACATTTGGCCTTTGAATACTTAAGGTAGAGATACACGACGAGAGACTTTGGTCTCTTTGACCAAAAATTTCGCCTGTGTATACACTTCGGAGACCGGAGCTTTGTCTCCAAGTATCAAGTCTCTAGGGTCTCTTGGGAGACTTAAGTTTCTTGCCGTGTAGCTACTAATGAGAGAGTCTCTTTAATGCGTCTCCGGTCTTCAAAACGTTTTGATATCTATCTCTTGGTCTCCGGAGACGAATTTTGACATTTCAGGGAATTGTTTTGTGGGAACGAGAATAAAGAAAAAAAGTGTTCTCAATTCGTGCAACAATGTTGGTGTTATGCTGGTCGATTGAAAATTTCTCAATTCGTGCAACAATGTTTGTATTCTCACCCATATTTTGCGTTGCGTCTTTTGCCTCCTACGCAAAATTATGAGTGCTGCTATTGCTGCTGTAATTTTTTTATTTCCCACGATCATTTTGATCAAAATATCCACAATTCGAAAAATTTCACAGCACAACACCAATCAAAAACTACCAAATGTCAAAAAAATCTCCCAATGTTAGGCTTAAGCTAGCATCAGACGAGCACACAAAACCTTAACACGTGTGATGACTGACGTCACGAAAAAAACTCAAAACACATTTCAAACACATCTGACACGACACGTCCTTACACTTGAAATGTGTTGTTATCAGACGGTGTGAAATTTTTTTCCACCCAATCGGATTTTTGTCCTAAAACGTGTTAACGTCGCTAGTCTTCCCACGAAATTTTGTCACACAATTACACACTGTGTTACGCAGATTGAGTAGTTATCAGACGGAGTGAAACGTCTCAAAAGGTGTGATGATGGAAGACGTGTGACAGCAGTCGAAATCGTCTGACACACTGATTTGCTATCAGACGGTGTGATAGCTCTCTGACATTTTGTGTATTTTTCTCGGTCATTGCTTGTCAAAATTGTGCGCTATTTTAAATTTGTGAAGAAAAATAAAATTAAATCAAAATGTCAAAAAGGAAATATGAGGAGATGATGGATATGGCGGTTTTGGCAGCCTATATTGTGGAAAGCAGTGACGACGACGACGAGTCAATGGCTCGAAAGCGCAGTTGTTGGACAAAGGATTGGGTGTCGCGTCGCGAGAGGTTGCCAAATTGATGGTAGAATTGTGCTATGAAGAACCCGAATTGTATCGGAATTTCTTACGGATGTCGGTCGGTCAATTCGATAATTTGCTAACAATTGGTGAAGTCGCAGATAGAAACATAACAAAAGCTATAATTGAAAACCCGTTTGGTGATATGGCATTATTTGAAGTTTAATTGAACAATGAACAGTTGTATCAAAATTCCACTTTGAAGTCAAACTTTTCAATAAGATTTTTTTTTTTAAATTCTCCGAATCGGATTTTGATGTATGGGAGTTTTATGTAGAATCAAATCCTAAACAACTTTTGTTCTTGGACTTTTTTGATAAGATGCACCGTTTTTGAGATATTCGCTATAACACAGTGCGTGTGAAATGGCACGAATTCATGCCAGTTTACACATTGGGACATTTTCCTACAGTCTTAACACAGACCGAAAAATGTCAAAACACATACCACGTTTTACACAGTGTTATCAGACGGAGGCAAAATTCGTTTAACACACGTCAAAAAAATTGTCGTAACACAGGTTATCACACGGTGTGTAAACAAAAATTCTGTCACAATTTAAGTTATCAGACGGTGTAAACTGGTGTGACAATTTTGTGACGTCAAAATTACGTCAGTCATCACACGTGTTATGGTTTTGTGTGCTCGTCTGATGCTAGCTTTAGAGACGAGATACCTGCGTCGTGTATGCACTCCAGAGACTTTGCTTTTAGAGACTTTTAGTAAACGTCTCCGGAGATCTATTTTTTGATCTCCAGACTTAAATGTCTGTGATCGTGTATACACTTTGGAGATGTTCGCCTTTTGTACCCTGTAGACCAGAGACCAAAGTCTCTCGTCGTGTTACCTTTAAGTTAAGTGCACACGATATTATCACTGTTCATATTTTTGAGCAAACATAACAAAAGCTATAATTGCCAATCCGGCAATCATTGGAGACCCGTATGGTGATATTCGTATCAAAATTCGAACAGTTGTACCAAACTTCCACTTTGAAGTCAAACTTTCCAATAAGATTTTTTAAAATTTATTCCAATCAGATTTTGATGTATGGGAGTTTTATGTAGAATCATATCCTAAATAACTTTTGTTCTTGCACTTTTTTGATAAGATGCACCGTTTTTGAGATATTCGCAAAAAACGTTTTCGTTCGTATGGGGGGTACCCCCCCTAATGGTCCATTTTTGCCCATTAACGAACTTAGCCTCACATTTTACGAAAAACGAATCTGCGCAAAATTTCAAGTCTCTAGCTCAATCCGTGCGCCCGCAATCCGCGCCACAGACAGACGGACAGACGGACAGACGGACAGACGGACAGACGGACAGACAGACAGACGGACAGACAGACGGACGGACGGACGGACGGACAGACGGACGGACGGACAGACAGACAGACGGACGGACATGCTAAATTCAACTTTTTTCATCATTCTAAACACACTGGTGTAATTCATTTTTGTGTGCGATGACCAGATCTTGGCGTTACAAACGGTAAGGCAAAGTTAATATACCCTTTGGTTTCACCATACGGGTATAAAAAAGGGTCCCAAACGTGTTCATATCGTCTGAACACCATATTTTTGTGTTCATACGTATGAACACAAGGTCTATGAACACATTTGAACATGCCGTGAGCAAACGTATGAACACGACCTGTTCATACCGTGTGAACACTATTTTGGGACCGTATGACGTATGATCACAGATATGAACACACTGTAACATTTGAACATGGTCTAAGTTTTCAACTTTCGTAACCAACCTCGTTAAAGGACTTGATTTTTTTCCGCTTGTTATTTGAACACAAGTTCAAATAACAAAACTATTTTCTATAAAACGAAAAACGTGTACAAAATATTCAAGTGATGCAATAAAAGTCATCCCTTTTTGTAATTTATGTTTCGTTCGAAGAAAAACCGTTAAATCGTATGTAAATAAACATACGAAAACGCAAAAGATGAAATTAAAAACAAATATGTTCCTTTACATTTGTAAACATAACACGAATTTGAGTTCGTTTGGTTTTCATACCAAATGAACAAATCTAAAAATAGATCGCATGATACAGGAACATACATGATTATGCCTAAGAAGATCCCTGGGCACACATTAAAACAATTCGATTTTAGCCAATAGGCACACACGAATGATCAACCGTCTTTGCATCATCCCTTATGCAATTCCAAAGTAGAATTCATGAGTAGGATGGGCAAGAAGAATTTACAATTATCTTGTTTGGGAATGATTCTCAAACAAGGAGAACTAAGAAAGTAGGATGGGCAAACAACCAAGCATATGCATTCAAGCAGACTTTGTTCATCCCTTATTTCAGATAAGGAGAATGTAACTAAGTGGGTTGGGCAAAGCATTCATATTTTAAGATCACACAAAGATTAATTCCTCCCTACTATTGAGTAATTTTCTTATTTTCCACTAAGGAAAATTTAACCGATAGGATGGGCTAACTCCCACGACAATTTCTAAGGATTCCAAATGAAATGGAATCGATTAAAAAATCAAGGATTGAAAGAGAAAAAACAAAGTATTGATAGGATTTTTGGCTGACAAAAATCTTATAAAACGACCTGCACGGTCAAATTAGAGGAAGAAGTATTTGGTCTGCGACCTCGAGTCGCGACCTAGCAGTTGTTTTTCAGTGCAACACTGGTTGCATTAAAAACAAAACTACGCGCTAACCCGCGTAGAATAAAAATAATAAATACTTTAGAAATCGGCCAAGGGCTCTGTCCTCGGCCTCCAATTGTTGCGCTCTGTCGCAACGAACTAGGGGTATAAACAAATTTAAAAACATAGTCTTGTTAGGCCTATTAAATATAGTGAGTTTAATTTAAACTAAGTGAACGCGAATATTAGAAAAAAATGTAAAGTATGAGTTTAATTTAAAATAAACGATTGACTGTAAAATTATAAGTGAAGTTTTAAACAAACAGAATTTAAGTGAATTTTTGATCCATTTAAAATTCAAGTACAAACAAAGTTATTGTTACAAAAATATTCGTAAAAATATATTCTAAAAACTCATGTGTCATACTATTTGGAAAAATTTCAAGAAAGAAAGATAACTTAACAATTTTTAAACAAAATTAAGACCATATTTCAGTAAAATCTTAAATGGAAGTAACAAATTGTACAAGTATAAACTTAAAAAATAAACATATAATTAAGTGCATAAATAAAAAATTAAATACAGAAAAAAGAACATTTCGTTTTTATTTTTATTTTATTTCGTAAAAACCACGACAATTCGAAAAGGAAGGTCCTGTAAGGATAACGTTTTTTTTCCAAAACTTGTTAAGTTATTTATGGTTTTTTGGCATTCTAAAATTTATAAAAAAAACTTTTAGCTGGCAACGTAGGGTCTGCTAGTATATTATAATTCTTCAATTCTTAGATTGCAACGAACCCATGATTTGTTCCAATTTGGATCTTTTGACTGCAATTATTTAAATTTTAAAACATCTGTCAAAAATAACATTTTTAGTATTTAGAGCTATAGTGTAAATTGTTTTTTTTTTCTGTACTGTAGTTACTGTATCGTAAATAATCGTAATAAATAAAAAATAAAATTTTTAGTATTTAGAGCTATAGTGTAAATTGTTTTTTTTTTCTGTACTGTAGTTACTGTATCGTAAATAATCGTAATAAATACTGTATCGTAAATAAATAAAAAAATGTTAAAAAATATTTAAGGAAACTCATTGTCGTCAACATTGTCGTCAATGGAATAAAACACGTGAATAATATTAAGTATTAGGGGAAATATGGCCAAAATGACATACTATTTACTTTTTCGATAACAACTCTTTTGTTTTAAGAAAAAACAATATGATAATTTACAAATTAATTCTTTGGTTCAATACCAATTCATATTCCATACCATTTAATTTAAGGAAATGCAAATAAAAAAAAATATGAGTCAAAATTCGGAGACCTACGAAAGTTCGCTTTGTTCATACCTGTGGTGAATCAGATTTTCTCTGAGTTCATCACTATCAAATTTAATACAAAAATCAAAGGGAAACCGAGAACTTTTAGGTTTACCCTCGATTACAAAATCAAAGGGAAACCAAGTTCTTTTCGAACTACCCTCAAATAAAAGAAATTGATTTTTAATTGAATCCACATGTGTTTAGGAAAACCATATAAAAAACCCAAACAAAAAATTGGATAAAAAGCAATAAATTTCAACCTTTCTTTTTTCTTTTAAATGTACTTGAAGAGCACTAAAATTATATGAGTGCAAAAATAACATTTCTTTGGAAAATATAATTCTATTGACAAATTTAGTTACAGGCAAGTGTAACTTAAATGCGTTTAAAAAACAATAAAAGTCATCCTTTTATTTGATTTACGATCACCCAAAAGATCGTATGTGGCAAACATACGAAAATCATGTAAACAAACAGTATTGAGTTCATTTGGGTTCATACCGAACGAACTCATTTTTAAGTAAAATCCATGAATTAGGAACATACATGATTATGGCTAGGAAAATCCCAATGCACACATTGATACAATTCCATTTCAGCCAATAGGCACACACGAATTTCGTATCGAACCTATTGCCTTGACCCTTATGCATAGGCAAGCAAGACCAGCGGGATGGGCATAGTTTCAACTGATCATGCTTTGACCCTTGTGCTGCATAGCAAGTGCATACGCATTGAATACAAAGTAGGTTGGGCATAGATTCAACTAATCTTGCATTAGCCCTTTGTGCTACATACGCATTGAATACAAAGTAGGTTGGGCATAGTTTCAACTGATCATACGTTAGCCCTTCATACCACATGCACGTTTAATACAAAGTAGGTTGGGCATAATCCCAACTGATTATGCATTGACCCTTACATTTCCTAAGCAAGTGCATATACCAGCAATGGAGAATAGGATGGGCATAGTTTCAACCAAACTTATGCCATCTATTATGAAATTTTAAGGAGAAAATGGAAAGTAGGTTGAACTAGTTTTCCATGCATCAAATTGATCGATAATAATCGATCTTCCCCTAGTTCCAATTGTGGAACCTAATTTTTCCAATAAGAAAAAAATTCCAAAAAGAAGGCTGGATAAATCTCCCACGCTAAATAATAAGATTCTAATTGAAATAAAATCTAATTAGAAATAAAGGGTTGAAAAGAAAAAGAAATAATAGAAGTAGGAATTTTTAATTACCCAAAAATTCTTATAAAAAGACCTGCACGGTCAAATTAGAACAGGTTTTTTCTGCGACCTCGAGTCGCGATGAACAAGTTTGATCTGCGACCTCGAGTCGCGATCTAAAAAGTAAAGTTTGATCTGCGACCTCGAGTCGCGATCTAAAAAGTTAAGTTTGGTCTGCGACCTCGAGTTGCGACTAAAGTTTTGTCTGCAACCTCAATTGCGACTGTTTAAAAATAAAAATATGCAACTAGAGTTGCTGTTAAACTAAAAAAAAAAAAATTATAATATAAAATTAGAAAGGGCCGAGTGTTTTTCTTAAAACACGGATGCCAACCATAAGTCGCCCATGGTAGCGACAAATTAGGAGTTTAACCAACTAAAAATATAAATCTGGTTAGGCCCTTTAATCTTAAAAAACAAAAAGTCTCGTTAGGCCCTTTAATGTAAAAGTGAATTTATATTAATAAATAAGTGAACGCGAAATCTTATTTAAGTTCTGTTAATTAAGTGAAAAGTTTAATAAAGAAAACATTGTAAGATTAAAACCTAAAGTTAAATGAACAGAAATGTTAAGGAAAAACTTATAAATAAAATTGTCAAGTGAATCTTTGGTAAAAAGATATATTATGAAAAGTTTAAAAACATTGTACGACTAAAACTAAAAGTTAAATGAACAGAATTGTTAAAAAAAACATAAAGAAAGAAAATTGTCAATTAAAGTTAAAGTTAAGTTAAAATTTTGTTAAGAGAATATCATTAAACTCATAAAATCTAAAAATAAGTGAATTTTATTTTTAAATAAAATACTGAAAGAAACTATAATATTTTTCATTTTTTACGTTCTTTATTTTATGTCTCTTTTTAAAAAAACCACGACATAAAATTGGCGCAGCCGGTAGGATGCGTTTTTTATTGAAAACATTTTTTCTATAACGCATCCAGTGATCCGAATCAAACTCGGGAAAATATACAAACAAAAACAGACAAAAGTGAAAATTCATTGAACAATTAAGTAAAAAATCATTGAACAATTAAGTGAAAATTCTTTGAATTAGTAAAAGAAAAAACAGTTTTGAAGATTTTTTTAAAGTCAATTAAATTTGTCTATAGACAAAAGTGAAGAAAATGAATAAATAAAAGTGAAAAAGTGAAACTCATCAAACATTTATTATCCGACGGGAAAATATTATGAACAATCAAGAAGTTAAGTAAAATAAAAATGAAATTTTTTGAAAAGAAAATTAGTGAAAAGGAGTACGCTCCTCAATTTGTGACAACAGTGCGATCGGTGAACGCGCACCAACGGTGGACAAGTACGATCATTGAACGTACCAACGAGGAAAAATGTAATTAAAACTGAAGGAAGACTACATCTAATCAACAAAATAATTTTAATAAGAGGAAATACATCCTGGTCCAAACAACGAGAAATAACGGTGGACATGATTCAACAAAATAACCGACAATAAAAAGTGCGAACGATGAACGCGCACCTACGGTGGACAAAAGTGCGATCGGTGAACGCGCACCAACGTGGAAGTATAATTAACAACCAGTTAAAGCAGCCAACAATAAACAGCAAACAACAATCAACAGCAACAGAAGCAGGCACAACAACAAATTAAATAATAAAAATAATAATTTTTTTTTTGAACGATAATATACAAAATAATTAACAAAGAAGTGTGAAAATGAAGCAAGTCCAAGGTAGGACCATTTTATAAAAAATATTGTTTAGAGATAAGATTATTTCAAATAAGAGAATAAAAGTATAGGAATATATTAGTATATAAAAGTAAAGTATTTTTCTTGTTTTCTCCCGAAAAATAAAATAATAAATTAAATAATAAAAGTCGCGAAGTAAATTCTCAACGCGTTCCACGTAAGAAAAATAAGTTTTCTTCCTTTCTAAGAAATTTTTTTTTGACTAAATATAAAGTCAATACATTTGATACATTTGATGAAAATTGATTCCCATAAATATGTGGAATTTTGGTTCTCTTTATATTTTAACCCACGATTTTGGTTTTTAAGACCATACAGAAAAAATCTACGACAAAATTTTGATTTCATAGGAATTTGCGTCCTAGGGAAACCCCCATTAAATATGAGGAATATTGGTTTTCCTAGAAGATTCATTTCCTAATAACAAAATTTTTGGAATTATAATACGGAATTGTTAAAAATTTCGAAATAAAATTTGTTTTCTACTGTATTTTATGTGGAAAAGTATTAAAATGAAATACGATAATTGAACAATCTGGCAAGATAAAATTTTTTTTTATTTAAGTAAAATGAACATGGATTCCTACACGGAAGAATATGCTACAGTATATGCAAGTCCAATTTCTGTTGTACCTAGAGGTAACAGAAATAATATCAATTTTGAAATAAAGCAACGATGGCGAAAGGGAAGTAATTTCCAAACCCATAATCATACAAATCGAGAATGCCGATATGATTCAAATCAATCTTACCATAAACGGATAATATGTACTTTTTGTCAGCGCCAAGGTCATAAAAGGCACCAGTGTTGGTATTTAAACTCTTCATCACAACAACCTCTAACGCCCCAAATTGAGGCGACAAAAGATGAATATTGTGAATTTTGCCAAAGGTTAGATCACAATATTAATGATTGTGTCTCCAGAATGAAGTGGCAGACAAATCCTAAAATGGATCCCGTTAAAGATATCGCAGATTTTATTATAAAAAAGATACCACAATTTTCTGGCGAACCTAGTCCTACACGGAAAAATGAGGTTCAAAGGCATTTACAAATAGCCAAAAGCTATTACGAAACAGTAAACGCCAACTATAAAATAACATTTTTAAAGTACCTGCCGATGTTAGCTTTAAAAGGAGAAGCACATCAATTGGCCCAAACAATTTTCTTCAATACATTTGAAGAGTATGAAAAATGGTTGATTCAACTATATCTTCCGTACAAACAACCAATGGATTTGTGCGATAAACTAAGGACAATTGAACAAAAACCTGTAGGAAATATTAATAACAAAAATAATAAATTTTACTTGGAACAAAAAATCCACCATGTTTCGCGTATCCCTGCAAATAAAACTATTCCTCCGAAGCTATACTATGATACCTTTTGGATTTCTAAACATAATGGGAATAGTACCGAATCAAAAGAAACGGAAAAGATTGTAACTGCCAGAAATTTATTAATACAAACGAATAAAACGACAAATAAAGAACAATTGACTCATTCAAAATTTAAAAATTCTGATTATAAGAATCAGGTAGGAAAATTACCTATTTTTACTGATATTATAACAAATACTACTAAGAAGCCAACAGATAGTAGCACAATTAAGAATTTAAAGGAAGAATATTATCGAAAGGAAAAAACTAATGAAAATTCATCTAAAGAAAATAAGTCATTACCTGTTCATTCTATTAAACGTGATTTGTATGAAATATCTTCTAAATCGGAGAGGGGAGATTCATTCATGGTTGAAGAAATACAACCTATCAATGGATATAATCCAACGATTTCTGAAGGTGGCCCTGTGGGGAATGATTGCATCGTTAATCTCGACGAATTTGAAATAAAAAGTACAAATTGTGATACAATAAATATACTGAGTAGGACCCCTGATATGAACATTAAGTTCGAAGCAAAAAACGAAAAAGTAGTATATCCAGATAGGAGTATTGTACAATTAATGGTACAAGTAATCGTAATTATTTTACTAATATCTTTAACTCTAGTATCAAATATTTTAAGAAGGATTAAGAAAAAGGGATACCAATTAAAAAGAGTAATTGAAAAAACTATCGGTGAATTCGAAGAATTTCTGTTAAATTCCGGTCATGATTCAAAAGAAGAAAAAATGTCAAAAATGAAAAATTCTGAGCTAAACGCTAAAAATGAAATTAATTCATTGGTAAATGAAGTTAAAGATCAATATTCAAAATCAAATTCTGGTCATAGAAATCTAATAGGAAGGCCACCTGTTGATTCTATGATGAGTACTACTAAGACCTTGAGAGGTAGTAGTATAAACAGTAAGGATTATGATATAATAGAATATTGTCCCATAAATACTTCCCAAGCTAATGAAAAAATTAATTCATGGGAAAATTTCCGTTCAAAAAATATCCAAGATAATGGAAGTTCAAATAATTCTGGTCATAGTAATCTGATAGGTACATCACCTATTTTAATTGATACTACTGAGACTCCGAGAGAAAGTAGTACAATTAAGAATATAGATGAATGTTATCTAGATGGAAAATTTTTTGAAAATTTATTTGACGAAACAGGATCGGGTATGGAAAAAATTAAGAACAAAGAATTTGAAAAGACAAGTTATGAAGTCGTAAACAAGGTCAAACAAGTAAAGAAAGAGAATTTTAGTAGAAAAAATAATTTACAAGGGAGTAATTATGAAAAAGGAACAAGAGGAATTAAAGAAAAAGAAGTGATACGAGGAGTTACAAGGGAAATTGATAGTATGGAACTAGCCCCTAGAAGCGAAATGATTAGACCAATTAAAGTCATTGGTGAAGAAGATACCATTTTCCATCGAAAGGAAATTAAAGGAGGTATCCAAGGACAGATTCGGATTCAGCGACCTCAAAAACCCCCAGAATAGATTTTTATTCCGGAAAATTTGGAGAAAAGGATAATCACGTTATCCTTACAGGACCTTCCGTTATCCTTACTTACTTTTTAATGACAGATTCGGATTCAGCGACCCCAAAAACCCCCAGAATAGATTTTTTTCCGGAAAATTTGGAGAAAAGGATAATCACGTTATCCTTACAGGACCTTCCGTTATCCCTTCTGACTTTTTAATGACAGATTCGGATTCAGCGACCTCAAAAACCCCCAAAATAGATTTTTTTCCGGAAAATTTGGAGAAAAGGATAATCACGTTATCCTTACAGGACCTTCCGTTATCCTTACAGACTTTTTAATGGCAGATTCGGATTTAGCGACCTCAAAAACCCCCAGAATAGATTTTGTTCCGGAAAATTTGGAGAAAAGGATAATCACGTTATCCTTACAGGACCTTCCGTTATCCTTACTGACTTTTTAATGACAGATTCGGATTCAGCGACCCGAAAAACCCCCAGAATAGATTTTTTCCGGAAAATTTGGAGAAAAGGATAATCACGTTATCCTTACAGGACCTTCCGTTATCCTTACAAGGACGAAGTAGTGAAAATATTGTATTGTCATCGGACTTATATAAGTGTGCAAAATTTCAAGTCAATCGGACAAGTAGAAGTGGGTCAAAATTGGGTTGCAAGATTTGATCTGACAGACAGACAGACAGACAAACAGACAGACAGACACGAAGGCAAGCTAAATAAAAGCTTTTAAATAAAAAAAGAAAATTTACCGAAAATTGAAAAAATGAGATCAATTAAAAAAAACTTTTTTTGGAGTATAAACTTTAACTCTTTTCACTCTGACGCTACTCAGTAGACTGAGCTATTGTTTTCACAGGTTGTTAAACTTCACTAACATCACATATTAGGCTAAAAAGGAGATCTGATATATTCGCGGATTTCAAGATATTGCAATGTGTCATTTTACCCATATATGCCATTTTGGCCATATTTCCCCTATATTGACATGTGATGTTAACACGTGTGTTACATTGACGGTTCCCCAAAGTGGGGGTACAATATTAAAGTGTACCACGTGCACAATGCTGGGTGCCTTCTCCAAAATGTACCAATACGCCCCCTCATTGTGTATTAAGGTGGCCTAGGCCCATGTGGATGATGCATCTTTGGTGTTTTACCTTGCCCAAGGCCTTTGTTAGGACGTCAGCTGCCATATCCTCAGAGCATCTGTGTTCCAGGGTAAATTCTCTGCTGTTTAATACTTCTCGAATGAAATGGTGTCTGATATGGATGTGCTTCGTACTGGAATGGTAGATCGGATTCTCCGCTAATCGTTTAGCTCCCATGTTGTCGCAGAAGAGTACGACTCTGGCCAGTTGTTTGATTCCGAGTTCTTCCAAAAATCGGCGTAAGGACAGAGATTCTTTTGTGGCCTCGGAAATCCCCATGTACTCCGCTTCCGTTGATGATAGTGCTACCGTCGGTTGTTTCTTGGATTCTCAAGAGATGACGCCGCCGGCTAGTATGAAGGTGTATCCGGTGTAGCTTCTTCTATCGTCGGAGCAGTTCCCCCAGTCGGCGTCCACGAACCCCTTAAACTGTTGCCCTTGCGTTTGTAGGTCAAATTTACCTCGATTTGGCAATTTGTCCAGGATGAAAAGCTTGGACCCGAAATCCCTGAAGTGTTTAACGTCGGGCTTTGTATCGTTCCAGATCTCGTATGGAGTCCTCCCGTCTAAGGGCTTTGATGTGCATCGATTGCGAATGTAATTGGCCGTTGGAATAGCTTCCGCCCAAAAAGATGGGGGTAATCCCGACTGGATTAGTAAGCAGCGAGCTGTTTCCACAAGTGTTCGGTTTCGTCTCTCTGCCGTCCCGTTCTGCTCTGGGGTATGTGGTACCATTAGCCGTCGTTGTATGCCGTTGTCGTTTAGGAAATTGTTGAAGGTAGTGTTCAGATATTCAGTGCCGTTATCTGACTGTAGACACTTGATCCGTTTTTCCTTTCGATTCTCTACTAATGCCTTGAATTTGACAAATTCATTAAATGCGTCGCTCTTCTTATTTAGAAATCGTACTTCGCACCACTTAGAATGATCATCAATAAAAGTTATAAAATACTTAGCTTTTCCGTTCGATTCAACCTGCATAGGACCGCAGACGTCGGTGTTCACCAGCTCCAACGTTTCTGAACGTCGATTAGACTTCTTAGGAAATGAACTCTGCGACAGTTTGCCAAGAGGGCATACCTCACAATTAAGCTCCCCTCTGGAATCACTCGCGCTGATGCCCTGGATAATCTGCCTTGTGATTGCCTCCTTCAAGTCCCTGGCGTTCATGTGACCAAGACGCCGGTGCCACAACAATAGTGAGTCTTGGGCGTTAGATTTGCTTGTCGACTCTACAGCTTTACGCGCGATTTCGTTGACCCTAGGCAGTACATAATTCAAATCACTTGACATTGCCGGACATATCGACTATCCTGGCAGCATTTCTGTCCCCTTGTCCGTAATTCTGCTGACCGATAGCAAGTTCACGCGTAAATCCGGGACGTGTAGCACGCCTGACAATTTTACACTGATGCTACTATTTTCTTTACCCGTTTCAAAAGCTACCGTTCCGCGACCTGTGATTTCCGTTGAAGAGATGTTAGCCAAGCTCAGATTGCCAGGCTCCGTGACATCCATCTCGTTGAATATATCGACCTCA
The DNA here is from genome assembly GCA_964034945.1 of Chrysopilus asiliformis. Classification (NCBI taxonomy): domain Eukaryota; kingdom Metazoa; phylum Arthropoda; class Insecta; order Diptera; family Rhagionidae; genus Chrysopilus; species Chrysopilus asiliformis. The sequence continues at coordinate 52,617,971 of OZ035962.1, read as the reverse complement.
CCACAAAGAAGAGAACACCAACTCCTTATAAGCGGTGCAGCCTGCAGTGCCGATGTTAGCTGTGCTGTTTGTGTCGATTTGCATTTCGTATGACCAGCGTTGTTCTCGATTCTATTCGTAGCATGCAGGCCCAATTCCTGCCCGATATTAGCGTTCTGATTAGATCCGCAGTTTACCGCCTTATATCCCGGTTTGCCGCATTTGAAACATTTGGCCTTTGAATACTTAAGGTAGAGATACACGACGAGAGACTTTGGTCTCTTTGACCAAAAATTTCGCCTGTGTATACACTTCGGAGACCGGAGCTTTGTCTCCAAGTATCAAGTCTCTAGGGTCTCTTGGGAGACTTAAGTTTCTTGCCGTGTAGCTACTAATGAGAGAGTCTCTTTAATGCGTCTCCGGTCTTCAAAACGTTTTGATATCTATCTCTTGGTCTCCGGAGACGAATTTTGACATTTCAGGGAATTGTTTTGTGGGAACGAGAATAAAGAAAAAAAGTGTTCTCAATTCGTGCAACAATGTTGGTGTTATGCTGGTCGATTGAAAATTTCTCAATTCGTGCAACAATGTTTGTATTCTCACCCATATTTTGCGTTGCGTCTTTTGCCTCCTACGCAAAATTATGAGTGCTGCTATTGCTGCTGTAATTTTTTTATTTCCCACGATCATTTTGATCAAAATATCCACAATTCGAAAAATTTCACAGCACAACACCAATCAAAAACTACCAAATGTCAAAAAAATCTCCCAATGTTAGGCTTAAGCTAGCATCAGACGAGCACACAAAACCTTAACACGTGTGATGACTGACGTCACGAAAAAAACTCAAAACACATTTCAAACACATCTGACACGACACGTCCTTACACTTGAAATGTGTTGTTATCAGACGGTGTGAAATTTTTTTCCACCCAATCGGATTTTTGTCCTAAAACGTGTTAACGTCGCTAGTCTTCCCACGAAATTTTGTCACACAATTACACACTGTGTTACGCAGATTGAGTAGTTATCAGACGGAGTGAAACGTCTCAAAAGGTGTGATGATGGAAGACGTGTGACAGCAGTCGAAATCGTCTGACACACTGATTTGCTATCAGACGGTGTGATAGCTCTCTGACATTTTGTGTATTTTTCTCGGTCATTGCTTGTCAAAATTGTGCGCTATTTTAAATTTGTGAAGAAAAATAAAATTAAATCAAAATGTCAAAAAGGAAATATGAGGAGATGATGGATATGGCGGTTTTGGCAGCCTATATTGTGGAAAGCAGTGACGACGACGACGAGTCAATGGCTCGAAAGCGCAGTTGTTGGACAAAGGATTGGGTGTCGCGTCGCGAGAGGTTGCCAAATTGATGGTAGAATTGTGCTATGAAGAACCCGAATTGTATCGGAATTTCTTACGGATGTCGGTCGGTCAATTCGATAATTTGCTAACAATTGGTGAAGTCGCAGATAGAAACATAACAAAAGCTATAATTGAAAACCCGTTTGGTGATATGGCATTATTTGAAGTTTAATTGAACAATGAACAGTTGTATCAAAATTCCACTTTGAAGTCAAACTTTTCAATAAGATTTTTTTTTTTAAATTCTCCGAATCGGATTTTGATGTATGGGAGTTTTATGTAGAATCAAATCCTAAACAACTTTTGTTCTTGGACTTTTTTGATAAGATGCACCGTTTTTGAGATATTCGCTATAACACAGTGCGTGTGAAATGGCACGAATTCATGCCAGTTTACACATTGGGACATTTTCCTACAGTCTTAACACAGACCGAAAAATGTCAAAACACATACCACGTTTTACACAGTGTTATCAGACGGAGGCAAAATTCGTTTAACACACGTCAAAAAAATTGTCGTAACACAGGTTATCACACGGTGTGTAAACAAAAATTCTGTCACAATTTAAGTTATCAGACGGTGTAAACTGGTGTGACAATTTTGTGACGTCAAAATTACGTCAGTCATCACACGTGTTATGGTTTTGTGTGCTCGTCTGATGCTAGCTTTAGAGACGAGATACCTGCGTCGTGTATGCACTCCAGAGACTTTGCTTTTAGAGACTTTTAGTAAACGTCTCCGGAGATCTATTTTTTGATCTCCAGACTTAAATGTCTGTGATCGTGTATACACTTTGGAGATGTTCGCCTTTTGTACCCTGTAGACCAGAGACCAAAGTCTTTCGTCGTGTTACCTTTAAGTTAAGTGCACACGATATTATCACTGTTCATATTTTTGAGCAAAAATGGGTCCCAAATGTGTTCATATCGTCTGAACACCATATTTTTGTGTTCATACGTATGAACACAAGGTCTATGAACACATTTGAACATGCCGTGATGACGTATGATCACAGATATGAACACACTGTAACATTTGAACATGGGCTAAGTTTTCAACATGTTCAAATGTAAAATTTTGAGTCAAATTTGTACGTAAATTGATGTTTTCTGGGTTTTATTTGGGTCTAGTAGGTTTTAGATTTGTGGCGTGGATGGCTCAGTCAGCTTAGTGCTTACCTCATAATCCAATGAGCAGTGGTTCAAATCCAACTCAGGGTAAAATAATTCGATTCGAATCTAGAACTTTTCTGCTCATGAACTTAAAACACGGACCAGTTTGATCTTTGCCTCCAAGCTCCTGGCATATAATTAAAAAAAAAAATTTCGAGTTTTGTTTTGATTTGTTGTGTTGTGTGCTCAAATGTTCTTAAAAATTGTTCAAAACGTTCATATCGTCTGAACAGTGTTCATACGCGCAGAAAAAATATGAACACAATGCATTTGAAGATACCTAAAAATTTGAAGCTTTGGGACAAAATGTTCATATCGTGTGAACACCTTTCATATATTGTACTAGCAGACCCTACGTTGGCAGCTAAAAGTTTTTTGTATAAATTTTAGAATGCCAAAAAACCATAAATAACTTAAAAAGTTTTGGGAAAAAATGTTGTCCCTACAGGACCTTCCGTTTCGAATTTTGAAATTCCAACTTCAGATTCGTGATAAGCAACCCTGAAAATCTCCCAAAGCCTGTTTTTGCGAGAAAAATTGGAAAAAGGTCATTTGCGTTATCCTTACAGGACTTTCCGTTTCGAGTTTTGAAATTCCAACACCGGATTCGTGATCAGCGACCCGAAAAACCCCCTTATGCCGATTTTTCCGGGGAAAAACGGGAAAAAGGATATTTATCCTTTCGTGTCGAATTTTGAAAATCTAATATCGGATTCGTGTTAAGCTATCTCAAACATAATGCCAATTTTCCCGGAGAAAAATGGGAAAAAGGATATTTCCGTTTTCCTTTAGGAACTTCCGTTTCGAATTTTGCAAATCTAATACCGGATTCGTGATCAGCGACCCCAAAAACCCCCTTATGCCGATTTTTCCGAGGAAAAACGGGAAAAAGGATATTTCCGTTTTCCTTTCAGGACCTTCCGTTTCGAATTTTTGAAAATATAATACCGGATTCGTGATCAACGACCCCAAAAACCCCATAATACCAATTTCTCCGGAGAAAATTGGAAAAAGGACATTTGCGTTATCCTTACAGGACTTTACGGTTAGAATTTTGAAATTCCAACACCGGATTCGTGATCAGCAACCCCAAAAACCCCATAATGGCAATTTTTCCGGGCAAAAATGGGAAAAAGGATATTTGCGTTATCCTTACAGGACCTTCCATTTTGAATTTTTGAAAATCTAATGCCGGATTCGTGATCAGCGACCCCAAAAACCCCTTATGCCGATTTTTCCGGGGAAAAACGGGAAAAAGGATATTTATCCTTACAGGATCTTTGGTTTCGAATTTTGAAAATCTAATATCGGATTCGTGATCAGCGATCCCAAACTTAATGCCAATCTTTCCGGGGAAAAAGGATATTTGCGTTATCCTTTCAGGAACTTCCGTTTAAAATTTTGCAAATCTAATACCGGAGTCGTAATCAGCGACCCCAAAAACCCCCTTATGCCGATTTTTCCGGGGAAAAACGGGAAAAAGGATATTTATCCTTACAGGATCTTCCGTTTCAAATTTTTCAAATCTAATACCGGATTCGTGATCAGCGACCCCAAAAACCCCCTTATACCGATTTTTCCGGGGAAAAAAGGGAAAAAGGATATTTTCATTATCCTTACAGGACCTTCCGTTTCGAATTCTGAAAATCTAATACCGGATTCGTGATTAGCGACCCCAAAAACCCTATAATGCAATTTTTTCCGGGGAGAAATGGGAAAAAGGATATTTGCGTTATCCTTACAGGACCTTCCATTTTGAATTTTTGAAAATCTAATACCGGATTCATGATCAGCGACCCCAAAAACCCCATAATACCAATTTCTCCGGAGAAAATTGGAAAAAGGACATTTGCGTTATCCTTACAGGAACCTCCGTTTCGCATTTTGCAAATCTAATACCGGATTCGTGATCAGCGACCCCAAAAACCCTTTATGCCGATTTTTCCGGGGAAAAACGGGAAAAAGGATATTTATCCTTGCAGGATCTTTGGTTTCGAATTTTGAAAATCTAATATCGGATTCGTGATCAGCGATCCCAAACTTAATGCCAATCTTTCCGGGGAAAAAGGATATTTGCGTTATCCTTTCAGGAACTTCCGTTTAAAATTTTGCAAATCTAATACCGGAGTCGTAATCAGCGACCCCAAAAACCCCCTTATGCTGATTTTTCCGGGGAAAAACGGGAAAAAGGATATTTATCCTTACAGGATCTTCCGTTTCAAATTTTTCAAATCTAATACCGGATTCGTGATCAGCGACCCCCAAAACCCCCTTATACCGATTTTTCCGGGGAAAAAAGGGAAAAAGGATATTTTCATTATCCTTACAGGACCTTCCGTTTCGAATTCTGAAAATCTAATACCGGATTCGTGATTAGCGACCCCAAAAACCCTATAATGCAATTTTTTCCGGGGAGAAATGGGAAAAAGGATATTTTCATTATCCTTACAGGACCTTCCGTTTCGAATTTTGAAAATCTAATACCGGATTCGTGATCAGCGACCCCAAAAACCCTATAATGCAAATTTTTCCGGGGAGAAATGGGAAAAAGGATATTTTCATTATCCTTACAGGACCTAGCTTTACGGTGGCTTCTGGCTTTTGTATTTGATGGACCGCTCGGACCTTTCTTTGCCAATAATCCGCTATTTTGCTTGCTAGCTCTGGATTCATTTTCACGTGCGTCGCTTTCCTCACGGATATTGATTCGGAGCGTATCGGGCGAAGGCAAATCATCTCTCGATTCGATGGCACACCGAAAATTGTTGAAACTCGTTGGCAAGCTGTATAACAGAATGATCGCTAGGAGATCTTTATTTATGGTGACGTCCATTTCCGCCAATTTATCTCGTGCATCGAAGAATTTAGAGAGATGCTCGCGAATGTCGTCGCCTTCGTTCATCCTTTGGAGCGTCAGCTGTTTAAGGAGTGTGGCCTTCCGGGCAGGACCTTTTGACTGATAAATGGATTCTAACTTGATCCATAGTCCCTAGAAGTCTCACATCCTTTCACTTGTTTCAACTCCGATGCGCTGATCGACAGGATCAAATCGGATTTCGCCTTATTGTCGGACGTGATCCATGTGGTTAATGCCTCTCCTGGTTCCGGTTTCACACACATTCCCGAAACGTAGCCCCAAGCATCGTTTACCAACAATGCTTGCATCTGCATCTTCCACGTGTCGTATTTTTCCCTGTTAAGGTATCCAATTCGCGTAAAGCTTCCGACACTCATCGCGACCGCACCACTGTTCGATTTTCTCGACTTTCTCGATTGTAAACGATAAGACGACGATTTTTCTAATTACGATTCTATAATCTTACCGACTCACTTCCTTCTCGATATCGACTTTAGGTGAATGGGTTCCTGGCCCCATAACCTGTTAGCACAATGGAATAAAACACGTGAATAATATTAAGTATTATATTGACATGTGATGTTAACACGATGGCTTACAAGGAAGTAAATTTATAAGTGTGTTACATTGACGGTTCCCCAAAGTGGGAGTACAATATTAAAGTGTGCCACGTGCACAATGCTGGATGCCTTCTCCAAAATGTACCAATACGAATCCATTTTAAAATTAGGAGAATCAAGATAAGCTGCTTTATCATCATTATTATTTGCACAGTATGCAATTATTAAAAAATCAAGTAATTCAACCAGAGTAAGAATTGTATTTGATGCATCTTAAAAAACAAGTTCAGGTAAAAGTCTTAATGAATGCATGTATGTAGGACCTGCAATCCAGGATAATCTCACATCAATTTTATTACGATGGAGATTAAAAAATATAGTTTTCTCGGCAGAGATAGAAAAAATGTATCGCCAAATTAAAATCAATAGCTCACAACGAAAATTTCAAAGAATTTTATATGGCGAGATGATCCTAAAAAATGTACAAAAGAATATGAACTAAATACAGTTACATTCGGTACTGCATCAACACCGTATTTAGCAATTAGAACTCTTCAACAAGCAGCATTAGATCAAAGTGAAGAATTTCCAACCGCGGCGAAAGCCATATTAAATGATTTTTAATTAGACAATATCCTTTCTGGAGCTGACACAATCTCAGAAGCTCTACTTTTGCAAAAAGAATTATTAGAGATGCTATCAACAGCTGGATTACCTTTAAAAAAATGGTCTGCAAATTCTCCAAAACTTTTAGAAAATCTTCCGACAGACTATTTAGATTCACCAGGAATTAAAGAAATAAATTTTGATCCAGTTATTAAAACACTTGGAATTTATTGGCATCCATTATCAGATGAATTTAGTTATAAGGTATCAACACCTAATATAGAAAATAGAATAACAAAACGGAAAATATTTAAGTAGCGCCTTTAAAAACAAAAGTAGCGCCTTTAAAAACTATAACTATTCCAAAATTAGAGTTATGTGGCGCTCATTTATTAAGTAAGCTTATTAAAAATGTAATTAATGATTTAAAATTAGATCAAGATAGTGTTAAATATTTTCATGGACTGATTCGAAAATAGTCCTTGCCTGGCTCCATGGACACCCTCATCAATCAATGGAAAACATTCGTGGCAAATAGGATTGTAGAGATTCGCAATAAATCAGGTGTAATTTGGGGACATGTCAAAACACAGGACAACCCAGCAGGTTTTGCCACGCGTGGATTGACTCCAGATGAAAATTTTAATTTTAAAATTTGGTGGTTAGGACCAAAATGGTTAAATGATAACAATGCTTTGCCAGTACAAAAAGACATCAGTTCAACGGATTATGAACGAAAAAAAATATTTCATTAACAATGAATATTGATAGTGATTTCATATTCTCATTTTCTTTATTAACCAAAACTATTAGAGTAACACCATATTGTTTAAGATTTTTGCATAATTTACATTATCCAAAAGAACGTATAAAAAACAATTCATTATTAGTTGTAGAATTAAAAACTGCATTAGTTATGTTAATTAAAATTAGCCAAGAGACACATTTTTTCGAGGAAATTATGTGTTTGAAAAATCAAGTTCCATTACCGAATAAAACCAATATACTAAATTTGAACCCATCTTTAGATGATAAAGGTATATTACGAGTAAGTGGACGATTAGAAAATACAAATTTATCATATGACCAAAGGCACCCAATAATATTACATGGACATAGCCATTTTACAACATTATTAATTAATAAGCATCATTTAGAAACTTTGCATGGACGGAATCAACTCATGTTAGCTACTTTGCGAAAGAAATTTTGGATCTTAAATTCAAGAAATGTTATAAGACATCAACTTTTCAAATGTATCATATGTTTTAAACATAAAGCAATAATACAAAAACAATTAATGGGAAATCTTCCCTATCCTAGAGTTAATCAAGCTAGACCATTTTTACGTGTCGGTAGAGATTTTTATTTAACAACCGATGCATTTCTTGCTGCCTTTCGACGATTCGTTTCACGAAGAGGACTATGTATGTTCAGATATTTATAGTGACAATGGGACGAATTTTATAGGGGCAAACAGAGTATTAAAAAAGATTTAGAAAAAAAAGTAATTGATCCTCAAATAATGCTTCAATAATTTTATCTAATGATAATATTATTTGGCATTCCATACCTCCAAGTACTCCACACTTTGGTGGGTTATGGGAAGCTGGTGTACAAGCAACTAAATACCATTTGAAAAGGACTTTAAATACTACAAAAATAACATTTGAAGAATTTTCTACGATAACAGCACAAATTGAAGTAATTTTGAATTCTCGACCTTTGTGTCCAATATCTTCGGATCCTAATGACTCCAGGACATTTTCTTGTAGGTGAAAATTTAATTTTAGTACCGGAACCTTCTATTTTAGATTTAAATCCTAATCATTTAAAACGTTGGACATTTTTACAACGAGTAACTCAGGAGTTCTGGAATAAATGGAAAACCACATAATTTACCACAACGTCCTAAATGGCATCAGGCATCAAAAAATATAAAAATTAATGATTTAGTTTTAATTAAAGATGAACGGACTCCATCTGCTAGATGGCCAATTGGTAGAATAATAGCTTTACATCCGGGCACAGATAATCTTGTAAGAGTTGTTACTTTAAAAACTCAAGGACAAATTCTTCAAAGGCCAATTCATAAATTAGGTGTCCTACCCATATCAAATGATTAAAAAAAAAAAAAAAAAAATTTTTAAGTTTGCCATGAAAACGAAAAATATATTTGTCAAAGTAAAAAAAAAAAAAAAAAAAAAAAAAGAAATTTTGGTTAATATACAATTATAAAACTTATTTATTTAATATATTAATTAAATGTTTCTTTCTTAGTAAAAGAAAAAAGAAAAAAATGGAATCAGAATCGTTAGAAATAAATTTGGGTGCTGAAGAAAACGATTGGCTTAATCAAATCTATTCTCCCGATTCGCCAAAATTATCAAAACTGGAGATGTCTACAAACAAATTGCCTCCAACACCAGGGCGGAATTTGAAATTCTCACCATTTAGGGAAAAATCGATTCCAGCACAAGAGTCACCACTGTGGAACACTCCTCCATCTAAGAAAAAAAGGGAAATTCCAACGACTCCATGCAAAAATTTGACAAGGTTGCTCAAGGATATTATACGAATTCATCCTCCAAAAGAGAAAAGTTATATAATAACAACTGTTGAAGGAGCCGAGGTCAAAGTATTCCAGTCGGATCTCCATGGGAAAAAATTAAAAAACAGAAACAGAAAAGATATTTTTTGTTCCTTAAGCAAGGAGGAACAATAACAATAAACATTACAAAAAATCATAAAATTACCTACAAAAATTATAGAGATAAGCAATTTAAATAAAATAAAATAATAATAATTATAATTATTTAATAAGATTTTTTATTATTATAATCATCAGTTTTTTTTTGAGTGGGAGAATGTTCTGACCACTCGCAACATAATTTTCAATTTTAAAATTTATATTTAGTTTAAAATGTCTTTTCAATTATTACTGTACATTAATTTAATATAATTTGTCAAAATAGAATTAAGTTTAATCTAAGTAACCGGATTAAGTTCAAAAATCATATAAACAGCTCAGTAATTCTTTCGGCTGAAGCCCTTGAGCACTCTCTGGGTAGTGTTGATTCGATCCAAGTAAATACGAGTACATATTCGATGCTTTTGTTTTGATCAATTTGATCAATTTGATTTGAAAAAAGTCACTTAGATGTGCAAAAGAATCAATTTAATTTGTAGCATAGCCAATTTTATTGATAAAAGGTGGTATTTGAACTAAAAAACCTTTGCTAGTTTTCCTCCCATTCTTCAATCGAAAGAAATTCAATAAATCTAAATGAAAGTAAGACAGTTATATTTTGTCTTTATATATGTATAATTATGTTGATTAATTTTTATAAAAAATAAACATCCTATTCCACAAAAGTACAGTTCTACACTTCACAAATTGTTAAATTGTATATTCACAATTACAAATAAAAAACATAACAAAAGCTATAATTGCCTATCTGGCAATCATTGGAGACCCGTATGATGATATTCGTATAAAAATTGGAACAGTTGTACGAAAATTCCACTTTGAAGTCAAACTTTCCAATAAGATTTTTTAAAATTTATTCCAATTGGATTTTGATGTATGGGAGTTTTATGTAGAATCATATCCTAAATAACTTTTGTTCTTGGACTTTTTTGATAAGATGCACCGTTTTTGAGATATTCGCAAAAATCGTTTTCGTTCGTATGGGGGGTACCCCCCCTAATGGTCCATTTTTGCCCATGAACGAACTTAGCCTCGCATTTTAAAATTTCAAGTCTCTAACTCAATCCGTGCGTCCGCAATCCGCGCCACAGACAGATGGACAGACAGACAGACAGACGGACGGACATGCAGAAATTAATTATTTTTATCATTCTAAACACACTGGTGTAATTCATTTTTGTGTGTGATGACGGGATCTTGGCGTTACAAACGGTAAGGCAAAGTTAATATATCTTTTGGTTTCACCATACAGGTATAAAAAAGCGTTCCAGGAACTCACACATTTGTAAATATTTTTCTTTACATTTTCACAATTTCGATTTATACAATTGTATCAATTTTTTGTATCAACGAAATTTTTCGTTGAATTTAAACACAGGAGTTAAGAACGGTAAATTCTTCTGCGACGAGTTGCTAACTGCACATTAGCTTCATTGTCGGTACTACTGCTACTGTACGTATCCATTTTTTATACACTTGTGATCACATTTAGAGGCGTTTGAACACTGCTAAATATTTCTAACAATTGTAGTTAGATTCCTGCAAAAAATGTCTTTGTGGAACAGTATTGGACTACAAGCGATTTTTTTTTCTCACAAATTTCCAAAAAAAAACACTTGTTATTGTAAGCTTGCCGAAATGTGTTGAGGAACAGAAAATAAAGACTTGTAAAAATATTTCGGATTGTAAAATTACTCCGAATTTGTACTTGAGATTTATAAATTGTATTTTAAGAAATGAAAATGTATTTACAAGTCCTACAATTTGTGAAAAATAGCTACAAATACAAGTCTTGTACTTTCGTAGAATAGGCCCCTGGTGAAATTTTGATGTTTCACAATAAAATGTGTAAAATATTTCATGTGGTATCGATACCTTTTTGTGATACTACTTCCAAATAAAAGTATCGAAACTTTGCCGTATCGAATCAACACTATCTCTGGGTAAGGTCTTAAAAGAATTCTTAGGGACTAATACATTCATTTTGTTCGTTTATTATAAGGAACGCTTTCCGATAATAAACGGATATTTTGATTACATTTGAATCGTTTATTGTAAGGAATATTTTCCAACTATAAACGATCCATTTGGTATTACAATTTTCTCGCGTACAAATATATTTGTTTGTATTAGGGTTTTTCTCGCGTACGAATATATTTGTTTGTATTAGGGGTTTTCTTGCGTACAAATACATTTGTTTGTATTATTTGATTTGTTTATTATATGGAATACTTCCCGATAATAAACAAATAATTCAATTTCATTTAAAAATTATTTATTATAAGGAATACTTTCCGATAATAAACGATACCTTTATACAAAGGTTTTCTCTTTTTACGTACCGTTCCATTATTATTTGCAGGTTTTATTGTTTATATTAGTGTAAGTTTCATAAAATTATTATAATCATTGTATTTTAATTGATTTATTAAATTGTTAATTTCATTATAAATTTATCACTTTGTTTTATTTCGCCCATTTTAAAATCCAGTATTTTCAATTTAAAGTTTTGCTTTCGGGCATAACAGGAGTTTGAAATCTTTTAAAAAATATGAAATTAATCAATTATAAAAGATGAAAAATAAGTCAAATGATCATATAATTTGTCTTAGATGTTTTGAATTATAAAGTTTCTGTCAGGTTATATATGCTTCTATAAATCTTTTGCGCAGAAGCATTAACTGAATATCTGTATATACTTATTATCATTAGGGTCAAAGTGGGTAAATGTAAACAGGGGTAATTGTAAACACTATTGGTTGTCCCCAAACTGCTATTCCTTCTTAGCTTATCTAGACAATATATTAAAAATTGATCTTTTATCTCACTGCGGACACGTGCCACAATATATCTAAGAGAGGGTTCGTTGTGTATGAGCGGTCAAAGTCCCTGCAAACCTGGTTTCAGTGCTGAAATTTTTTTTAACTATATAAAAAGAGAAAGTGCTATGAAACCCAACTCTACAAATATTTCTATCTCCCTTTATGTATTTTCAGCCTTGATTTTCAGCACTTATTTCAGTACTACTTTAAGTAGTTAAAATTTCGAAGTATTTTCTAGTTAATCCAAGTCAAGTTTAACATTCATGTGAGGGCGTGTTACAAGAAGTATAAAAAGTGTGTTCAAAAGTGTTCAACAGTAGTTAATAAAAGAAAAATAACTATAAAACAGGCTGAGTATGCTGCGACAGGAACCAAAAAATGATGCACAGATTCTGTCGGCCGGCTCTATTCTCGTCGGAGAAATTTTAGAAGATTATGCGTCGCCGGCCTGGCCAAGGAGTCCCGAGTGTCCATCAGACCCGGAGGATAAAATACATGAATCTTTTTCTAATTATGAAAAGGACTCAGTTAGCAGCGAAAGGATTTACCTACCTGGCAAGGAAAAAATCGTTGGAAAAAAGGTTTTTTCACATATTGTTTTTAGTAATACATTTAAACATAACATATTCTCAAATATTAATCTACTTTTTAAACTAATTTCAGATGCTTGCGGTGATCTTATATCCAAACCGGCGTACGTAAAGCTTCCTCAGATTTGCATAGGGAAATCCCATTACAGGTTCCATAAAATTGTAAAAGATATTTTAAAAAAATAAAATAAAAATATTTTGCAAATTAAAATGCTTTTTTACTGAAAATATAGGTACTGAAAATATAGGTACTGAAAATATTAACTATTTAAGTACTGAAAACACTACTGAAAACACTACTAAAAATACTACTAATAAGAAGTGAAAAATACTACTGAAAACACTACTGAATTCAGTAGTGAAAATCGGACATTTGTCTCTTTCTAACAACTTTCTTGGCTCCCTTGAAACATGAGATAGTCCACAAGTATGTGTTGGTGCGTATCAGAACAACCGCTCAAAATTTTCCCGATGCCCTATCTTTTTTCACTGCGATTTTAATGCTTAGTCACACCGCTTATTTTACTACTTATTTAAGTACTTTCAGGTCATCAGGAGTGAGTGCTTCTTTTTAGTGTGATTTCAGTTTTTCTAAGAGGGAAAAGAATTATATTTTGAAGGGATTTTTAAAAGAAGGATGTATGTTTTACCTTAATATACGAACAATATAGTTGCTTGAGATAGGTTATATATGTTAACCCTCTAACCGGAATATTTCCGAAAAAAATTCACCATAATATGACTTTCAACTTGCGACAGACCGTAACCAAGACAACGTACAGGGCTAAATTTTTTCCAGCATGTAAAGCGATAACTTACAAAAGTCAGTGTAACACGTTCCGGCGATTTCCAGTGATTAAAATGGTTACCCGTTATAAACAAGCGAATTCCCTAAAGCATTCCGGCTAGAGGGTTAATTGTTGGCTATAAACAAACTGTAAAAAAATATTGTCTGGTTACATTTACCCCCTCATTTGTAACCTCATGTCCAAATGTAAACACTATAATGGGGTTAATGTAAACAATTTCTGGCAAATGTAATCACCCTTTTTTTATACCGTATGGTGAAACCAAAGGGTATATTAACTTTGCCTTACTGTTTGTAACGCCAAGATCCTGTCATCACACACAAAAATGAATTATACCAGTATGTTTAGAATGACAAAAAAAAATTAACTTCTGCATGTCCGTCCGTCCGTGTGTCTGTGGCGCGGATTGCGGGCGCACGGATTGAGCTAGAGACTTGAAATTTTGCGCAGATACGTATATAAAAAAAGAATAAAAAAAAGGTGTTTACCTTTACCCCATTTTTCAAAAATTTGAAAAAAAATATAGTGGTAAAAGTAAACATCCAATTTTGTAAAAAATTAAGGACCTATCATTTTGAAATCACATGGAATGGGCAATAAATAGACAACAAATTTTAACATAATATATCAAAACTCCGCTGTTAGTGATTTAATTTTAAAAAAACCATTACAAAGTTGAAAAAATATCCAAAAAGTGAAAATCGTTTACAATAACCCCCCTTGACCCTATGTGAATTTTATATATATATTTTAAGCAAGAATTTACTGTTATTTTAAAATAAATAAAAATAAAAAAATGTCCTTTTCAAATTTTTCTCGAAAAAATTGCCATTAAGTAGTTTTTGGGGTCCCTGATCAAGAATCCGGTATTGGAATCTTAAAACTCGAAACAGAAGGTCCTGTAAGGATAACGCAAATATTCTTTTTCCCATTCTTCCCCGGAGAAATTGGCATTATGGGGTTTTTGGGGTCGCTAATCACGAATCCGGTATTAGATTTTCAAAATTCGGAACGGAAGGTCCTGTAAGGATAACGCAAATGTCCTTTTTCCAATTTTTTTCGCAAAAAAAACAGGCTTTGGGAGGTTTTCAGGGTTGCTTATCACGAATCTGGAGTTGGAATTTCAAAATTCGAAACGGAAGGTTCTGTACGGATACCGTTTTTTCCCAAAAGTTTTAAAGTTATTTATGGTTTTGTGGCATTCAAAAATTTATATAAAAAACTTTAAGCTGGCAACGAAGGGTCTGCTAGTATAATATATGAAAACAAGTTCATGAACAAAAAATGTCTTAACTGTGAGCCATTGAAAGCTATTCAGCTGTGTATGTACGTGCGCTAGTTAGGCTGAAATTTATTGGATCCAGGTTTCGGTAAGAGAAGAGTGGGAAAGAGGTCAAGTTGTTTAAAAAAATGCGATTTGAAAAAAGATTTTATTCTATAATACAAATGGTTAATAACAGTCAGTAGTAATGGATATTTTCAGTTTGGATATTAAGTAAAGTGCACTACTAATTTATTAAATTCATACCAGGATTGACATTTAGTTGATTTCGACCCTGAAAATTTTCATTTTATTTTTTTAAATTGCTTAATAAGGCTTAAAAGAATTTTTAAATTGCTTAAAAGAATTTATAAATCAGTCCATGAAATAAATCTGCTAAAACCGCTGCGGAAAATTACTTTGCTGTTGTTGGGCGTTGCTAAACATAATTTGTTGTTGAGAATGCTGATGGTGAAACTCTTGAGTTTGATTAAGTTGTGCTTGTTGCTGAGGATGTCCAGTTGGCCCTGTCATTCGAACGCGTTTCGCACTTGAGGCTTCATGATGTTGACTGGACTGTTGTTGATTTTGTGTAACCTGAAAAATTAGTATTTTTTAACATATTTTAGATTTTGAGAAAATTGAGTTTAAAATATATTTAAAACTTTTTCTTTTAAATAAATTTTTAATTAATTTCAATCTCCTAAAATTTTGCATTAATATTATGTACATAAAACATAAAAACCAATCGAAAACATAACAAAAGCTATAATTGCCAGCAATTATTGGAAACCCGTATGGTGATTTCAGTGAACAATTGTATCAAAATTTCATTTGAATTCAAATTTTCCAATAAGATTTTTTTAAAACTTGTTCCAATCGGATTTTGATGTATGGGAGTTTTATGTAGAATCATATTCTAAATAACTTTTGTTCTTACACTTTTTTGATAGGATGCACAGTTTTTGAGATATTCACAAAAAACGATTTCGTTCGTATGGGGGGTACCCCCCCTAAAGGTCCATTTTTGCCCATTAACGAACTTAGCCTCGCATTTTACGAAAAACGGATCTGTGCTAACTTTCAAGTCTCTAGCTCAATCCGTGCGCCCGCAATCCGCGCCACAGACGGAGAGACGGACGGACGGACGGACATGCAAAAATTAATTATTTTTATCATTCTAAACACACTGGTGTAATTCATTT
Source organism: Chrysopilus asiliformis (assembly GCA_964034945.1). Lineage (NCBI taxonomy): Eukaryota > Metazoa > Arthropoda > Insecta > Diptera > Rhagionidae > Chrysopilus > Chrysopilus asiliformis. The sequence continues at coordinate 52,602,034 of OZ035962.1, read as the reverse complement.
TTGTGTGTGATGACGGGATCTTGGCGTTGCAAACGGTAAGGCAAAGTTAATATACCCTTTGGTTTCACCATACGGGTATAAAAACTACGTTACAAATGGTAGAGATTTTATCCTATTTAAGGTTTGAGTACAGCATTAAACCGAATAATCACCGAAGAACTGCTTTATTTGTTGATTTGCGGCTTTTATATATTATAATTCAAGTACCGGAATTCTCACAGTGAACTATTGAATACAATGATTGTAAATTTTTATTGAAGCAATGGAGAATTAGAGAATTGTTTGATAGAAAGCATCAAGTTTCGGTCCCAAGAATTCAATGTCGAACCATCATCAGACCAACATATCAAAACAAAAATATTAATAGAAATTCAAGATATTTTTTAGTTTCAATTTTTTTAAATATATCCATCGATCAGGCTTCCGTTCTGTTTTTTTTTTCAAACGTCGGAAACACTAAATTGGCCAACTTTTGGTGTGGCATTAATAGTTTCCGAAATATATATAAATCAATAAAATCTGGGTTTTCGTTGTTGTTATTTTAACATTTCTGAACTTATCAAGCAAAAGAAGCCCTCGATAACCGATAACAAATATTATTAGTAATATGTAAAAATATTCCTTTAAATAACGGTTTGTATCGATAACGGATTGAGATATTTAGTTCTAACGAAAGAAAATAATATTGGACATCTTGTCTTCAAGTTTTGTCATACATAAGATTGTGAATTTCTGTTACCGTCAATTTTTGATCAGTACGAAATCTGATTCAGACAAAATTATGAGGATGTCCGAGCATCTGTCTGTCTGTTTATTTTATGTATCTTATATAACTCGAGGCGCGTTTTCCTGGTGACTTGAAACTTTTTGTCAAAAAGGTTTACGAAAATCGTAGTTTTCTATCAACTTTAGAAAAAGTAACGGTAGCTACAACGGATACCTCCCATACAATTTTTTTTTTAATTTCTCGAAACCTTTGCGCTTTTGGGAAAAAATGCATATAACCAAATTCAAAGGTAATAAAATTTCCTACATTTTTCCTTTAACTGTTTTCGCGTATCTTAAAATTATTAATTATTATTTCCATCATTATTATTAACATTATAATTATTAACATTATTAATTTTTTCCCTTGGTTTTAATTTAAATCTATTTTTTTTCTATATAAAATTTGGTCTCGAATTTTTCGATATGTTTTAATAATCATAAGCAGTGTTCATACCTTCATTTTGTTATTTCGTTCTTTTCGCTCTTAAAAGTTTCTCTCTAAACGGCAAGAACGTTTGCTGCGATTTCCGACTCTCGTTCTGGGGAACAAAAATGATTTGCAAGCGCAATCATTATCTAAAGGGAGAAATTTTGATCTCCGCGGTACTGTTCGTAGAGGTCGGAACGATGGATGCACATTTATCGTTGCCCCTACGAAGTTAAGAACGAAATTGTTTCTATTTAAGTTTTTGCTCCTCGTTCAAAGCGGTTTGTGGGTCTCGCATAAAAATGAATTAAAGCCTCGAGCGATGGTTTTTGGTTACGATAAATTTGAAGTATGGACGTAGTAATTTCACCACGAATCAAAACAATCGCATCGGTTAAATGGTTGATTAATGAAACAAATTTCCCATTCCGTGTTTTGTTTTGTATTTAATTTTTTGGGCGATCAGCAAAGAGTAGATGTGTTTAGAAAAAATCGCCCGTCTAAAATGTAGGCTACTCAAGGCAAACTGCACCAGCCTTATTGCTACAAAAATATCTTGTAATTCTAAAATAAAGAAAATCCGGTATAAAAATCACCTGGTATCAATAAAAATCCTTTCGAAGCATTCAACCGAAAATACTTTCACAAACTGAACTGATACAGAACCTGTGCAAATGCAAGCAAACCACGCCAGTACGATGATATTCAAATTCATTCATTAGTAAGAGAACGATATTTCGCTCCTAGCATTAAAGATCTTAAGAGCAAGAACGTAAAAACCATAAATTCGTTCTCGTTCTTTGGAGCGTTTTACTGAAATGCTCAATTTCGATCTCTAGAGAGTGATTTTTATTTTCCATTGATTTCAATTTCTCCTTGGCAGCAGAACGAAAGACTAGAAATGGGAGCGTTTTGAACACTGGTCATAAGTCAAAAATATTCATGAAAACTAAACTGCATGAACATTTACTGACTTGAACTTATTTTCAATTATTGATTCGCTCATATCCTGTAACGAAATAATAACGTCAAACGTAACGAAATGAAATTTTTTATCGTTAGAAAACCGACATCTCCTTTTGTCCTTCTGACCATACTGATCTGTACTTCGGCATTAAAGGGTCTTCCCTAAGCTCTGTCTGGAACTAAATAAAAAAAAGAAAAAAAAAATGTAACGAATCGTGCGCGAATCGAATTTTATAAAATAAAGTTCGCGAATGATTTTTTTCACAGAAAATTTAATTTTTCGATTCGCTGGCGGATGAATTGAAACCGAAACGTCTTTTAACTCAACTTCGTTTAATCGAAACCTCTTTTAAACCTCGTTTAATCGAAACCTCTTTTAACTCAACCTCTCGAATCGCAAATGAAAAAGAATCATTCTTTTTGATTTATTTTCCGTTTCCTTTTCGTAGAGCTAAATGGTAGTATTCATTTATCCGCGGTGCCACCATTTGGAGGCTATACCCAATTGACCAGTGTTGAAATTTTTGTTACGTGTCCAAATGTACCACGCATTTTTTTGGAAACTTTGAGATAATTTGTGAGAAAATTTGGAATTATGTACCGTATGGTGTGGTATCCTAGGCAAACTGTGCCAAAAGTTGACTGCAATTATTTTGAAAATACCGTATATTTTTCTATATCACGCAGAAAAATAATTGGATAAGCACCAGTATAATTTCAATGTGACGCCACAAGTTTTTTAAGTTAAATTTCAGTCCTGCGATTGCGAAATAATTTACCACTTAAATTTCTTTACAATCGGTACGTACCAACAGATTTACCAGTTATATTTTTGGAAATTCATTCGAAAAAGTGCATTTACCGTTAAGATTCAGTCAGTTGCAACTAGTATTCCCAGTTAAACAGACGACTGGTGGAAAATTGTATTGCGCGCAATTAAATGTCGCAGTAAAGTTGACTGTGGGCGTGTCAAAGTTCAGACAGCAGATTGCCAAAGTTGAAAAAAAACGTAAACTTTACATGGACAATTCAGAATGCGATCTGGTTAACTTCGAAATTTGCCAACTGATACATTTGAATAGAAAATATGTCTAAAACCATCTTGTTTATTAAATACCTCCCTTGGATTTGTTACAATCTCAAGTACGTGTGTAGTCACTGTTTGTCGTAAAATACTTATTCAACACATGGGGTCAATCGCGGTTAGTAAGGAGCGCTGCTCTGCTGTTTCGCGTGACATTATTCATAATATGTTCTAAAGGATTGTGTCTATTATGAGGGGAAATATCTGATCTAATATATTAAAACCTTTGTGATTTCACCAGAACATAAAATGTTTTACTATAGTATAAAATAATAGTGAAACTCTGATACCAAAATTCGCATTACAGCATAGAGAACTCACCGCTAGGTGGATAAAGCTATGTTTTAATTTAAAAATCTGTTGCAAAAACTCGTTCATAATAAAAATGGCATTTTTCAGGTAAAACTGTTGAGGACTTAACAGAATTTTGTAAAAAACTATCAAAGGGTGAGTCTGTGAATGACTTTTCCAGTCTATCATCGAATGATGATTCCGATCATGACAAAAGTGGAAATCAAAAAGCATCTCATCATCCATTTGTTCTCAAGGATCGCGCACCAATTGTAATGAATATAAAGGTATGTTTAAAAGATATATTTTTTCCTACTTTATACTGTGATGGTTTCTTAGAATGCAACTCCAATAGCTCCAAAAACGGCAGAACAAACTAAAGCGATTTTGATGCAATACCCTGTTTCATCTGGACAACATCATAGATTAAACGAAAATGAATGGATTCCCGTTTTTTCAAAGCATGTGGATGGATCAACATCAATTGGTTTGACTAGTGCACCTGTTAAATGTAAGTAAAAAAAACCAATGCGACCAATTAACGTTCTTCTAAACTATTTATTATTAGCTCAATCTCCTAAAAATGTTTTCCAAAAGCCACTTCCAAACGAAAAACAACTGCCGGCTTTTGTTTCTACGCCATCAATGTCTAATAATGTGCCGACTTTAAATGATATCAGTTCAACGCAAAATTCTCAACCAAGTTCAACGGAAATACCAAAGAGTGAGATTCCACCATGCAGTACGCCTTCCACATCTGCGTCTTGTGACAGCGTTTTTCCTCAAATGCATTCGGTTTGTTGAAAAAACAGTAAAAAGAATTTTTTTTCATGGATTTTTATTGGGTTAATTAGAATATTGATGTATCTTCAATAATCACGAAACGTTTAAATGCCATGAGAAAGCTTCAAGAGAATCCGACTGATCCAGAAGCGCTAAAAATGATGTACAACTCCCAGAAAGATGTAATTTTTTTTATAATATTCACACAAAAGATTAACGTGGCTGGTATCGTCGTAAAATAATACTAATTGTTAAAGTTTTGCAAACAACAACAAAATACACGGCATTATTAACCGCTTAAGGAGGATCTCCATTAGTCATGGTAATGGAGATCCTCCTTGCAAAAAAATGCAGAAAACTAGAGCAAGATAAACTTATATAGATCTAAATAGGAATGACTGAATACAAGTATAAACGCTTTCCCTTCCAGTTTAACAACTTTATAGCAATCATATCAAACCTTATGCTATGAATATAAGGTTCAAATTAGCATAGAAATAAAGCTATACAGCTGCATGTGTGTGGTTGAACTACATGAAAAATGACAGCTACGCTATAATAGCACTTTGTATGTGTCTGTGCTCACTATTCACTTACAGGGCAATGTGTGATTGTAGTAGAAATCGCTATAAAAAAGTTCAAGTCCGTCAACTGCAACCATAAAATCGCCATAAAAAAGAGGGCAAATTATTTTTGTGGTTGCCGACAAATTTTTGCAGTTGATTCTTATCTCCCTTTCTCGCCAAGGTATCTTCACATAAATGTGTCTCTATTTTTTCGCAGTTGGGAAAAGTCATGGTAATGGAGGGCCAACTTTACTGTAAAAACATAACAAAAGCTATAATTGCCAATCTGACAATCATTGGAGACCCGTATGGTGATATTCGTATCAAAATTCGAACAGTTGTACCAAAATTCCACTTTGAAGTCAAACTTTCCAATAAGATTTTTTAAATTTATTCCAATCGGATTTTGATGTATGGGAATTTTATGTAGAATCATATCCTAAATAACTTTTGTTCTTGCACTTTTTTGATAAGATGCACCGTTTTTGAGATATTCACAAAAACCCTTTTCGTTCGTATGGGGGGTACCCCCCTAATGGTCCATTTTTGCCCATTAACGAACTTAGCCTCGCATTTTACGAAAAACGGATTTGCGCAAAATTTCAAGTCTCTAGCTCAATCCATGCGCCCGCAATCCGCGCCACAGACAGACAGACAGACGGACGGACATGGAAAATTCAATTTTTTTTATCATTCTAAACACACTGGTGTAATTCATTTTTGTGTGTGATGACGGGATCTTGGCGTTACAAACGGTAAGGCAAAGTTAATATACCCTTTGGTTTCACCATACGGGTATAAAAAAATCAGTCAAATATCAAAAATTTTCTTGTATTCAATGTTTTTTATACCCGTATGGTGAAACCAAAGGGTATATTAACTTTGCCTTACCGTTTGTAACGCCAAGATCCCGTCATCGCACAAAAAAATGAATTACACAAGTGTGTTTAGAATGATAAAAATATTTAATTTTTGCATGTCCGTCCGTCCGTCTGTCCGTCTGTCTGTCCGTCTGTCCGTCTGTCTGTCCGTCTGTCTGTGGCGCGGATTGCGGGCGCATGGATTGAGCTAGAGACTTGAAACTTTGCGCAGATCCGTTTTTCGTAAAATGCGAGGCTAAGTTCGTTAATGGGCAAAAATGGACCATTAGGGGGGGTATCCCCCATACGAACGAAATCGTTTTTTGTGAATATCTCAAAAACGGTGCATCTTATCAAAAAAGTCCAAGAACAAAAGTTATTTAGGATATGATTCTACATAAAACTCTCATACATCAAAATCCGATTGGAATAAATTTTAAAAAATCTTATTGGAAAGTTTGACTTCAAATTGGAATTTTGGTATAACTGTTCGAATTTTGATACGAATATCACCATACGGGTCTCCAATGATTGCCAGATTGGCAATTATAGCTTTTGTTATGTTTTTGATTTTTTTTTTAAAATCAACAACGCATTTACCCCCAAATTTTATTTAGCGAATTTGTGTGATATAATGGTAGGTATTTACAGAAAAAAAATCAAAAGAAAAAAAAATGCCTTTCTCGAGATATTTTAAATTTTGTCCCTAAATTGAATTTTACAATATGACGGTGAGGGGGGGGGGGGACCAAAAAATATTTTTTGTGACAAGGAAATTTAATTACCTTTCCAAAATGTTCAATATCATCTCAATCGGTAAAGCCGTTCAGAAGTTACAAATTTTTAAAATTTTTGTGATTTCCAGTTTTCGCCGACTTTGACCCCCTCCGCCTACCGGACGTTATTCCGCCAAACAAAAAAATACGGGTAACTTTTTTTAAGTCCCTAACAACATCCAAATGAAAAAAGTTAAAAAAACAGAGGTGACTTCCAAGCTTCATACAAGTCGAGTATGAGTTGGTGTGGAATTCACCATAGAGAAGATGGTTTTCACTTTTTCCAATAAAAGACAATGCGTAACAGATATTTTTAATTTTACGTTTAAAAAACTCAATTTCAACAAAAAAATAAAAATAAACATAACAAAAGCTATAATTGCCAATCTGGCAATTTTTGAAAACCCGTATGGTGATTTAAGTGAACAGCGAACAGTTGTATCAAAATTCCACTTTGAAGTCAAACTTTCCAAAAAGATTTTTTAAAATTTATTCCAATCGGATTTTGATGTATGGGAGTTTTATGTAGAATCATATCCTAAATAACTTTTGTTCTTGGACTTTTTTGATAAGATGCACCGTTTTCGAGATATTTACAAAAAACGATTTCGTTCGTATGGGGGGTACCCCCCCTAACGGTCCATTTTTGCCCATTAACGAACTTAGCCTCGCATTTTACGAAAAACGGACCTGTGCCAAATTTCAAGTCTGTAGCTCAATCCATGCGCCCGCAATCCGCGCCACAGACAGACGGACGGACAGACAGACAGACAGACAAACGGACGGACATGCTAAATTCAACTTTTTTTATCATTCTAAACACACTGGTGTAATTCATTTTTTTGTGCGATGACGGGATCTTGGCGTTACAAACGGTAAGGCAAAGTTAATATACCCTTTGGTTTCACCATATGGGTATAAAAATATTTTGCCACCGCTCAGAATTGAATCCGTACCTGGCGCGATGTAGTTTACACTTATTCAGTAGTAAGAATATAAATTTTAAAGATAAATTAAGTAATAAAACATAACAAAAGCTATAATTGCCAATCTCGCAATTATTGAAAACCCGTATGGTGATTTAAGTGAACGGCGAACCGTTATATCAAAATTCCACTTTGAAGTCAAATTTTTCAATAAGAATTTTTAAAATTTATTCCCATCGGATTTTTATGCATGGGAGTTTTATGTAGAATCATATCCTAAATAACTTTTGTTCTTGCACTTTTTTAATAAGATGCACCGTTTTTGAGATATTCACAAAAAACCTTTTCGTTCGTATTGGTGGTACCCCCCTAATGGTCTATTTGTGCCCATTAACGAACTTAGCCTCGCATTTTACGAAAAACGGATCTGCGCAAAATTTCAAATCTCTAGCTCAATCCGTGCGGCGCACAGTGTGTCATCTGACCAATCTAGATGGACAAAAGTCATTACCAGATTCCCAGCAATGAGCTAAAAACTGATGTAAACAACACCTTCAAACTTCCAAAACAGACTATTGTTTATGTCTAACATCTAACGGTAATTAAAGATAAGGATTTAAAATTGAGTCAATTGTTAAGTGGAATTGTAATTATACGCCAGTCACATTTTCGCGATACTTTGTGCACCAGCTTACTGTGTTAGTTTGCAATTGTGGAATATTTTTAATAATGGATCTTATTTCTGAGGGCAAGTAATATATTTTTTACAATTAATATTAATTTGCATGTTATTCAAATAATATGAAAGAATGTGTTGAAAGTATCAATGTGTTGATACATGTTATTTTTTCCTTGTTTCACAACTTTCAAAGTCTGGAAATAATATGTACCCACATGAACCCGGGTTAAATTTTGCATATATCCTAGCTGCATCATTAATTTTAGCCAGCACACTCAAGTACAACTATATTTTTTTGTTTTTTTTTTTTAAGAAAACCTTTACTGATAACTGATACCTCGGATTCCGATGAGGAACTCATAAAATTATTTTATTAATATGAATATTGTATTCAATGTAAAAAATGTATTTTAAGATACTACGATTCTTACATTTCTTGTATTATGGATTTTTAGGTTATTTTAGTATTTTTTTTTGAATTTTTATAACTTCATAATTCTGTAACTAATTTCCTTAAAAAATAATAAAGAAAACATTAGAAAAATGATTTATATTATTTTAATACCTACTAACAAACTAATTGATACGAATGCAACACTGCCGAAAAATAATTTTGTCCAGCTAGGTTGTTCTACGCGACATACTGTGCGGCGTAAGAAACGTAAAAATACTCGTAAAAATACTCGTTTCTCGCCATTGGTAAGAATTCGTACTACAAAACCTTTTTTCACATTTTTGTTTATTTTTTCGAAGAATGTACCGCAAAGCGGTAAGGGGTTGAGCCCTTAGATGCTTTTTATTCCAAAATCAATAAAAATTTTCACGTTTGTCTGGAAAAAATACCACATATTGAGCATATCAGAGTATTGGCTATTTGTCGTGGTTAAGAATTTTTACCACAATTTTCCGGAAAACTGTTGGTCGGAAAATTCTGAAACTGTTTGAAAGTCATATTCGACTCAAAAGTAGCCTAAGAGCGGCGAAAAATGGGTTAAGCTGTTAAATTAGCATGTCGGTGACGCGAACTCATAAGGTTTTACCCATCCAAAAATTGCCCAACGCGCCTAAAGAAGTATAATATAAATAAAATAAATAATTTAAGGGAAAAAAAAATTTAAAAAAAATATTTTGTCACCACTAGGAATCGAACCCGCACATCTGGCGCATTGTAGTCTAACACTTATTCAGGAGTAAAAATGTAAACTTAAATATAAATTAAGTAATAAAATATTAAAAAAAGTAAATAAAACAAAAAAAAATTTGAAAAGAAAAAAAATAATTTTGTCATCGATAAGAATTGAACTTCCAACTCACTGCACTAATCATACAGTACGGAATGTCGTGTTAACATTGAAGACTTAGTTAGCGGCATATTTATAATTTTGAAAGGCAAATCACTAATAAAGTATTATTAAAAATTGAAAAAAAAGTAAAACGGACATATCTACAGCTATAGAGCTTTCATTTAAAAAAAGAATCATCAAAATCGGTTCAATAGGAACTGCAGGAGCTCTGTCGAAAGAAATCCATACAAAATCGCTTTGCCTTTTAAATATATAGATTTGACTTTTATTGAAAAAGGTATAGACATTTTAAATTTTGGAGGTAGCTGTTTCTTGCACCCAAAAGGACATTTAAAACTCATTAACGACTACAAAATGTACTCCAAAATATGTTAAATAGCCTTTATTCAAAAAGAAATAAAAATATATTGAAAACTTTAATAGAAAATCGCTTCACTTAAGGTGATCAACTTGAAAAGTCGTCGAATCGATAGTCGTCTGTGACCTTACGGAATTCCTACCAAGATTGCCACTCACCCGTAATTTGACGGGCTTTAATTCTAGTATACTCCAACGGTTAAGAATATAGCAGGCGAAGGATTTACAGGTAAGGGGAAGGGTAGATTTCAGTGCGTGAAAACTTTCTTTTGAGACAGTTTCATTTACGCAACGGCGCAAACCGCATAAAAATTGCTTCAACAGTTCACGAAATTAACAGGAGAGCTGTATACAGTCAAGGAGAGGGATCGAATTAGTAGGCAAAAAGTTTGTTTGAGGACGGTTCAGGAGAGAGCAGAAGAGGGGCTTACTGGAAAGTGCGTTTGGTTTTCGAAAACTTTCCTTGGGGGACAGTTTACAAAATGGCGTGTCAAGATTGCTCCAACGGTTCAGGAGGTAGCAGGAGAGGGGCGGGCCTATTGGAGAGGGGGAACGGTATATTTTGGGCAAAATCTTTCATTGGGGGTCGATTTACCCAATAGCGCAAAACGTGTCAAGATTGCTTCAACGGTTCAGGATATATCAGGAAAGGGGCTTACTGGAAAGAAAGGAGGGTATATTTTAAGTGGGCGAAAATTTTCCTTAGGGACCAATTCACCCCAGGGCAGAAACCGCGTCAAAATCGGTTCTGTAGAAAGGGATCTATAGTCGAACATAGAGCGTTATGGATATACTGAGTGTATCAGACAAGGAGACTAATCTTGAAACGGGTTATTCTATAAAAACGGTGCCAAAAAAATGTGCATTTATGTCTTATGCGGCGATCACACGATGCTTTTTTACCAGCGCTAGTGGCTGTTAGCAGCCGTTTCAGCAGCGCCATGTGAACCCGATTGCGTTGCTACTACCAGCAGCAGCGTGATCATTTTAGTAGCGCTAGTAAAGTAGAGACCGTTCTACTTTGCCAGCGCTACTAGGGATCATGTGACCCTGTCACATGGTTTCTCAGCTGTCAAAAGTGTGATAAGTGGTAAAGTTTGTTAAAGTTGTTATTTTATGTTTCTTTATTTAAATTTGTGTATTTTATTATAAAAAAGAAAATAATATCACGGTATCATAGAAGCAAAGTGGAACGCAGACCAAATATTAAAATTTTTCGAAGTGTATCAAAAATACGAATGTTTATGGCAGGGCCAGGAAAGCTTTGAAAGTTCTCGGGCATCCACTACCACTGACAAGCGATTTACTTGTTTATATGGCTTACTCTCCGAGCCACTTTGTTGAAAGCTCTTTTTCGTTATGCTTGGTTTTGACACTGTTAATTGTTTTACTTTACGTTAAAAAAAAGTTTTGATAATGAAAAACTTTTATATGAAATTTCCGAATTACAATCGGAAAATAAAAATAATTTTATAAAACCAGAAACATTAATTTGATCAATTGATATTTTATGAAACGACTGAAAATGCATATTTAAATTGTTTTTTTTTATTGTTTTAATTTCCTGAAATCATAGTAAACATTGCATTGTGTTATCACACCCAATAAGAAAATGTCCAAAATTCGTGTCGTATTTTGAGACAGAACGCTTCATGATTTTCAACAGTGTTAAATTTTTCATGATTTTCAGCAGTGTGAAATACACCACCGCTTCAGTCAATGTCCTAATGACAACTGAGCTAATAAAAATCTCTCGCATAAATGGCCTCACTTAGAACTCAGCAAAGCTCCATGATATGCAAAATGCCCAAGTGGAAGCAGAACGGGTTATATGCAAAGTGAAACAGATTATTTCTTTCATATGCGTATGTATGCAGTTTGCGTACAAGCCAGAATGAAACGGGTAGCATGAAGAATCGATGGATAGAAGAGCAATTTGAGCCTCGAAGTTGCCCTTGGTGCACATGGCTGCAGAGGGCTGGTTTATGGGATGCTTATTCAGCGTGTTACTTAAAAAGAGATGTAAAAAATGCGGTATTGAACAGAATCCTTCATGAAAATCTCCATGAGGGATTTAGGATATGATTCTAAATAAAACTCCCATACATCAAAATCCGATTGGAATAAATTTTAAAAAATCTTTTTGGAAAGTTTGACTTCAAAGTGGAATTTTGGTACAACTGCTCGAATTATGATACGAATATCACCATGCGGATTTTCAATAATTGCCAGATTGGCAATTATAGCTTTTGTTATGTTTTTTGATACATATGATACCATAGAAAGACGCAGTGTTATCAAACACAAATTTGTACAAATCATTATCAGTGATATACCCCCATACGAATGAAATCGTATTTTGCGAATATCTTAAAAACTGTGCATCTTATCAAAAAAATGCAAAAACAATTGTTTAGGATACGATTTTACATAAAACTGCCATACATCAAAATTCGATTGGAACGAGTTGGAAATGTTGACTTTAACCCTTAAAGGCTTGGTGATACACGCAATGTACCACCTTTTTTGTAACAAATACTGCACGGTGGTATCAAAATTGTACCACCAATTAAACCGTCTTTCATTGCCGTATGATACTTTAAAATGGTACCACTAAAAAAATTAAAAAGATTTTTTTTTTTCAAGTGCCGCAAGGGTGAAAATATTTGCTATTTTTCTGTGCCTCTAAGGTTAAACTGAAATTTTGATACAACTGTTCGCCGTTCAATTAAATCACCATTCGAGTTTTCAATAATTGCCAGATTGGCAATTATAGCTTTTGTTATGTTAAATATATTTAAATCACACAAATATATTTTTATACCCGTATGGTGAAAGCAAAGGGTATATTAGATTTGCCTTACCGTTTGTAACGCCAAGATCCCGTTATCACACACAAAAATGAATTACACCAGTGTGTTTAGAATGATAAACATAACAAAAGCTATAATTGCCAATCTGGCAATTATTGAAAACCCGTATGGTGATTTAATTGAACGGCGTATCAAAATTCCACTTTGAAGTCAAACTTTCCAATAAGATTTTTTAAAATTTATTCCAATCGGATTTTGATGTATGGGAGTTTTATGTAGGATCATATCCTAAATAACTTTTGTTCTTGCACTTTTTTGATAACATGTACCGTTTTTGAGATATTCGCAAAAAACGTTTTCGTTCGTATGGGGGGTACCCCCCCTAATGGTCCAATTTCGCCCATTAACGAACTTAGCCTCGCATTTTACGAAAAACGGATCCACGCAAAATTTCAAGTCTCTAGCTCAATCCGTGCGCCCGCAATCCGCGCCACAGACGGACAGACGGACAGACGGACGGACGGACAGACGGACGGACGGACGGACGGACATGCTAAATTCAACTTTTTTTATCATTCTAAACACACTGGTGTAATTCATTTTTTTGTGCGATGACGGGATCTTGGCGTTACAAACGGTAAGGCAAAGTTAATATACCCTTTGGTTTCACCATACGGGTATAAAAATAATTAATTTTTGCATGTCCGTCCGTCTGTGGCGCGGATTGCGGGCGCACGGATTGCGCTACAGACTTGAAATTTTGCGCGGATCCGTTTTTCGTAAAATGCGAGGCTAAGTTCGTTAATGGGCAACACTGGACCATTAGGGGGGGTACCCCCCAAACGAACGAAAACGTTTTTTTGCAAATATCTCGAAAATGGTGCATCTTATCAAAAAAGTGCAAAAACAAAAATTATTTAGGATATCCTATTATACTAAAGGCGCTTATTTCAAATTGTTTTTTTTTTTAAATAAGTCGACCCCGCTCCCACTTCTCCCCTCACCCTCAAGCTTATTTCAAAAATAATAAAAATTGCCGCACATAGGATTCGAACCAGGGACCAATAGCTTGCACCCCAACAGCCATAGCGATTGACCACTCACAATTCTGGCATTAGTTGTTTAAATGTATTATAGGTGCAACAAATTAAGCAAACTTTGATCGAAATTATGAATTCAAAAAAGTGTTTGACGTATTTATAAATTCAAAAAGAAAAAAAATTGTGTTTGACGGATAAATCAACAAAGTTTTTTAAACGTATTTTCGTCACCAAATTTTTGAGTGACTGAATAGTGTAGCGTGGAAATGATTAGCTCCGAGTAAATGTTTCTGTGGGTTCAACTCCTCATGTGGGATTTTTTTTGTGAAATTTTTGATTTTATTGTTTAAATGTTATTCACATATTATAATAACCTTATAAGTTTTAAGGCTTGTGTTCAAAATTTGAGAAGTACTCAACCGATTTGGATGAAGTTTTTAAGGGCAGGCCAACTGCAACACGTGTTGCAACACTTCATCCAAATCGGTTGAGTACTTCTCAAATTTTGAACACAAGCCTTAAAATTTATAAGGTTATTATAATATGTGAATAACATTTAAACAATAAAATCAAAAATTTCACAAAAAAAATCCCACATGAGGAGTTGAACCCACAGAAACATTTACTCGGAGCTAATCATTTCCACGCTACACTATTCAGTCACTCAAAAATTTGGTGACGAAAATACGTTTAAAAAACTTTGTTGATTTATCCGTTGCAGATTTTTCAGTCCCATGACAAAATTTGTTTAAATGATTTTTAGAGCTTTTTCTTTGTGGTAAATTTGATTTTTGTGAAGCTTTATCGAGTTTTGAATATATTCATATATTAATTTTTTTTGTTAAACATCAAATGGCCGCGTTCAGACGTGGTGGAAACTGGTTGAAGTCAACCAAGTTACTCTGGGTGAAAAAACCTGCTTGCGTTCTCACGTAGTATTTTTCAACTTTTGCGCTGCAGTGTATTTACACATGCTATGTCAATGTGTGCGTGTAGCTAGAAAAAATTTGTGAACCCCCACCATTGAACTCTATGTGTGTATGTGTTTTCAATCAAGTTCACCCGGCCTAGCCAGCAGGTGAATTCCCCGCATACACCCGATAGCGTCTGGCCCGTAAAATCGAGTGGAAACTTGGTGAAGTCAACCAGTTTCCACTCCGTCTGAACGCACCCAATGAACGCTGAAAATGATCTGTAATGATCCAATACAGGAAAACCTGATATACAGGAAAACCTGTATTAGCCGGACTCGCACAGAACCAAGAAATTTGTCCGGCTGAGACAGATTTCCGGCTTATACAGGTTGGACTAAAAAACACGGATTTTTTATTTTGTTTTACGATAATGTAACTATATACAAAACTATGCGATGAAACCTCGTAGTGTAAACTTTTGAATTTGTGCATTACTTTTGAGCCTAAAAATGTCCCAGTTCTTGAACAATGATTCGGTTCATAAAAAAATATGTTTCTTCGACATACATGTGACAATAAAAAGTAGGAAGATTTCGAATTGATTGCAATTAAAGACGAGAGATGAAAAATACTCCCAATAAAACTGTTGTCTGACTTTTTTATGAAAGAAATTTTTCCTCTAAACTATGTCTTCCCTTCTCCTTGCTGAAACAAGATCTACTTGAAGCGTCTTTTTATAACATAAGTTAATAACTTTGTGCAAGATTTTATGCATTTTCAAAACTTGCGGATATGGTTTTTAAAATAAACTATTGCTGTGGGTTTGAATAACCCTTCCGGAGCTTGGAAACGAACAAAATCATGTTACATTGATTTTTCTGTTAAAATGTTCATAGAACTCCAATTAGCATTCAAACTATAGATTTATTTTGGTCTTTAGAACCTTTTTGGCTCAAAGTATTTTTCAGAAAATCCTAAAAACTTTTTTATTTGTATGGGGGAGGGGAGAGCAAATATTCCGATTTTACCCACTGACTAGGGCAAATCAAATTTTTATGTCATGCTAGACACACTACTGTAACTAATTTTTTGATCGGGCGATTTGTTCTATGCTTTAGAAACGGTATACTAACTCTAAAAACATTTTTATATAGAAAAAAGTTTCCGGCTTATACAAAAAAATTATGTCCGGGTTCGCGTTAAGCAGGTTCCGGCTTATCCAGATTCATGGAAAACCCTTTCAAAATCACGGGACTTGAAAACTGTTCGGCCTAGGTAGGTTTTCGGCTTATACAGGGTCCGGCTTATACAGGTTTAACTGTATCTAAAAAATCTAAGGAATGGTGAATTCGATGTGAAAAATAATAAATTTGATTTCATAATTTTATTCAAATAAATCATCAAGTTTTTCATTAAAACTTACGGCAGGAAAGTAAGGAGGGAACATCCTGAAGACGTTAACTCCGGAGATGCATTACCAAAGATTAAAAAGGAAAAGCGAAAGAAGACAGAGAAGATTTCATCTATTGATGCAAGCAGTAGTCCTTCGAAGCACGGAGGAAAGCCCAAGAGGACGATTTATCTTGGATAAAAACTCTTTGATTTCACTAGGCTACGTTATATTTTAAAAATACATCTAATGAAATATCTTTTTAATGTTCGCGTTTTAAATTTAGATAATAAATCAGAAAAAATTGGAACAAAGTTTCTAAATTTTATTTAATTCAGAGTATTACCTATAAGTTTATGTTACGCTGATTTTTGTATTTTCGAACCCCATTCCCACTACTTGTCACGCTTTTAGATGCTGGCGCTAGAATCCCACCGTACGTCAATTATTTGACGAAGCCGAACTTCGGCTTTCTAATTTCTTGCCGTTTCTAATTTCTTGGACAAAAATGCTCGAATATATTCTGAATGTAGTGTCTTTTTAAACGGAACGAAATCTTACCGTGAAAATTTTTCTGAAAAAATGAGGAGCAGAAAACGAAAAGGATACGTTTGGTGGTGATGGAAAAATTCAATTTTTTTATCATTCTAAACACAGGGATGTAATTCATTTTTGTGTGTGATGACGGGATCTTGGCGTTACAAACGGTAAGGCAAATCTAATATACCCTTTGGTTTCACCATCTTTATATACAAACATAACAAAAGCTATAATTGCCAATCTGGCAATTATTGAAAACCCGTATGGTGATTTAAGTGAATGGCGAACAGTTTTATCAAAATTCCACTATGAAGTCAAACTTTCCAATAAGATTTTTTAAAATTTGTTCCAATCGGATTTTGATGTATGGGAGTTTTATGTAGAATCATATCCTAAATAACTTTTGTTCTTGGACTTTTTTGATAAGATGCACCGTTTTTGAGATATTCGCAAAAATCGTTTTCGTTCGTATGGGGGGTACCCCCCTAATGGTCCATTTTTGCCCATTAACGAACTTAGCCTCGCATTTTACGAAAAACGGATCTGCGCAAAATTTCAAGTCTCTAGCTCAATCCGCGCCACAGACAGACAGACGGACAGACGGACGGACGGACAGACAGACAGACGGACGGACATGCAAAATTCAATTTTTTTTATCATTCTAAACACACTGGTGTAATTCATTTTTGTGTGTGATGACGGGATCTTGGCGTTACAAACGGTAAGGCAAAGTTAATATACCCTTTGGTTTCACCATACGGGTATAAAAATGAATCGTGGTCCGTTTGACTATCCATAACTCGGCTGAATATAATCCGATTTGCATGGGGTTTTTTTTTGTTGGATTCGTATTGCAACATATAAAAACACGACGGAGCCGAAAATTGGAAATTTCTACCGGAAAAGTTGGAAAATCTTGGAAAACCGAAATTGCATACTTTCAGGGGAGCGGTTTTCTGGTTTGCACTTTCAGTAATTCCAAATCAAAAATCTCGAATCTTTTTTCGCTTTGTTGGAAAAGTCGAGAAAAATTTTGGGGAAAAACGGGAATATCGGAAAAATTGAAATTTGCATTTTGTATGGGATTTTGGTATGGAAAGAGAAAATATTGTATTTGGAATTGAAAAACGGAAAATTTTGTACCTCACAATAATTTTATCGCCAACAGATCCCGTTACGCTCTCAGACTCGCGTTTGACAACTGATAAATATATTTGCTCTTTCCTCATTGATGATCGATGCGAAGCGGTTGTTTATCGATATAGTGCGCAAATTATCGCTGTTTTTCCCACTTTTAAATCGTCGAAAGTATTTTATTTTGTGTACAACGAAGTGAATCAAGGAATTTACTCAGTGACCAAGTGAAATTAAACGTATTGGTTTTGAACGATTTGATAATTTAAATTATTCATTTTGTGGAGAACGAATTTAAATAAGGTATTTTGTCACCGACCAATTCGTTTATGTAAAAAAATCTTTTTGTATGGGAGAGGGAGGTAGGAGTGGTCCAACTGGATAGATAAGTTGTATAAAATCATATTCTAAACACATTTCGTCGTTATAAACTTTTCGATACGATGCACCGTTTCCGAGAAAATAAGGAAAAAGTATTCAATTGGTATCGGGGAGGGGAAAGAGGTAGTCTAACTGAATTTTGATGTATAGATAAGTTATGTAAAATCATATTCAAAACATAACAAAAGCTATAATTGCCAATCTAGCAATCATTGGAGACCCGTATGGTGATATTCGTATCAAAATTCGAACAATTGTACCAAAATTCCACTTTGAAGTCAAACTTTTCAATAAGATTTTTTAAAATTTATTCCAATCGGATTTTGATGTATGGGAGTTTTATGTAGAATCATATTCTAAAAAACTTTTGTTCTTGGACGTTTTTGATAAGATGCACCGTTTTTGAGATATTCGCAAAAATCGGTTTCGTTCGTATGGGGGGTACCCGCCCTAATGGTCCATTTTTGCCCATTAACGAACTTAGCCTTGCATTTTATGAAAAACGGACCTGTGCAAAATTTCAAGTCTGTAGCTCAATCCGTGCGCCCGCAATCCGCGCCACAGACAGACGGACAGACAGACGGACGGACAGACAGACAGACGGACAGACAGACGGACAGACAGACGGACGGACATGCAAAATTCAATTTTTTTATCATTCTAAACACACTGGTGTAATTCATTTTTTTGTGCAATGACGGGATCTTGGCGTTACAAACGGTAAGGCAAAGTTAATATACCCTTTGGTTTCACCATACGGGTATAAAAAACATTTTAGCTTTATAAATTTGTCAATGCGATTCACCGTTTTCGAGAAAATTGTGAAAAAAGTTTCATTTATATGGAGAAGGGAATGGTCCGATTTTGCCAGTTCAAGAACTTAGCATTGCCATTTACGAGAAACGCCACTGAAAATATTTCAAATCTCTAGATCAATCCTTCCGAAAGTTATGATATTCACGGATATATAGACGGACAGACGGGCAGACAGACGGTCGGACATGCTAAAATTAAAATCTTTTGTCATTCCAAACACCCTGGTGTAGTTCATTTTTGTGTCCAGCGATTGGTTTGGTTTGATACACATATAGTGTGGAGGTCCCCAATCTGAAACTTATTGGGGTGCGGAAGCGTTTTTTTTTTGATTTGTGAGATAGAGTTATAAATTTTTTTGATTTGTGAGATGGAGTAACGTATAAAATCAAGAACTACTGCACCAACATAGGCTATGTATCATGACCACGGTTTATAGTTAGGTGTGGTCGCGGTATCGGCTCCCCTTTCACCTCCTCGCCTGTTATCTTCTGAACCACTGAAGGGATTTGAATACGGTTTTCAGTGTTGGGCAGGTCAATCATAAAAGAAATTTTCATCCACTCAAACTACTCCGCTCTACATGGTGCGAGCCCCCTCTCCTGCTATCTACTAAACTACAGAACGGATTTTTATACAATTTTTAGTGTTGGATAGGTTATCTGTCAGGGTGAATTTTCGACCAATCCCCTTCTCAGCTATCTCTGAAACTATTTTATTGTTGTTCAACATATGTTACAACATAAATGCAAAAATCTTAAGTGTCTGGCAATAAGGGAATTCGCTCTATTCCCTTTCTCCCAAGCAGATGGAAAAAATATTTGAAATTTTCTTGAAAACAGTGCGTTAAACAAAAAAAATTATGAACAAAAAATTGTTTGAAATATAATTACTGCATAATTTTTCTATACATCAAAATACTTTTGAAAAAAAAGGATTTTTTCATATTCAAAAATTTATTACTACCCGGGCAACGCCGGGTTCTTTCAAGCTAGTCTATATATATAAAAATGAATCGTGGTCCGTTTGACTATCCATAACTCGGCTGAATATAATCCGATTTGCATGGGGTTTTTTTTGTTGGATTCGTATTGCAACATATAAAAACACGACGGAGCCGAAAATTGGAAATTTCTACCGGAAAAGTTGGAAAATCTTGGAAAACCGAAATTGCATACTTTCAGGGGAGCGGTTTTCTGGTTTGCACTTTCAGTAATTCCAAATCAAAAATCTCGAATCTTTTTTCGTTTTGTTGGAAAAGTCGAGAAAAATTTTGGGGAAAAACGGGAATATCGGAAAAATTGAAATATGCATTTTGTATGGGATTTTGGTATGGAAGGAGAAAATATTGTATTTGGAATTGAAAAACCGAAAATTTTGTACCTTACAATAATTTTATCGCCAACAGATAGCGTTAAAATTATCGCTGTTTATACCCGTATGGTGAAACCAAAGGGTATATTAACTTTGCCTTACCGTTTGTAACGCCAAGATCCCGTCATCATACACAAAAATGAATTACACCAGTGTGTTTAGAATAATAAAGAAAATTGATTTTTGCATGTCCGTCCGTCCGTCCGTCCGTCCGTCTGTCTGTGGCGCGGATTGCGGGCGCACGGATTGAGCTAGAGCCTTGAAATTTTGCGTGGATCCGTTTTTCGTAAAATGTGAGGCTAAGTTCGTTAATGGGCAAAAATGGACCATTAGGGGGGGGGTACCCCCCATACAAACGAAAACGTTTTCTACGAATATCTCAAAAACGGTGCATCTTATCGAAAAAGTTCCAGAACAAAAGTTATTTAGGATATGATTCTACACATTAAAAAATCTTATTGAAAAGTTTGATTCAAAGTGGAATTTTGATACAACTGTTCGCCGTTCACTTAAATCACCATATGGGTTTTCAATAATTGCAGAGTGGCAATTATAGCTTTTGTTATGTTTTAAATGGTCGAAAGTATTTTATTTTGTAAGTAAACTGCGGTATTTGCGAAGTGAAGTATCAACTTAGTTACCCTGTAAAATAAAATGGATTGGTGTTGAAATTTGTGCTTTTTCCCAGAACATTGTTATTTCCAAAAGTGAGGTTAACGGCACATCGAATCTGGAGTTGCATTAACACAAATGTCCTTTGTTCATCCACTACGATTTGATTTGATCATTTAAATAATTCATTTTGTGGAGAACGAATTGAAACAATTTTGTGCGATTTGATTATTTAAATAATTGTGGAGAACGAATTGAAATTAGGTATATTTTTATTTCGGTTGTGACATTTTTATTTCAGCATTATTTTGTGTTAGTGTAATAATGCCGCCGATTAGACGATCAAACATTGGAAACCGGAATAGAAATACAAGACGACTGGCTAATCAACGTGCGGATCAAACGGATGAACAGCGTGCGCAGCGCAATGAACAAATGCGGTTACGAATGGTTAACATGCGTGCAGCGTATTCGGAAGAAGAAAGAGCCCATCATATGGAAGCAACTCGAGTATTGAGAGCCACCCATCGTGCAAATGTTGATCAACATCAACGTAACCTCAATGAACGTATAGCGCGAAGGAACCGTGAGTCGGCTTTCAATTTAAATCGAGCTGCATTTCGCTATGATTCCACAATCGCATACAATGATCTTCCGTGCGTTAATATTGGGCCAATAAATGTCGTCTGTCACCATTGTAATGCACTGAAGTTCAAATCCGAAACGCCTGGGTTGTGCTGTGCAGGAGGAAAAGTACAATTACCAGTTTTGGTACCGCCGCCGGAGCCATTGCGGTCTCTGCTTTATGACGATACACCGCAATCCCGCCATTTCCTCGCGCACACCCAACAGTACAACGGCTGCTTTCAAATGACGTCATTTGGAGCCGCTGTTGTCGAAGAACGCGGTTTCAATCCCACCTTTAAGGTAATGTCGTCACACGAACTTTCAAATATGTCCAATGTGGATCAATTGTCCATTAAACATTCAAATTTCCCTTCAACTATTCAGATCCAAGGACAAATCCATCATCGTGCGGGAGCTCTGTTGCCGCAATACAATGAAGATCATAAGTTTCTTCAAATATATTTCCTTGGGAATTCAAATGATGAACTCAATCAGCGTTGTGCGATTTTTCGTGCGACGAAACGGGAGATCATCGAACAACTACAACAACTCCTACATGAACGTAATGCATTGGTTCAAGTGTTCAAAACTGCATTGGAAGCGATGCCTTCTGATGATTACAAAATCATCATTAGAGCAGATAAAAGACCAGGTGGTGCCCATGTACGACAATTCAATGCTCCCACTATTGACGAAGTAGCAGAGGTGATTGTTGGCGAAAATGTGGAATCACGCGACATAGTCATCAAGCGACGTGATACCGGACATCTCCAACGCGTTTTAGAGACTCACAGATCTTACGACGCATTACAATATCCGCTAATGTTTTGGGAAGGCGACAATGGCTACCATTTCCAAATTAAAATGGTCAACCCATTGACCGGTTAGTTGCCGAGTCTTCTGACTCTAGATGATTCTAGATGAGGCTAGATGATTCTTCTGAACATCGACAATCATCTGTTAAGATATCGCCGATTGTTTCAACAATATTGCATCGACATGTATGTAAAGATCGAAACGGAAAGGCTCAATTTCATCCGCTTCAATCATTCAAAATTGCGTTCGGAAGAGTACATTCACTTGAGAGATGCAATCAATTCGGAAGGTGATGCTGCAGCCAACATCGGTCGGTTGACAATTCTCCCAGCAACATATGTAGGAAGTCCGAGGCATATGCACGAATATGCGCAAGACGCTATGACCTATGTTCGACATTACGGGCGCCCCGACTTATTCATCACGTTCACCTGTAACCCTAAATGGACCGAAATTACGCACCTATTACTTCCCGGGCAAACTTCCAGTGAACGCCACGATATCACCGCACGAGTTTTCAAACAAAAACTCAAAACCCTCATGGACTTAATCGTTAAGCACAATGTTTACGGGCAACCGCGTTGCTGGATGTACTCAGTCGAATGGCAGAAGCGAGGATTGCCGCATGCCCACATTCTCCTTTGGTTGATTGAGAAAATCCGACCGGACCAAGTCGATTCAATCATCAGCGCCGAAATCCCCGATCCAGAAGTCGATCGGGAATTGTATGAAGTCGTTACAACGCAGATGATTCATGGGCCCTGCGGAGATCACAATCCACATTCGCCATGCATGGTCGGACACAAATGTTCCAAGCGCTATCCACGTTCACTGCTGGCAGAGACAATCACTGGCAACGACGGATACCCATTATATCGGCGGCGATCACCGGATGACAATGGCAGAACAGTTACAATGAAAGTGAAAGGGAAAAATGTCTTGGTGGACAACACTTGGGTTGTTCCATATTACCCTCTTCTCTCGAAAGTTTTCAAAACGCATATCAATGTTGAATACTGCAATTCGGTGAAGTCCATCAAATACGTTTGCAAGTACGTCAACAAAGGAAGCGATATGGCGGTTTTCGGCATTGAGCGTCCAGATACAAATGACGAAGTGATGTGCTATCAATTGGGACGTTACGTGAGTTGCAATGAGGCGATTTGGAGAATTTTTTCCTTTCCGATACATGAACGTCATCCGACTGTTGTTCATTTGGCGGTTCACTTGGAGAATGGTCAACGCGTATATTTCACCGAAGAAAATGCAGCACAGCGAGCCGAACGACCACCAGCAACAACGTTAACGAGTTTCTTTTCTACATGCGCAAGCGATCCTTTCGCCCGAACTCTGCTATACTCGGAAATGCCTCGCTATTACACTTGGAATGCGTCGTCGAGAAAATTCCAACGACGAAAACAAGGACAAGCCGTTGCCGGATACAGAGATGTGTATTATACTGATGCGCTTGGTCGTATCTATACTGTTCATCCGAAGCAGGACGAATGCTTCTATCTGCGATTGCTTTTGGTCAATATTCGTGGTCCAACTTCCTTCGAGTACCTGCGGACAGTTGATGGTGTGCTGTGCGCGACGTTTCGAGAAGCCTGTCAGCGGATGAATTTGCTTGAAAACGACAATCATTGGGACGCAACACTCGCCGATGCTACTGTTTCTGCCCCTGCGACTCAAATTCGTACATTGTTCGCAATCATCATCTCGACATGTTTTCCATCGAACGCACTCAATTTGTGGAACAAATACAAGGACAACATGGCTGACGATATTTTGCATCGAGTCCGAACGACGACATCGAATCTCGATCTTGAAATGAACGATGAGATCCGTAACGAGGCGCTGGTTTTAATCGAAGACATGTGTCTGTCAATGTGCGCCAGTATGTTGTCCACATTGGGAATGCCAGCGCCAAATCGCTCAATGCACGATGCATTTAATATTGAATTGCAGCGCGAGCGAGATTACGATCGAAACGTTTTGACAGAAACAGTTCGAACAAATGTCCCACTGTTGAATCTCCAGCAAAAGAACGTGTACGACGCATTGATGAATGCGGTTTACCATGGAAACGGGGGCATATTCTTCCTGGATGCGCCTGGTGGAACTGGCAAAACGTTCCTCATTTCATTGATTTTGGCTTCAATCCGGTCAAGATCGGACATCGCGCTGGCGGTCGCCTCTTCTGGAATAGCGGCCACGTTGTTGGAAGGTAGTCGGACGGCTCATTCTGCGTTCAAGTTGCCGTTGAATCTCCATATGAATGACGAGCCAACATGCAACATTTCAAAAAACTCGGCGATGGCTCAAGTATTGAAAAATTCCAAAATTATCATTTGGGATGAATGCACAATGGCACACAAGCGAGCATTGGAGGCGCTGGATCGAACCATGAAAGATTTGCGGAGCAGTGCGAGACGCTTTGGAGGCGCGATGATCCTACTGGCCGGCGATTTCCGTCAAACGTTACCCGTCATCCCTCGATCAACGCCCGCCGACGAACTCAACGCTTGCCTGAAATCGTCGTATTTGTGGCGATACGTAAAGAAGCTGCAGTTGACGACGAACATGCGAGTTGCGTTGCAGAACGATCCATCAGCCAATGATTTATCAAAAGATCTGTTGGCAATTGGAAATGGCCAGATTCCGGTTGATGTTGCGACTGGCCCGATTTCGTTCCCGCAGAATTTTTGCCAATACACATCATCGAAGCAAGAACTCATCACCAAAGTGTTCCCGAATATCGATAGCAATTATTTGAACCACAATTGGCTGAGTGAACGCGCGATATTAGCTGCGAAGAACAAGGATGTCGATGATTTGAATTTCATCATTCAAAGTCAAATCGCTGCCACATTGCATTCGTTCAAATCGGTTGATTGCGTTATAAATAAAGACGAAGCCACAAACTATCCAACTGAATTTTTAAATTCATTGGATCTTCCCGGTCTACCACCACACAATTTGGAACTGAAAGTTGGGTCGGTCATCATTATGCTGCGCAATCTCAACCAACCGAAGCTATGCAATGGAACCAGATTGGCGGTGAAGAAGCTAATGAACAATGTCATCCAAGCCACGATAATCAAAGCCAAGTTCAAAGGCGAGGAAGTTCTCATTCCGAGAATTCCGATGATACCGACCGACTTACCTTTTGAATTTAAGCGCATTCAGTTTCCCGTTCGACTCGCATTCGCCATGACGATCAATAAATCGCAAGGTCAATCGTTGCAAGTGTGTGGCTTAAATCTCGAATTTCCTTGCTTTTCGCACGGGCAATTGTACGTGGCGTCTTCGCGTGTCGGAAAGCCGTCTGCATTGTTTGTTTACGCACCGGACAACAAAACAATGTTGTTTATCGCAAAGCGTTGCAGTGACCATCCATGTGTGAAATCCATTTTCCGTGTAAATAAAATTCATAGAATTCATATCAAATCCAAAATAGTTTTATTCAATCGTTCTTTCAATATACAATACGCCAAAAGTAACATCTAGAACAAAGTCAGTTGTATATCAACTTTCGATATCGATTTGAGGCGGAACAACGTTCGCCGGGCCAGCTAGTCTATATATATAAAAATGAATCGTGGTCCGTTTGACTATCCATAACTCGGCTGAATATAATCCGATTTGCATGAGGTTTTTTTTGTTGGATTCGTATTGCAACAGGTAAAAACACAACGGAGCCGAAAATTGGAAATTTCCACCGGAAAAGTCGGAAAATCTTGGAAAACCGAAATTGCATACTTTCAGGGGAGCGGTTTTCTGGTTTGCACTTTCAGTAATTCCAAATCAAAAATCTCGAATCTTTTTTCGTTTTGTTGGAAAAGTCGAGAAAAATTTTGGGGAAAAGCAGGAATATCGGAAAAATTGAAATTTGCATATTGTATGAGATTATGGTATGGAAGGAGAAAAAATTGTATTTGGAACTGAAAAACGGATAATTTTGTCCCTCACGATAATGTTATCGCCAACAGATTGCGTTACGCTCTCAGACTCACGTTTGACAGCTGAGAAATATATTCGCTCTTTCCTCATTGATGATCGATGCGAAACGTTTATTTATGGATATATTGCGCAAATTATCGCTGTTTTCCCACTTTTAAATCGTCGAAAGTATTTTATTTTGTGTACAACGAAGTGAATCAAGGAATTTACTCAGTGACCAAGTGAAATTAAACGTATTGGTTTTGAACGATTTGATAATTTAAATTATTCATTTTGTGGAGAACGAATTTAAATAAGGTATTTTATCACCGACCAATTCGTTTATTTAAAAAAGATCTATTTGTATGGGAGAGGGAGGTAGGAGTGGTCCAACTGAATAGATAAGTTGTATAAAATCATATTCTAAACAAATTTCGTCTGTATAAACTTTTCGATACGATGCACAAGTTTCGAGAAAATAAAGAAAAAGTATTCAATTTGTATCGGGGAGGGGAAAGAGGTAGTCTAACTAAATTTTGATGTATAGATAAGTTATGTGAAATCATATTCAAAAGACATTTTAGCTTTATAAATTTTTCAATGCGATTAACCTTTTTTGAGAAAATTGCGAAAAAAGTTTTGTTGCAGATACAACAACATAAATTTATAATCAATGGTAGAATATCCAAAAGGTAACTCTGAGTGCAATGTCCAGATCAGCTACTTTGCTGATCTGCATTTATCCAAAGAATGACGTCAATGAATTGATTTGGATATTCTACAATTGGTTAATTGCACAGTAATTAATTATATTGACTTATATTGTTATTGTTATTCTTTAAATTTAAATTGATTAGGTTAACATTTATTAGCTATAAAAGAAATTGTTTGATCTAGAATAAATCAGTTATTGTTCAACAGCTAACTCGACTTTTACTTTTCACCTAAGATTCCCCCTACCCAAGGTAAGGATCTTAGGCTTCGATAAGTAATTTATAATACAGGTTAACTAAAGACATCGCCAGGCTCTAATTCCCCCCACCAGCGGTAAGGAACAGACCTGTGGTGAGATCAGTCTAAAGACGGCCTGTACATTGGTCCTTCGAGCATAAAAAGAAAACCGCGCCGATCAATTAGGGAAAGTCCGCGTAAAGTAGTGTTTTTCGATTAGATCCGCGATCAAAAAACGAGTTTTTTTAGTGTGTGTGTATCAAAGGAACTATCAGTGATTATTTTGTGGGACATCAAATACAAATCAAGATGACAATCGACGAGATGATCAGCAAACAAAAGGAAGGTGGAGAAGAGATTCAGCGTCTTCTCACAAAATACAAGAAGACAGCAATCAACAAGAGGACAGAAAACCTCATTCATAAGCTGCAGGGACAACTGGAGGAATTATATACTCAGTTTCAACGCAGAGAAGAGGAGATTCAAAGCATCCAAGATACACATCGAGACCACATTTACTTCAAAAGCAATTTTCAAGAAAGCATAAGTAAAGTATATCAGCACATGAAGAGTCTTCTGGCAGCCAAGTTGGAGGAATTACAGGAACCCCAAACGGACGAAGAAGACGCATTCCAAGAAGTCCTACAAGAGGACGCGGCAGGCAAAAGTGAAATTGGGCAACAATTTCTACTGCAAAAACAAAAAACTTTGATGGCATCAATGTTACGCATAATAGAAACCATTGAAGAAGATATGATTCAATCTCAATCCAGCAGTTATTGCACATTCAAACTGAAAATATTGGATGATTATTGGATTAAAATCGCAGCTACACATAGCGAAATAATCCGCAACCAGTCAGAGGATGATGAATATTTCAAAGAAGGCATTTAACAAGGTTTGGAAGATTCATTTCACAGAATAGCAATCCAACTAAATGACCGGGTAGAAGCTGTGAAACCTAGCGTTATGGCATCAGGTGAAAGATTAATGTCAAACATTATGACACCAAATATGAAGTTACCAATTATCCAAATACCGGAATTCAGTGGCAGTTATTTGCAGTGGAAGACGTTCTACGATCTATTCACTCAATTAATTCATAATCGCCGAGAATTGGGCAAAGCACAAAAGATGTACTATTTAAAGTCAAATTTAAATGGAGAACCACTCAAATTGGTACAACATTTACCAACAACAGACGACAATTATGAGTCCGCATGGAATATATTGTGTCAACGTTACAACAATGTCAGACTATTGGTTTCAAATCAACTACGTCATCTACTTTCGCAACCGAGTATGGATCAAGAATCAGCACGAGGTATAAAGAAAATACATGATGGCACAAAAGAAGGTCTATTAGCACTGGAGAATTTAGGTGTCGATACAAAAAATTGGGACCCCTTAATGATTCATATACTAACAGAGAAATTAGACAAAGAAACACATAGGTTATACGAGCAGCAGATAACCAAACCAAAAGAACTTCAAACGTTGGAAAATTTTCTCACATTTCTAGAAGGAAGATTTCAAACATTGGAGTCAATAGGTGCAAAACCAATCAAGAAGCAATCAGGACTTCAAAATAAAAGTATGCGCCATCAAGAACAAAATCATTTCAAAAGCTATCTGACTAAAACAGAACCTTCATGTAAAATATGCAAAGGTGAGCATCAAATATTCACCTGCAAAAAATTTATAAACATGACAGCGGATGAAAGATGCAACGCAGTACAAAAGAATGAAATCTGCGTAAACTGTCTTCATCATGGCCACCCCGTAAGCAAGTGCAAAAGTCAATACACTTGCCGCATCTGCAATGCTAAGCATAATACCTTGCTTCATAACAAAGGTAAAGAAAACCTAGACAACACGCGCGTCGCAAAATCAGCACAGCCATCAACATCTAAAGATAACAATGAGGTAAACTCACATCAAGGTTCAATTGAAGCATGTCACACCTTACTAGCAACAGCATTAATTGAGACATTCAACAAAAATAATGAATCAATGAGATTAAGAGCATTGGTAGACCAAGGGTCACAATCATCATTCATTACAGAAAATGCAGCTCAAAAATTACGTCTGAAAAAATCCAAAGTTCTCGCTAAGATAGCAGGTATCGGATCCACTGAGGTAGGGATTGCTAAAAGCAGCGTCGAACTGCAAATATCATCAATCCACAACAAAAATCATAAATTCACCCTTCCAGCATTGGTGTTACGAAAATTAACAAAAGTAATGCCCAATGAAGAAATCAAATACAACCAATGGCAGCATTTGGAGAAGATTCCATTAGCAGATCCCACATTCAACAAACCAGGAAATATCGATGTAATTTTAGGAGCAGATATATTTTCAAAAATAATACAGAAGGGCGTAATCAAGGGAAAACAAGGCGCTCCTGTTGTCCAAAAAACCGCATTGGGATGGATATTATCAGGCAATATCCATTCATCAACAGTTTATCCAAAACAAAAAATAGTAAGTTTTATATCTCAAATAGATATCGATGAGCAATTACGAAGATTTTGGGAACTGGAAGAACTGCTTCTCAAAAGAAGCCTCACAGCAGAAGAGGAACGCTGTGAAGAGATATATAAACAAACAGTGGTGAAGCGAAACAAAAACGGGCGATACATTGTCAAGTTACCTTTACTGAACGACAACGAGAAGAATAGTTTGGGAAATTCAAGGAACCAAGCTATCGCAAGATTGCTACAACTGGAGAAGAAATTCACAGTAGACAAATCATTAGCAATTGAGTACAAAAAATTCATGAAAGAATACCAACAGTTGGGACACATGAAACTAGTACAATCACAGGTGCATAACAACAACATATGTTATCTTCCACACCATGCAGTCA
This sequence comes from Chrysopilus asiliformis, assembly GCA_964034945.1. NCBI lineage: Eukaryota > Metazoa > Arthropoda > Insecta > Diptera > Rhagionidae > Chrysopilus > Chrysopilus asiliformis. Next base: position 52,572,028 of record OZ035962.1, on the reverse strand, counting down.
AGAAGGAAGATAGTGTTACTACAAAACTGAGAGTTGTGTTCAATGCTTCGGCAAAAACAAGTTCAGGAGTAGCACTAAACGATATAATGATGACAGGTCCAACAATTCAGCAAAATCTAATGTCCATTTTTCTAAGATGGAGAAAACATCGCATTGTCTTTACGGCAGACATTGAAAAAATGTATAGACAAATAATCGTAGCAGAGGAACACCAATCTCTACAACGAATTGTTTGGAGAGAATCAACAAATCAACCAATAAAAGAGTATAATCTGACCACAGTAACGTATGGTACCAAATCAGCACCGTATCTAGCTATCAAAACATTACATCAGCTTGCAGAAGATGAAAAACAGAGATTTCCTATTGCAGCAAAAAAGTTAACAGAAGATTTCTACGTCGATGATGTATTATCAGGCAGTGATAATACTAGTGGCGCATTAATATTGCAAAAGGAGTTAATTGAAATATTAAAATCAGGAGGATTTTCTCTCCGAAAATGGGCAAGCAACAGCCAAAAAATTATGGAAAGCGCACCACAAGAAATGCGTTCAACAGAAGCATTTCCAATTATAACCGATGAAATAGTAAAAGCATTGGGAATATATTGGAACCCAGGCAAAGACGTACTTCAATTCAAAGTACTCTTACCATTCAAAGATAAGGAGTCAACAAAACGATCAATATTATCAGACATTTCGAGTCTATTCGATCCGCTAGGATGGTTATCTCCTGTCACTGTCACAGGAAAAATTCTAATGCAAGAATTATGGCGAGAAGGAGTATCATGGGACGAAAAACTCCCAAGCAACATTGAAAGCAAATGGTTAGAATTACGTAACAATTTATGCCAAATAGAATCCATTCAAATACCAAGATGGATAAAATACAAAACCGACACAAAGTTATGTGAATTACACGGATTTTGCGATGCTTCAGAGCAAGCATATGCAGCAACGGTATACAGTCGCGTAGAAACACCTACTGGAGAAATAGTTACTACATTAATCGCAGCCAAAACAAAGGTAGCTCCAACCAAAAAGGTATCATTACCAAGACTCGAACTATGCGGAGCTGTCCTATTGACGAACCTGTTGCAGGAAATTATACAATCTATGCAAATAGAAAATATCAAAACCCAAGCATGGACAGATTCTATGATTGTCTTAGCATGGCTAAGAAGTCACCCAAATAGATGGAAAACATTCGTAGCCAACAGAGTTACTGAAATAACATCAATAATTAGCCCGTGTCAATGGAACCATGTTCGATCAAAAGATAATCCAGCAGATTGCGCTTCACGTGGTATAACCACAGACGAACTAAAGACAAAGGACTTATGGTGGAAAGGTCCACAGTGGTTATCACAAGACAGGATAGTCTACAAACATCTGGACCTCGATACAACAGAAGAGGAAAAACCAGTAACAATCCAGTCAGCACTGGCAGTTAAATACGAAAAGTTAGATATTCTTTCTAAATTCTCGAGCTTCACGAAACTTGTTAAGATAACAGCATGGATTAAAAGATTCATTTCTAATTGCAAAAAACCACAACAGTTAAGACAAAAAGAGCATCTAAAAATTATAGAATTAGATGAAGCAATAGTAACATTAATCAAACTTTTACAATCGTCAAACTTCAAAGAAGAAATTAAACATTTAACATCTAACAAAAAACAAGTTAAACCTACAAGTAAGCTTGCATCGTTGCATCCATTTGTGGATAACAGAGGTTTAATTCGTATCAGTGGAAGACTTGATAATGCAAACATCACATTTGAAGAAAAACATCCAATCATTCTTCCATCAAAAGAGCATTTAACGCAGCTAATAATCTTAAAAGCCCATAAAGAAACCTTGCACGGTGGTCCAACATTAACATTATCACATGTACGGAAAAAGTACTGGATTTTAAACGGCCAAAATACTGTAAAACAGATCCTTCATAAATGCATTATATGTCACAGATATAATGCAAGAGCAGCACAACAGCTGATGGGAAGTTTGCCTCAGCCAAGATTATCAGTAACCAGACCATTTACAAATACCGGAGTCGACTTTGCAGGCCCAATAGACATACGAATGTCAAAGGGAAGAGGAAATAAGTCGTACAAAGGCTACATTGCAATATTCGTTTGCCTATCAACAAAGGCCATCCATATCGAAGCAGTCAGTGATTTAACCGCAAAAGGCTTCCTAGCAGCATTTGACAGATTTACAAGTCGAAGAGGTCACGTAGCACACATATACAGTGATAACGCCACAAACTTCGTATCTGCAAGCAAAATCTTGATCAAAAATGCCCAAGAAAAGGAAACAACATTACAGTCAGACATATTCAATCAACTAACAAACAAAGGGACAGAATGGCATTTTATTCCTCCCGCCTCTCCGCATTTTGGAGGACTATGGGAAGCAGGAGTAAAATCCATCAAGTATCATCTAAAACGGACAATAGGCAACAGCACATTAACTTTCGAAGAGCTAACCACACTTCTAACCAAAATAGAAGCGTGCCTTAACTCAAGGCCACTTTGTCCACTCTCTGAAAACACTGAAGATTTAAGTTCCTTAACACCAGGACATTTCTTAATAGGAGATTCATTACTCTCTCCACCACAAAAAAATTGGTTAGACACTGAAAGGCATCCATCTACGAGATGGGACATAATTCAAAAAATGCATCAAGAATTTTGGTCAAAATGGCAGAGAGAGTATCTGGCAAGACTACAGCAGAGGCCAAAATGGATCACTAGACAGGAAAATGTAAAAAAGGGCGAACTAGTGTTACTAAAAGATGAGCAACTACCACCGTCAAAATGGCCACTGTGCAGAATCATAGAAACACACCAGGGAACAGACGGGTTAATACGTGTAGTAACGCTAAACAGAGGGCACAAAACCCTTAAACGACCAATAACCAAGATATGCGTGCTACCAATAGGCACGAACGATGATCCGGTACAGACACCTGATCAGAACAATGAATCAGCGTCGACACCGCAGCGTCTCTCTGGCGAAGGCGGGGGAGATTCTGGCAAGCAGAAAAGAGTCTCTACCACAGAAATCAACAACCGACCAGAAAAGAGACCAAAACAAGAGTCCAAAAAGAAAACACGAATTAGACCAGTGACCTGATACAAGACACTCATTCTAAATTTAATTATGTTATTCTTCATAGGACTAGGTGCATGTACACACACAGTTACCTATCCTAAAGCTGGGTTGTATATAGAAGAAATTGGAACTGCGAAACCTCTTCGCGGAAAATTCAGAATAGAACTTCATTACAATATGACCACAACAAGGGATCAGGGTCGCATCAGAAGGATCGCTGAAGAAGTAAAAACGATGTGCAAAAGGTCAACTGACACACATCACGATGTCAACTGCAATCTACTGGTGCATGACCTACAAGAACGGCGTGATCGAATTTCAAGGGAGATCGAAGTAGTCGAACGCCAACTGACTAAACGGTATAAAAGAGAACTACTAGGAAAAATGCTTCAAACATTATTTGGAGTGAACGACGAGGTTTACACAAATATTGACCATTTGGACGAAAACCAACGGAAGCTAATACAAACGACAACTCAGCACACAAATCTCCTACTTTCAGTTATAAAGGAGACAAACAGTACTGAAAGTAGGCTGACCAACAAGATCAACAATTTCAATGCTAAGCTAAACAAGGCTTTAGCAGTCATCAATGACATGCAACCATGGTATGCAGATGTAGACGCGAACCGCATGAACATTCATATCATCGCAGCACATCAAGTGGCAGTAAGCTTTTTAACCGACATGCAATTATATTATTCCACCTTAGTAGGAGGAATACTCAGACGCTGCAGCATTTTGGACTTCATATCAGCAAGAGAGTTATCAGAGCTCATGGAAGAAACAGAAAAGAAATTACCATCCAATTTCAAATTATATCATCATCAGGAAGATCCTGTGCAAGTAACCGTCAACTCATCGCACATTCAGATTTACGGTTTTTTGCACATTGTGGAAGAAAATGAATTCATCATTATCAAACCCACTCCAATACCAAAATCATTGGGTAACAACACATACATGGTGCCAGATATCCCTCCGAAGATTTTATTCATTAACTACAACAAACAGGTCTACTTCGAGAATAGTGAAGAGACAGATGCATTCAGACCGAGTGACATAGTTTCTTATGTGCGTCGACTGTGGTCACCAACATTGACGACAATCCAAATTGTATCATCGATGAGGTGTATCAACGACTAAATGGAAGAATATGCCCATTCAAAAACTTTTCTGCTCCGGGGATCACTTGGAAGCAACTATATATGAAAAATACGTGGCTATTCTTAACAGATTCACCAACAGCAGCTGCAATAATTTGTAAGGAACAAAGAGAAGATGAAGTAAGTACTAAATGGTGTAGGAATAATCAACATGGAGCAAGATTGTATTCTAAAAACCAAAAGGAACACTCTAAAGACAGAAACATTCTCCAAAATAATTGTCAAGGCAGTCTACACAAAGGACATTTTGTTCCCATCCATTCATCAAGCAACAGACTACAGCCATCAAACGTCACATCTGGACCCAGAACCAGTGTTAAAAACATCAGATCATTTTCTTCAAATCAAACAAGACACTGAAACTCTACATAACAATCTACAACATCATTCATGGAAGACGATGACAACTTCAAAACATCACGGTGCATGGGTGTCCATCGCGTCAATCATCATATCAGCAATTATCATTATCGGCATTCTCTCCAAGATCATATACAAACTACAAAATCGCCCGGGTTCAAAAACGATATTTCACTTGAACGACCAACTCAACCCAGATATAGAGACAGACGTCACGGCGGGGGAGAATGTTGCAGATACAACAACATAAATTTATAATCAATGGTAGAATATCCAAAAGGTAACTCTGAGTGCAATGTCCAGATCAGCTACTTTGCTGATCTGCATTTATCCAAAGCAATGCCCTCAGAGAATGACGTCAATGAATTGATTTGGATATTCTACAATTGGTTAATTGCACAGTAATTAATTATATTGACTTATATTGTTATTGTTATTCTTTAAATTTAAATTGATTAGGTTAACATTTATTAGCTATAAAAGAACTTGTTTGATCTAGAATAAATCAGTTATTGTTCAACAGCTAACTCGACTTTTACTTTTCACCTAAGATTAGGGGGAATCTTGTATTATAAATTACTTATCGAAGCCTAAGATCCTTACCTTGGGTAGGGGGACCCAAGGTAAGGATCTTAGGCTTCGATAAGTAATTTATAATACAGGTTAACTAAAGACATCGCCAGGCTCTAATTCCCCCCACCAGCGGTAAGGAACAGACCTGTGGTGAGATCAGTCTAAAGACGGCCTGTACAAGTTTCATTTATATGGAGAAGAGAATGGTCCGATTTTGCCGGTTCAAGAACTTAGCATTGCCATTTACGAGAAATGCAACTGTAAATATTTCAAATCTCTAGCTCAATCCTTCCGAAAGTTATGATATTCACGGATATATAGACGGACAGACGACAGAGAGACAGACGGGCAGACAGACGGTCGAACATGCCAAAATCAAAATCTTTTGTCATCCCAAACACCTTGGTGTAGTTTATTTTTGTGTCCAACGATTGGTTTGATACATTACAACTAAATCTAATATACTTCAATATGATTCTCATATAGTGTGGAGGTCCCCAATCTGGAGTGCAGGAACAAACTTATTGGGGTGCGGAAGCGTTTGTGTTGATTTGTGAGATAGTTATAAATTTTTTTGATTTGTGAGATGGAGTAACGTATAAAATCAAGAACTACTGCACCAACATAGGCTATGTATCATGACCACGGTTTATAGTTAGGTGTGGTCACGGTATCGGCTCCCCTTTCACCCCCTCGCCTGTTTTTGAATACGGTTTTCAGTGTTGGGCAGGTCAATCATAAAATAAGTTTTCATCCACTCAAACTACTCCGCTCTACATGGTGCGAGCCCCCTCACCAGCTATCTCCTAAATTACAGAACGGATTTTTATACAATTTTTAGTGTTGGATAGGTTATCTGTTAAGGTAAATTTCTTAACTGTCTGGCAATAAGGGAATTCGCTCTATTCCCTTTCTCCAAGCAAATGGAAAAAATATTTGCAATTTTCTTGAAAACAGTGCGTCAAACCAAAAAAAATTATGAACAAAAAATTATTCGAAATATAATTACTGCATAATTTTTCTATACATCAAAATACTTTTGAAAAAAAAAGGATTTTTTCATATTCAAAAATTTATGCAACGCCGGGTTCTTTCAAGCTAGTACGGGTATAAAAATGAAATTACATCGGATTCCTTTTTTACCGTGGCTGTGGGTGCTGCAAATCGTCCGCTACCAATTGTAGAACGTAAATAAACGTTGTTTTCGTCATTCGAAAACGCCCAAAAAAAAATCCACATCGTCCCAATTATTTATTGTATTTCATTGTGGCATATGGTAAATTCGGCGGTCAAATCGATGATTCGATGTCGTCGAAATCGCGAAATAAACCATCGCCGCCAAAAATCAAATCCATTTTCTACATACCATACACAAAAACCAATCACAGAATAATATAATCAAATCAATAAAAATCGACTACTCTAGTATTATATTATAGGTGAAGAAATAAAATTGGCATAAATTCGAGTACTAACATCGTTAGTTAGACCCTCAATTTTGAGGGTCCAGGAAATAATGAGTACCAGCTAATACTCCGTACCAAAGTCAGTACTAAGGCGCGCTAGTACTTGGTGAAGAAATGACTTGATACCAATTTGAGTACCAAATTTTGGTCTAATACCGGTAATAGCGTTAGTACTCTGTGAAGAAATCGGGCGTAAAGGAATAAAAATATTTAAATCACTTTGCCTGAGGAGTGAAAAAAAATCAAATTTTTAAAATTGAAATATTTATCAAATATTTAAAAAAAAATTGAAAGATATTTGAAAATAAAATAATTTTGTGAAAATAAAATAGTTTAGTTTTGTGAAAATAAAATAGTTTAGTTTTGTGATAATAAAATAGTTTAGTTTTGTGATAGTAAAATAGTTAAAATCGTTGGAATTATCTTGGTTTGCAGTACTGGTTGGTAAATAATATTTTAATTACTTCGTTTTAGCATATTCTGATAACTTTTTTCTCCCAAAAATTCGAATTTTAATTCATTTCAACATGAAAAATACAAAGGTTTTATCAAGAACTTGAATTACGTGGTCTATTCTTCCTGAGCGAATAAAGACTTGATAAAAATGTTAGGAGACGACACTTTTTTACCACTGGTAAATCTTTAACCACAAATGGTTTAAAAATTAGAAATTAAATACACGTTACAAACGAGACTTAATCTTTCAGAGAATCATTCAAAATATTTATCATTGATAAATAATAATCACACAGCATGGATAACAGATGATGGCATAACGGACACCCTCTACATCATAAGCCGTGGCCGACTGGTGTCTATAACTGACACTATGGTTTGGTCGGGTATCTATCACGCCATGAATTTCGGAGGAGACCGTTTAAAGATTCAAAACAATCACGAAAACTATATGACGGAAACATGGAGGAGACAATTTCAATTATTTGAGTGTCAAGTAGAGTCTATGACAAAACCAATGGAGAATGGACGTCGTGGAGACCGTATCCATGTCAATTTCAACAGACCGATATTTCAGGACAGTGATGGGTGTCGTCTTTTCCTTTTGCCAGTAAATTTAAATAATAGACACTGGGCACTTGCAACGTATAAAGAACGTACAGAGTATTTTGACTACATTGATAGCATTGTATCTAGCCGTAACTTGGATACTTTGTACAGTCATTTACTGCAACTTTGGGCTAGAAAAGTTAGTGAGCACTCTAGCTTAACCATGCGTGTACGTTCAGATGTTGCAATACAGCAAGATGCTTACAATTGTGGCATCCACGTAGTGATAAACGCGGAGCTAGCGGTGGCAGGTTGTTCCAATTACATTGGTCGAAATTTTAATATGAAAACAGAAAGAACTAGATTTTGGAATATTTTGATTCGCCATGAGTTGAGCAGTACAAACCTTCAAAGACTTTCACAACAAAATTGCAGTACCGAAAATATTATTGTTCATGAAAGTGTGGTTACCGAAAGTGAAAGAAAAAATACTATTGTCAAAAAATAGAAAAAATACGACAAAGTAATTCTTTCCTTGAATAATGTTGAAAGTCCAGGATGGCAACAATTTTTGGTGTTTATTCACTCAAAAAAAATCAAGAACAATCTGTTACCTATAGCAATGGCAAAACTTTTGATAGCCGAATGGGTTCAATCGTTACCAGGTGCTTTCCAAAATAACATTCTTCTCCTTTCACCTACAACATTTGATGAGAATTTCTTATTTGTTAAACCGCTCCATGACACCGGCAAATTCACATACGACTTAGCCGTGTTACCATTATTTTATGAACCGTCACACTACCTTTGTGTTACATACCAACGAGATTACAAATGTAAGGTTCATGCAACTTATGATCTTGTTGTAACTAAAACCTTAAGAACGTTTCTGTTGTCGATTGAAAAACATCTGTATGGTAAATCCATGCGAATAACCGTTTCTCTCAAAAAGGACAAAGATTCCGAAACAGTCGGAAATAATGACAAAAATCGTTATTTTTGTCACAAAATTTACCAAATATACACCGGGTGTACCACTTTGTTTCCCGTGTTAGAAGCAGACATTTCCAAAAATCCTTATCTCGTAACTCGACCCAAAATTGTCAAAAACACTGCAAAGCACAAAAAAAGCTTATCCGATCAAGAAGACGAGCAACACCGTCCTAAAATTAATAAGATACGTTGCCTAGATTCATCTCCACAATTAAATGCGGGAATTCAATCTAAAAATATAGATCCGCAGCAACGAACATACGGTGTGGAAAAAGCTAAATCAAAGAATTCTATGCGTTGCAACCCACTACCCAGCGGCAAAAGTTGGCAACCCACTACCCAACTCCTTGACGTTAGGAATTATTGGTACCAAAATCTGCCAATATTGCGGAGGTATTATATTTTCTATGGAAACAGCCAAGTGTTGTCGTGAAGAAAAAGTACAGTTGCCGCGTATAGAAATTGAACAATACCCAGAACCGTTGCGTTCTCTTTACATGGGTACACATCCGAAATAGAAAGAGTACATACAACATGCCCGAATGTACAATAATTATATGGCGTTTGCGTCAACTCGTTTTTCACGCCGCTCCGATTTGAGCAAAAGAGGAGTGCCAGTAGTTACTGTACAGGGTTTTTACTGAAAACACTAGAAAGAGTTATGGATCTTAGTATTAAGAACTCCTTGGACAGCGGCACAATATCTACGGCCCAACAGGCCTACACTAAGGGCAAGTCTGTAGAGACAGCTCTGCACAAGGTGGTGCGAACTCTAGAGGAAACTGCCCACCACAAGGAGTATGCCCTAGCCGCATTCCTAGACATTGAAGGTGCGTTTAATAACGTACATACAAGGTCTTTAGTGGGTGCACTTAGGGCACACAGTGTCGACGAGATGCTAACTGAGTGGACAGAGCAGTTGCTCAACAGCAGAACAGTTTCGGCCACCATTGGTATAAGTAACGTAAAGAGAGCGATCAACAGGGGAACACCGCAGGGGGGATCCTATCGCCACTCTTGTGGAATCTAGCTCTGAACGAAATCCTCCTATCGTTACAAGAAAAGGGAATAGAAGTTGTTGCGTACGCTGACGATGTGGTCGTTTTGGTAACAGGAAAATTTCTCCCAACACTAAGCGAACTCATGGAATTAGCATTACGCGATATCACAAAGTGGGCGGAGAGCAATGGTCGTGGGGTTAACCCTTCCAAAACTGAACTAGTGCTCTTCACAAGAAAAAGGAAGGTACCAACCTTTCAACTTCCAAGGATAGGAACAACCCAACTCAGTCTCTCTCCTGAGGCGAAATACCTTGGTTTAATTCTGGACTCCAAACTATCTTGGAAAAGGAATAGGGAAGAGAGGATGAACAAAGCGTTGTGTGCGTATGATTGGAAAGAATTGGGGCACATCAACGCGCATTACCCATTGGTTATACACAGCGGTGATCAGACCTATTCTCACTTACGGATGTCTGGTTTGGTGGCCGACCATGGGGGTTAACTGCCGATATCAAACCCTTAACAAAGTACAAAGACTAGCGGCGCTAGGAACCACAGGAGCTGTTAGATCAACACCAACAGCGGGAATGGAAGCTCTACTGCACCTCATTCCCCTGAATGAGTACACGAGGTGTACGGCTGCCAAGAGTGCACTAAGGCACAGAGAGTCTGGCCTCTGCAAGCACAGTACCTTCGGTCATAATAGCATCGGTCATAATAGTCATAATAGTCCGGGTATCCTGGACTCTACGGATTACTGTATACCTCACCTGAATATGAATGTGAACTTCTCAGTTTTGATTCCTGAAAGGAGACTTTGGGATCTCGGCAGCGTCATAGACGAGCAAGAGGTCTCGGTTTACACGGATGGATCTAAGACTGGAGAAGGCACAGGGGCGGGAGTGTTCTCGGATAACCTTGACCTCCAAAGGAGCTACAAACTGCCTGATGAGAACAGTGTATTTCAAGCTGAGGTCTACGCCATAAGTGCGGCTGCAAGCTTGATAATGACGAGAGAACTACCCAGAACAAGGGTTTCAATCTACGTCGACAGTCAGGCGGCAATTAAGGCACTGGATTCATCGACGATCAAGTCAAAGACAGTGTCTAATTGCCGCAGAGCACTCAATCAACTCGGCCTCCAACATGCCGTTAGACTTTGCTGGGTCCCCGGGCACAGCAACATATATGGCAATGAGAGAGTTGACGACCTGGCAAAGCTAGGGACCGAAATGGCTATGGAGAGCGCGGATCGCTCGGTCGAAATGCCGATAGAATGCGCAAAAAGTATAATTGATAGGAAAGGGGTGAACAACATAAACATCCGTTGGCAAACAAGGAGCGATTGTGTAATCACAAGGTCGCTCTGGCCTAGATTTAATAGGAATAGAACCGACACCCTTCTTAGACTCAGCAGGACCTCCGTAAGGCTACTCACAGGCTTAATCACGGGGCACTATGGCCAGAAGGTGGGGCGCAGCCGCAAATGATTTTTGCCGCAGTTGTGGTGACGAGGAGGAGCCGGAGACCGTAAAACACTTACTCTGTGAGTGTCCAGCCCTACAAGCACGCCGATATGGGACGCTTGGGGCCAGATTTTATAGTGGCCTGACGGAGCTTGGCAACCACCCACTCGAGGATATGCTGAGCTTCGTCAACAAGTCGGGCTGATTCAAATAGGATCAGCTAGTTTGATGAAAGGTCTTATGAGTACCGAAGATATCACAATGGGCCTGTAGGCCTCCGAGTGTAGCGCTGTGCTCACGCCTGGGCGCGCGCGGTCTTCTCAACCTAACCTAACCTACTGTACAGGGGAAAATGATGCACCGTCAGTCGCACCTGTTTCCACACGGAACCCACGAACCTGCTTTTGTGCAATACTTTTTCTATTGTGTAGATACAGCTGCAGAAAAAAAGGCTACAAATTCAAAAACTATATTTGGTGTCAATTTAGACAAAGAGCTTTTAAAAGAACTAGATGAGATGCTACGATCTGAAAATAAACTCTGTTCGGCTTATATGATTGCTTTTGAAGTGTACAAACATGGCATAACAAATATGCGTATGACAGTTCTTTCAAACAGGGACAAGACAGCGACAACAATTTTAAATAGGACTACTCATGAAGGAAGGTTAAATGCACCGATTTTGAAAGATTGATGATCAACTCGCTTATCGCACCATTAAGCGAAAATTTGCGTCCAGGCGTGATGTGATCAATTACTATTTGCAACAACGCCGCAAAGATAATCATTTCCTTTTTGATACTGGAAAGCTGGGTCAGCAGTATTTAATAGATGAGTATTTATCATGTGAAATCTATCGTTTAAACTACGTGCGACTTCTTCACCAGAAAATGAGATCGGCTCAGAAAAGTTATGTTTTCGAATACCTCGAAAAAACCTATGCTGCAAAGAAAGTGAAACTAGGTAAACATATTCCTCTTCCATCCACTTTCATAGGAGGTCCTGCATATCAGGCGCATCTCTTCCATAACTGCTCTGCTCTTTTCACCGCCCTTGGTCGCCCCACATGGTTTATCACTTTTACCGGAAATTCAAACTGGCCTGAAATCAAAGACAACCTCTTGCTAGGACAGTCGCCATATGATAATAGTCCATTAATAGTACGGGTTTTCAAACAAAAGGCGGACTTATTCATGCGAGTCATTAAAGAAGGTGCAATGGGAGAAGTGGTAGCTTTCGCTTATCACATAGAGTTTCAAAAAAGAGGCATGCCACATTTGCATCTCCTTCTTTCAGCAAATATAAAAATAAACATAGCTGAAGAACTAGACCAATGGGTGTCGGCGCGTTTGCCACTAACACCGAACACAGGAGACTCAGATAGTGGGAAGAAACAGAAGTATTACGATCTGGTGACAAGGCATATGATTCACGGCCCATGTAAAACTCAAAGTGGTAGTGATCCTTGGCCATGCCGAAAAGACAAAATAAAAATGAAGTGCAAAGGAAAATGTTCTAAATGGTTTCCTAAAGATTTCTTACAGCAAAGCGTACTAAGTGGAGCAGGATATGGTGAACCAAAAAGACCGAATGATGGACGACAACATGTATTTCACTCACGAATCGCTACTAATCAGCATGTGGTCACACATAATCCATATCTTCTTATGCTGGTTGAATCGCACTGCAATGTTGAGTACATTAATTGTCCTGATTCTTCAATAATTTATCTTTTTAAGTATATTAATAAAGGATCCGACCAAGCAATAGTCGAAATGAGAGAAGAGCAAGCTAATGCAGCCTTCGCAAAGGACGAACCTTTGATTACACAGGCCAACACACATTTTGGTGCCGGCGATTTTTTAACTGTTCTTGGGTAATTTTTGGGTGGAGAATCCGAAATAGCCATCAGATTTTGTCTATCAGATCTAGTTTTTAAAATAGGAATTATTTACTGTTTTTTACCTCTATATATATTTTACGTTATAACTATGAGTATTGCCAGTAAAAAAAAACACATATATTAAATATTTATTATAAAAAGTAGATTAACATACATTCATACTGATATTAGTCACTATCACCTACAAATTTTCGTTTATGCGACTGTCTAGCATGGAGTTTACTGGGGCAGTCTCGCTGAAGGCTCCAACAGTAGTCGGCCATCATGTGGCTATCCCATCGTCCTTGATATCGATCTTCCATAGTTTTAATATCCTGATGGAATCTTTCTCCCTGTTCTTCACTACAGTCACCTAAATTTTCTGGAAACCGATCTAGGTGGTTGTGGAGGTAGTGAACTTTTATACTCATGTTACAACCGAGAATATGAAAATTTGAAAGCATAGTTTCCACTAATTCTATGTAATTGTCTGCTTTGTGATTTCCAAGAAAATTTTGAACTACTTGAACAAATGAACCCCAAGCGTTAGATTCAGTCTCATTCATTGATGTGGTGAACTGTGGATCTTTAATAAGTTGCCTTATTTGAGGACCATCAAATACACCAGCTTTTAGTTTTTCCGTGCTAATCCCAGGAAACTTACGTGACAAGTACCCAAAACAATTTCCACCTCGATCTAACGCTTTCACAAACTGCTTCATAAGCCCTAACTTGATATGCAAGGGTGGTAGTAAGATTTTTTCTCTCGTAACCAAAGGTTCATTCACTACGTTTTGTTTTCCTTGAACCATAGTATCTCTTAAAGGCCAATTTGTCTTAACCCAGTGCTGATCTTTAGCTCTGCTGTCCCAAAGACATACAAAACAGGGGTATTTTGTATATCCACTTTGCTGTCCAAGGAGAAAGTTCACCATTTTCAAATCAACACAAATTGCCCACTGATGTTCTTCGTATTTAATTTGTTTCAAAACTTGTGCTATTGTTTTATACTCCTCTTTCATGGTAGTAGAATGTCCAATAGGAATTGAGGCATATTTGTTACCGTTATGTAAAAGTACACATTTTAAACTACGTTTTGAACTGTCAATGAAAAGGCGCCACTCGTCTGAAGTATAATATGGCAAACCCATTTTTTCTAAGACTCCTTTTATATCGTTACAGAATACCAGCTTATTTTTCTGAGTGAAAAAAGGCAGCAGATCCTTTTCTCTCTTACGATAAAATGTAACATTAGTGCCTGGATAAAGAAGGTTCTTTTCTTTTAATCTGGATGCCAGTAATTCAGCACACTCCTTTGAGAGGTATAGGTCTCTCATGAGATCGTTCAGTTCTTGTTGATTAAAACACTGAGGAGTTGTTAAATCTGCTTCAAATTCACTGTCGTTTTCTACTTCATCAGACGTTGATGTTTCCGTATTATCTTCCGGGATTTCAGGGAGAGTGCTGAAGGTTGGAACGGGTATTTCATTAGAGTGCGGTACAGGTCTTCTTGCAGAATCTAGATCAGGATATGTCCATTTATGTCGATTGTTCCTATTTATGCCTTTAATATTAACGAGACAAAAATAGCAGTCATCATAATGGTTACGTGGTTCCCTCCAAACCATTGGTACACCAAATTTCAGGCACTTTTTGTTTCCAATTGTCCACTGTCGCAAATGTTCAACACATGTTTTACACACCACATGTGGAGCCCAAGATTTATCTGGATCTCCCAAATGAACGCCAAAATAGGCAAGATAAGACCTTTTCACAAATTCAGAAATAGTTTTTCTACTTTCTTTCACCGTGTATTCGCCACATACATAACAAAAAACATCTGGATGGTTTACACAGCTACGCCTGCTTGTGGATGCCATTGTTTTAGTTTTAACACAATAAAACGACGAAAATGTACACAAAATTATGACACAACTTTATTTGCCAAAACTACACAATAGACTAAGTCGAGAAGGATAAAGGTAGACTACAGGTACTATGTTTCCAACACCAATTAGTCGGGGTTGAGCAGGTATGGGGAGATCGGATCATGGGGAATTCCAAATATACAATAGGTAATAAAATTCATAGAATTAAGTAATGCGGGTTAACCAGTTCTAGGAATATTTGTTGACGGACACTTTCAGGTATATTTGGCTGATTAGATCCTAGTTTTAAGTACCAAATTTCTATTACGAAGTATATCTGCTTGCCATATTTCCATAATATCATAGTTTAAAGAGTTATAGTTAGAAATTTTTTCTTGAAGAAGAGTAAATTATGGTCTGTTTCATTTGCTTTGTAAAGACATGAATTGCTTTTGTGTGAGAAATGCAAAATTGAATAATGTTGAAAAATGCACGAACAAATATTCACGAACTGAGCTGAAGACTTTTAAACGTCAAACGAACTAGTTCAATGGGCTACATGAGGTGCGCGGCAAGCGGAAATTTTTAGAACAAATTCCAGGGTTGGAGAAACATTTACCACGAAAATATATTCAGCTTTTTGTATAAAAAGTACGTTTAATGAAAAATTTGAATGAATTTTAATTGTACATAATTTATCAAACTTTTTATCTCAATAATAATACAGTCTAAAAGATTTTTGCGTATTTTTAACTGTGTCAAAGGTAAATTTTTTTTACATTTTTAATATTTTTATGCAAATTAATTATCTTTTAGTACATTGTTGTGCGACCCTAATTTTATACTTTTAACATGTTCGTGACGTCATCCTATCTATTCAATGGGATAGACGGGCAGAACTATAAATGTCTATCGCTGTGTCCTGCTTCCTCTACATTGGTTTATGGACAAACCCGAGAGTGCAACTTCTATTTACATAGTATATATTTTTCTATGGTATTACACAAAAGGTGTGTCAAGGCCAGTGGGAAGATCTTGGCCGTGGGACGGATATCGAGATTCGACCATGAGACAGATATCCGACCCGTGGGTTCGATCGTCAACATAAAATTTCAGCAGCCACTGCGGATTCCCGCTGACTCGACATATGACCAGGCAACGTGACAAAGATTTCCTCAGGTATAGTCAAAAGTTCGTTGTTAGTTGTCAGTCAAACAAGGCAACTCGTTCGATAAAGACTGAAAAGCGGGAAAGGTTTTTTCAGTTAAGTTTGTTGTGAGCAATCTAAGTGAATAAATATAGTAAATATATAGTATTGTGTTTTTTTTTGTTAGCTCGTATCGCAACAGGTGTATCAAATCCGTCTTGGTTTGATAAGAAAACAAGAAATCTTAGAACACTAAAGAATCCTATAATATAATACGAGGAATGTCTGTCTGTCTGTCTACACAAACGATCTCGAAAACCCGCCTAACGATTTTCACGAAACTTGGGGGTTAGGGATTTTCGGGGACAAGAAATCGATCTAGATAGGTCTCACCCTACGAATAAGAATGACAGGAAGACAGAATCTGCACATATACAGTGTCCGTGAGTGAAGCATTTTTTCTGAATAGCACCCAAAGAGATTTCTGATTTATCCCCCAAAGAGATTTTACTGTCGAAAAGTCACATTTTTTCACATTTTCACAGCATGTCACGTCATTTTATGTTTTTATCATTAATAAGCGGTGAGTTTTGCATCGAAATTAATTTAGTTTGCGCGAATTAAGTCAGTAAATTAAACAAAATTCGATGAAAACCGAAACGTCTACGAAAAAACATTTATGATAATTCCTACAAATTCACGCACTCGCGAAACTTCGTTTTGCTTTTAATAAAGTTTTGCTACACGCCCAAAACAAATTTTATCATCAAAGTTATGTAAAATGTTGTTTTTTCGTCAGCATACGCGAAATTAATTTTTAATCGTAACACTTAATGGCGCACCATTAAACAACAAAAACAAGAAGAAGAGCGATCTGTCGAAAAACACCAGTGGTGTGTCAAAGCAAATGAATTGCTTTATCTAAGGTTTTCTAAATTTGAACATTTTTCCCTACGTCACTACATTAAACTTAATGGTGTTCGTTGTTACTCACACCAACAAGAAAAATGCTTCAATTTTTTGGCTTTATCTGTCTTCCTGTCATTCTTATTCGTAGGTTTCACCCCTGAGAAAATTCCCCTTCGATACCCCTCGCCTGTTATCTTCGAATTGGGTGGTCCGATCTTAATGAAACTTTACAGTATCACTAAGGTGGCTAAGGGCTTTCGATTTTTTCACTACAAACCTGACTTTTCCCTCCCCTCGATAACCCTCACCTGGTGTCTCAAAACAACGTTTCAAAAATCGGTGACAGCGATTACTCAATGACCACTCAATCGATTTCTATGATATTTTGTTATCGCGCGTTAGTTTTAGTTCTAGCTTTCTAGGTCGGGATTTTTAAAACTCTCGAAAAGCTCTGTAAAGATAATGTGAATTTAGTTTTTCCCCAAAAATCAGCAAAAGTAGGATTTTGAAGTCGCCAAGCATGGCTCGGTCTTCCTGGTACTAGAGCTTATAAAAAGTGGAGAAAACTCGACAACACGAGTATTATATTTTATATAATAGTATGCGTCGCGATCTTAAAACATATATTTAACTACGTTATCAAGCTTATCTTTCTGAAATTTAACAAGAATTCAAGCATAATCCTAAAAAAAATTCTGATCTCACATAAATTCAATAAATGGGTCTGACAGCTACCCAAGCTACTTCTCCTTTGGTGATATCTAATTTGTTCGCTACATTTTTACAAACCACATCAAACATTAACAAAATCGACTTTGATAATTTTACATATCTTGACTCTAGGGCTAAAGTGTTTATCCCTAGTTTACATATTGACGAACAGCACGTTTTGCAGTGTGTCGAAAAACTTGACGATAATTGTTCTTTTCGACTAGATGGTGTTCCCCCTATTTTTTTAAATTGTGCACTTATTCAAGTTATCGTTGAACACTGCAACTTTTCCGAATTTCTGCAAAAATTCATATATTATTCCATTACATAAGACTGACAACAAAACTAATGTAGAAAATTATCGGTGTATTGCAAAACTTATTCTACACCGAAATTGTTTGAGTGCATAATAAATGTAGATCTATATGTTTACTGTCGCAACATTATATCTGACCATCACCACGGTTTCGTCAAAAAACGATCTACTTCGACTAATTTGTGTGAGTTTACAAATTATGTTTTTTCTGCATTCTAAAACTCCTCTCAAGTAGATACTATTTATACTGACTTTTCCAAAACATTTGATAAAATTTATCATAATCTTATGAACTTCGTGTTCTGGGATTCCCAGAGAAAATATTATTGTGGATGTTTTATTATTTAACTAGACGTTCGCAATACATGCAATTTCGATCCGAGATATCTGATATAATATATATCGATTCTGGTGTCCCGCAAGGTAGCCATATTGGACCTTTTTTATTTATTTTGTTTGTAAATGATGTCAATTCTGTCTTAAATTATTCATGAGTTTTAATGTTTGCTGTCGACTTTAAAATTTATAAGGAAATAACTAATGCTTCTCTTTTGCAACTTGACATAAAAATTTTTTTTGTCTGATGCAATAAAAATTTGTTAACTTTAAATTTAACGGAGTGCAATATTATTTCCTAATTCTCGAAAACAAACACCTATAATTTTTGACTACAGTATGATTGTTACAACTTTGTCAGTTTTATCAAACACCTTGGTTTAGTGTTAGATAGTAAGCTTACATTTGATCTTCATCGGGAGTTCGTAATAAAAAAGTATAACAGTTATGTGAGACCAATTTTGGGATATGCATGTGTTGTTTGGTCACATTTAGTATCAGTCATGTTCGTAGACTTGAGTCTGTTCAGAAAAGATTTGTAAAATTCGCATTGAGACGTCTGCCATGGAGGAATCATTATAACCTTCCGCCGAAAAAAAAGGCTTTTTGTAACTTTATTTGCAATGACTTTTGAAGAGACGAGAGATAATTCAAAGTTTGTATATTTTTAAAATTTTAACTAACGAAACTCACTCTCCGAACATTCTTTCAATACTCATCTATATATAGGGGAGACTGGGGTGTTGTGGACTACGGGGAATTGTGGACCAGCGTCATATTTTTTTATCCTAGTAGTGGTTGGTAGCTGCAGGTAGCTGCTGTTTGCCTCATGTTAAGCTAATTTTCCTAACAGTACTCGACTTGTGTATACGCACTATCACCTCGCTTCGATAGCAAATAGAAAAGTGATACTTCGAAAAAAAAATTTCACTTTATGTTTCGTTTAATGTGACCAGATTTTTCAAGAACCAACTCAGGTAAATATGTTCATAATATTCGCGGAGCCTTAAGCATTCGACACAGACAAGAAATTTTGCATGAAATTTGCATTGTGTTACTAATAGCTGCCATATTGTAAAACATAACAAAAGCTATAATTGCCAATCTGGCAATTATTGAAAACCCGTATGGTGATATTCGTATCAAAATTCGAACAGTTGTACCAAAATTCCACTTTGAAGTCAAACTTTCCAATAAGATTTTTTTAAATTTATTCCAATCGGATTTTGATGTATGGGAGTTTTATGTAGAATCATATCGTAAATAACTTTTGTTCTTGGACTTTTTTGATAAAATGCACCGTTTTTGAGATATTCACAAAAAACGTTTTCGTTCGTATGGTCCATTTTTGCCCATGAACGAACTTAGCCTCGCATTTTACGAAAAACGGATCCACGCAAAATTTCAAGTCTCTAGCTCAATCCGTGCGCCCGCAATCCGCGCCACAGACGGACGGACGGACAGACAGACAGACGGACAGACAGACGGACGGACATGCAAAATTCAATTTTTTTTATCATTCTAAACACACTGGTGTAATTCATTTTTGTGTGTGATGACGGGATCTTGGCGTTACAAACGGTAAGGCAAAGTTAATATACCCTTTGGTTCCACCATACGGGTATAAAAAGAGGGTTCGGGGAATTGTGGACCACTTTTGTCGGGGAATTATGGACCACTCAGTTCTTGACATTTGACAAGCAAACTTCGTGTATTTGATGCATATAAGTGTTTTTTCATGCAAAAACACAGCATTAGATTTTCGGCAATCATGCTAATATATAAAAAAAAAAATTAAAAACATAACAAAAGCTATAATTGCCAATCTGGCAATTATTGAAAACCCGTATGGTGATATTCATATCAAAATTCGAACAGTTATACCAAAATTCCACTTTGAAGTCAAATTTCCCAATAAGATTTTTTAAAATTATTCCAATTGGATTTTGGTGTATGGGAGTTTTATGTAGAATTATATCCTAAATAACTTTTGTTCTTGCACTTTTTTGATAAGATGCACCGTTTTTGAGATATTCGCAAAAAACGTTTCCGTTCGTATGGGGGGTACCCCCCCTAATGGTCCATTTTTGCCCATTAACGAACTTAGCCTCGCATTTTACGAAAAACGGATCTGTGCAAAATTTCAAGTCTCTAGCTCAATCCGTGCGCCCGCAATCCGCGCCACAGACAGACGGACAGACAGACAGACGGACAGACAGACGGACAGACAGACGGACAGACAGACAGACGGACGGACATGCAGAAATTAAATATGGTTATCATTCTAAACACACTAGTGTAATTCATTTTTTTGTGCGATGACGGGATCTTGGCGTTACAAACGGTAAGGCAAAGTTAATATACCCTTTGGTTTCACCATACGGGTATAAAAAAGCTTGTATTAAAAAAGAATGCACTAAAAAGAAAAAAATAATTTTCTGCACGCTGTGTATCACAAATATAAAAGCTTTTTAAAAGCGAGATAAATTTTTATTTTATTGTTTTATGCTTTATCTCGCTTTTTAAAAGCTTTTATATTTGTGATACACAGCGTCCAGAAAATTATTTTATTCTTTTTAGTGCATTCTTTTTTAATAAAAGCTTTTTTTTAAAAAAAATTTTATTTTTTTTATTTTGTTCTTTTTAGTCTTCGAATATATATCCTTACATTTGAGATGTCCTTACAGGCTTTTTAACTTGAGAATCGTATTCAGCGAGCCCAAAAACCCCCAGAATAGATTTTTTCCGGAAAATTTGGAGAAAAGGATAATCACGTTATCCTTACAGGACCTTCCGTTATCCTTACAGACTTTTGAATGACAGATTCGGATTCAGCGACCCCAAAAACCCCCAGAATAGATTTTTTTCCGGAAAATTTGGAGAAAAGGATAATCACGTTATCCTTACAGGACCTTCCGTTATCCTTACAAGGGCGAAGTAGTGAAAATATTGTATTGTCATCGGACTTATATAAGTGTGCAAAATTTCAAGTCAATCGGACAAGTGGAAGTGGGTCAAAATTGGGTTGCAAGATTTGATCTGACAGACAAACAGACACCAAGGCAAGCTAAATAAAAGCTTTTAAAAATGAGTTGGTGTCTGTCTGTCTGTTCCTCTTTCACGCAAAAACGGCTGAACCGATTGACTTGAAATTTAGCATGAGTGTCTGTGGTAGTTCTGGTTCCAACATAGGCATACGGAAAAGTAGCGCGAGGGATGGGGGGGGGGGCAAGGGGAGGGGGTAAAATAATTTTGAAACTTAGGTTTTGCGCTATGTTACTCTTTCGCGGGGAAACTACTGAACCGATTGGCCTGAAATTTGGCATAGATGTTCGTCGGGGGTCCAGCCCCAACATAGACCCATTAAAAAGTTTTTAAGTTCTTTCCGGTTTTCTTCGTATTCTAAAACTTAGACAAAAAGCTTAACCCAGCAACGACTGGTATGCAAGCTAGTTTCTAATATTTTTTTGGTACGATAATAATTTTCAAATGCAAGTATACAATGTTGATGTTAGGTTCTTTTCTGTAGAGAATTTCGGTTACATTTACTTACCTTTTTCAGCCACAATACCGCGTTATTATGCTAAAAAGGAGAAATCAATTGATTTCGACAATATTTTGGAGGCGATGAAGCAGGTGAAAATTCACAAGATCTCACTTCGGCAAGTTTCAACGGCGTTCAAAATTCCAAAAAACGAATTTGATGCGCTATATCGCGAGTTTTGATAAGGCGAAGATCGACGTTGCTACTGCTGATGTGGATGTAATGAAGAATTTATTGAATGTAATGACGAAAACGGCCGTTTTGACATCGCCAGAGGTTGTAAATGAGCTTCGTGAGAAGACTGATAAGAAGCGAAAGAGATTGGAGAAGAAAGGCGGTAAACCATTATCGAAAAAGCAAAAACATCGTGGCAAATCGAAGACACCACAGAAGAAACAACCATCTTCAACCGATTGTGAGGTGGAAAATAATAAAAAAAAATTTTAAAAAAAAGCTTTTATTAAAAAAGAATGCACTAAAAGAAAAAAATAATTTTCTGGACGCTGTGTATCACAAATATAAAAGCTTTTTAAAAGCGAGATAAATTTTTATTTTATTGTTTTATGCTTTATCTCGCTTTTTAAAAGCTTTTATATTTGTGATACACAGCGTCCAGAAAATTATTTTTTTCTTTTTAGTGCATTCTTTTTTAATAAAAGTTTTTTTTTAATTTATTTTTTTTATTTTTTTTATTCTGTTCTTTTTAGTCTTCGAATATATATCCTTACATTTGAGATGTCCTTACAGGCTTTTTAACTTGAGAATCGTATTCAGCGACCCCAAAAACCCCCAGAATAGATTTTTTCCGGAAAATTTGGAGAAAATGATAATCACGTTATCCTTACAGGACCTTCCGTTATCCTTACTGACTTTTTAATGACAGATTCGGATTCAGCGACCCCAAAAACCCCCAGAATAGATTTTTTTCCGGAAAATTTGGAGAAAAGGATAATCACGTTATCCTTACAGGACCTTCGTTATCCTTACAAGGACGAAGTAGTGAAAATATTGTATTGTCATCGGACTTATATTAGTGTGCAAAATTTCAAGTCAATCGGACAAGTGGAAGTGGGTCAAAATTGGGTTGCAAGATTTGATCTGACAGACAAACAGACAGACACGAAGGCAAGCTAAATAAAAGCTTTTAAAAAGACATCGGTTTTTGCATAATTTGTAAGAAAAATATGCCAAAAAAAATGAACCGCCGAAATACCATCCATTGCAACGTGTGCGATCGAGCGGTTCACTTGGGATGCTCCGGAATGACTGCAAGTTACTGGACTTGCGAACATTGCGTTTCGGACTGATTTTCATTGTAATTTTTCACTTAATTTCACTTTGTATAATAAATATATGAAACAAAAGAAAAAGTTTGTCCATTTTTAATCGATTTACAAAGTGGTCCACAATACCCCGAGATTTTTCAAGATCGCAAAAACGCCAATTTTGCGCCAACTGATATAACTTGTATAATTTAATACAATTTGACCGAACAGCTGTGACCCAAAGAGAGGTTATTTATCGTACTACAAATTCAAGCTTTGAAATTTTCAGAAAATGTTTTTTTTTGCGAGTTTTTAGCCAAAATGAAAATGCGGTCCAGAACACCTCAGTCTCCCCTATAAAAATGGATGTTTGTTTGTCTGTCTGTTTGTTTGAGATTGCAAAACTCAAAAACTACTGGACCGATTTTTACGCGGTTTTTTGCAAAATGATCTGCGATGCCAGGAGCAGGTTTTTAGCTATGTTAGATTTTCAACATTCGAAACGGAAGGTCCTGTAAGGATAACGAAAATATCCTTTTTCCCATTTTTCCCCGGAAAAACTGGTATTATAGGGTTATTGGGGTCGCTGATCATGGCTCTGCTGTTGAAATTTTAAAATTCGGAACGGAAGGTCCTTTAAGGATTTCCCGGGAAAATCGGCATAAGGGGGTTTCCTGATTGCGAATTCGGTGTTAGATTTTTAAAGTTCTAAATGGAGATCCTGAAAGGATAACACAAATATCCTATTTCCCATTTTTCTCTGGAAAAATTGGCATTATGGGGTTTTTGGTGTCGCTGACCACGAATCCGGTATTAGATTTGCAAAATTCTAAATGGAGGAAGTTCCTGAAAGGATAACGCAAATATCCTTTTTCCCATTATTCCCCGAAAAAATTGGCATTGTTTGGTATCGCTAATCACGAATCCGATATTAGATTTTCAAAATTCGAAACGAAGGGTCCTGTAAGGATAACGCAAATATCCTTTTTCCAGTTTTTCCTGGGAAAAATCGGCATTAGGGTGTTTTTGGGGTCGCTGATCGCGAATCCGGTGTTCGATTTTTCAAATGCTAAACGGAAGGTCCTAGAAGGATAACGGAAATGTCCTTTTTCCAATTTTTCTCGCAAAAACAGGCCTTGGAAGGTTTTCAGGGTTGCTTATCACGAATCTGGAGTTGGAATTTAAAAATTCGAAACGGAAGATCCTGTGTGACACCTGTTTTGTGGGTGAATTTAAAGGGTGAATTTAAAAACGTTTTAGTTATTATTTCAATTATTTATTATATTTTTCCTCTATTAATCACAATGAATCGGCTTACACTATGTTTCCAAATTTCTAACAATGTTAATTTTCTCTTTTATTATTATACACACAACTTTGTTTAGCATGTATAGACAAAAACGAATTTCAGTTATATTAATTTTTAATTTCTGATTTTAACTTGACTTCCGATCACTTCAACTGCCTAACCGTAACCCTTTTCTTCATTTATTTTTGGTCCACTTCAATTCTCAATTTCCACTTATTTCCTTAACTACTAAACTCCAACTCACTTTCTCTAACTCTGGACTTCAACTCCTTTCCTCTAACTCTTGCAAAAACTGTTCACTAACTGCCTCCTTCACCGTTCTTCACTTGCTTTTATCACATTCCTGACCTGGTCAATCTTTGTCGTTCAGACAATTTCCTAATTCACCTACATTGTGAAATTGCAATGTAGGAAAAAACTTCAATTCAAAGGTGAATTGTGAAATCATTTAATTCGTATTTGCACTGGTCGGGGGCCCTCAGAATTATTTGGAAGAATCAGCATTTTGACCGGATTGGTGAAGTTGTTTATGGATTAAGAATGACATACAATTGTTGTGAAAACAATACAATTGTTGTGAAATAGGATCGCGCTTGTCGGGTGCCTTCAATAAACGTATTTTGTACGTTTGGGGTTTATTGAGTTGTACGTTGAAGTATTATTATGAAATATGAGGTCGTGCCTTTGATAAACGTATTTTGAACGTTTTGGGTTCATTGGTTTGTATGGCGGAAGTATTATTATGATGAAATGTAAGGTTTATGGTGGGTACAAAGTACAGTGACCGGAGTGCACTTTTGCATATTTGATTGTAAAGTTTTATTGAATAAATGGAATGGTCTGACCAAAGTACAATGACCAGAGTGCATTGGTTAATTTGATTATCCATGATTTGGTATTTTTCATGGGTCAATGTTCTGATTTGGAACTTTGTACCGTTTGCTTTAACTAAAGTGATGGATTGCATTAGGTTTGGAAAAAGTCGAAACGCAATTCATCACATTCCTTACCCCCTGGAGAAAGAAAAATGTAATTTTTCGAAATGTCATCAGAAATGTGTATCTCTTTTTGTTCCTGTTTTTTTTTCTAAATCTTAAATTTTAATTGATTTATTTTTTTTTCTTTTTTTTTTAAGATCTTAATCTATGTATTATGTTTTGTTTATGGTGCTGTTGTTAATATATTATGTTGAATTCGTTTTTTTTTTCTTTATTTTAATTGTTTTGCTGTTGCGCTTATATAAATTTAATATATATATAATTTTCTTTTTCTTTGACATTTAATGAAAATTTATTTTTTCTGAACCTTAACATATTATTAACATATTATTTTTCCTAAACCTATATTTTATTAGGTTCATTTCGTTTTTTTTTTTTTAATATTTTACCATATATTGATACAAAATTCCGTTTTTTTTTTATTCAAAATTCAATTATTTTTAAATGGATCAGTATATTTTAGTCTAAAACTTTCAAAAAATAAAAAGCGAATGAAAAATTTCCAGTTATTGTCATCTTCCATCCGGCGGAAATGGATTTCAAAATTTTAAACCTAATTTTGGTGTTTACCTCGAATAATATATTCTTTCAGTCGATTATTATGGATGCGAACAAGTTTGTTGCGAATTTTGAGAACTGAGTTCACAGTGCTAGGGGTACTCATAAAGTGAAACGAGTTTTAGTAAAAATTTAGGAGTGGGTAGGAGGTAAGTGGAGTGGCTTAGCTTAATGTAAATTTATTCCTTCCTGTGGAAGTTGTTAGGGATTGTCCCGACTACGGAAGGGTTTTAATCGGTTATTATGTATACGAATTAGTTTATTCCGAATCTTAATAGTTGAATTCACAGAACTGGGGGTTTCTTTTATTTCGTAAGGCCCTAGCCAAATTGGACTTAATTTATTTTTACGACTTTCGTTTTTAAGCAGAACCCAATCTCCGACTTGGAAACTTTTGTTGACGGAATTTTTGTCATAATAGGTTTTGCTTTTCATTTTGCTCGCCAATAGATTTTCTCTAGCATTTTTGTGTACCTTTTGCAGTTTGTATTTTAAGAGGTGGTAGTAATTTTCGTCGTTATACAAGGGTTCCGGCTCTCTTTTCACGCCCGTAGGAAGTTCAGCGGAAAAACCGCACAATAAGTCCATTGGAGTTAATTTGGTTGAAGCATGTATGGTGTGGTTATGGACGTGTACTGCTTCCCTGATCCATTCATCCCAAGTAGTTGGATATTCATTTACGAAATTTCGTAGGTATTCCGCCAGGGGTCTATGGGACCGTTCAAGTGCTCCATTAGTTTGAGGATGGTAGGCTGTTGTTTGTAACTTTCGTATTTTCAACAGTTTACACAATTTCTTGAATACGTCGCTCAAAAAATTGGTTCCTTGATCAGTGACCAATTTCTTGGGTATTCTATACCGTGTAATAATTTGTTCATAGAAAGCTTTAGCCACTGTTTCGGCCTCACAATTTTCTATTGCAACACAATCGAAAAATCGGGTTAGGTCATCCTGGAACGTGAGAAGATATTTATTTCCCCTATTGGTTACTGGAAGTGGACCGACTATATCTAGGTATACTTTGTCAAAAGGAAGTAGTGCCGTGTCCGTAATGACCATTGGCATGCGCGTGTAGCGGGAATATTTATTTGTTTGACAAAGAGGACAACTTTTGACTAAATTTTCAATGTCTTTCACCATATTTTTCCACCGATAATGGCGTCTTATTCGGTGGTAAGTCTTAAAGACACCTTGGTGACCACCTAATGGACTATTATGGTAGGTCATGAGTACAGATTCTATTTCTTTTCGGTCAATTAATTGCTGAATATTTTTTGTGGAAATAACTGGGTCAATAGAATCGTGTTCGGTTTCACAATTATTACCTTGTTTGCTTTTTCATGAAGTTGCATTTCATCGTTTTCAGGTGCATTGTCTTCCTGTAATTGCTGAATTGCCGTTTTATCATTCGAGTTAATTGTTGTTGTACTCTCACTTTGATTTGGGTTTCCTATCTGTTGTTTATTGTGTTTACTTTGGCTTCGACTTACAACTTGTACTCGTTGATGATTGTTTGTTAAATCGTTTACTTTATTCCTCACCTCTTGTTCTTCAGTTTTAGCCATACCGCTGTGCTTTGGTAAATTTTCATGGATTAACTTTTTAGGGCTTTCGTCAAACATTGTGTCTTGGGGGTTTTGTTGTTGTTGGAGCGAGTTATTTGGGTTTTTCGTATAATCAAGTGAAGGTATTCTACTCAGCGCATCTGCTGCAGTATTTAATTTCCCTGCCTTATATTGAATCTCGTAGTCATAATCAGATAGGTTATGACGAAAACGAGTCAGTCGTGTTGTGGTGTCCTTGACATTGAACACTCCTTTTAAAGGCCTATGGTCGGAGTAAACGATGAATTTACGTCCTAGTAAATAACATCGAAAATGTTTTGTAGCCCAAACTATTGCCAGCAATTCTTTCTCTATTGTTGAATATCGGCGTTCAGCCTCATTCAAGGTTCGGCTGGCGTATGCTACTGGTCTATCGTCCTGCGACAGTATTGCTCCAAGTGCTTCTCCACTAGCATCTGTGGTTAACCCAAATGGTTTAGAAAAATCTGGATATACCAGAAGAGGTGAGATGTTAAGGCTTCTTTTAGTGTTTCGAATGCCTTTTCACATGATTCATTCCACGCAAATTTACTACCCTTTCGAAGTAATTTCGTAAGAGGTAAGGCCTTTTGGGCAAAATCTTCAATAAATTTTCTATAATAATTAGCAAGCCCTAAGAAACTTTGAATTTTTCGAATGGTTTTTGGTCGTGGGAAATTTTTTACACAAACAATATTTTGAGGATCGGGTAGGGTGCATTGGTGTCCTAAATAGATTACTTCCTTTTTTAGAAAGTGGCACTTTTCGGGTTGGAGTTTGAAATTATGGATTCTGAGGCGTTCGAAAATATCTATTAATTTTTGGTTATGGTTATCTAGGGTTTTCCCGTAAATGACCAAGTCATCGATGTATATGAAACACTTTATTCCTTGTAACCCTATCAAGGCGTGATTCATAGCCCTTTGGAATGTGGCAGGAGCCGATTTTAATCCAAACGGCATCCTGGTAAATTCGAAATGACCAAACGGAGTGTTAAACGCTGTTTTTTCTTGATCCTTGGGTTCTACCCATATTTGATGATAGCCGCTAGCTAAGTCCAGTGTGGTGAAGTAAGTAGAATTTCCCAACTGGTCCAGAATCTCCTCGATTCTAGGCAGTGGAAAAGCGTCTCCAATAGTGACGTCATTCAGTTTCCTGAAATCCACCACTACTTTCCACTTCTTTTCGCCGTTTGCTCCCGCTTTCTTAGGTACTACTAAGAGAGGGGAGTTCCAGGGACTTTTACTAGGCTGAACGATTCCTTCATCCACCATTTTCTGAACCTGTTCGTTGATGACCTTCCTGTGGGTTTCGGCCAGACGATAGTTTTTTAGGTTCAGTGCTCCTTGACCTTGGATAATGGGTATTTTATGGGTTAGCACGTTAGAATGGGTTAATTTATCATTGGGAAGATGAAAAAGATCATGAAATTGCGAACAAATGTTTATTATAGACTGGCGTTCTTCGTGATTTGCCTCTGGATCCATTTGTATTGATTCGATAATTTCCCGAATCCTTTTATATGGAGGAGTTTTAAAAACGTTAGTCTGGCTTAAATTTTCTTGACATGAGAAAATTTTAAACTTTTTTGCTTTAACAATTTTTAGGGGTATGTTATTCAAAGTGATTTGGTGCGTATTTGAATTTAGGATGCTAATTGTAATTTTTCCATTTAGGGGCCGAACTAGGGTGTTAGCTACATACACTCCATTGGCAATTTCTCTGGACATACAAATAAGATCTTCATTCCCGATTTGGATTGGTATTTCGATCACCTGTTCCATACGTGGGGGTATTATTTTATTAGGTTAGCTGGGTAATCATAAAATTTTTGAGAGAATTTTAGTTTTTCGGGGGTAATACAGGTTATATTTTTTGGTTAAATTAATGTCCGTATGTGCGGTTTTGTTTTCCGCTGACGGCTTAAAAATTTGAATATTGAGTTCCTTTTCTATTGTTTTGCACAAGTTTCTAACATCATCGATAGTTTTGATAGAATTCCCTGTTTGGTTGGAGGGAAAGTTAGTTGTTTGGTTTTGAGTTGTTTTTTGTGGTTTGTTCAGATTATTTGTAGATTTAGTTGATGAGCTAGTAGTGCTTTTTATTGGAACTGATTCAAATGGGTTTTGTTTTGACCATGCTACCTCCCCGAGTCGTCCTGTACGACTGAGTTGTGAAATTTTCGCTATCTCGGCGTAAGATTCGGATGATTGGGCCACGTCATTATTTGCACGTGGATCCGAACCTACGGTAGATAGATCACAAGTGACTATGTTATTCCATGTACCTGACCTTGATAATACCTTCTGAGTCGTGATCTCAGATTTGGCTGTTTTGTTCAAGGGGTCATTGGAATTTTGTAACTGATTCACTTGTAGTGATTTCGGATTTTCAGAAGTATTATTAATTGGTTTGTGAATATCGACCTGTCCGTTTTCAGTATGAGCTTTCGATTTTTGAGCAAACCCTTCTTTGAGCTTGGATTCGAATTTGCAATTGTTTGAGCTAGAGTCGTTCCATTGTTATATCGACCTGCCCTTAACCTTCATAGGGTCTTGTGGTCATTTTCGACCAAAAGCATTATGTTTGGCATCATAACTTCTATAATTTTAAATATTTTAAGTAGATATTTAAAATCTGTGCTTCTTTATCTCAAATACACCTTATTCAATGAATAAAATAAAAAAAGTTATGTCAGATTTTTGTGTATAAAAAAACCCACATTGAAGGCCCTTTGGTCGAAAATGACCATAATCAGGTTTCAACATTTTTTAAAAATAGTATCCCCTGATATTTTCTGTAATATTCTTGAAAGCATCAAATTTAGTCATTACTATTGAAATTTCAAAAAGTGAATTCTTTCTAATATTATTTTACACTGCGTTTCTCTCACGGTTATATCAAGATAATAAATATTTTTTACTTATTTTGTTGAATGAAGAAAACAATTACTTTATCGAAAAATATAGCTTGAATTTGAAAAATGTGTAATCAAAATTTGACGAATTTTGAAATTGAAGACTTGAATATGATGAGCGACGAAGAAGAAGAGGTCTTCGAAATTGAAGACAATCGTGCCTATTCTGGAATCCGAAATAGCGTTAAGTTTGTTCGATTTCACCTCAATTTGTATTCTTGATCCGCTGCGTCTCACTTCTGTTCGATTCACTATGATCAAGTAACGTTTTGTGGGTAGAATTACAAGTTGCAAATTTCAGAATAGCAGAATACCAATTGAGTTTCGACTCGAATCGACTGAGTTTGGTTTTACGTGTTAACTTCGAATTCCAGAATAGCCATGAATATATCAGAAAATGATAAATATTTCTCGTCAGATGATGATGAAGTTTTTGAGTATGACCCCAATTGACCAATGTTGGAATTTTTGTACCGTGTCCAAATGTACCACGCAATTTTCCTTTATAAAGTTTAAGAATATTTGTGGGAACATTTGGAATTATGGACCTTATGGTACAAAAATTACCATTTTCACAGGGAAAAAATCATGGATTTCCAGTCAAAATTCCATAAATCGTACCTTCGGTACTTGGTACAAGGTGATTGGAAATCCAATTGGTTTTCCAACCAATTTGGTCAATTGGGACGATGATCATGAAACCTTGTTGTCAAAAGATAAATTAATTCTGTGGCAATCAGAGCCATTTCAAGGAACAAAAAAAAGTTTTTTTTACACATTTTTTAGAAGAATGAAATATGTCCCTTATTTTTTTTCTATACTAGCAGACCCTACGTTCCCAGCTTAAAGTTTTTTGTATAAATTTTAGAATGCCAAAAAACTATAAATAACTTAAAAGCTTTTTAAAAAACCTTACACGACCTTCTGTTTCGAGTTTTGAAAATTTAATACAGGATTTATGATCAGCGACCCCTAAAACCCCAAATTGCCATTTTTCCTGGAAAAAATGGAAAAAAGGATATTTGCGTTATCCTTGCAGGACCTTCCATTTCGAATTTTGAAATTCCAACACCAGATTTGTGATCAGCGATCCCAAAAACCACATAATGCCAATTTTTCCGGGAGAAAATGATAAAAAGGATATTTGCGTTATCCTTACAGGACCTTCCATTTCGAATAGCTAAAAACCGGCTCCTGGCAACCCAGATCATTTTACAAAAAACCGCGTAAAAATCGGTCCAGTAGTTTTTGAGTTTTGTAACTTCAAACCAACCAACCAACAAACTTCCATTTTTTTATATATATAGATAAAAATGAACTATTATTTTCTTTTTGTTAACAAAATACTTTTGTTTTTATTTTGTAATTTTAAGATACTGAAATACAAATATTAAATATTGTAGAAAACATACTTATCAAGAACTTTTCATCGATAAACTACGCATTGGTCGAAAATGACCATTAAGATACTTATGGTTCAACCACAGTGAAGGCGGCAAGCGGCAGCGGCGGGCGGCATTTTTTTTTTGCACTAATGTAGCGCAACGAGAGCTGCTACAATACAGCGGCAACGGCAGTGCACTTTTTCCGTCGCCGCCGAGTTTGAATCCAAGTCAAACTTGCCGCCGCCACCCAAAAAGTTTTATGAAAACCACCACATCCGGCCCCACATTCTATGCCGATTTTTCTTCGTTGTTTTGTGACAACCACCACATTCGGCGCTACATTCTATGCAGTTTTTTTGACGTTTTGATTTCGCAAGATGCCGACAACGAAGAAAAAATTAATCGAGTTCGTGAAAGGAAATCCAATGCTCTACGATTTGGCCCATCCTCAATATAAAAGGATAGACATAAAGGAAAATAAATGGAGCGAAGTAGCGGACGAATTAAATAAGTTTTGATGTTTCAATTTTGACAGAAGCATATGCCGACGGTGCCGCTATCATTGTAGCTGGCTCGGCGGTATGTGTGGCGGCGCCATGCCGCCCGCCGTCGCCGCTGCCGTTTGCCGCCTTCATTGTGGTTGAACCATTAGTGTGCATCAGAATAAGGGACGTATGAAGGTTAACATCACTTTCTGAGTCGCGATTTCAGATTTTGTGATTTCGTTCAAGGAGTCGTCTATAAAGTCAAATTTAAACTCGTGCTCTGATTGCAGCGCTTCTATTGCTGGAAAATGGAGTCGTTTCATAATGCAATCTATTCTACTTCTGTTCCATAAAATATCCCTTCCTATAATACCATCGCAGGGAACCGATTCATTATCGTTGACTACGTGAAATTGACAAGTCAACGCTTCATTATTTGGATCTCGCATCACAGCCGTCATTTTGGCTTCACAGATGCCTATCGATCGTTCAGATCAGGGGCGTGAGTTTTGAAGCTAGGGATGCAAATTTTAATTTTTTGGAATTTAATTGCCAACTTAAGGTTTTTATGTTATTAATAAAGGTATTTTTTGTGTTGTGAAAAAATGCATCTCTCGTTAGCTACTTAAATGAATGAAAATAAAATAATGAAAAGTTTAAAACTTTAAAATAACTTGTACTTTATGATTATGAAAATGATTATGAAAAATTCATCCGATCTTTGATCCCCAGACTACGAAATTATAATGTATTTGTTTTTAATTTGAGAGATTTATACAATTGAATCGAATTAAAAAGTGAATTAGTGCTTATGTATAAAAAATTCTCTTATAAAATAAAATATTTACGAGTGTCCGGATAAACCTGGATACAACAAGATCCTCCTTAACTCATAAAATTCAGAATTGCTAATTCTGAATAGGTTAACAGCTTTTGTCTTTCAAAAGCTTTATGAAAATTATTTAAATCGCTGTAACTTACAGATTGCCAAACGTTGTTATCCTTCGAAAAAAGTAAACAAGGCCAACAAAATAACTTTTGCTTATTTGCACAACCGCAAAGCCAATTAAAATCTTCGTAAACTTTGACCGAAAATCGTCTCGTACAACTTTTATTTACTGTTGTTATATTTAACTTTGGTTTTGGTCTCCCGCAATCAAGAATATTTTGTTTTTCAGAAAAAGAGCGTGAACTAAATGATTGTTTTAATAAGCTATCGATTACACAACAATCTGCCATTTTTACCAAACTATTGAAATCACAAAAATCACACAATAAAAAGACACGCTAATAAATAAACAATTTAAGACACTACTAACTACGCATTCAGAAACGCTACCAATTTGCCTTAATGCATTTTTTTTTACTTATTTTCACTCGGAAGCAACGATTCGAATTGCTTATTTCACCTATTCCTGTTGCATATGACATTACGAGGCAAAAGAGAAATGATCGCCCGAAAGAAATTTTTATTTTTGGAATGGTTTTTTTAAACGCGAAAACCGCGTATTTTTTCTTCAAAAAGGTATGAATATTAGATATAGAATTACTCAAAACAAAATCATCTAAATGTCCTCCAAAAAAACTTTTTAAATACGGATCTTAGTTTTTTAGTTATTTAAATAAAAGCGCAAATTATTTGACTTCTGCTGAGGTGGAAGCAATTTTTATTTTGCATCCACATTTTCTCTTTTCTCCAGTCGTTAACATAGGTTTTCATCTCTTAAAATTTAGTTTCATCTCTCTTCGTACAAAACTCATAGATGCAACAATAATTTCTGCTTCCACACAGTTTCAAAGGCAAGTTAAGAAATTCTCTCTTTTATTAAAGGCATTCGCGGTTGAATATATCACGACTGTATGATAAAATGCATTTTGTGCCGTACTGAAGCTACAAACGACACAAAACAGTAACTCTAAGTTGTATTGAAGCTACAAAGGGCACAAAACAGTAACTCGAACAATAAACTCAAACTTAATTATGATCGAATTTTGAAAAAAAAAATGTTTCAACTTAAAAACTCAGTTACCAATATTTTTATGAGATTTGTAAGGGATGCAATGCATCCCTTGCATCCAATGACGCCACGCCCCTGGTTCAGATGCACCGTATAAACCAGTCAGAACTACTAGTCTATTTCCGTTAATCGGAGTACCGGGTTTCAAGATCAATCGTCTAATTAGACTTACATCTGCTCCTGTATCCACCAAAAATTGGACTGGTTTTTTACAAGCGATGTCAACATCCGCGGTTATTACTGCCTCGCGATAAAGTTTTTGGTATGGGATAATTATTTCATTAGTAGGCGTGGGGTCAATTTTCTTTTGGAGTTTGAGTTTTTTGGGAGTTCCTTTGGCGTTTTCATATTTCGTAGCAGTGGTTGTATTTTTAGGTTTACACCCCTTTTTGTCTTGGTCTGAAGATGGGTGCGGAGCTTCAAACCCTATTGGTTTCCCTGTATTGATGGGGGATGATTTTGAGAGCCTGAATTAGTTTTTTGTTCCCATTTTCGTTTTGAGGGACACTGATGTATAGTGTGGGTGTCTCGCTCACACCAATCACAGAGTAGAGGTTTTGAGATTTTATTTTGGCTTAAATTTATTTGTGCTTGGTTTCGTTTTGGTGTTGAAGTTTGGAAATTCGAATTAGGCGTTCGTTTCCAACAGCGATCTGTGCTGTGGCCATTAGTTTGGCAGTTAGAACAGAAGTATTGCCTTGTTCGGCAATCTTGGTATTCGTGTCCTATTCGTTTGTAAAAACTGCATGTTGTTTTTCTCCTGGCACTTTGCACATTTGTAGGAAGATTATTAGATTGTGGGAATTTGCTAAAATTACCTTTAGAATTTCCCATGGGATTTTGTATAAAACTTCTGTTTGAGGAGTTATTAATTGGGGAATTTGAGTTAGGGAAAGCTTGAGTTGAAGTATTTGAATTAAGGAAATTAGAAAAATGTTGGGTCCAATTAAGTGCATCAGACATAATTGAAGATGGTTCAAATGATTGATTCATTCTCCAACTTTTATAAGCCTTTAATTCTTTTTTTTCTATTGTATCCGCTAGAATCATGAGTGATTCCATTTTGTCTAGGGTACTACTTATTAAAGCTTGCCGTAATGTAGGACTTAAAATTCCTACTCTATAGGAAAATCGAACTTCCTCTTCGATTTCTTTAATAAGAGCATAACTCCCTTCTGGATATTTTGCTTGGGCGGTTTTGTGCATTTCGGTATATATTTTTATTAAACGACATCCGAATGCTTGAACTGT
This sequence comes from Chrysopilus asiliformis, assembly GCA_964034945.1. NCBI lineage: Eukaryota > Metazoa > Arthropoda > Insecta > Diptera > Rhagionidae > Chrysopilus > Chrysopilus asiliformis. The sequence continues at coordinate 52,536,397 of OZ035962.1, read as the reverse complement.
TTCTCCAGGACTTTGCGCACACCGTCGTAATTCGGCATACAAATCATCTAAAGACTTAGTAGGAACATAATATACAAGCATCATATTTTGCAGATTTGAAAAACTAGTAAAGGTATGTGTACCAATTAAACTATAAGCATCCCCTTGTAATTTAGAACGTAATACTGATAGGAATGTAGGAACAGCATCGGCTGTTAGTGTGTCGTGGATCTGCGTTGCACAATCCAAAAATCGTCTCAAATCCATTTCCAGTGTCGGGGTCCTTTCTCCAGTGAAAACTGGGACCATCAGACTTACTAACTTGGAAATTTCCATTAACGACATTTTATTGGTTTGGTTTTCTATTTTAATATTTTTTCTAGAAAGTAAATTGTCTACCCGCACAATAAATTCTTGAATTGACTTAGATACGTTATTAGTTTGCTGATCGGTCAGCTCTAAAAATTCGGAATTTTGACTTTTAATTGAATTTACCGAGTCTTCACTATCTAAGATTACAAAATCGTTACTATCCCTATCTATTACTATTCTATTTCTAACGTTTACAATACTATCAAATTTTTCACCTACAGTTTTGTGATTTCCTGATGAAGTCCTTTCCGGGAATTTGCTGCCTCTTTGATGCGCTTCTACTCGTCTAGATGCTGACACTTCTTCTGCTGCACTTCCGTTAGTGATGTTAGATACTGGTATGCTGGATAGTGGACAGTTGTCTCTTTGCCTTGGGTTGATACCGCTGGGTCCTGGTGCCGAATAAATTTTGTAGAGTGTTGGATGCGCCAAAAAGTTCCTCAATCTCTTCTTGTAGGTGATTCGAAATTTGTTCAAATGGGATGCTGGCGAATTGTTGTGCCTTTCTTGCTTTGTTGCTGTTGCCCTTCTTTGGAGTTGATTTCTGTTGCACTTCTTTGGAGTTGATTCCGTGGTTGAATTCCTCTGAACTTATGGATGAGCTCTCTGCTTGGGGAGTTTTGTATTTTCTCGTAGCGCGTCTTCTCGGGTTTCTGCGAAGAAATTTCCGTAGTGTATCTGACATTTATCACTTCCGACTGGTTTCTGCCGTTGGTTGCACAGTACACTTCACCCCTTTTTTTCTTTTTTTTCGATTTCAAAAACAAAAATGTCACAAAAGTTTTGTTGTACTGACCGGGATTACGTTTGTCACGAAACAACTATTTTTAAATCACTTGTACTACTTGTCCTGCTGAACTGTGGCCTCATAAACAAGTGATCCTACCGACTGCACCATAAAATGTGACACCTGTTTTGTTAGGGTGAATTTAAAAACGTTTTAGTTATTATTTCAATTATTTATTATATTTTTCCTCTATTAATCACAATGAATCGGCTTACACTATGTTTCCAAATTTCTAACAATGTTAATTTTCTCTTTTATTATTATACACACAACTTTGTTTAGCATGTATAGACAAAAACGAATTTCAGTTATATTAATTTTTAATTTCTGATTTTAACTTGACTTCCGATCACTTCAACTGCCTAACCGTAACCCTTTTCTTCATTTATTTTTGGTCCACTTCAATTCTCAATTTCCACTTATTTCCTTAACTACTAAACTCCAACTCACTTTCTCTAACTCTGGACTTCAACTCCTTTCCTCTAACTCTTGCAAAAACTGTTCACTAACTGCCTCCTTCACCGTTCTTCACTTGCTTTTATCACATTCCTGACCTGCAGTAGGATTCTTGGCACTTATAACGATGTAGTTATCCATAACGATGTCGTTATCCATAAATACGAATAAGAGCTTTTACGTTTGTGGTAGTGATATAAAATGGCGTTGTATTTGTTTCTCGCTGTCAACTTTCCAATAAAATTACCCTCGACTATGACACCGCAACACTGGTCCTTCCAATACGAATTTTCATAACGACTGCTCTCGGACCAGTCGATAAACATTAATGTTTGAGTTTCGTCCACTTAAGAATGTTGTTTAATTGTTGTTGTGTTGGCAAAAACGAAATAAAATGTTGAATGCGTCCCTTAATTGTCTAAACATTACTCGCATTTCCCTTTTCCTTAAAAAACGAAATTAAATTCGCCTTTACCTTGTGATCAAGTTGAAATTTTCAAACCGCTGATGAAAAAAAATCTCACGCACAGCGAAATGAAAATTACTCTTGCTTGTGGAGGCCAACAGCGGAAACCGGTTGTAGTGCGGAAAGAGGGAGGGAAACACATGTTGGTAGCACGGCATAGAGACAAACAAGGTATGCTGTAAACTTTTGATAGTCAGGTGTGACGTCATTTGTGCCGACTTTTTTAATTAATTTTTATGTTTATTGATCACTATTTAATGCAATCAGTCCACTAATTTACAAATATTTAATTTAAATCGTACAAATTTAAAAAAAACCATCCAGAATACAAAATTCCTTCTGCACTTGACGAACTAATCGGCACAAGTGACGTAGCAACGAAATGTCAGATTTGAGTTTACAGCATACCTTGTTTGTCTCTATGCCGTGTGTTGGTAGCAAGAAAGCGCAATAAAATTGAATTAAATCGAAATTGCTGACAGCAAAAAAAATCTTTTGTATTTAACCTCAACCATTTGTGTTTATTTCTGACATTTTTTTGTTGTGATTGTTAAAATTTTTTCCCAAAAACGTAAAACCTTTTCATATGGCTAATCCGGGGAAATTCTAAAACGATTTTCGGAGACTTTTCTATTTTGTTTTTCAAAGGAAAAGTGTGTGGAAATCTATCTAGAATTGCATAAAAAACTGCCGGCTGACCGCCCGACTTATATAAATACTTTTCATAGCTAAATATTACACTTTTTCGCAAGAAAATTGTTATTTGCTTACTTTTCAAAATATGTCGAATTTAAAATAAATTTTAAATTTGCCGCTACTGTCAAGATTGTATTTAAATTTTCGCCGCCAGAGCGAAAATTAACCACCTGTGCAAAATAATACCCTTAGCGATCTTTCCAGATCGTTATTTATCGATTTTTGCCAAGAATCCTACTGCTGGTCAATCTTTGTCGTTCAGACAATTTCCTAATTCACCTACATTGTGAAATTGCAATGTAGGAAAAAACTTCAATTCAAAGGTGAATTGTGAAATCATTTAATTCGTATTTGCACTGGTCGGGGGCCCTCAGAATTATTTGGAAGAATCAGCATTTTGACCGGATTGGTGAAGTTGTTTATGGATTAAGAATGACATACAATTGTTGTGAAAACAATACAATTGTTGTGAAATAGGATCGCGCTTGTCGGGTGCCTTCAATAAACGTATTTTGTACGTTTGGGGTTTATTGAGTTGTACGTTGAAGTATTATTATGAAATATGAGGTCGTGCCTTTGATAAACGTATTTTGAACGTTTTGGGTTCATTGGTTTGTATGGCGGAAGTATTATTATGATGAAATGTAAGGTTTATGGTGGGTACAAAGTACAGTGACCGGAGTGCACTTTTGCATATTTGATTGTAAAGTTTTATTGAATAAATGGAATGGTCTGACCAAAGTACAATGACCAGAGTGCATTGGTTAATTTGATTATCCATGATTTGGTATTTTTCATGGGTCAATGTTCTGATTTGGAACTTTGTACCGTTTGCTTTAACTAAAGTGATGGATTGCATTAGGTTTGGAAAAAGTCGAAACGCAATTCATCACACCTGTAAGGATAACATTTTTTCCCAAAACTTTTTAAGTTATTTATTGTTTTTTGGCATTCTAAAATTTATACAAAAACTTTTAGCTGCCAACGAAGGGTCTGCTAGTCTATATATATAAAAATGGATGTTTGTCTGTTGGTTGGTTGGTTTGAGATTACAAAACTCAAAAACTACTGGAGCGATTTTTACGCGGTTTTTTTTTGCAAAATGATCTGCGTTGCCAGGAGCAGATTTTTAGCTATGTTAGATTTTCAAAATTCAAAACAGAAGATCCTGTAAGGATAACGCAATATCCTTTTTCCCCGTTTTTCCCGGGAGAATTGGGATTATAGGGTTTCTGTGGTCGCTGATTACGAATCCGGTATTAGATTATCAAAATTCGAAATGAAAGATCCTGTAAGGATAAAGCTAATGTCCGAAGTCGGTGATCACGAATCCGATGTTGGAATTTCATAATTCTAATCGGAAAATCCTGTAGGGATAACGCAAATGTTCTTTTTCGCTCTTTTCCCCGGAGAAATTGGGATTAAGGGGTTTACGGGGTCGCTGATCGCGAATCCGGTGATAGATTTTTAAAATTCTAAACGGAATGTCCTGTAAGGATAACACAAATATCCTTTTTCCAAATTTTACCCGGAAAAATTGGTATTATGAGGTTTTGGAGTCGTTGCAATTTCTAAATTCGAAACGGAAGGTCCTGTAAGGATAACGCAAATACCCTTTTTCCCATTTTTCCCCGGAAAAATTGGCATTATGGGGTCGCTGATCACGAGTCCGGTATTAAATTTTCAAAATGCGAAACATAAGGTCCTGTAAGGATAACGTTTTTCCCAAAAGTTTTTAAGTTATTTAGGGTTTTATATTTTGTGTGATTATAGGCTTATTGGTCAATTAAAACAATTTTTTCATATCAATAAATGTAACATTTATTATCGACGTTTCGTCCGTTTTCACAGGACGTCTTCAGGATCTGTGTAATGAATATAAATATGAACATTTTTTCTCATTATTGGGTCTTATTAAAAACAATGTTTTTTCATTTACTTACAATTGTAACAAATTTTTGGACACTTTTTTTAAAAAAATTAAACTTTTAATACAAATAAATAAATTAATTAATTAAACATATAACAAGTAAAAATATATTTTGCTAGGGACAGAACTAGTGGTAGTCAAGAGATGTCAGGTATTTTTTCCTTCGTTGTCATTTTAATATTGCACAGTAAGTCGCATTGACGGCGTCCATTGTATCTGATTTTTTATTCATACTATTTTCGGTATTATAAATGTGTAAGGCTTCTAAAATAAATCTTTTCCTTTGGTGTTGTTCCTTGTCAATAATTTTAGTATTTTCAAAGTCAGGTACATGATTATTTTCGATGCAATGATCAGTGAGCGCCGTTTTATTTACCCCTTTATTTTTTAAATCGGATTTATGCCCTGCAATCCTATTTTTCAGATACTGCTTTGTGGTCCCAACATATTTCATATTGCAGTCCGCATTTTCATTTCCTCTGCAGGGAATACTGTAAACAACATCATGCTGATTCCATTTTGAGGTTCTATCCTTTAATTTTGTAAAAGTATTTCCAACCGTTTTTTTATTTTTGAACGCCAGCTCAATATTCGGACAGGATTGATTCAAAACTCTTTTTATACCTTCAGATACATCTGGAATATAAGTCATACTCACATATTTTTTAGGGTCCCTGTTTTGTTCTTCGTTTCTCCGGCTATTAATATCAGACCGACATTTTCGAATTATGTTTTGAATAGCTTTCTTTGGAAAATTGTTAATTTTTAAAATATCGTAGATGTTTGTTTCTGCATATTCTTTATATTCTACACTGGTCATCTCAAAAATCTTTTTCGCGTAGTTTGTCGCCGTATTTAAAATTTGGTACCTTGGGTGGGTAGAATGATAATTCAATAATCTGCCGGAGGCATATTCTTTCTTAAACCACTTTGTTTTGATGGATCCCTCAGTACGAATGATTGTTATGTCTAGGTAGTTTATTACGCCATCTTTTTCGGTGTCCACTGTGAAGATCAGTCTATCATGGTAGCTATTCAATTTTCCCAGAATTTCATCTATTTTTTCTGTTTTTACCACCGCGAACAGATCGTCAACATATTTTACCATTATTTTATAATCATCGGTTAATTGCTTTTCGAGCAAATCTTCTAACACGATATCAGCCAAAACAGGTGAGATAGGATTTCCCATTGGTAAGCCAAAAGACTGTCTATACATATTCCCGTCGTACATAAAATAATTACAATCATTTATACAAAAATTGATTAATTCCATAAACATCTTTTTTGAAATATTGCAGTTTTCTTGGATTATATCGAATTTTTCATCAATTATTTTAAGACATAAACTTCTCGGAACATTTGAAAATAATGAAACTACGTCAAAGGATACCATGCTCTCGTTTTTCTCCACATTTAAATTCTTTAATTTCTCTATCAAATTTGTCGAGTTTTTAATATTATATTTTGAGCGACTCGCCAAATTCCTTAATATATTCGCCAAAAATTTTGATAATTGGTATGCTGGTGAACCAATCGACGAGACAATCGGTCTTAGGGGATGCCCCTCTTTATGTATTTTTGGCAATCCGTATATCTTTGGAGGTTGTGCAGTGTACGTAATTAATTTTGTTTTCATGTAGTCATCTATAATATTTTGATTGTGAAGTTTTTTTGTTAATTCATTGTTAATTCGTTGCAATTTGTTAGTTGGGTCTTCTCGCTGTCTCCTATAATCTCTGTTTTCATCAATGATGTGCATCATTCTCGATCTGTACTCTCTCTCATACATTGCGACGGTAATATTTCCTTTGTCAGCTTGTACAATCACAATATCTTTGTTGTCCTTTAGGAACTTCTTCGTAGACTTTTCAATAGCTGTGAAGAATTTCTTCAATGCGACTTACTGTGCAATATTAAAATGACAACGAAGGAAAAAATACCTGACATCTCTTGACTACCACTAGTTCTGTCCCTAGCAAAATATATTTTTACTTGTTATATGTTTAATTAATTAATTTATTTATTTGTATTAAAAGTTTAATTTTTTTAAAAAAAGTGTCCAAAAATTTGTTACAATTGTAAGTAAATGAAAAAACATTGTTTTTAATAAGACCCAATAATGAGAAAAAATGTTCATATTTATATTCATTACACAGATCCTGAAGACGTCCTGTGAAAACGGACGAAACGTCGATAATAAATGTTACATTTATTGATATGAAAAAATTGTTTTAATTGACCAATAAGCCTATAATCACACAAAATATAATTAAATTAGTGGTCATTTATATATAAAAACTAAAGTAAAATTATACACCAGTAGGCGAAAAACTGGAGAAATGATTATTACATATGAACACATAAGAACTCATTATGGGTATGAAATATGTCGAAATATAAAAATGGAAAATCGGATGGTAAAACAAAAGGCAGCCATAATAACACAAAAAGAATTTTTAATAAAATGTAGAGAATACGGAGTTATACCGGGTTTTATCAAGAACAGCACTAAAAATGTAAACAGAGTGATGAAAGATTCGGGAACATCGCAAACATTTAAAAACACAATATTAAATTTCCAACGAAAAATCATGAACCTGAAAATTAGGGAAAAATTTAGAGAAATTAAACGATTAAGTGCCGCCATTCGAGATTCACGTCAACAATACTCAGAAATTCTACCAGCTGATATCCAAAATCAGCTGATAAAGAGGCAAAAGGAAATGACCAAAAATCTCATGGATAGCAAAAATCGAACAAACAAAAAGAAATTTGAACGGCTCCTAACAGATCTTATCAAAGATCTCGGTTTACAACAAAACAAAAAGTCGTTCATAAACACAACACAAATAATATTTCCTAGAGAAGTGCAGCTTTTGCTCTCTATGGGCAAAAAGTTCGCTCTTCCGTACGATCAAAAAGACTTCCCACTACTACATGTAATAGCAGATGCCGAATATGCGATCCAAACAGGAGAAACCGATGATAAGGAAAAAGATATTGCCAGGGGAAAATTCTGTAATCTTCTTTCAAATTTTACAAAAACAAATAAAAAACATAACAAAAGCTATAATTGCCAATCTGGCAATCATTGGAGACCCGTATGGTGATATTCGTATCAAAATTCGAACAGTTATACCAAAATTCCAATTTGAAGTCAAACTTCCCAATAAGATTTTTTAAAATTTATTCCAATCGGATTTTCATGTATGGGAGTTTTATGTAGAATCATATCCCAAAAAACTTTTGTTCTTGGACTTTTTTGATAAGATGCACCGTTTTTGAGATATTCGCAAAAAGCGTTTTCGTTCGTATGGGGGTACCCCCCCTAATGGTCCATTTTTGCCCATTAACGAACTTAGCCTCGCATTTTACGAAAAACGAATCTGTGCAAACTTTCAAGTCTCTAGCTCAATCCGTGCGCCCGCAATCCGCGCCACAGACAGACAGACAGACGGACAGACAGACAGACGGACAGACGGACAGACGGACGGACATGCAGAAATTAAATATTTTTATCATTCTAAACACACTGGTGTAATTCATTTTTTTGTGCGATGACGGGATCTTGGCGTTACAAACGGTAAAGCAAAGTTAATATACCCTTTGGTTTCACCATACGGGTATAACAATGCGCATAGAAAATTCTTCACAGCTATTGAAAAGTCTACGAAGAAGTTCCTAAAGGACAACAAAGATATTGTGATTGTACAAGCTGACAAAGGAAATATTACCGTCGCAATGTATGAGAGAGAGTACAGATCGAGAATGATGCACATCATTGATGAAAACAGAGATTATAGGAGACAGCGAGAAGACCCAACTAACAAATTGCAACGAATTAACAATGAATTAACAAAAAAACTTCACAATCAAAATATTATAGATGACTACATGAAAACAAAATTAATTACGTACACTGCACAACCTCCAAAGATATACGGATTGCCAAAAATACATAAAGAGGGGCATCCCCTAAGACCGATTGTCTCGTCGATTGGTTCACCAGCATACCAATTATCAAAATTTTTGGCGAATATATTAAGGAATTTGGCGAGTCGCTCAAAATATAATATTAAAAACTCGACAAATTTGATAGAGAAATTAAAGAATTTAAATGTGGAGAAAAACGAGAGCATGGTATCCTTTGACGTAGTTTCATTATTTTCAAATGTTCCGAGAAGTTTATGTCTTAAAATAATTGATGAAAAATTCGATATAATCCAAGAAAACTGCAATATTTCAAAAAAGATGTTTATGGAATTAATCAATTTTTGTATAAATGATTGTAATTATTTTATGTACGACGGGAATATGTATAGACAGTCTTTTGGCTTACCAATGGGAAATCCTATCTCACCTGTTTTGGCTGATATCGTGTTAGAAGATTTGCTCGAAAAGCAATTAACCGATGATTATAAAATAATGGTAAAATATGTTGACGATCTGTTCGCGGTGGTAAAAACAGAAAAAATAGATGAAATTCTGGGAAAATTGAATAGCTACCATGATAGACTGATCTTCACAGTGGACACCGAAAAAGATAGCGTAATAAACTACCTAGACATAACAATCATTCGTACTGAGGGATCCATCAAAACAAAGTGGTTTAAGAAAGAATATGCCTCCGGCAGATTATTGAATTATCATTCTACCCACCCAAGGTACCAAATTTTAAATACGGCGACAAACTACGCGAAAAAGATTTTTGAGATGACCAGTGTAGAATATAAAGAATATGCAGAAACAAACATCTACGATATTTTAAAAATTAACAATTTTCCAAAGAAAGCTATTCAAAACATAATTCGAAAATGTCGGTCTGATATTAATAGCCGGAGAAACGAAGAACAAAACAGGGACCCTAAAAAATATGTGAGTATGACTTATATTCCAGATGTATCTGAAGGTATAAAAAGAGTTTTGAATCAATCCTGTCCGAATATTGAGCTGGCGTTCAAAAATAAAAAAACGGTTGGAAACACTTTTACAAAATTAAAGGATAGAACCTCAAAATGGAATCAGCATGATGTTGTTTACAGTATTCCCTGCAGAGGAAATGAAAATGCGGACTGCAATATGAAATATGTTGGGACCACAAAGCAGTATCTGAAAAATAGGATTGCAGGGCATAAATCCGATTTAAAAAATAAAGGGGTAAATAAAACGGCGCTCACTGATCATTGCATCGAAAATAATCATGTACCTGACTTTGAAAATACTAAAATTATTGACAAGGAACAACACCAAAGGAAAAGATTTATTTTAGAAGCCTTACACATTTATAATACCGAAAATAGTATGAATAAAAAATCAGATACAATGGACGCCGTCAATGCGACTTACTGTGCAATATTAAAATGACAACGAAGGAAAAAATACCTGACATCTCTTGACTACCACTAGTTCTGTCCCTAGCAAAATATATTTTTACTTGTTATATGTTTAATTAATTAATTTATTTATTTGTATTAAAAGTTTAATTTTTTTAAAAAAAGTGTCCAAAAATTTGTTACAATTGTAAGTAAATGAAAAAACATTGTTTTTAATAAGACCCAATAATGAGAAAAAATGTTCATATTTATATTCATTACACAGATCCTGAAGACGTCCTGTGAAAACGGACGAAACGTCGATAATAAATGTTACATTTATTGATATGAAAAAATTGTTTTAATTGACCAATAAGCCTATAATCACACAAAATATAATTAAATTAGTGGTCATTTATATATAAAAACTAAAGTTATTTAGGGTTTTTTGGTATTCTAAAATTTATACAAAAAACTTTAAGCTGGCAACGTACGGTCTACTAGTTATTAATATAAAACCTTGAAATGCACGTCAATTCACGAACCTAATCACACTTGGTATGAAATCCTACATACCATGCAGCTCGATTCGGACGAAGTGTGAATCAACACCTGGTTCACAAAAGCGTGTCGCGACGCCGTCAAAACAAAAAAGACGGCGATATCTGAATTTAGGGGAAACCCAAACGAAGAAACTCGCTTGTCGTCTATAAACGCTCAAAACACCTCTAAGTCTGTACTACGGCGTGCTAAACATGAGTTCGACCAAAAGATGAAGCGGAAAATCTTAACGTGCCCGAAAGAGCAAAAATCTTTTTGGTCAATGGTGAAAGCGGTAAAAAACAATTTCACAAAATCTTCAACACCTCCACTAATTTGTGACAATGAAGTGGTTGTCGATCCCGTTGACAAGGCAAACGTTTTAGCCGCGAAATTCGCAGCAAACTCGAGTCTACCGCAATACAACTAAAGTTTTGTCTCTCTAAAACTTTCCATACGCAGAAGACAAATAGTTAAAATTCTGCAGCAGATGGCATTCTCCCCATGTTTTGAAAACATGTGCCGTCACCCTAGCTGGACCTCTTCGCTCCTTATTTTACCTCTCCTTATCTAAGGGGATCTATCCTTCTTCTTGGAAGGCAGCTAATATCCAGCCCATTCCCAAACAAGGTGACAAATGCGACCCCATAAATTATAGACCTATAGCTCTGACCTCCATACTGACTAAGGTTATGGAAACTTTGATAAACAGCACAATCTCAAACTTCTTACAGTGCAAAAACATAATCAACGATCTTCAATTTGGCTTTCGTGCGCGCCGCTCCACAGGCGATCTTTTGATTTGTTCGATTAGCTTTGGATATCTACGCTTTCAACCGTATTTGGCGTAACGCTTTGCTGACAAAGATAAGAGCTATCGGTCTTAATCTTGCTATCTCCAAATGGATTGACAGCTACCTTTCTGATCGATCAATACGGGTTGTACTGGATGGATTCAAGTCTGATTTCTGCAAAATTAACTCTGGTGTCCCTCAAGACTCAGTTCTTGCTTCTACGCTTTTCTTAATATCGTCGGCTAAGAGTGAAATTGTGCTAAGTCCATTATACCAAATTTTCCAGAAAAGCAATAAAAACCTTGTTAAATCATTTTAATTTTCATTTAACCCGCATCCTTCCTTTGTGTAATTTTTACACAATTTTTATACCCGTATGGTGAAACCAAAGGGTATTGGAAAAACAACAGTTAAATCAACAGTTTGTTTTATTTAAATTATTGAATTCGTTAGAACTGAATTTATTTAACCTTCAATTTTGGATTATTCTATTAAATTTTGACTATTGTATTTGATCTCGAATTTGTATTCTATCTGGATTTATTGTCTTAAAATCTCTTGTTTGAAGTAACGTAACTTACCAATGACAATAGGTCACAACTATGAAAAAGGTCCACTGGCCAGCATTGTATTTAATTTTGTTTAAATTAGTTATTTTTTAACTCTCGCAGCGACGAGACATAGCTTTGTATGTCGGTTTTGTACCGCGAAATATTGAATTAAAATATTAAAAACGAAGTTATTGCGTCTCATTTAAAATCGAAGAACTTTTGATCAAAAACATAAACTAAATACAGTCCACTATTATCCATTTTGGTCCTTCGAGCCGGATAGGCTACTTGGAAGGTTTGAAAATCTGTTTCGTGGGTTTAAACGTGAATTCCGCATTAATTGAATTGAGCGTCCTTATCGTACGGCGCGAATACATTACATTTGGTGTTTAAATCTTCGAATTCAGATTTCGTAAAATTTGAAGACTTTGATTGTGTGTGTAGCGCAAACAGCATTGATCTCGTTCACCGTTAGCTGTTTGTCTCGCCGTTTGCAATTACATAGATCGTGTGCAACGAAAAGCAGGATAGATCTCGTTCACTGCTGGCTGTTCGTTTCGTCGTCGTTTGCATATAATCTAATTGTGCGCGTGATATAAGCATCATTGATCTCGTTCATTGCTGTGTCTCGCCGTGTAAAGGATATTTTCGTTCAATTGGTCTGCGATCATGACTACCCCAGAACAGGAAGCTGCGCTCAAAGTTGAACGGGAGAAAGAGTTGGCGAATCTCAAATCTCAACGCGCTACAACAAAGGGTTGTATGACGCGTATAAAGACATACGTCGAGGCGAATGTCAGTTTAAATTTTTATGAGTTGGAATGCAGACTTGGTTTGTTAGAAGCCTATGCAAAACAAGGATTTACAATTCAATCATCGATCGAAAGGAAAGGATAAGTTCATTGGCCGAACCGGGAACAAAGGCTTCAGCTGAAAATCGCAAAGAGTTGGAAGACTTGTATTGTTCGACAAAGTCACATATAATGATGTTGACTGCCGAACATCGCAAACATGAACAGCCATCTTGGATGGACGGCGCAAATCAATCAATGGTGGTGCCGCAAGTTTCGTCAACTACGAGTAAGCATCTTCCAAAGATGAAGCTGCCACATTTTTCGGGTGAATTTACGGAATATACTAACTTTATAAATTCCTTTAACAGTTTGGTTGATGATAATAAGGATATTTCAAACGTGACCAAGTTACAATATTTACGTAGCTGTTTAAGTGGTCAAGCGTTAGACGTCCTAAAAAGTTTGGAAATTACTCCAGAAAATTACACTCGTGCGAAAATACTTCTTGATAAGAGGTACAATAATAAGTGCATTATAGTTCAATCCCATATCAGAAAGATTTTTGAATCTGCAAAGGTAAGCAGAGCAAGTGCGGGTCAGTTACGGTCGTTATCGGACAATTTTAATTGTCATCTTCAGTGTCTTCGAGCGTTAGGCACAAACGAGGACATTTTAAGTGCAATGTTGATTTATCTTCTCCTCGAGAAAATCGACACTGAATCACGCAATAAATGGGAAGATTCATTGTCTCTCGAGTCACTACCCAAATGGGAGGACCTGTCTGAGTTCTTAAATAAACGATCACAAATATTAGAAAACAAAGAAATAAGTGCGAAGCAAAATCAAGTCATGGTGAATAAATCGCCCGCAAAGTTTAAAAATCCGGTACGACAAACGAATGCAACGTCACTTACGGTAGCTCAGGGGCAGTGTGTTTATTGTCGCAACCAAGGACACAGTATTTTGCAATGTAAGAAGTTTTCGGATTTGACGGTTGGGAAACGGTTCAATGAAACAAAACGCCGTGGTCTTTGTATTAATTGTTTCAGTACTACGCACAAATCTTCATCTTGTGTTGAGCCGAAGTGCAGTGTGTGCGGTGGCTTACACAATCAGCTTTTGCATCGGTATGCAGATCAGTTGCCACTTTCGCTATCAACAACTGAAACGTCAAAGCAACTGGTACAACCATCAACGTCAAATACGTTAGGTCCAACATCAGCCGGAATGGCGTCAAATCAAGCATCATCGTCGAGAATTGGGTGCTCGAGCCAAGCCAGTTCCAGTACGTGTTCACCTAAAACGCTTCACTCATCAAGGGACAAAGGTGTCGAGAATTCAAATGGGCTTCAAGTGATTCTAGCAACGGCAATAATTGCAGTAAAGAACAACACCGGTGTTTTCATTCCAGTTCGTGCGTTACTTGACTCAGGGTCTCAGCTAAATATAATAACTGAGAGGCTAGCCCAACAATTGCATCTTAAACGTCAACCAGTGGAGATTGCAATAAATGGAATTGGTCAGGTTAGTGCAAATGTCAAACACAAAACTAATTCTGTTATTTGTTCGCAAAATAGTAACTTCGAATGCAGTTTGGAGGCTTGGATACTCCCAAGTATCACGAGTTTGCAGCCCGAGTTTCCGATCGCTGTTGACAATTGGAGTATACCGAAAGATCTGGAATTAGCCGATCCAAGATTCAACGTGCCACAACGAATCGACATCCTGTTAGGTGCAACAACGTTCTTTGATATGCTAGTTGATGGTCAGATTCATCTTGGAACAAATTTGCCTATTCTGCAGAACACCAAGGTCGGTTGGATTGTGTCCGGAAGCTATACGGCGTCAGGTAACTACAAAAATATTTGTAATTTGGTAGAATCCGATATAGAGCATGAAGCGCTTGATAAGATGCTGGAGAAATTTTGGAAAATGGAGGAAGTCGTATCCACCAATTGCCATTTAACCCCAGAAGAAGTCGATTGCGAAAAAATATTCATGGACTCTGTTAGAGCGCAAGATGATGGCAGGCTCGTCGTTACTCTTCCGTTTAAAGAAGACCCTTCGGTACTTGGAGATTCATATAGTATCGCTGAGAGACGGTTTAGGAGTTTGGAGCGAAGATTAAACGGCAATTTGGAGATTAAGGCTCAATATGTGTCGTTTATGAAAGAGTTCGAGGAACTGGAACATATGGAGAAAGTACCAATGATTGATTGGCCAAAAATTCGATATTTCATGCCGCATCAGCATGTGCTGCGCCCAGAAAGCAGTTCGACGAAGCTTCGCGTAGTATTCGACGCGTCAGCGAAAACGACGTCAAATGTCTCATTAAATGACATTTTAATGGTGGGTCCTACGGTGCAACAAGATTTGTTTTCAATCGTCTTGAGATTTCGTCGTCATCGGTATGCACTTACGGCCGATTTTTCGAAGATGTACCGGCAGATACTGGTGGAGACATCCGATTCCTATTTTCAATGCGTCTTGTGGCGTGAACACGCGAACGAGCTATTACAAGCTTTTCGCCTGAAGACAGTTACATACGGAACCGCGTCCGCAACATTTCATGCTACGCGTTGCCTCAAATACCTCGCAGATACTAGCGAGAACTTGGAGATTGGTGCCAAGATTATTAATGAGGATTTTTACATAGACGATTTGATTAGCGGCGCAGACGAACATAAAGACTTGTTAGAAATTCGACGTCAAGTGGAAACCATTTTGTCGAAAGCTAAATTTCCGATCACAAAATGGTATTCCAATAATAAGGAATTTATGAAAAGTATTCCCGAGCGCGATCAGGAGCGTACTCTTCGAATAAACGATGTTGATGTGATTAAAGCCCTAGGCATCGTTTGGGAACCAGCGGAAGATCAATTGCGATTCATCTACAAACCAAAGCAATATTCGTTGAGACCTACCAAGCGCAGTGTTTTATCAGATCTTTCGCAGATGTTCGATCCACTAGGACTTGCGAACCCGGTGACAGTTTTGGGAAAAAATTTTATGCAAGAGCTATGGATCCAAAAATGTGGTTGGGACGAGCCACTATCAAGGGAAAATGCAGCTCGATGGAAATCATATCAAAGTCAACTGGTAAATTTAAATCAAGTTTGCATACCTCGCCATTTGTTTAATGGCGAATCAATCAATAAGTTTGAATTGCATGGTTTCTCGGATGCGTCCAACCGTGCATATGGTTGCTGCATTTATACTCGTAAAGGAGAAGTCGTGACTAATTTGTTGTGCGCCAAATCCAGGGTAGCCCCGGTAAAAACCTTGTCGACGCCTAAGTTGGAGTTATGCGGAGTTCATTTGTTGGTGACACTTATGGATCGCATTCGAGAAGGGTTTGAGGACAAGCTTGCCCACATTTATCTATGGACGGATTCACAGACAGTGCTACAATGGATTTCGGATCATCCATCTTCATGGAACACCTTTGTAGCCAACAGAGTGTGCTACATTCAGGAAACAACATCGAAGTTTGGAGCTTGGGGATGGAGGCATGTGAGGTCAGGATCAAATCCTGCAGATATTATCTCGCGTGGTTGTCTAGTGCAGGAACTATTGGATTCAATGTGGTTTAAAGGTCCAAAAATTTTACAAGATTTTTCTGAGCTCTGGCCCACGGTTAATATTGAAGCGCGTGAAGATGTTCCAGAAAGGCGCAATCAAAAATCAATTCTCATCGCAAGTCAAAATACCGACGAGGATTTAGTATCCTCATGCAAATACGCAAACAATTTTCAGAAATTGCGTAGAGTATTTGCGTATATTATGCGGTTCATTCAGAACCTAACGGCTAAAATTAGCAAATCCAAAGGATTGGCGGAACTACCAAGAAGCGAAGGAAGTCTTGCTCCGAGTGAACTTCAATTGGGACTGGATGCAATCGTGTACAATGTCCAGCGAAAGCATTTCAAACATGACATCGCGCAACTAGAAAGGGACAGCTGTCTTGGAAAGAGCAGTCCTGCTCGATGCCTAAACCCTTTCTTGGACAAAGGCCCAATTCGTCGACTTTTGAGGGTTGGAGGACGACTAACAAACGCTAACTTACCGTATGATATCATCCATCCGATTCTTCTTCCCAAGTCGCATATTTTCGTCAATTGTTATGTTGATTATCTGCATCGCGAGTTATTACACGCCGGTGCACAAGCGTTGGTAATCGCTTTACGTAAAAAATTTTGGGTTTTAAACGCTAGAAATATTGCCCGTAAAATTGTTCATAAATGTATTCATTGTTTTCGTTATAGGCCAAAAACACTTCAGCAGGTCATGGGTGACATGCCCAAACATCGTGTACAGCCGGAACGCCCTTTCCTGTATAGTGGGGTAGACTTTTGTGGTCCTATAATGACGTCAGTACGGCTAAAACGTGTTGTACCAATTAAGACGTACATCGCTGTATTTGTGTGCTTTAGCACAAAGGCCACTCATCTGGAGGTTGTGTCAAATTTGTCAGCAGATTTTTTTATTGGAGCCCTGAAGAGGTTCATCGCTCGAAGAGGGTTTTGCGCTCATCTATACTGCGACAATGCCACGAATTTCGTCGGGGCAAAAACGCAATTGTCTGATCTTCGTACAAGTTTTTATTCGCAGCAGACTCAGTCGACTATCAGCGAAGTTTGTGCAGACAAAGGCATTACGTTTCACCATATCCCTCCGCGCTCGCCTCACTTTGGCGGGTTGTGGGAGTCGACAGTGAAGCTAGCAAAAAATCACTTATATCGCACATTGAAAGAGTCGCTTCTCACGTACGAAGAGTTAACAACAATCGTTGCCCAAATTGAAGCTATTATCAATTCGCGGCCTCTAACTGCGATGTCAGCGGACCCAAGCGACGAAGAAGTTCTAACGCCTGCGCACTTCTTGGTTGGCGGCGCATTGGCGACTCTGCCTGATCCTGACATCAGCTTCATCAAAGCTTCGGCGCTGAGTCGTTGGCAGCGAATTATAGAACTACGGCAGCATTTTTGGAAGCGCTGGTCGCAGGAGTACGTCGTCGAACTTCAACGTCGCTACAAATGGCAAACCGGGAGTCCGGACGTCAAAATAGGTACTTTGGTGCTGTTAGCTGAAGACAACGTGCCCCCCCAGAAGTGGATTTTGGGTCGTATCGTCGAATTGATTCCAGGCAAGGATAAGCACGTACGAGTCGTAAAAACTCGAACCGGGCTTTTTAAACGAGCTATTCACAAGCTCGCACCACTACCTTTAGAAAATTGAAAGCAGGGGCTTTCAAGGTTGGCGGTATGGAAAAACAACAGTTAAATCAACAGTTTGTTTTATTTAAATTATTGAATTCGTTAGAACTGAATTTATTTAACCTTCAATTTTGGATTATTCTATTAAATTTTGACTATTGTATTTGATCTCGAATTTGTATTCTATCTGGATTTATTGTCTTAAAATCTCTTGTTTGAAGTAACGTAACTTACCAATGACAATAGGTCACAACTATGAAAAAGGTCCACTGGCCAGCATTGTATTTAATTTTGTTTAAATTAGTTATTTTTTAACTCTCGCAGCGACGAGACATAGCTTTGTATGTCGGTTTTGTACCGCGAAATATTGAATTAAAATATTAAAAACGAAGTTATTGCGTCTCATTTAAAATCGAAGAACTTTTGATCAAAAACATAAACTAAATACAGTCCACTATTATCCAGGTATATTAACTTTGCCTTACCGTTTGTAACGCCAAGATCCCGTCATCACACATAAAAATGAGTTACACCAGTGTGTTTAGAATGATCAAAATAATTAATTTCTGCATGTCCGTCCGTCTGTCCGTCTGTCTGTCCGTCTGTCTGTGGCGCGGATTGCGGGCGCACGGATTGAGCTAGAGATTTTGCGCAGATCCGTTTTTCGTAAAATGCGAGGCTAAGTTCGTTAATGGGCAAAAATGGACCATTAGGGGGGGTACCCCCCATACGAACGAAATCGTTTTTTGTGAATATCTCATAAACGGTGCATCTTATCAAAAAAGTCCAAGAACAAAAGTTATTTAGGATATGATTCTACATAAAACTCCCATACATCAAAATCCAATTGGAATAAATTTTAAAAAATCTTATTGGAAAGTTTGACTTCAAAGTGGAATTTTGGTACAACTGTTCGAATTTTGATACGAATATCACCATAAGCGAATTTTTCTCCACCTTTCTAAAATAGTGAAATTCGAACCTTTACCGTATATTAGATATTGCTACATGTCAATTTTTGTCTGTATAAAATTTGACACAAATCGGCCCCTGTGTGTAGATTTTACCCAAAATTGTCCTGCAACTTACTGAAGGTTTGTCTCATCGTAACGTTACCTGTGACAATTTTTTTACATCGTATGAATTAGCGCGGGAATTGAAGCAACGCAATATGACAATTGTTGGCACAATAAGAAAACATCGAAAAGAGATTCCACCTATCATTTTAGACATGAAAAAAAAAGCCAAATTATCATTCAGAATTTGTATTTGATAGTGCTTTACGATGCACAATGGTTTCATATATGCCAAAAAAATTTGCCAAACAGATTTGTTACACTATTGAGCACATTGCACACTAAAAAAGACATTGACTATGGGGGTGCAAAAAAGAAACCAGAAATTATTAAATATTACAACAAAACAAAAGGTGGTGTGGACGTATTAGATGAAAGAGTTGGCACGTATTGATGCAAACGCAAGGTCAATCGATGGCCTGTTGCTGTTTTCGCCAATATAATTGATATTTCTGCCTTTAACGCTTTCGTTGTGTTTACCGAATTGAAGCCTGATTGGAAAAAAAGTCAAAAAATTATCGTCGTCGTCTTTTTCTCATAGAAATTTGTGAAGCATTAGTGCATCCATACATTCAGTCACGGAAATTTTTACCATATGGAACTAATTCGAATGTTGTTGTAAGGCGCATCAAAGATTTGCCAGAGAAACCAGAGGAATCGTTAACAAGTACAACATTGACAAAAACACCAAATTCCAGAAAACGCGCTCGTTGTCATATTTGCACTTCGAAAAACGATACTTCCTATACAAATCGATGTGGTGACATATGCACAAAATTTGTATGTCCCGAACATCACTATGTCGTTTGTAAGAAATGTGCATAAACTTTTCATGTATTGTTTTTTTTCTGACTTAGAAATAAATAAATTTACAAAATTCGTCGATTAAATTGCAAAAACGTTTTTTTTCATTACTTTTATCCGTTTTATTCAACATGTGTAAAAATTACACAGAGGGAAAGATAAAGGATTTTTTTTTTCAGGGATGGATGCGGGTTAAAAAAAACAGAGTCTCATTTAAAGAAAACTCAGTGTTATTGAAAGAGAAAAAAATAAAAAAAAAAATTTAAAAAAAAGCTTTTATTAAAAAAAATGCACTAAAAAGAAAAAAAATAATTTTCTGGACGCTCTGTATCACAAATATAAAAGCTTTTTAAAAGCGAGATAAATTTTTATTTTATTGTTTTATGCTCTATCTCGCTTTTTAAAAGCTTTTATATTTGTGATACACAGCGTCCAGAAAATTATTTTTTTTCTTTTTAGTGCATTTTTTTTAATAAAAGCTTTTTTTTTATTTTTTTTTATTTTGTTCTTTTTAGTCTTCGAATATATATCCTTACATTTGAGATGTCCTTACAGGCTTTTTATACCCGTATGGTGAAACCAAAGGGTATATTAACTTTGCCTTACCGTTTGTAACGCCAAGATCCCGTCATCGCACAAAAAAATGAATTACACCAGTATGTTTAGAATGATAAAAATATTTAACTTCTGCATGTCCGTCCGTCTGTCTGTCCGTCTGTCTGTCCGTCTTTCTGTCTGTCCGTCTGTCTGTCTGTCTGTCCGTCTGTCTGTCTGTCTGTGGCGCGGATTGCGGGCGCACGGATTGAGCTAGAGACTTGAAAGTTTGCACAGATTCGTTTTTCGTAAAATGCGAGGCTAAGTTCGTTAATGGGCAAAAATGGACTATTAGGGGGGGTACCCCCCATACGAACGAAATCGTTTTTTGTGAATATCTCAAAAACGGTGCATCTTATCAAAAAAGTCCAAGAACAAAAGTTATTTAGGATGTGATTCTACATAAAACTCCCATACATGAAAATCCGATTGGAATAAATTTTAAAAAATCTTATTGGAAAGTTTGACTTCAAAGTGGAATTTTGGTATAACTGTTCGAATTTTGATACGAATATCACCATACGGGTCTCCAATGATTGCCAGATTGGCAATTATAGCTTTTGTTATGTTTAACTTGAGAATCGTATTCAGCGACCCCAAAAACACCCTTGAGGAAAGTATAATGACGTTATCCTTTCAGGTCCGTCTCTCATCCTTACAATGACGAAGTTGGGGAAAATGTTAAATACTAAATTTTTGCAAAAAAAAGTTATTTTATCTTTTTAAAAATTTTCTATGTAATAATCTATATATATAAAAATGGAAGTTTGTTTGTTGGTTGGTTTGAGATTACAAAACTCAAGAACTACTGGACCGATTTTTACGCGGTTTTTTGCAAAATGATCTGCGTTGCCAGGAGCAGGTTTTTAGCTATGCAGATTTTCAAAATTCAAAACGGAAGGTCCTGTAAGGATAATGAAAATATCCTTTTTCCCATTTTTCCCCGGAAAAATTTGCATTATAGGGTTTTTGGGGTTGCTGATCACGAATCCGGTATTAGATTTTCAAAATTCGAAACGGAAGGTCCTGTAAGGATAATGAAAATATCCTTTTTCCCATTTTTCCCCGGAAAAATTTGCATTATAGGGTTTTTGGGGTCGCTGATCACGAATCCGGTATTAGATTTTCAAAATTCGAAACGGAAGGTCCTGTAAGGATAATGAAAATATCCTTTTTCCCATTTTTCCCCGGAAAAATTTGCATTATAGGGTTTTTGGGGTCGCTGATCACGAATCCGGTATTAGATTTTCAAAATTCGAAACGGAAGGTCCTGTAAGGATAATGAAAATATCCTTTTTCCCATTTTTCCCCAGAAAAATTTGCATTATAGGGTTTTTGGGGTCGCTGATCACGAATCCGGTATTAGATTTTCAAAATTCGAAACGGAAGGTCCTGTAAGGATAATGAAAATATCCTTTTTCCCTTTTTCCCCGGAAAAATCAGTATAAGGGGGTTTTTGGGGTCGCTGATCACGAATCCGGTATTAGATTTTTAAAATTCGAAACGGAAGGTCCTGTAAGGATAATGAAAATATCCTTTTTCCCATTTTCCCCAGAAAAATTTGCATTATAGGGTTTTTGGGGTCGCTGATCACGAATCCGGTATTAGATTTTCAAAATTCGAAACGGAAGGTCCTGTAAGGATAATGAAAATATCCTTTTTCCCATTTTTCCCCGGAAAAATTTGCATTATAGGGTTTTTGGGGTCGCTGATCACGAATCCGGTATTAGATTTTCAAAATTCGAAACGGAAGGTCCTGTAAGGATAATGAAAATATCCTTTTTCCCATTTTTCCCCATAAAAATTTGCATTATAGGGTTTTTGGGGTCGCTGATCACGAATCCGGTATTAGATTTTCAAAATTCGAAACGGAAGGTCCTGTAAGGATAATGAAAATATCCTTTTTCCCATTTTTCCCCGGAAAAATTGCCATTATGGGGTTTTTGGGGTCGCTGATCACGAATTCGATATTAGATTTTCAAAGTTCGAAACGGAAGGTCCTGTAAGGATAATACAAATATCCTTTTTCCGATTTTTCGCCGGAAAAATTGGTATTACGGGGTTTTTGGGGTTGCTGATCACGAATCCGATATTAGATTTTCAAAATTCGAAACGAAAGGTCCTGTAAGGATAAATATCCTTTTTCCCGTTTTTCCTCGGAAAATCGGTATAAGGGGGTTTTTGGCGCGCTGATCACGAATCCGATATTAGATTTTCAAAATTCGAAACGAAAAGTCCTGTAAGGATAAATATCCTGTTTCCCGTTCTTCCTCGGAAAAATCTGTATAAGGGGGTTTTTGGGGCGCTGATCACGAATCCGGTATTAGATTTTCAAAATTCTAAACGGAAGGTCCTGTAAGGATAACGCAAATATCCTTTTTCCCGTTTTTCCTGGGAAAAATCGGCATAAGGTTTCCGGGGTCGCTGACCGCGAATCCGGTGTTAGATTTTTAAAATTCGAAACGGAAAGTCCTGTAAGGATAACGCAAATATCCTTTTTCGCGTTTTTCCTGGGAAAAATCGGCATAAGGTTTCCGGGGTCGCTGACCGCGAATCCGGTGTTAGATTTTTAAAATTCTAAATGGAAGGTCCTGAAAGGATAACGGAAATATCCTTTTTCCCGTTATTCCCCGGGAAAATTGGCTTTATGTTTGGGATCGCTGATCACGAATCCGATATAAGATTTTCAAATTTCGAAACGATAAGTCCTGTAAGGATAAATATCCTCTTTCCGTTTTTCCTCGGAAAATCGGTATAAGGGGGTTTTTGGCGCGCTGATCACGAATCCGATATTAGATTTTCAAAATTCGAAACGAAAAGTCCTGTAAGGATAAATATCCTTTTTCCCGTTCTTCCTCGGAAAAATCTGTATAAGGGGGTTTTTGGGGGCGCTGATCACGAATCCGGTATTATATTTTCAAAATTCGAAAAGGAAGGTCCTGTAAGGATAATGAAAATATACTTTTTCCCATTTTTCCCCGGAAAATGATCACGAATCCGGTGTTGGAATTTCAAAATTCTAACCGAAAAGTCCTGCAAGATTAACGCAAATGTCTTTTTTCCAATTTTTCTTGATGCAATTGCCACTAAGGGATTTTCGAGGTCTATGATCGCGAATCCGGTGTTCGATTTTTCAAATGCTAAAGGGAAGGTCCTGTAAGGATAACGCAAATATCCTTTTTCCCATTTTTCCCCGGGAAAATTGCCATTATGGGGTTTTTGGGGTCGCTGATCACGAATCCGGTGTTGGAATTTCAAAGTTCGAAACGGAAAGACCTGTAAGGATAACGAAGTATCCTTCTCATTTTATCCGAGAAAAAAATTGCATTATGGGGTTTTTGGGTTCGCTGATGACGGATCCGGTGTTAGATTTTCAAAACTCGAAACGGAAGGTCCTGTAAGGGTAATGAAAATATCCTTTTTCCCATTTTTCCCCGGAAAAATTGCATTAGGGGGTTTCTGAGCTCGCTGATCACAGCTCTGCAGTGGGATTTTTAAAAATCGAAACGGAAGGTCCTGTCAGGATAACGAAAATATTCTTTTTCCAAAATTTCCCCGGAAAAATTGGCATTATGGGATTTTCGGGGTCGCTGATCACGCATCCGGTAATAGTTTTTAAAAAGTCTAAACGGAAGGTCCTGTAAGGATAACGCAAATATCCTTTTTCCAATTTTTCTCGCAAAAACTGGCTTTAGGAGGTTTTCATGGTTGCTTATCACGAATCTGTTGTTGAAATTTCAAAATTCGAAACGCAAGGTCCTGTAAGAATAATATTTTTTCCCAAAAGTTTTTAAATTATTTATGGTTTTTTTGCATTCTAAAATTTATACAAAAAACTTTAAGCTGGCATTCGTAGGGTCTGCTAGTAATCTATAAAAATGGATGTTTGTCTGTCTGTCTGTTTGTCTGTTTGTTTGAGAGTACAAAACTCGAAAACTACTGGACCGATTTTTACGCGGTTTTTTGCAAAATGATCTGTGTTGCCAGGAGCATGTTAGATTTTCAACATTCGAAACGGAAGGTCCTGTAAGGATAACGAAAATATCCTTTTTCCCATTTTTCCCCGGAAAAAGTGGTACTATGGGGTTTTTGGGGTCGCCGATCACAAATCCGGTATTAGATTTTCAAAATTCGAAACAGAAGGTCCTGTAAGGATAACGAAAATATCCTTTTTCCCATTTCTCCCCGGAAAAATTTGCATTATAGGGTTTTTGGGGTCGCTGATCACGAATCCGGTATTAGATTTTCAAAATTTGAACCAGAAGGTCCTGTAAGGATAATGAAAATATCCTTTTTCCCATTTCTCCCCGGAAAAATTTGCATTATAGGGTTTTTGGGGTCGCTGATCACGAATCCGGTATTAGATTTTCAAAATTCGAAACGGAAGGTCCTGTAAGGATAATGAAAACATCCTTTTTCCCATTTTTCCCCGGAAAAATTTGCATTATAGGGTTTTTGGGGTCGCTGATCACGAATCCGGTAAGGATAAGGAAAATATCCTTTTTTGGGGCGCTGATCACGAAACCGATATTAGATTTTCAACATTCGAGGTGCTGTAAGAATAACGCAAATATCCTTTTTCCAGTTTTTAGTGGAAAAAATCGTCATTAGGGGTTTTTGGGGTCGCTAATCACGAATCCGGTGTTGGAATTTCAAAATTCTAACCGAAAAGTCCTGCAAGGTTAACGCAAATGTCGTTTTTCCAATTTTTCTTGAAACAATTGCCACTAAGGGGTTTTCGAGGTCGCTGATCGCGAATCCGGTGTTCGATTTTTCAAATGCTAAATGGAAGGCCCTGTAAGGATAACGGAAATGTCCTTTTTCCAATTTTCTCGCAAAAACAGTCTTTGGGATCTTTTCAGGGTTGCTTATCACGAATCTGGAGTTGGAATTTTAAAATTCGAAACGGAAGGTCCTGTAAGGATAACATTTTTTTCCTAAAACTTTTTAATTTATTTATGGTTTTTTGGCATTCTAAAATTTATGCAAAAAACTTTTAGCTGCCAACGAAGGGTGTGCTAGTCTATATATATAAAAATGGATGTTTGTCTGTCTGTTTGTCTGTTTGTTTGAGATTACAAAACTCAAAAACTACTGGACCCAAGGTCCGTATATTACAAGGTTGGCCGTACTGAAGACGTAGTTACACAAACCGTAAGATAGTGTTTGTGCGTGACGTCAATTTGCACACTTTGCACAACCAATCAAAATCTTTTATTTCGGAGATGTGCAATTAGTCAAACAAAGAAACTGCAAAATGATTATTAATTGAAGGCCATAGAAATATGTTCCTATGCACAACATATGCGCCGCGTGACGGAGATTCGTTCAACTTCAAGTGTCAAATGTTGGAATAGTTTTGTTCGAAATTTCGTGAAGTCGTTTGTATTTTCGGAACAACTAAATAAAAAAAAAGAATAGCTGTGCTAGAAATTGTCACATAAACTAAGAAAATGTCAAGTAAAACACCCGTGAATAGAAAGTGCTGTGTGGCAGATTGCAGTATGAGATTTTCGAATACCAAAATCTCTTTCCACCGATTTCCAAAAATGGATATAAGAAAGAAGTGGATTAAATTTTGTAATGTGAATTATGGCTATGTATGTTCAAACCACTTTACTGAAAATGATTTTTGTCGAGATCTCAAATCGGAGCTACTGCATAACAAAACAAAAAAAAGCTCGTCCCATCAGGTATAATTATTATTAATTGTTAATGAATTATTCTGAATAAACATTATGTGACTTTTCTACATTTCAGCTTGTCCGCCTATACTCCACCAAAATAAAATTATAACTAAACAAGTCAGGGAGTAACGTTTGTTGAAACGGATGAATAAAAAAATCGTTTCTGATTTACTCGATAAAGAAAATATTCAAGAAAATTTAGTGCCTGAGATATCCGGAGACACCAATTTCTTTGTCGAGAATTCTGAAGTGGATATTTTTACTGAATGTGAAAAAAAGGAAGATATTCAGCAATTAAAAAATCAAATTGAAGACCTTAAAATGCAGTTAAAGATACAAGAAAGCCAAGAGTATTGCAGAAAACGAATTTCTACAAAAAATTAAAACAGAATTGTATTACATCAAGCAGCGAACCTTTTATAAGAATCAAATTTCTAAATAGAAACTTAAGCAATGTATCTTTATCTTTAAAGCGACGTGTGCTAATTTGTACCTACTTAAAAAATAAATAGATATCTATTTGAAAACTCGTGTAAATAAATTTATAAACAAAACAAAATTGGTGTGAAATTTTTACTTCTCCTAGAGAAATCAAGAAAAGTGTGCATTATGACGTCATCACGCTGTCAATACATAGGCATCTTCAGTACGGCCAACCTTGTAATATACGGACTGGACCGATTTTTACGCGGTTTTTTGCAAAATGATCTGCGTTGCCAGGAGCAGGTTTTTAGCTATGTACATTTTCAAAATTCGAAACGGAAGGTCCTGTAAGGATAATGAAAATATCCTTTTTCCCATTTTTCCCCGGAAAAATTTGCATTATAGGGTTTTTGGGGTCGGTAATCACGAATCCGGTATTAGATTTTCAAAATTCTAAACGGAAGGTCCTGTAAGGATAATGAAAATATCCTTTTTCCCATTTCTCCCCTGAAAAATTTGCATTATAGGGTTTTTGGGGTCGCTGATCACGAATCCGGTATTAGATTTTCAAAATTCGAAACGGAAGGTCCTGTAAGGATAATGAAAATATCCTTTTTCCCATTTCTCCACGGAAAAATTTGCATTATGGGGTTTTTGGGGTCGCTGATCACGGCTCTGCTGTTGGAATTTTAAAATTCGAAACGGAAGGTCCTGTAAGGATAACGAAAATATCCTTTTTCCCTTTTTTCCCCGGAAAAATCGGCATAAGGGGGTTTTTGGGGTCGCTGATCACGAATCCGGTATTGGATTTGAAAAAATTGAAAGGGAAGTTCCTGAAAGGATAACGCAAATATCCTTTTTCCCCGGAAAGATTGGCATTATGTTTGGGATCGCTGATCACGAATCCAGTATTCGATTTTCAAAAATTCGAAACGGAAGGTCCTGCAATCCTTTTTCCCGTTTTTCCCCGGAAAAATCGGCATAAGGGGGTTTTTTGGGGTCGCTGATCACAAATCCGGTATTAGATTTGCAAAATTCGAAACGGAAGGTCCTGTAAGGATAACGCAAATGTCCTTTTTCCCATTTTTCCCCGGAAAAATTGCCATTATGGGGTTCTTGGGGTCGTTGATCACGAATCCGGTGTTGGAAGTTCAAAATTCGAAACGGAACGTCCTGTAAGGATAACGCAAATATCCTTTTTCCCATTTTTCCCCGGGAAAATTGGCATTATGTTTGAGATCGCTTAACACGAATCCGATATTAGATTTTCAAAATTCGACACGAAAGGTTCTGTAAGGATAAATATCCTTTTTCCCGTTTTTCCCCGGAAAAATCGGCATAAGGGGGTTTTTGGGGTCGCTGATCACGAATCCGGTGTTGGAATTTCAAAATTCGAAAGGGAAGGTCCTTTAAGGATAACGAAAATATCCTTTTTCCCATTTTCCCCCGGAAAAATAGCCATTATGGGGTTTTTGGGGTCGCTGATCACGAATCCGGTGTTGGAATTTCAAAATTCGAAATGGAAGGTCCTGTAAGGATAACGCAAATATCCTTTCTCCCATTTTTTCCCGGAAAAATTGCCATTATGGGGTTTCTGGGGTCGCTGATCACGAATCCGGTGTTGGAATTTCAAAATTCTAACCGTAAAGTCCTGTAAGGATAAAGCAAATGTCCTTTTTCCAATTTTCCCCGGAGAAATTGGTATTATGGGGTTTTTGGGGTCGCTGATCACGAATCCGGTATTAGATTTTCAAAAATTCGAAACGGAAGGTCCTGCAAGGATAACGCAAATGTCCTTTTTCCCATTTTTCCCCGGAAAAATTGCCATTATGGGGTTCTTGGGGTCGCTGATCACGAATCCGGTGTTGGAATTTCAAAATTCGAAACGGAACGTCCTGTAAGGATAACGCAAATATCCTTTTTCCCATTTTTCCCCGGAAAAATTGCTATTATGGGGTTTTTGGGGTCGCTGATCACGAATCCGGTGTTGGAATTTAAAAATTTGACACGGAAGGTCCTGTAAGGATAACGCAAATATCCTTTTTCCCATTTTTTCCCGGAAAAATTGCCATTATGGAGTTTCTGGGGTCGCTGATCACGAATCCGGTGTTGGAATTTAAAATTCTAACCGTAAAGTCCTGTAAGGATAACGCAAATGTCCTTTTTCCAATTTTCCCCGGAGAAATTGGTATTATGGGGTTTTGGGGGTTTTTGGAGTCGCTGATCACGAATCCGGTATTAGATTTTCAAAAATTCGAAACGGAAGGTCCTGCAAGGATATTGCAAATATCCTTTTTCCCATTTTTCCCTGGAAAAATTGCCATTATCGGGTTTTTGGGGTCGCTGATCACGAATCCGGTGTTGGAATTTCAAAATTATAACCGTAAAGTCCTGCAAGGATAACGCAAATATCCTTTTTCCCGTTTTTCCCCGGAAAAATCGGCATAAGGGGGTTTCCGGGGTCGCTGATCACGAATCCGGTGTTGGAATTTCAAAATTCTAACCGTAAAGTCCTGTAAGGATAACGCAAATATCCTTTTTCCCATTTTTTCCCGGAAAAATTGCCATTATGGGGTTCTTGGGGTCGCTGATCACGAATCCGGTGTTGGAATTTCAAAATTCGAAACGGAAGATCCTGTAAGGAAAACGCAAATATCCGTTTTCTATTTTTGTCTCCGAAAAACTGGCTTTAGGGTGTTTCCGTGGTCGCTGATCACGAGCTGGCTGTTGGAATTTGAAAATTCTAACCGGAAAGTCCTGGAAGGATAACGCAAATTTCCTTTTTCCTATTTTTCCCCAGAAAATTGGCATTATAGGGTATTTGGGGTCACTAATTACGAATCTGGTGTTGGAATTTCAAAATTCGGAACAGAAGGTCCTGTAGGGTAACGCAAATATCCGTTTTCCCGTTTTTCCCCGGAAAAATCGGCATAAATGGGTTTTTGAGGTCGCTGATCACGAATCCGGTATTAGATTTGCAAAATTCGACACGGAAGGTCCTGTAAGGATAACATTTTTTCCCAAAACTTTTTAAGTTATTTATGGTTTTTTGGCATTCTAAAATTTATACAAAAAACTTTTAGCTGCCAACGTAGGGTCTGCTAGTCTATATATATAAAAATGGATGTTTGTCTGTTTGTCTGTCTGTCTGTCTGTTTGTTTGAGATTACAAAACTCAAAAAGTACTGGACCGATTTTTACGCGGTTTTTTGCAAAATGATCTGCGTTGCCAGGAGCAGGTTTTTAGCTATGTAGATTTTCAAAATTCGAAACGGAAGGTCCTGTAAGGATAATGAAAATATCCTTTTTCCAATTTTTCCCCGGAAAAATTTGCATTATAGGGTTTTTGGGGTCACTGATCACGAATCCGGTATTAGATTTTCAAAATTCGAAACGGAAGGTCCTGTAAGGATAATGAAAATATCCTTTTTCCCATTTCTCCCCGGAAAAATTTGAATTATAGGGTTTTTGGGGTCGCTGATCACGGCTCTGCTGTTGGAATTTTAAAATTCGAAACGGAAGGTCCTGTAAGGATAATGAAAATATCCTTTTTCCCATTTTGCCCCGGAAAAATTTGCATTATAGGGTTTTTGGGGTCGCTGATCACGAATCCGGTATTAGATTTTTAAAATTCGAAACGGATTCGAAACGGTAAGGATAACGCAAATATCATTTTTCCAGTTTTTCCTGGGAAAAATCGGCCTTAGGGAGTTTTCGAGGTCGCTGATCACGAATCCGGTGTTGGAATTTCAAAATTCTAATCACGAATCCGGTATTAGATTTGCAAAGTACGAAACAGAAGGTCCTGTACGGATAATACAAATATCCTTTTCCCGTTTTTCCCGGAGAAAATCTGCATAAGGGGGTTTCCGGGGTCACTGATCGCGAATCCGGTGTTAAATTTTTCAAATTCTAAACGGAAGGTCCTGTAAGGATAACGTCTTTTCCCAAAAGTTTTTAAGTTATTTATGGTTTTTTGGCATTCTAAAATTTATGCAAAAAACTTTTAGCTGCCAACGAAGGGTCTGCTATATATATATAAAAATGGATGTTTGTCTGTCTGTTTGTTTGTGATTACAAAACTCAAAAACTACTGGACCGATTTTTACGCGGTTTTTTGCAAAATGATCTGCGTTGCCAGGATCAGGTTTTAAGCTATGTTAGATTTTCAAAATTCAAAGCAGAAGGTCCTGTAAGGATAACGAAAATATCCTTTTTTCCATTTTGCCCCGGAAAAATTTGCATTATGGGGTTTTTGGGGTCGCTGATCACGAATCCGGTATTAGATTTTCAAAATTCGAAACGGAAGGTCCTGAAAGGATAACGCAAATATCCTTTTTCCCAGTTTTTCCCGGGAAAATTGGCATTATGGGGTTTTTGGAGTCGCTGATCACGAATCCGGTATTAGATTATCAAAATTCGAAACGAAAGGTCCTGTAAGGATAACATCTCTTCCCAAAACTTTTAAAGTTATTTATGGTTTTTTGGCATTCTAAAATTTTTACAAAAAACTTTTAGCTGCCAACGAAGGGTCTGCTAGTTTTTATATAAAAAAGCAAGGTGTCTGTCTTGTAGAGACGGCGAGAAGACGTGGATCCGCCTACAACGATCGCCAATAGATATTTAAGTAAGAAATTTTAGTGAAAAGGAAATTAAGGAAACAAATTTTTATTTAAAACATAACAAAAGCTATAATTGCCTATCTGGCAATTATTGAAAATCCGTATGGTGATTTAAGTGAATGGCGAACAGTTGTATCAAAATTCCAGTTTGAAGTCAAACTTTCTAATTAGATTTTTTTTTTATTTATTCCAATCGGATTTTGATGTATGGGAGTTTTATGTAGAATAATATCCTAAATAACTTTTGTTCTTGCACTTTTTTGATAAGATCCACCGTTTTTGAGATATTCGGTTTCACCATACGGGTATAATAATTTTATTTATAATTGGTTTATGACAAGAGAAGTATGAAATAAATGGGATTCGTACTTAATCCCGGAAAACAAAATCCCGGAATTAACAAAATCCCGGAAATTTAAAATCCCGGAAAATACGAAATCCCGGAAAACAAAATCCCGGAAATTAAACCTCCAAAAAAAATCCCGGAAATTTTAAATAACCTAAAAAATGAAAAAAGAAATTGATTATTAAAGTTTTTCCGTTTTTAGCGTTACCCAGAACCACGACGAGGACGTAACGGGTTGTAGGTTCCATTTTATGTTATATATTTTTTTTAGTTTTTTAATTTCATATTTTTTTTATATAATTTTTTTACGATTTTATATTTTTTTTTTGTTTTTTTTTTTATAACAATAGTTATGGTGGACTTATCGATTTCGAATTGAAGTCTTATGTAGGTTTTATATTATGTAGGTTTTAGTGCTATAAACTAATCAAAAGACCGACAGGGACAAAAGCCAGATATATATTTTTCAATTATAAGAAATATTTGTTGCTAATGTTTATTCATTAATCTTTTGTTCTTTTATTTAGGTAATCAAAATCCCGAATTAGCAGGGCAATTTTGGTGTTAAAATCGCGGCGATTTTAACACCAAAAATTGCCCTGCTAATTCGGGATTTTGATTCTGGGATTTTGATTCCGAGATTTTGATTTCCGGGATTTTGAATTCCGGGAGTTTGATTCCGGGAGTTTGATTCCGGGATTTTGATTTCCGGGATTTTGTTTTCCGGGATTTTGTACCCAACCCGAAATATATATCATACATACAGTGTTCAAAACGCTCCCATTTCTAGTCTTTCGTTCAAATTAGTTATATATATAATGACGAAGGTTTTACATAAATTTACTACTATTTCATCGATTCTACTACTATTTTCGGCCGATTTACTACGATTTCGAAGATCAAAAATCTCACAACCCTGAACACAACTCTAATGCTGGGAGCGAAATATCGTTCTCTCACTAATGAAATACATACTTACATGTGTGTGTGCATCATACCAAAAAGCCATCGCTCGAGGTTTTCATTCATTTTTATGCGAGCCACACAAACCGCTTTGAACAAGAAGCGAAAACTTAAATAGAAATCATGTTCGTTCCCAAGAACGAGAGTCGGAAACCACAGCAAACAATTTTGCCGTTAAGAGCGACACTTTTCAGAGCGAAAAGAACGAAATAACATGGCTTTCAATACATCAGATTCAATACACATAAAGGAGAAGCATAAAAAGAGTATAAATGTGAAATCTGTACTACAAGCAGCAAACACAGCAAAACAGCGGCAGTGAAAATTTAGATTTTGATTCTTAAAAAGATAATTGAACATAGTTTGACATAACAAAATACCCTAAACAATGCTTTAATGTAGGCCGGATCTTATAACAAAGTTTCTGTTCGGATGTCACCACAAACTATCGAGTTTCATCGATTGCAAATTTGTTATTATGGCAGCAAGCCGATTTTCTAATTTGCACCCCCATAACCAAAATCCAAGACGTATCCACGTCAAAAATTTAAAACCTAATTATACAATGACAAAAAGCCGCCTACCGATATTTTGTATTTAGCTTGTATGTATATTTACATTTGTACAGCGCTTGTCGTTGTACCCCATTTTCGGTATTTATAACAAGAGCACTATGGGATTCATATTCAACATTGGGCGAAGTCGTTCAATCCTAAATCCTATATGTTTGGTGGGCGGTAAAATCTCATACGCTCCATTTCAGCTAACGCATCATTGTTGCAAGGCTTAGTTCCGGTTAACTTGGAGCAGTCCAACTCATCAATTTGCAGACCATTGAGGGTTCTAACTCTACTAAGTGCTACATATGCCTGACCATCTGCGAAGAGCTTAGAGCCTAAATATACTACACCGTGGTCTATAGTGCTACCTTGCATTTTATGCACTGTTGAGGCCCATGACAATATCAGCGGAAGCATTCTTCTTTCTGCAGTACCGTAGCTGTATTTTGCTGGGAATTGTACCGATGTTGGTTGTATTAGGTGGATTCCGTCTCTACCAAAATCTACTCTAACTGAGGGGATGTCTGCATCATACAATTGTGCCCTGCGATAGTGCGGCCAGACGATTTCCGTTATATTTTATACAAACGCACTCAAATGGCAGAACTTGTGTTAAGGTGGGTTTAGAAACACGAGCATTTTCATTTTTACTGGCAAAGTGAGCGGGATAGCGAAATTCAAATTTACGTGCGCAAAAAGTCGATCACATCAGTGTCTCACACGTACTTTCCCTTCCACTTTATGGCGAACTGTCACTGCACATCACCTTCTCGCAGCAATACGTTTGTTAGCACTTCAATTTCACCTAACAAAATCATTTTGTGTGATGTTATAATTAATAACATAATTATTATCACCTCCCGTTTCCATTTAAAATGCGTAGCTTTCAAATAAACATCGAACTTAACCTTACTTTTGCTGGCTGCCATAATTCCCCATAATTCAGGGGTAACATTTTGCTGGCAGGGCGGGGAAGTCCAATGTGTTTGTTGTTGTTTACTGCCATAACTTTCCTATCGTCGACGAAAATTATGGATAGTAAAACCACTACATGCAAGCAAAATTTCCAGTAAAATTTTTACTGAGTGGTTTCCCGTCCCTTTCCCACTTGGTGAAAAAGTCATAAGAAATCTGGCATTTCACTCACTTTGCCAGTAAAAATGAAAATGCTCGTGTTTCTAAACCCACCTTTAGTCATAATGACTGTGTGTGTTAATGACTGTGTGTTAATGACTGTGCGTTAATGACTGTTAATGAATGTGTGACTGTGTGTAATAAAGCAAAGTCACAATATTCTTTTGGTTTTAGGATACAGGGTATAAAAAAAATTTAATGACAGATTCGAATTCAGCGACCCCAAAAACCCCCAGAATAGATTTTTTTTCCGGTAAATTTGGAGAAAAGGATAATCACGTTATCCTTACAGGACCTTCCGTTATCCTTACAGACTTTTTAATGACAGATTAGGATTCAGCGACCCCAAAAACCCCCAGAATAGATCTTTTTCCGGCAAATTTGGAGAAAAGGATAATCACTAGGGTGGATCGCGGCTAGAACAAAAAAAATAAATGTGGCAATGTGAACAGCGGGGGGTGTGGAAAAGATGTGAATATATGTAAAAATGAAATTTAGAAAATTTCAGCTCGATCGGAGGTCATTTTCAGGTTCCGCTTTTCATTTGAAATTTTGAAAATCTGGTATTAAACCAAAAACTTCAACTTTCACCAAAACCAAGGAGGATTTCCAAAAAAGCTTGAATTAGTTAACAAATAACAAAAAAAAAACCCAAAAAGGATTTCGAATTACAAATGCCTCCACACGGCGACACAGCAAAAGTTATTAGCGAAAATACATAGAAATTCACCAAATTTTCCAAATTTTTATACCAAATTTTCAAAAGAAAAGCGGAACCTGAAGATGACCTCCGATCGAGCTGAAACTTTCCACAATTTGTTTTATATCAATTCATTTGTTTTATATCAATAGCTTTTAATTAAAACGATTTAACAAGGTTTTTATTGCTTTTCTGGAAAATTATACCAAATAGACTTAGCACAATTTCACTCTTAGCCGACGATATTTATCAATGAGATACTGTCTCTCAACCGTGTGGGATTCAATCAACCGTGTGGAATTCAATCAACCGTGTGGAATTCAACGCATCTAAAACCCAATCTATGCTGTTGTCGATGAAATGTGAAAAATCCTCCGAAACGGTCGAATTTATGAATGAGTGCATTAATGACTCTAAAAACATCAGAATACTGGGCATCGAAATAAATGAGAAGCTTCAATGGAGCGATCATATATTCAATATTGCCTGTCCTGAAATTGCTGGACCGAAGTCAAAAACGTGCGATCTGACTGATTGGAGACAAACCTTTGACAGATTCATTACCGTCTCTCGAGCATCGTCGCTCTGTGGGGGTACACAGCATATTCTATAGATTTTCCTATGGGAAGTGTTCCACAGAAATTTCCCAACTTATTCCTCCACGGTATGTTTTCCCTAGACCCTCTCGTCTGCACGCGTGCGCGATTCCTTCCTTGAGCCTATCCGTTTTCGTACAGTAAAGTTTAGGAATTCCCTCATTCCCCTAACAACAAGACTTTGGAACGATTTACCATCCGATGTGTTTCCCTTGACTATAACCTGCAGAAGTTCGAGGAAAACATAAACCGACATCACCTTTCGTTCTCCCGACCATCCTGAGCTGTCCTTCGGCATTAAAGGGTCTTCCCCTCTGGCTGAAACTATAAAAAAAAGTTTATTCTGCCCCAAATTTCAACTTTTTACCTTTATTAGTTGCCGAATTTAAAATCTTTTTTTTTTTGTATAAAAAAATTCAACATAACATATATATCCAATTTTCCATCAGTTGAGGTTTAATTATGTAAGAAAGGTATCATCATCCCGAAAGGCTGTTTTAATTTTTGGTTTGATTTCAAATAAATAGTAAAATAAATCAAATAAACGTCAGAATCCAATGACTGCACTCAGAAAACACGAAACTTTGCAAGAGTGAAGTCCATTAAGAAAACTTTTATTCATACAAAAGACAAGCTTTACTCAAGTAAATTTACTCACTCAGAGTCCACTAACGTTGCTCAGAAACACGAATTTTTATTCATACGCCCCAATATCAATAAAAATACAGCGTTAAAGCAAATATCATGATTATCATGAAATAAGTCATTTTAACTTCTTTTATCCAAAAATACTAAGCTTCTGGAACATCTTATGAATTTTGGAGCCCCCGCATATTTTAATTATTCATTTAAAATGAATTTTTCTCAACGGAAATCTCAAGGATATTGTATATAAAAATATAAAAAATGTTATAAAAAGTTATTAGATTATGGAAAAACAACAGTTGAATTTACAGTTTGTTTTATTTGAATTATTGAATTTGTTAGACCTAAATTTATTTTGAACTTCAATTTTGGATTGTTCTATTAATTTTGACTATTGTATTTGATCTGGAATTTGTATTCAATTTCGATCTATTGTATTAAATCTCTTGTTTAAAGTTACGTAAACTACCAACGACAATAGATTATAACTATGAAATAGCCAATATTGTGTTTAATCTTTTTTAAATAAGATATCATTTAACTCTTACAGCGACGAGACATAACTTTGTATGTCGGATTTGTACCGCGAACTTTTGAATAAAGTATTAGACGAAGTTATTGCGTCTCATTCAAAAATCGAAGAACATTTGATTAAATATCTATAAACTACATACAGTCCACTATTATCCATTTTGGTCCTTCGAGCCGGATGGTCCTTCGAGCCTACATGGAAGGTTTGAAAATCTGATTCGTGGTTTGAAATGTGGATTTCCGCATTAATCGAGGTGAGCGTCCTTATCGTACGACGCGAATACATTACATTTGGTGTTTAAATCTTCGAATTCAGATTTCGTAAAATTTGAAGAAAAGGAATTCGGTGTTGGATTCCGTTTTCATTGCTTGCTGGGTTGGCGATCGATCGCATTTGTACGCAGCAAAAATTACTTCGCTGGTGTGTGTAGCGCAAACAGCATTGATCTCGTTCACTGTTAGCTGTTTGTCTCCCCGTCTGCAAATTACATTGATTGTGTGCAACGAAAAGCAGGATTGATCTCGTTCACTGCTGGCTGTTTGTTTCGTCGTCGTTTGCATATAATCCAATTGTGCGCATGATATAAACATCATTGATCTCGTTCATTGTTGTGTCTCACCGTCTAAAGCAGGTATCTCCAGGCCTTGGCTCTTGCGGCCCCTCGTACATATTATCGAGCCAGACACATTTTACTCTGCCCACATTAATGTTTTTGTCAATACTATCTTACATTAGCATTCAGAAAAATGAACCTGAACGAAAGGCCGCCGAACGTGATCAAACATCTCTTTCCACCACCAGTAAGCTAGAATCGATATGCAGTTTGATTTGTAGTTAGTTTGATTCAGACTTTCGATGCAAGAGGATGTCATTCGTCTGTTTAATATTTATTAGATTTGTAATGAGGTTTTGAATGCCGAGTAGCAAATGTTTCGAGTTCAGGTTGTGGTGGTTTCGACGTGGTGGTGGTTGTACAGAGACAGTTATCTTGGAGACCCCTGGTCTAAAGGATATTGCGGTCATTATTACCTAAGAAGCTGCGGCTAAAGTTGAACGAGAGAAAGAGTTAGCGAATCTCAAAACTCAACGAGCTAAAACAAAGGGTTGTATGACGCGTATAAAGACATACGTCGAGTCGAATGTCAGTTTAAATTTTTATGAGTTGAAATGCAGACTTGGTTTGTTAGAAGCCTATGCAAAACAAGCATTTACAATTCAATCATTCATCGAAAGGAAAGGATAAGTTCATTGGCCGAACCGGGAACAAAGGCTTTAGCTGAAAATCGCAAAGAGTTGGAAGACTTGTATTGTTAGACAAAATCCCACATAATGAAGTTGACTGCCGAACATCGTAAACAGAAACAGCCATCTTGCATGGATGCCGCAAACCAATCAATGGTGGTGCCGCCAGTTTCGTCAACTACGAGTAAGCATCTTCCAAAAGTGAAGCTGCCATATTTTTCGGGTGTATTTACGGAATACACCAACTTTATAAATTCCTTTAACAGTTTGGTCGATGACGATAAGGATATTTCGAACGTGACCAAGTTACAACATTTACGTAGCTGTTTGAGTGGTCAAGCGTT
This sequence comes from Chrysopilus asiliformis, assembly GCA_964034945.1. Lineage (NCBI taxonomy): Eukaryota > Metazoa > Arthropoda > Insecta > Diptera > Rhagionidae > Chrysopilus > Chrysopilus asiliformis. Next base: position 52,498,233 of record OZ035962.1, on the reverse strand, counting down.
AGATGTCCTAAAAAGTTTGGAAATTGCTCCAGAGAATTACACTCGTGCGAAAAAACTTCTTGATAAGAGATACAACAACAAGTGCATCATAGTTCAATCCCATATCAGAAAGATTTTTCAATCTGCAAAAGTAAGGAGAGCAAGTGCGGGTCAGTTACGATCGTTATCGGACAATTTTAATTGTCATCTTCAGTGTTTTCGAGCGTTAGGCACGAACGAGGATGCTTTAAGTGCAATGTTAATTTATCTTCTTCTCGAGAAACTCGACACTGAATCACGCAATAAATGGGAAGATTCATTGTCTCTCGAGTCATTACCCAGATGGGAAGACCTGTCTGAGTTTTTGAATAAACGTTCACAAATATTAGAAAACAAAGAAATAAGTGTGAAGCAAAATCAATTCATGGCGAATAAATCGCCCGCAAAGTTGAAAAATTTGGGACGGCAAACGAATGCAACGTCACTTACGGTAGCTCAGGGGCAGTGTGTTTATTGTCGTAACCAAGCACAGTATTTTGCAATGTAAGAAGTTTTCGGATTTGACGGTTGGAAAACGGTTCAATGAAACGAAACGCCGTGGTCTTTGTATTAATTGTTTCAGTACTGCGCACAAATCTTCATCTTGTGTTGACCCAAAGTGCAGTGTGTGCGGTGGCTTACACAATCAGCTTTTGCATCGGTATGCAGATCAGTCGCTATGTTCGCCATCAGCAACTGAAACTTCAAAGCAACTGGTGCCACCTTCAACGTCAAATACGTTAGGTCCAGCATCAGCCGGAATTGCGTCGAATCAAGCTTCATCGTCGAACGTTGGTTACTCGAGCATAGCCAGTTCCAGTACTTGTTCACCTAAGACGCTTCATTCATAAAAGGACAAAGGTGTCGACAATTCGGATGAGCTTCAAGTGATTCTAGCAACGGCAATAATTGCAGTAGAGAGCAACACAGGTGTTTTCATTCCAGTTTGTGCGCTACTTGACTCAGGGTCTCAGCTAAATATAATAACTGAGAGGCTAGCCCAACAATTGCATCTTAAACGTCAACCAGTAGAGATTGCAATAAATGGAATTGGTCAGGTTAGTGCAAATGTCAAACACAAAATTAATGCTGTTATTTGTTCGCGAAATAGTAACTTCGAATGCAGTTTGGAGGCTTGGATACTTCCAAGTATCACAAGTTTGCAGCCCGAGTTTCCGATCGCTGTTGACAATTGGAGTATACCGAAGGATCTGGAATTAGCCGATCCAAGATTCAACGTGCCACAACGAATAGACATCCTGTTAGGAGCAACAACGTTCTTTGATATGCTTATCGATGGCCAGATTCATCTTGGAACAAATTTGCCTATTCTGCAGAACACAAAGGTCGGTTGGATTGTGTCTGGAAGTTATACGGCGTCAGGTAACTACAAAAATATTTGTAATTTAGTAGAATCCGATATGAAGTATGAAGCGCTTGATAAGATGCTGGAAAAGTTTTAGAAAATGGAGGAAGTTGTATCCACCAATTGCCATTTAACCCCAGAACAAATCGATTGCGAAAAAATCTTCATGGACTCTGTTAGAGCGCAAGATGATGGCAGGCTCGTCGCTACTCTTCCGTTCAAAGAAGACCCTTCGGTACTTGGAAATTCATATAGTATCGCAGAGAGACGGTTTCGGAGTTTGGAAAGAAGATTAAATGGTAATTTGGAGATTAAGGCTCAATATGTGTCCTTTATGAAAGAGTTCGAGGAGCTGGAACATATGGAGAAAGTACCAAAGATTGATTGGCCGAAAATTCGATATTTCATGCCTCATCAGCATGTGCTGCGCCCAGAAAGCCGTTCGACGAAGCTTCGCGTAGTATTCGACGCGTCAGCGAAAACGACGTCAAATGTTTCGTTAAATGACATTCTAATGGTGGGTCCTACGGTACAACAAGATTTGTTTTCAATTGTCTTGAGATTTCGTCGTCATCGGTATGCACTTACGGCCAATATTTCGAAGATGTACCGGCAGATACTAGTGGAGACATTCGATTCCTATTTTCAATGCGTGTTGTGGCGTGAAAACGCAAACGAGCTATTACAAGCTTTTCGCCTGAAGACAGTTACATACGGAACCGCGTCCACAACATTTCATGCTACGCGTTGCCTCGAATACCTCACAGATACTAGCGAGAACTTGGAGAATGGTGCCAAGATTATTCATGAGGATTTTTATATAGACGACTTGATTAGCGGCGCAGACGAAGATAAAGATTTGTTAGAAATTCGACGTCAAGTGGAAACCATTTTGTCGAAAGCTAAATTGCCGATCACAAAATGGTATTCCAATAATAAGGAATTTATGAAAAGTATTCCCGAGCGCGATCAGGAGCGTACTCTTCGAATAAACGATGTTGATGTGATTAAAGCCCTAGGCAACGTTTGGGAACTATCGGAAGACCGATTGCGATTCATCTACAAGCCAAAGCAATATTCGTTGAGACCTACCAAGCGCAATCAACAATCTATTCTCATCGCAAGTCAAAATACTGACGAGGATTTAGTATCCTTATGCAAATACGCAAACAATTTTCAAAAGCTTCGTAGAGTATTTGCGTATATTATGCGGTTCATTCAAAATCTAAAGGCTAAAATTAGCGAATCTAAAGGATTGCCGGAACCACCAAGAGGCGAAGGAAGTCTTGCTCCAAGTGAACTTCAATTGGGACTGGATGCAATCGTGTATAATGTCCAGCGAAATCATTTCAAACATGACATCGCGCAACTGGAAAGAGACAGCTGTCTTGGAAAGAGCAGTCCTACTCGATGTCCAAACCCTTTCTTGGATAAAGGCCCAATTCTTCGACTGTTGAGGGTTGGAGGACGACTAACTTTTTTTAAATTTTGCCAAAAAGTAAATTTCTTGATTTTTGACCAACTTTAAGTGAACACAACTTTCACATTTTCTAAGATTTTACATTCGTTTTTATACCCGTATGGTGAAACCAAAGGGTATACTAACTTTGCCTTACCGTTTGTAACGCCAAGATCCCGTCATCACACATAAAAATGAATTACGCCAGTGTGTTTAGAATGATAAAACATAACAAAAGCTATAATTGCCAATCTGGCAATCATTGGAGACCCGTATGGTGATATTCGTATCAAAATTCGAACAGTTGTACCAAAATTCCACTTTGAAGTCAAACTTTCTAATAAGAATTTTTAAAATTTATTCCAATCGGATTTTGATGTATGGAAGTTTTATGTAGAATCATATCCTAAATAACTTTTGTTCTTGCACTTTTTTGATAAGATGCACCGTTTTTGAGATATTCACAAAACCCGTTTTCGTTCGTATGGGGGGTACCACCCTTAATGGTCCATTTTTGCCCATTAACGAACTTAGCCTCGCATTTTACGAAAAACGGATCTGCGCAAAATTTCAAGTCTCTAGCTCAATCCGTGCGCCCGCAATCGGCGCCACAGACAGACGGACAGACAGACGGACAGACGGACAGACGGACAGACGGACAGACGGACAGACGGACAGACAGACCGACAGACAGACGGACGGACATGCAGAAATTAATTATTTTTATCATTCTAAACACACTGGTGTAATTCATTTTTGTGTGTGATGACGGGATCTTGGCGTTACAAACGGCAAGGCAAAGTTAATATACCCTTTGGTTTCACCATACGGGTATAAAAAAAATTGAATTTTGCATGTCCGTCCGTCCGTCCGTCTGTGGCGCGGATTGCGGGCGCACGGATTGAGCTAGAGACTTGAAATTTTGCGTGGATCCGTTTTTCGTAAAATTCGAGGCTAAGTTCGTTAACGGGCAAAAATGGACCATTAGGGGGGTACCCCCCATACGAACGAAAACGTTTTTTGCGAATACCTCAAAAACGGTGCATCTTATCAAAAAAGTCCAAGAACAAAAGTTATTTAGGATATAATTCTACATAAAACTCCCATACATCAAAATCCAATTGGAATAAATTTTAAAAAATCTTATTGGAAAGTTTAACTTCAAAGTGGAATTTTGGTACAACTGTTCAAATTTTGATACGAATATCACCATACGGGTCTCCAATGATTGCCAGATAGGCAATAATAGCTTTTGTTATGTTTTTTTTATTTGAATGTGTGGATCTTTCCCTATAATTCTGAGTTTATTTGGAACCTGAACTATTTTTAAGTTAATTATAATTAAATATTTATTAGGAACACTTTTTTCATATAAATTTGAAGTTTGAAAGATCATAACTTTTGCCCGTCAACAGACGTCAAGTCGAAATTATTTCCAAGTTATAGCCACAATAATTACCTTTAATTCCATATAGGGCCTAGTTGCCGTAGGTACCCGTATTGAGGCGCTAGCGGCGTTTTAATTAATCTATATATATAAAAATGGAAGTTTATTGGTTGGTGGGTTCTTTTGATTTGAAATTACAAAACTCAAAAACTACTGGACCGATTTTTACGCGGTTTTTTGCAAAATGATCTGTGTTGCCAGGAGCAGGCTTTTAGCTATGTTAGATTTTTAAAATTCGAAACGGTAGGCTCTGTAAGGATAAGGTAAATATCCTTTTTCCCATTTTTCCTCAAAAAAAATTGCTTTGGACGGTTTTCAGGGTCGCTGACCACTAATCCAGTATTAGATTTTCAAAATTCGAAACGGAAGGTCCTGTAAGGACAACGCAAATATCCTTTTCCCGTTTTTCCCGGAAAAAATCTGCATAAGGGGGTTTCCGAGGTCAATGATCGCGAATCCGGTGTTAGATTTTTCAAATTCTAAAAGGAAGATCCTATAAGGATAACGTTTTTTTCCGAAACGTTTTTAAGTTATTTATGGTTTTTTGGCATTCTAAAATTTATACAAAAAACGTTAAGCTGCCATGGAGAAATATGCCACAAACAGTCCACAAAATATTATATCACTCCGAAGACATCATCAGAAATAATCTACTACCACTTGGAGATCTATCAGAAGAAGCTCAAGAAAAAAGGAATAAAGACTACAGGTATTTCAGAGAACATAACACCAGGAAAATGTCAAGGAATAGCGCCAATGAAGACTTATTTAACATATTGCTCGTAACATCAGACCCATTCGTTTCGAGCATTAGACATAAATGGAAATCGCCACATTTGGAATTAGATGAAGAAGCTAAAAAGTTACTACAGTGGGTCAAAAAATTATTCGGACACTTGGGCAAATAAAAACATAACAAAAGCTATAATTGCCAATCTGGCAATTATTGGAGACCCGTATAGTGATATTCGTATCAAAATTCGAACAATTGTATTAAAATTCCTCTTTGAAGTAAAACTGTTCAATAAGATTTTTTAAAATTTATTCCAATCGGATTTTGATGTATGGAAGTTTTATGTAGAATCATATCCTAAATAACTTTTGTTCCTGCAATTTTTTGATAAGATGCACCGTTTTTGAGATATTTGCAAAAAACGTTTTCGTACCCCCCCTAATGGTCCATTTTTGCCCATTAACGAACTTGGCCTCGCATTTTACGAAAAACGGATCTGTGCAAAATTTCAAGTCTCTAGCTCAATCCGTGCGCCCGCAATCCGCGCCACAGACGGACAGACGGACGGACGGACGGGCATGCAAAATTCAATTTTTTTTATCATTCTAAACACACTGGTGTAATTCATTTTTGTGTGTGATGACGGGATCTTGGTGTTACAAACGGTAAAGCAAAGTTAATATACCCTTTGGTTTCACCATACGGGTATAAAAAACCTGTAAAAATTTATAAATCAAAGATCATTGTGTTGATGTTTAATAATTCCAAATGTTTAATTAAGATATCTACCTTAAATTAACATTGTTAAAACAAAGTATATTCATCATTAAATAATTATAAAAAATTGGTAACTAAAACAATTCAAAAATTCAAGCAAAAAAATTATTCGGACACAATACAATTTCCCATAATAAAGGAATATTTAGTCACTAGTCCATTCAAAAATGACTAGTACAATGGCGGACAGTAATCTAGTATTACATTCAGCTAACAATTTTGTTTCAATTAACAATTCATTCGTTGCGTATTGTGATTTCGTTGTCTCTCAGTACAATTTACGGGAAAATGGGTCGTAAAAATAAAAACACGTGTATAGACACAAGAAAGTTGATAATTTTCCATCACGAAAAGGGAAAGTCAGTGCGTGCGATATCGGAAATTGTTAATATTAAGAAAAGTATAGTGTTTGATATCATAAAAAGGTTTCGAGAAGAAAATCGAGTCAAGTCAAAGCCAAACAGTGGTCGTCCGCAGAGCTTGAACAGACAAGAAAAACGTTGGATTTTAAGGCAAATAAGAGAAAATCCAAAAATAAGTGCACCAAAATTGAAAACAGAGCTTCAAGAACTATAAGGTAAAAGTGTGACTGCATAAACCATTAGAAACATCATAAATGCTAACGATTACCATGGAAGAATCCAAAGAAAGAAGCCATTTATTAGTGCAATTAATAAAAAATATCAGTTGTGGTCAACAAAAAACTTTCTTCTACAAAATCTACGACCCTGTGCAATTTACGTTATAGCCCTGTCGTATTGTCAACCCAATACAACCTCCCAATAAATTGTTGGTTCATCCAAAAATATCAAAAACGTACAAAATTTGAGATAACTTGAGAACTGTAAAAGATATCAATTTACGGTAAATGGCAAAAATGTAGAAAATGTTAACATCTTTAATTATTCTTTTAACTGATTTGTCGAAAAACCGTTAGTTTGCAAATTATTCGCAAAAATATGATTTTTTACATATTAATGAAAATATCTCAATAACGGTAAAAGATAACGGATGCAGAATTCCATTCTCATTAATTCACTTCATACATTCAGTCAGCAAAAACCCGTTAGTTTTCGAGATAATCGCAAAAAACTGTTTTTTAATAACGGTTTATCTCGATAACAGGTGGAGATATCGAGTTATAGCTAAAGACAAAAGTGTGGGAAATTTTATTTTCTCCAAGTTTTGTCATACTTAAGGCCACTAAAAAACCCGTAGTTTGGGAGTAAATCGAGAGAAACGAAATTGCGATTTTTGAAAAACCGCCATTTTGGATACTTCCGGTTAACGGATTTCCACCAAAAGTTGATAGGATCGTCCCATTTCAGGACCCAACATGCCTATAAAATTTCATGGTGCTAGCTCTATTAGTTTTTGAGAAATCTTGTACACAGACTGACAGACTGACAGACTGACAGACTGACAGACAGACATTTTTTAAATATGACTCCAATCGACTCAGGAGTGATCGGGAAATGTTTTTAGGCAAAATTAAGAGGTCGAAATTTTTCATGAATACAATACTTTATTATACTAAAAAGAGGTACGAATTCGCAAAAACCCATATTAGCAGCCAGCATCATTCTAGGAAAATGTGTTATTCGCTGACGAAAGTAAGTTTAATATTTTCGGTAGTGATGGACGTGGAACTGTATGGCGCAAACCCAATACGGAATTCCATCAAAGACACGTGAATCAAACAGTGAAGCACGGTTGTGGTTCCGTGATGGTGTGGGAATGTATGGCTGCAAACGGGGTAGGGAATTTAGTATGTATCGATGGCATTTTGGACTAATATTTATTGCGAAATAACTTAAAACAAAGTGCGGAAAAACTGGGTATATTAAACACCTTTCATTTTTATGAAGACAATGGGGCATATGAATAAAAATTCGTATTTCTGAGGAAAGTGAGTGCACTCTAAGTGAGTAAAGTTGCTTGAGTAAAGTTCGAGTTTGGTATGAATAAAAGTTAACTCTACTCCATGGAGTACACTCTTGCGATGTTTTGTGTTTTCTGAGTGCACTCATTGCAGTTTGACGTTTTTATACCCGTATGGTGAAACCAAAGGGTATATTAACTTTGCTTTACCGTTTGTAACGCCAAGATCCCGTCATCACACACAAAAATGAATTACACCAGTGTGTTTAGAATGATAAAAAAAATTGAATTTTGCATGTCCGTCCGTCTGTCTGTCCGTCTGTCTGTCTGTCCGTCCGTCCGTCTGTGGCGCGGATTGCGGGCGCACGGATTGAGCTAGAGACTAGAAATTTTGCACAGTTCCGTTTCTCGTAAAATGCAAGGGTAAGTTCGTTAATGGACAAAAACGGACCATTAGGGGGGGTACCCCCCATACGAACGAAAACGATTTTTGCGAATATCTCAAAAACGGTGCATCTTATCAAAAAAGTCCAAGAACAAAAGATATTCAGGATATTATTCTACATAAAACTCTCATACATCAAAATCCGATTGGAACAAATTTTAAAAAATCTTATTGGAAAGTTTGACTTCATAGTGGAATTTTGATAAAACTGTTCGCCATTCACTTAAATCACCATACGGGTTTTCAATAATTGCCAGATTGGCAATTATAGCTTTTGTTATGTTTTGATTTATTTCGAATCGATTCAAAAAATTAAAAATGTTTTCGTTTGTCAACGATTTAGTTTTCGAGTCGTCTGATTCAGAATCAAATGAAAATTATGAAATTCGAAGAAAAAGGAAAGTATATAGGGCAAGAAATTTGGATGTTGAAGAAAATTTTCGAGAATTACCCGGCCCTTACACGCGTCTGTAGAGCTGACACAGTCGTTGACACAGACTCGTGTAAATGCACTGACTGCCAGTTCGCTAAATGTATTTTAATTCGTTGTCAGTAATTTGACATTTGAAGTCTGTGCTACTGACAGACTTTACAGTCGCGTGTAAAGGCCGGGTTATACAGATTCGATGTGGATAATTTCAATCGCATTGTTGAAATATCAATCGCATTGGTGAAAAAACTTTTTCACGCTCCAAACAAACGTAAACAAAAGATAATTGTCAAATGTTTCCTTGATAAATCGAAAAAAAATTTGAAAAAATATACTGAGTGTGCCCAACAGCACACTCAAATCAGACTGGACTTTACTTAGCTTTACTCAAGCAAAAACAGTTTTTATTCATACCAAATTGGTGCATATCACACTCCACTCACCAATTCGATGTTTTTTTTTGAGGGAACTGAGTAAAGTACAGCTGAGTGGAGATTTTTTATTCATACCAAACTGAGTGCACTCGCAAAAAACTGAGTGCACTCGAGTAGAGTGTTTATTATTCATACGGCCTAATGACCCGAAACACAAAGCCCATTCAGTGCGTTCCTACTTGTTATATAATTGCCCAAAAGATATGGAGACCCCACCGCAGTCGCCAGACCTTAACCCGATCGAGAATTTGTGGGAGGAACTGGACAGACGGGTTAGGCAACACACTATTAGCAGCAAAAATCAGCTCAAGGAAATTTTGCAAAGAGAATGGCACACAATTGAACCAAAAAACTGGTTTCTTCTATGCAAAACCGATTGAATTGTGTGGTGAAAGCTAAAACACACTACAAAATATTAAAATTACTTTATTATTATTTTTTTAATGAAAACGTTATTGTGTCCGAATAATTTTTTTGCTTGAATTTTTGAATTGTTTTAGTTACCAATTTTTTATAATTATTTAACGATGAATATACTTTGTTTTAACAATGTTATTTTAAGGTAGATATCTTAATTAAACATTTGGAATTATTAAACATCAACTCAATGATCTCTGATTTATAAATTTTTACAGGTTTTTTTTATTTGCCCAAGTGTCCGAATAATTTTTTTGACCCACTGTACATGATACAAACCCCCCTCAAATTATAGATGAAATACAAGAATTACCCCTAGACAAAATTTAATTAACGATCGATGTTAGTGAAATCTGTATGATAAACCAATTTTAGTTAAATTGTTATTTAATTTGGTGTTACTAATAAAATCTACTTTAACAATAAATATACTATGTTTAACTACTTATAGAATTTCACAAAAATTTAATAATAGTAACAAAAAATGATATTTTATGATATTTCAAAATTATTCAGATCAAACAACTACTTTCCTAGTACAGAGCATAAATAGTTGAGTTTTATTTGACAATATCGCAGAAACTAGTTATCCGATTTTGATGAAATTTTATGATAAATAAAGCTTGAAAACTCTTCTATTTAATAAAAACATAACAAAAGCTATAATTGCCAATCTGGCAATTATTGAAAACACGTATGGTGATATTCGTATCATAATTTGAGCAGTTGTACCAAAATTCCACTTTGAAGTCAAACTTTCCAATAAGATTTTTTAAAACTTATTCCAATCGGATTTTGATGTATGGGAGTTTTATGTAGAATCATATCCTAAATAACTTTTGTTCTTGGACTTTTTTGATAAGATCCATCGTTTTTGAGATATTCGCAAAAAACGTTTTCGTTCGTATGGGGGGTACCCCCCCCTAATGATCCATTTTTGCCCATTAACGAACTTACCCTTGCATTTTACGAGAAACGGAACTGTGCAAAATTTCTAGTCTCTAGCTCAATCCGTGCGCCCGCAATCCGCGCCACAGACAGACGGACAGACGGACGGACATGCAAAAATTAATTATTTTTATCATTCTAAACACACTGGTGTAATTCATTTTTGTGTGTGATAACGGGATCTTGGCGTTACAAACGGTAAGGCAAAGTTAATATACCCTTTGGTTTCACCATCCGGGTATTAAAAAACCGCATTTAAACATAACAAAAGCTGTAATTGCCAATCTGGCAATTATTGGAGACCCGTATGGTGATATTCGTATCAAAATTCGAACAGTTGTACCAAAATTCCACTTTGAAGTCAAACTTTCCAATAAGATTTTTTAAAATTTATTCCAATCGGATTTTCATGTATTGGAGTTTTATGTAGAATCATATTCTAAATAACTCTTGTTCTTGGACTTTTTTGATAAGATGCACCGTTTTTGCGATATTTACAAAAAACGTTTCCGTTCGTATGGGGGGTACCCCCCCTAATGGTCCATTTTTGCCCATTAACGAACTTAGCCTCGCATTTTACAAGAAACGGATCTGTGCAAGATTTCAAGTCTCTAGCTCAATCCGTGCGCCCGCAATCCGCGCCACAGACGGACAGACGGACGGACGGACAGACAGACGGACGGACGGACATGCTAAATTCAACTTTTTTCATCATTCTAAACTGGTGTAATTCATTTTTGTGTGTGATGACGGGATCTTAGCGTTACAAACGGTAAGGCAAAGTTAGTATACCCTTTGGTTTCACCCTTTGGTCAAAAGATATGGAATTTTGACCAATAGAAAACGATCTCGAACCACTGTGCGCCGGTGCACAAGCTTTGGTAATCGCTTTACGTCAGTGTTCAAAACGCTCCCATTTGTAGTCTTTCGTTCTGCTCCCAAGGAGGCATTGAAATCAATGGAAAATAAAAATCACTCTCTAGAGAACGAAATTCGGCATTTCAGAAAAACGCTCCCAAGAACGAGAACGAAATTATTGTTTGTACGTTCTTGCTCTTAGGATTTTTATATTTGCATTTTGTTTTTACGTTCTTTGAGAACAGAACGTTAATGCTGGGAGCGAAATATCGTTCTCTCACTATTAAAATACATACTTATATGTGTGTGTGCATCATACCAAAAAGCCATCGCTCGAGGCTTTCATTCATTTTTATGCGAGACCCACAAACCGCTTTGAACAAGGAGCGAAAACTTAAATAGAAATCATTTCGTTCTTAACTTGGGAGGGAGAACGAAAAATGTGCATAGCTCGTTCCGACTCCTAGCAGCTGAAAATTTCTCTCTTTACAGAACGATTGCGTTTGAAAATCATTTTCGTTCTTGAGAACGGGAGTCGGAAAACGCAGCAAGCGTTCTTGTCGTTGGGAGCGAAACTTTTAAGAGCGAAAAGAACGATATAACAAAATAAAGTTTTGAACACTGCCTTACGTAAAAGGTTTTGGGTTTTAACGGCTAGAAATATTGCCCGTAAAACTGTTCATAAATGTATTCATTGTTTTCGTTATAGGCCAAAAACACTTCAGCAGCTCATAGGTAACATGCCCAAACATCGCGTACAGCCAGAACGCCCTTTCCTGTATAGTGGGGTAGACTTTTGTGGTTCTATAATGACGTCAGTACGACTAAAACGTATTATACCAGTCAAGACGTACATCGCCGTATTCGTGTGCTTTAGCACAAAGGCCACTCATCTGGACGTTGTGTCAAATTTGTCAGCAGATTTTTTTATTGGAGCCCTAGAGGTTCATCGCTTGAAGAGGGTTTTGCGCTCATCTATATTGCGACAATGCCACGAATTTCGTCGGGGCAAAATCGCAATTGTCTGATCTTCTTACAAGTTTTTATTCACAGCAGACTCAGTCGAGTATCAGCGAAGTTTGTGCAGACAAAGGCATAATGTTTCACCATATCCCTCCGCGCTCGCCTCACTTTAGCGGGTTGTGGGAGTCAACAGTGAAGCTAGCAAAAAATCACTTATATCGCACATTGAAAGAGTCGCTTCTCACGTACGAAGAGTTGACAAGGATCGTTGCCCAAATTGAAGCCATTATAGAGCGGGAGCCGTAGAACAAAAAATAACAACAGTTGACGGGACGAAATATGTTTGAATACCTGGATCTTGATCTAACTAAGAAAAAATTCTTCTACGGCGACCTTCCAAAGTGGTGCTAAATGGGTGACAGATCGCGTTTTATACCGCGGTTTCGTTGTTAAAAAAAAACGACGAGTTAACGGGACAAAATTTGTTCCAGCATCTAGATCTTGGTCCAACTAAGAAAAAAATGTTCTATGGCAACCTTGTCAGGTGGTGCTAAATGGGTGACAGATCGCGATAAATGACATACGTTTTAGTATTTTGGAGTTCAGATTAGCGACAATGACGCTACAGATTTTTGGTGTATAGGGAGGGATAGAGGGAGGCATCCCCTATCCAAAATGGGTATTTTTAGCCGTCGCTCGCCCCCCTTGCCCCCTCCAGGGGTCCTCAAACTTTGTATGAAACTTTTTTCTGGGGGGTGGTGGGGGGGTGTGTGGTACCTCAAATGAAACGTAATGAAGAGTAGGGTAGGAGCGGGCATGTTGAATTATCGGGCATGTTGAATTATTGCCAAATTTAAAAAAACTATCCAGTCAATTTTTTTGAAATTTTAGTATATTGGTAGTATTAATGTCCTCTACTTGCCATAAAATTTTGACAGCGATACCTTATTTATATCGCGAGTGACAGGAATATGTGTGTTTTTGGCTCTAAAAGTAAATATTAGACTATACAATGATGTACCCATTTCACATACAAATTTTTGTCAATCTGGAAATTTTTTGTATGAAAAGTGTTGTGCAACACCTCTAGAATAAAAAAAAACTCGTGGGACATTCAAATTTATTGTTTTTGTGATTTTTCTAAGAGAAAATATCAAAAAAGTGGGTTGCGGGTAAGTTGAATAACGGCTTGGCGGGCAAGTAGAATCATTTTTTTCTTACGTATTTTTTGTTTTTTTGACGTTTGTTTCACATTTCCATTGTTCTTTTATCAATTTTTGTTTGTTTCTTGATGATTTTTTACATTTTTTATAAAAACGCAGCAGGAAAACAATCAAAAATTGGACAACAAAAAAAATGAAATAAGCGATTAAGTAAATCGTAAATTCCATTGTTTTTTTCATATTTACATTATGTAGTGTATATTTAAATTTTTTACTTAATAAAATACTTAAAAATAACGTTTTTTCATTCTTAAGTATGGAAAATGTATGGAAAATTACAGTTATTCATCTTACCCGCACCACTTGTAAATCGGCGGGCATGTTGAATCACCCTTTAAATTGACCTGACGGCCAGTTAATAAAACATTTTAAAAAAAAGTTCTTCTATGAAATGTAGTCAAGGTATCACTCTATCGAATGGCTTAACCATTGGAGCGATATGTGACTTTATGTGCGCGCTACAACCTAAATTCTAAAAAGTAATTCAACATGCCCGCTCCTACCCTACATTCCAAAAATATATAGCATGATGGGATTTCCCCCCTCACCCTTCGATTTACCCCACGAAATAAAATTATTCCTCATGCGGGCGCACGGATTGAGCTAGAGACTTGAAAGTTTGCACAGATCCGTTTTTCGTAAAATGCGATTGGATTTAAATACAATCTGGAAAAAAGTCTAATGGAGTCGTGGGGTAATGGAGACTCAAAAAATCTTGCATCATGATTTAAATCTCCTTACTGTCATGATTTTTTCGCCTACTGAAAAGTCGGATTTTTTTTTACATTTATTCAGTCAAATTGGCTGATTTCTAGTTGGCTGCCCTGATTACCTCCTGGTTGACATTTCTAAGTACGCTATGGAGACACAATAAAAATGAAAAATCATGACTGAAAATGCCCACGCGCTGATTTTTTTATTCGCCAAAATATGGAGTGGGGGAAAAAATCATGATTTTTAAAAGCCCAATGGAGTCGTGGGGTTATGCTCAACTTTTTGCATTTTGTTCTAAATTTTTTTTTTAAACCAAGTTACTGTTAAAAAACAACATAAAATATTATTTGAAAATTTTACTAAGAAACGGCGGTTATTCTATTTTTTCATGTGCGGCCCGCCAAAAAAAATGAATCAAAAGATTGGCCCGTGGAACGATTTGGGTTGGCCAGGCCTGCTCTAAATATTGATTTTTAAATAAGGAACAAGGAGTTATTTTGTAATGTTCTGACTCTATAATTGGTGCTAATTTTTTATCAAAATTTGGATTAATAATAGTTATTAAAAATTAAAAAATTTTGACAAAATAACATCATTTTCTGTAAAGGGACTTTATTTACCAATAAATATTATAATTCCTGAATTTCATGATGAATTTGGAAAACTTTTAAAAGATTATCCCTTTTTAACAAATCCACCAGATTTTAGTTTATTTGTCTTACATAACATTAACCCTCTAGCCGGAATGCCCGCCTTAAGGCGGGCTTCAGGGAATTCGCTTGTTTATAACGGGTAACAATTTTAATCGCCGGAAATCGCCGGAACGTCTTACACTGACTTTTGTAAGTTATCGCTTTACATGCTGGAAAAAATTTAGCCCTGTACGTTGTCTTGGTTACGGTCTGTCGCAAGTTGAAAGTCATATTTTAGTGAATTTTTCTCGGAAATATTCCGGTTAGAGGGTTAAACACTTTCTTTATACTAATGAACAACTACCTTTATCTAACACACGAAAATTAAATCCGGAAAAATGTAAAATAGCCAAAACATTATTGAACTTGGGGTTTGCAGACAAATACCTGTTTGTTTTCCTCTACATATGGGCTCATATGGTTTCATAACTGTTCAGATTGGCGACAATTAAACAATTTAAGAATTCCTGGTCGTTATCCAATACTACATATTCTCAATGCATTTATTTGGTTGAACTACATTTTAAACTATCGATCTGGTAAGAATTTATCATCAAAGTCCAGTTGGTTCAGAAGATATCCACAAAACTGACATCACTACACGTTTTGGACTATTGAAATGGTGCTCAAACATTCCACAGGTTTTTTGACGAAGTTGTTAAAGGTCTTGATTTCGTAATCGTTGATATTGACCATATTTTTATAGCAAGCAAAAATAAAATCGAACATTTTAAACATTTAAACATTCTTTTTGAATTTTTAGGTAAATTAGAACTTAACATAAAAGTTTCAAAATTTTCGAAGTCGATTCGCTAAAGTTCTTGGGTCATGCAATTTTAGTAGAACTTTACGATTTACTTAAAAAATCATCTAAACAAAAACTTATTTGGACTGCAAAACAACAAAAATATTTAAAAAATGCTGAAGCAGCACTTAGCAATGAAACATTGCTCGTACTTCCAACTAATAACGCTGTGCTTGTACAAAAGTGTACATTTGGCAACCACTAACCTTCTTTACCAGAAAACTTTCTACAGCAAAAAGCAAATACTTTACTTTTAATCGTAAATTGTTAGAAATTTATTTGGCCATAAGACATTTTCGATATTTCGTAGAATGTCATGAATTTCACGGTCTAGCTTACGTCAATGCAATTAAATCTAAAAGTGAAGACAATCCTCGACAGTTTGGACATAGATTTCATGGCTCAATTTACTACTGACATTCGATTTATTAATGGACCAATCAATGTAGTTGCTGATTCTTTATCAAGATCAGATATTGATGAAATAACTGATAAACGTTTACTAGTATTGAGAATTTAATAGTCAGCGAACTTTTACAAACAAAAAATAATTTCAACAAAGGTTTAACGATAGAAATACTACACATATAACTTAATACCGCAACGTTTCAAAGCCCGCAACGTTTCAAAGCCCGCAACGTTTCAAAGCCCGCAACGTTTCAAAGCCCGCAACGTTTCAAAGCCCGCAACATCAACATTCCCACGACTAAGCAGCATCGTATTGCTCACATTGCAACATACGGGCCAGCAGGTGCATCTCAAATTTAATCAAACCGCATTTCCTTAGGGAGATCCCATACTTGTGATGTGATGATGTGATTTGATTATCTCGAGATCAATTGATTATCTCTAGCACGTGTATTGCAATGCGTAGTGCTACATTTAAGTGATGGTGACGGGTTGATGTAGTGAGAGTCAGTTGATTGTCTCCGAGTGATGGTGTACTTTCACGACGTTTTTCTAGGCATCACTTCATAAATTGTATTTATTAACTAAGGTCATATTTTAAAAAAATGTCTGAATTCATATTAAAACTCATAGAAAATGTGGAAAAACGCGAGTGTTTGTGGAATCCACAATGTGAGGAATGTTCCAGACGGGATAAATTAGAGGTGGCGGGACGTTTTAAATTTTTCGGAATCTTGCTCTAACTCCTTCACAACAATTGCTGCACTATGTTTTAAATTTTCCATTATAAAATGATTCACCCAATAACGACGCCGCTTTTTGGTTCTTTGGCGCGATCTTAATAATAAAAGGAGCAAACGTTCTTCCTCTTCGTCGAAATCCATTTTGACGACTATCTAAGAGATGTCAAACGCTGGTATGGCATAAACTGTTGTTGCGATAATCACTCGATCATTTTCAAGTGACTTTTTTGAGATTCGAAGTGACTAAATCACCTCACCACATCACCAGTGTGGCTCACACTTTTCATAGTTGATAAGCTTCTTCAATGACTATATTAGACTAGCTTGCAAACCCGTCGTTGCCGGGTAAAAGTTTTTTGCTTTTGAAAAAAATCGTTATGCTTTCAGGACCTCCCGTTCCGAATTTTAAAATTCTAACACCAGATTCGTGATCAGCGGCGCCGAAACACCCTTATTGCCACTTTTTTTTAGGAAAAATGGTAAAAAGGATATTTGGGGTATCCTTACAGGAGCTTCCGTTGGCAATTTCATCACCAGATTCGTGATCAGCGTCTGCAAAAACCGAAAAAAAAATAAAAAAAGGATATTTGCGTTATCCTTATAGGACTATTCGAATTATGAAATTTCAGCACCAGATTCGTGATCAGCGACACCGAAAACCCCCTAATACAATTTTTCCCCGGAAAAATTGGGAAAAAGAATATTTACGTTATCCTTACAGGACCTTTCGTTTCGAGTTTTGAAAATCTAACACCGGATTCGTGATCAGCGACCCCGAAAACCCCGAACGAAACTTTTCAGCCTCCTATTGAGCAGGATTAATGGGGTAAAATTTAGGGGTAAAATTTCGGAAAACCTCGCCTTAGTGAGCGTCTACGCGATGGTTGGGACATACTGTGAAAGTTTCAAGTCTCTAGCTTCAGGGGTTTGGGCTGGGCGTTGATGAGTCAGTCAGTCAGTCAATCAGGTTAAACGATTTTATATATATCAACATAACAAAAGCTATAATTACCAATCTGGCAATCATTGAAGCCCCGTATGGTGATATTCGTATCAAAATTCGAACAGTTATACCAAAATTCCACTTTGAAATCAAACTTTCCAAAAAGATTTTTTTAAATTTATTCCAATCGGATTTTGATGTATGGGAGTTTTATGTAGAATCATATCCTAAATAACTTTTGTTCTTGAACTTTTTTGATAAGGTGCACCGTTTTTGAGATATTCACAAAAAACGATTTCGTTCGTCCATTTTTGCCCATTAACGAACTTAGCCTCGCATTTTACGAAAAACGGATCTGTGCAAACTTTCAAGTCTCTAGCTCAATCCGTGCGCCCGCATTCCGCGCCACAGACAGACAGACAGACAGACAGACAGACAGACGGACAGACGGACAGACAGACAGACGGACGGACATGCAGAAATTAATTATTTTTATCATTCTAAACACACTGGTGTAATTCATTTTTTTGTACGATGACGGGATCTTGGCGTTACAAACGGTAAGGCAAAGTTAATATACCCTTTGGTTTCACCATACGGGTATAAAAAGTTCAGTTGTACTTCAGTTGTCAAACAGAGAACTCGAAATAAATTTGTTTTTTCTCAAAATTTAAATTAATTTAATTTATACACTGTAGACACGTACAACATCTAACGTAATACAGACGAGATTGCTGCTGTATATTGTGCTCTTTTAGATAACACACAAAAAAGAAACCGGAAATCACAATCCCAACACAATGAAAAAAAAAACAAACGAATACGATTAAATATTTAAAAGAAAACGTTGAAAATTATCGTTGTGTGACTTTTTGTTATATTTTTCGTAAAAAGACTAGTCAATACCTACTGTTATAGACAGTGGCGGCTTTATAGGGGAGGCAACGGAGGCATTGCCTCCTCATAACATTTTATAAACATAACAAAAGCTATAATTGCCAATCTGGCAATCATTGGAGACCCGTATGGTGTATGGTGATATTCGTATCAAAATACCAAAATTCCACTTTGAAGTCAAACTTTCCAATAAGATTTTTTAAAATTTATTCCAATCGGATTTTGATGTATGGGAGTTTTATGTAGAATCATATCCTAAATAACTTTTGTTCTTGGACTTTTTTGATAAGATGCACCGTTTTTGAGATATTCACAAAAAACGATTTCGTTCGTATTGGGGGTACCCCCCCTAATGGTCCATTTTTGCCCATTAACGAACTTAGCCTCGCATTTTACGAAAAACGGATCTGCGCAAAATTTCAAGTCTCTAGATCAATCCGTACGCCCGCAATCCGCGCCACAGACAGACAGACGGACAGACAGACAGACGGACGGACATGCAGAAATTAAATATTTTTATCATTCTAAACACACTGGTGTAATTCATTTTTTTGTGCGATGACGGGATGTTGGCGTTACAAACGGTAAGGCAAAGTTAATATACCCTTTGGTTTCACCATACGGGTATAAAAATGTTTTTCTAACGTATGCCTTTAATTTTTTATACCATAATGGACTGAATAAAAATCTGTATGTTCAGAAAATAATAATTTAAAACAAAATCCTATTCTCTAATGTTGAATTCTCTAAAACATAAACTACAAATTCCCTTTATAGAGGCTAGCCTCCGATTCGTACAAATACTTTCATACAGCTTTTGCTAAGAACAAGCATAGCCACATATAGAATACGAACACCAATCTCCGTAAAAAAAATCTCTTCATAGAGGCTAGCCTCCGATTCGTACAAATACTTTCATACAGCTTTTGCCAAGAGCAAGCGTAGCCACATATAAAATACGAACACCAATCTCCGTAAAAAATCTCTTCCGCTGTCGGAAGATTGCATGTGTTGGTGGTGTATGAAAATGTGGCTAGGTTTTACATGTGTTGTGTCTTGTTGGTAATTTACGCATAGGAAAGAAAGAAAAACCGCGTCCACGAGTATATCGGCACAATTGAACGACTATTTTCAGTGTACATCGTCACTATTTCGGCGCGTTCTTTCGGTGTGAAGCGGTTAAAATTGTACTGGTTTGACGTTTCCAAAACGTGTCTAGGAAAGCAAATCGGTTGACAAATGGCGAAGTTATTGAATGTTTACATACCGGAGGAATAGATGGCGCACCCTGTATAAGATTGGCTTAGTTGAGGATCCATACTTATGTGATGAGGAGGAAGAGACAGCAGAACACTTTTTGTGTATTTGTCCTTACTTCCAAAACCGTAGAGAAAATACTCTCGGTAATCGTTTCCTTAACTCTCAAGATATTGGTAAAATTCCACTAAATCGTTTAGGGATCTTGGCGTTACAAACGGTAAGGCAAAGCTAATATACCCTTTGGTTTCACCATACGGGTATAAAAATAATTAATTTTTGCATGTCCGTCCGTCCGTCTGTGGCGCGGATTGCGGGCGCACGGATTGAGCTAGAGACTTGAAATTTTACGCAGATCCGTTTTTCGTAAAATGCGAGGCTAAGTTCGTTAATGGGCAAAAATGGACCATTAGGGGGGGTACCCCCCATACTAACGAAAAGGTTTTTTACGAATATCTCAAAAACGGTGCATCTCATCAAAAAAGTCCAAGAACAAAAGTTATTTAGGATATGATTCTACATAAAACTCCCATACATCAAAATCCGATTGGAATAATTTTTAAAACTTCTTATTGGAAAGTTTGACTTCAAAGTGGAATTTTGGTACAATTGTTCGAATTTTGATACAAATATCACCATACGGGTTTTCAATAATTGCCAGATTGGCAATTATAGCTTTTGTTATGTTTTCATCAAAAATTTTCACCGCAATTTTTTTATGCCCTGAGTTTTTGCGCAAAGCAAAAAATTCTATAAAAGTCGTCTCCACTAGACATTACAATGGCGGAACATGAACAAAAACATAATTTATTTCCGATCAAGACAGCGTTTAAGATTCTTCTCGAGGCACCTTTTGGCGATTAGAGTTTTGGAATCGGTGGTAAAATAATATTTTGAAAGCCGTTTGAAATTTTTCCGAAAATATGTTGGGGGCTCCTCGCTCTACTAAAAAAAAGAGATGAAGTTTCTAGTTTTTTTTTTGGAATTTCTCGTAAATAATTTCTCAATTTAATTAATGAATTTGATCAGTGCAAGTTTTCTGATTTAGCAAAACTGTCAAAAATGTGTAAGAAATTAGGGATCAAAATTACGGCCAATTTCTTCACCGAGTACTACCGCTATTACGCAAATTGGTGTCAAGTTATTACTTCACCAAGTACTAGCGCGCCTTAGTACTGACTTTGGTATGGCGTATTAGCTGGTACTCATTATTTCCTGGACCCTCGAAATCGAGAGTCTAACGGTGTTAGTACTCGAATTTATGCCAATTTTATTTCTTCACCTATAATATAATACTGGAGTAGTCGATTTTTATTAATACGAACAAACTTGCTGACTCCAATTGGGGCAGCGAGGCCTTTTTGCATCACCACCAACCGTATCCTTTTCGTTTTCTGTTCCTCGTTTTTTCCTTTTTTTGGCACTAAATTACACGTTTATAAACAAATATTAATTGAAAAAAATAACGTACACAAATTCGGGGAACACAGCGAACAATATTATCTCAAATTCAAATGTCAAAATAGTGTCAAAATCGGTTTTAGACGTATTATCTTAGTTTTAGACGTATTTGCCGCTAGTAGTGAATTTAGCTCCGGTACTAGCGATGTGAAGAAATGCACAAGTACTAACTTTTTGTTGGTACCGAGTACCAGAGATAGTACCTGGACTAGCTAGACTCCACTTTAGTACTCTGTGAAGAAAGAATCCTAAAGAAAAAAGTACTAAAAAGCCGCATTTATTCCGCATTAAAAGTACTAAGTCTTTGTTAAAAGTTCTTACTAATTTTTGAACGTTACCATATAAAAATGAGATCGAGAATCACTGAATATTTGCAACAACAAAAACACGAGCACCAAAAATAATCACAGAGTCTGTCTACTAAGAATCATATTAACTTTTTTCATTTCGAAGTTTGTGGCCTGTGTGGATCTGGAACGGATTGGGAACAACTTTTAAATGCAGAAGAAACAACTTTAATTTTTACATACACAAATGCCAGCTGTCAATATGCATTATGTTATACCCCTATACACCTAACAAAATTTGTCGCAATTACCAAATGAATCTTTCAGCGATTTTTTACATTCATACAATTAATACATCAGAATTTTGTCATAATTCTCCAAGTTTCCGTTTTCTGGAACAGAAATTTTCAAAAATTTCAAAAATGTGCCTTTAAGGCATGAATCAAGGAAACATAGATTGCGACATGCGAATTTGTCAAAATATATTTCGCGTGATTTTTTGAAATAACTGCATATCTATAACGGCTTGAGATATGCATTTCTAGTAAAAGTCAAAAATGTAGAAAATTTTGTTGTCTAGAAGTTTTATCATACATAATACTACTGAAAAACGTGTAGTTTCGGTGTAACTCACGAAAAACGAAATTGTGATTTTTAAAAGGCTGCCATTTTGATTACTTCCGTTCAGTATTGTTCCATACCAAATACAGAATCAAAATTTCAAGTCAAGTAGACGTGTTTTTGTGTGCTCGTAATTACTTTTGGTTATATTATATTTTCTGGTAAACTATATTGGTGGATTTTAACTTGCTGTTATTAGTGCATTTTTATACTCGTGAGACTTTTGAAATTACTATTTCTTGTGCAATATCTCCTCCATCAACTAGACAAACTGCAAGGGAAGCGGTTCCAAATAAATCGACCACCGTTCGTCAGAGTTTAACTCCAGCTCAGTCTACTGATTCAATTCACCATCTTCGAACACGTGTCTCTATGCTGGAAGAGACCCTGGAATCATTAATTCAAGATGTAAGATCAACCGTATGTGTAGAAATTGACAAACTTAATCATATCTGAATTACATAACAAAGTTTCCTCTATTGAGCAACGGATCATTGAACTAAATCACAAACTGGACAATACTTCTACTTTTGACAATGCAGCAGGTCATGAACCTCTGCTGAGTAATATTGTACCCTCTTCCGCTCAGCACGTCATCAATGAAACCGAACGGTAATGTTAGTAACAGGCTTCCAGTTTCCCTTTCTGATGTTTCGTTTGATGCAAAAATTGATTCTCCTCAACTAAAAGCCTGTGAGTGGACGGCCAATAAATTTTTATTCATTTCGAAGCTGGCCCCATCCACCTCACCTATCGATATTTGTAGATGGATAAGGAGTAAAGGAATCTTTTCATCCGAGGATGCTAATATGGTCAAGTGTTATGATCTAATAGGAAGTTGAACCGCTAATAGGAAGTTGAATCGTGTGCCCACCTATCGCTCATTTAAAATTGAAATTCCAGCTATGTACCTAAATAAACTTCAAATGCCGGAAATGTGGCCTGAAGATGTTTTTGTTAAAGAATTTGTTTTTAAACACCACCGGTACTCAAAGAATCCATCATTACCTAATCACCGTCGTCAGCCAAAAAACTAAAAATCTACTACCAGAATGTAAACGGACTTCTGACAAAAACAAACATTATCCACCTATCTCTGTGTGATTTCGATGTAATCTCCTTATCCGAGACATGATTACATTCTGGTATAAATACCAATGAAATTTTAAGCAATCAATTCACAATTTTAAGAAGTGATCGACATCGGGATACTCTTTATGCCCCTGTTGGAGGTGGCCTCATCTTGGGAGTTTGCTCTTGTTTTTCATTACAAGCCATTGACTTCTCGTTATTTAATTGTTTTGAAATATTGTGTGGACGTATTTCTTGTCACAACTTTAACATAGTCATTGCTGTTATTTATATCCCGCCCGTTTGTGGCTTTTTTTTGAGTATATGAGGAAGTAGCCAAATGTATTGAATGGTTGGAAGCAAAGACTGAGTTTAACGATAAATTGATTCTTGCTGGTGACTTTAATCTGCCGAATCTTCAGTGGGAACCGTCGGAGGATGATATTTCACTTGTGGCACATGGCAAAACTCATACCTAATTATTATTCCTGGATACGACCTTGAGTTGTGGTTTACATCAGCTAAACCATATTCAGAATTATATTGGCCGCTCTTTAGACTTGGTATTTTCTTCCTGCACTGAAGCTGTAATTTCCCGCTGTGAGGATCCGCTCTTGAATGAAGTCGACTTCCATCCATCGCTTCTCATTGTTTTTGATTTTAATGATGTACAACTTGATGATATTTGTAACAATTATTGTTTTAATTTTAAGAACTCTGATTTTGACTCCCTAAATTTTTCCCTACCTAGGGTGAACTGAACGTTATTGTTTGATAATTGTAATGATGTTAATGTAACAACTGATCGTTTTTATAACGTTCTTTACGAGCTTTTCCAAGAATATGTGCCTAAGGTAAGAAAACGCGCGTCTAAATTTAATTGTCCGTCATGGTTTGACAATAAACTGCGTTCTCTGGGGAATAAGCGGAACTCGGCTTGGAAGAAGTATCACAGATCTAAATGTCCAGAGGATTATGAATTATTTGTATCTTTGCGTAAAAGGTTCAACAACTACGCTAAATTTCTTTACTCCTCTTATTTGAACACTATCATGGCTGATATTGGAAATGCTCCCAAAAAGTTTTGGAATTTCGTTAACACTAAACGTAAATCGAATCAATATCCGCAGAAATTTTTGATTGATGGTAAACTTTGTGATAATAAGTACGTGATAGCTAACAGTTTTGCCTCTACTTTTAGCGAATCTTTTTCTTCGAGCAACTGTGATATTGATACTAGTTATTTTCATTACTTGACGGACCAAGTTGACATTTTAGCTTTTAATCTTGACCTAATCGATATTCTAATTGCTCTGATGGAGTACCTGCTGCTGTTGTTCGTTTTTGTTATCTTAATTTATCAGTACCGTTAAAATATTTATTTAATTTAAAGATGTGTTAAAGTTGTGTTAAAGTCTATTTATTCATCGTTAGTTCGTCCTATTCTTGAATATGCTTGTGTTGTCTGGAGTTCGTTTTATACTTGTAAAATTAAACGCATTGAAAGTGTTCAAAGAAGATTTTTACGATTCGCTTTAAGATTGTTACCATGGAATGACTCATTGATGCTTCCTCCATACTCTGATAGGCTTAAGCTCCTTAATATAGTTTCCTTAGAGGACAGACGTACTATGCATCAAATAGTATTCATCAACGAACTTTTGTCGGGTAATTTGAATGCACCTGATTTACGATCTTTGGTAAATCTTAATGCCCGTCCCCACTTACTTCGGCACTTTTGTTTTATTTATACGGACACTCACTGTACCAATTATGGTTTAAATGAGCCAATGACGTCCATGTCACTCCTTTACAATAGGACTAAATTTTTTGATTTTAATTTAAGTAAAAAAATCATAAAGTCTAATTTTTTTCTTTGGCATTCATATGTACATTTAACGTAAACTTATATATACAGCCATGTTCAAAAGTGTTAGGCACCATTTCAAAATCATTTTTTTCCTGTTTACGTGTATATAATATGATAGTGAAACAATGTGATTTTAAGAATATCAAAATTTATTTATCTGACTAATATTAGGTGGGCCCACCCCTAGCCCTTATTACAGCAGCGAGTCTTTTCGGCATTGTCGCCACAAGCCTATTTTCGTGTCGTCACTTATAAAATACCATTCCTCCTGAATAGCCCTTTTCAGGGTATCTTCTGATGTTATTTTTGTGTTTCCGGATATTTTTCTTCAAAATACTCCACAAATGCTCTATCAAAATCTATGATTTCTTTGTAAAAAATGGGGGTGCCTAACACTTTTGAACATGGCTGCATATATATATGTACATTTAAGCTTAAATATATGAAATATTGATTTTGTTTGGCAATCAGATAGAATTGTATCCTGTTGATTAATAATAATAAATATACCAGGACCAAATATCCCTGTGAAATTTCATGGCTCTAGCTCCAGTAGTTGTTGAGAAGTCTTGTACACAGACTGACAGACAGACTCCAATGACTCCAGTCGACTCAGGAGTGCTTGGGAAATGTTTTCTATGCAAAATAAAGGGGTTTTTTTTATTTTCTATGCAAAATAAAGGATTTTTTTTCATGAATACAATACTTTATTTTACTTCGTATAAGAAATTAAACCGAAGAGTAAAAACAATTAAGGTTTCATACTTTTCCAAGACAAGCACGGAAAAATATGTTACCGGAAAGGCAATTGCTACATCAACAATTTGTTAAAACAAAATCAACGGATTATAAAAGAAATTTGCAACACGAACTTTTAGGTACTTAAGTTAATAAAGGCAAAAACTCTATGCTGCTGAAAGACTACTCAATTCCGTCGCTGTTCTTGAAAATAAGCAAAACCTTATAAACTATCAACGAAAAAAAGCAAAAAATTACAAAAAGTGTAACCTAGTTATATTCCGAAGAATAAAATTTTTTAAGCTAAACCTTTGAAAAATCAACTTAGCTCAACAATTTCAAAATTCCGTCACCCTTACAGGATCTCCCGTTACCCTTACGAAAATTTCGACATCAAATTCTGTCTTAGCGACCCCAAAAACCCCACGGTACTGTCAGGGGCCTGGGCGAAATTTTAGGAATGGGGAATGCTAAGTACAAAGAATTAAATTAAAACTCGAACGTAATAATAATGCGTCTTTATTCAGCGGATTCAATACAAGACTCCCCTCTCTCTCGCCAGTGTTACCTTCTTACATTTCTGGCACTGGTCTCTTAAAAGATGGTCCTGACCGGGATTGCGGCGAACATCTAAGCATTCATCCATTTGGTCATCAACTTGGTCATCATTGAGGTCGTCATCGTGGTCATCACCAAGGTCGTTCAACTCCGGGCTGATATGGCACCAGGGGCGAAGATGATCAGCACTATACACAGAACTGAATCGTTTCTGCCTCCGCTGCATATCGTCAATGTCTTCAATCAGGTAGCGATCGAATCGAAGGAATGGCCCACGATACTTTGGTTCCAATTTATGCGATTCGCCGGTCGGTGCTGGTACATTAGTGATCACCACCAGATCTTCAGGCAATAATCTGCAAACATCTAAGAAGTAAAGGAGGTGCCCCTATCCGTGATGATGTTGCGAGGCAATCCAAAATAGACAGTCATTTCGTTCAATGCTTGAATTACAGGCACAGTTCTTGTGCTTCGAACTGCCTCCAACACGGTATATTTGGTGAAAGGATCCGTGATACCGAGTATATAGTAATTCCCCTTACTACTTTTCCGGAATGGACCCAGGTGGTCCATGTGTAGCGTTCTAAATGGAACCGGGTCCATTGCTTTAATATGTAATTGTCCTACGGGCTTTCCCGAAGTCGTCTTGTTGTATATACATTCAATACAAGCTGCTATATATGATACATACCGTCTTATCCTCGGGAACCAAAAATTACCTTTGATTCTTTCGATGGTCTTTTCTGTACCGAAATGCCCCATTTCGTCATGATAAGTGCGAACAATTCTCCATCTGACCGCTGACGGTACAACAAATAAGAGATTGTTTCCATCCTTTCGGTAGAGTCGGTTATTCTTATAAACAAACTCCTTTTTGATTTGGTTCGCCTGGTCTGTAACTGATTCTCCCTTTAGAATTTTGATAATACTTTGTAAGCCTTCATCTTGTAGTTGTATGGAGGTAAGGAAATCCTCTTCACTGATTTCCACCTTCATTACTTTTTCTGCCACCGGATCCGCGTCATGAAATTCATCATGTGGAGCACGGCTTAATGCATCAGCGTGACTCAATTGACCACCTGAACGATGAACCAACTGACAATCATAATCCTGCATACGCAGGAACCACCTAGCTATTCTCGGTACGAGGGGTTTCGTCAATTTCGTGGTCGTTACTGCAGAACAGTCCGTTATCACTCTGAATGTTTTTCCCAGCAAGTAAATCTTGAAACGTTCCAGGGTCTCTACGATGGCCAACACCTCTAATTCATGGCTATGATATTTATGTTCAGCTTCTGAACATTTTCGGCTATAATAGCAGACGGGTTTCAATTCGTTCCTATCAGTTCGTTGAAGCAGAATTCCACCCAATCCGCTAGAGCTAGCATCGGTATGGACTTCATGCTCCCGGTTGACATCATAAATTTCCAGAACAGGCACGGCACAAAAAGTGCTTTTTAAAGAATCAAATGCATCCTGCTGGGTTTTTCCCCATTCAAACGACTAGAGAGTCCCTGCACGTAAAAGATTTGTTAACGGCTGTGCAGTCAGGGAATAACCCTTCACACACTTTCTGAAATAGCCGGTAAGGCCCAGGAACCTTCTGACTTCGGTGATGTTTTCTGGAACTGGGAAATTCCGGCGTTTGTTTCATGTCACCCGGTGAGATCACATTATGCGAGATGTTGTGTCCCAGGAAAACCATAGTTTCAGAAAGGAAGCTACATTTCGAGACTCTCACCGTCATGCCAACCTCTTTAATCACTTTTAAAAATTTTCGTAATTTTTCAAGCCCTTCCTCAACAGTTTTGCTAGGGATGGCGACCTCATCCACGTACGCAACTATTTCGTTATTAAGTTTCGCAGTGACATCTGACATTGCTCTCTGAAAAATATAAGAGGCGTTCCGGAGACCAAAAGGCATAAAGTTGTATTCACATTGCCCCATATGGGTCGAGAATGCGGTGAACTGTTTCGAGTCTTCCTCGATTGGAATCTGATGATATCCGGCCATCATATCCACCGCTGTAAAATACTGGTTGTCTGCCAGTAAGACCAGTTGATCCTCTACCCTTGGGACAGGAAATGATGTCTTTATAGTAATCGAATTTAAGTCTCGATAGTCCACAACCATCCGATCGGATCCATCAGATTTTGGCACCAGAATGACTGGAGATGAATATTTGGACTCACTCGGTCGGATAATTCCATGTTCCAATAGCTCATTAATGATTTGGCTCATCTTTGCTCGTTTCGGAAATGGGACATGATACGCCTGGTGGTTGACTATTCTGGGGCTGTTCAGCTCGATTCGGAGTTTTGTAGTTTTACATCGACCCAATTCTGACAAATTTTCGGCGAAACAAGATCTAAATTCATTAATGAGTTGTAACAACGTACCTCTCTCCTTGATGGAAATGTTCCCCGTTCGTACTTCGTCGAACCTAGTCTCCATGGGACAGCTTCGATCCTCTATTACAAGTCTATGCTGCTCTCTAAGTAGAGCGTCGGCTCCCAGCAGGATTGTTTCGCCTAGAATATGATCGTCGACCACCACGAATGACACCTGAACTTTGACTTCATCGATTTTAACGGTGGTTGTCAACACTTCAGTGGACACGTACTCTCCACCGGCGAAACCCTTTAAACAACATAGCTGCTTACCCTGCGTTATGCCGCCAATCGTCTCCGCCAGTGACCTTGCGATCAGCGAGCGACTACTTCCTGAATCAATGAGACACAATATCTCCATTCCATCGATGTCGACGTTTTTGGTAAGAAGTTTCGGTTCCGTCGGACTCACAACACGGTTCACATTCTCCTGCACTGCAGCACTCTGTGCCGGATCAGCAGTAGCTTCATCGATCATCTGCACCCGATTCCTTGGTTGATTGGCCGCGCCTTGATTCTGACCTCTGTCTGGACAATCCGCACTTGCATGGGTCGTTCGTAAACAATTTTGACAACGCACATGTCTTTGCGGTTTCGAACAGTTGATTGCCATGTGTCCCTTCTCGAAACAGTTATACCACGAATCACCCCGAATATTACCATTATTGGACCGATTTGATAATGTCGGGATATTACTGGAATTCGCATCGCGGTGCTCGGCGGGAATTGGTTTGATTTCAAATTTACGGGGTTCGCGAATACAGTTTCTATTGAATCTTTTTATCGCACCGAGGAAATCGTTGGTATTTGAAAACTGTGTTCCGGCTATGGCATTCTGCAATTGTGGATTTTTTAGGCCATTACGTATATATTGAATAATGTCTTCATCCTGTAATCGTGCCTTTCTGCCCATGACACATGCGCGATAAAAATATTGCTCACAAGTTTCGTCAAGTTCTACTGGAATTGTTTATTAATGCATTCGGTGTCGTTTCACTTTTCTTCTGCATGACGTCAACTGCAGTAGCCAACTTGCCTACGCTTACAGAGAGGGCAGCGATCATACTCCTTAATTCCTTGTTCGATTCTTCAGGAGCCGCCGTTATTTCGCCCACCAAAATCGAATCACCACCCAAATGTTCAGTCAAGCGCTCGATCAACTCGGTTTTATTTCCCCCGGTCGGCAAATTATCCTCCTCCAGCATCTCACGCAAACTCGCGACGGTCAAATCAATTATCTTTAATTTCGGCATTATTTCTCTATTAACTACGCAATCAAAGTCAATCTTTGAACAAAAATCTTTTTTTTTCTTTATTTTTTTTCCGCGCCCAAAACGGCGTTTTAAACAGGTCTTTTCGTTATCCGTTCGGCAATTTTTTTTTAACCAATTCAGACATACATTTACATCGATTAGAACTATTTTAAATAGCGAGGCACGGACGTATTTCGGTTATAAGTTCTTTCTTTTTGGAATGGTTTGGGACTACCAAAATCGTCAAATGGCGGCGACGAGCGATCAGTATGTCGAGTCTTGATACACTCCACACACTTTTTTAATATATTTCTTTATAGCGGCGGTCGGTCGGGAGGAATTTCTCTCATTACTTGAATATATTTTTGTACGGCGGTCGGTCGGTTTCAAGTAATTTTGTTTGGTATTTTATGTACACAGGCACACGAGCGGCTGTCTCGATCGTCACCGGATACGAATCACTTGGTTGTTTCTATTTAATGTCGCCCATTTAATTTCGTATATATCAATCTTTCTCAATGCTTAACGCGGCTCGAATACAAATCTCGTTTTGTTTTGCAATCCCCATGTACCCCACTTCTGATTATGTCAGGGGCCTGAGCGAAATTTTAGGAATGGGGAATGCTAAGTACAAAGAATTAAATTAAAACTCGAACGTACTAATAATGCGTCTTTATGCCCTAAACACATGTGCAGAATTCTGCATGCAGCGGAATTTAAATACACTCGTTTATATGAAGTGGAACACATGTAAATTCTGCATGCAGCGCAGAGCTGCATGGTATCTCAAATTCAACTTTCTCTGCGCAGAATTAGTGATGTCAACCGAGGATTCTTTTTTGGTGTTTGGCAAAATCGACTGTTAGCAAAGAGACTATGGACTAAATTCGTACACAGTGGAAAAGGAAAGAAAAGGAAAAGGAAAGTCCAGTAGAAAATATTCAGTACTTTGTATTGACGTTATCTACGTCTTTCAGGAACATGAGGTGATCCATCCATTTCCAAAGGTGATCCATCCATTTACAATATAAAAATTGGCTAATTCTTCTTCCATTGTTGACAGCAGCCGATGCGATTAAATGTCAAAAAAATCTGCTCATGTGTCTTAGCTGCAGATATGCATGCAGCTCTGCATGCAGAAAATCTGCACATGTGTTTAGGGCATAATTCAGCGGATTCAATACAAGACTCCCCTCTCTCTCGCCAGTGTTACCTTCTTACATTTTTGGCACTGGTCTTTTAAAAGATGGTGAGTCACATGACAGTACGAAATAAAAGTTCAGATTAGCAACTTTCGCTATAGGAAGGTTGATTTGAAATTTGAATTAACGCTTTTAATGAAATCATGTTCAAAATATCGAAAAAAATTGGGTCTACTGTCGCAATCTTGTTTTCTTTCATGCCTCTAGGGCCTCTAGAATAGCTCGTGCTATTCTTAAAAAAAAAAATAAAAAAAAATTTTTTAAAAAAAGCTTTTATTAAAAAATAATGCACTAAAAAGAAAAAAATAATTTTCTGGACGCTGTGTATCACAAATATAAAAGCTTTTTAAAAGCGAGATAAATTTTTATTTTATTGTTTTATGCTTTATCTCGCTTTTTAAAAGCTTTTATATTTGTGATACACAGCGTCCAGAAAATTATTTTTTTCTTTTTAGTGCATTATTTTTTAATAAAAGCTTTTTTTAAAAAAAAATTTTTTATTTTTTTTTATTTTGTTCTTTTTAGTCTTCGAATATATATCCTTACATTTGAGATGTCCTTACAGGCTTTTTAACTTGAGAATCGCAGTCAGCGACCCCAAAAACCCCCAGAATAGATTTTTTCCGGAAAATTTGGAGAAAGGGATAATCACGTTATCCTTACAGGACCTTCCGTTATCCTTACTGACTTTTTA
Organism: Chrysopilus asiliformis; assembly: GCA_964034945.1. Taxonomy (NCBI): domain Eukaryota; kingdom Metazoa; phylum Arthropoda; class Insecta; order Diptera; family Rhagionidae; genus Chrysopilus; species Chrysopilus asiliformis. The sequence goes on along the minus strand of OZ035962.1, from coordinate 52,466,229 downwards.
ATGACAGATTCGGACTCAGCGACCCCAAAAACCCCCAGAATAGATTTTTTTCCGGAAAATTTGGAGAAAAGGATAATCACGTTATCCTTACAGGACCTTCCGTTATCCTTACTGACTTTTTAATGACAGATTCGGATTCAGCGACCCCAAAAACCCCCAGAATAGATTTTTTCCGGAAAATTTGGAGAAAAGGATAATCACGTTATCCTTACAGGACCTTCCGTTATCCTTACAGACTTTTTAATGACAGATTCGGATTCAGTGACCTCAAAAACCCCCAGAATAGATTTTTTTCCGGAAAATTTGGAGAAAAGGATAATCACGTTATCCTTACAGGACCTTCCGTTATCCTTACTGACTTTTTAATGACAGATTCGGATTCAGCGACCCCAAAAACCCCCAGAATAGATTTTTTTCCGGAAAATTTGGAGAAAAGGATAATCACGTTATCCTTACAGGACCTTCCGTTATCCTTACAGACTTTTTAATGACAGATTCGGATTCAGTGACCTCAAAAACCCCCAGAATAGATTTTTTTCCGGAAAATTTGGAGAAAAGGATAATCACGTTATCCTTACAGGACCTTCCGTTATCCTTACTGACTTTTTAATGACAGATTCGGATTCAGCGACCCCAAAAACCCCCAGAATAGATTTTTTTCCGGAAAATTTGGAGAAAAGGATAATCACGTTATCCTTACAGGACCTTCCGTTATCTTTACTGACTTTTTAATGACAGATTCGGATTCAGCGACCCCAAAAACCCCCAGAATAGATTTTTTTCCGGAAAATTTGGAGAAAAGGATAATCACGTTATCCTTACAGGACCTTCCGTTATCCTTACTGACTTTTTAATGACAGATTCGGATTCAGCGACCCCAAAAACCCCCAGAATAGATTTTTTTCCGGAAAATTTGGAGAAAAGGATAATCACGTTATCCTTACAGGACCTTCCGTTATCCTTACAGACTTTTTAATGACAGATTCGGATTCAGCGACCCCAAAAAACCCCAGAATAGATTTTTTTCTGGAAAATTTGGAGAAAAGGATAATCACGTTATCCTTACAGGACCTTCTCTTATCCTTACAAGGACGAAGTAGAGAAAATATTGTATTGTCATCGGACTTATATAAGTGTACAAAATTTCAAGTGAATCGGATGAGTGGAAGTGGGTCAAAATTTGATTGCAAGATTTGACCCCGACAAACAGACAAACAGACAAACAGACAAGATAGCGAGCTAAATAAAAGCTTTTAAAAATCAAATTGCAGTTAGCCTATTTAGAGCATTGAAATTCGGAGACTTCGATAATTAAAGTTGTATATAAGTTTCTAAGTTTCGTTAGTGCAAGCGGCACTGAGGTATAAATATAGAGCGAATGGCAAATTATTTATTGGTTGTAATAAATTGGTTATTTTGAGTTTGTTCTCTTAATATTTTCTTTTATTGATTCTTTAAACTTTAATGAATATTTAAGCTTTAATGGATATTTAACCTTTAATGGATCTACAAGCATTATTTAGAGGAATTATAACTTGAAACGTTGGACGTTTTCGCATTTTATCTCTGGTTAAAATTAATCCAATTACACTTTCATTGGATTTTAAAATCATACAAAGATGTTTTAAACCATTGTGAACAAAAACAAGGAACCCCATGGCTAGTCCTCAACACCAAATTTTGACATTGAAAATGTTTTTTTGGCGATATTTTTTATGTTTTGAAATTTTAAAAATATTTTAAGGTACTAGGCAGTTCAATAAGTCTTTGGTCTAACACATAGATTGCATTGCTATGCTCAAATCGATATTATTTTCATGATCCTACATCTTTCAAAGGATTACTGTCAAAATTTGAGTCAATTCCACGCAATAGTTTGTGAGGGGCAATCATTTGAAATTATCAAGTTTTGTTGTTTTGTAAAAATAGAAAAAAATGAATTTCGTGTTTTGATCAAGCATTGCTTTTTAATGGGGAAAAACACTGTACAATCCCAGGAATGGATTGAAAAATGTTATGGTGAATCAGCTCCACCGAAACCAACCATAAATTATTGGCATGCTGAATTCAAACGTGGTCGAACAAGCACTTCTAACGAACAACGTTAAGGTCGCCCAAAAGAGATAGCACCTGAAGAAATGGTCAACAAAACGTGATAATTTCAAATGATTGCCACTCACAAACTATTGCGTGGAATTGACTCAAATTTTGACAGTAATCCTTTGAAAGATGTAGGATCATGAAAATAATATCAATTTGAGCATAGCAATGCAATCTACGTGTTAGACCAAAGACTTATTGAACTGCCTAGTAGTTTAGTGCGAGTCTACAAGCCGACCGTGGACTTAAAATACATCACATTTTTCTTATATTTATGTTAAGTTTTAAATATGAACAAATTCTTTTAATTTTTTTTTTACTTCCTTAACCCTTGTGTGAACACCTTCCCAAAACATCATTGTCGTATACCACTGGTCTATCTGGACCAGTAAACATTAACATGTTTGCAAAAACCGATATAATTATTTTTATTTCATAATTTTTTAGTTTGTTATAAAATATAATAAAAGAAAACAAAGAAAGTGATGAAATTTAAGAAATTATTGATTTAGCTTTTCGTTGAGGCAAGAAAAACATATATAGAAGGCATGACAATGCTGTAAGCAAACTGGCTTCGTACATTCTACACAAGGGAACCGAGTTTTCTGAAAAGTTTTGTCATGTGTGTGGCAAAAATGGCAGCACTTTTTTTTCAAACACAATAGTTCCATTTGTTCCTGGAGTTGGAGCTGTTGTATTTGGCTATCACAAAAAACAGGACATTTCCAAACAAAATATAAATTGGTCTAGCCAGACCAGTGCTGTCCATCAAAGGGATACCAGCTTTGTTTATTTAATAAAATTAAAATCCAACTAATTTTTTTTTTTTTTTCAAGGAATGCGTTAAAAACATGTTCCTCTAGGAATTCATGACATATTATTAGCTACCATCATATTTTCCATGAACCAACAACATTTAAAGTTGAAATTGGTCCGGCCAGACCATGGTGTCCACATAAGAGTTAATTATATTATTTTTTTGCTAAATCCTGTTGAATCTACTGATAATATAAAAAATGATCTGCTAAAAAGAGGCAGTGTTTTATGGAAGACTTTTTGACGAAACTGTTAGAATAGGTAATATAAATAATTATATCTCAACAGGTTCCTGTTTCACCCCCGCGACGGAACGGAGAGTGTATATGGTTTTGGGGTGTGAGCACTGACTTATATACAATAGACAGAGCATCCGAAAAATGGCACGCCAGCAGATTTGACTTGGGGATTCAGTAGTCGCCAACCTAATTGTACTCGTAAACATTTTGCGTTATACAAATTTCATGTCAATTCACTTGCAGTCATGTTTAAATTACATAAAAATTACACAGATAGTTAATTGAAATTTGTGTGGGTTGACCGTTGTGTTCATGTTTGTTGTTTTTGTAAGTGGGCTTTTCGGTCCTGTTGTGCAAATAAAACCAGAGATCTATTTTTGGTTTTTAATGTTGAATTTATGTTTAATCATCCGACGTTTCGATCATGTATATGATCATCTTCAGGGTGCTTATAATGAAGGGTTACAAATTATTTTATGTTACTTAATTTTAGTTATTTCTACTTACATTACGTTTTTGGATGAACTTAATAGATCACATATATATAACAAAATAAATAAAAGAAAAAACATTGAATGACGTCATGCATTATTATAAAAACAAGAAAATACGGATTGAATAAGTTAAACAAGACGTCACTGGAATGGTTATAAAAGTAAAAGAGAATAATGGGCCAGATACTCGCAAGCAAGCAAGCAATGATTTTTTGCTGAATAGCAAGAAATGGCATACTCGATCAATTTTCTCTGGCAAGCAAGGAATAAATCAACGAAGAATTTGCGATAAAACCCGCCATTTTTGCTAGCTAGCAAGTTGCGATTTGCTAGAGAATCGAGTATCTGGCCCAATAACTGCTACTGCAAACACCGATGCGGTTATTTTGGTTTATTAATATTTAGTTCTTTTTGCGTTTGTATTCTCGTTTGTGTATGTCCGTTTTCTTTTGCGTGTGTTTATCTCGTTACGTAGAATTGCGCAATACACTGCTGAAATGTCCTGTGTATCACGTTTTATGTTGTATGTGTCCTCTGTGTATATGTGTAATGCTTCTGTCGTGAGTCGTTTGTTATAGTTTGTTTGAGTTGCCAGTATTTTCGTGTTTTCAAAGTCTGGTTTGTGTCTGTGTGTATTGCGATGTTCTACTAGTGCGGTGTGTGGGGTGTTCAAGATATCACCAATCCTTTTCAAATCATTTTTGTGGTTGTTAATTCGTTTTTCCAGGTATTGTTTTGTTTGGCCTACGTAACTTAGGTTGCACTCTGCCCCTATGTTTGGATCGCCCAAGCACGGGATTTTATATATTACGTATGACCGTTTTTGTTTAGGTGTAGGATCTTTTAAATTTGAATATAGACTTCGAACAGTGACTTTGTTACGATATGCTAAAATTGTGTTTTTTGTGTGTTGTTTTAATGTTTTTGCGATTTTTTCAGAGGTTCCCCTGATGTACATTATGCTTCTGTACATTGGGCTGTCAATGGATGTCTCGATCTGAGTAGGTATGGGATCATTCTGTGTTTGATCATCGACTAGCATCGATAAAGACTTTGACGTTTACTTCGTTGCAATTAATTTCGTAAGAAATTGTTGAAAACAATGCCAAAACCAAAGTAAGTAACACCAAATTAAATATACATTATATTTTATTATGACAATAGGGAACAGACAAACAAGCTTGGCGGCTATTGTCAAATTTATGGGCGAAAATCCGTCACTTGCCACAGGTTCACTCGAAAAAAATGCGATGGGGAAAACCAAGAAAAGGAAGCTATGGGAAACCTTTACCTATGATTTAAATGGTTTCAGTGATTTCAGTGATTAATTAGTCCTTCTAATTAGGCGTAAATTGAGTTTTTTCTTGATTCGAATTATTCAATTCTTGAAAGATGCCAATATGAACGAGCTGAAAGCAAAGTTGAGCCAGCTGCACCTCAGTATAGCAGGAACAAAGGCAGTCCTAATTTTGAGGTTAGAAGACGCATGGAATTCTATGGATCGGAATCAACTCGCGAACGAATTGTCTCCTAGCGCTGAAATCAGCGAAACAGAGACGTCTGGGGAAAATTCAGGAATAGAAAAAACACATGTCGAAAAGGGAGCAGCAGGCAAAGGGGAATCAATTCTGCAAAATATCGGGAGTGACAATAATGTTGAAGAGCTGGAACGGGAATTGGAAGAATTGAGAAAAGCGGTACAAAAAAGAAAGGAAATCGCTAATCTCAAAAGGACACTGTTAGAAATGTAAATCGAGGTTAGTGGCGAGTATAGCATTCAGCACCGAGACAATTTTAAGGAACCGGGTTTCGGGGCTAGAATCTTCGAAAACCGGGTACCCGGTTCTGGAACCGGTGCTGAAAATGTAAATAAAAATAAGAAATTACAAAAAAAAAAAAAAAAGTAATTTTTTACAAATTTTTTTGCGTTGAAAGCGTACATCCGAAAATTACAGTTAAAAGATTCACCTTTTGAATTACTCTGTGGCATTATAAAAAAACATCATATTTGATTTTTTTCATCGAGTGTGTGACAGCAGAAAGGGGAAGTAAGACAACAAAACCAATTTCTATAGTGTAGTGCCCTAAACAAATTATATAAAGACTGTTTTTTTCTAACAACTCAACTTAGTACAAAACCGAAATTCAAAATAATACCCCATCGTGACGTAGCAGCTGCCGACTAGCCACAAGCAGCCACAAGCAGCCGTGGTGATCGCCTATACATGCCGCTGCTTTCATTCGCCCTTTGTTAAAACCAGTTTTCGTTTCTAGTTCGTTTTATTCTCGTTGAATTCTTATGCTAGTGAGACGAAGCGGGGGCAAGTGTGTTTGGTGTTTTTTTTTGTGTGTGTTTGTATTTTGCGTGTGTGTCTTTTTGTGTGTGCGTATTTTTTCCTTCCGCAGATTTTCGATTTGAATATTTTGATTTTTAACAATAAATATGTGACATGAGAAAATTTTTAGTTTGTGTGTTAATTCAAAATTTATTTTGAACTTTAAACGTTAAAATAATCAGCAAACTAAAAATTTTATCTTGTTATATTTTGTTCATATTTTTAAATTGCTTTGAGAATGTAAGTTTCAAGTTTTATCAAATTTCCACAGAATTGTAGTTTGATAAAGCAAGTAAATTCATTTTATTTAAACAATTTAAAGTATGATTTAAACAATTCAAAAAAAAGATGTGAATATTACATGACTTTCTTCTGCAATATTTAAAGTTTCCGAAAAAATATGTGAAAAATAATGTTTTTCAAATTATCTCATGAACCGTTAGAGATATGTAAAAACTTCATACTCGACTTGAATGGAGCTTGAAAGTCACCTTTGTTTTTTTTTTTTAACTTTTTTCATTTGGATGTAGTTAGGGACCTAAAAAAAAGATACCCGTATTTTTTTGTTTCGTGGAATAAATTCCAGTAGGCGGAGAGGAGGGGGTCAAAGTCGGCGAAAACTCGAAATCACAAAAACTTTAAAAATTTAAATCGGCTTAACCGATTGAGATGATATTGAACATTTTGGAAAGGTAATTCCTTGTGACAAAAAAAAATTTTTTGACTTCCTCTCCCTTGATAGAAAACTACGATTTCGGTAAAACTTCGTGTTGATCGGAGAGTTTGAAAATGAATTGAATGTTTTTCTTCGGCCAAGCGACATGCTCCGCTGCTCGTGTGCGCTGCCAACCGCATGCATATCTGCTGCTTTGGGGGATTATTTTTCAAAGCTGAGTTGTTAGAGAAAAACAGTCTTTATATAATTTGTTTATGGTAGTGCTTACTCTAGTGGAAGTTAATGAGGAAAGATCTTATTTTCCATTCTATATAATAGTTGTTCCCTGCCTATACATAAAAAAACCATTTTTACTTTACAGGAAATTTAATACTTTCTGTGAGCGCATATAAATCTATTATATTGTCGTTGTTTTAAAGAGACTTTGTAAAGAAAATGTAATCGGATGGCTTAATTTTGCATTAATCTTTTAATTTACAGTTATTATAAACAGAAATATGTACTTACAAATATGTATTTCGTATATATTCAGCAGCGAACGAACAGTATTTTGATATTTTAGTATGTAAGAAATTGCTTGCTTTCAGCACCGAAAACCGCGTAATTTTACCCAATTCAAACCCGGTTTTCGGTTCCAGAAAATGGCCGGGATTCCCGGAAACCGGGTTTCGGGATCCCGGTATTGAATGCTCTAGTGGCGAGAATGAAAATAATGTAATTCAGTTTCGAGATATTGAGAATTCATTGCCGCACTTCAATGGCGACGACAATTATACAATTACGAAGTGGATAAAGTCATTTGAAAAATTCACCAACGCGAGTGACAGACTAGACTTTTTACTTGTAATAAAGTCGACAAAAGCAGTTGTGGTTTTCTTACTTCCTGTTTTACTACAAAAGCAATTTCGGTGAATAAAAATTCACTTTAACCCTGCTGGCACAGTATGACAGCAGTAGGAAAATAAGGTGTAAAACTTTTTAACGCACGTAATTCGACTTATGGTATCTCTGAAAAAGCAAAATCACTTATTTCAAATTTATTTCGAAATGATTTTTTAAACTGCCATTAAATTTATACCATAAGTGACAGCGCTGCAATATTTTGTGACTTACTTACTATATGTTAGATCAACATTTCTGGTTTTTTTTTTTAATTTAAAAAAGGGAGTAAAAAAAATTGTTACACTTACATATTATAGAGCAGAAAGGTTAAGCATACCTTTCGTGTAGTTTAAATTTAGCGCTTAATCCTTTCAGACTCTTGGTACATTACCATATACACTGGCTTACTATTTCAATATCTCACTAAAATATTAAATCTGTGACTTCAATCATGATTGTATCTTATAAAAAAGTAATATATTACCTCTATCGATGCATTTTATTGGAAATACATAATACTATTGGTGGTTTTTTCGGAACATAAAAAACTTAAGACAAAATTTCTTTGTATTTTGAATAATCATGTTCCAATTAAGTCGGAAACCACAAAAAAAAATTTTCTTACAAAAAACTCTTCTGAAGGGTTTAAACGCAGATATAAATTGCCTGTAAGTAGGTTAACAACCAGTGTACTTTAAACAATTAAAAAAAAACAGCTTGAAAGAAACGAGGTTTTATAAGAAAGGTATCATCTCTCGCTATATTAAGAAAAAAACAACCCCTAAATCGGGCCCTGTCAATGAACTATATAGTGTTCCTTGGCATGGTCCAAGTTATCGTTATATCTATGTATTAAATTGATTAACAGAGACAAAATTTTGAAAATTCAGCCTTACATTTTGTTGTTGATTTTGGCGTTGTTTATTATCGGATTTGTCCTCTTGATCATCATCGGTTAAAAACTCTCGTTTTGGATATGGGATTGGGCAACCAGCAAACACATCTTGCGTTGGAAGAGGATCTTCTGTAAAATACGCATCTTGCATGGCTTGTTCGGATGTTATACGTTTATTTGGATCCATAAGCAACAATTTTTGTAATAAATGAAATGCTTTACTGTCTGGTTTGATCTTATGACGTTCCATGTACTTAGCTAATGAACAATTCGAGTAGCTGAAATTGTATGTAAAAAAACAATTAATTATTGTTTAAAAAAGAATTAATTTTGTCTTAAATTAAAAGAATTAATTTGCGGCGCAAATATTTATCTTTTGGTTTCTTACAAATTTATTACTGTGATTTTTAAACTTAACCTTATAATTCCTAATAAGTATATTTTCGCGGTACGTATATTTTCGCGATATAATTTTCGCCAACATTTTGTATAGCGAAAAAGTTGGGAAACACTGTTCTACATTCAGTTACTGAATATAACCATCCCAGTGTAGATAAAATCGTAGTTGACGAAACGCATGCTCCCAGCGATTGAAACTACGACAATTAAAATATATCAAGTTTTCATTTCCCGCGTTCTCACGTAGGTGAAATCAACCGAGTTACTCTGGGTGAAAAACTCTGCTTGCGTTCTCACGTAGTGTTTTTCAACTTTTGCACTGCAGTATATTTACACATGCTATGTCAATGTGTGCATGTAGCAAGAAAAATTTTGTGAACCCCCACCATTGAACTCTATGTGTGTATGTGTTTTCAACCAAGTTCACCCGGCCTAGCCAGCAGGTGAATTCCCCGCATACACCCGATAGCGTCTGGCCCGTAAAATCGAGTGGAAACTTGGTGAAGTCAACCAGTTTCAACCTCGTCTGAACGCAGCCATTCAAATGTGAAGTTACGTTCGTTGCACTGACTTACAATGGACATAGCATCCGAGCCGAAAAATGGCACGGCAGCAGATTTGACTTCGGGATTCAGTAGTCGCCAACCTAATTGTACTCGTAAACATTTTGCGTTATACAAATTTCATGTCAATTCACCTGCAGTCATGTTCAAATTACATAAAAATTACACAGATAGTTAGTCTTTACTTGCTAAATCTAGTATGCACATTAGTATGCACAAAAATGCGAAAAAAAATCAGTGCAAAACCCAAATGTTACACTTTTACACTTCAAAGTTAAAGTTGAGAGTCCCCTGCTGTCATTTATGCAGCAGCCAGCTGTCATTTATGCCAAACACATATCTTGATCTTTCTTTCTCTTACCGATCGCCTTGTTTCTCACACGAGAATGAAAAATGGCCAACTCGTGTTTTATGTGAATGACATCTGGTAGTATTTTGGCGCGAATTTATTTGAATGTGTCGCGATGTGAAACGTATAATAATAAGTTTGAAGTGCAATTTTAATTTTTTAATTAGAATCAATCAAACATGTCCTTTGATATAGACACGTTTGTTTTATACACTCCATTTGGCATTTTGAATGAAGAATACTTCAGAAACTATTCAACATAACCTCAAACATCAACACATGATTTGGTTAGTTGTCAACCCTATTTGTTCAAATATATTAATTATAATTGTATGTTTTCATGTTTGTATATATTTTTTTCGAAACAGGTTCTATAGATTTTGATGAACTTCAGCTACTTATAGTTTTTGGGGACAAAAATGCGATCACCTTAGGTCCCATCTTCAGGGAAATTCGTTAACGAGATGTCCCACTGGCCATCAGCTCCTGCAGCTGACTGATCCCGATATCAGTTGCACATGTAATCCAATGGCGCATGGCACACTTCAAAAAATGTGCAGCTGCATGTCTGGGACACACAGCTGACTTTTTTGAACTGACCTAAAAGTAGCTGATATCAGGAACATGTCGGGTAGTTTCTAATGTCATTTTTGTTAGATTATTTACAATAAAATTATAATTTTCAATATTTTTTTCGTCTGGCGGTAATAATTGTTGTCAGTAGCACAGTTTATTAAGGTAGCATCTAGGTTAAAGGCTCTCTACTTTATATAATGTTGACTTTAAAATAATTACTAGTTGGGGGACATCATAAAATTTTGACAAGTCTGTTTAACTAATAAACTTTTGAACAAGCGAAAATAAATACGATGTTCATCGAATAGGAGAAATTAAACACAGAATTTTTTTTTGAAAAATTTTTGTTTACACAAATATAAAAAATGAAAAATATATAATTATTTAAATCGAAAGAGGAAAGGCGCCCTTTAGATCGGCGCCCCATGCCTTGCATGGTCTGCATATTAGGTTGAGCCGGGCCTGATGAAAAGATTGCCTTAGCGAGGGGCGCGTTTGACACTGGAGCCTCCGGCAGTGGCGTAGCGAGGGTTCATGGCGCCCGGGGCGGAGGTTAAATTTGCCGCCCTAAAATGCTTTTTTTTTTACTGACGTTTCCACCGAAAAATCCATATTTTGAAAATGACGCATACTTCGATTGGCGTGTCGTTTACAAGTAAATTCCCGTGTTTTTGTTGATAGGCAAATGTCGACCAATAATTCGTCTCTTGTTGAAAACGACACGATAATCATAAAGAGGATGAATACCAGTTAGTGCCACATTTTTAAAATATCAATTGTGTCACTCTTTTTATACCCGTATGGAAGGGGTATAATAACTTTGCCTTACCGTTTGTAACGCCAAGATCCCGTCATCACACATACCAGTGTGTTTATAATGATCAAAAAAGTCGATTTCTGGATATCCGTCCGTCCGTCTGTCCGTCTATCCGTCTGTCCGTCCGTCTGTGGCGCGTATTGCGGACCCACGGAAATTGGGCACAAAGCCGTTTTTCCTAAAATGCGAGGTTAAGTTCGTTAATGTGAAAATACGGACTCGCCATATGAACTAAACGTTTTTTACGAATTTCTCAAAAACGGTGCATAGTTGTTTAGCACACGTTTTTACGTAAAACTCCCATATATCAAAATCCAATTGGAAGAACTTTTAAAAAAATCTTATGGGAAAATTTGATTTGAAATTGGAATTTTGATACCACCCTTCGCAGTTCAATTAAACTAAACTTGAAAAAATGTCACATCACCATACCATAAATGTCATATTGCCAGATTGGCAATTAAAGCTTTTTTATGTTTCAAGGTGAAGACTGGTTTAAACCAAACGTTACTCAAAAGCTGATTGACCAATACAAAAGTTATATCAAAAATTGTAAGCAATAATTTCAAATTTTTTTAAAAGGAAACATAACAAAAGCTATAATTGCCAATCTGGCAATCATTGGAGACCCGTATGGTGATATTCGTATCAAAATTCGAACAGTTATACCAAAATTCCAATTTGAAGTCAAACTTTCCAATAAGATTTTTTTAAATTTATTCCAATCGGATTTTGATGTATGGGAGTTTTATGTAGAATCATATCCTAAATAACTTTTGTTCTTGGACTTTTTTGATAAGATGCACCGTTTATGAGATATTCACAAAAAACGATTTCGTTCGTATGGGGGGTACCCCCCCTAATGGTCCATTTTTGCCCATTAACGAACTTAGCCTCGCATTTTACGAAAAACGGATCCACGCAAAATTTCAAGTCTCTAGCTCAATCCGTGCGCCTGCAATCCGCGCCACAGACAGACAGACGGACAGACAGACAGACAGACGGACAGACAGACAGACAGACAGACAGACGGACGGACATGCAAAAATTAAATATTTTTATCATTCTAAACACACTGGTGTAATTTATTTTTTTGTGCGATGACGGGATCTTGGCGTTACAAACGGTAAAGCAAAGTTAATATAGCCTTTGGTTTCACGATACGGGTATAAAAAATGTATTTCACATGTTTCTACAAAAACACTTTTCTGACTTTTTGGACTGAAAATTCTGTTATTATGCTGTCGAAATCGATTTCTTTGGTTAATTCTTCCTCAATTGACAAAAGAGCCAAGTTGCTTAATCTTAACGTGCTCATAGTCGATCTCAAATAATTTTTTATAAGCTTTAAGTTAAGTGCACACGATATGATCACTGTTCATATTTTTGAGCAAAAAAGTGTCCCAAACGTGTTCATATCGTCTGAACACCATATTTTTGTGTTCATACGTATGAACACAAGGCATATGAACACATTTGAACATGCCGTGAGCAAACGTATGAACACGACCTGTTCATACCGTGTGAACACTATTTTGGGACCGTATGAGCCCAGTTTGTAAAATTCGGACGTATGATCACAGATATGAACACACTGTCACATTTGAACATGGGCTAAGTTTTCAACATGTTCAAATGTAAAATTTTGAGTCAAATTTGTACGTAAATTGATGTTTTCTGGTTTTTATTTGGGTCTAGTAGGTTTTAGATTTGTGGCGTGGATGGCTCAGTCAGCTAAGTGCTTGCCTTGTGATCCAATGAGCAGTGGTTCAAATCCCACTCAGGGTAAAATAATTCGATTCGAATTTGAACTTTTCTGTTCATGGACTTTAAAACACGGACCAGTTTGGTCTTCGCCTCCAAGCTCCTGGCATATAACACAAAAAAAAAGTTTTCGACAGTTTTGTAATTTGTTGTGTTGTGTTGTGTGCTCAAATGTTCTTAAAAATTGTTCATATCTGTAATTTGAACAAAACGTTCATATCGTCTGAACAGTGTTCATACGCGCAGAAAAAATATGAACACATTGCATTTGAGCACATATGAACACACCTAAAAATTTGAAGCTTTGGGACAAAATGTTCATATCGTGTGAACACCTTTCATATATTTTATGAACATATGAGCATTTGAAGCTTATAAGCAACATATGCGTATGTTCAGAAATATGAACAGTGATCATATCGTGTGCACTTACCTTTAGCTTCGAAAACCTTTCGCAACTTGCTACGCTTATTCCTATTGTTAGAAAGATTCGAAGCATTGTCGCTATATAGCGTAAACTTTCCTATATCAAAGACACTATCTTTCAACACCCAATTTGTTCATTTGTTCCGAAATGTGTTGAAACATTTTTTTTATTTGTTCCGAAATGTCGTGAATTTGCCGCCCCATAAAGAGTGCCGCCCAGGGCGGACCGCCCCCCCCCCCCCCCCCCCTCGCTACGCCACTGGTGTGACACTTATTTTTAAACTGATCCTGAAAACTGTACGGTGAAGGAAACGCTCACTTTAGCATATGTTAGGGTATTTATTCACAAGTAAAACACAAATCTTAGTCCTCTGAATTCACAAATTTAATCTTGTTACTTTTTATAATAGTTACTTCACAAAATCTTCACAATCTTGATTAACTTAGTTTGGATAATGAATGCACAAATTTTAATCTTACTACTTTCTATAAATAACAAAATCTTCACAATCTTGATTAACTTAGTTCGGTAAATGAATTCGCAAATTTTAATCTTACAACTCGAAAACTAAATGTTAATGTCTGAAGAACAAAAAGCCTTGCAGAACAAAAGTCTGAATACTCTAATCACTTGAATGACGAATACGCAAAAAAAAAAACTGTGTATAAACTTTGTTTCTTGATGATTTTAATTTAATAATTAAGATCAATTTAAACTAGAAAATTAGTCGCAAAAAATTCTTAAAATAACTCTCAAATAACTCCCGAAAATAACTTTCAAAAAATAATTCCCGATAACTTCTATCAAGGGTAAAAACTCTAAAACTCCTTTTAAAAACTCAATAATAACTCTCTTTTCCCAAAAACGTTTTTTAAAATAAAAAACTCAAAGAACTCTTTTGAGTCAGGCATTAACACTTTCTTTTATAGGCGTCTTGACCTGCTCAATTTATTGATGGTGGGAAATTTAGTCACGTTGCCAGAACAGGTGCATGAAACATTTGCCCTAATTCTGGGTGACGGAAATAAGAGTTGCATCGTCATGAAAAGTGTTAATTCGCGTATTTCACTCTTGTTGTGAAATACGATCGAAACATTTGTAATGAAATGTGATCGCGCTTGTCGCGTGCTTCGTTTTTCGCTGATCGACATTTTTTATGGTGTTAATGTTGGAATTATGGCGGAAGCGTTGACCGACGGTATTTAGGTGAATTGAAGAGAGATGATTTTGCATAATGCGTTTAAGAATTGTATATAAAAAATGTATTGGTCAGATAGGAAGTATACGATTTTGTATAGGGTTTAGGCAGGGGCATTGACCGGGCTGCATATGAAAGTGATAAGAATTGCTTATGGTGCTTGAAGGATGGGTCAATGTTCTGGCTTAATACTTTGTACCTGTTGTTTTAGGTCAAGTGATGTATTGCATTCAGGAAAAGTTGAAATGCAATTCATCACACTGGCCTCCGGCAACAAAAAGAAAAAACTTTTGTGTGAGGATTTGATTTTTATTCACTTCAAGCAAAAAGTCTATTAATTATACATTACGGTTTTGAGATGAGCTGGAACGGATCATTTATGTCCCTTTAGAACCTGCGAACAACTCGTAATTCACTTTTTTCTGGCGAACTTAACATAAAATTAATTTCAGCTAATCCAAACATTTTTATTTTGACGTTTCTGTAGCAAGATATTTGTAGTGAGCAAAACTGGTCCGTATTGTGCACTCGGAAAGCTTTATTTAGCATGACTTATAATTGATTTAAGAAATTCAATCCATTGAACGTTCAAACTTTTTAGTGTCGCGATACACGATTAGAAAAACGTGTCGCGTCGATGTCGCCGTCTCAGCTCAAAGACGGAGACGCGTCTCGTTACACGATTGATGCCCAGTTTACGTCGTCGCCGTGCGAGATAATCGTGCCCTGAAATCCCTCGTGCAGAATGTCCATCGTGGCATGTAGCGCGGTTCTGTTGAAACCACATATTGTCGGTATCCATATCATCCAGTTTAGACCACAAGAAGTTACTTATCTTCGATCTGTAGCGCTCGCTGTGGACGGTTATGGCAATGCCAGTGTCGTTTTGGAAGAAATACGGACCGATGATTCCGCCAGACCAAAATACCCACCAAATAGTGACTTTCTCGAGATGCAACTGTTACTTGCGAGCGAGAAACACTATCGAAGATTTAGTCCTAAGAATTACTAAATGACACAATTGACAAACTTTATGAAAACTCAAGATTTTTTAAAAATATGTTGACGATGTGTGCAAAATCATAAAACCAGATATGTTTGCATTTTTACCTATTATGTAAATTAGAGATAATATCTCTAATTTACATAATGCGCCTAATCCATTACATTCAAAATTGCAGTTTGCGGTAGAGGAAGAAGTTGGAAGCACGTTATCTTTCTTGGACGTTAAGTTAATACGATGTGAAAAGAACTCATATTCGATTGGTATTAACAACCAACAGCATCAAGTAGAACAATCAACTTATTTTCACATCATCTAAAACATCAAAAGATAAACACGGTGGAAAATCTCATAAAAAAGTCATATTATTGATGAAAAAATCCACAGTAGTAACATCGCAAAAATTACTGACAGTCCCTCTGTGTATTAAAAAACGTACACTAACGGTGTACTGGGTTACAAAAAAATTTATAAACAGTGAAGGAATAGACCGATCCCAAAATTTCTTTTGTTGGTGATATTTGTGTAAAATTTTGCAGAATTTATGAAAATCAGTCAACTAAAAGAAAATAAAAAACCATGAGTACAAAATTGGCTTGAAAGGATTTTGTAAAAGGGTAATAGGTACTCAAGAGTTATGTTAAAACATAACAAAAGCTATAATTGCCAATCTGGCAATCATTGGAGACCCGTATGGTGATATTCGTATCAAAATTCGAACAGTTGTACAAAATTCCACTTTGAAGTCAAACTTTCCAATAAGATTTTTTAAAATTTATTCCAATCGGTTTTTGATGTGTGGGAGTTTTATGTAGAATCATATTCTAAATAACTTTTGTTCTTGAACTTTTTTGATAACATGTACCGTTTTTGAGATATTCGCAAAAAACGTTTTCGTTCGTATGGGGGGTACCCCCCCTAATGGTCCATTTTTGCCCATGAACGAACTTAGCCTCGCATTTTACGAAAAACGAATCTGCGCAAAATTTCAAGTCTCTAGCTCAATCCGTGCGCCTGCAATCCGCGCCACAGACAGACAGACAGACAGACGGACGGACAGACAGACAGACAGACAGACAGACAGACAGACGGATGGACATGCAAAATTCATTTTTTTTTATCATTCTAAACACACTGGTGTAATTCATTTTTGTGTGTGATGACGGGATCTTGGCGTTACAAACGGTAAGGCAAAGTTAATATGCCCTTTGGTTTCACCATACGGGTATAAAAATGTCATTTTTGGCATCAGTATTATACGACCAAATACATCAATGTATGCCAATATTTTTGAGAAAATCCAAAATTACAAAAATTGTCCCCCTTACAGTTTTTATTATATAGATGGCCTTAGCTTGGCCGCAGATTGACCAAATAGTGGGGCTTTTAATGCGAAACTAGCCTCTACGAGGCCTGCTCTAAAGTTATCATGTCACAAACTGTTGTTTGGAGAAAAAGTAGTAAGTGCTAGAAGACCGCAAAAGATTTCGCCAGCACTTAGTGTTTTTCTCCCAAAAAATAGTTTGTAACGTGATAACTCTAGGGTAGGTTATCACTCGTAGACGCCTAGTTTCGTACTAAAAGCCCACTGTTGGGCCAAGCTCAGGCCAAGCTAGTTTTATTTTAAAATTGGTCAATATTTAAGTTTTTCGTTTGATTGAATTTACTGAAATATCTTATGTGAACAATTTTTTCAAATATTTCGAGAACCGTTACAGATATTTTTACCCGCGAAGAAAAAATTTTCCTTCCTGGCGTCCACTATATTGTATACCTATATAACTAACGTCCAGTATAGCGAACAGCAGTTTCGAATTATTATTACGTATTATTATTATATTATTGTATTATTATTATTATTATTATTATTATTATTATTATTATTATTAGCATCTCTATAGTGAAAGACGAAAAATTTTGTTATTCTACAGGGTGCGCCATCTGTTCCTCCGGTATGAGAATGTTGAATAACTTTTTAAAGAAACAATAGATTGCAAAAAATGGTGTTTTTTTATTTAGTTCAATCCTTTACAATTTATGTGGACTACTTTTTGAAAACAACATCGATCAAATGACCACCTTTATTGGCCACCGCAAACTGTGCTCTTTTTCGGGCATTTTCCATCACTTCTTCGAGCATCTCCGTCGGTATGGCAGCTATTTCGGCACGAATATTGGTCTTGAGCTCGTCAATGGTCTTCGGGTTGCTGGCGTAAACTTTACTCTTCAAATAACCCCACAAAAAGAAGTCTGGGGGGGTTAAATCAGGGGATCTTGGTGGCCAGTCAATATCGCCTCTTTTCGATATCACACGTCTAGGGAATTTTTGTTGCAAAAACCGTATTGTTTGGTCCGCTGTGTGGCATGGCGCCCCGTCTTGCTGAAACCAGAAGTCAGTCAGACCTTTTTCACGCATTTTCGGACACACAAAATGTGCCAACATCCACCGATATCGATTACCATTAACTGTTTCACCTTCATTGAAGAAAAATGGCCCAATGATGGTTTTTGCGCACACGCCGGCCCAAACAGTCACTTTTCGATCATGCAATGGTATTTCATGAATCTCGTGAGGATTTTCTGTCGCCCAAATGCGGCAATTTTGTTTATTAACACCGCCAGAGGGAGTGAAATGTGCCTCGTCGGTCATTAAAACTTGCATCCAAAATTGAACGACTATTTTCAATGTACATCGTCACTATTTCGGCGCGTTCTTTCGGTGTGAAGCGGTTCATGGTTAAAATTGTACTGGTTTGACGTTTCCAAAACGTGTCTAGGAAAGCAAATCGGTTGACAAATGGCGAAGTTATTCAATGTTTACATACCGGAGGAACAGATGGCGCACCCTGTATATAACGAAAAACTATTTGTTTCGTAAATAATGTGTGTTATACGTGAAACCGTCGCGAAAAATTAAACTTTTAAGGTAATGTAATCAGTTTAAGTTGGATTTGTAACGCTTAAACATACATTAAAGCATTATCCCACTTAAGAATAAATCGTATTAAAATTTACCTCAATCTAAAATCTCATTATGATAATGTTCATAAAAACATACAGCCATGTTCAAAAGTGTTAGGCACCCCCATTTTTTACAAAGAAATCATAGATTTTGATAGAGCATTTGTGGAGTATTTTGAAGAAAAATATCCGGAAACACAAAAATAACATCAGAAAATACCCTGAAAAGGGCTATTCAGGAGGAATGGGATTTTATAAGTGACGACACGAAAATAGGCTTGTAGCGACAATGCCGAAAAGACTCGCTGCTGTAATAAGGGCTAGGGGTGGGCCCACCTAATATTAGTCAGATAAATAAATTTTGATATTCTTAAAATCACATTGTTTCACTATCATATTATATACACGTAAACAGGAAAAAATTTATTTTGAAATGGTGCCTAACACTTTTGAACATGGCTGTATGTTGATCTTTAATGCGCATTTCGTTATAACGAACCCGATTTAACGTACGGGCTGAATATTGTATATGTAGGTCGATATTTTGGGCCTCCACTGTATTTTGCAGTCACTGAGTTTCAGTTCATACAAAATTATTGGGCAAAGTGACTGTATTACCGAAGATAGAGGTAAATCTTTTACGGTCTTCTAGCACTTACTACTTTTTCTCCAAACAACGGTTTGTGACATGCTAACTTTAGAGCAGGCCTCGTAGAGGCTAGTTTCGCATTAAAAGCCCCACTATTTGGTCAATCTGGGGCCAAGCTAAGGCCAAGCTAGTTTCACCTTAAAATTTCACCATATTTAAGTTTTTCGTATTTTAGTTGTAATTTTTTACACAATCTGTTCTATTCTAACATAGTAGGTTGTCTTTAAACTTTGATCGACGTACATATTGTGTGACACAAGGAGGTAATAGTAAGTCTCGTAGACACTAGTTAGGCCCTATATTCACCATTAACATGAGTTTTTTTTAAATAATGTATCAATCGGGTTATTTACTTTAATAAAAAAAGTATGACTTCAAAAAATGTATACAATTTTACTGTGCCATACCTTTTTTAATTGTATAAATTATTGTATTTTGAATTCTATAACTCCAACATCCACACATTTTTATACACATTCACACATATTTATATACACATTCACACATATTTAGATATTCGCGATTGGCATGATTAGTAAATCTCCCTGGGAAAAGCATTTCTATATTTTATTTCAATTTTCAAGACCTTTTTAGACATAAGAAAAGTTGAAATTAAAAACAACAAAATTCTAGCTATTGACACAAATAAATTACCTGAGAGGACAACCCGTGGGAGAAAACGGGCTCGTACCACACAATATCCACTTTGTCAAATGTCTGGCCTTGAGATTTGTTGATGGTCATGGAAAACGCAGGTCGAATGGGAAAATACAATATAATAATAGCTTTGTCAAAATTTGCGCTTATAATTAATCATTAAAGTTAAATTTCCAACAACGGCAGAGTATTGAAAAACTAAGTTATTTACATAAGTTTTAATGAAAAACTTCATTTCATTAAAACTTATGTAAGTTTATTTGAGTAAAATTATGAAATCAAATTTATTATTTTTCACATCGAATGGACCATACCTTAGATTTTTTAGATACAGTTAAACCTGTATAAGCCGGGCCCTGTATAAGCCGGAAACCTAAGCCGAATAGTTTTCAAGTCCCGTGATTTTGAAGTGGTTTTCCATGAATCTGGATAAGCCGGAACCTTCTTAACGCGAACCCGGACATAATTTTTTTTGTATAAGCCGGAAACTTTTTTCTATATAAAAATGTTTTTAGAGTTAGTAGACCATTTCTGTGGTCACAAGGAAAAACTGCTTAAGTCGAAAAAGCGTGTTTTGAGTAATTTGGGTTTAAAGTTTTGATTATTTTTTTTTGCAAGCAAAACTGACTTAGGTTATATGGTTTTTGCTCTACCATTCCTCATAGGGGTACAGCATCAAAACCAAATTTTGACAGAATATAGAACTGGATAAGGAGAATTCAAATATGCACCAACCTTTAAAACTACATAACTCGACTTAAGCGGGTTTTCCTTGTGACCACAGATTTCTAAAGCATAGAACAAATCGCCCGATCAAAAAATTAGTTACAGTAGTGTGTTTAGCATGACATAAAAATTTGATTTGCCCTAGTCAGTGGGTAAATCGGAATATTTGCTCTCCCCTCCCCCATACAAATAAAAAAGATTTTAGAATTTTTTGAAAAATACTTTGTGCCAAAAAGGTTCTAAAGACCAAAATAAATCTATAGTTTGAATTCTAATTGGAGTTCTATCAACATTTTAACAGAAAAATCAATGTAAAATGATTTGGTTCGTTTCCAAGCTCCGGAAGGGTTATTCAAACCCACAGCAATAGTTTATGCTAAAAACCATATCCGCAAGTTTTGAAAATGCATAAAATCTTGCACAAAGTTATTAACTTATGTTATAAAAAGACGCTTCAAGTAGATCTTGTTTCAGCAAGGAGAAGGGAGACATAGTTTAGAGGAAAAATTTCTTTCATAAAAACGTCAGACAACAGTTTTATTGGGAGTATTTTTCATCTCTCTAATTGAAATCAATTCGAAATCTTCCTACTTTTTATTGTCACATGTATGTCGAAAAAACATATTTTTTTATAAACCGGATCATTGTTCAAGAACTGGGACATTTTTAGGCTCAAAAGTAATGCACAAATTCAAAAATTTACACTACGAGGTTTCATCGCATAGTTTTGTATATAGTTACATTATCGTAAAACAAAATAAAAACCCGTGTTTTTTACTCCAACCCAGTGGCGTGCGGTCTAAGGCGCAGATGGTGCAGAGCGCACCCTGACAAATTCGTTCAAATAAAATAATTTGAACGAATCAAATAAAATAATTTGAAATTTCCACACAAATTTAATCCAATCTTACACTTTTATAACGATACATCTTCATATTCAATATGCTTCTCGCGCAGTAAATCAATGCGCGCCTCCAAAGAACCAAAATGAAAGAGGAAATACCAATTCGAATACTTGGACGAGACGCACAAGTAAAAGTTTCGTAAAGGGGGAACTTAAGGTGATGGCCCAATAGAAGCTTTGCTTGCTTCGCTTGCTTTACTCGCTTTGACAGCTGAATTGAACTCCATGTTTCCTTATGGAAGTTGGCCCAATACAAAAGCGGTTAAAGCAAAGCAAAGCAAGCCAAGCTTCGATTTGAACAATTCTCAATTCGACGCCTTGCTTTATACGCTTTGACAGTTCAAGTTTGTAATTTCATGTTAAAAGGTTTTCAATTTCGTGTTAAAAGGATTGATATTAAGTAAGTTAATTTGTTTATTTTTATAAAAAAAACTAAAAAGTTAATCCGCTATTAATATTGAAGAGACATGTTCGAGGAAAAACTAATTAATGACGTCTTTAAGCATAAATCCGTGTGGGATAAAACAACAGTTCTGTATAGGAATCGAATTGAAAAAGAAAAGGCTTGGAATGCAATTGCTAATGCTGTCGAGCACTCTGGTAAATATTGTATTATATTTTTAATGCCGTTAATATATAAATTATTTTAATTTTTAGATCAAAGCTGTAAAAAAAGGTGGAAAAGTTTGCGTGACCGATTCGTTATGGAACATAACTCATAACAAATATTGGCAGCATTACGATTCGTTATTGTTTTTGAAAGACCAAATCACTCCAAGAAGGTAAATTCATGAAATCTAGAAATAATAAAAATCTATGTGGAATTTTTTCCAGAACTTGTTCTAACATAATTATTGAAGACGTAATTGAGATTCCCGAAACGACATTAATGTCGTCTTCAGAAATTTCATATGTGGATCCTGTTGATGTTAGTCAAGATGTTTTCAATTCCACTATGATTGATGAATCAGGAACATCTAACTCTGAATCGTTTAATTTTCTCTCAACTTCATCTCATAGTAAATCAACATCAAGCAAAAAAAATTCGAAAAAACTGATCTTGGAAGACAACTTCAACTCATTGTTGGGTAAAGTTGATACATTTATCGACTCCAAAAAGAAAAAAATCGCCGATCCCATCCTTGATGTTGTACAGGAATATATAGATAAAGTAGACGACGGAAACAAATTGAATTTTAAATTTGAGATTTTGGAATTTGTTCATCAAAAATTTAAAGAGTATAATAAGGAATAATGTTAACTAATAACTAAACAATAAAAATATCAATAACTTTAATTTATATTATTTTATTAAATTTTATAGTATTTTTTTAAAATTAAATTTTATTGATGTCTAAATAGTTTTTTAGCTGGTCTCTTAGAATATAGGCATCATTTGTGGCTCTGTTTGATGAAACACGGTTTACGGATTCCAAAGGGGCACCTTCCTGTCTCCAAGTGCCTTCAATTATTGTTGCACCATCATCTCGGTCAATGTAACTAGATGTTACATAAGACGGATCTGTTAATTTAAGGAAATTGTGAAGAACTATCGATGCCTTAACTATTTTTTCAGCATTTTCCGGTGCCAAACATAATGTTGATCTCAATATTCTCCATTTTGAAGTTAATATTCCAAACGCATTTTCAATTATCCTTCTGGCACGAGAAAGTCTTCTATTGAAATGTTCTGATTTTGCGTCTAACAGTTTCCCTGGATATGGTCTCATCAAATATGTTTTTAGCGGAAAAGCTGCATCGCCAACAAAATAATGTGGAAATGAAATATTGCTGTTAGGTAGCATTGCATGGCCCGGAATTCCTAATTGTTTCCTTGTAACTGCTCTAGCAAAGTTTGAAAATTGGAACACACCTCCATCACTCTGACTTCCGTATGCTCCCACGTCGATTGATGTAAATGTATAATTAGCATCACATACACCCAACAACACAATACTATATTGGCCTTTATAATTGTAATACATGGATCCTGAATTTAGTGGACAAGTTATGTTAATATGTTTGCCATCTATGGCCCCCACACAGTTTGGCATGTTCCATATATTTGCAAAATCCGCTGAAATGTTGCGCCAATCTTGTTCATTTGGTACTGGCAAATAAAATTCTGCAAGAGCATTCCATATGATATCGCATGTCTCGAGAGTTATCTTGCGAAAAGTAGTTAAGCCCATTCTATGTGTTAATGTGTGTAATTGTCTGCTTCCACCGTGGCCTAAATAGCTGAGTTTTGAAAAAATATCAATTATGTAAATCTTTCAAATCATTACAAATTACTTACAGAAGAGTAACAAACAATCTGCATTCAGCTGATATTGGGGTCCGAATTGAGAGTTTGGTTAAATTTTCTTTAATTAAATTCAATAATACATTAAAAGATGATAATGTCATTCTCGTCGCAACTTTAAACTGCTCAGGATCTTCTTTTAATTTGGAAAATGAACTTTCATACAGGCTATGCTGTTTACGTTGTAAATATATGTCGCGAACCCAAAACTGGCGCGAATTCCTGATTTCCTCTAGACACTTTGAACATTCGTACATCATGAATATAACATACAATATATCACAAATATCGTCTAAATCCATTTTTTTTTTGAATTTGCGTCGCCCAATTCAATTGCTTGTATCAAAGTCATATGTCAAAAGCTTACATTGGGCCTACTTATGCTTTGCTTGCTTTGATCGCCTCGAACGCTTCAGCAAAGCAAAGCAAGCGAAGCAAGCAAAGCTTCTATTGGGCCATCACCTTTAGCATCAGGCATATCATTCGATTTTTCTTCATAAGCGCTGTAGAGTTGCTGCGCTCGACTCTACATGAGAAGCTATCGCACATCAACGCATGTTTCAATGAATTTTTTGACGCACAGAAAGTGGTTTTGTTCGTGTATCATTCATGTTTCAGGCGCAGCGATTTAAATGCGCACGATCCGTCGATTTCAATGAATAAACTGCCGCAACTTGAATGGGGATATGTAAAAAATGGGAAAACGTTTTTCGAATGAATTTTTTGGTGGAAGCTCATTCTTTGGTTAGACTTTGTTGGATAATTACTGAATTTGCGATTTGCGTGTTGATTTTCTTTGGAAAATATGAGTATTCATACCTGTGACGTATGTTTATTATTAAAACAGCCTTTCTCAAGGCTAAATTTAGAAGATAAAAATATTTTTATCAAGAAAAGTCGTCCTATTCCTAAAATTGATTTGACTCTGAAAAGTACTGTTAAAGGGAAAATTTGTGAGCGACATTTCAAGGTAGAAAATTATTCTAAATTTAATTGGTTGACGGCATGTGCTGAGAGTAAAATATTATTTTGTTGTCCACACTAAAAGTTTCCGGCTCTTTCTATGACAATGTAATTGACGATTTTGCAAAATCAGAACGCAGAATCGATTTGGTGTACAAAGTTTAGACAAGTCTGCGCACCCTTATGTGGTTTGCACCGCACGCCACTGCTCCAACCTGTATAAGCCAGAAATCTGTCTCAGCCGGACAAATTTCTTGGTTCTGTGCGAGTCTGGCTAAAACAGGTTTTCCTGTATTGGATCATTTCAGATCATTTGATGTTTAACAAAAAAAAATTAATATATGAATATATTCAAAACTCGATAAAGCTTCACAAAAATCAAATTTACTACAAAGAAAAACCTCTAAAAATCATTTAAACAAACAAATTTTGTCATGGGACTGAAAAATCTGCAATTAGGCCATAGCTTTCCCCGTGTTGCAGTTGGCCTGCCCTTAAAAAGTTCGTCCAAATCGGTTGAGTACTTCTCAAATTTTGAACACAAGCCTTAAAACCTATAAGGTTATTATAATATATGAATAACATTTAAACAATAAAATCAAAAATTTTACAAAAAAAAAATCTCACATAAGGAGTTGAACCAACAGAAACATTTACTCGGAGCTAATCACTTCCACGCTACACTATTCAGTCACTCAAAAATTTGGTGACGAAAATACGTTTAAAAAACTTTGTTGATTTATCCGTCAAACCTAATTTTTTTTTTGAATTTATAAATACGTCAAACACTTTTTTGAATTCATAATTTCGATCAAAGTTTGCTTAATTTGTTGCACTTATAATACATTTAAACAACTAATGCCAGAATTGTGAGTGGCTCAATCGCTATGTCTGTTGGGGTGCAAGCTATTGGTCCCTGGTTCGAATCCTATGTGCCGCAATTTTTATTATTTTTAAAATAAGCTTGTAGGTGAGTGGAGAAGTGGGAGCGGGGTCGACTTATTTAAGAAAAACAATTTGAAATAAGCGCCTTTAGTATAATAGGATGGGAAAAAAGTAAAGTGGACACATCTACAGATAGAGAGCTTTCCTTTAAAAAAAACATGTGTGTGCAGTGCACACGCGGTAGAAGTGAAACCTTAGGAAAACTAAACAGCGAGAGAATGAGACGAATGCGGTATCAGGAGTGGGATAATTATAGCGTTTATTTATTATAATATTGGTACCAAGTTCAAAAATCATATTATATTTTTATTCAGACTCTTTGTTTTCAATTTCAATAAATGACACGAGCGGTTTATGATAACTAAAGTATAAAATGAATGCTTTAGTTTGGGTTTGATCAATATATCTTTGAAATACAGCGTCAATTACTGTTTTCGATCTTGTTGTCGATTCAGTGCGACTGGAGCACATTTTTAAATTTAATTTGGTGTTGAGGAACTCAATCAAAGGGAGCGCTGTATCTAATGCAAAATTCACATTAAAATTTCCAATTAAAATCATAGGAATTTTATCGTAATCTTTTTAAAAATCCGCGATATTTCTGATGTGTACTTTAGCAAATTATCGTGGATAAATTCAATAATTATATTTATTGATTGGTTGGGAGAAATGTAAATTGCCACAGCTATAACTGATTTATTATGGTCCAATCGGGTGCCGGTCATTTTATCGTAAACAATTTATCGTGAACAATTTTATCGTAAAACAATTTTTATATATACACCCAACTCTTTTTTTAAAAGCTTTTATTTAGCTCGCTATCTTGTCTGTTTGTCTGTTTGTCTGTCGGGGTCAAATCTTGCAATCAAATTTTGACCCACTTCCACTCATCCGATTCACTTGAAATTTTGCACACTTATATAAGTCCGATGACAATACAATATTTTCTCTACTTCGTCCTTGTAAGGATAAAGGAAGGTCCTGTGAGGATAACGTGATTATCCTTTTCTCCAAATTTTCCGGAAAAAAATCTATTCTGGGGGTTTTTGGGGTCGCTGAATCCGAATCTGCCATTAAAAAGTCTGTAAGGATAACGGAAGGTCCTGTAAGGATAACGTGATTATCCTTTTTTCAAAATTTTCTGGAAAAAAATCTATTCTGGGTGTTTTTGGGGTCGCTGAATCCGAATCTGTCATTAAAAAGTATGTAAGGATAACGGAAGGTCCTGTAAGGATAACGTGATTATCCTTTTCTCCAAATTTTCCGGAAAAAATCTATTCTGGGGGTTTTTGGGGTCGCTGAATCCGAATCTGTCATTAAAAAGTCTGTAAGGATAACGGAAGTTAATGTAAGGATAACGTGATTATCCTTTTCTCCAAATTTTCCGGAAAAAAATCTATTCTGGGGGTTTTTGGGGTCGCTGAATCCGAATCTGTCATTAAAAAGTCTGTAAGGATAACGGAAGGTCCTGTAAGGATAACGTGATTATCCCTTTCCTCAATTGTTCCGGGAAAAAATATATTCTGCGGGTTTTGGGGTTCGCTGAATACGATTCTCAAGTTAAAAAGCCTGTAAGGACATCTCAAATGTAAGGATATATATTCGAAGACTAAAAAGAACAAAATAAAAAAAATAAAAAATAAAAATTTTTAAAAAAAGCTTTTATTAAAAAAAATGCACTAAAAAGAAAAAAATAATTTTCTGGACGCTGTGTATCACAAATATAAAAGCTTTTAAAAAGCGAGATAAAGCATAAAACAATAAAATAAACATTTATCTCGCTTTTTAAAAGCTTTTATATTTGTGATACACAGCGTCCAGAAAATTATTTTTTTCTTTTTAGTGCATTTTTTTTAATAAAAGCTTTTTTTAAAAATTTTTATTTTTTACACGGTAGATACGTTCCAACGAAAATCGTGTAAAAAAAACCGTGTAAAAAGCACATATCGCACATGGTCCCGTAGACTGTAGTATCTCAAAAAAATGTGTTTTTGAGTAATTATTCCATTATGTAAAGGAAAATTGACTGAATCAAATGAAAAACAAATTTAAATGTAACCGTAGTCCTAAAATTTATTTTTTTTTGGTTTTTTAAATTTCCATTTTTTAAAATTTAAATTGATTTTGTGGAAAACAAACCTATCTCTATCCTTTATTATTGCAAAAAAAAAAAATGAAGCAAATGATCTGTAAATTATTATCAAAAGAGTAATAAATTGAAATATTACTGTACAAACAACAGAAAAAACAATTATTCATAAACAATTATTTTGAAATGAAAACTTTGAATGCGTTTTTCTCAAAATGGCCGATTTTGAGATACTACAGTCTACGGGACCATGTGCGATATTAGCACATATTAAAATTGAGGATGTGTTCCACAGCTTTAAAAAACCGTGTAAGATGAAAAAAAAAGCTATATGTTGTCCTAAAAACCGTGCAAAAAAATATAATCTATATATATAAAAATTGATGTTTGTCTGTCTGTCTGTTTGTCTGTTTGTTTGAGATTACAAAACTCGAAAACTACTGGACCGATTTTTACGCGGTTTTTTGCAAAATGATCTGTGTTGCCAGGAGCAGGTTTTCAGCTATGTAGATTTTCAAAATTTGAAACGGAAGGTCCTGTAAGGATAACGTTTTTTCCCAAAAGTTTTTAAGTTATTTATGATTTTTTGGCATTCTAAAATTTTTTTCCCAAAAATTCACAGTAAATAATAGTACAAAAGTGAAAAAGCTTCAAAAACTCGATTATGTGGCTTGGTCCACTCTAGCTTTTAACGCCTCAATTCTAAAAAAACCAAATTAGAATAGAAATAAAAATATTATTTAGATTATTCATCGCTACTTGATATTAAGCGTGAACGTTTATTACTGACTTGACAAAAATCGCTTCCATTACTAGAGATGTCTAACACATCTGACGAGTTTGAATCCAATGAAGAGTATGGTTCATTATTAACGTTCACTGAATGCGCCCAATAACTCAATAATGTGCTTAATGCAATTTTAAATAGACAAATATAAAATCGACTATAAAAATTTCCCAATTATATTTTATTTTTGTAACTACATGTAAAAAAATTTTCTTTAGACTTCGTGTTAGAACAAAAAATTCGTGGAAAAAAAATTTTTTTTTTCTTTTTGTGGACCGTGTTATTTCAAAATCGCGTAAAAAAAGACCGTGTAAAAAAAGAGTTGGGTGTATATATTAGATTGCCCACAAGATATATGAAATGTGCAAAGTTGTAATTTTTGTTGCTCCCCGTCCATTTTCGTGAAGTTTAGGTAAAAAAAATATTTAAAAAAAAGTAGGAATCTGTAGTGGAAAAAACCCAGCCGGTTTTTCATTGAAGTTTCAAAAATAGACTTTAAAATGGTGATTCGCTTTAACTGTCCGTAACTCCTATAATATTTAATTTTTCGTTGATGGTCTAAAGACAACTTTTGTAGAGGATAACTAGACGAACATCTAATTCTCACGAAGTTTTGACCTACGGTTGAAATTTAATGCTTTTTTGGTCCCAAAACAGCAATTTTTTAAGAACATTTTCATGAATTATTTTCTTTAAATGTATTTTTTGCACTTTCTAAAGGGTGGAAAATTTCTTCTGGAAAGCCTATGTTCTAGAGAATGAAATGTAGATTTATTTAAAAAAAAAATTAAGCCGATCTAAAGTTATACGACATACATACAGACCGACAAACAGACAGATTTATGGAGATCCTAAATTTTTTGTCTGAAACGGATTTTGTACTGGTCAGATTTTTCCTAAGTATTCAAAAGTAGATTTTTTTAAAGTTTTTCCGATATTCTTATTTCTTATAAAACATTTTAACCCTTAATTTATGAGGTGAAAATCATATGCGTAAATGATGAGGTGGTTTCCAATGGACTTGTTCTAATCACATACCAAATCCGTGCTTTTAACTCGGCACACAACACCATACTGTATGAAGATACTAAAGATTTCAGAGTCACTGTGCTGAAAACATGAGAAATAGCAAAGAGAGAAAAGTCAATGTGGGTCCACTGGACCCACCTCATCAATTAAGGGTTAAAAAAAAAATTTAATGGAATTTTTTTTTAAATTTTTTTCTTGAAATTGTTCATAATTTTTTGTTAAATATTCAATCAATTTTGCTTTCGAATAGCTTTGCATTGATATTTGTTTATAATGCTGTTCCATAGCATGCAGGATATACTGTTTTTGTTACTCCTGGTGCGTTAGAACAGTATTATATCGAGTCATCAGAATTGTGCGATTTTGTTAGTAATAACACATACTTTTTCTTTGATAAAATATTAAGTCAAGAAATCACTGGTATAAGGAACAATTTTTTGACTGCCGATCCAGCAACATGGGAGGAAGACGAGAACTACATCGCTGCGAAGGCAGTGATTAAAAATTTACTTGTTGTGTATGATATAGCAGAGCGTGGAGTAGATTGATTGATAGAAATTAGTCCAATATTTTGTTTTCTAGTTTAATTTTAGATGTTACTGTACTTTTTTATTATTCTTTTGCAATATTGAAATAACGGTAAAAATCTGGTCACGAAAAGTACAGCTATAGTTTGAGTATTTTAAATTGTTTCTTAACAGCACGAGATTAGTAGGTTCAAAATAATAGCAGTGGTATCGTTTTTTCATATTTATACTCTATTTTGTGACTATATATTGAGGATAATTTTTCCAAAAAGTACGTATACATATATTTTAAGTTGTTTAATAAAATAATAATTATTATTTTGGGCTTTTTTTGCAAAAAAGTGGGACGCGGCAACCATTGTACTGCAGAAAAACGAAATTTAATCCTCCGGCTCATTGAAAACGGTAAAACATATAAGGAAGTGCAGGGTTTAATAGGTTGTTCTGCAAAAATGATCTCAAATGCCAAAAAATATAAAAACACAATTGAAACCCGCGGTCGTAAATCGATTTTGTCCCCTAAATGCGTAAAACGTTTAATCAGATTTTCAAAAAACAATCCAACAGCACCTGCAGTACAAATCAAGGATGAATTAAACCTGTCTGCAAGTCTTGTTACAATCCGAAGAGTTCTTAGGGAACATAAAATGAAGGCTCATAGTCCTCGAAAGGTGCCACTCTTGAAGAAACAACATATTGTCAACAGGTTGAAATATGCTAAAGAACATCTGGCCTGGCCTATTGAAAAATGGCGTAATGTTTTATGGACAGACGAAAGCAAAATAGTGTTATATGGAGGAACTGGATCCCGAAGATATGTTAGACGCCCACCGAACTGTGCATTCGACCCCAAATTCACCACTAAAACCATTAAACATGGTGGAGCTAAAATTATGATTTGGGGATGCTTCTCCTATCATGGTGTTGGTCCCATATATTGGATTAAGGATAAAATGGATCAACATGTATACGTTGATGAAATCCTGCAAAATACAATGCTTCCATATGCAGAATATGAAATGCCATTGAAATGGGTTTTTCAGCAGGATAACGACCCCAAATACACCAGCAAAAAAGCAAAAGATTGGTTTGAGACGAAAAAGATAGAGGTTATGACGTGGCCTGCACAGTCTCCTGATCTCAACCCGATTGAGAACCTTTGGACAGATATTAAGAAAGCTGTTTCTGATGCGAAACCAAAAAATATTCATCAACTTTGGGAAGCAGTCCAAAATGGTTGGAAGAACATACCTATCGAAAGATGCCACAGGCTCGTGGACTCAATGAAGCGACGTTGCGAGGCCGTTATCAAAAATAAGGGTTCTAACACCAAATATTAATGTCATCCAATGCTAGTTGGATCTTTTTTTCCAATAGTTTTTATTTATTTTCGTTTTCAAATTATTGAAAAAACTAAAAAACTGTAGAACTGCTATTATTTTGACTGATCCTTATTACCTTAGTCATACAAAAATTTAAAAAATTATTGGATTCCTATATAAACTTGCGGTCGTTTATGCTATTATTATTAGATAATAATATTACTATTATAATAAAAATAGAAATTTTTTTGTTTCGTTAAAAACGTGTTTTTTTTAGAGTTTTTAAAGAGAACTCACGTTCACTGCTATTTTTTTGACCGCAGCTGTATGTCGTATAACTTTAGATCGGCTTAATTTTTTTTTTACATAAATCTACATTTCATTCTCTAGAACATAGGCTTTCCAGAAGAAATTTTCCACCCTTTAGAAAGTGCAAAAAATACATTTAAAGAAAATAATTCATGAAAATGTTCTTAAAAAATTGCTGTTTTGGGACCAAAAAAGCATTAAATTTCAACCGTAGGTCAAAACTTCGTGAGAATTAGATGTTCGTCTAGTTATCCTCTACAAAAGTTGTCTTTAGACCATCAACGAAAAATTAAATATTATAGGAGTTACGGACAGTTAAAGCGATTCACCATTTTAAAGTCTATTTTTGAAACTTCAATGAAAAACCGGCTGGGTTTTTTCCACTACAGATTCCTACTTTTTTTTTTAATCTTATTTTTTTGACCTTAACTTCACGAAAATGGACGGGGAGCAACAAAAATTACAACTTTGCACATATGGGCAATCTAATGTATATACTAGCTTCGTTGGCAGCTAAAAGTTTTTTTGTGTAAATTTTAGAATGCCAAAAAACCATAAAAAACTTAAAAAGTTTTGGGAAAAAATGTATTTCTTATAGGACCTTCCCTTTCGAATTTTGAAAATCTAATACCGGATTCGTGATCAGCGACCCCAAAAACCCTATAGTGCAAATTTTTCCGGGGAAAAATGGGAAAAGCGATATTTTCATTATCCTTACAGGACCTTCCGTTTCGAATTTTGAAAATCTAATACCGGATTCGTGATCAGCGACCCCAAAAACCCTATAACGCAAATTTTGCGGGGAAAAATGGGAAAAAGGATATTTTCATTATCCTTACAGGACCTTCCGTTTCGAATTTTGAAAATCTAATACCGGATTCGTGATCAGCGACCCCAAAAACCCCATAGTGCCAATTTTTCCGGGGAAAAATGGGAAAAAGGATATTTTCATTATCCTTACAGGACCTTCCGTTTCGAATTTTGAAAATCTAATACCGGATTCGTGATTAGCGACCCCAAAAACCCTATAATGCAAATTTTTCCGGGGAAAAATGGGAAAAATGATATTTATGTTATCCTTTCAGGACCTTCCGTTTCGAATTTTGAAAATCTACATAGCTAAAAACCTGCTCCTGGCAACACAGATCATTTTGCAAAAAACCGCATAAAAATCGGTCCAGTAGTTTTTGAGTTTTGTAATCTCAGACAGACAGACAAACATCCATTTTTATATATATAGATATGTATATATTGCAATGTATGACGAAACATCAGTAATTTATCCCCTCTTCTCTCCACTTCCTCCCTCCACCTACCCCCTCCCTCCTACCACTTCTCCCTTCCCCTCTCCCCTTTCCCCGTACCCATCACTCTTGTTTACGATAAATTTACCAGCACCCATCTGTATTCTATCTCATTTTCTCGCAGGCTAAAAAATCCTATCTCTTTTTACTGTCGCTTTTTCGTTTCATCGAGTTTGAAATCACTCACAACGGCGCTAAAGAAATTTTCACTTCAATCGGCCTAGGGGTTTTGGAGTATTAAAAATGAAACACTAAAAAATCGATAACTATGAACATTTAATTTCCAAAAAAAAAAATTTAACGTTTATGGTAATTTAAATGAATTGGTTGATTTTAACAGTTGATTTGATTAAATGGGTGGAGGAAATATCTTGACTAACAACAAACTATGGACATTTAATTACCAAAAAAAAAGAAGTACAGAAATTTAATGACTTGCAAAAGTAGCTAGATAAAGTTAGGCAACGGGAAGAAAATTATAAAAAATATCAGTTGTGATCAACATAAAACTTCCTCTGCGATATTTAAAAAATATTTGAAAAAAAATATTAAAGATACGTAAAAACCGTGGAGGCAATTGCAGAAAATTTTATTTCCTTTGAATTTGGTTGTATCGATTTTTACATAATAGCGCATAGTTTCCGAGAAATTTTCAAAAAATTTGTTTTTTTTTAAATAGTATGTCGAAAATCATTAGAAATATGTATAAACAGTTAACAATCTCACTGCCAACTACGAGGATACTCGTAGTTTTTATATACAACAAAATCGATTTTAAAAAAAATTATTGGGTTAGATGCATTTTTTCTTAATAATTTTCGAGAGATTTTCAAATAACACCGAGAAATTTTCAAAAAACCTAATTTTTTTGCGATTTGTTGAGAGCTGTTAGAGATATGTATGTAGGAAGCAGTACTTCAGCTGGAAGTACTTCAGTCAAGTTCGCCAAGTTACCAGCTAGTTACGCCAAGTCAAGTCTAGTCGTTAAGTAAAGACAAGCCAGAGAAGTTGTTAAGAAAAAGAAACGTTAAGTTACAAACGATAAGCTGTAAAGTTAAATTTTATAGAAACACTCTATTATTGAATTAAATCTTACTACTATTTTACTTTGTTTCCTTATCATCCCACAATTTTGGGGGCTCAACCTAAAAACGCGATTATTGTTGTGTTATACGGAAATTTGTTGAAAAGTGTGGTTTTTACCACGTGATTGCAAGAGTGCTTCGATCGCATAATTGTCGTCTAACTTTTCGAGAAGACACGTCCATTTTGTGTGGCTCATGTCGTTTGGTGAATATACAGTGCCAGAACTAAAAGAAAATCTCCAAGAGCTGGGACTTCTGACATCGCATAATTCCAAAGAAGACCTAGTGAAGCGTTTGAAGCAACACGTGGACAAAGTGATAGGCGAAACATCGAAAACAGAAGGTAACGAGAAGGAAGGCCAATCCAAATCGCCGGAGAAAGAGGTAAAGTCAAACTTTGAAAATTCTAGTATAAGTGCAAAGAAAAAGATGTCGGAAACAAATGCGTCGTTCACTTTCAAAGACTTGGAAGAGTCATTGGAAACTTTTGACGGTTGCGCCCCAAGCTGTGTAATACAGTGGGTAAAGGAGTTTGAGGACGTCGCCGTCATGTGCAAATGGTCAGACGTACAAAAATACATCTACGCTAGGCGACTACTACGCAAAACTGCTAAACTTTTTGTTGAGACTTCGCCAGAAATTAACAATTGGGATAATTTGAAGTCGCAATTGATAACTGAATTTTCAAATCAAATGAGCGCGATCGAAATGCACAATTTGTTGACTAACAGAAAAAAGATGCAAAACGAAACGTTAAAAGAATACACTTATAAGATGCTCAAATTAGGGATGAGGGGCAAGGTAGACGAAGCTTCAGTAATCACGCATATTGTCAACGGTATTCCGGACAGTACGACAAACAAAGACATTTTGTTTCAAGCCAAGACGTACAAAGATCTGAAACAAAATCTAAAAATTTATGAATCACTAAAGGAAAGTGAAAAGAACAATAAATCATCTAACAGTAATACGAATACTGCTAAGTTAGGACAGCGAGACAATCAAAACGAACGTGTTCGATGCAAAAATGGTGGTGCTTTAGGACATGGCACAAAAAATTGCCCGCACGCAACAAAAGGAACTCGTTGCTTTAGTTGCAATGAATTCGGTCACATGGCATCACAATGCAAAGGAGGTCCATCCAAAAACAATCAAACAAAAACAACGGCAGCAACAACTAGTCAAAAGAATGATTCGGTAAACGTAATTTCTGTACCAGATATGCATTTGGAAGTGGAAATAGATGGTATTAAAATAAAGGCGTTAGTAGACACAGGGAGTGACGTCACAGTAATTAAAAAGAATATCTTCGACTCAATTTCAGCTAAGGGCGAGACGAGTTGGTATTCTGAAAAAATGCCACTGTCAGGTTTCGGTTATAATGTGACAAGCACTCTGGGATATTTTATGCTGTTAGTAAAAATATGCGAAGAAATGTTTTCAATTAAATGCTATGTTGTAAAGGATGAGTCAATTCAAGAAGATTTCCTCTTGGGTAAAAATCTACTACGAGAAGCGAATTTGACCGTCAAGGAAGGTGTGGCGGCAGTTTAATACACTGTAAATTTTGATTTTAATAATTTTAAAATTTCAACTGTAAATTTTCTAACTGTAAATTTTAAAATAATTTAAGTATTCCATTAGGTAATCGTGTCAAAATTTATTAAAAATTTTATTATTAGTAATTGTAATTTCAAACTGAGAAGTATGTTTTATTTTAATTAAATTTGAAAATCATTAAACAAAAAAATATAATTTAATTTCAATTGTGTTTGAAGTAATTAATATATAATATAAAAATAAATAAAAAATAAAGAAGTTTGGAGTAATATTTCCACTTCAATTGGTGACCCCGACAAAAGAAGTTCCCGGACAACGGAGACTTCCCGATAAGGAAGTCTCTCAACAAAAAAATCAACGAATAAAAGTCCAACCGATTCAATTTTGTAACGGCTTTTTGGTGAAAAATTTGATATTTGAAGAATTTATTGCCGAAGTAACAAATATCGAACATAATTCTGAAAAATGGTGAAGTGCCAATAAAATGAAGCAAAAAAGTTCAATCAAGTCTGCAAGATTTTCCATTCTACATATTAAATGCAGATTGATCAACAATAGCATTTAAAATTTCATCACGTAACTACAATTTTTCATCTATCAACAACTTATCGTTTGTG
This sequence comes from Chrysopilus asiliformis, assembly GCA_964034945.1. Lineage (NCBI taxonomy): Eukaryota > Metazoa > Arthropoda > Insecta > Diptera > Rhagionidae > Chrysopilus > Chrysopilus asiliformis. Next base: position 52,429,956 of record OZ035962.1, on the reverse strand, counting down.
TTCCTGCAGCTGTGTATTTTCCAGATATTTTTCTTCTATCAAGCTTAACTTAGTATTTTAAGATAAGTTTTCTTTAAATTTTCATATTTTATTCATAATTACTTTAGTTTTTAATTAAATTCATATAAAATGAGTGAGGGCGATAACGTTAATTTGTCAACTGCCAACATTTCTTCCCCATCAGATTCGCCAAATATTAATAATAATGAAATTAATTCGAATATCGGTGCGGTTAGTATTCGTGCTCCAAAATTTTGGAAGAATAAACCGCTTCTTTGGTTTATTCAATTGGAAGCTCAATTTTCCAACAGTCATATTTTGAGCGATAATACAAAATATAATATTGTTGTAGCTTCTTTAGATGAAGATATTTTAGACCACGTCAGTGATGTTCTAATAAATCCTCCAATTTCAAACAAATACAACGCATTAAAACAAGCTTTAATCGGTCGTTTAGCGGAATCTGAAGAAAGTAAACTAAAAAAAGTATTGAAAGATCTTGATTTAGGTGACAAAAAACCATCAGATCTATTACGACAAATGAAGAGTTTGGCAGGCGATTCAATTTCGGACAATGTTTTAAAATCTTTATGGTTAGAGCGTTTGCCTCATACTGTCCAGGCCATTTTATCTGGGAGTAGAGATCCTCTTGATGGATTGGCCGAAATGGGTGATAAAATTTTATCTGTTTATATTGGACATGAAATTGCCTCAGTTTCCTCATCTAATAATAAGCAGTTGGATAATAATGTTTTATCACAACTTAAACATGATATAGAAATGTTAACGGATGAAATTAAAAAATTAAAATTTGAACAAAAACATGTTTCTCGTTCACGTTCTCGTTCTCGTTCTAGTTCACGAAATAATTCAACAAGTAAATCTTTTTGTTGGTATCATGGTAAATTTGGCGATAAAGCAGCCAAATGTGTTCCTCCATGTAATTACACATCGAAAAATTCGGAAAATTAACGGGTCCATCATTACTGGTGACGAATGATGTGGCCAATTCAAATAGTCGCTTATTTTTATACGATGATTCAAATAAAATGCAATTTTTAATAGATAGTGGTGCAGACGTTTCGGTAATCCCAGTTTCTGCTCGTAATAAGCCACAATTATCAGATTTCAAATTATTCGCGGCTAATTCTACTAAAATCAGTACTTATGGAACCAAATTGTTAAGATTGCATTTTGGTTTGAAAAGAAATTTTACATTTCCTTTTATCATTGCTGATGTTTCGAGACCAATAGTTGGGGCAGATTTCTTAAAGGCTTTTGGTTTGTTGGTGGATGTTAAACGCAAAAGACTTATTGATCCATTAACAAATCTAAGTGCTTCTGGAAAATTAATATTAGACCCTACTTCTTCAATTTCTTTAATTTCTAATGATTTGGATCCTAAAATTATTTTTCTTTTAAATAAATATAAATCAAATACTGAAATAAACAATTTTTCACAAAATGTTAAACATAATGTAACACATCATATCATAACAAAAGGTCCTCCTGTTCATGCAAAGGTTCGTCGGTTATCACCCGAAAAATTACAAGCTGCAAAACAGGAATTTGAATTAATGTTGGAACAAGGTATTTGTCGTCCATCTAGCAGTTCTTGGTCTTCTCCACTTCATCTAGTTAAAAAAAAGAATGGTGACTGGAGACCGTGCGGTGATTATCGAAAATTAAAAGATATTACCATTCCAGATCGTTATCCCATTGGTTATCTTCAGGATTTCACTTCTCAATTAGATGGTTGCATAATTTTTTCATCTTTAGATTTAGTGAAAGCCTACCACCAAATTCCAATCGAAGAATCAGATATTGAAAAAACTGCTATCTGTACTCCTTTTGGTCTGTTTGAATTTACCAGGATGACTTTTGGTTTTCGGAATGCTGGTCAAACATTTCAGCGTTTTATTAATTCGGTATTACATGATTTAAATTTTTGTTACGTTTACATTGATGACATCTTAATTTTTTCACGGACTGAGGAAGAACATATTTCACATTTAGAAATTATTTTTAAACGCTTTTCAGATTTCGGTATAATTGTTAACATTGAAAAGAGTGTATTTCTTAAAAATGAAATAAATTTTCTTGGCCATAGTATATCTAGTAAAGGTGTTCTTCCTTCAGCTGAACGTATTCAAGTCATTAGTGATTTTAAACGTCCCGACACCGTAAAAGAATTAAGGAGATTTCTCGGTATGATAAATTTTTATCGCAGATTTGTTCCTCATGCCGCAAAAGACCAATTAATTTTAAACGATTATCTTAAAAATAGTAAAAAGAATGATAAAAGAAAAATTAATTGGAATGAGGATTCGATTCGTTCTTTTGAGTTATGTAAAGAAAAGTTATCTGCAGCTACAATCCTGGTACATCCTTCATCTTCAACAGATTTGTCTTTGATGGTAGATGCTTCAGATAAATCAGTAGGTGCAGTTGTTCAACAACTTATTGATGAAATTTGGCAACCATTAGGTTTCTTTTCGGTTAGACTAAATTCTGCTCAACAAAAGTACAGTGCATATGACCGAGAACTTTTAGCAGCATACCTAGGCATCAAACATTTCAGATACCTTCTTGATGGCCGAATTTTCACTTTATTCACGGATCATAAGCCATTAGTTTTTGCATTTAAGCAAAATTTAGATAAGGCATCTCCCCGTCAAGTTAGACATCTTGATTTCATCAGTCAGTTTACTACTGATATTAAACACATATCTGGTAAAGATAATGTAGTAGCTGACAGTTTATCAAGAATTGATTCTATTAATGTTACCCAATCTATTGATTATGCTCTTTTGGCAAATGCACAAGAAAATAATGATGAATTAAATTTGTTGCTTGAAAATAATTCCTCACTTAATTTTCAAAAATTTCCAGTCATTGGAACCGACAAATTTTTATGGTGTGATATTTCCAATGGAAATATTCGACCATTTGTTTCCGAAAATTTTCGTAAGAAAGCTTTTGGAAGTATTCACAATCTAGCACATCCTAGTATTCGAACAACAGTTAAAATGATGGCTAAAAAATTTATCTGGCCTTCAATGAACAAGGACGTTACAAACTGGACGAAAAATTGTTTATCATGTCAAAAATCCAAAATTACGCGTCATGTTCAGAGTGAACCTGGCAATTTTCCTATAATAAGTGAACGATTTAATCATGTTCACATGGATATTATCGGACCATTGCCATCCTCTGAAGGTTTTCGGTATTGTCTTACGATAGTAGATCGTTTTTCTCGTTGGCCTAAAGCCTTTCCAATTATGGACATCCGAGCAGAAACTGTCGCAAAATTTTTCTATAGGGAATGGATCTGTAGATATGGTGTACCTTTGATCATAGTTACAGATCGTGGTTCGCAATTTGAATCAGAATTATTTCGTGAATTATCAAAATTACTTGGTTTTGAAAGGCATCGTACTACTTCTTACAATCCCAAAGCAAACGGTTTAGTGGAACGTTTTCATCGTACTTTAAAAGCATCTATTATTTGCCATAGTGATACAAGTACCTGGACTCATTCCTTACCTACTATACTTTTAGGATTGCGTGCGGCTTTTCGGGAGGATTTTCAAACTTCTTCTGCAGAATTAATGTATGGTGAAAATTTACGTCTACCAAGTGATTTTCTACATAATTCTACTAAATTCACATTTCAAAATGATTTTGTTAAAATTTTACGTGATCATTTTAATAACATTAAACCCGTTCCTCCTACTAATCATTCAAATAAAAAGGTTTTCGTTTTAAAGAATTAAAATCATGCTCACATGTTTTTTGTTCGTTCAGATTTTGTTCGATTATCTTTACAACCGCCATATTCTGGACCTTATAGAGTTCTCGAAAGATTTGATAAATTTTTTAAACTTGATGTCAAAAGCAAACATGTTAACATTTCTATTGATCGTTTGAAGCCTTGTTTTGAAACCAACTTGCATGTTTCTGAGGAAAATTCATGTCCAATTAATAACGTTGAACCAATTTTGCCTGACAATGTTAAAAATACACGTAAATGTTCTTTGTTAAAGAAGAAAATTCGGTTTTCTTCAGATTCTTAACTAAAGCTTAATTTATCGTTACGGTCCTAAAATTGATACTTTTAATGTTTATTTCCCTACACTGGGGAGGGAGTAGTGTGGCGGCAGTTTAATACACTGTAAATTTTGATTTTAATAATTTTAAAATTTCAACTGTAAATTTTCTAACTGTAAATTTTAAAATAATTTAAGTATTCCATTAGGTAATCGTGTCAAAATTTATTAAAAATTTTATTATTAGTAATTGTAATTTCAAACTGAGAAGTATGTTTTATTTTAATTAAATTTGAAAATCATTAAACAAAAAAATATAATTTAATTTCAATTGTGTTTGAAGTAATTAATATATAATATAAAAATAAATAAAAAATAAAGAAGTTTGGAGTAATATTTCCACTTCAAAGGCAAAGTAGAAATTAGCAATCAGCGCAAAGAACGTGAAGCAGATTGTTGCGAAAGTTTTCAAGGTATGGACGTTATTGCGTTAATACAGGCAGAACAAGACGAATCGTTGTGTATTGGAAACGAAAAATTTAGAAAAGAGATCGAAATGTTAGTAGCAAAGTACAATCCGGTAAGACCTGAAAAGTCCTGTTATGAGATGAGAATTGAACTAGAAGATGAAAGACCTGTTTATCAAACCCCGCGAAGATTATCCGCGTACGAAAAGGATATAGTGAAAAAACAAATAGCAAACTGGTTGAAAGATAAAATTATACAGCCAAGTAATTCCGACTTTGCCAGTCCCATCGTATTAGTCAAGAAAAAAGATTCGACGTTGTGTCGACTTTAGAAAGTTAAATTCTAAAGTAATTAAAGACAGATTTCCAACGATGTGATTGATGAGCTACATAATGCCAAAATTTTTTCAACTCTGGACTTGAAGGACGGTTTTTTCCATGTAGATGTAGAACCAAGTAGCAGAAAGTACACAGCTTTTATAACGCCTGACGGATTATATGAATTCCTGAAAGTACCGTTTGGATTTTGCAAATCGCCAGCAGTTTTTCAACGATATCTGGGAAAGGTTTTTCAAGACCTGTTGTTACGAAAAGTAATCAAAGTTTTTGTGGACGATATAATTATTTCATCTTCTACCGTGGAAGAAAACTTGGCAAGTCTTCGAGAAGTACTAGAAGTAGCAGAACGAAATGGTATCATAATAAAATGGCAAAAATGTAAGTTTCTTCAAACGCGAGTCGAATTTCTCGGCTATATAATCGAAAACGGTAAAGTCACACCCTCTGAAGAGAAACTTAAAGCAGTTACACATTTTCCAGAACCGAAAAAATTAAAGGACGTACAAAGCTTTCTCGGTCTAACCGGTTATTTTCGAAAATTTATCTACGGTTACTCGGTTATTGCGAGACCGTTAATTGATTTGACGAAAAAAGATATGCCATTCCGTTTCGACACGCAGCAAAAAGAAGCATTCCAGAAACTAAAATCGTTATTATGTAGCAGTCCAGTTTTAAAATTGTTCGATCCAGTTCTACCAACAGAATTGCATACAGATGCGAGTATTGAAGGATTTGGAGGAATACTAGTCCAGCGCCAAGAGTGCAACCAAAGCTTACATCCGGTTTACTACGTTAGCTTCAAAACAACTGCCGCGGAAAGAAACTATATTAGCTATGAATTAGAAATGCTCGCAGTAATTAAGTGTGTAAAGCAGTTACGAGGATATTTGCTAGGGATACATTTCGACATTTATACGGACTGTAAAGCATTTAAACAAACGTTGGAGAAACGTGATTTATGTACGAGAGTGGCAAGGTGGGCGTTGTTACTCGAGGAATTCGATTACAACATTCATCACAGAAGCGGAGAGCTGATGAAACATGTAGATGCTTTATCGAGATATCCATCTATATCGCTCGTGAAGGACGGCTTGTTAGAAAAGATACGAAACGCGCAACGGGAAGACGATACGTGTAAAGCAATTTTAAAAGTGTTAGAGCAAAGCGAATACGAAAATTACGTGGCTCGAAACGGTGTATTTTATAAACTATTGAATGATGACTATTTAATTGTTATTCCAAAGAAAATGCAAAGTGAAATAATCGCGAACGCGCACGGAGATTGTCATGCCGGTGCTACGAAAATGGAAGGAAAATTACGTCAGGACTATTTTATTCCAAATTTGCGGAAAAAAGTAGCCAATGCTGTCAGAAATTGTGTTACGTGTATCTTAGTGTCAAGAAAAAGTGGAAAACAAGAAGGACTCTTAAATCCGATAGATAAGTTGGATGTACCGTTACATACTTTCCACATAGATCATGTCGGCCCGTTAACGTCTACTTCGAAAAACTATAAACACATTTTTGTAGTCGTGGACGCATTTTCGAAATTTGTTTGGTTATATCCGGTAAAATCGACAACTACGAAAGAAGTCTTGGACAAACTAGAAAAACAAAGTGAAATTTTTGGGTGTCCGCACAGAATAATTTCCGATCGGGGTACAGCTTTTACAGCGAATGACTTTGAAGAATATTGTAAAGTGAATAAAATCGTACATATTAAGATAACCACTGGTGTCCCGCGCGGTAATGGACAAGTTGAACGCATACTTCGAACAATAATATCGGTATTAGCAAAACTCACAGCAGAAGAACCCTCAAAATGGTTCCGACACGTCCCGAAGCTGATGAAGCATTTAAACTCAACAGTCTCTCGAAGTACGAATAAAACCCCATTTGAACTTTTATTTGGAGCACAAATGTTTAAACCAGAAGACATCAAATTAAACATGCTGCTAGAGGAGGCACTAATCGAAAGTTTTGAGGAAGAACGACAGCAGATGAGATTGGAAGCGAGAAACGAAATCACACGTCTTCAAGAAGAAAATTGCAGAACTTTCAACAAAAAACGCAAAGCCAGCAAGCAATACAACGAGGGAGACCTAGTTGCCATCAAACGGACTCAGTTTGGAGGTGGACTTAAGTTGCAAGCAAAATTTTTTGGTCCCTATGAAGTACGCAAAGTCAAGAGATGCAACCGGTACGAGGTTAAGAAAATTGGTAGTCATGAAGGCCCAAACGTCACGTCTACAGCAGCGGACCTAATGAAGTCATGGAGCTACGCAGATTCCGGTCAGTCATCTGGGTCAGATGAAGACGATCAGGATAGCCGAATGTAGGAAGCAGTACTTCAGCTGGAAGTACTTCAGTCAAGTTCGCCAAGTTACCAGCTAGTTACGCCAAGTCAAGTCTAGTCGTTAAGTAAAGACAAGCCAGAGAAGTTGTTAAGAAAAAGAAACGTTAAGTTACAAACGATAAGCTGTAAAGTTAAATTTTATAGAAACACTCTATTATTGAATTAAATCTTACTACTATTTTACTTTGTTTCCTTATCAATTTAAGCAAAAAATGTAAAATAATTTTCAAGATTTTCAACCCTAGAGACACAAAAAAAACCAATAAGGCAAATATGTAGAAAATTTTATATCCATTAAATTTTGTCTATTAACAAAAGCACATAGGTTACGAGAAATTTTCAAAAAACGGTATTTTTTCAAAAATAAAAAAAGTGTATGAGAGGTACCCGTTATAGTTACCGTTACTTTTCCAAAAGTACGATTTTTGTAAACCCTATTAACAAAAAAATTCAAATCGCTAGGTCAAAGCGTTCTCGAGTTAAGATACGTACAACAGACAGACCGACAGATTTTATACTGACAACAAATTTTCTATTTGCCCCGTTCTCGAATCGGTCTCATCATGAATATATTATAATACCCATTTAGGCGAAGTTGATGAAACAAACAACAACTTAATAATTCAACTGACAGAAATCGAAAATACATTTAAAAAATTAAAAAGCTGTCTACCGTCTCATTGCGATATTCAAATAGAAAACTTCGAAAAATTGATAAGCAAAGAGTCCAACTTTCTTGGGCCGCAATGGGAGAAGACGAGTTATATTGGGCCACAAATAAAATATACTCACCCTAAAGATAGCTTATTAGTAAAAAACGTAGAATATAGTTAACAATTTTAAGTAATTTAAACTTCATTAATTCATGAAGTTTGTAAATATATCAGTTTTTGTTGGGCCACTTTCAAACACGTCCTGGCCCGCGGGTTGGACATGCCTGCTCTATATGATAATGTAAAATCATATTCTTAACAGATATTACCTTTATACATTTTTCAATACGACTCACCGTTTTCGAGAAAATGGAAAAAATGTATTCCATCTGTGTGGGAGAGGGGGGAATAAAGGGGGAATAAATGGCCCATTTTTTGCCTATTTACGATGAAAGTAACTATACAAAATTTCAAGTCTCTAGCTCAATCCTTTCTTATGATGTTCAAAAGTTATAGTGTTCAAGGAAAGACGGACAGGCAGGCAGAAAGACAGAGGCACAGACGGATGGAAATGCGGAAATCAAAATCGTTTGACATCCATAACTCCCTGGTGTATTTCATTTTTATATCTGATGATTGGTTCGATGTGTTGCAAACGATGTACTAAATCTGATATGTCATATCGAGTATAAATACAAGGCAAAGATGGCAACAAAAACAGATAGTGCAAGGCAAAGATGGCAACAAAAACAAAAATTAGCAGGATTCATAGTCAAATGTATTCCAAAATTTTCAGGAGCATTGTCCCTAGATCGTCAAATGACACCATTACTTGACCATTGCTAAAGCATATCATAATATCGGGTCTTTCAAAAAGGACATAACAATTTTGTATTTAAATAAAACACAGAATAATTGAGATATCGGGCTGAAATTTATTCCAGGTGTAGTGGACATTTAAGTATGAAATTCGATGTCGTTCATATGGCCACCGCGAGCACGTTTGCAGATTGATTCTTTGGTGCCAATTTTCCACCACTCTTCAACACATATCGGCCGGAACGTTGGTACTTTCGCGTTCGATATTGTTCCTGAGCTCCTCTAACGTTGTTGGCTTGTTGGCATAAACCAACGATTTAACATAACCCCATAAAAAGAAATCCAATGGCGTTAAATCGCATGAGCGAGGTGGCCATTCGACCGGACCATTTCTCGAGATTACACGGATACCGAACTTCTCCTTCAATAGATCAATTGTTTGACCAGCTGTGTGGCATGTAAACCTAAAAAAAACCTTAAAAATAAAAAAATGTTAACTTTGACTGACGTTTTAGCATTGCCAGATCATAAAAAAAAGTTTTAGGGTGCGTTTTTATTAAAATTACAAAATTGTTATGTCCTTGTTGAAAGACCCTTTATTTTGGAAGACACTAAACGCATTCCATTTCTAAAACTGTAACCTAGCTTCAGCTTATCTGGGGAAGCCCTCCGATTCGTCACAAGTCAAGATATCAATACTTTCGAAGACTTAGAAAAATTGTTAAACAGTACATGCCAAAGAAATCACTAGTCTTACTCTGAGACGAACTACGAAATTATAAACAAAAACATAACAAAAGCTATAATTGCCAATCTGGCAATCATTGGAGACCCGTATGGTGATATTCGTATCAAAATTCGAACAGTTGTACAAAAATTCCACTTTGAAGTCAAACTTTCCAATAAGATTTTTTAAAATTTATTCCAATGGGATTTTGATGTATGGGAGTTTTATGTAGAATCATATCCTAAATAACTTTTGTTCTTGGACTTTTTTGATAAGATGCAGCGTTTTCGAGATATTCACAAAAACCGTTTTCGTTCGTATGGGGGGTACCCCCCCTAATGGTCCAATTTGCCCATTAACGAACTTAGCCTCACATTTTACGAAAAACGGATCTGCGCAAAATTTCAAGTCTCTAGCTCAATCCGTGCGCCCGCAATCCGCGCCACAGACAGACAGACGGACAGACAGACAGACGGACGGACAGACAGACAGACGGACAGACAGACAGACGGACAGACGGACAGACGGACGGACATGCAGAAATTAATTATTTTTATACCCGTATGGTGAAACCAAAGGGTATATTAACTTTGCTTTACCGTTTGTAACGCCAAGATCCCGACATCACACACAAAAATGAATTACACCAGTGTGTTTAGAATGATAAAAAAAATTGAATTTTGCATGTCCGTCCGTCTGTCTGTCCGTCTGTCCGTCTGTCTGTCTGTGGCGCGGATTGCGGGCGCACGGATTGAGCAAGAGACTTAAAATTTTGCGCAGATCCGTTTTTCGTAAAATACGAGGCTAAGTTCGTTAATGGGCAAAAATGGACCATTAGGGGGGGTACCCCCCATACGAACGAAAACGGTTTTGTGAATATCTCAAAAACGGTGCATCTTATCAAAAAAGTCTAAGAACAAAAGTTATTTAGGATATGATTCTACATAAAACTCCCATACATCAAAATCCGATGGGAATAAATTTTAAAAATTCTTATTGGAAAGTTTGACTTCAAAGTGGAATTTTGGTACAAGTGTTCGAATTTTGATACGAATATCACCATACGGGTTTTCAATAATTGCCAGATTGGCAATTGTAGCTTTTGTTATGTTTATCATTCTAAACACACTGGTGTAATTCATTTTTGTGTGTGATGACGGGATCTTGGCGTTACAAACGGTAAGGCAAAGTTAATATACCCTTTGGTTTCACCATACGGGTATAAAAATATTGAAACATTAGTTTATGAATTTTGAAACAGATTAGTTTATGTGAGGAGGATATTGACGAATTATATCCAAATGCCAAAACAGAGTTTTATAAAGAGTACGACCAAATAGCGACGAATTCATTTAAAGATGGTCTGCTGAACCCTGTTTTCAGACATTATGCTCACACCCAAAACGAAAATTTGGAAGAGTTAATTAAACATGTAGAAATAGAAAAATTCGAACGAGAACATCCTATAAGTGCAAATAATCAAAGATCGGTTAGTTTTGGAAATTATCAAATATGAAACGCAACTCAAATGCTACATTTACACGAATGACAAATTTGTCATTTTTTTCTTGTCATTATGTTAATTCCCGTGTAAATGGCATAATTTTTGTAATTTTTTCTGTCAGAAAATGTCAATCTCTCATAAAAGAATGAACTTGTCCATTCTTTTATGCCAGATTGTCATTCGTGCAAACGCAATATTAGTTATGACAACTTTAGTATTCAACTTTTGTCATAACTAATATTGCGTTTGTACGAATGACAATCTGGCATAAAAGAATGGACAAGTATTACTAGACAAATTTTTGAAATCTATAGGCATGTCCTTGAAAATATTTGTGTTATTTTCATTGTCATCTGTTGGCACATTCATGGATTGTGATAAAATTGTCACGTTTCGCCCAAGCAAATATTTATGAATTCGATATTTGAACTCTAGTGATGTAGAATGGTCATACAACCCACCAATTGCTCTTAAAATCCCCAAGAATCCTTCTAATGAATCTTCGTTTAATCTATTTTCCAATGGCGCTACAGCCCGAAGCGAGCCTTGGCCTCTATTAGTCAACATATGTATATTAAATTTAATCTATTAGTCAACATATATTTAATTTCGTACTTTTTACGGCCATGCATTCGAACTTATAATAACGGCAATGCATTCGAACTTATAATAACGGCAATGCATTCGAACTTATTATAATTCCTTTTTAAAATGGAAGATTGGACTTTGAGCTTCCAACTTTTAAATTATAAATTAGTTTTTTCATATCTTCTATTATTTTATCATGACTATCTTTGGCAAGACCGTATGCTTTTATTCGTTCTCGCGAATCTTTTGCTGATAATTTTGAGTTGAAGACATCAAACCAGTCGTTTACCTAAAAATTGAAATCACGGTAACTTATAAATAACCATATTCTTGTTATTAGTCAATTCACTTACAAATTTCAGCAATTCTGCACATTGTTGCCAGTCATCACTTTTCAACAATCCTAATAAACCCATTCGAGTAATTGCCCTTGAGTTTGTATGTGAAAAAAGTTGTGTCGCATACTTTACTTTTTGTCTAGCGGCTCCTTTTAGGGTTAGATGGAAAGGTGTTATTTTATGAGCTATATTTAAATCTTTGCCATTAGTATTTTCAAGGAGCTCAATAAGAGGTTTTGATGTTATTTTTTTCTCATTAATAATGTTACGGATTAGGGTAATTATTATAAAGAATTAGGGATTCGCTATATAGCTTACTCGAATGCACTTTAATTCGCATAGTCAGAGTAGCCTGGATAGTTAGAGTAGTGACAGTGGGCCGCTGTGACGAACCGGGATTGGAAAATGTGAGTGTTTATAGTTAATTATTATGTAGTAAAGATTGATTATAGTTAATATTTGTAGTAGTTCTTTGGGGATGGCCCGAGAAGGGTAGTATTGGATAGTTGGGATTGCATTCTGTCCGTCAGTTTGTTGTGTTGCTGGATAAGATGACGGTGAACGTGTGTCGTTCGCTTGAGCGTGTGTCGCTTGTCGGCGTGTGTCGCTGACTATCCAGTCATCTGAGGTCCAGAAGGAAGAGACACGTTCGTCGTGTCCTTTTTGGTCTGTCCGAGGTAGAGGGCTGTAAGCTCTCACTAAGTCTTATAGACTTACGTGTTGTTTTTGTTTATTTACAGGAGTGAACCGGACCGGCGCACGACATCGGAAACTACATCTATACCCTGTAATGTAATATAACAAATAAACCGATTACTATATGATCTAGTACTGTTGTTTTATTCATCGCGCCTAGTTTTTGTCATCCTGACAATAATAAATTCGGAATCCAAGAAGTGATTGCGCATAAGTTTGACAAGATGTGGGACATCGGCAAATACGTAAATCCTTGCCGTACTGTCAGTGGGATTAACAAAAAATGGTGCTCCTTCCGTTAGTTCGAGGGATTTCCAGAGACCTCGATTTTCACCTCCTAAATCATTTATTATTGCTACAACATTATATCCGATTACTTCCAATCTTTTATGGCATGGACGATGTCTTTAACTTGCCAGTGAATTACCTTTTTTAAGGGTTTTTGCATTCTTGTTATTTGCCCCGGGGTGAATATTTTTTGAAGCGACGTTCTTAATACATTGAAGGACTTTGCACGGCAGCAGATTTGACTTGGGGATTCAATAGCCCCCAACTTAATTGTACTCGTAAACATTTTGCGTTATACAAATTTCATGTCAATTCACTTGCAGTCGGATTGGGTACGAAATCCCGTTTTTTATAATCTCGTATTTAAAATCCTGTTTTCCAAAACCCCTTTTTTAAAAATACCGTGTAAAAAAATCCCGTTTTCTAAAATACCATTTTTCAGAATCCCGTTTTTTAAAATTCCGTTTTAAAAGACAAAAATTACTTTCATTAATCAGGCGCCTGATTAATGAAAGTAATTTTTGTCTTTTAAAACGACATTGATAAAAGGTTTGAATGAGGTTACTAACTACAATTCCAAAATACCGCAATGAACTGCCCAAAACAATTGTTTATTATATTGACATTTTTCGGAGAAAAAACAACCCAAATAGCATCGAAAGGCACGCGCACATGAGATTTGTTCTTTACGACTTTAAAATGCAGCAATTTACGCAATCGGGACTAAAAATTTACATCTATAATTCACATGTGCGTACAAGAAGCGTAAGAAGTGACGAGCACGACGCACTGATTAATAATGCGTCTGCAAAGCCACAATTGCTTTAGTGGGGAAATTGGTGATTGACGGTTCGTCTTTGGGGCAACATTCGCTTCATGAAAATACTGCGGCGATAGAGCAGCATTTGATGGTTTTCGGGTCGAAACAGTGATTAGTTGTGGAGCCTGAATGCCAGTTTCGCTTTGAAGAAGCGTGTGATGGGAACAAGGTCGACCCGGTTGCCCTTAGAGTTACCTCAAAGCCCCCGGTTTGCAAACAAAAGAAAAAAAAGTTGATGCCTTCAGCCGCCATATTCAACATTGACATTTGATGCAAAGGATTTCGCTCCGAGAATTAAATTTCTTATTTCAGGCTAATAACTGAAGGAAATTGTATAAAAGATGGATAGGAGACATTTTTGAAACAGCACAATTTTATTGGCATCAAAATTTCATTGCAAAAGAAAAAATAAATTTAACCGGTAGAATAAAACTAAAGAAATTTTTCGTTAAAAACTAAATAATTTGATGGCCCATTAAAATCTGTTTAAATTTCAGATCCAATATTGTCGAAAATTTTTAATTGCAACTAAAATCACGACATTCAATTGGAGTAAAAGTCCATTATAAAATAATACCCCACAAAAAGTCTCCATGAATTTATCGCCAAAAATAGATTTTCTTAAAAATATTGCTTACAAGCTTTAAATTAGTTTGTTTATAATCTTAAAATTTATATACAATAAGTAACAATATTAAATATTGTAAAATTTTAATTTGTTTTATTTTTTTGAATGACCTAAAAAATCCCGTTTCTCTCATTTTCCACGGGATACACTAAAAACGGGATTTTGAAAAACGAGATTTAAAAAAACCGGATTTTAAAAAAACGGGATTTTGATAAAATGGGATTTTTGGAAACAGGATATCGTATCGATCCCCTTGCAGTCATGTTCAAATTACATGAAAATTACACAGATAGTTAGTCTTTAAAAACTAATATGCACAGTTGGTTCTTCAAAAATTCGAAAAAAAATCGGTGCAAAACGCAAATGTTACACTTTTTCACTTGAAAGTTTAAGTTGCGAGCCCCTGCAGCAGCAGCCAGCTGACATTTATGCCAAACACATATCTTGATCTTTCTTTTTCGCACCGATCGCCTTGTTTATCACACGAGAATGAAAGGTTGCCAACTCGTGTTTTATTAAATGTCACCGGAGAGTATTTTGGCGCGAATTTATTTGAATGTGTTGCGAAGTTAAAATTAAATATAATAAGTTTGAAGTGCAATTTTAATATTAAGTGCACTTAGAAAAACATAATTACGACTGTCATTAAGTTTTTTATAAAATATCCTGTTTTCGTTTTATGTGGTTACTTTTCAGGGTCATTTAAAGCAATCGTTGAAAGGGTATTATAAACAATATTATAGACAATACAGTCTTTGTGGGCGGCACTCTTTTTGGGGCGGCAAATTCACGACATTTCGAAACAATTTTTAAAAAAATGTTTCAACACATTTCGGACAAAGAGGAATTTAAGTTAGAAAGGACAAGGCTCCAGAACTTCATTGCTGCGTCACAAAATGGAGCAAAAATAAAGAAGGACGGTGCACTTGAACTTCTCACATTTATTCAGGAGTTCAGTCTAGGTATTTCAGTCCCAAATATAGCGACAATGCTTCGAATCTTTCTAACAATAGGAATAAGCGTAGCAAGTTGCGAAAGGTTTTCGAAGCTAAAGCTTATAAAAAATTATTTGAGATCGACTATGAGCACGTTAAGATTAAGCAACTTGGCTCTTTTGTCAATTGAGGAAGAATTAACCAAAGAAATCGATTTCGACAGCATAATAACAGAATTTTCAGTCCAAAAAGCCCAAAAAGTGTTTTTGTAGAAACATGTGAAATACGTTTTTTTCTTTTAAAAAAATTTGAAATTATTGCTTATAATTTTTAATATAACTTTTGTACTGGTCAATCAGTTTTTGAGTAACGTTTGGTTTAAACCAGTCTTCACCTTGAAACATAAAAAAGCTTTAATTGCCAATCTGGCAATTATTGGAGACCCGTATGGTGATATGACATTTCTTCAAGTTTAATTGAACGGCGAAGGGTGGTATGAAAATTCCAATTTGAAGTCAAAGATTTTTTTAAAAGTTCTTCCAATTGGAGGTATCCTAAACAACTTTTGTTCTTGGACTTTTTTGATAAGATGCACCGTTTTTGAGAAATTCGTAAAAAACGTTTAGTTCATATGGCGAGTCCGTTTTTGCACATTAACGAACTTAACCTCGCATTTTAGGAAAAACGGTTTTGTGCAAAATTTCCGTGGGTCCGCCAAAGACGAACGGACAGACAGACAGACGGGCGGACGGTTATCCAGAAATCGACTTTTTTGATCATTATAAACACACTGGTATGTGTGATGACGGGATCTTGGCGTTACAAACGGTAAGGCAAAGTTATTATACCCCTTGGTTTTACCATACGGGTATAAAAAGAGTGACACAATTGATATTTTAAAAATGTGGCACTAACTGGTATTCATCCTCTTTATGATTATCGTGTCGTTTTCAACAAGAGACGAATTATTGGTCGACATTTGCCTATCAACAAAAACACGGGAATTTACTTGTAAACGACACGCCAATCGAAGTATGCGTCATTTTCAAAATATGGATTTTTCGGTGGAAACGTCAGTAACACAAAAATCATTTTAGGGCGGCAAATTTAACTTCCGCCCCGGGCGCCATGAACCCTCGCTACGCCACTGGGATTCAGTAGCCCCCAACCTAATTGTACTCGTAAACATTTTGCGTTATACAAATTTCATGTCAATTCACTTGCAGTCATGTTCAAATTACATGAAAATTACACAGATAGTTAGTCTTTACTTGCTAAATCTAGTATGCACATTTGATTCTTCAAAAATCCGAAAAAAAATCGGTGCAAAACCCAAATGTTACACTTTTTCACTTGAAAGTTTAAGTTGAGAGTCCCCTCCTGTCATTTATGCAGCAGCCAGCTGTCATTTATGCCAAACACATATCTTGATTTTTCTTTCTATTACCGATTGCCTTGTTTATCATACGAGAATGAAAGATTGCCAACTCATGTTTTATGTGAATGTCATCTGATATTATTTTGGCGCGAATTTATTTGAATGTGTCGCGATGTGAAAAGTATAATAATAAGTTTGAAGTGCAATTTTAATTTTTTAATTACAATCAATCAAACATGTCCTTTGATATAGACACGTTTGTTATACATTCAAACGGTATTTTGAATGAAGAATACTTCAGGAACTATTCAACATAACCTCAAACATCAACACATGATTTGGTTAGTTGTCAACCCTATTTGTTCAAATAAGGTTGCTAACACATCCCTATTTACTCGTACAAGGTTGGTAATGGTATCAGGGGATCCCATTAGAAAGAGAGAGTCAAAATGTGCGAACGAGAATCTAGTTGTGTTTCGCGCTATTTGATTTCTTAGCGTATTATGAGGGATCATACTTCCATTGTATATATGTACTTCGTTGCCCAACTCACAAAAAAGTTTGTCATCCCAATATGGGATTTCTCATATTACAGATATTTATTTTTACTAGTCTCTTCGTTGTAGTAATTCGTTTTCAAATAAATACCGGTAATTGCTTGTCTCGCAAAATCGTGTTTCATACTGCGTGAAGCATTATTAGTTGAAAGTGAATCGTACACTATTGATTCAAGGGTTAAAAATGTCTTTCTAAGATATTTGGTGTTAAATATAATGAAAAATATACAATGGGACAAAGTCATCCAAACCCTTGGAACATAAACTGTTATTAATATTTTCCGCAATTAACGTTTAGAAAGGTCTAATAAAGAAAATAAATACAAAAAACTATGTGGTAATTACATACAAAGAAAAAATATAGTCGAAAAATTATTCACGGCCAATTTCTTCACCGAGTACTAACGCTATTACCGGTATTAAACCAAAATTTGGTACTCAAATTGGTATCAAGTAATTTCTTCACCAAGTACTAACGCGCCTTAATACTGACTTTGGTACGGAGTATTAGCTGGTACTCATTATTTCCTGGACCCTCAAAATTGAGGGTCTAACTAACGATGTTAGTACTCGAATTTATGCCAATTTTATTTCTTCACCTATAATATAATACTAGAGTAGTCGATTTTTATTGATTTGATTATATTATTCTGTGATTGGTTTTTGTGTATGTATAGAAAATGGATTGGATTTTTGGCGGTGATGGTTTATTTCGCGATTTCGACGACATCGAGAGTGATGGGCAAGGAGTGATGAATCGTCGATTTGACCGCCGAATCTACCATATACCACAATGAAATACAACAAATAATTGGGACGATGTGGATTTTTTTTGGCGTTTTCGAATGTCGAAAACAACGTTTATTTACGTTCTACAATTGGTAACGGACGATTTGCAGCACCCACAGCCACGGTAAAAAAAGGAATCCGATGTAATTCCATTTTTATACCCGTATGGCGAAACCAAAGTGTATATTAAAGTTGCCTTACCGTTTGTAACGCCAAGATCCCGTCATCACACACGAAAATGAATTATACCAGTGTGTTTAGAATGATAAAAAAAAATGAATTTTGCATGTCCAACCGTATCTTTTTCGTTTTCTGCTCCTTGTTTTTTCAGAAAATTTTTCACGGTAAGATTTCGTTCCGATTAAAAAGACACTACATTCAAAATTTATTCGAGCATTTTTGTCCAAGAAATTAGAAATGACAAGAAAATAGAAGGCCGAAGTTCGGCTTCGACCAAAAATTGACGTACTCTAGCGCCAGCACCTAAAAGCGTGACAAGTAGCGGGAATGGGGTTCGAAAAGGCAAAAATCAGTGTAACATAAACTTATAGGCAATCCTTTATACTCTAAATTAAATTAAATTTAGAAACTTTGTTCAAATTTTTTTCTGATTTATTAACTGAAATTAAAACGCGAACATTAAAAAGATATTTCATTAGATGTAATTTTAAACTATAACGTAGCCTAGTGAAATCAAAGAGTTTTTATCCAAGATAAATCGTCCTCTTGGGCTTTCCTCCGTGCTTCGAAGGACTACTGCTTGCATCAATAGATGAAATCCTCTCTGTCTTCTTCCGCTTTTCCTTTTTAATCTTTGGTAATGCATCTCCGGAGTTAACGTCTTCAGGATGTTCCCTCCTTATTTTCCTGCCGTACAGTCGATTGCCTTCCTCACAATTCTTGAGACGCTCAACAATTTCTTCACTTAACGTAATTCTAAGTTTATAATCGGCCTCATAAATAGGATGTCTGTCCTTGAGATTACTGGGAAATGGGACAGTCTTTTCCTTGTACTGCTTATCAGTAACGTTCTCCATTTTGATATTCTTCAGCTTCTGCCGGAAAATAATACGACCTTTTATTGGAACTTCACGGAAAATTCACGGAACACAGCGAACAATAATAATATTGAAATGTCAAAATAGTGTTAAAATCGGTTTTAGACGTATTATCTTAGTTTTAGACGTATTTGCCGCTAGTACTGGCTGGTGAATTTAGCTCCGGTACTAGCGATGTGAAGAAATGCAGAAGTACTAACATTTTGTTGGTACCGAGTACCAGAGATAGTACCTGGACTAGCTAGACTTCAGTTTAGTACTCGGTGAAGAAATTGGCCGTAAGACATGTTTTTTTGGGCCAAAGTCACTTCATTTTACGGTTTTTCGTTGGTTATATTATATCTGGGATCTTAGCAAACCACGCCAGTAAAGCGATCCCTACACGTTCGATCTTGCAGTCAATCATGCTCTGACAGCATTTTGAACGTCTATGGTGATGCTGTCATGCAAAATTCCATGATTGGCAGCATGCTGGCCAATATCAAAATCATTTTGATATTTTTCAAGGGAGCTTTTTGAATCACAGCATGCTTGAACGTGTATGGCGAAGCTGTCAATCAATTCGTCATTTCAGTGTAATTTTTTGTAGTGAAAAGGTGTCGCATATAAAATATAAATTTAATGTTTTTCTGGGCTTAGCGGCCTAAATATTTTCTAGTTTGGTCCAAAAATTAAAAAAGACATAATATGTTCTCGAATATTTTTGTGCTTTATTATTTACTCCGACGTTTCACAAACAATCTAAAGATGTGTTAGTATGTACGTATTATTGTCTCGATCGTTTCGTCAAGTTTTCGTTATTTGTTTCAGTCCTTTTCCTTTTTCGATTTTTCTCCTCTTTCTCACTGTCTAGCATTGCACAATAGTCTGTGTCTCTTTTTTTGTTATATGTATCTTCTGTGTAGATGTGCAATGCTTCGGAAGTGAGGCGTTTGAAATATTTTGATTCGTATGAGAGGATTGTAGTATTATCGAAATCAGGTGTACGTCCAGTATTCTGACTATGCTCTACTAATGCTGTATGGGATCCCGACCAATGTTCTCTTTTTAAATCATTTTTATGATTACTTATTCTCTTTTCAAGGTGTTGTTTTGTTTGTCCTACATAGAGAGAATAAGTAATCATAAAAATGATTTAAAAAGAGAATATTGGTCGGGTCCCCATACAGCATTAGTAGAGCATAGTCAGAATACTGGACATACACCTGATTTCGATAATACTACAATCCTCTCATACGAATCAAAATATTTCAAACGCCTCACTTCCGAAGCATTGCACATCTACACAGAAGATACATATAACAAAATAAGAGACACAGACTGCATCAGCTCTACGTATTGTGCAATGCTAGACAGTGAGAAAGAGAAGAAAAATCGAAAAAGGAAAAGGACTGAAACAAATAACGAAAACTTGACGAAACGATCGAGACAATAATACGTACATACTAACACATCTTTAGATTGTTTGTGTATTTATCGCGTTTTTCAAAAATCAGCTGACGCATCATTGTTACCGCTATCAATTCTGATAAGACGAAGCACAGCTGATCAAATATGAAGCTTAAAATAATTTGTGTTTCTCTTTCTTTCCTCATTTTGTGACTTTATTTATTCATTATACTTTTGTGTAACCCGTTTTTAATGTATCCAGACATTTCACTGTTCTCAAACATAGTCATGTAAGTCTAAATATTGTTGTGCATACATAAATTTTTAAGAAGTGATTTTTTTATTGTAGTATATGAACAAACTCCCTGATGATGACATAGATATTGATGCCGAAACGTCGGAGTAAATAATAAAGGACAAAAATATTCGAGAACATATGTTTTCTTTTTAATTTTTGGACCAAACTAGAAAATATTTAGGCCGCTAAGCCCAGAAAAACATTAAATACATAACTACGGCCATATCACCTAATAAGGATTTTTCAATGAAATATAAAGTTTTTTAGGAATCCTTTTTCGAGTTATATCGACAAAGAATTGAGTTGTGGATGACGAAAAGTAAAAAATATAAGGACAAAGATTTTTTAAATTTATATTAAGTGTTGTTTTATATAGTTTTTTTAAATTTATATTAAGTGTTGTGTGCTGTCGGTTTGGCTGTTTCAAAATAAGTGATGCTTGCGTGCATGATTGAGTGTCTAGTGCAAATAAGCTTTTTGCTGTGACAGCATGATTGACTGCAAGATTGAACGTGTAGGGGTCGCTTAAAGTAAAATTTTCCCAAAAATCGTAAAAAAAAAGTTAACGAAAGTTTTAAACTTACTTAGCTCTTTTGAAGTCTTTAATTAGCGTGTGATGCTCTGGCATTTTTCGTATATCTTCCCAGTCTTTGTCTTGCGGAAATCCCATGACATTAAAAATTCTGTCGAGTTGATCATGGTGATATGGATTACTCGTTTTGATATCTTCTTGTCGACAGTGAAAAATTGGTTCAGAAGTTAATAGTTCTGCGAAAATGCAGCCTATTGCCCATATATCAATAGCCTTGGTATAATGGCGAGCGCCTAAAAGGAGTTCGGGAGCTCGATACCAAAAAGTAACCACTACAGGATCAAGATCTGCCAATGGCTTAAGTGGCGCATTAAACAATCGAGCAAATCCCATATCAGCAATTTTCACTCGACCTCGTTCGTTGCCATCTCCCATTACCAAAATATTTGCTGGTTTCTAAATTAGAACTTTTAACATACAATTTAAAGAAAAATTAAATCCAACATACTAAATCTCTATGTAACACCCAATTTGTGTGTAGGTAATGAATTCCATCCAAAATTTGGTACAACAAACTTTTGACCATTCCTTTTGGAACTATCACTGGTTTTTTAGCAGCTTTCGCAGCCCTATGAAATTTAATAATATGCCACAAATCATGTTCGGCATAATCAAATAGAAGAAAAACTTTACGATCATTATGCGAAAGAAAGACGCGAATCAAATTAATCACATTAGGATGTTTAAGCTCACGTAATAGCTGTTGCCAAATGAAACAAACGAAATCATAAGAAAATTGAATATTCTGGTTTCAAAAATACTTGCCGCGATTTCTCGACAAGCCGACATCGACAAGCCAGTCCCTTCAATCTGTTTTAGAGCAAATTCTTTGCTATCGCTACCTTCTTTTCGACGAGCTTTGTATACATGACCGTAAGTACCTCTGCCCACCTTACAACCTTCGTAATTAAATAAATCCTCAACCTTAGTGCGCTCCACCTGAGTCTTAACTTTAAAATCATAATCCATCATAGCTACAAAAAAATGGCTATTCTGAATAAACTTTTCTTCTTTCCTGATTTTGCCTCGCTTAATTTGGGAATTACAACCCCCCACAGCAAATTGACCTCGCTGGCTGAGAAATCCCATACGTCATTGACTGTGTTTACATACAACTTATTTTCTAGTCTTTCATCATTTTTCGTCACACGGTTCGCCTTTTTCATTCTCTAATGCGGCCCCTAGACGTACAATATTATTGTGCAATATATTGTCCAATAGTTGCGTTTTTTTAATATTCTAGAACACGGAACATTAAAAAACGATCCAGAGTAAGTGGGAAATTTCATTGAGTTCGAATGGCAACTAACTTCATGTTGGTTACATCAGTAGGCCGTTACTGCTATATTTTCTTGATATAATCACGATTCGCTATCTCCCATGATTGAAACTATTTCGCTGTCGAACAGAACCAACAAACCACCAACACAAAATCCTCAATTGAGAATAAAATGTCAGATTTATTATGTTGAAGTTAGCAGCATTTCATTACCGTACATTACCGTATAAAATTTCCCTTTGTTCCAAGCGCTGTTCGAGTTGAAAAGGTGGTGCAGGATTTTGTATGGAAAGCTTGTTCTGAACGGCTTCAGAACATTAAAAAAAACGCAACTATTATTGCACAATAAATCATTTTTCGTTTGATTCTTGAGCAGTCAACATGTCCCTAAATGACATTGAAGCTAGTTGTGTACCAATTGCACTGGCTGTGAACTTCAAAAAAAAGAGTTTAAAAAAAAGCGCAGATGGATGAAGGAGTGGTTAAAAAAATAAGTCAGTACACCCATGAACATTTGTTGAATGACTTAAAAATAAGCCATGGTTAGGTGTACTCTCAGAAATATTTCATACGATACTGAGCCAATATTATGCAATATCGCCCTCAGACATGGCCCAATAATACTAATGCTACATTTACACGAATGACAAATTTGTCATTTTTTTCTTGTCATTATGTTAATTCCCGTGTAAATGGCATAATTTTTGTAATTTTTTCTGTCAGAAAATGTCAATCTCTCATAAAAGAATGAACTTGTCCATTCTTTTATGCCAGATTGTCATTCGTGCAAACGCAATATTAGTTATGACAACTTTAGTATTCAACTTTTGTCATAACTAATATTGCGTTTGCACGAATGACAATCTGGCATAAAAGAATGGACAAGTTCATTCTTTTATGAGAGATTGACATTTTCTGACAGAAAAAATTACAAAAATTATGCCATTTACACGGGAATTAACATAATGACAAGAAAAAAATGACAAATTTGTCATTCGTGTAAATGTAGCATAAGGTCAGCTGGATATTTTTTAACAGCTGCCATATTTCCTTGTGTGTTACGTCATCGGCAAGAAATGTTTTCATTCTGATTCTTTCTTGCGGTGGTTTTGCGTTCTAAGTTTTGTTGAGTTAAATTTCGTGGTAATTAAAACTAAATTGTTAACATAGTATATGGAAAGTGAAGTAATGTGACTATATTATATAACGAATATTCAGATTATATGATAAAAAAAGGTTTAAAGTGAAATTAACACTGATTTTGTATCACACTGATTTTATATCACACTGATTTTGTACACTTTTATTTATCGAAATGCGATGTTGTGTGGTGAATAATTGTAGAAGCTGGAAACAAAGAAATAAAAAGTATATAAAATACTTCCAGATTCCAAAAAATGGCGAACTGAAATGGCGAAATGGATCGAAGCATGTGGTAAAGAAAACGTAAATGCAAAAACGGGAACGATTTGTTCATTGCATTTTACTGAAGACGACTTTTAAAAAACAGGTTGCTAGGTGTTCCCATAGAAAAAAGATGGTTGGATCCTAATGCATGCCGTGCCAACTCAACTAGTTGAGATTAAACCTCGCATACTTGCAAATAACTACAGAGCAAAACGTTGTGAAAATGGAGCGGCAAAAAAAATTGTGGAGGAAGCTGTAGCGGAATATGATTTGAGGTTTGCTAAACATTTGAAAATAAATTATTATACTTACTAAACTTTACATATTTATCTAGCGTTTCACAAATGCAGGACCAATCTACTTCCAATTCAGAAGAGCCTAACAACCCAGTTACTTCATCAATATAAGTGGAAGTTTAAACAGAGTAAGAAAATTGAAATTGGTTTTCATTTGGTTAAACAATAAATAAATTATCTTGCAGGGTGGAAATGGAATCTACGAGAGAACCACTGACTTATATACAATGGACATAGCATCCGAACCGAAAAATGGCACTGCAGCAGATTTGACTTTGGGATTCTGTAGTCGTCAACCTAATTGTACTCGTAAACATTTTGCGTTATACAAATTTCATGTCAATTCACCTGCAGTCATGTTCAAATTACATGAAAATTACACAGATAGTTAGTCTTTACTTGCTAAATCTAGTATGCACATTTGGTTCTTCAAAAATGCGAAAAAATCAGTGCAAAACGCAAATGTTAAACTTTTTCACTTGAAAGTTAAAGTTGAGAGTCCCCTGCTGTCATTTCTGCAGCAGCCAGCTGTAATTTATGCCAAACACATATCGTGATCTTTCTTTCTCTTACCGATCGCCTTGTTTCTCACACGAGAATGAAAAATTGCCAACTCGTGTTTTATGTGAATGACATCTGGTAGTATTTTGGCGCAAATTTATTTGAATGTGTCGCGATGTGAAAAGTATAATAATAAGTTTGAAGTGCAATTTTAATTTTTTAATTAGAATCAATTAAACATGTCCTTTGATATAGACACGTTGGTTTTATACACTCCATTTGGCATTTTAATGAAGAATATTTCAGGAACCATTCAACATAACCTCAAACATCAATAGATGATTTGATTAGTAGGCCACCCTATTTCTTTAAACAAGGTTGCTAACACATCTATATGTACTCGTCAAGGTTGGTAATGGTATCAAGCGGATCCATTTTGCAAGTGAGAGTCAAAATTTGCGAAAGAGAATCTAGCTGTGTTTCGCGCTATTCGATTTCTTAGCGTATTATGAGAGATTATACTTCCATTGTATATACTTCGTTGGAGAGAACTGAAAATTATGGAAATAGAAAAGAAAATCCAAGCTTTGGAAAAAGAGGTAACCGCTGTTAAAACCGATTTTGATTCCTTTAATATATTGCACAACCGTTCATTATTACCCCTAGACGGTCAATATATTGCACAATATTGAAATAATGTATAAAAATATTGTACGTCTGGGGGCCACATAAGTCTTTCGCCTTTTTGATGTTCAAGACATTGAGTGATGTGAATATAAAAGACCCAGTGAACAAAAAATGTCTTATTAAGGCATTATAAAGGCATTATCTTAATGCATTATCTTTACCTTATTGTTGCCTTAGTTTTGTATAGGCCATTTCCGCTTATATAAGGCCTTACAACTAAGGCAACATTAATAGTAGATGTTTTTTCCCCGGTGATGGCGCTGATTGCTTAGATGGTAAAAATTTCTTTATTAAAACGATCTTTAAGCCTTAATCTATTACTTTTTCTATAAAAATATTTACCGAGTCGTTTAAATTCTCCTGATAGCCAACACAAAACTTCAACAAAAAATAACTTTTTTAGTTCACTTTTCCAACACACGCATAAAAGGCGCGTTTTTCCTTCCATCTCATTTTAATTTGGAGGCTTTTATATTATTTGTCTCATGTCTTAAAGACACCTTAGCGATAATGCCTTAATAATTTTTCACTGGGGAGCTTTTGCTAAAACTGATATTTTTTAGCTAATGCAGTCTGTATGCACTCTGCATTAGCTAAAAAACATCAGTTTTAGCAAAAGCTATTATTTTATTCACATCACCCATTGACCCCGTTCACATTGGTTGAAATAGTCCGCCTAATTCTGACAGAAACTGGCAACATTAGGGCAATGTGAGGAAGTGGGGCTCAGGATGAAAATAACCTCAAAATTTAACTCAGTTATGAAATTATTGCAGTGAAATATGGATCATATAATTGCTGTAACAAGTTTATTATATGCTTCATCAGCAATGGCTCTATTTTTGTGCCAATCTGAAGAAGAAAACTCGGAATTTTTAGATGCGCACGACACCACAGCAAACAACGAAATGACAAATAAAAACAAAACGAGACTCAAACCGGTTTGCGACTGAAAATTGTAAGTGAATCTAAACTTCGTTCGCTTTTTTTGGTTTCCTTCCCCACTGCGTCACTCACCATCACTTGGCCAGAGCGAAAGATGTGCCGCAGCGACAGACGTCTCATGTAAACACAGTCATTCTGACATCAAAAATATTCTCGCCATCATTTTTCATCTCTAAGACCATGTTTACACACAGATTGGGCATGAACATGGGACTGAACGAAAATGTCGAAATGATGATAAAGAGAAGAACGGGGACAATATTGAAGTACTGAACCAGAAAACAAAGATTTTCCATGTTCAGCGTTCCGTACATGTGGTTCTGATTGGTTGGTATTTTTCAGTGCGTATTTTTCTCGTTCCATTGTCATTTGCGTTCCAGTCGTCCAAGAGTTCGTATCTCATAAGCAAAAATGTCTACATGGAATAAACTCTAACATAAAGCATGCTTGCTGCTGCCAGAAACTTTTTATTATCCATTTCAAAATTTTTTTAGTTTATTCTGATGAATATTAATTGAAAATAATTTTCCTTTAACTATTCAATGAAAAAATTCAATTACGTTTCGTTTCCAATTGTTTCCTGGCAAACTGAGAGTAGCGTTCAGTCCCAATCTGTGTGTAAACACGAGCAACATTTTTGATTCAGTCCCATGTTCATGCCCAATCTATGTGTAAACAGGCTCTACACACAGAAATCCTCCTATCGTTACAGGAAAAAGGAATAGAAGTTGTTGCGTACGCTGACGATGTGGTCGTTTTAGTAACAGGAAAATTTCTCCCAACACTAAGCGAACTCATGGAATCAGCATTACGCGATATTACAAAGTGGGCGGAGCGCAATGGTCTTGGGGTTAACCCCTCCAAAACTGAACTAGTGCTCTTCACAAGAAAAAGGAAGGTACCAACCTTTCAACTCCCAAAGATAGGAACAACCCAACTCAGTCTCTCTCCTGAGGCGAAATACCTTGGCCTAATTCTGGACTCCAAACTATCTTGGAAAAGGAATACGGAAGAGAGGATGAACAAAGCGTTGGAAGGAATTGGGGCACATCACCGCGCATTACCCATTGGTTATACACAGCGGTGATCAGACCTATTCTCACTTACGAATGTCTGGTTTGGTGGCCGACCATGAGGGTCAACTGCCGATATCAAACCCTTAACAAAGTACAAAGACTAGCGGCGCTAGGAATCACAGGAGCTGTTAGATCAACACCAACAGCGGGAATGGAAGCTCTACTGCACCTCATTCCCCTGAATGAGTACACGAGGTGTACGGCTGCCAAGAGTGCACTAAGGCTCAGAGAGTCCGGCCTCTGGAAGCGCAGTACCTTCGGTCATAATAGCATCCTTAAAAGCGATGAATGGGGTATCCCGGACTCTACGGATTACTGTATACCTCACCTGAATGTGAATGTGAACTTCTCGGTTTTGATTCCTGAAAGGAGACTTTGGGATCTCGGCAGCGTCATAGACGAGCAAGAGGTCTCGGTTTACACGGATGGATCTAAGACTGGAGAAGGCACAGGGGCGGGAGTGTTCTCGGATAACCTTGACCTCCAAAGGAGCTACAAACTGCCTGATGAGAGCAGTGTTTTTCAAGCTGAGGTCTACGCCATAAGTGCGGCTGCAAGCTTGATAATGACGAGAGAACTACCCAGAACAAGGGTTTCAATCTACGTCGACAGTCAGGCGGCAATTAAGGCACTGGATTCATCGACGATCAAGTCAAAGACCGTGTCTAATTGCCGCAGAGCACTCAATCAACTCGGCCTCCAACATGCCGTTAGACTTTGCTGGGTCCCCGGGCACAGCAACATATATGGCAATGAGAGAGTCGACGAGCTGGCAAAACTAGGGACCGAAATGGCTATGGAGAGCGCGGATCGCTCGGTCGAAATGCCGATCGAATGCGCAAAAAGTATAATCGATAGGAAAGGGGTGAACAACATAAATATCCGTTGGCAAACAAGGAGCGATTGTGTAATCACAAGGTCACTCTGGCCTAGATTTAATAGGAACAGAACCGACACCCTTCTGAGACTCAGCAGGACCTCCGTAAGGCTACTCACAGGCTTAATCACGGGGCACTGCCCCCTTGGCGCTATGGCCAGAAGGTGGGGCGCGGCCGCAAATGATTTTTGCCGCAGTTGTGGTGACGAGGAGGAGCCGGAGACCGTGAAACACTTACTCTGTGAGTGTCCAGCCCTACAAGCACGCCGATATGGGACGCTTGGGGCCAGATTTTATAGTGGCCTGACGGAGCTTGGCAATCACCCACTCGAGGATATGCTAAGCTTCGTCAACAAGTCGGGCTGGTTCAAATAGGATCAGCTAGTTTGATGAAAGGTCTTATGAGTACCGAAGACATCACAATGGGCCTGTAGGCCTCCGAGTGTAGCGCTGTGCTCATGCCTGGGCGCGCGCGGTCTTCTCAACCTAACCTAACCTAAACAGGCTCTAAAGAGGTAATTACAATTAGAGAGCTTATAACCTAGAGAGTGGCCATCGGGACGTCTAAAAATGGCCGCCGAGCTGAAAAACGAGCGCGAAAAACTTTAAACATTTGATTCATTAAAAAAATTTGGAAACTCAAATTTGGTTTGATAAATTGAAAAATTATTTACAGACTGTTCTAATCGGGAAAAAAAGCTGTTCTAACTGACCTAATAGACTGTTCTAATTTGAGTTAATAGACTGTCCTACTCAGTAGCACAGTCTATTAAGGTAGCATGGCCACTCTCTAGGTTAAAGGCTCTCTAATTACAATGGCCCAACAGCGACAGCAAAATTATTTCAATGGCTGAGTTTCCTCTTCGCTGTCATGTTTCATCACTAATCTTAAGCGTGTAATACATAATACAATTGTTGTACCGATATCGGTCCGACTTGCCAGTTGTATACAACCGTTGCACGGTGTGTGTTCAAAAAAATGGGTTAAGCCCATGAATCAAATACAACTTTGACTCATGGGTTAAGCCGATATCGCGCGGTTGGATGCAACCGATTGTATGCTCGTTGTATCGTGTGTATTGACTCATACAACGGTTGTGCCCAGTGTTGCCGAAAGTTGAAGAGCAAAATTCCCTATGTGGAGGTACAACACGCATGATTTTTCCCTACTTGAACGGCCATTTTCCCTACATTTTTCCCTACATTTTTCCCTACAGCAAAAACGATGAAATTTAAATTTTGGAATAGGAATGTAAAGGGTGGTTAAATTTTAAGGGCCGATGTTGAATGTGAACCACACCTAAACGTCAAGTTTTTTTCTGCATTTCATTTGACATTTCTCAATTTCAGACTAAGGCTGGAAACACAATTGATGCAGCATGCTGCAGCGTTGTGCGTTCACGCATCGCAATGCATGCAGCAGCATTGGTTGATGACACAATTGATGCAGCGCTGCAGTGCAGTGTCAAATGTCATTTGAGAACAAATTTAGTAGATAGGGACGATGAATCGACGGTGTTTTTATTCAACAAATAATAATCCTTGTTTTGTTGTACATTACATATATAAAATACGTTAATTTATTACTTGAGGAGAAAAACGGAAACAAATTTAGGATTGCGCACACTTCATCTTCAAAGAAAATGCGCTTATGTGGATAACCATTATTGCAGCATGCAGCAACGTTTTGATTTTTCAAAACGTTGCGTCGATGCACACGCATGCATTGCTGCTGCAGTATCAATTGTGTCTGCAGCGATAAGAATATACACGTTTGATGCATGCATCGACATTACTGCGTCAATTGTGTTTCCAGCTTAACTCAATTTGAACCATGGAAAGATACACAATCGAGCAACGCGTTAAAGTTATTCAGGCTTATTATGAAAATGGGCGTTCAAATCAAAATGCATATCGTATATATGAGGTTCTATGCCGTTAATGTGCCGAATTATCTCATCCTTTAGCTCTTGAATTGTTGCTGGCTTATCGACGTACACCTTTTCTTTCAAATAATCCCAAAGAAAGAAGTCCAACGGTGTCAAATCACATGATCTTGGCGGCCAATTGACATCGCCACCACGTGAGATAACACGGCCATTAAATTTGTCGCGCAAAAGAGGGATTGTTTCAGTAGCTGTGTGGCAAGTGGCACCGTCCTATTGAAACCACATATCGTCCACATCCATATCTTCCAATTCGGGCCATAACAAGTTCGTTATCATCTCACGATAGCGAACACCATTCACAGTAACTGCCTGACCGGCCTCATTTTGGAAAAAATACGGCCCGATGATGCCGCCAGCCCATAAACCGCACCAAACAGTCACTCTTTGTGGGTGCATTGGTTTTTCGACAATCACTCTTGGATTATCATTCGCCCAAATGCGGCTGTTCTGCTTATTGACGTATCCACTGAGGTGAAAATGTGCCTCATCACTGAAGATGATTTTCTTCGAAAATTTTCATAATAAGCGTGAATAACTTTAACGCGTTGCTCGATTGTGTATCTTTCCATGGTTCAAATTGAGTTAGTCTGAAATTGAGAAATGTCAAATGAAATGCAGAAAAAAACTTGACGTTTAGGTGTGGTTCACATTCAACATCGGCCCTTAAAATTTAACCACCCTTTACTATATAGGAATATAATATAAAATTAAAAAACATATTTTAAAAAAAATAGAAATATAACAATAACAAAATTAATTCATTTATACAATGATACACAAAAAAAAATAAAGAGAATAATTCTGATTCTTATTTATAAACAAATGATTAAATAAACATCACAATAGTTATAATTGCCAATCTGGCAATTATTGAAAACCCGTATGGTGATTTAAGTGAACGGCGAAGAGTTGTATCAAAATTCCAATTTAGGCCCGGTCTGTTCAAGTGTGGTTAATTTTAACCAATGGTTATTTCCAGTGGTTACCATAGATTGCGTCTTTTCAATGTTGGTTTGGTTAACAAATCAATGGTTTGGTTAGCTAACCAGAGAAATTCTTAACCAGTCGATTTTGGTCGGTTAACGCTATTTAACCAACGATTAACTGGAATTTGGTCTTTTCACGTTTGGTTAATGTGTATTATTTTCGACACATCATTCGGCTATACCAGTTCAGTGTGATGGAGTGAGTTTGACTTTAATTTTTATACCCGTATGGTGAAACCAAAGGGTATATTAACTTTGTCTTACCGTTTGTAACGCCAAGATCCCGTCATCGCACAAAAAAATGAATTACACCAGTGTGTTTAGAATGATAAAAATATTTAATTTTTGCATGTCCGTCCATCTGTCCGTCTGTCTGTCTGTCCGTCCGTCTGTCTGTCTGTCTGTCTGTGGCGCGGATTGCGGGCGCACGGATTGAGCTAGAGACTTGAAAGTTAGCACAGATCCGTTTTTCGTAAAATGCGAGGCTAAGTTCGTTAATGGGCAAAAATGGACCATTAGGGGGGGTACCCCCCATACGAACGAAATCGTTTTTTGTGAATATCTCAAAAACGGTGCATCCTATAAAAAAAGTCCAAGAACAAAAGTTATTTAGGATATGATACTACATAAAACTCCCATACATCAAAATCCGATTGGAATAAATTTTAAAAAATCTTATTGGAAAGTTTGACTTCAAATTGGAATTTTGGTATAACTGTTCGAATTTTGATACGAATATCACCATACGGGTCTCCAATGATTGCCAGATTGGCAATTATAGCTTTTGTTATGTTTTAATTTGCATTATATTATTCTTGTTATAATTCATTATTTTGAAATGCTGTTTCATTTCACAAATTTAGTGACATCGATAAAAATACTCACTATGTTAGTTTCAGAAGAAGCATTGAACTGTTGTGCCAATTTTTCCCATGCCGCATCCTTTTGTTTTGATGTAACTGCATCAGTTTTTTTGTTTTCGAAAATGTTTTTTTTTTCTAACACCAATGCTACAAGTTTTTCCTCTTCATTTTTGGAAAAATTCGCAGATCGTTGCTTTGACTGTGACATTTTCTTCAAAAACAACGAGAATAGTGAATAATATAGACAAGATAATCATGAATAATTAAAAAATAACTCACTATGAAATGCCGACAATGAACACGTACCACCGAAAAAGTTAACCATTGATTGAGGATTTGACAGATAGACTGGAAAAATATTGGAATTTTTCGATAACCTATGGTTGCTTAACCAAAGCCAAAAAATAGTGAAAAGACGCAATTCCTTAACCATAGATTTATAATCACGGGTTAAGCAAAATCTCTGGTAACCAAACCAACGATTTAACCACACTGACCGGGCCTTAAAGTCAAAAATAAGATTTTTTAAAATTTATTCCAATCGGATTTTGATGTATGGGAGTTTTATGTAGAATCATATCCTAAATAATGTTTGTTCTTGGACTTTTTTGATAAGATGCACCGTTTTTTAGATATTTGCAAAAAAAACGTTTTCGTTCGTATTCTAATGGTCCATTTTTTTCCCATTAACGAACTCTAGCTCAACCCGTGCGCCCGCAAATCTCTAGCTAAATCCATGCGCCCGCAATCGGCGCCACAGACGGACGGACGGACGAACATGCAAAATTCATTTTTTTTTACCATTCTAAACACACTGGTGTAACTCATTTTTGTGTGTGATGACGGGAACTTGGCGTTACAAACGGTAAGGCAAATTTAATATACCCTTTGGTTTCACCATACGGGTATAAAAAATTGAATTTTGCATGAATTTTGAATATCTCAAAAACAGTACATCTTATCAAAAAAGTGCAAGAACAAAAATTATTTAGGATATGATTCTACATCAAACTCCCATACATCAAAATCCGATTGGAATAACTTTTAAAAAATTTTATTGAAAAATTCGACTTCAAAGTGGAATTTTGATACAACTATTCGCCGTTCACTTAAACTTCGAACAATGCCATATCACCATACGGGTTTTCAGTAATTGCCAGATTCGCAATTGTAGCTTTTGTTATGTTTTTTTGTAAATATTGGAATTTCCCTACAAATAGATGAATTTTGAGAAAATTTCCCTACGCTTAATTTTAGGTAAAATTTTCCTGCTGTAGGGAAAAATCCCTATGTTCGGCAACACTGGTTGTGCCGATTTCACAATATTTTGAAGCACGTGGCACAAACATCTCTCTTTGCGACATTTCTAGTTTCATTTAAAGTGAAGTAAAAATAGTTTCAATAAAGGAAAAAGATTTTTGGATTGAGTTTATAGACAAATATCAATCATTACCTTGCTTCCGTATTTATGTCACAAGAAGAAAAATGTGAAGATGAGTTTTAAATTTTGGGAAAAAGAATTGAATCCCATTTCAGAGGAATATATGAATATTTGCAATTACCTTCTGGAAAAAATAAAGTTTCATGTTCAATATTTATTTCATAAAGTACAAAAATGTATTAAAGTTTAGTTAAAATGACATTTTATAAAATGTTTGAATTATCCATCAAATATCCTGTGCTAGACCACACATTTTATATTGGAAAGACACTTTCCTTTCATTGTTTTTTTCTTTTTATTAGGCATGCTCACATCAAATGCTCAAACCTAAATGGTTAAAGAATCTGATCGCAAGCAAATCGGAAGCAAATTGCATCGTCTGTTCGCTGCACACAACCGTTGGCCCAATATCGGGACAAACTCAGGTTGGACCAACCGTCGGTTTGTATATTGCCCCTTTTAGGCCGTGTCTCGACTTCTCCATTTGCGATCCTTCATCGCAGAGATTTTTGATTGACCACTCAGAGCTCGAGTTGACGGCGATAAAAAATCCCAGTGATAAATTTCATGAAATCTTGCAATACCAAAATTTCATGAAATTTTTTGACATTTGCGAATTCAAGATGGCGGAATCTAAATTCATTGACAAGAAGTGGCGAAAATGACAAATTTTAACAAACACAATTGCAAAGGCTGTAAAAGATTGTTTAAATAAATATTTAGGACTTTTATTTTCGGCTGCTATTTTTTTCTTCTTAAATTTCAGGTTTTACATGGACCGCAATAGTAGCGTTGAGTTGTTTTCTGTTCAAAGACATGTGAAGAAATGAAAATGCATGAAAAATTTCTGCCCAGTTGTCAAATAAAATCTCATTTCTGATAAAAAATTGTCAATCAAGACCTGGGGGTAATTTTACTGTCCTGCTGTGGAGCATTCTTGATAGCTAGTTTTGTATTCAACGAATAATTACACCGCGTCTTGATTAACAATTTTTTATCCCAAGAAATATCTCACCGCAATGAGATTTTTTTGACAGCTGGGCCGAAAATCTCTTGAAATTTTAGTACCCAAAATGGCGATGAAAAGAAAAAACTTACACCGCGTCTTGATTAACAATTTTTCATCCCAAGAAATATCTCACTGCAATGAGATTTTTTTGACAGCTGGGCCGAAAATCTCTTGAAATTTAGTACTCAAAATGCCGATGAAAAGTAAACACATAGTCGCCGCTCTCGCAATTAATGCAATACGTGAAATTGAAAAGGCTTTAACAGAAGAACAGACGAAAAGAAAAACCTCGTAATGTTATATATTCTCTTCCAAAGCTTTTTGTATCGTATTGTGTGTAAAAATTAATTACTTTCGCAACTACTTGTCGGGAGAATTTAGATTCCGCCATCTTTAATTCGGGAATTCCAAGAAATTTTGCAATTGCAAGATTTCGTGAAATTTATCTCTGGGATTTTTTATCGCCGTCAACTCGAGCTCTGATTGGTCAATCAAAAATCTCTGCGATGAAAAATCCCAAATCAAGACGCGGTGTTACTAATAATGGGCGCATTCACGGTACTCAACCGTTGAGAGATTTCTCATCATAACTACTGATCGGACACCATTTTTTGTATCGAAAAATTTCTGCGATACTTTTCTGCTCAACCGATGAGTGTAGAATTTTGACGTTTAATGTATCGAGACATTCACGAGAACTCATCGAGATTTACTCAATCGTTGAGTACCGTGAATGCGCCCAATGATACATTTCAATTAAATCATCCCATAAAAATAAACAAAAAGTGTGAGTGAAAACAAAAAAAAACACTTTAAAAAACAAGTTTTATAACCTTATACACTTTCAAAATGCACTAAAAAGTAAAAAACAAGTTTAAAGTTTCACAAAAAATGTTTTTATAAATTGCGTGTTGTTGTGAAAATATAAAGTGTGCTGCGTTGCACAGTATGAAACCGCTATTACAGATTCAAGAGCAAATGCAACGTCACACACTTTATATTTTCACAACAACACGCAATTTATAAAAACATTTTTTGTGAAACTTTAAACTTGTTTTTTACTTTTTAGTGCATTTTGAAAGTGTATAAGGTTATAAAACTTGTTTTTTAAAGTGTTTTTTTTTTATTTTATACTTTTTAGTCTTGAACTACCCTAATTCAATACGATCGAAAAATAGGAAGACTGAATTTTGCCAATTGATATTGTTAAGTGTTTTAGTAGAGTTAATAAGGGCAGACGCAACAATGTAAAAATACACATGGCAAAATAGATCAGGACCACATTAACAACAGTGAAATCAGTATAACAAATCTTGCAGATCTTAGTTCATTGGAGATGTTTCCAACTATCCAGCACTCACCGACGCGGAGGTGGCTGCAAGTCGAGCGCCATGTTATTTTTAAAGAGTTTCGCATAACCCTACACGAGTTATGCCATATATTTCTGTCTGTTTACAAACTGGGGTATATAATTTACTGGTCGGAATAATGTGGCAAGGACCTCAACCTCTGCATTTCAGCAAGAGCCTTGGCATTGCACACATTAGGTCCAGTTATTTTTATGCAATCCAAGTCCTCCAGCCGCACACCATCTAAGCACCTGACTCTACTCAGCGCAACATAGGCTTGTCCGGGAGCGAATACTTTGGAACCTAGATTAATGACTGCATGGTCGATAGTGCAGCCTTGCAACTTGTGTACCGTTGACGACCAACATAGTATCAGAGGGAGCATTCGACGCTCTGCGGAATATTTTGCCGAAAACTGGACGGATCTTGGTTCAATAAGGTGCACACCAACATCACCAAAATCGACCAGAACGAACGGAATGTCTTGATTGTAGACCTGGGCTCTACGGAAGAGGGGCCACTTTATCTCGGTGACGCTGCCTATCGCACCATTCACTAGACCTTTACCCGTATCAACGTTGTACCGCAACATGACTTTGGCACCTTGGAACAGCGTTAGTTGCTTCGGAAGTCCACCAGTTTTGTTGACGTCAGAAGGAATCAGAGTATCAATGTCGACCATGACCATGTTTCGAGTAGCGTCAACAATTCGATCTTGTGCAATTATAGTGGACATAACAACATTAGCTGATTGGAAGTGCACCAATACAGCGGCGTTGTGTTCGTCGACCTGCTTAATGGTCGGATGGATACGCAGCGCTTTGCCGACTGCAAACTCGCCTTGATTGTTGCCCTCGATCTTTCCCATCAAAAGCTGAATCTGTTCGGCATTCAATGCCCCCATGCGTAAATTGTTCAGCAGATCGACAAACGTCGAATCTCCTTGCTGCCTCATGTTCCGCGTGAGCTCGCAAAAAGAAAACTCGCGCCAGAGGTTAGTGGCCGGCTGCATCCTGTTGGGCTGCTCGAAAACGAGATTTCCACGCACCGGAGGCAACTGCATGAGATCGCCAAATAGCAGAACGTTGACCCCGCCGAACATATCGTCGCACTTATCCTTGATTTGTTTCAGACGCTGGTCTACCATACTAGGGTATTCCACTGGGTCGGCGGTAGCAAATCCTTCTTTACGAGCATCGACAGGGCCATTACAGCACACTGGCGCCCAGCGTATATTGAGTTAGCACCGGGCAATGAGCTTTGATTCCAGGTTGCTCTTACCAACCTGGATCGATGCAGATTGTTAACGCTAACGAATTCGCTAACAGCACCAATGGAATCTTGCCGACCAAAGTTCGGGTTTTGATGAACCTGCTGTACCCGGACTACGGATGTCATTTCTACGACAGGGTTTGCGGCGGATACGTTGGTGACATCGGAGTATAGGGGGTTGTTGCAGATAAGCCAATTGAGAGCGCTGTTTGTCCGATCTCGGGATACCTGAAACTGCCTCCTAACGTCCAAATTTTCCAGTTCTTCCACGATTACAACAATTCCAGTCGACTCGAGCGGTCTCGGAAGCATGTTAGGGAGACGTTCCGTTACCTCGAAAATATCTTGGGCA
The DNA here is from genome assembly GCA_964034945.1 of Chrysopilus asiliformis. Lineage (NCBI taxonomy): Eukaryota > Metazoa > Arthropoda > Insecta > Diptera > Rhagionidae > Chrysopilus > Chrysopilus asiliformis. The sequence continues at coordinate 52,392,399 of OZ035962.1, read as the reverse complement.
AACAGAATGGCCTGCCGTTTGAAGCCGTACTGTCCGTAGAGTCCCTTAAACTTTATGACTTTGACGAAAGGAATGATTCTCGACAGGAGTCGCTGCTCGACTTGTGTTAGGCATCTTATTTCGTTAGGGATTTGTCCGGGATCTGAGTTGTTCCAATATGACTTGGAAGGACAACTTTTTTTTTAACTGGATAGGTGGGACCTGCAGCGATGACAAAGGGTGAGGAATTCCTTTGCAGCCAGTTCGGGAGGGAGATAGGATGGTATTTTTTCTGGTAATAGGAAAGTTGACAGCTGATTCGGGTAGCTCCGTTTGAGACATACTTCACAATGCTTGTCAGCAATCCAAATTAACCTTTTTCCTTAGCTGGACCCGTCGTATTCGCGATCGTCGTACCCGATGCTCTTGGGCTTCTATAGACTCTGTTGCTAAATGTTTAGTACGACGACAGCGTAGCTCTTTCAAGCGATCTTGTCGCTGCGCTTCAGATTCTGTGACACGACGTTTGTTTTCCCGAGAGTGCATTTTCTGCAAGCGATCCTGTCGTTGCGCTTCAGATTCTGTGACACGACGTTTGTTTTCCCGAGAGCGTTTTTTCTGCAAGCGATCCTGTCGTTGCGCTTCAGATTCTGTGGAACATTTGTTTTCACCACAGCATATTTTCTGTAATTGATCCTGTTGTGCTTCTTCGCTATCGTTAGCGATGTGAGCAGCTCGAAGTAATATATCGTGCTTCAGACGAACTTTATATTGGAAAGGTTTTTCAGGCATTGTCCGCTTGATAAAATCCTGTTTTCGCAGTTGGCGCTTTCTTTGAGTTGAATGGTCAAACAACATTTTGTAAATGTGTTGCTACAAAGGCATGAAAGACTATTGGCAACCTAGGAAGACCTAACTTTAAGAGGCTCTAAGAAGAATTGTTGTTCGTGGTAGGAAGACCACAATTTTTGCTTGTGATAAGAAGACCGAAATTTTTGGGGGAAGACCTTTTCTTGACTCAATTTATAGGTTTCTCAGAAAAAACAATTTTAGAATTCTCCAAATATGACGTTTTGACCCTTTGGGAAGCTCAAAACAAATAAAACATTCTGAGGGGGACAAAATAGACGCTTCGTTGTCCTTACGGGCTTCTTAAATTCAGAATTAAGTTCAGTGACCCCAAGAACCCCCAGAGCAGTTTATTCCGATAATTTGATGAGCAAGTTAGGTATATTTACAGGTTGTTGTGCGTAAAGTTTGAGCAAACCAATACTGACAAAAAAACGGGAAAAGGATATTTGCGTTATCCTTACAGGACCTTCCGTTTTGAATTTTGAAAATCTAACACCGAATTCGTGATCAGCGACCCCGAAAACCCCCTGATGCCAGTTTTTCCCGGAAAAAATGGGAAAAAGGATATTTGTGTTATCCTTACAGGACCTTCCGTTTTGAATTTTGAAAATCTAACACCGAATTTGTGATCAGAGATCCCAAAAACCCCCTGATGCCAGTTTTTCCCGGAAAAAATGGGAAAAAGGATATTTGCATTATCCTTACAGGACCTTCCGTTTTGAATTTTGAAAATCTAACACCGAGTTCGTGATCAGGGATCCCAAAAACCCCCTGATGCCAGTTTTTCCCGGAAAAAATGGGAAAAAGGATATTTGTGTTATCCTTACAGGACCTTCCGTTTTGAATTTTGAAAATCTAACACCGAATTCGTGATCAGCGACCCCGAAAACCCTCTGATGCCAGTTTTTCCCGGAAAAATGGGAAAAAGGATATTTGTGTTATCCTTACAGGACCTTCCGTTTCGAATTTTGAAAATCTAACACCGAATTCGTGATCAGCGACCCCGAAAACCCCCTGATTCAATTTTTTCCCGGGAAAATGGGAAAAAGGATATTTGCGTTATCCTTACAGGACCTTCCGTTTTGAATTTTGAAAATCTAACACCGAATTTGTGATCAGAGATCCCAAAAACCCCCTGATTCAATTTTTTCCCGGGAAAATGGGAAAAAGGATATTTGCGTTATCCTTACAGGACCTTCCGTTTTGAATTTTGAAAATCTAACACCGAATTTGTGATCAGAGATCCCAAAAACCCCCTGATGCCAGTTTTTCCCGGAAAAAATGGGAAAAAGGATATTTGCGTTATCCTTACAGGACCTTCCGTTTTGAATTTTGAAAATCTAACACCGAATTCGTGATCAGCGACCCCGAAAACCCTCTGATGCCAGTTTTTCTCGGAAAAAATGGGAAAAAGGATATTTGTGTTATCCTTACAGGACCTTCCGTTTCGAATTTTGAAAATCTAACACCAAATTCGTGATCAGCGACCCCGAAAACCCCCTGATTCAATTTTTTCCCGGGAAAATGGGAAAAAGGATATTTGTGTTATCCTTACAGGACCTTCCGTTTTGAATTTTGAAAATCTAACACCGAATTTGTGATCAGCGATCCCAAAAACCCCCTGATGCCAGTTTTTCCCGGAAAAAATGGGAAAAAGGATATTTGCGTTATCCTTACAGGACCTTCCGTTTTGAATTTTGAAAATCTAACACCGAATTTGTGATCAGCGATCCCAAAAACCCCCTGATGCCAGTTTTTCCCGGAAAAAATGGGAAAAAGGATATTTGTGTTATCCTTACAGGACCTTCCGTTTTGAATTTTGAAAATCTAACACCGAATTCGTGATCAGCGACCCCGAAAACCCCCTGATTCAATTTTTTCCCGGGAAAATGGGAAAAAGGATATTTGCGTTATCCTTACAGGACCTTCCGTTTTGAATTTTGAAAATCTAACACCGAATTTGTGATCAGAGATCCCAAAAACCCCCTGATGCCAGTTTTTCCCGGAAAAAATGGGAAAAAGGATATTTGCGTTATCCTTACAGGACCTTCCGTTTTGAATTTTGAAAATCTAACACCGAATTCGTGATCAGCGACCCGAAAACCCCCTGATTCAATTTTTTCCCGGGAAAATGGGAAAAATGATATTTGTGTTATCCTTACAGGACCTTCCGTTTTGAATTTTGAAAATCTAACACCGAATTTGTGATCAGCGATTCCAAAAACCCCCTGATGCCAGTTTTTCCCGGAAAAAATGGGAAAAAGGATATTTGCGTTATCCTTACAGGACCTTCCGTTTTGAATTTTGAAAATCTAACACCGAGTTCGTGATCAGGGATCCCAAAAACCCCCTGATGCCAGTTTTTCCCGGAAAAAATGGGAAAAAGGATATTTGTGTTATCCTTACAGGACCTTCCGTTTTGAATTTTGAAAATCTAACACCGAATTCGTGATCAGCGACCCCGAAAATCCTCTGATGCCAGTTTTTCTCGGAAAAAATGGGAAAAAGGATATTTGTGTTATCCTTACAGGACCTTCCGTTTCGAATTTTGAAAATCTAACACCGAATTCGTGATCAGCGACCCCGAAAACCCCCTGATTCAATTTTTTCCCGGGAAAATGGGAAAAAGGATATTTGTGTTATCCTTACAGGACCTTCCGTTTTGAATTTTGAAAATCTAACACCGAATTCGTGATCAGCGACCCCGAAAACCCCCTGATTCAATTTTTTCCCGGGAAAATGGGAAAAAGGATATTTGCGTTATCCTTACAGGACCTTCCGTTTTGAATTTTGAAAATCTAACACCGAGTTCGTGATCAGGGATCCCAAAAACCCCCTGATGCCAGTTTTTCCCGGAAAAAATGGGAAAAAGGATATTTGTGTTATCCTTACAGGACCTTCCGTTTTGAATTTTGAAAATCTAACACCGAATTCGTGATCAGCGACCCCGAAAACCCCCTGATTCAATTTTTTCCCGGGAAAATGGGAAAAAGGATATTTGCGTTATCCTTACAGGACCTTCCGTTTTGAATTTTGAAAATCTAACACCGAATTTGTGATCAGAGATCCCAAAAACCCCCTGATGCCAGTTTTTCCCGGAAAAAATGGGAAAAAGGATATTTGTGTTATCCTTACAGGACCTTCCGTTTTGAATTTTGAAAATCTAACACCGAATTCGTGATCAGCGACCCCGAAAACCCCCTGATTCAATTTTTTCCCGGGAAAATGGGAAAAAGGATATTTGCGTTATCCTTACAGGACCTTCCGTTTTGAATTTTGAAAATCTAACACCGAATTTGTGATCAGGGATCCCAAAAACCCCCTGATGCCAGTTTTTCCCGGAAAAAATGGGAAAAAGGATATTTGCATTATCCTTACAGGACCTTCCGTTTTGAATTTTGAAAATCTAACATCGAGTTCGTGATCAGGGATCCCAAAAACCCCCTGATGCCAGTTTTTCCCGGAAAAAATGGGAAAAAGGATATTTGTGTTATCCTTACAGGACCTTCCGTTTTGAATTTTGAAAATCTAACACCGAATTTGTGATCAGCGATTCCAAAAACCCCCTGATGCCAGTTTTTCCCGGAAAAAATGGGAAAAAGGATATTTGCGTTATCCTTACAGGACCTTCCGTTTTGAATTTTGAAAATCTAACACCGAGTTCGTGATCAGGGATCCCAAAAACCCCCTGATGCCAGTTTTTCCCGGAAAAAATGGGAAAAAGGATATTTGTGTTATCCTTACAGGACCTTCCGTTTTGAATTTTGAAAATCTAACACCGAGTTCGTGATCAGCGACCCCGAAAACCCCCTGATTCAATTTTTTTCCCGGGAAAATGGGAAAAAGGATATTTGCGTTATCCTTACAGGACCTTCCGTTTTGAATTTTGAAAATCTAACACCGAGTTCGTGATCAGAGATCCCAAAAACCCCCTGATGCCAGTTTTTCCCGGAAAAAATGGGAAAAAGGATATTTGTGTTATCCTTACAGGACCTTCCGTTTTGAATTTTGAAAATCTAACACCGAATTCGTGATCAGCGACCCCGAAAACCCTCTGATGCCAGTTTTTCCCGGAAAAATGGGAAAAAGGATATTTGTGTTATCCTTACAGGACCTTCCGTTTCGAATTTTGAAAATCTAACACCGAATTCGTGATCAGCGACCCCGAAAACCCCCTGATTCAATTTTTTCCCGGGAAAATGGGAAAAAGGATATTTGCGTTATCCTTACAGGACCTTCCGTTTTGAATTTTGAAAATCTAACACCGAGTTCGTGATCAGGGATCCCAAAAACCCCCTGATGCCAGTTTTTCCCGGAAAAAATGGGAAAAAGGATATTTGTGTTATCCTTACAGGACCTTCCGTTTTGAATTTTGAAAATCTAACACCGAATTCGTGATCAGCGACCCCGAAAACCCTCTGATGCCAGTTTTTCCCGGAAAAATGGGAAAAAGGATATTTGTGTTATCCTTACAGGACCTTCCGTTTCGAATTTTGAAAATCTAACACCGAATTCGTGATCAGCGACCCCGAAAACCCCCTGATTCAATTTTTTCCCGGGAAAATGGGAAAAAGGATATTTGCGTTATCCTTACAGGACCTTCCGTTTTGAATTTTGAAAATCTAACACCGAATTTGTGATCAGAGATCCCAAAAACCCCCTGATTCAATTTTTTCCCGGGAAAATGGGAAAAAGGATATTTGCGTTATCCTTACAGGACCTTCCGTTTTGAATTTTGAAAATCTAACACCGAATTTGTGATCAGAGATCCCAAAAACCCCCTGATGCCAGTTTTTCCCGGAAAAAATGGGAAAAAGGATATTTGCGTTATCCTTACAGGACCTTCCGTTTTGAATTTTGAAAATCTAACACCGAATTCGTGATCAGCGACCCCGAAAACCCTCTGATGCCAGTTTTTCTCGGAAAAAATGGGAAAAAGGATATTTGTGTTATCCTTACAGGACCTTCCGTTTCGAATTTTGAAAATCTAACACCAAATTCGTGATCAGCGACCCCGAAAACCCCCTGATTCAATTTTTTCCCGGGAAAATGGGAAAAAGGATATTTGTGTTATCCTTACAGGACCTTCCGTTTTGAATTTTGAAAATCTAACACCGAATTTGTGATCAGCGATCCCAAAAACCCCCTGATGCCAGTTTTTCCCGGAAAAAATGGGAAAAAGGATATTTGCGTTATCCTTACAGGACCTTCCGTTTTGAATTTTGAAAATCTAACACCGAATTTGTGATCAGCGATCCCAAAAACCCCCTGATGCCAGTTTTTCCCGGAAAAAATGGGAAAAAGGATATTTGCATTATCCTTACAGGACCTTCCGTTTTGAATTTTGAAAATCTAACACCGAATTCGTGATCAGCGACCCCGAAAACCCTCTGATGCCAGTTTTTCCCGGAAAAATGGGAAAAAGGATATTTGTGTTATCCTTACAGGACCTTCCGTTTCGAATTTTGAAAATCTAACACCGAATTCGTGATCAGCGACCCCGAAAACCCCCTGATTCAATTTTTTCCCGGGAAAATGGGAAAAAGGATATTTGCGTTATCCTTACAGGACCTTCCGTTTTGAATTTTGAAAATCTAACACCGAATTTGTGATCAGAGATCCCAAAAACCCCCTGATTCAATTTTTTCCCGGGAAAATGGGAAAAAGGATATTTGCGTTATCCTTACAGGACCTTCCGTTTTGAATTTTGAAAATCTAACACCGAATTTGTGATCAGAGATCCCAAAAACCCCCTGATGCCAGTTTTTCCCGGAAAAAATGGGAAAAAGGATATTTGCGTTATCCTTACAGGACCTTCCGTTTTGAATTTTGAAAATCTAACACCGAATTCGTGATCAGCGACCCCGAAAACCCTCTGATGCCAGTTTTTCTCGGAAAAAATGGGAAAAAGGATATTTGTGTTATCCTTACAGGACCTTCCGTTTCGAATTTTGAAAATCTAACACCAAATTCGTGATCAGCGACCCCGAAAACCCCCTGATTCAATTTTTTCCCGGGAAAATGGGAAAAAGGATATTTGTGTTATCCTTACAGGACCTTCCGTTTTGAATTTTGAAAATCTAACACCGAATTTGTGATCAGCGATCCCAAAAACCCCCTGATGCCAGTTTTTCCCGGAAAAAATGGGAAAAAGGATATTTGCGTTATCCTTACAGGACCTTCCGTTTTGAATTTTGAAAATCTAACACCGAATTCGTGATCAGCGACCCCGAAAACCCCCTGATTCAATTTTTTCCCGGGAAAATGGGAAAAAGGATATTTGCGTTATCCTTACAGGACCTTCCGTTTTGAATTTTGAAAATCTAACACCGAGTTCGTGATCAGGGATCCCAAAAACCCCCTGATGCCAGTTTTTCCCGGAAAAAATGGGAAAAAGGATATTTGTGTTATCCTTACAGGACCTTCCGTTTTGAATTTTGAAAATCTAACACCGAATTCGTGATCAGCGACCCCGAAAACCCCCTGATTCAATTTTTTCCCGGAAAAATGGGAAAAAGGATATTTGCGTTATCCTTACAGGACCTTCCGTTTTGAATTTTGAAAATCTAACACCGAGTTCGTGATCAGGGATCCCAAAAACCCCCTGATGCCAGTTTTTCCCGGAAAAAATGGGAAAAAGGATATTTGTGTTATCCTTACAGGACCTTCCGTTTTGAATTTTGAAAATCTAACACCGAATTCGTGATCAGCGACCCCGAAAACCCCCTGATTCAATTTTTTCCCGGGAAAATGGAAAAAAGGATATTTGCGTTATCCTTACAGGACCTTCCGTTTTGAATTTTGAAAATCTAACACCAAATTTGTGATCAGGGATCCCAAAAACCCCCTGATGCCAGTTTTTCCCGGAAAAAATGGGAAAAAGGATATTTGCATTATCCTTACAGGACCTTCCGTTTTGAATTTTGAAAATCTAACATCGAGTTCGTGATCAGGGATCCCAAAAACCCCCTGATGCCAGTTTTTCTCGGAAAAAATGGGAAAAAGGATATTTGTGTTATCCTTACAGGACCTTCCGTTTCGAATTTTGAAAATCTAACACCGAATTCGTGATCAGCGACCCCGAAAACCCCCTGATTCAATTTTTTCCCGGGAAAATGGGAAAAAGGATATTTGTGTTATCCTTACAGGACCTTCCGTTTTGAATTTTGAAAATCTAACACCGAATTCGTGATCAGCGACCCCGAAAACCCTCTGATGCCAGTTTTTCTCGGAAAAAATGGGAAAAAGGATATTTGTGTTATCCTTACAGGACCTTCCGTTTCGAATTTTGAAAATCTAACACCGAATTCGTGATCAGCGACCCCGAAAACCCCCTGATTCAATTTTTTCCCGGGAAAATGGGAAAAAGGATATTTGTGTTATCCTTACAGGACCTTCCGTTTTGAATTTTGAAAATCTAACACCGAATTTGTGATCAGCGATCCCAAAAACCCCCTGATGCCAGTTTTTCCCGGAAAAAATGGGAAAAAGGATATTTGCGTTATCCTTACAGGACCTTCCGTTTTGAATTTTGAAAATCTAACACCGAGTTCGTGATCAGGGATCCCAAAAACCCCCTGATGCCAGTTTTTCCCGGAAAAAATGGGAAAAAGGATATTTGTGTTATCCTTACAGGACCTTCCGTTTTGAATTTTGAAAATCTAACACCGAATTCGTGATCAGCGACCCCGAAAACCCCCTGATTCAATTTTTTCCCGGGAAAATGGGAAAAAGGATATTTGCGTTATCCTTACAGGACCTTCCGTTTTGAATTTTGAAAATCTAACACCGAATTTGTGATCAGAGATCCCAAAAACCCCCTGATGCCAGTTTTTCCCGGAAAAAATGGGAAAAAGGATATTCGCGTTATCCTTACAGGACCTTCCATTTTGAATTTTGAAAATCTAACACCGAGTTCGTGATCAGGGATCCCAAAAACCCCCTGATTCAATTTTTTCCCGGGAAAATGGGAAAAATGATATTTGTGTTATCCTTACAGGACCTTCCGTTTTGAATTTTGAAAATCTAACACCGAGTTCGTGATCAGGGATCCCAAAAACCCCCTGATGCCAGTTTTTCCCGGAAAAAATGGGAAAAAGGATATTTGTGTTATCCTTACAGGACCTTCCGTTTTGAATTTTGAAAATCTAACACCGAATTCGTGATCAGCGACCCCGAAAACCCCCTGATGCCAGTTTTTCCCGGAAAAAATGGGAAAACGGATATTTGCGTTATCCTTACAGGACCTTCCGTTTTGAATTTTGAAAATCTAACACCGAATTCGTAATCAGCGACCCCGAAAACCCTCTATTGCAATTTTTTCCCGGAAAAAATGGGAAAAAGGATATTTGCGTTATCCTTACAGGACCTTCCATTATCCTTACAAGGATGGAGTAGTAAAAATATTGAACTGTCACCGGAACTACGCAAGGTGACAAAATTTCATCTTCCTAGGTTGCATAGTTTCGGAGATATAAGGTTCCAAAAATTCCAGAGATAACACATAGGTAGCCAAGCCACATAGGTCGCGACCATGAATCAAACACAAACAGATTGCGCATTGCGCAGGTCCGCCATGTTGGATTTTTGCTGTCAAGAGATTGTGACGTCAGCTGCGCGTAGATGTTTAATAAGTATATGGAAAAGTTAGAATTTGTGGTTTTATTTCAGTTTTAAGTGTTTGAAAAGTAGTTAAAAGTGCTGTAATATCAAAACTAACCTCAAGAACTAAGTGTTTAATATTTAAGACATTGAAATGGGTGTTTGTCCCGTGTGCAACAACGAAAAGAAAGGCAGTGAAAAGACGAGCTTCCAAACATTTCCCAAGGACAAACTTTTATTGAGGAAATAAACGAACTTCTGTAAAAGAAAGGATACATTTAATATAAAAACTGCGAGAATTTGTAGCCTACATTTTGTACCTGATTGCTTCGGAAATAATATGCAGTATGAAATGGGTAAGATATCAGTAAATAGCAAAACTCTAAGTAATGTTTATCTTTTACAGGCTTTGTACATCATCGAAAATTGAAGGCAAATGCTATTCCAACTTTATTTAGCATTTCCGAAACTGTTGCAACTTCAAGTCGGTCAGGATGGCTGAAAAGCAGTCAAAACAATTAGTTGCTGATTTATTACAACAAAACGAGGAGCCTTTGCATGACGAAGAAATCAATGCTGCAGTGTTAATCCGCTGGAGGACACAACTTATTCATGGATTAATCATGTCTGAAACACTGTCTGAATCTTTAGATAATTGTGATATTAAAGTAAAAAAAAATTTTTTTTACATCGAGGATGTATTTATTTTCGTATACGTAAATTGAATAAAGAACTCTGTGAACATTTAACTACAAGAAAAAAGGAAAAATAAAAAAATTTTAGCTATGTTTCATTTATTTTCACAAAGTGTAGTAAAAATTCACAGGCATGGTTGTTGTTTGACTATTTTTTTACTATTTATAAAAATAAATAATATTTATATTGCAGCAAACAGAATAAATTCCAGTTTTTAGGCGAAAACTGAACAAATCTCATATCAATGACATTTCAGTACGCTCTTGTGACGTCATGCGCAGAAGTTTACCAAAATGAAACTCGTCTTTGCGCAATCTGTTGTATTTGATTCATGGGTCGCGACAATCCAACTTAATAGGCCTACATTACACGCGGCAACTTTAAACCGATACTCGATACAAAAAGTTGCTCGTTTGTGCTACACGCGGAGACAAGTTGCCGGAGACTTCTGTATATTACACAGTGAGTGTTTCATGTGTGTGTGAAGTTGTGTGAAGAACGAACCCGTCCTTTGTGATTTTGTGCTTGTGTGCGTATTTTGTCGCCTTGTTTCTACTTTCGGAACTGGCGACATTAGCCACCGCTTCCCTCACTTCTTGCGCCTATACTTAGGAAAAGTCGCCGCTTAAAGTTGCCGCGTGTAGGGTAGGCCATAGAAAGTGTATAAAAATGCAAAATTCTCGCTATCATCAATTCAATGCAATTCACACAGCAGCATTCTTATTTGCTGTTACTGCCGTCCATTCTAATTGACCCTAAAGTCTGAATTACATTGCGATGACAATGCGACACGAGACGTCGACGAGAGTCGTCGGAGTTGTCAAAGTAATTTTCATTGTATGCTTTTGTATTGGATTGATTACATTGCGACGACAGCGACACCACAACGCCACCAAAGTTTGAAAAATTGAATTTTTGTCGCGACGACTTCGAATGACAGTTGAATTGTTTGGTTAGGTTAATTGTGTTTGAGTTGCTCTCTTTGACCCCGTTCACATTGGTTGAAATAGTCCGCCTAATTCTGACAGAAACTGGCAACATTAGGGCAATGTGAGGAAGTGGGGCTCAGTCCCACTTCCTCACCTTGCCCTAATGTTGCCAGTTTCTGTCAGAATTAGGCGGACTATTTCAACCAATGTGAACGGGGTCTTTTGGTGAAAAATTGGCAATTTTATGAAAATGCTGAAATTATCGAGCGAGAAATTGGACAAAATGATTGATTTAGTGAAAAATAAACCCGGAATATTTGATAAACGGAGCAAATTCTATAAAAACAACGAGTGGAGAGATGGTGTGTGGCTTGAAGTTGCGAAGGAAATAAATTCTGACGGTAATGTTATCAATAAATTTAATAAATTTTGGTTTTATAATGGTTTGAATTTAGACAAAACTTGTAAAATGGCATGGAAGTCACTAAGGGACCATTTCCAAAGAAGCATAAAAAAAATCAAGGGAGCAAGTGGTCAAGAGGCACCAGATTTTGACAAAAAACAATATAAATACTTTAAAAATTTCCTATTTTTGAAGGACTCATTGGAACCTAGACAGTAAGTACATATAAGATAAATATTTGGTTTATACCAAACACAAAAAAAACAGTTTTTATTTTATTTTATTCACTTTATTATAATCACTAAATTACAATCCAGTCGTTCTGACTCTAACTTTTAAACTAAACTAAGAATTCTTATGATAACTTATTTTAGATTCGCGGACAATTTATCGTGAACAATTTATCGTAAAACAATTTTTCGTGAACAATTTATCGTAAAACAATTTATCGTAAGAACAATTTATCGTAAGAACAATTTATCGTAAGACAATTTATCGTAAGAACAATTTATCGTAAGACAATTTATCGTAAGAACAATTTATCGTAAAGCGCGCTACAGACACGCGATCAAGTCCGCCGACTTGATCACAGACCGGTCGGCAGATATCACTACAGACGTTAAAATCAACTCGAAGGATATCTGCAGAGACATCAGTTGAATTTTGTTTCCGTAGGAGTCACGTCTCAGCTTTATAAGCAATGAGTGCAGAAGAATGTTTTCTGTTAAGTGTAATTATAAGCGAATGTACAGATGAGGATGAGGAAAGTTTACTTTTTAAAAAAAGTAAAAGGAAATGGATGAAGACTTGGTTCCGGGATCGAAAAACATATACCCATACCAGATTGCTGCGTAGTTTGGTGCAAAATGAACCAGCCGATTTTAAAAATTTTTTAAGAATGGATATAAATGCCTACAACGAGCTACTAAAATTGGTGACCCCTTTCATCGAAAAAAGGGATACTGTGATGCGAGATGCAATTACACCGAATGAAAAATTGTCTGCCACTCTGCGTTTTTTAGCTTCAGGACAAGATTACGAAGATCTAAAATTTTTAACCGCAATATCGCCACAAAGTTTGGGATATATTGTTATGGACACGTGTAGTGCTATTATAAATGTTCTGAAAGGTTTAATAAAAGTATGTTTACAATATTTATATTGCTATTATATGTGAAAAATAAATGATTCCTAAATTTTCCAGGTTCCCAAGTGTCGAGAAGAATGGCTATCAGTGTCAAGAAATTTTGAAATAAAGTGGAATTTTCCAAATTGCATTGGCGCCATAGATGGGAAACATATCTCCATCACAAAACCACCTGGAAGCGGTTCTTATTATTATAATTATAAAAAGACATTTAGTATTGTTTTACTTGCAATAGTTGACGCTAACTATGAGTTTATTATGGTTGAGTGTGGCGCTAATGGAAGAGTTTCGGATGGAGGAGTTTTTATCAATTCCAAATTTAATGAAAAACTTCAGAAAGGTTCACTTAATATTCCCGAATATTCGACACTACCTAATTCAAGTGAAGTTACACCACTCGTTTTTGTAGGAGACGATGCTTTCAGCCTATCAAAACATTTATTAAAGCCATTTAAGCATGGTCATTTAAGCGACAAAGAAATAATTTTCAACTATAGATTGTCCCGTGCCAGAAGAATTGTCGAAAATGCGTTTGGGATTTTGGTTTCCAGATTTAAAATTTTGAAAAAACCAATTAATCTAGATCCAGGCAAAGTTACCAAAATTGTTTTGGCGTGCTGTTATATCCATAATTTTTTAATTCATAAAAATCGTGGCTACTATTTAGCAGGAAGTGTTGATCTCGAAGATACAAATAGCGGAAACATCACACCGGCTCAATGGAGAGCAGAAGATCAATTAAATGGGCTGCAAGCATCGTGTAACCGCAATCCCACTGCATTGGCCAAAAACGTTAGACAAATTTTTTGCGATTATTTTAACGGAGTGGGTGCGGTCCCATGGCAGGATTTTTATATTAAAAAAAACAATTATAATTATTCTGTTAATAAATTTTCTTTAATAACTGAATTCTTTATCATTTAATAATTGGTGAACATTGACGTAATGTACATGATCGTTTCTTTCTTCTGCATTATATTGTACTGGGATGCGTCATTGTTGTACTGAATTGGCTGGTTCTGCGGACATTGAACTATGCGAAAATGAAGTTGAAGACGAGTCTATTTCATCAGATGAAGGATATAAAAATACTGGCGTTCCTGTGGGCGTAGATATAGGTGTAGTTAGAACCCTTGAATTTATATTGAGCTTTTGTAGTTGCCCTAGTGTGAATACTTCGTCCACTAGTCTCTTCGCATAAATTTTTTGCTCCCCAGATAAGCTTCTATATAGGCACGACCATCCTTCTCCGAAAACGGCAGCATCATCCCTTGGCGTTCTAGCATTGGACACATTTTTTAAGTGGTCCACAGCTGACTTTAAAATGTCATTTTTTCGGTCCAAGCGACTACCTATAGTTTTTCTTTTCTTTTTTTGGCATACTGGTGATTCTACTGCTTCCTGTAATATGAAATTCATTAATAAGAGATTATTCAGTTCTAAATTTGTTTAAAAAATTAAATGTAAACTTACCTCGGCATGTTCGATATCCTCTTCCGCAGAATTCAATAGGCTACTGTCTCCTTCGTCAATACTGATACTCGATGTTCCAGCTGTTTGGAATTCATGATCTTTCAGAAACAGTAATCTGTCAAAATACCATAAATTTGGAACATATTCTTCCTCCGCTCCAGCTCCCGACTTCGTACTTTTTTCTCGTTTTTTGAATTCCCTTCGGAAAACGGTGCGGATATTCGCTATTTTCTTTTTAATATCTTCTAGGGTTGCAGAAGGCTCTACTTCTTTATATTTTATAAGCAAATCGCCCCAAGCTCTAGTTTTTTCTTGTTTATTTTTATATAAATTGGATTTTACCTTCCACAAAACTGGGAAGCTTTCGAATAGATCAAAAAAGTCATTCCAAAACTGATTCTGAGGAATCGTAGCCATGCTTAAAAAACCAACAAAATATTTGTAGAAAATATAATTTTAAAAAACAGTATTAAATAAATAAACTCACTCAAATTCCAATTCACTAGTAAAGTACAGATAATTAAAATCGTAATCCGAACACAAGTTTTCCTCTGCCGATGTAGACACTGCAATTCAAATTTTTTAAATGATATCTGCTAACAGGTTGGCAGACTTCGCTACAGATGCATTAAATAATGACAAACTGGTTTGCCGACTTCTAACCACGCCCCCAAATATCAAAAAGTTTTGATATTTCGCAGACCAGACCACCGACCTGACAACAGACCTATTGGCAGACCGCAGACATGCCTACAGACGGCTTATTTTGTATGTCTGCCGACCGGTCTGTGATCAAGTCGGCGGACTTGATCGCGTGTCTGTAGTGCGCTTAAGACAAGTTATCGTAAGGAATATTATTTTTACAAATTCGGGCGCCCGGGAATAATATTCCTTACGATAAATTGTCTTACGATATATATATATATATGTGTGTGTGTGTGTGTGTGTATGTGTGACGAGACATCATTAATTTATCCCCCTCCCCCTCCCCTTCCCCCTCCCCTTCCCCTCCCCCTTCCCCCTCCCCCTTCCCCCTCCCCATAAATTGTCTTACGATATATATATATATATATGTGTGTGTGTGTGTGTGTGTGTATGTGTGACGAGACATCATTAATTTATCCCCTCCCCCTCCCCTTCCCCCTCCCCCTTCCCCCTTCCCCTTCCCCCTACCCACTCCCACCACCCCCCCCCCCCCTCCCCCTTCCCATCCTCCCACGATAAATTGTTTACGATGAATTGACCGGCACCCCTTATTTTACCTGTTCAACGGTCATCTGATCTATTTGTTTCGACTAATGCAACGTTTACGTCTTTTGATTTCGCGTTTTCCAAAGTCTGGGAATATTTTAAGGAATGCTACGTTTGCGTCTTTTTCAGATAAGGTTTTGTGGGAAAATTTTATATGGGTGAATTATGGGAAAATTGGGTTAAGGGATTTTGATAAGTTACTGTCTGGCGGAAGCGGGTATGTAACTTCTCCCCCCTTTAGATCGAAATTCTCCTGAATTTTCTTCCGTTTGAAAATGTCAAAATCAGGACTTCCTATTGAAATTTTTAATTTGTTGTTTCAATAATAATAATTATTGTAATGCAAATTATCGCCAGGATGACTGTTGAACTAATTACATAATTGACATTCTTATGCCATTTTAATATCTTAAGATGTTTTAAATTCTCAATGTTATTAATTTTTATCTCTTCAAAATTAGGTAATTTCGTAAAATTATATTTTTCATTTTCGTAATATAGGAATCTTTCTTTAAATTGTATGTTCTTATTGCTAAATGTTTCGTTTAATATTCTAATCGTACAATTATTGATTACTATTAAAAAATTCCCGTTTAATTTAATTTTCCTGTCGTCACAATTATTAATTATTTCTTCGTTATTCATATTTTTGCAAATTATTGTGCTTTCGTCTATAATTTTAATTTCTGTTCTATTATTTTCATTTAGTTTACAATTTTTGTTAGAAATACAATTTTCGCTTGCTTTAAGATCTTTAAAATATTGAATGTTGTTTGTGAATTTGTATCTAGTATTGTTAGTTTCGATTACATATTCATCATCCATTATTATTTCCATCTTTTCTTTATTTGGTATAGCTGTAATTAATTGTAAATCTACTCTTTGATAAGTACTTGGAATTTTTATTGCAATTATTATTGTGTCATTTTTATGTTTTAACATTCCTACTTTAATATTTTTTAATTTATAAAAGTCCAGGTCTGTTTCCTTTATTTCCGTTGTTGTTAACAAATTAGGATTTACTAGACCGTGTTTTGTTAATACAATATTTTCAATGATTTGATTTATTTTTTCTTCTAAAATTTTTAGTTTGATAATTTGCTCTAGTTTTAGTTGTTGTAAAATCAATCTTCTCTAATTTTCTGTTAAATCTTGGTATATTTTATTTATTTGATTTCTATTTGATTCTATTATTTCTTTTACATATTGGATATTTTGATCAAAATTAGAGTTTATTTCAATTTGTTTGTTTAAATTATTTGCTACATTAATAATATTTTCTTCTGTTATTTTCAGTTGTTCTGCTATTTGTTATCGGTCGTTATCGTCCATGGTACCAAAAAGCCAGTTTTGAAAATGTCCACCCATATTTATTAGTCCTCTTTTTTGTCTTAAGCGCGCTACAGACACGCGATCAAGTCCGCCGACTTGATCACAGACCGGTCGGCAGACATACAAAATAAGCTGTCTGTAGGCAGGTCGGTGGTCTGGTCTGCGAAATATCAAAACTTTTTGATATTTGGGGGCGTGGTTAGAAGTCGGCAAACCAGTTTGTCATTATTTAATGCATCTGTAGCGAAGTCTGCCAACATGTTAGCAGATATCATACCAAAATTAAATTTCGAGAGGTTACATCGGGAGAGAGAAGATTGTTTTCGGATTTAGATATTTGCAATTAGCAGTGCTGTATACTTTTTTCATCATCGTCTTTTTAACTTAACCAAAAAATTTCTTCTGCATTCATTATTCTGAAAGCTGCGATGTGATCCCTACAGAAACAAAATTTAACTGATGTCTCTGCAGATATCTCTCGAGTTGATTTTAACGTGTGTAGTGATATCTGCCAACCGATCTGTGATCAAGTCGGCGGACTTGATCGCGTGTCTGTAGCGCGCTTTACTGTTTTGCCTGATTCTATCGTTGATACCTTTGCGTAAAGTGTTTCAATTTCTTTCCTAATTATTGGGTCCGAATTCGTTTTTAATCTTTTGGCATTTTCTTCGAATAAACCGATTGTTTCTTTAATGTTTATAATATGATGTTTATAATATGAAGGATTGTTTTCGTTTCGTCAATTATTTCTGTCTGTCCCATATTAATAACTGTGTATCCGTTATCTGTTGTTAGTTGGTTGATTGTCAGTGTGGCTTGGGTTGGTTGCAGTACTGTCAGTGTCATGAGTGTTAGAAATGCTAATGTTATCGTCTGTAAATAGTCGAGGTCGTTTTACGTTTATTGGGTGTTCTCTACTTAATTCTTTAAGTCTATATCTAGGTTCATTTTTGTAATAATTTCGTTTGTAATTTTTTACTGGGATTACTCTTCTATTTTCAATGTAACTTTCCCTATCCTGATTTAATTTGTTGGTTCGCTTTTCTTTTTGTTGTTCTATTCTATTAACTAGGCTTGTAGAGTTAGTGTAGAGTTAGCTTCTTCTGGAGTCATTTTAATTGTGGAATGATATCTATTATTATAGTTTTGAACTGCCCTATGAATTTTTTGAATTAATGTTAACACAGGGACTACATTGACTTTTATTTCTGGTGTACCAGCAAAACTGTTTGCTAAAAAGCCAGTGTGGACCAATCTGGTTTACCAGTTTTTCTGGTAAGACAGTGCTGGTATACCATTTTCATAGACAGCGCTGGTATACCAGATTTTGACGGGCAACCAAATTAAAATGGCGGAAACTAAATTTTCGAGAAAAAATATATGGGAGCTTATCATTATTTTACGAAAAAAGGAATTTTGAATGGAATACACATACTAGATATTACAATAGAGTCGATTTGAGAGGGAAAAGGGTAGATGTGTTCTTTTCCAGACGTTTTAAAGCCAATATTTTGGCAAGCATAATTTGTTGTTTCCTGCTCACTGACATTTCGCCTACTGAACTGTTTTACCAGAATTTGCCCACCAAACAAATTTGACAGATTGCGACTAAAAGGCTTACCAGCTGGTATACCAGAAATAAAAGTCAATGTAGTCCCTGTGTAAGTCTAAATTTCTCAATAGCTGCGTTCCCGACCCATGTAAAAACTACTGCGCAGTACTGACCAGCAACTTTTCTCGGGAACGCTGTTTTGGATGATTACTAGTAAAATATAACCTCACAATTACAGAGCGCACACAATTTGAAAATTGTAAATATGAGAATAATTTCTCAATCAACAGAGATACAAAATATCTGAGATTCGCAGTAGGGTTTTCATGGATCGGGAACGCAGCTAATGTGACTAATTTTTCTTGCAATGTAGAGTGGAATCTTTCGAGGTCACTGTTCCCTGTGTGAGTATTGGGTTTGGTTAAATGTAATTCTACTTCTTGTTCTCTTAAGAATTCTTTGAGATTTTCTGATTTGAATTCGTTGTCTGCTATAATTTTTAGGTTTCCCAAATTTCGTGAACTGTTCTTCTGAGATTTCTATTTTTTTTGTCCAATTTCGGTTGGGGAGGTGATAAACGTAAGCTTTCTTCGTTAATTTGTCAATAAGTGTTAGGAATGGTTGTTTAATGAAGTAAAAAATGTCTGTATGCAATATTTCGTTTGGTTGTTGAGGTGTTTCACTTTTTAGAAATTTTGGTTTGATTGGTTTCCTTTCGTACTTTGTTTCTAGACAGGTTTTGCAGTTGTTTATGATTTTTGTAACACATTTTTATCGCAACTAAAATATCCTGGCAATGGAGAGAGCCCATTAATAAATTTTATTTCCCTGCGGTTACTAAATAGTTCTATCAATACTTGTTGGATTTTATTAAACTCGTGGTATGATAGTTCTGTGAAAATTCCTGTTATCCCTGGTTTTATGAATCTTTTCATTACGTCTATCCAATATTCCTTACTTTTAGTCATGTCTACATAAATTATTCGCCTATTGTGTAATATTTCTATTTCCTTATCTGATTCATTTGTCAATATTAATTGTGTTTTGTATTTATTTACTATTGTCTCTTTTATAGGAAAATGGTCTAGTTGTTGCTCTTCTTGAGAGTTTACTGTGGCATTATCTGTTAGATTGTTAACCGAATTATTATCCCGATTATCTTCGATTTCGTTTGTATTTTCTGGTATTCTACTTAAGAAATCTGCAACTTTATTCTCTTTTCCTTTTAAGTATTCTATTTCGAATTGGTAATTTTAATAACCATCGTTGCGTTCTTTGGCTAAATTCTTTTCCTGTGAATTTCTTATTTAAATATTTTATGGGCAAATGGTCTGTGATTATTTTAAATTTCTGATTATTTATGATTAGTATCTTACTTTTTTTTTTATTTTAAAAAAAAAGTAAGATACGGCCCAGTAAATTGCTAGGAATTCTTTGTCTGTGACAGAATATTTTTTCTCGTGATCGTTTAGTGATCTAGAATCGTAACATGTGGGTTGCCCTTCTTGTGTGAGCACTGCTCCGATTGCATAGTTACTTGCATCGGTAAAAAGTGTGAAACTTTTTGTGAAATCTGGAAATTTCAATATTGGGTATTTAATGATGTTTAATTTGAGAGTTGGATGTATTCGGGGTCGTTAATATTTATCTTTGTTCCTTTTTTTAGATATTTAATTATGGGACTAGCGACTTTCGTGTAATCTTTGACAAATTTTCTGTAGTATCCAGTGACACCAATGAAACTTTTTATTTGTTTTTCTGTCTTGGGTAATGAAAAATTTTCTATACATTTTACTTTGTTAGGGTTAGGTTTCATTCCCTCAGCTGTTAGGACATGGCCTAAGAATTCTGTATTTTTTTCATGAATGAGCATTTATCGAACTGTACTTTCAAATTGTGCTCTGCCAATCTTTTAAATATTAATTTTAGGGATTCAATGTGCTCTTTTAGATTTGTTGAAAATATCAAAATATCATCTAAATATGCTGATAAATAAGCAAAATACAAATTCCAGTTTTCCAGCCGTTTATTTATAAATTCAACTATGATGATTACAACGACGATAACGATAACGACGTAAACGACTTTAAACAACTAAAAATAAACAATGCGATAAAGATGGGCTAGATATTAGTTTATTTCTTACCCTGGTCTTTTCTTCTGCTTCAGCCGCCATTTACTTTCAAAGATACTTTATCCTTTTTACAGGGCTGTATAAAACTTCAAGCAGGGGTGTGAAAACCAGGGCAAGAAGGAGTTCTAGACGATCGCTTCTATGGCCCGATTGCACTAGTGTCGCCAACATCCTCCCCCTCGGTATCACGGCCAAATGGCGGGGATATTATTTTTTTATTATTTTATGTGTATGGGGTGGTGCTTTCTCGCTCCCTTGTCACCGCGACCTTAAGATCTATTGTGACCTCCCCATTTTTACGTTAGCCACCCCTCTTCTAGATTCTTAGTGAATCTTAGAATGGTTTTGACTGGAGTCCTCTTTATGTCTTCTGGTAGTACTTGTGCCTTTCCCATTAAGGACATCCTTGTTCGCGCCAAGGCTGCGCATTCGCACAGTATGTGCTCTGCAGTTTCAACCTCCTCTAGGCAGAGTCTGCAAATGTTGTCGGCGGTTATGCCTATGTTGTGTAGGTGGTAGTTTACTAGGCAGTGACCTGTGAGGAGGCCCACCATTGTCCTCAGCTCCTGCTTGTTGAGGTTTAAAAACTCTCTTGCTCTCTTTTTGGAGTAGTGGATGAATCTTTTTGATTGTCTTAATCCTGGGAGGCTTTCCCAATAGGCTACAGTTTCCTTTTCCTCCCAATTATTGATCTCCATTTTTTGGAGACTCTGCGGAATTGCGCAAAAAGGCTCTGGGCCAATATGCGTAGATTCAGCACCTTTCTTGGCCAGGAGGTCTGCTGCCTCATTACCTTCGATGCCTTCGTGGCCTGGCACCCATATTAGGGTGAGCTTATTGCGTTCGGCTAGTTTTTTCAGAATTGTCAGGCAGTCCCATACGAGCTTTGAAGTGCACATGTACCCTTTGATTGCTTTTAGGGCCGCTTGACTATCTGATATTATATAGATCTTTTGTCCTAGTGGTCTTTTAGATAGACACACTCTGGCGGACAGTTCTATTGCATAAACCACCGCTTGGAAGATTGATGGATATTGCCCTAGGGCTTTGGATATGTTGCATTTTGGACCTGCTATTCCGATTCCGGCTTTTCCGTCCATTTTTGATCCGTCCGTATACCAAACTAGAGATCCTGTCTCCAGTCTTGGGCCTCCTTCCAACCATGTTTGGCGGTCAGGTATGACCACTTCAAACGTTTGGTTGAAGTTGGTTTTAATTGGCATACGGTCGGATAGTAATAATGGCGTTATACTTCCATCGATTTGATCAAGTATTTTCATATGTCCTGTTCGACTGGATGTGGTTATTGCTCCATTCGCTAATAATCTTAGGGCACTAGATAGCGCCTCCCGTTTAATTGTTATATGTAGCGGCGGCATGTTTAATATGGCTTGTAATGCCGCTGTTGGACAGGTGTTCATTGCTCCAGTGATTCCTAGGCACGCAAGCCTTTGAATCTTTTGGAGTTTGTTCTGTATTGTTTTTTGTTCTACTTTAGGCCACCACACTAATGCAGCATAGGTGACCATGGGTCTTATTACCGATTGATAGACCCAATGAATCATTTTTGGTTTAAGACCCCATTTCCTTCCGAAGAGTTTTCTACAACTCCAGAATGCATGCATCGCACTATTGTTGATTTTGTTTATATGTGGGGTCCAGGTCATTTTCTGATCTAGGATAACCCCTAGGTATTTAACTTCGGTTGAGAAGCTGATCATTGTATCATTAAGGGATGGAGCCTTCAAGTTTAGCTTTTTCCGCTTTGTGAATGGTACAATGATTGCTTTGTTCGGGTTGATGCTTAGTCCATGGAAATTGCACCAACTCCAGACCAAATCTAGAGCTTTTTGCAGGAGTTTGCTTACTCTCTGTTCATTGCCGCCCCTGATTAATATCGCCAGGTCATCTGCGTAACCTTGAGCGTTAAAGCCTGCTTCTTTTAGCTTTTTTAGAATGTCGTCTACAACCAGAGACCACAGCAGAGGCGATATTACTCCTCCTTGCGGGCATCCCCTTGTGGCTCTGGCCGTTGTACGTACACTTCCTTGGCTGACGGTGATCTTCCTGCTGCTTAGCATAACTTTGATCCAGGCCACTGTGGAGGGTTCAAGCCCTTTCAAAGTTGCCGCGTTCTCTATGGATTCAAATGAGGTGTTGTCAAAAGCTCCCTCTATGTCTAGGAATGCACAAGCTGCTATCTCTTTTGATTCTAATGCTTCCTCTATGTCATGCGTAAGGCTATTTAAGGCAGTGATAGTAGATTTGCCAGCCTGATACGCATGCTGAGTTGCCTGAAGTGGTGACTTGGGTAAGTGTTCACTTCTGATGTAAATGTCGATTAATTTTTCCATCGTTTTTAGCAGGAAAGAGGTTAGGCTAATGGGACGATATGATTTGGGCTGATATTCTGGCCTATTTCCGGCCTTTGGTATAAATACTACCTTCACCTCCCTCCATGCTATAGGGATATACATAAAAAGATATCCCGCCCTGAAGATATTTATTAGGTACGGTAAGAGCACATCAATACCCTCCTTGATTAGTGCAGGGAATATTCCATCCCCTCCTGGAGATTTGTAATGTTTGAATGTGCTTACCGCCCATTTGACTTTGCTTTTGGCGAAGATTTTATTTGCGAGTCCTTTAGTCCGATAATGAGGCCATAGTGTTCCTCTATTTGTATCGGTTAGGTCCTCTGAATCTTCTTGGAATTGACAGTCCGGGAAATGAGTCTGCATAAGTAACTTTACAGTTTCCTCTCGACTTTCTGTATAGGTTCCATCTTCTTTTTGAAGAGTCCCTATTCCATTTGTGTGGTCTTTAGCAAGGATCTTTTGTAGGCGTGCTGCTGTAGGCAGTTCATTTATGCCTTCGCAGAAGCTTTGCCATGTCCTCCTTTTGGATGCTCTTATTGCCTTGTTGTAGTCGGTCAGGGCTATTTTGTATTCTTCCCATTTACCGTTTTTCTTGGCTTTGTTCGTCTGGCTCTTTTCCTTTGCTTCTCTAGGTCGTTGTTCCACCAAGGCACTTCCCTTCTGGATTTCCTTTGTTTTGGTGGGCAACTCGCTTCATATGCGTTGTGTATTGCGTGGTTCACTCGATTTGTCAGAACATTGAGGTCATCTGTTGACTCTATCCTGTTCTCTATATCGATAAGCTCATAAGCAAGTTCTTCTCTATATTTGGCCCAGTTAGTGAGCTTCGGGATTCTAATTTCCCGTTCTTGCATGCTTTCTGCTTTTAAGCAAAACAGAATCTGACGATGGTCAGAGTGTGAAGCTTCTGGTGAGACATGCCAGTTTTTAATTTTGGTGTTTATAAATGTACTACATAAGGTTAGATCTAGAACCTCTTGTCGTATTACATTCACAAACGTGGGTTCGTTACCTTTATTAGATACCTCCACCTCATTAGCTGTTAAGTAATCAAAAAGTAACTCACCCCTTTTATTGATATCACTACTGCCCCACACAGTGTGGTGGGCATTAGCATCGCATCCGATGATGTAGTGCAGATTTCTGCGCTTGCAGTAGCCTATGAGGCTTTCTACTTCTGCAGGAGGTGCTGTGTTGGTGTCCCCTGGGAAATAAGCCGAGGCACATATCACCTCTTGCTTACCCTGGGTAGTCGACACCTCCACTTCCACTGCAACCAGGTCCCGTGTTATGAACTCTGTAATTGGAAAGTGTTTTATAGTTTTGTTGATGAGCATCGCTGCTCTTGGACATTCATGTGAATTTGAAGAAATTAACTTACATGTTTGCGTCACTAGTCCTGAGATACGTCCTCTGTAGATCCAGGGTTCCTGGATCAGGGCTATATCCAGCCCCTCTGAGGTGAATCTTCTGCTAAGCACGCTACTAGCAGCTTTTGCGTGATGAAGATTCACCTGTATGAACCTCATTTCTTTGGCCCTGTCCTGGGGCCTCTGTGTGTGCCCCTTTTTGACAGGTTAGGCCTGAAGCTCCGACTTGAGCCCGCTCTATCCTTCGAAGGCCGTGTTGACTCCACCTTCCGAAGTAGGCTACTGCTCCCTTGGGTAGAGGAGGAAGGTTTTCGCTCTGCTCGTACCGGGGATTTTGCAGCTTTTTCTTCCGGAGGAATCTTTGGTCCTTTGTCCTGGGATTGGCTGCTGGTATCGCTCTGTTTTATTACGGGGTTTGCTTCCGTGGACTGTGGCGTGTCCCTGGTGCTGCTAGAGCTCCCTGAGGGTATCGTCACAGTTGTGGTAGCGGAAGTCTCTCCCTTTTTCTCCTCACCCTTCTTTTCCTCCGGCCTTCGTGAAGACTTTAGTCGAAAGCGAACCAGGCCAAATTTATAATTTAGCCTGGACTCCCTCTCTTCCAGTCTTCTGACCGAGACATCGTCGATAGAGATGGTGAGTGCTGTGGCCAGTCTTTCCTCTTCTCGTCCAATGACCTTCCACTCGGACACGTTGAGTCCTTCATTCTGGGCATCCAGATAGCTCAGTATGGTTTGATTGGAGTCATCTGAGCTATTCGGGAAGTAAGCAACCATGATTTTGGTGCTCGGAATCTCTGACTCCTCCACCGCTCTCAAAGATGCTCCCTCCCAGGGTTTCAGTTTCTCAACGACCCCTTTCAGCCAATCGGCTGTTCTCCGGTTTTCGCAAACCATCAGTAGCCAGCCTGGTTTGTGTGTGGCTGCGAGGAACTTGGGTTTGATTTCCCTTGCCTTATCCTCTAGTATACTGGATAGTAAGGCTTTTTGTACGGCACTTAATTGTTCCGTTCCAAGAAGACCTTCCGGGTAATTGGTCAAGAGTATTCCTACTCTGACCGCCTCCAGTGTTTGTCTGTAGGTGGACGACTGGGCTGATGTGGTACCCTTGTTGACGTCACAGGAAGTTCTGGGCCTCTTTGTTTCTGGCGCCTTTGAACTGCCCGGAGTCAAGTCTTCTGACCTAGGACGCTTAGCCCTTTCGTCTCTCGACCTTTTCACCCTTTCTGGCACCTTTTCCTGGCACTGTTTGAGGGCCTCTTCCTTCGTCACGCCGTTCCTCAAAAGCCATCTCAGCCTTTTCCTGGCGGCTCCACTCATTTTCATGAAAGGCTCCCTTACCTTTAACCGCTCCAGGTTTCTGGTGAGCCCGTCGTCTTCTGTGCCGTCGGTCGCTCGTCCTTCATCCGACAGTGGAGAGACTGCACGGGACGGAGATGCAGGAATAGATTCCTGTTCCATCTCACTGTCTGTCTCTTTTTGGGTGAGTTCACCCACAGGATCTTCCTGTTTAGAAGGCACTGTAGCCTCTAGTGTTGGTTTTTGTTTTTGTTTTTTATTTACGGTATTCATTGTTCCCACGAGTAGCTAGGGAAATGATGGTCACCCGTGGCAGTGCCCTGCTTTACCACGGGAAGGCTAAATTAAACTGGAGGTCGCCTGGTGTCCAGAGTTCGCATATTCGCGACTAGATTACCCACTAGCCATTCATCCCTCGGCATATGCTGTTCCACCTTGGATTGGGGTTTTTTTGTCAAGGTTTGCTCCTTTAGCGTCGCGTTTTCGTCTAGGAACCTAGTTACCAGTGATCGCCACGAGGAGGCAACGCGTACACTTGCGAATCATAGCAGAGTTGCGCTCTACTATGACCACCGACCCCATCGCACCTGCCCGAAACATGACCGGCCCAGATGCGGTGGTTCCGATGCTGTTATGGGTTACGGGGCCGGCAGTATCCTGCGATACTGTCGACCTTTTCCCCCCCATAACAGACGCCTGATCACCAAAATGGCGGGGGGCGGGGATACTTTATTCGCCTTCTCCTTGGCGTCGACCTGATCCTCCCGGCGAACATCCAAAACGGCTAGCTTGGCGGCTGGTCGATGGTATTCTCCATGCAAAGTTCGCACGACTGCTCTCCTCACCTGTCCGTCTTTGGCCGAAATGACTCTTGTGATGACACCCTTAGGCCAGGAATGCCGCGGCAGGTTAGGATCGACTACTATTACCACATCTCCCTGCTCGAGGGGTTTAACCTTTCCAAACCATGCGGTTCGGCGGGTTAACGTCGGAAGGACCTCCGCCACCCATCGCTTCCGGTTCGCTAGCCGGAAAGCGATGGGTGGCGGAGGTCCTTCCGACGTTAACCGGTCCGCTAGTAGCTGGGAACGACGCCATGATGCTCTCACGTACTGGTCTCTGTCATCAAACTGGCCTGGTGGTTTGTTTCCAGATGATGATCCCAAAAGAAAGTGGTTTGGCGTCAAAGCTTCTTGATCCGCCGGGTCCAATGATAAATACGTGAGCGGTCGACTGTTCACAATGCTTTCGACTTCCAATAACAGGTTGTTCAGTGTCTCATGATTCAGCCCAACATCCGGCGACACTATTTGATATAATACGGTCTTTACCGATCGCACCATTCGCTCCCACGCCCCCCCCCCCATGTGAGGGCTGGCTGGCGGAATAAAGGACCACTTGACGTTTCGGCTGGCAAATTCCGACTCCAAATCCTTGAATGGAATCCTCGCATAGGCCTCGCGCGGTTCTCTTTCAGCAGCTCGCAAATTTGTCCCATTATCGCTGAAGAACTCAATGGGAACTCCTCGTCTAGCAATAAAGTTTCGGATCACAATTACGCAGGAACTCATGGAGAGACTGTAAGCCAGTTCAAGATGCACGGCCCGATACGTGAGACATGTGAAAACCACTCCATATCGTTTTTCAGATCGCCTTCCAATGGTTACCAAGAATGGGCCGAAGAAGTCCACCCCCACATAAGAGAAAGGTCTAGTGTAGGCGGAAATACGGGCCTCTGGCAACGGCGCCATTTCCGGTGGCTCCGGTCTCGCTCTTCGTAGGAGTGTTCGCAATCCCGCGATATGATATTTTTGGAAAATCTCGTTTATCACCGTCTCATGATTTGCGTGCTTATATTTACGGTGGTACCACTCAACCAAGAGGCGTGTTATTCGATGGCATCTCGGCAGTATAATAGGATATTTTGTCGCGTCCTCAATAACGGCGCATCTCTCCAACCGACTTCTCATTCTCAGGAGCCTGCCACCATCAATGAACGGGGAAAGGTTCTTTAACGTACTATTCTTGGGCAGTTCCGCAGATGGACTCCGTTGCAAAGTGCTAATCTCCTGCTTGAAGATCTCTGCCTGGGCCATGCGACACAAGAACCTTTCGCTCCAATCCAGTTCCCCCGTCGTAAGAATGGCAGGGTCACCTCCATCTCCCTGTGGATCAACCGTCGTGTTTGGGTTTTTTGTCTTTAAGTTGACACAGAACTTTCTCACATATGCCATACATCGGAGCATACGTTCCCATTTCGAAAATCTGTTATAATCCACAACCGTAAACTCTCGGAAGTGAGCAGAGACGGCCGTAGAATTCTCCTTTTTCCTTAGTTCCACCTCAGACTCTCTGGTCGACTTAACTTGGCTTTTTGGCCACTCTTCCGGTGGAAGGCGCAACAATTCCGGTCCGGCAAACCATGGTCTCGTTGGACTGATTTCCTGCTCATTTTTTTATACCCGTATGGTGAAACCAAAGGGTATATTAACTTTGGCTTACCGTTTGTAACGCCAAGATCCCGTCATCACACACAAAAATGAATTACACCAGTGTGTTTAGAATGATAAAAATAATTAATTTCTGCATGTCCGTCCGTCTGTCCGTCTGTCTGTCCGTCTGTCTGTCCGTCTGTCTGTGGCGCGGATTGCGGGCGCACGGATTGAGCTAGAGACTTGAAATTTTGCACAGATCCGTTTTTCGTAAAATGTGAGGCTAAGTTCGTTAATGGGCAAAAATGGACCATTAGGGGGGGTACCCCGCATACTAACGAAAAGGTTTTTTACGAATATCTCAAAAACGGTGCATC
Organism: Chrysopilus asiliformis; assembly: GCA_964034945.1. NCBI lineage: Eukaryota > Metazoa > Arthropoda > Insecta > Diptera > Rhagionidae > Chrysopilus > Chrysopilus asiliformis. Next base: position 52,364,198 of record OZ035962.1, on the reverse strand, counting down.
TCATCAAAAAAGTGAAAGAACAAAAGTTATTTAGGATATGATTCTACATAAAACTCCCATACATCAAAATCCGATTGGAATAAATTTTAAAAAATCTTATTGGAAAGTTTGATTTCAAAGTGGAATTTTGGTACAACTGTTCGAATTTTGATACGAACATCACCATACGGGTTTTCAATAATTGCCAGATTGGCAATTATAGCTTTTGTTATGTTTTAATTTTGTAGCCATATCGGCCACGTTCTGCTTGCTTGGAACATAGCACCACTCCTCAACGCTGGTTACCTCCTTAATCTCGCCAATTCGGAACATGACAAAGTGCTTGTAGTTCCTTGGGTTCGAATGTATCCACAACAACACCGTTCTCGAATCAGTCCAGTAGTACGTCTTCTCAATGTTTAAGTCATGTCCCTTTATGATCACCTCTCCCAATCGCGCCCCCATGACTGCGGCGAGCAACTCCATGCGTGGAATTAACACGGGGCGCAAGGGTGCAACCCGTGTCTTGGCGCATATTAGAGCGATGTCCGTGGGGAATGGACTCGTGATCCGGAAATACGCAACCGCAGCATAAGCGCTCTCACTCGCATCGACAAATATGTGTAGCTCAATTTTGCGGTCAGATCTGCTGGTGGAGCTAAAGTAAGATCTTGGCAGTCGTACACTCGTCACCGTTTCAAGAGCCGTCAACCAATTTCTCCAAATATGCGCGAATTCCTCGGGAATAGTTTCGTCCCAGCCCACTCCTCTGCGCCAGACTTCTTGAAGAAGTATCTTTACGTGTATGGTAAACTGAGCCAGCAATCCCAACGGGTCGAAGATTGACATTAACAGTCTCAGGACCTCTCTCTTAGTCGGCAGTCTCATACCGTGTAGAATTTCCCCACTTGCCTTTGTGGACTTTAGGCCGTATGTAAAGGCGTCATCCTCAATCCGCCACCATATTCCAAGAACTTTTTCCGGTTCCACTATCTGTTCTACCATTTTACCGGATCGACAGAACTCCAAGTCAGAGGGTCCCTCACCCATTGCGGTCATTACCTCCGGTGCGTTGGACAGCCAATTTCTCATGTGGAAATTCCCGCGTCAATGTATTTCTCTGACCTCCCTGGCGAGCTGAACTGCCTCTTCAATTGTGTCGACACTGTCCAGCATCTCATCCACATAATGTCTGGTTAATACAGACTTCGTAGCTCTCGGAAACTCACGTTCATGTTGTTTGGCATTCATGTTCTTTACATGTTGAGCGAGTGACGGTGAGCAGCTGGCACCAAAACTCATTACTTGGAGAACATAAATATCAGGTGGTCGATTCGACTCTCCGTTTCGCCATAAGAATCGCTGCGACTGAACATCCTTCTTGTCCACCGCGACTCTATGGAACATCTCAGTAATGTTCCCTGTGACACCAATTTTGCCTATTCTGAAGTTGAACAAAACATTAATCAGGGAGGGCATTAAATCTGGTCCCTTCTCCAGTTGTCCATTAAGTGAGACACCCTGGTATTCGGCAGCCGCGTCCCATACCAATCGTATCTTGTCTGGTTTATTCGCATTTTTTACTGCAAACACCGGCAGGTACCACTTCCGCTGATGGTCTACGGTGCTTTCAGAATCACTCAACTTACGCACGTAGCCCTTAGCCTCCATATTTTGGATGTGATCATTTATCCACGCTTTCAAGCTCGGGTCCTTATTCAATTTTCTCTCGAAACAGTTAAGTCTGCTCATGGCCATATCAAAGTTATCTGGTAGAGTGATGTCTTCCGTTTTCCATAAGAGTTGCACAAAGAATTGCTCACCCTCTCTTCTAATGTATTTTTCGAGTTTGGAAGTCTCAGTCACATTCAGCCTTCTTTGATATGACGGGTCAAGTCCATCTTCGATTTTCATATTTTCAGTCATCAGCTTTTGCAATGCAATGTTATCGTCACACTGGCATACGTGTAGCTGCGTATGAACTTGACTTGTCTCGACGTTTTCATGATTGGATTCCAGGACGCCATACACGTTCCACCCCAAGCGAGTCTTGGTGGCCGCCGGTTCGACAGCTTTCCCTTCTCTAAACTTGAGTGGCATGGTCAGGGCCTTATTATTCACTCCAATTATTAACCTAGGCGTGACATTTTGGTAGGGCTTTATGGGAAGTCCCCGTAAATGCTTGTATTTATCCGCTAATTCCTTGATTATTAGCGTTTGAGATGGTAGCTCCAGTTTACTTACTGACCGTACGTCCTTGAGAGTGAATAGCTTTTCGGATTTGCCTGGTGATGACACTCGCAAATCAAGATGTTCGGAGTCCGCTTCTGTGTGCATGGTGCCATCCGTCCACTGTAAACACAAATCCGATTTCGCTCCTTGCAGCTTTAACTGTTGTAAAACACTCTTTTCAATGAGTGTCGGTCCAGAGCCATCATCCAGGAAGACGTAAATGTCCATCGAAGAACCATTCCCATAAATGGTAACCGGTAACACCCTATACAAGACCCTTGAACTTTTCCGATGCTGTAAAGCCACTACATTTGACTCATTGCTTGGGTTGTTACTAGCCTCCGGCTTATGAAGCATTGGATGATGTTTAGCGGTACATCCCTTGACGCCGCACTCTTGGCGGTCCTTGCAAAACTTCAGGTCGTGAATGGTTAAACATGATCGACATAATTTCTTTTCATGTACGACATTCCACCTTTCATCATAGGTCAGTTTTTTAAAACTGTCACAATTTCGTACGACGTGTGTCCCTTTACAGACCACACATCCTTGGTCTCTTGGGCTATTTTTAAAAGCTTTTATTTAGCTCGCTATCTTGTCTGTTTGTCTGTTTGTCTGATTGTTTGTTTGTTTGTCGGGGTCAAATCTTGCAATCAAATTTTGACCCACTTCCACTTGTCCGATTGACTTGAAATTTTGCACACTTATATAAGTCCGATGACAATACAATGTTTTCACTACTTCGTCCTTGTAAGGATAACGGAAGGTCCTGTAAGGATAACGTGATTATCCTTTTCTCCAAATTTTCCGGAAAAAAATCTATTCTGGGGGTTTTTGGGGTCGCTGAATCCGAATCTGTTATTAAAAAGTCAGTAAGGATAACGGAAGGTCCTGTAAGGATAACGTGATTATCCTTTTCTCCAAATTTTCCGGAAAAAAATCTATTCTGGGGGTTTTTGGGGTCGCTGAATCCGAATCTGTCATTAAAAAGTCAGTAAGGATAACGGAAGGTCCTGTAAGGATAACGTGATTATCCCTTTCTCCAAATTTTCCGGAAAAAAATCTATTCTGGGGGTTTTTGGGGTCGCTGAATACGATTCTCAAGTTAAAAAGTCAGTAAGGATAACGTAAGGTCCTGTAAGGATAACGTGATTATCCTTTTCTCCAAATTTTCCGGAAAAAAATCTATTCTGGGGGTTTTTGGGGTCGCTGAATCCGAATCTGTCATTAAAAAGTCAGTAAGGATAACGGAAGGTCCTGTAAGGATAACGTGATTATCCCTTTCTCCAAATTTTCCGGAAAAAAATCTATTCTGGGGGTTTTTGGGGTCGCTGAATACGATTCTCAAGTTAAAAAGCCTGTAAGGACATCTCAAATGTAAGGATATATATTCGAAGACTAAAAAGAACAAAATAAAAAAAAATAAAAAAAAATTTTTTAAAAAAAGCTTTTATTAAAAAAGAATGCACTAAAAAGAAAAAAATAATTTTCTGGACGCTGTGTATCACAAATATAAAAGCTTTTAAAAAGCGAGATAAAGCATAAAACAATAAAATAAAAATTTATCTCGCTTTTTAAAAGCTTTTATATTTGTGATACACAGCGTCCAGAAAATTATTTTTTTCTTTTTAGTGCATTCTTTTTTAATAAAAGCTTTTTTTAAAAAATTTTTTTTTATTTTTTTTTTGTTTAGCCTTCTTATTTTCTTCCCCATGGTAGCCCACACGTTGCTTGTGCTTGTCTGTCATTGTGTGTGTGGGGTTCTGATTGGGAAACGTGACAACACCGCTAGCAGCCTCCGCCAAGTCGAACAACCAATTACCAAATATAGTCAAGTCTGCCCCTGGATGTGCCCACGCAAACGTGGCCCAATTTAGCTTTAAATGTGCTGGCAATTTCTCAACCAGCTTGTGGTGACGCGGAAATCGGCTAGGGCTAATATCGTCAAAGGTTATTGACTTTGTCTATATTAGCAAAAATCAAATTAAATAAAAGTTCATGCCGCAATGATATATTTGTAATTGTGCAAATGTTGCAATATTACCTGATTGACAAATTAATTTCTTAAGAATTAATATTGCTCAATAAGAAAATACTAGGGGCTGCGCCCCGAACCGCTTTTTCTTTGTGACCCAACGGTGTAATACAAAATCGTACTGTTTACTTACAATATATTCAATAACGGTAAAAGGTGGTTATCCACGCGGGGAAAGACAATATTGTGGGAAATGTTATTCTTTTTAATTCATGTCATATATTGAAGCACCAAATCCCTTTAGAATTGCAGAAGATAGCAGGTGAGGGCTATACATAACGATGGTATCTATACTGTTTTTCGCAGTATTATATTGTTTTTCAGACTCCAATACTGCATAATTGCTTTTTTCCCCAAAATACTGTATTTAAATACTCAGAAAACTTTAATTCTTTAACGTTTCGAAATTCAAATTTATTAATAGCAATGCAAAACGTCAGTGGCAACACAAAACAGTGGCAACACATGGCAAGTGTAAATACATTCAAACGACGAACAGCGAAGTATTGAAGGCAACATGTCATATAGATTCGCTTCTTCCTTTCCCCATCGATTACTGTATTGTCATTATTCATCCTTCTTCAGAACGCGTTACTTTGATTTTGCTTTCCATTGTTAATTTAAAAGAATAAAAATGTCGAAATTAAAAGCAAAGACACAAATTTTCATTAAATAAAATTTATACTGCGAAAAATACTATTTTTTCAAATCGATTTACTGCTTTTTTAAATTTTTAGGTGAAATATACTGTTTTTTGTCCGAAAAAAGATACCATCGTTAGCTATACATAAAAAGGAGGGGTAGATATTAGTGAGCAAAAATTTTCCCTGCGGGCTGACCTCTCTCATGGAGAAAGCCGGATCCGAAACCCTTAAGCGCATAAAGAGGTTTCAAGAGAGGGAAAGGGGTTGCTATTAAACTGGATCCGAGTAAGAGATATCAGAAGAAACGGGGATTGACATCAAAAAGAATCAGATCCCTTATTCTGTCAATAACTGTCCCTGTGTGCAAAGTTTGATCAAAATCGGCCGCGCCGTTTTTGCGTGATGCCGGAACAAACATTCAGTCAAACAGACAGAAATACCGACCGGCATACAGACAGACGGACAAAAATAAATTTTAAGCATAACAAAACCTATAATTGCCAGTCTGGCAATTATTAGAAACTCGTATAGTGATATTCCTATCAAAATTGGAACAGTTGTATCAAAATTCCAGTTTGAAGTCAAACTTTCCAATAAGATTTTTTAAAATTTGTTCCAATTGGATTTTCATGTATGGGAGTTTTATTTAGAATCATATCCTAAATAACTTTTGTTCTTGCACTTATTTGATAATATGAGCAGTTTTTGAGATATTCGCAAAAAACGTTTTTGTTCGTATGGGGGGATACCCCCTAATTGTCCATTTTTGTCCATTAACGAACTTAGCCTCGCATTTTGCGAAAAACGGATCTGCACAACATTTCAAGTCTCTAGCTCAATCCGTGCGCCCGCAATCCGCGCCACAGACGGACATGCAAAAATCAATTTTGTTTATCATTCTAAACACACTGGTGTAATTCATTTTTGTGTGCGATGACGGGATTTTGGCGTTACAAACGGTAAGGCAAAGTTGTTAGGATTCTAATGACCATTCATAATGGTCATTGATAAAAACAATTAAGCTTCATTTCTTAGATATAATTTAGTCAACTATTTGAAAACAGATGTAATTGGATTTCCTAATTTGATTATGAGCTATTTAAGAAATCGGTCAAATGTCCAAACACGGAACGACAGATGTTTAAACACAAGAACTGAAATATGATAACATAAACAATTGTTGTATCATTATCACAATTAAGTCATTCATGCAATTCAGTGAGGCAATCCAATGCACCTAAGTTTTGTTGACTCAGCAGAAGGTAGAATTCACGGGCATGAAATGAAATGAAGTGCTGATCGGAAATAAAACCATTAGGCTAGGAAAGACCTTGAAATGTTTTCATAATAAATGAATATGTTTTTAAGAATATCGTAACATTTATGTAAGCGGAAGAATTCAACTTCCGCCTAGAATAGTTATAAAAAGTAAGTAATGGTAAACTTAAAGGAGTCGAGTAATGTCAGTCGAGTAAGATAAGTCAAGTAATAATCAAACAGTCTGAATCGAGAAAGTCTAGAGTTAAGTTTTGGCAGAGCTAGTTTAAGAAGTAAAGTTTTTCAAAGTAAAGTTTTTAAAGTCTAGTTTAAAAAGTAGAGTTATAAAAGAAGATTAAAAGAAGTCAAGTGTTAAAATAAAGATATAAAAAAGAAGGATTGAAGTGTTTCGTTTGTGTTCCCCATTACCTCCACCAACTACACACCACATAATTGGCGCAGCCGGACAGCGATTTGTCAAATTTTTTTTTTTTGACATTTTAAAACCGAACCTTAAACTTCTTTAAAGTGGTGTAAAAGAGTAGTGGCAGAACATTAAACGAGAAAATGGTGTAGTGAAATAACGAAGCAGATGAATTAAAACAACAAAGATAAATAGACAACGAGAAACAGAAGGGTCATCAAATAAAGAAGCAGAATAAAAATTCCTGTAAAATCTACTTGCAAGAGGCGAAATAAAAACAAAGGAGTATCATCACCAATTCAACTGTTAAGAGGCGTAAAAAAAATCAACTTTAAATCGGCAGAATACTGTGAAATATCACTAGAACGATTCTCACCAAATCCGTCATCTCTAGATCTACTTTCAAGAGGCGAAAAAAAAAATCAACGAAGGATCATCTTAAATCAGCTATTTGAAAAGGCGCAGTAGAATCAGCTTTAAATCATCTTTCAGGAGGCAATAAGACCAGCAGACAGTGGAACCGTAAGATTGGAGCAGATAATCACAAATCAACAGAGGAGATCACCTAGCAGCAGACAGTTAAAAATTCAGGAGCCGACAACAATCAACAATGGAGATTTTGATTATTGGTATGTAAGAAAGTTATGTAAAACTATCCATTAGTATAAATTATCCATAAGTAGAAAGAATTAAGTCGTATTTTGTTTTGAAAGTTGATTAAGCCACGCGGTTGTTCGGAAGTTTATAAAAAAGCGGGATTAGAGTAAAAATCGAGTTTTAGTGTATAGTAAATGCCGGGAAGACGTAGAGAAAACATATTTACAAAAGAAGAAGTTGAAGAAATTAAAAAACTGCAAATAGATATTGAAGTGTTCAGAGAAAGGCAAGAATTTTACAAGAACGAGGCTAAGAAAATTACGGAAGAATTAGGGTATTTTCAAGAACTATTACTGTCAGAACTTCAGTCAAAAGTTACATCTCAAGAGTACGATGAATTGAAAAAACAAATTACAGAAAATCCACACGAAGTATCAGTAGGTAGGTTAACTGAAAGTCTTTTTGATGTGTACATCGATTCAATAAATAAAACACAAGTACTGTTACATGCAGAAATAAATAATTTAAAGGAAAATAACGGGTTTTTGAATAGGGAATTGAAAAATAGCAAGGGCCTAATAGAAGAGGCAGAAGAAATAAATTCAAAATTGAATTCTCAAATTATAGAAGTGGGTTTAGAATTGAGGCTTTTAAAATCAAAGTTGCCACCAAATTCACATCTGGAACACATAGAAAGTATATTAGAACAAGAAATTATAAAATTAAATTCGCTAAACGAACTTTTAAAAGTTGAACTTCAGCAAGTTAGGACAAGTAAAAGTCTGATCATGACTGGAAAAAGCGATGAAACAATTCAAAATTATGAAGCGGATACCGCTCAAAAAATTGCGGAATTTATTGCGAGAAGTCTGCCGAAATTTTCGGGCGAATATGCACAGAACCGAGATTCTGTTTTACATCATTACTTGACGACAACAAAGGCATATCACAATACTTTAGAAGCTGAAAAACGAATTATTTTCGTAAAGCTTCTACCCAGTTTTAGCCTGTCAGGTGAAGCACTTCAATTGGCAATCAATAATAAAATTGAACGTTTCGAGGATTTGGAAGAAATACTTTCCAAACAATATTTCCCAAAAAAATCCCTGGTAGAACTTTGTGATGAACTGCGTAATTGTAAACAAAAGTATAATGAAAGTGTGTTCGACTTCGGACACAGAGTAATGAAGCAACTTAGTTTATGTAAGGAGGTCATCAGTCAATTATACCCCGGTGCACGGAAAGAGTTTGACCAGGAATACGACAAGATAGCGTTAAACACGTTCAAGCATGACTTGCTTAATTCAGCATTAAGGCATTATGCTCATACGCAGGAAGGAAATATTGTCGAACTAACAGCAAAAGTAAGTTCAATAGAAAAATTCGAAAACCAACACGTAATACCTAGCAATAATCAACTAAATTCAAACATGAATCAATACGTTAACAATGGTTTAAATTCTAACACAGGATATTTTAGTAGGCAACAGTTTAATAGAGACCCGAGTAATTTAAACAGAAATTATAACAGTAATAATCAACGCAGTTTTAATAGCCAAAACGTAAATTATAACAATAATCAGCGCAATTTTAACAGGAATTATAATAATCAAAATAGAAATTTTAACAGTAATAGTCAACGTAATTTTAATAGGGAACCAAATGGCCTGAATAGAAGTAACCAAGTTAGGAATTTTAATCAGAATCCACTAATTTGTTACAAATGCGGGGGAACAAACCACACGCAACGTGAATGTAGGTCAAGGGAACCACCACCCCAAGTTAGATGTAACTATTGCCAAAGAATTGGTCATTTAGAATCAGATTGTAGACAAAAAATGAGAAATTCAAATGTGGGATTAACTAGATCAAATGCATGTAATTTTTGTTTGAGTCCACATCATGTTACAAATGAATGTAGATTAAAGGAACGTTGGGAAAATCTAAATGTTTCGGGAAACGGACAACGGCCGGCTGCAAGCACCCCAGTCAGGCAATAAAATTAAGCGAGAAAATTTTAGGGTGTAATCAGCCCCAACCCCATTTGGAATTTAAAGAATCAGAGCAAAATTGTAATCAAAGTCGAAATCAGAGCAGTATTGTAGAAGCCATTAGAACACCAATGGTCCAATTTCCTTTAGATATAGTACGAAATAATAAGGCAAGTTTATTAATAGATACGGGGGCTGATGTAAGTTTAATAAAAAAATCAAGTTTAAAAAACACGGTTCAGATAGACGAAAATACGAAATTGGAAATTAGAGGAGTATGTGGAAAAACTTATACATTAGGTGCCTGTCATGGGGAAATATTATTGGGAAACGGAATAAGTTGCGATTTTCAAGTAATAGAAGAAGATGTACATTTGCCAGGGGATGGTTTAATAGGAAGCGATATTTTAACGAAGCATCCTAATAAACAGATCGTTTTTCCACGGGAAGGGATAAAATTATCAATGTATCCAGGAAAATATGCGACAGAATCAACAGAAAAGTGTCAATGTCAGATTGAAGAAGATGAAGTATTTGACAATTGCGTGGGGGACAGCGACCAGTCACAAGTTTGCCCTGAGGGGACAATTAGCTTTACAGGAGGTACTAATGACTCTGAGGAGACTAGCCCATCCTGTTTGGAGCACTTGTGCAAACCGGAGTCCTATCCCCCTGAGGGGATCGATTCCACGGGTAGAAATTGTGTTGAATATGGAGAATTGCACTCACAAGAAATTAATACTTGTGTTCATGGTGACAATTCACATTCACAATTGGCCAAAAAATCAAATACTAAACCATCTAACTATCTGAATAAGTCTTTTAAGGATATTAATGAGACTCCGAGAGAAGTTAATATCTGGGGTAAAACCGATGATTTTTATTTGGAATCTTTTTTCGGTGAATCTAACCCTGAAGACGTTTCGATAAGTAAGTCAGACACACTTTCTGTGCCAAAAGAAAGAAATATTCTAGAGACTCAGAGAGAAAAGAATACCGATTTCAGAAGCAAATCGCTATTTTCCAACGAGTTAAATTTTAAAACTATAATTCCCGCTCGAAGCGAAAAGATTGTATTAGTTAAAGTAAACGATGATCAAGAGAAAATTTGTTATGCAGAACAAATAAAACCAGGGGTCTATATGGGAAACTGTTTGATTAAGGGAAAAAATAAAGTAGCTAATGTAAGTGTTTTAAATATGAATAATGAAGATATTATATTGGAAGATTATAGGCCGAACATGGAGCCAGCCTCAGAGTTTTTTATTTGCGAATTAAATGAAGATACATGTGAAGATTTTGAAAAAGAAAATAGTAAGGATATTTTTACGAGATTACAGAAACATAGTGAAATAAATGGCGTTAGGGAAAAACTAAATGGAAATAAGATTAACGATGAAATACAGGTGAATAATAATGGTCGTATTATGAGAAAAGAAATAGTAAAAAATGATAAAGATACATATAATGATGTAACGCGTAAAAAGGAAGAAAATATAAGAATATTGAATAATTATGGGACAAAAAGAAATATATTTTTTAGAAAAGATAAGGAAATAGACAAAGAAATAAAGAACGAGACTAAAGAGAAAATAAATACAAGAGGAAATATAGATGAAAACTTTTTATTATAAAACTAAATCTACAGGATATACGAAAGAAACTTGGAGAATTGCGGAAATTATAAAAGGTTTAAATTTAAACGAAGAGTATAACGAGGATGTCGTGTTGTGTTTTTTCTAAACACGCCGAGTGGACATATACACTTTGTACAAAATGAAACACTGTATAAATTTTACTTTTAATTTATTTAAGAAACACTCTTTTAATATGAATTACAACTTTCGATTAATAATATGAATTATTAAAACTGCACGTCCGACTACGTCCGTGATCAAATCAGAACTCTCTTGTTAATTGACTGGATCGATCACCGATCGATTACCTTTACAAAGTCCAATGTACTCGTTTGACATTAAATCTTTTAGCTCTTTTGAAATAACAATTATTTGGTGACCAAGCTATATCAGCTTAAGATTTGGGTCACTACTTTATAATTGCTTAACTTACATTAATTACAATTATTATTAATTTATTGGACTTTGAAGCCATACGGAAGTTAGCATATTCATGTTTTCCATTATTCGTACGATGAACCCAAGTTAACCGAGGGTGCAAAGTACATAATTCTTATTTAAACATGAAAATACCTACTCACCACATTCCTCCCCCTTTTAAAAAAAGAAAAATTCATTTTTCTACAAATCATCTTCCTCGGTTAATTGTATGTTGTATTTATTCTTATGTACTATTGTAACAGAATTACTTTTAAAAAGGTATGTATTTTCAAATCCTAATATGTTTATATAACAAAATCGCTTACAACATTAGTTTACTTTTATAAAATTAAGAATACATTTTTTTTTTTTTTTTTTTTTTTTTAATTAAAATTGTTGCTTATAATTTTATTTTACTAAAAAGCGTTACAATAATTCTATTTTCATGACCTATATGGTTACTTATATATATATATATATTTTTTTTTTGTTTTTACTTGAGTGAACATTCTCAAAAACCAAAACTCTTGGGAACCTATTCTTCAAAATAGGAGACTACCTTGGGGAAATCTTTATTTTGTCTAGTACCTGATTTTATAAATCCCTTTCCTGAACTGATTTTCCTGGGTCTTTCTATCTCTACGCCTAATTCGATTTCTTGCTGGTTACTTCTTTTCGTATATTCCTTGGCTTCCACGGCCAAAGTTCTTTTTTTTCTACACACGCATTTAAACTTTAAACTTACTTTTGCCACTATGATTAAGAGTGTGATAACTATAAATAGTTCGATAGCGTATACCTGCCAAGTTATTATATTGATTTGTTCTAACTTTTCCCTCTCTTTTAGACCCAGTCTGTCGTTTTGGACCTGATCCACTATCTTGGGCAAATGAAATAGTATACTTTCTTTTTCCGGTTTGTTGATCTCTGACTCTAAAATTCCTAATTTCTTTGACGACAGTAATGCCTTAACCTTATCATGGAATCTTGTCGAGGAACCGAAGAAACTGAGTTGGTTTTGGAAAAAAAATTGTGCCACGACTGGAAGTTCCAAATTGTCAATCTTTACCCTACAGCGCTGCAGAATTTGAAATACCCCTTGCCCTTCGATTTGTTCTTCTATGGTTTGGTTCTTATTTGAAACCTGCAATAGGTGTGGAGTGTTGAACGAGAATAGCCAAGAGTTATCCGTATCCAAACGGGTCAGGAGCCGGTGTGAGTCCATACTTTCCACAATGGAACACGCGTCTATTGAATTCAGATTTTCTCGAATGGTTTCAATGCAAGTTTTCTTCCGAAAATCTGTTGTCAAGGGCAGAACTTGTCTGCATACGAACCTCTTAGGATGTCTTGTATAACCAATCTTTGTGCATTGTGTTCGGAAGTCCTCAAAACTCATTTCAATTACCTGGTTTTTAGATTCCGCAAACAAAATAACTTCGGAAGTTAGATTGAGTACAAAAAGTTTATCGTTTATTGGGGAGAAGGGAATAGGGTAAATTTTGCTCAATTCGAAGGAAGTATCGTCTAGGACCGGAATTTCAATTTTTAAATGGCATCGGTTTTCTCCGAAGACTGCTTCGACATGAATGATCTGATATAACTCGTTCGGCTCACTTACAGGCGGAAAACTGCCAAATTTCTTATGAATGTTTTTCAAAATTTCTAGTAATTGCGTGGGTCGTAGTACGGAGGAGTGTAATTTCTGTTCCCTCACCTTGTTTGCTATTTCCAACAGCTCAATTTGTCTGTCTCTAACCGAATTTAGCCGTACGAGCACACGGGTTAAAACTTCGTTTATTTTCCCTGTGCGCTCGAGTTCGCTTCTCATTTGACCCTCCTTCAGTACTAACTTTTGTTTGTAGTTCACTATTTGTGATACTCGTAGGAGTTCTTCCGCATTGGAACTCATCAATTCGTTTTCATTGATTAGATCTGTAGCAGATTTTCTATGTTGATCAAATTCTGATTCCCTAAATTCTGTCCATTCTCCCAATCTACCATCTTTTATAACCTCTTTATCCTTCATCCCCTTTTGAAAAATTAAATCTAACTCCTTTCCCTTTTCAATTATTACTTTCAACGTTGTCTGGAATTGTACATTCCAGATTTCACATCCTAACCCCGTCAATAAAAATGTTTCTGTACTACATATTTGACTAACCTTTTGTTCCAAACTTAAAATTACTTGTATTAGATCGTTCCAGTTCTCGTTTTGAATTATGGTTTCGATTGTCCAAACATCCTTGTATATGAAACCGGTTCCTAGTTCTTCAAACAGTAGTATCGAGTCCTGGGCTGGGCGAACCGAAAACAAATTTTCGGTACTTATTTTGCCTATGCAGTATACCGATGCTAGGATAATCCATCCTGCAAAATATGTTATTGAAAATTCGACATGTGACGCTACTTTTCGAAAGTTCCTATTTTTCCTAGTGTCTGATTTTATTCCTTTACCTGACTTACGCGAGTTTCATTCTTCTAAGCCTAATTCAATGATTTGTTGGTTAACTCTACTTAAATATCTTTTATTACCCAATACGAATAGACTATTTCTTTTTAATACTATTATTCTATATTTCCTTTTGATACTATTATTGTTTAATCGAAATATGGTTTTAAACGATTGTTGTGTACCCTTCTCTTCTTTTTCCTAATTGATAACACCGAATTTACATCGTTGGGAATATCTACTATTACATAAGGCCCTGTCCAAATTTGGCTTAATTTTCCTTTCCGCGCGGCATCTTTTAGCAGTACCTTATCCCCTACATGATATCTTATTTTCGGATTTGCTCTCTTATCATAATATTCCTTATTGGTGTTCTTGCTGGCAACCAAACTATCCCTAGCGATCTTATAACCCTCTTGCAGTTTTCTTCTCAAATCGAATACATAATTTTCGTAATTATAAACCGGTTCGGGTTCTCGTCTCAATTCCGTCGGAATTGCAGGAGTGAATCCAAATAAAACTTCCATTGGAGTGAACCCAGTACTACGATGCACTGTAGTGTTATGTACGAACATGGCCTGACGAAGATGCTGGTTCCATGTTCTTGGGTTCTTGTCTACAAAAGTTCTTAGATATTCCACTAAGTCTTTGTGACTCCTCTCCAAGGCTCCGTTACTTTGCGGATGATACGCCGTTGTTTGCAATTTCTTAATTTTCAGTAATTTGCAAACCTGTTTGAATATGTCACTCAAAAAATTAGAACCCTGGTCCGTTAATAACGACTTAGGAATTCCGTACCTGCTTATGATTTGATCAAAAAACACTCTGGCTACCGTGGTCGCTTCGATGTCACGCAGAGCATAACAATCCGTGAATCTCGTGAGATCGTCCTGGAATGTAAGGATATATTTATCTCCTTCTGGGGTTTCCTCTAGAGGACCTACGATATCTAGAGACACCTTTTCAAATGGAGTTAGCGATGTTGATGATATCATCAGTGGTACAACATGCGCTTTGCCCTGCTTGTTTTTCTGACAAGAGTCACATCGCTTGATGTACTCCAGAACATCGTTAAACATGCCTTTCCATTTGAATGTTCTTCTAATATTGTTAAAGGTCTTTGCTACTCCCCGATGTCCGCCTAAAGGACTGTCATGGCATGCCCTGATAACTTTTAGTATTTCCTCCCTGTCATTAAGTACTTGTACGCTTGATTTCTCTACAGTGTTATTCAGAACCGAATCTTCGGTTATAGTTTTTTCGGGCAATTTTTTATCATTCACCTCCTTTTCTTTTCGTGATTGGAGTCGTGTTGTTACAAAGCATTTCGCAAATGTTTCTGCGGAATCTTTTTTGAATTTTTCTACCAATTCCCGCGCTTGTTCAACCGTTCGGATCGAAGGGCCATCTGCGACCTTACTAGTTTTGATCGGTTGGTCTGAAACTGTCAACAATTCTTTTTCTATCTCCAAATATGGTGTTTCTTCATCGCCTTCTTGACTATCCAATTCTTTTTCCGGTATTCTGCTTAACGCGTCCGCGCAGGTATTATATTTTCCCGGTTTGTAAACAATCGAGTAATCGTACTCCGATAATTTATGCCGAAATCTCATTAACCTAGACGTAGTGTCCTTGATTTTGCATTGGCCTTTTAGTGGCTTATGATCTGTCACTACTGTGAAAGGTCGTCCATATAAGTAACATCGAAAATTTTTTGTGGCCCAAACTATGGCCAAAAGTTCCCTTTCTATAGTAGAGTACCGTCTTTCTGTGTCACTTAATGTTCGACTCGCGTAAGCAATAGGTCGATCTGATCCAATTTCACCTTGTGACAATACGGCCCCTAACGCTTCGTTACTTGCGTCTGTAGTCAAGACGAATGGCTTGGCAAAATCTGGGTAGGCGAGCAAGGGTGGGTTAATCAAAGCATTCTTTAAATTAACGAACGCCTTCTCGCAATCTTCAGTCCACTTAAACCGAGTATCTTTTCGTACTAACTTATTTAGTTGTTCAGCTATTCTTGAAAATTCCGGGATAAATTTCCGATAGTAATTGGCAAGCCCTAAAAATGATTGTACCCGCCGTACTGTGTTGGGCCGTGGAAAAGTGTGAACACATTTTACTTTCTCAGGATCGGGTTTGGCACCCTCACTGTTGCATTTGTGTCCTAAGTACACTATTTCCCTTTTCAGGAATTTACATTTTTCCAACTGTAATTTAAGGTTGTATTTGCGCAATCTATACAAGACCTCTCGTAATTTTCTGTTATGATCGTGTAAGTTTTTCCCATAGACTACTATGTCATCTAAATACACGAAACACTCTATCCCTTGTAAACCGGAAAGAGCATAATTCATTAATTGCTGGAACGTAGCAGGAGCTCCGGTTAAACCGAAAGGCATCCTTTTGAACTGATAATGTCCAAACTGCGTACTGAATGCAGTTTTGGGTCTATCGGCTTCGTTCACCAGGACTTGGTGATACCCACTGGCTAAATCGAGTGTGGTGAAATATCTAGAATGCCCTAGCTGGTCTAGAATATCTTCTATTCTAGGCAAAGGATGAGCATTCCCAACGGTGATCTCGTTTAATTTACGATAATCCACCACCACTCTCCAGCGCTTGTCGCCATTTGGACCAGCTTTCTTAGGAACCACCAAAAGCGGTGAATTCCATGGACTATTACTGGGTTCAATGATATCGTCTTCTAGCATCTTGGAGACTTGCTCTTGAATTATACCCCTTTGAGTTTCGGGCAACCGATACATTTTTTGATTAATTGGGGGGTACCCTGGTTTAGTGGTTATATAATGCGTTTGCGCATTTGAAAATGTTAATTTGTCCCCAGGCAAATGGAAAATATCATTATATTCCCTACAAATTTCCATTAATGCCTCGCGTTCTTCTCCATTGTAACCGTCGTTCAGGTTTAATTCTGTGATCAATTTATTTGTCCGGGCACTATTTTGTCCTCTTATCGTTCTAATTCTTTCAGGTTCCTGTTTAAGACTACCCTTCCTATTTCCTACATCTTCCGTATCGCTTAAAACTTCAAACTCTGATATTGGGATGGCTGATATCTCAATATTTTCGAAACATTCTTCCGTTTCCTTGACGTTTATTATTCCTACCTTCATTTTATTATTATGCACAACACTTATGCAATTTCCCAGGTACACTCCTGGTCTCAACTCTTTTTTCAAACATATTACCTCCCCACTTCCTCTGGAAGGTACTTCAACTATAATACGGCTTCGTGCCGGAATCCTTATCATATTAAATCCTGGTACTACATTTTCCATTATTTCAACTCCCTCGGTTTTTACCTCTAGCGGAGACTCTATTTCTTTTTCAATATAATTACCCTTTTCTCTATTTTCTACTAATATCCCTTTTTCTATATCTTTTATTTCTATTTCCCTAGTATCCTTACACATTTTTTCTCTCTTATTCATAAACTTTTTCGGCGAAGCATTTATATTGGTATGCTCTTGGTCACTAACGAAATCGACTTTCATGGACATGTTGAGTTGCGAATCAACAGGATAATCATGAATCACCTTGGACTCAATATCCTTGTCTCCGAAATTTTCCGATTTCTCTGAAGAAAAAACTCTGCTAGATTCCCTGCCGCCATTTTGCTGTGAAACAGCAGTATGTTCAACGACATTTACCTGAACTTTACACACATCCCCTGTGGTTGCCAGACCCTCAGAAATTGATGAGCCTTTTGTCAAATCATTTTGATGACCTGATCGACGTTGGATCTCCTCTGTGACATTATTTTCCTCAGAAAAATTCACGAGATTTGGAGCCTTATAACCCCCGTAAGGGAACGATTTACGACCTTTATTGGTATCACCTGACGACATCCTTGGGTTTACTGTTAATTGTTCAGAAGGTTTCATAGAGTGATCCTCAAAATTTCGATCCTGAGATACATATGGCTCATGAATCGGAATTGTGACTTGGTATGCTGGGAATTGCATACATCGCTGAGGCCCGAATATATTAGCTTTCGTCGACAAAAATTTATTACCTAATACTCCATCCCCTGGAATATTCTTAACATTATTTATAACTTGGAATTTCTCTGAAATTCCTTCCCCAATCAAAATTGTACCCTGACAACTACCTAATGTTTCACCTTGTCCATATACTCCTGCTAATTTTACTTTATTACTTTTATCGACTATAGTTTCCTCTTTTAAACTATTTTCCTTTATCAAATTTATCTCAGCCCCCGTGTCCACTAAAAATTCAGATGCTTTGTTGTGTACAATATCCAAAGGTAACGTTACCATTGGTACTGTCACGGGTAGCATCTCGGAGTGCTGAGTACACCCTTTACAAATATTTACTGGCGGTTGACTGGGGTGTTGGCAGCCACCCGTGTCCCGTTTCCCGCCGAGTTACCTTGCTTTTCTAGCCAAACTTGATGCGGATAACAAGAATCTATCCTATGTCCGCTACGTAAGCAAAATTCGCATGCATCCTCTTGTATCATTCGAAGGTTCGGTGGATTACGACAATCTTGCGATTTGTGTCCCCTTTTTTGACACCTATTACAAAATACATACGGATCATTTTGACGACTTTTCGGACAGTTTCTCGCAAAATGGCCCGTATTACCGCAATTAAAACATTTTGGAGCCGCGTTAGAATTTCTTTGAGGCTGTCTATTTTCAAATCGAGTCGATGAAAACCTATTTGCACTACTGGAATTACCATAATTGTTTCTATTTTGATTTCTAAAAAAATTGTCGAAAATCCTGTTTTGACTGTTTTGATTAAAATTTTGACCTATACTACCTCCGCGGAAATCTGAATTTTGTTGATCATAGCCTAACTGATTTGTTTTTTGATTCATTAACGCATAATCTGTAACGGACTGACTTTCAAACTTGTCCACTTCGATTACTTTTTCCATTATTTTTTTTAATATCCCCTTCTTGTGTGTGAGCTAATTGCTTCAACATGGGGTTCCGTAAACCTAGTTTGAAAGTCCGTAACGCTATTTGATCAAATTCCGCGTTGAACGCTTCTTCTTGCCCCGGATATCTGGCTTGAGAGGCCTGTTTGCATTCGTTTAGAATTTGCAGTACTCTTCTCCCGTATGTTTCTACCGATTCTCCTGTCATTTGCCTACATTGCCTTAATTCATCCCGAAGTTCCATGGGCAATTTGGATGGCATATAGGCCTGCACTAAGACTTTCTCCAATTCACTGAACGTCGATATATTTGAAATTTGGGCTAGCGTGTATGCCTCGCCCTGCAACCCCATAGTGGAAATAAATTCCACATATGTCGCTTGTTGTTCGGGAGTTTGCAAAATTTGGTAGAAACTTTTTGCGATTTGCAAAAATCTCTGAATATCATTCCTTCTTGTTGGTGAAGGAGCACCGGAAAATGGGGGAAGTTGCCTACTTATGAAGTCTATCATCAACTGTGTTTTGTCATTATCTATAAACGAGCTGTTTGATGCTTCTTCTAGTCCGTTCGCGTTACCAGTTAAATTTTGTGCGTCTTTCATTTTTATTAGCTTTTGGTTTTCTACTCTTAAATGTTCTATAGTTTTTTCGTAATCCCTAACCTTATCGTGTACTTTTGTTAGTTCCTCAAAAATACTACTAGACCCTACACTACTTGTTATTTTTCTAATTTCGATAACACTTTTAGTTAAGCAATTCTTATCGTTATTTGGGCAGTTTCTGGCTATTTCATTTACCCTGTTTATTTGGCCTAGTAATTCCTCGTTAGTACTCTCAGCTTCTTTTAAATTTTTCTTATTTTCCTTAATTCTATCCTCTAACGTAGCTTCTGTAATTTGTAATTTCCTAATATCGTTCTCGAACTCTATATTCTTTTCTTTCACCTTTTCTATATATGTCTGGAGGGATGTTACTGTGATCTGGCTTGCTGATAATTTATCTGGGTTTTCTTTAATTAACTGTTCTAACCTTCGTACCTGTTCACTGTTAAGCAGTAGTTTTAATTCTTCTAATAAAATTTCCTGAGTATAACCAAAATCTTCTCTAAGCCTAAGTATCACTTGTCTAAACTGTTCCTTTTGATTTTTTACTTGTTCTAATTCTATTTCAATTGTTTTGTACCGATCTAGCTCTTCTTTTGTGAGAATGTTCTCCCCTTTTCTTTTACTCATTTATAAATTTAAAACAAAATATTTTCATTTTACTTATAATTTTTTGCGGATACCATAGTTAATTTTTTTTTTTTAAACTACCCAATACAATTTATTTACTTTATTATTACTTCACGTACCTCCGAAAAATTTGATCTGCATCGTTGTGTTGCACTGTTCCTGACCTCTCCCAATTTTGATTTTCAGCTGACGAAATGTTTTCCCACTAATTATAAAGTTGATTGTCCGCCTTTAAAACGCCACTTGAAAGCTGATTCCAACGTTGACCTAGTTGTAGCACACTTCTTGTAAGATGACACTGCACGCAATTGTTGTTGCACTTGATGCGGTGTTTTACCGTTCGCTGATTCTATTCCTCCAAACTGCTTCCTATGTTGGCTGCTTTGCTGCTTCTTTTTCGTTTTGGTTTTCTGTTACCCTGCACTTGATATGACTTGCAGAGTAATTCAACTGATGATTTTTCGTTGTTGAAATGAAAATTCGATTTACTAGTCTGATGTTGCTGCCTCTGGTCACTTTTCCGCTTATTGTTTTATGGTTAATTTGAAACTTTCTGCTGCCAAGTCCGATGTCTGCCTACTGCTGATGTTCACTGCTACGTTTCCCGTTCTGATGATCACTAATTTTCACTTTACACTGTAGTTCGAAGATTATTTTTACGTACGGATTATTTAATTTGTGTACGTTTAACGACTGTTCAATTTTAGATTATTATTAACTTTCACTTTATTATTATCGTTCGTAGATTCTTTTTACGTAAATTTTTTTTTTTTACGTTTACCGGCTGCGCCAATATGTCGTGTTGTGTTTTTTCTAAACACGCCGAGTGGACATATACACTTTGTACAAAATGAAACACTGTATAAATTTTACTTTTAATTTATTTAAGAAACACTCTTTTAATATGAATTACAACTTTCGATTAATAATATGAATTATTAAAACTGCACGTCCGACTACGTCCGTGATCAAATCAGAACTCTCTTGTTAATTGACTGGATCGATCACCGATCGATTACCTTTACAAAGTCCAATGTACTCGTTTGACATTAAATCTTTTAGTTCTTTTGAAATAACAATTATTTGGTGACCAAGCTATATCAGCTTAAGATTTGGGTCACTACTTTATAATTGCTTAACTTACATTAATTACAATTATTATTAATTTATTGGACTTTGAAGCCATACGGAAGTTAGCATATTCATGTTTTCCATTATTCGTACGATGAACCCAAGTTAACCGAGGGTGCAAAGTACATAATTCTTATTTAAACATGAAAATACCTACTCACCACAAGGAAGAGAAAAGAGCAATAATCGAAATTTGTGCAGAATATAATGAATTATTTCATCTCACGGGAGATAAGTTGACATACACTACAGCGCAAACCCATAGAATACCAGTAAAGGGTAGTCAAGCGCCCGTTAACCAGAAAATGTATCGGTTACCAGAGACTCAACGTCAAGTTAGTTTAGAACAGGTGGAAGATATGTTAGAGAATGACATAATAGAACCAAGTAAAAGCCCTTGGAATTCTCCATTACTGGTAGTACCTAAGAAAGCAGGCCTAGATGGTAAGAAACGGTGGAGAGTGGTTGTAGACTATCGAAAATTAAACGATATTACAATAGGAAATGCATTTCCACTGCCGAGAATTGAAGATATTCTTGACCAGTTGGGACATTGTCGTTATTTCACCACTCTAGATTTGGCTAGTGGATACCATCAGGTCCTCGTTGAAGACGAAGATCGGGAGAAAACTGCTTTTAGTACGATTTTTGGACATTACCAATTTAAAAGGATGCCTTTCGGGTTAAAAGGAGCACCTGCGACGTTTCAGCAGATGATGAATCAAGTGTTGACAGGCTTACAAGGATGGAAGTGTTTTGTTTATTTGGATGACATCGTCATTCACGGCAAAAATTTAGCCGATCACAATAAGAAATTACGTGAAGTTTTTAGTCAATTATCAAAATTCAATTTAAAATTACAATTAGAGAAATGTCATTTTTTTAAAAAAGAAGTAGTATATTTAGGACACGTTTGCTCCGAAAAAGGCGCGATGCCTGGTCCTGCAAAAACGGCCTTCGTACAAACCTTCCCAGTTCCAAAAACGGTTAGACAAGTCCAATCATTCTTAGGGTTGGCTAACTACTATCGAAAATTTATCCCAAATTTTTCGAAGATCGCGGAACCCATAAATAAATTACTTCGTAAGGACACAAAATTCAAATGGACTCAGGAATGTGAAAAAGCATTCGCAGAATTGAAAGAAAAATTGATTAATTCACCGTTATTGCGATATCCAGATTTCTTGAAACCTTTTACGTTAACGACCGATGCCAGTAACGAAGCTTTAGGTGCAGTCTTATCTCAAGGTGAAAATGGGGTCGAACACCTAATAGCATATGCTAGCAGATCTCTCAATCCAGCCGAGCGTAGATATTCCACTATCGAAAAAGAATTATTAGCCATAGTTTGGGCAACAAAAAATTTCAGGTGTTATCTTTACGGAAGATCATTCAAAATTCTAACAGATCATAAACCTTTAATTGGGGAATGTAGAGTAAAAGATACAACATCCAGGTTGATAAAAATGCGGCATAAACTTTCGGAATATGATTACACAATTGAATATAAAGCAGGAAAATTGAATCAGGTTGCTGACGCTTTAAGTAGGATACTACAAGATAATACAGTACATCAAGAAGAAAATTCTCAGAATCAAAAAACCATTCTAGCAGTAACTAGAGCGCAAAGAAAAGCCATAGAACAGGAAGAAAATTTAACTAGGAACAATGACGAAAATACAATTAACACAGCGCATGATCCTTTAAAAATTTTATCGGGAGAAAAAAATGAAGTAATAGAAATAACGAATTCTGAAGATATCAAAGAGATATTGAGAGCGTTTCACAACAATCCATTAGGTGGTCATCAAGGGATTTTTAAGACTTTTCGGAATATAAGAAAACAATATAAATGGAAAAATATGGGAAAAGATATTGCAAAATATATTAAAAACTGTCCGTCCTGTCAGAAAAATAAAAGCGGTCGCATGCATATGATGCCAATGGTAATACCAAATACCGCTACGAGACCATTTGAGAAAGATTATTTAGATATAGTAGGTCCTTTGGAAGAAACTGTTAACGGAGAAAAATATATTTTGACGTTCGAAGACGATTTAACTCGTTTTACAGATTGCTACGCTATTAATGATTTAGAAGCCTCCACAGTTGCAAAAATTTTTTTTGATCAAATAATTAGTAGATATGGTATTCCTTCTTTAGTCGTAACAGACCAGGGCTCAAATTTCATGAGCGATATTTTTAAAAGACTGTGTAAATTGTTAAAAGTAAAAAAGGTCCAAACAACGGCCTATCATCCACAATCAAATGGTGCACTAGAAAGGTCTCATAAGTCTCTAATAGAATATCTTCGAACATTCGTCGATAAAAATATTAGAACATGGAACGATCATTTACGACAGGCCATGTTTGTCCATAATACAACTGTTCATCGTAGCACGGGATTCACCCCCATGGAAGTATTATATGGTTACAACCCATCGATTCCAACTGATCTTAAACATGAACCGCAACCATTATACAACTATGACGATTATGTTTTAGGTTTAAAATCCAAATTACAATCCGCGTATAAAATCGTCAGGGAAAATTTACAAAACAGTAAAGCAAAGACAAAATCCTACTACGATAGAAAGGTTTACCCCGTCAAATTCCACGTTGGGGACAAAGTTTTAGTAAAAGATGCGGCCAAAAAAGGAAAACTTTCACAAGTATGGTTAGGCCCATTTACCGTTGTAGAGATTCCGAACGAAATTAACACAATCATTATGGTTAACAAACGAAAAAAACGTATCCATAATAACCGTTTAAAATTGTTTAATGAATAACAGTCTATTATAACCGAGAATTATATAAAAAACGTTAAAAGTATTTAGAATACTTGCATACATGTATATAAACGGGAAAATTTTAGAGAAAAAAAACCGAAAATCGTAAAGATACACAACAAATAAAATTAATTTGATAAAAAGAGCTTAATCAAAATTCACGAACAAAAGTAATAACATTAATATAAAAATATAATTAGATACGTAATAAAGGAAAAATTTTCTATAGTCAATAAGAAATATGAAATTGTTTAATTTTTTATAATGTAAAATACTATTTGTTTTGGACATTAATTTTATGACAAAAACTTAATATATACTGTATAAGACATTATGAAATATAAAGATAGTTAAACTAATATTTTTACGAAAGTGTCTGCGACAGTAGATAGGATAAGCGGGTTCTAGACCGGAAGTTGACTTCACGAGCACGTGTTGTTATTGATATGGTTTGTTATTGTTTACGTTGAGTTGGTGATAAGATGGTGGATGTTGTGATAGTTTTTGTGTGGTTGATAATGGATACAGTGGATATTGATATATATTCTAAGTTGTCAGTGAAATCACCGTAGTTCTATATTTATTGTTGAACTGTTTAGATCTCGAGTTAGATAAAATGAAATATTTTTTATTTTTATTTGTGTATCCATGTTTGTTTAATGGTCAGGCCATACCGATTAATGGGAGTGGTGGTCCAGCAGTAAATCTTGGAAATAATAATGAGGAGCGTTTGATCTTTAACATTCTTTTACCGAATAACGACATAGTGGAAATTGGGTTATCACTCAAATTAATAACATTTACCAATCTGCAAAACAATCAGAGTAGTAGTCATCAGGATGATGAGAGTGTTACAGCAGGCAATTCGGTTTCCGAGGATCGAAAGTATGTTAGCCCTGAAGAAGCTATAGAGGGATTTAGGAAAGAGTTGATACGGAAAGAAAGCGAAATTTCTGGAATCATTGAGAGTAAAAATGTCTTTTATAGACATTTTAAATTGGAATTTGATGGCGATAAGGAGTTAACGATACGGTGTACATATGATAGTAACTACACAAAGCAGAGTTTGAATATTTCGTGTTATGAGTACCGTGAATATGAGAAAGAAAGATTCTTAGCGAATGGAGAAATTGAAATCGTAAATTATCAAGATACTAACTATAAATCTGATGTTGAATTGGTAGATTTGAGATCAATGAAGCAAACCTATAATATGAGTATTACTTAAGTTAATGATTGTAATTGAAAAATAAAAAATACAGTTTTAGTTTTAAATAATTTCTTTTTTATTAATCCATGAATTATGCTGAGATGAAAAGCCTAGCCATTTTACATAAACTTGTTCACCTCGTCTTTTCAGAATTTTTTCAACTAAATATACATCGGAGTGTTGAACTTTTGCTATTTCAAATTCATAAAATCCACCTTCAATCGGCTGCTGTTGATAATCTTTTAGGAGATATTGAACGGGGTTTGTATTTTGAATTCTTCTAATTTGGAAAATCTCTGTTGTCCAGTTTGGTGTGTAGCCCTTTTCAAACACATGTTTATATTTGCTTATGCGAACCATGTCTCCAACTTTATACTTATTACGATCAAATATTTTGAGGTGATTATAAACTGAGGAAAGTATACGTTTTTCGTTTGTTTTGCCAACATCAATGGGAGCCATTTTTATTGTGCGATGTTTTGTATTATTATATTGCTCAATTAATTGATTTGTTAATCTAAGCCATTTGTAGTTTCCATTCATACTAAACTCCTTCCACATAAGATTTTTTAGGGTTCGATTAAATCGTTCGACTATCGATGCTTTCATTGTTGAATAAGTAGAGTAATGATTAATTTTATGTTTTTTCATTAGAGTTTCAAAATCTTTATTGTAAAATTCTTTTCCGTTATCTGTATGAAGATTCTTTGGTATGCGATTTGCTTTTAAAATTGTTTGAAATGCTCTAGTGACTTCAAAAGCGGTCTTATTTTTTACAGGAATACCCCAAGCATACTTGGAAAATGCATCGATAACTGTGAGAAGATATCGATAGCCATTATTCTCGGATGAATATGGAATCATTTCAACCAAATCTGCTTGCCATAAATCATCAATACCCTTAATAACAACACGTCTACGATGGAAATTTCTTCGTACAGGTTTATGTAACTCATTTACGACTTGTCTCTTCTTATTCATAATGGGAACAACTAATATGTTTTTGAAGTGAAAACTTCTTTAGCGGCGTTGTGAGTGATTTCAAACTCGATGAAACGACAGTAAAAAGAGATAGGATATTTTAGCCTACGAGAAAATGAGATAGAATACAGATGGGTGCCAGTCAATTTATCGTAAACAAGATTGATGGGAAGCGGGAAGGGGTAGGGGAAGAGGGCGGGGTACGGGAAGGGAAAGGGGAGAAGGGAGAAGTGTTAGGAGGGAGGAAGTGGAGAGAGGAGGCGATAAATTATGTTTCGTCATAAATTGCAATATATACATATGTACTCGTATATAAATAAAAATGGATGTTTTATTGTTTGTCTGCCTGCCTGAGATTACAAAACTCAAAAACTACTGGACCGATTTTTATGCGGTTTTTTGCAAAATAATCTGTGTTGCCAGGAGCAGGTTTTTAGCTATGTAGATTTTCAAAATTCGAAACGGAAGGTCCTGTAAGGATAATGAAAATATCCTTTTTCCCATTTTTCCCCGGAAAAATTTGCACTATAGGGTTTTTGGGGTCACTGATCACGAATCCGATATTAGATTTTCAAAATTCGAAACGGAAGGTCCTGTAAGGATAATGAAAATATCCTTTTTCCCATTTTTCTCCGGAAAAATTGGCACTACGGGGTTTTTGGGGTCGCTGATCACGAATCCGGTATTAGATTTTCAAAATTCCAAACGAAAGGTCCTGTAAGGATAAATATCCTTTTTCCCATTTTTCCCCGGAAAAATTTGCATTTTAGGGTTTTTGGGGTCGCTGATCACGAACCCGGTATTAGATTTTCAAAATTCGAAACGGAAGATCCTGTAAGGATAATGAAAATATCCTTTTTCCCATTTTCCCCGGAAAAATTTGCATTTTAGGGTTTTTGGGGTCGCTGATCACGAATCCGGTATTAGATTTTCAATAAAAATATAATATTACTTTTGAACCTGGTACCAATATTATAATAAATAAACGCTATAACTATCCCCCCCCTGATACCGCATTCGTCTCATTCTCTCGCTGTTTAGTTTTCCTAAGGTTTCACTTCTACCGCGTGTGCACTGCACACACATGTTTTTTAAAAATACGTATATATTTATACGAAATTTGTTACACGTCTTGAAATCAGCCTGTTGAGATCTTTAGTGAGTGTTCTTAGATTATTCTGTGACTCATTTATAATTTCATCATCTTGAGGAATTTTCGAAAAATATTTTTTTATATAATCGATACAATCATCGATGTATTCAAGACTAAGAATATTTTTCGACTTTGCGACTGATTCAGAATCTGAATCATTTCTAGCATCAAAGTAAAAATCAGCAATAATTTCATTAGCGCGTATAATATTTCTCTCTTTTAATTTTTTATATATGTTATTCATTAGTAGATGAAGATCTTTACCCACTTCTAATAAGATCTCGTTTTCATAGTGCATTTTTGATGAATCAATGACTGATTTATCATCTTTTAAAATTTTAGTTGCCAATAATATATGACTTAGTTCTTTACAGCTCTCTACCAAATTTTCTCGTCCTCTCCACTCTTCTTCATCAGCAAAAACACATCCGGGGTAAAAACGATCCGTCGCTTTCAATCTATCAGCTGTTTCATCAGCTTTACCCACCAAGGTCACCGCACCTCCTTCAACCTGTATTTTTACATGTTGCCAGGGGGAGAACGCGAACACTTCACTCCTAAAAGTATCATGGTCTCTCAAATAGGTTGCTAACAGGCATCTGGTACCATCCTCGGGTATAACATAAATTTTTACTGATCGACGCTGATTGTGGTGGGGTTGCAATTTAAAACTAAACCAACCACCCTGACAAGTACAATATTTTGTCTCTTCAGTTAAGTGTTCACACCAAAATTGTATGTTTGATTGTTGAAAGTCTTGCAATGAATCATAGATTCGCATGTTTGATTGTTGAAAGTCTTGCAATGAATCGTGAATCTGCATGTTTTATTGTTGAAAGTCTTGCAATGAATGATGAATATTTATGACTACAGATATGTTAAATATAAAAAAGCAGGGTCTCTGGGTCACGAACCTATACACTATTATTCAAGAGTTTATAAATCTAAGCGTAGGTATAATTGTGATATGGTTTGTTATTGTTTACGTTGAGTTGGTGATAAGATGGTGGATGTTGTGATAGTTTTTGTGTGGTTGATAATGAAACACAATTTTAAACAATTTCGTTTTTATTATAAATTATAAATTTAAATTTTATTATAAATTTAAAAACTATCCCCCCAATGCAGATAGTCTAGCGGTTCGTTCCCGTCGTATTTAAATAAATGTATTCCTAACAGAACCGCAACATCAAACAGCTGCGGCTCTGTCGCGGTAAGGAATTTTATATCTTTACCGGCTAACACGGTAAATGTTCTTGATCTCCGATTCCAAACTGCTCCGTTTGATTCCAGTTTTAGATCTTTGAACTTATCTACCGCGTCTGTTGTCATATTTTCCTCAAAGGGGTTAAACGACGTGGATAGCGCCGCTATCCACATATCCCGATCTTTTACGGGGTATACAAATACCCCGCACCTTACATGATTAAACTCCACCGGTAATTTGGATAGAATATAGAAGGCATCGTTTGTGCTTCTCATATAGATGTTTGCAGACACTGAAAATAAATATATACAGTTAAATAATAAAAATAAATAAATAAAGAAAAGCTTACTTTTTGATTGATTGATGAAGGTAATTTTTAATACGAATGATTGAATTAAACTAGCAATAAACCTTAAACTAGGGAGGCTTATATAGTAATTCAACATTTTATATTTTTGAGGAAACTATATTCATTGAGGTTTTGAATAGCTAATTTATCGAAAAAATGCTTTGGTAACTTAGAAAATGAAATCAATATTTTTGATTTTTACATTCCTAATCTCAAAATTCGATTTAGTTAATTAGTTGTGGTTAATTTGTTCAAAAATATGATTGATAAGACGTAACTTAGAAATGGTTTTAAATAATTTTGTAGTGTTATGTTAGCATATAAAAAAAGCAGGAAGTGCTTTTGATAAGATGTTGAATTTTACTAATTGATTGATTTTAGGTTTTTGATTGATTATTGATGATTTATTAGGATAGTGACATATGCAATGAAACAAAAAGTATAAAATGGAGAGTTTGTTTGAAGTATGTTTATTCATAAAACACGTTCACGTTGAAGTGTACTAGTTTTGTTTTATAGTACATTTAAAAAATAATTAATTTGTTTGAAAATGAAGAGATCAGCAGAAATCGCGTTTAACGGAAACTCAATGGTTGCATGTGAAGTATGCAATGTAGAAATTGCTAGTGTTAAATGGAGTGGTCATTTACGTAGTAACGCACATAAAAAGAATTCTGCAGAGCTGATTGAAGATGGACTTCGCTGTGTTAAGAGTGGATTCAAAGGAAGGATTGAGACGTTTATGTTGGAGAATCAGGATGAAGGACTTTTATCACCAGATGATTTTTTAAATCAATCGAAAGCCCGAATTGTGAAACTGTTAACTGATTCATTGAGTAAACATATGAATTACAAGGCAAATCTGGAATTATTTTGCGAGTATGGGAAATTCGTTAAATCGGCTATTGATGGTGAAGATGATGATATAGTTCTTTCGATAAAATCGTTCCAAACAAAAATGACTAGAATCACTGGAGAGCTAGAAATCCAACAATTTTTCGATGAAGCGAAACAGGTGATTTCAACAAAAACGTCAGAGTTCCAGGAACGTGATAGCGGATGGACTCTGATCAGAATAATACATCTGGAAATCAATATAAATCAATATAAACCTTTACGAGGATCGCAATACATACGACTTCCGGAATCAATTGAAAGAAAAAAGGCTTGTATTAATGTAGTGAATAACGATGAATATTGTTTTAAATGGACTGTTATTAGTGCCCTAGCTCCAACTAATTCTCACCCACAAAGAACTTCTTCATACCGGATTTCAAACATTTCACAAAATACGATTGAGCTGAGTAATATTACACTCAATTTTGATAATCTAGAGTTTCCATTAGCACTTCAAGATATTTGGAAATTTGAAGAACAGAATCCAGCGATAAGTGTTAATGTTTTCGGAATTGCAGAGACATCAAATGCTCAATATAATATTGTGGGACCATACTACGCTACAAACAAAATGAATTCACCAAACCACATCACGATGCTACTACTACAGAAGGAAGAAAGAAATCATTATGTTTGGGTTAAAAATGTATCCAGATTGTTTTCTAATCAAGTTTCAAAGAACAGATGTAAAAAATATTTCTGCAATTTCTGTTTCCAACATTTTCACACTGAGGGAGCACTAAGTATTCATTCAACTGAGTGCAACAAAATTATAACGAGGATGCCTGAAGGAGAAAGAGCGATGTTAAAGTTTGAGTATGTCGAGCGGCAGTTGGAGGTTCCGTTTACGGTTTATGCTGATTTTGAGAGCATTCTTCAGAACATCGATAGCTGTCTACCGGGTCCATCAACATCCTCAACTACAAATATACAAGAGCATCTTCCTTGCGCATTCGCCTACTACATCAAATGTTCGTTCGATGACAACTTAGATGTATACAGATCTTATACGGGGCAGAACTGTGAAAATGTGTTTATACAGCAGCTGATTGAAGACACCACCAAACTCTACACGGATTACATAAAGTGTCCTAAAGCAATGCTGCAACTAACGCCAGAAGAAGTAAATCATCAATTAGAGAGTAAGGAATGTCATATTTGTAATAATAGTTTAGATGGATATAGAGTAGCCGACCATTGTCACTTAACTGGTAGATATCGGGGTCCAGCGCATAATGAGTGTAATTTAAGATATAAAGTCCCGAACTTTTTTCCGGTATTTTTTCATAACTTTTCAGGTTATGATTGTCATTTATTTGTAAAAGCATTGGGAGACTTTCCGGGAAACATCGATCTTATTCCATTAAATAAAGAATTATATGTATCACTAACTAAACGGATTCCTCTAAGCGATATTGAACCAGTTGAATCATTTTCTCTCAGATTCTTAGACTCGTTTAGATTCATGGCGTCTAGTATTGAAGCTCTATCAAACAACTTATTAGCAGAAGATTTTAAAATTGTTCGATCTAATTACCCTGACGATGAGCTATTTCAGTTAATTAAAAAGAAGGGTATTTTTCCATACGATTATTTAAGTAGTTGGGAGAAACTTAACGAAACTACATTACCTCCTCAACAAGCATTTAGAAATAAATTTTCCAATACTGAGTGCTCTGATCAAGATTATGCTCATGCTCGGAATGTATGGCAAAAATTCAATTGTAGTACTCTCCAAGATTATTTAGAACTTTACCTCAAAACCGATGTACTACTCCTTACAGATATCTTTCAGAATTTCAGAAAAATTTGTCAAAAAATATATTCTTTGGATCCATCTCAATATTATACAGCTCCGGGTCTTTCTTGGGATGCTATGCTAAAATATACAGGTGTTCAATTAGAATTACTGCAAGATATTAACATGTATAACTTTTTCCAAAAAGGAATTAGAGGAGGTCTAACGCAATGTTCTCATAGACATTCATTAGCTAATAACAAGTACATGAGGGATTATGATTCTAATAAACCATCGCAATATTTAATGTATTTAGATGCTAACAATTTATATGGATGGGCTATGTCTCAACCATTACCATATAGTAAATTCAAATGGGTTGAGAATTTCAATAAAGACGTAATGTCTATAGAGCTAGACTCGGATATTGGATATGTTTTAGAAGTAGATCTTGAATACCCAATTTCACTACATGATGATCATAACGATTTACCATTTTGTCCCCGAAATAAAACAATCACGAAAACTAAGAAACTAATAGCTGATTTAATGGATAAGGAGCGTTATATTATCCATTATAGAAATTTACAGCAATGTTTAAAAAATGGATTGAAATTAAAAAAAGTTCACCGTGTTTTACAGTTTCAACAGTTTCCGTGGTTGAAACCATATATTGATCTAAACAATAGTCACCGTACTAAAGCTAAAAATGATTTTGAGAAGAATTTTTTTAAATTATTAAACAATGCGGTGTATGGTAAAACTATGGAAAATGTAGATAAAAGGAAAACTGTAAAGATGGTTACGTCATGGGAAAGTTCTGGAAGACATTTGGGTGTTAGAGCTTTAATAGCTAAACCAAATTTTCATAGTTCGGCACAATTCACTCCTGATATGACTGCTATTCAATTATCAAAAGATTCTATCTATTATAATAAACCAATTTATGCAGGATTTACAGTATTAGAACTATCAAAATTTCATATGTATAATTTTCATTATGGGTATATGAAACCAAAATATAATGAAAATATTACGTTGAATTATATGGATACAGATTCTTTTATTTACACTATAAAAACACAAGACTTTTATGATGATATTAAGGGTGATATCGATCAGTTTTTTGATACATCAGACTACCCAGCAAACAATATTTACGCAATTCCACAGAAAAATAAAAAAGTTTTGGGACTCATGAAAGATGAAAACAATGGTCGGATCATGAGAGAATTTATAGGTTTAAGATCTAAAATGTATTCTATAGATGTAGACAATAGTAAAATTATAACTAAAGCTAAGGGTGTATCTAAACATGTTGTTCGTAAGTTAACTTTAGAGAATTATAGAGATTGTTTGTATAAGCAAAAAATACTTTATTGTAATATGTATGTATTTAGAACAAAATTACATCAGCTTTACACTCAATGTTTAAATAAAATTTCATTAGGTTATTTAGATGATAAGAGATCTGTTTGTAGTGATCTAATATCCACTTTTGCGTGGGGACACTATAAACTTAGAGATTAAAAATAAATATGATTTGGATACATTATAAAATTAATGAATCTTTATAAACAATAATACAAAAAACTAAAACATTAATTGTTGTTTTTTTTCTGAAAATTAATTGTTGTTTTGCACATTGAAATTTTATCAACACTTGGTGAGGTTCTTATCAAATACATCTTTCTTTATGAATATAAAAAATTCTAAACCGTAAATTTTCATTTGAAAATTAATTGCTATTTTTCACATTGAAATTTTAGCAATACTTGGTAAGATATTCTGCGGTTTTATTTTTCTAAATTTCCCTAATATAAAAGTCGAATAGAACTTATAATTTACATCATATAAAAATTTAAGGCATAAATGACCGCAGTTAATTGAATTATAATTTTGGAAAGATTTGTAATTGTATTGTACATTTCCTTTTAAGTATTTCCTAATTTGTATTGGTGGTTGAAGGTTTCCGAAACTATCAAAGTAAATCGAATTGTTGTTCATCTTGTTATAGGCTACCCAATGCGTCCCCGGACCCTCAGAATTATCCAAGTTCACAATACCACATTCATTTTTACGAGGTATCTTAGGTAGAGTATCCAGCATAAAGACACCTCGAAAATGTGGTAAATGTTTTGCATACTTTTTTAGGTCAAGTTCATTTAATGCTCTGTTAGGTAGCCCACTTAAAAGTTTTTTGTCGATCGTTCCAAGTATAGACCAAGACCTTTTCGAAACGGTTGAAGACGTAGACCCTTTCCAAGAGCTATTGCCTCCATGGTTTTATTATGACGATTTGCTTCCTCCAATTGTTTTTTAGCAGATGACGCACTGTTTACCGCTTTAGCTATACCTGCAGCACCACCCGATAATGCACCCAGAGCTGATAGTCCGGCGAAGAGAGGTATCAGAAATGGTACTATTCCGCCAGTTTTGGGAATGGGGATAATTCTTGGTGTTGTTATGGATTTCTTCCTCGACTTTATTATTTTCCTTGCTGCTATTAGGCCCACTTTGATTGCATCTTGTAAATTTTTCGGGGTGTGATTCTTCAGCGTTGCTCTCGCGTTATTCACTGCCTTACGGAACCAGTTCACCTTTCCGCCGCGTTTCTTTTTAGATTTCCTCTTAAGACCCATTCCGAATTTACTTTTAGCTTTCATGAGATTCGTTACGAGTAATGCGTTAGTCTTTTCACCCAAACTAGAATCTGTAGCTATTACTCTCCGCCAAGCCTTTTCCGCCAACACTCTATCAGCGATATTTCGATTTATTGTATCCTTATTTTTAGAATATTCGATATCGTGTTCTTTACAAGCTTTGTCTAGATCGTTGATTCCTTGATCCCCTCTAGCTAATCGTTTTTGCAACTTTGTACCCGGCCCACAATATTGATATCCTGGCAAGTGGAGCTCGAAAGGTAATTTATTAATGAGAGAATTAATTAGACCTTTTCCGATATAACGTTTTCTCGCGCAGGGCCGTATCGAAGGCTCTGGATTGGGGGGGAGACATCTCAATTTTCCCAACTCGAACATCTGATTTTTCCTAACTAGGATGTACCTAATAAAAATTCCTTTTCCTTGCCCAGAATCTCTGACCAGAAATTATAATAAAGAATAATGGTTATGTTAACATATTGTAATTTTTTTTTATTTTTCACATACAATTAAATAAAGGGTAAACACTAATAATCTTATGCGACCCTTGAGAGAAAAGATAACCGTTGAAGATGACTTCTACTAGAGTCTGTACATATCTAATTTATAGTACATGGATTCGTCTTTCCTTTAACTTTGCCCATGCCGAAACAAATTTCGTAAGGTCAATTGTATCAGTTAGGTCTTTTTCGCTGTGTAGTATCATTAAAGAACTCAGTCTTTCGTCTCCCATAGTCACCCTTAGAACGTTTTTCACCAGTTTTAGCTGGCTGAATTTGCGCTCATTCGCAGGGTTTAAATTGCTTTGCTTAATTCTCGTGCTGATGCTGATGCTTTGCTGTGCTGAGTAAAATGTAAATTGCTTTGCTTAAAGCAAAGCACTTCAGGAGCATTAAGCACCAGCAAAGCAAAAACATGCTTCGTCGAAGCAATCAAGTGGGAAATGCTGTGCTGAAATTTGCTTAAGCAAAATTTAAGCAGTGGTGAAATTTGCTTAGAAATGCTGTGCTTAAGCAGTGCTGGAATTTGCTTAAGCAATGCTGATTTGCTTTCCTTTGTGTTTCTTATACAGGAAAATCGATTTCTTGTTTTGGAAAATAGTACGGAGCAAAATAAAATTAGGGAGGAAATTCCTGAACAGCACATGACTTTCTTATACAACAAAAAAAAAATTTTTCAGGAAAATACCCTAGAGCAAAATAAAATTAGGGAGGAAATTTCTGAACAGCACACGACTTTCTTATACAAAAAAAAAATTTTTTTTCAGGAAAATACCCTAGAGCAAAATAAAATTAGGGAGAAAATTTCTGAACAGCACATGACTTTCTTATACAACAAAAAAAAATTTTTTTTAGGAAAATACCCTAGAGCAAAATAAAATTAGGGAGAAAATTTCTGAACAGCACACGACTTTCTTATACCACAAAAAATCGATTCTTAAATATAAAAATACAATCCAGATCTTTTAGAAGACATATTACTTGTTAAACTAAATTTAAAAAAAATAGGACAATCGATAGAAACGATGCTACTTTTTGAACAAAGTGGAGTTGACGAAGATATTAATAATATTGATTTTAATAATTATAGTTCAAATTAACTCTAAATCCAAAGAATTAGTTCATCTATGTCCCATTCATACAAATAAAAAACCCGAGTCTTTAAAATAGTGTATTTTTATATTTAAGAATCGATTTTTTGTGGTATAAGAAAGTCGTGTGCTGTTCAGACATTTCCTCCCTAACTTTATTTTGCTCTAGGGTATTTTCCTAAAAAAAAAATTTTTTTTGTTGTATAAGAAAGTCATGTGCTGTTCAGAAATCTTCTCCCTAATTTTATTTTGCTCTGTACTATTTTCCAAAAAAAATTGATTTTGCTCTAAAAAAAAGTCAAACGAAAAGAAATCAAAATTGCTTAAGCATTGCTTAAGCAAATTTCAGCACTGCTTAAGCACAGCAGAACGAAGTACAAAAAGCAAAGCAATAAAAATTTTCGATTCTCAGCACAGCACTGAAAATAAGCACAGCATTTTTTAAGCACAGCATTTCTCCGTCACAGCAAAGCAAAGCAAATTTTAGCTTGCTGTTTGCTGATTTGCTTTGCTTTTTCAATCCCTGCTCATTCGTAGCTATTCATTTGTTTAAAAAATCCGAACACCGATGGTAAAACAATTACACATATACGGCCCTATTCCAGGATCCGTCGTAGCTACGATTTTCGGAGAATTCGTGAAGATGGTATTCCACGATCCGAAGGAATTAAATTAATTTCGAAAACATTACGAATCGGAATATCTGGTATCATAGAATCCGACGCAATCGATCTTTTGACAGCTAAACCTACGAAAAATTTTTGCTTCGTAACTTCATTTTCTTATGATTTTAGCTCAATATATGGCCTGAATTGTACAACAAACAGCAATTTTAACATTTTTATTTGTTTATTTAGTATTAGTGTAACTTTTAACACATTAAGAGGAAATATTTTAGAAAAAAGAGCAATGTGAGTATTCCTAAGTATCCGTTATTTGTTGTCGTTTTCATTCCACTATTAAAGTCCTTCACTTCGATAAATCTTCTTCCAGACACAAAGTTGCAAACGCTGCAGAATCCATTATTAATAACAATTTTCGTTTTAAGTCAAGAAAGTTACATTTTTCACGAAACTATTCCATGTCAGAAATCTATTCCTTATGAGTTTTGCATAGAAAGCTTTTTACAAAGACATTTATTTTTCGAAATTAGATTTTAATCAGGCACCACTAAGTTCAATTCCGTTCGGATCGTGGAATACTGATTTCTTCGTATTCGTAACGTAGTTAGTTCTTCGTAATAAAGCTACGACGGATTCTGGAATCGGGCCGATATTTTCAAAACTCACCGTTTCAGCACGAATATACCAGATCGCTCGATTTGCTGTCTCAAATGGTCCCATTTCAATACAGTTCAATGGATCAAAACGAGTTAAGTAAGAGCGAGATAACCGTATGAAAATAAATATAGTCATCTCGTTTAAACCGTGAGCTATCAAAGGAAAATAGACTTTAGGAATGGTGTTGGCGCCTAAAGTTAGTCTCAAACTTGTGAAATTTGATTTTCGCGGCAGACGAAATTTGAATTTCGCGAGATTATACAGTTCAGTGGATGCGTTTAACTATGATAAAGAGGGACAATTTTTCAGCAGAGCTTTGTATGGTGACAGTTGTTCTATGTTATATAGTTCTGTGCCATAAACTGATGAGAACATTATACTCCTCCCACGGTCGAGTGTCTACTCTTTCAAAGCCTTTTATTCATTCTCTCCCAACTCGCTGTGACGCTGTTGCCAAAGCAGAATGGTATGTGTAAAAAAGAAACAAGTCATAAAACAGGCGTATGTTCACTAATAGAAAATATGAGGTAGAAAAAGACAAGTTGGGATTTTGGAAAATCAACTAAAGAGATTTCCCAACTTGGGAAATCTCACATCTTTAACACTAGATTGTTCAAGCAAGTCATCTTGACTGCTTGACTTCCTTGGGCAATCTAGTGTTAAGAAGTGAGATTTCCCAACTTCTAAAGGTCAAATTCCCAACTGAAGACTTATTGGGGGGGGGGAGCCTCCCCCCCCATCCCCCCCCAGTCGGTACGGCCCTGTTCTCGCGCACTTGTTTTTCGACCTACTATGAGAATAGTTTATCATTTGTTACTCTATCAAAAGATATATTGGGAATGACCATCAAGCTATAAATATCCAGTATTTATAGATGGTAATTGTTAATTTGTATCATAATGTACATTAACAATTCTTCCGCAATTACAAACATAATATCTCTCAAATTTTTTTTTATCGTTTGTTTTCTTCTTTTTAACCGACTTCCAAAAAAGGAGGAGGTTATCAATTCGTTTTGGTCCAACTTTATTTATTTATTTTATATCTGTATGTTCGCGCAGTACTTGGGTGCCGTTGCATGGATTTTGTTAAAACGTTGGTGGATGACAGAGTTCACTCCCTAGTTGGTCCCATTTTAATTTCCCCTCTCTCCGACGTTTCCCGGCCTTCCCCTCCCCTGTCAACTCCCAATCGGATGGTCCGATCGATCTGAAAATTTGTATGCGTACATTTTGGGGGACGGCTAGTGTTTTCCCCTTATCTATTTTCCCCTACCCCTTTCGCTTCTTAACCCCTCCCCTGTCAACTCCCAATCGGATGGTCCGATCGATCTGAAAATTTGTATGCGTACATTTTGGGGGACGGCTAGTGTTTTCCCCTTATCTATTTTCCCCTACCCCTTTCGCTTCTTAACCCCTCCCCTGTCAACTCCCAATCGGATGGTCCGATCGATCTGAAAATTTGTATGCGTACATTTTGGGGGACGGCTAGTGTTTTCCCCTTATCTATTTTCCCCTACCCCTTTCGCTTCTTAACCCCTCCCCTGTC
Organism: Chrysopilus asiliformis; assembly: GCA_964034945.1. Classification (NCBI taxonomy): domain Eukaryota; kingdom Metazoa; phylum Arthropoda; class Insecta; order Diptera; family Rhagionidae; genus Chrysopilus; species Chrysopilus asiliformis. The sequence continues at coordinate 52,325,829 of OZ035962.1, read as the reverse complement.
AACTCCCAATCGGATGGTCCGATCGGTCTGAAAATTTGTATGCGTACCTTTTTGGGGGACGGCTAGTGTTTTCCCCTTATCTATTTTCCCCTACCCCTTTCGCTTCTTAACCCCTCCCCTATCAACTCCCAATCGGATGGTCCGATCGATCTGAAAATTTGTATGCTCACATTTTGGGGGACGGCTAGTGTTTTCCCCTTATCTATTTTCCCCTACCCCTTTCGCTTCTTAACCCCTCCCCTGTCCCCTAATCGGATGGTCCGATCGGTCTGAAAATTTTTATGCGTATATTTTGGGGGGCAGCGAATCCTTCAACCCTCAAATTTTCCAGATAAAAAACAAACACATATGGGGGTTTTTAGGGTCGCCTAATCCAATTCTAATGTTTAGAAGTCTGTAAGGTTAACGAAAGGTTTCTGTTGATCTAAAAAATGTTGGTGACGACCCCCAAAATTTTTGCTGTCGACCTCTAAAATTTAGTTTACAACTTACTGTTGCCATCCCTAAAAATTCGCTGTTTGGAACGATCAAAGTTTTGCTCTACCCATTTCCTAACATTAAATATATCTATATAAAACTAAAAATTATAAAATAAAAAACTTTTTAAAAAAAAGTAAAAAAAAACCGACTTAAAAATGCACTAAAAAGGAAAAAATAATTTTTTTGGAAGTTGGTGCCAAAATAGAAACAAACAATTTGCTCTCTTTTATTGTACAATCTAAAAGTATTAAAATACATATTGAATGGGTTTTATATTCCCCAAATTTTGAATATCGATTCTTGTCACTATAAAAAATTTATTTTTATCACATCGAATATTTGCAATGCATTAAACGAAACGCGGGATGTAAAAATTATAGTCATTGTGATATTTTAACCGCGAGTCTATTGTACATAAAAGTACTCGACAACTGTAAAAAGCTTTTGATTGTCTTAACAATTCTTGTTACAATAAAATTATTTGTAACACTCAAGAAATATGAATAGAAGTCCTCTTTAAGTTTCTATTTTGGCACCAACTTCCAAAAAAATTATTTTTTCCTTTTTAGTGCATTTTTAAGTCGGTTTTTTTTACTTTTTTTTAAAAAGTTTTTTTTAAATAATAAAAAATAAATATATGAAAACAACCCCATAATAAATTAATGTAACTTTGTTAATGTTAAGAAAACGAATGCATATAATGATATAAATTATTCTATTTATATATCTATTCAGTAGTGCGATGCGTTTCATTAAGCAAGAAACAACGTTACCGATTAGTAATGTTGATGATGTGAAATCAATGGATAGAACGAAACATGGGCCTTTGTTACCAAACAGTATAAGGTGTTTAATAGTAGGACCTTCGAATTGTGGCAAAACCAATGTTATGATAAGTTTGTTAGTACACGAAAACGGATTGAGATTCCAAAATATATATATTTACTCTAAATCTATACATCAACCGAAATATAAAAAATTACATCAAATTGTGAAATGTATTCATGAAATAGGTTATTTCACATTTACAAACAATGCTGAAGTCATTCCAGCCAAACAAGCTAAACCAAATTCGGTATTCATCTTTGATGATGTTGCCTGTGAGAAACAAAATAACATGAGAGAATATTTTTGTATGGGTCGACATTTTGATGTTGATAGTTTTTATCTTTGTCAAACATACACTCGAATACCGAAGCATTTAATAAGAGATAATGCCAATCTTCTTATTGTGTTTAAACAGGATGATTTAAATTTGAAACACATTTATAACGATCATGTAAACACAGATATGAGTTTTGATGACTTTCGGAAGTTATGTAGAGAGTGCTGGAAGGAAGCATATGGATTTTTAGTAATTGATAAAGACAGCTCCATAAATCAAGGGCATTATAGAAAAGGTTTCGATACCTACATAGAATTATAAAATGAGTTAATGGAATCATCAGATCTGCCCTCCATAATAGACCTGTCTTCCATAACAGACCTCTCATTACCGACAGACCTGTCTTCCATAACAGACCTCTCATTACCGACAGACCTGTCTTCCATAACAGACCTCTCATTACCAATAGACCTATCTTCAGCTTGATATATAATGGATAAAAAGGTTGTAAAGGAATTAATTCAGGCACGTAAAAACATACGCCAGAAATATAACGCTCTTAAAAGCGGTAGAATCGCTTTAGATACAGAACTTGAGGATACCTTTAAAACAATATCAGAACCGCTGAAAAAGCTAACCAAAATCGAGACGATAAAAGATGAAAAAATTGATCATGAAACCACATCTGAAAGCAAAAACAAATCAACACCTTCAATTTCAAACCATGTAAAACGAGAACTTTTGTTTGACGATGAAGATATTTCTAATCAAACATATAATGAGCTAAATATACCCCATACACCAAGCAGTCCAAGTTTATCACGATATTTTGAATATCACAAGAATCCTGAGGCACATAGTCTGGATACAAAGTATGGTGTACGCAAAAGTGGCAGTGACTGGAAAATTGGAAATGCTATAGTTACTACAGATTCATCTCAAAATATCATAATCAATGGGAAAAAGTATAACGCTACTGAAGGGTTATATCAGTTGATGTTTAAAAAGTATCCCTCCGATGAAGTATATACAAAAGACGATTTAGAAAAATATAATGAAATTGTAGAGGAAACGAGTGCACACCGACGAAACTATGATAAAAATAGTCAAATTCAGGGAAATAATAGCATAAAATATAGAGATATTATAAAAAAATTTAAATCTAGCAGAAAAGTTCAAAAACTCGGTAGTGGTATTAAAAAACCATACTCAAGGGCAAAAAACATGATTTTTATGAATATACCGTCATCAAACATAGATTATGTTCATTGGGACGATCCTAATGAATTGGTAGATAGGCTACGTTTGCTCTATGGTTCACAACAAGCCGGTCATAATAATCACAACAATGAGATAATTTCGATTCTCGAAGAGTTGAAGGAAGCGAACATTATTTCATCATATAAAAATCCATTTTTGTAAAAAATTTCATCACTTCAAATATGAGCGTGGATAAGTTTGGTCGATTTTTCAACAACAACACGTTAAATTTAAAAGAGCGTGGACCTCCAGGCCCCATTGGACCACAAGGAGCTAATGGTCCTCCGGGCCCTATTGGACCACAGGGAGCTACTGGATCGATAGGACCATCTGGTCCCATTGGCTTTACCGGGTTACGAGGACCCAAGGGCGATACAGGAGCAGGATTACAACATATACAAAATAAGGAATACAGTTTGGATGGAATATTTCTTAAAAATTTAGGGGATGGTGTAGCATCTACAGATGCTGCTAATATCAGAAATATCAGAATAGCTGTTTACAATCTGAGGGAGGAAATACTTGAAATTCTAGCAAAATCTGAAGAAAAATTATAAAAATGTATTGATGATGTACTAATTAGGGTTTGAAAAAACGTGAAATAAAAAATTTAAAAAACACATTATAAAATTTTTTTATTGATTCAATTTTTCATTATATAAAAAATTCTTATCACCTAATTTTATCAAAACACTTTTCATTCAGCTTGTGGTTAGCTTATTTTGTAATTTTTATCAAAACACTTTGTATCCAACTTGTGGTTAGCATAAAAATCTTTCAGCTCATATTTTGCTATCGGTTTATCAAATTTTCATTTTGAGTTATTTTCTTTCAATTTATCATATCTAATATTTGAATTCTTTTTTGAAGTAAAACTATTATAATCTTCTTCTTTTCTACTGAACGGGTTTAATTTTACTGTACTTTTAAACTCTTTATATTTACTAATATTTTTGTCTTCTCTCAAGAGAAGTTTTTTATCATCTTTGGCACTCATTTCGTCTAATTCAATCAAAACTCATCACAAAACTGAAACAGTAATCCAGTTTCATGATCTCAGGTCTAATCTGATGCTTCATGGTTTGAACATGATTGAACATGATTTCTAAATATTGAAAATGATAGATTGGGGGGAAATAAAAATGATTTGGTATGTGAGAATAGAGCTATTTCCAACCAATGTTAGTGTGAACGCCATAACAGTTGATGTAATACTGATCTTAGACACCTAACGTTACTTAAAGTAGTGAAACTCAAAAGCACAATTAGTCTGTGGGTATAACGCTTAGATTTATAAACTCTTGAATAATAGTGTATAGGTTCGTGACCCAGAGACCCTGCTTTTTTATATTTAACATATCTGTAGTCATAAATATTCATCATTCATTGCAAGACTTTCAACAATAAAACATGCAGATTCACGATTCATTGCAAGACTTTCAACAATCAAACATGCGAATCTATGATTCATTGCAAGACTTTCAACAATCAAACATACAATTTTGGTGTGAACACTTAACTGAAGAGACAAAATATTGTACTTGTCAGGGTGGTTGGTTTAGTTTTAAATTGCAACCCCACCACAATCAGCGTCGATCAGTAAAAATTTATGTTATACCCGAGGATGGTACCAGATGCCTGTTAGCAACCTATTTGAGAGGCCATGATACTTTTAGGAGTGAAGTGTTCGCGTTCTCCCCCTGGCAACATGTAAAAATACAGGTTGAAGGAGGTGCGGTGACCTTGGTGGGTATAGCTGATGAAACAGCTGATAGATTGAAAGCGACGGATCGTTTTTACCCCGGATGTGTTTTTGCTGATGAAGAAGAGTGGAGAGGACGAGAAAATTTGGTAGAGAGCTGTAAAGAACTAAGTCATATATTATTGGCAACTAAAATTTTAAAAGATGATAAATCAGTCATTGATTCATCAAAAATGCACTATGAAAACGAGATCTTATTAGAAGTGGGTAAAGATCTTCATCTACTAATGAATAACATATATAAAAAATTAAAAGAGAGAAATATTATACGCGCTAATGAAATTATTGCTGATTTTTACTTTGATGCTAGAAATGATTCAGATTCTGAATCAGTCGCAAAGTCGAAAAATATTCTTAGTCTTGAATACATCGATGATTGTATCGATTACATAAAAAAATATTTTTCGAAAATTCCTCAAGATGATGAAATTATAAATGAGTCACAGAATAATCTAAGAACACTCACTAAAGATCTCAACAGGCTGATTTCAAGACGTGTAACAAATTTCGTATAAATATATACGTATTTTTAAAAAACATATTAGTTGTTCCCATTATGAATAAGAAGAGACAAGTCGTAAATGAGTTACATAAACCTGTACGAAGAAATTTCCATCGTAGACGTGTTGTTATTAAGGGTATTGATGATTTATGGCAAGCAGATTTGGTTGAAATGATTCCATATTCATCCGAGAATAATGGCTATCGATATCTTCTCACAGTTATCGATGCATTTTCCAAGTATGCTTGGGGTATTCCTGTAAAAAATAAGACCGCTTTTGAAGTCACTAGAGCATTTCAAACAATTTTAAAAGCAAATCGCATACCAAAGAATCTTCATACAGATAACGGAAAAGAATTTTACAATAAAGATTTTCAAACTCTAATGAAAAAACATAAAATTAATCATTACTCTACTTATTCAACAATGAAAGCATCGATAGTCGAACGATTTAATCGAACCCTAAAAAATCTTATGTGGAAGGAGTTTAGTATGAATGGAAACTACAAATGGCTTAGATTAACAAATCAATTAATTGAGCAATATAATAATACAAAACATCGCACAATAAAAATGGCTCCCATTGATGTTGGCAAAACAAACGAAAAACGTATACTTTCCTCAGTTTATAATCACCTCAAAATATTTGATCGTAATAAGTATAAAGTTGGAGACATGGTTCGCATAAGCAAATATAAACATGTGTTTGAAAAGGGCTACACACCAAACTGGACAACAGAGATTTTCCAAATTAGAAGAATTCAAAATACAAACCCCGTTCAATATCTCCTAAAAGATTATCAACAGCAGCCGATTGAAGGTGGATTTTATGAATTTGAAATAGCAAAAGTTCAACACTCCGATGTATATTTAGTTGAAAAAATTCTGAAAAGACGAGGTGAACAAGTTTATGTAAAATGGCTAGGCTTTTCATCTCAGCATAATTCATGGATTAATAAAAAAGAAATTATTTAAAACTAAAACTGTATTTTTTATTTTTCAATTACAATCATTAACTTAAGTAATACTCATATTATAGGTTTGCTTCATTGATCTCAAATCTACCAATTCAACATCAGATTTATAGTTAGTATCTTGATAATTTACGATTTCAATTTCTCCATTCGCTAAGAATCTTTCTTTCTCATATTCACGGTACTCATAACACGAAATATTCAAACTCTGCTTTGTGTAGTTACTATCATATGTACACCGTATCGTTAACTCCTTATCGCCATCAAATTCCAATTTAAAATGTCTATAAAAGACATTTTTACTCTCAATGATTCCAGAAATTTCGCTTTCTTTCCGTATCAACTCTTTCCTAAATCCCTCTATAGCTTCTTCAGGGCTAACATACTTTCGATCCTCGGAAACCGAATTGCCTGCTGTAACACTCTCATCATCCTGATGACTACTACTCTGATTGTTTTGCAGATTGGTAAATGTTATTAATTTGAGTGATAACCCAATTTCCACTATGTCGTTATTCGGTAAAAGAATGTTAAAGATCAAACGCTCCTCATTATTATTTCCAAGATTTACTGCTGGACCACCACTCCCATTAATCGGTATGGCCTGACCATTAAACAAACATGGATACACAAATAAAAATAAAAAATATTTCATTTTATCTAACTCGAGATCTAAACAGTTCAACAATAAATATAGAACTACGGTGATTTCACTGACAACTTAGAATATATATCAATATCCACTGTATCCATTATCAACCACACAAAAACTATCACAACATCCACCATCTTATCACCAACTCAACGTAAACAATAACAAACCATATCACAATTATACCTAAATCAACCACAGCGCCGCCCCGCCCCCCGCCATGCTCACTCCACGGCCAAGAGCGCCTAGAAGTCTTATCAAGATCAAACCACAACTCGCTTAGCTGAGCCGAGTACTCATGCACTCAATAACAACACGTGCTCGTGACGTCAACTTCCGGTCTAGAACCCGCTTATCCTATCTACTTGCGACATTTTCTTTTTTCAAGGGGGATGGTATGTTAGGATTCTAATGACCATTCATAATGGTCATTGATAAAAACAATTAAGCTTCATTTCTTAGATATAATTTAGTCAACTATTTGAAAACAGATGTAATTGGATTTCCTAATTTGATTATGAGCTATTTAAGAAATCGGTCAAATGTCCAAACACGGAACGACAGATGTTTAAACACAAGAACTGAAATATGATAACATAAACAATTGTTGTATCATTATCACAATTAAGTCATTCATGCAATTCAGTGAGGCAATCCAATGCACCTAAGTTTTGTTGACTCAGCAGAAGGTAGAATTCACGGGCATGAAATGAAATGAAGTGCTGATCGGAAATAAAACCATTAGGCTAGGAAAGACCTTGAAATGTTTTCATAATAAATGAATATGTTTTTAAGAATATCGTAACATTTATGTAAGCGGAAGAATTCAACTTCCGCCTAGAATAGTTATAAAAAGTAAGTAATGGTAAACTTAAAGGAGTCGAGTAATGTCAGTCGAGTAAGATAAGTCAAGTAATAATCAAACAGTCTGAATCGAGAAAGTCTAGAGTTAAGTTTTGGCAGAGCTAGTTTAAGAAGTAAAGTTTTTCAAAGTAAAGTTTTTAAAGTCTAGTTTAAAAAGTAGAGTTATAAAAGAAGATTAAAAGAAGTCAAGTGTTAAAATCTATATATATAAAAATGGATGTTTGTCTGTCTGTTTGTTTGAGATTACAAAACTCAAGAACTACTGGACCGATTTTTACGCGGTTTTTTGCAAAATGATCTGTGTTGCCAGGAGCAGGTTTTTAGCTATGTAGATTTTTAAAATTCGAAACGGAAGGTCCTGTAAGGATAATGAAAATATCCTTTTTCCCATTTTTCTCCGGAAAAATTTGCATTATAGGGTTTTTGGGGTCGCTGATCACGAATCCGGTATTAGATTTTCAAAATTCGAAACGGAAGGTCCTGTAAGGATAATCGAAATATCCTTTTTCCCATTTTTCCCCGGAAAAATTTGCGTTATACGGTTTTTGGGGTCGCTGATCACGAATCCGGTATTAGATTTTCAAAATTCGAAACGGAAGGTCCTGTAAGGATAACGCAAATATCCTTTTTCTCATTTTTCTCCGGAAAAATTGCCATTATGGGGTTTTTGGGGTCGCTGATCACGAATCCGGTATTAGATTTTCAAAATTCGAAACGGAAGGTCCTGTAAGGATAATGAAAATATCCTTTTTCCCATTTTTCCCCGGAAAAATTGCCATTATGGGGTTTTTGGGGTCGCTGATCACGAATTCGATATTAGATTTTCAAAATTCGAAACGGAAGGTCCTGTATCCTTACAGATATCCTTTTTCCGATTTTTCGCCGGAAAAATTGGTATTATGGGGTTTTTGGGGTCGCTGATCACGAATCCGATATTAGATTTTCAAAATTCGAAACGAAAGGTCCTGTAAGGATAAATATCCTTTTTCCCGTTTTTCCTCGGAAAATCGGTATAAGGGGGTTTTTGGCGCGCTGATCACGAATCCGATATTAGATTTTCAAAATTCGAAACGAAAAGTCCTGTAAGGATAAATATCCTGTTTCCCGTTCTTCCTCGGAAAAATCTGTATAAGGGGGTTTTTGGGGGCGCTGATCACGAATCCGGTATTATATTTTCAAAATTCGAAAAAATGATCACGAATCCGGTGTTGGAATTTCAAAATTCTAACCGAAAAGTCCTGCAAGATTAACGCAAATGTCTTTTTTCCAATTTTTCTTGATGCAATTGCCACTAAGGGATTTTCGAGGTCTATGATCGCGAATCCGGTGTTCGATTTTTCAAATGCTAAAGGGAAGGTCCTGTAAGGATAACGCAAATATCCTTTTTCCCATTTTTCCCCGGGAAAATTGCCATTATGGGGTTTTTGGGGTCGCTGATCACGAATTCGATATTAGATTTTCAAAATTCGAAACGGAAGGTCCTGTATCCTTACAGATATCCTTTTTCCGATTTTTCGCCGGAAAAATTGGTATTTTTAGCTATGTAGATTTTTAAAATTCGAAACGGAAGGTCCTGTAAGGATAATGAAAATATCCTTTTTCCCATTTTTCTCCGGAAAAATTTGCATTATAGGGTTTTTGGGGTCGCTGATCACGAATCCGGTATTAGATTTTCAAAATTCGAAACGGAAGGTCCTGTAAGGATAATCGAAATATCCTTTTTCCCATTTTTCCCCGGAAAAATTTGCGTTATACGGTTTTTGGGGTCGCTGATCACGAATCCGGTATTAGATTTTCAAAATTCGAAACGGAAGGTCCTGTAAGGATAACGCAAATATCCTTTTTCTCATTTTTCTCCGGAAAAATTGCCATTATGGGGTTTTTGGGGTCGCTGATCACGAATCCGGTATTAGATTTTCAAAATTCGAAACGGAAGGTCCTGTAAGGATAATGAAAATATCCTTTTTCCCATTTTTCCCCGGAAAAATTGCCATTATGGGGTTTTTGGGGTCGCTGATCACGAATTCGATATTAGATTTTCAAAATTCGAAACGGAAGGTCCTGTATCCTTACAGATATCCTTTTTCCGATTTTTCGCCGGAAAAATTGGTATTATGGGGTTTTTGGGGTCGCTGATCACGAATCCGATATTAGATTTTCAAAATTCGAAACGAAAGGTCCTGTAAGGATAAATATCCTTTTTCCCGTTTTTCCTCGGAAAATCGGTATAAGGGGGTTTTTGGCGCGCTGATCACGAATCCGATATTAGATTTTCAAAATTCGAAACGAAAAGTCCTGTAAGGATAAATATCCTGTTTCCCGTTCTTCCTCGGAAAAATCTGTATAAGGGGGTTTTTGGGGGCGCTGATCACGAATCCGGTATTATATTTTCAAAATTCGAAAAAATGATCACGAATCCGGTGTTGGAATTTCAAAATTCTAACCGAAAAGTCCTGCAAGATTAACGCAAATGTCTTTTTTCCAATTTTTCTTGATGCAATTGCCACTAAGGGATTTTCGAGGTCTATGATCGCGAATCCGGTGTTCGATTTTTCAAATGCTAAAGGGAAGGTCCTGTAAGGATAACGCAAATATCCTTTTTCCCATTTTTCCCCGGGAAAATTGCCATTATGGGGTTTTTGGGGTCGCTGATCACGAATCCGGTGTTGGAATTTCAAAATTCGAAACGGAAGGTCCTATAAGGATAACGCAAATATCCTTTTTCCCATTTTTCCCCGGGAAAATTGCCATTATGGGGTTTTTGGGTTCGCTGATGACGGATCCGGTGTTAGATTTTCAAAACTCGAAACGGAAGGTCCTGTAAGGGTAACGGAAGTATCTTTTTCCCATTTGTTCCAGGAAATATTGCATTAGGGGGTTTCTGAGCTCGCTGATCACAGCTCTGCAGTGGGATTTTTAAAAATCGAAACGGAAGGTCCTGTCAGGATAACGAAAATATTCTTTTTCCAAAATTTCCCCGGAAAAATTGGCATTATGGGATTTTCGGGGTCGCTGATCACGCATCCGGTAATAGTTTTTAAAAAGTCTAAACGGAAGGTCCTGTAAGGATAACGCAAATATCCTTTTTCCAATTTTTCTCGCAAAAACTGGCTTTAGGAGGTTTTCATGGTTGCTTATCACGAATCTGTTGTTGAAATTTCAAAATTCGAAACGCAAGGTCCTGTAAGAATAATATTTTTTCCCAAAAGTTTTTAAATTATTTATGGTTTTTTTGCATTCTAAAATTTATACAAAAAACTTTAAGCTGGCATTCGTAGGGTCTGCTAGTAAAGATATAAAAAAGAAGGATTGAAGTGTTTCGTTTGTGTTCCCTATTACCTCCGCCAACTACACACCACAAAGTTAGTATACCCTTTGGTTTCACCATACGGGTATAAAAAGGGGTCCGTGGGCAAGTTTTGACTATGAAAAGGGGTCCGTGGGCCAAAAGAGTTTGGGAACCACTGTTCTAGAGAATGAAATGTAGATTTATTTAAAAAAAAATTAAGCCGATCTAAAGTTATACGACATACATACAGACCGACAAACAGACAGATCCTAAATTTTTTGTCTGAAACGGATTTTGTACTGGTCAGAAGTATTGAAAAGTATATTTTTTTTAAGTTTTTCCGATATTCTTATTTGTTATAAAACATTTTAACCCTTAATTTATGAGGTGAAAATCATATGCGTAAATGATGAGGTGGTTTCCAATGGACTTGTTCTAATCACATACCAAATCCGTGCTTTTAACTCGGCACACAACACCATACTGTATGAAGGAACTGAAGATTTCAGAGTCACTGTGCTGAAAACATGAGAAATAGCAAAGAGAGAAAAGTCAATGTGGGTCCACTGGACCCACCTCATCAATGAAGGGTTAAAATACAAAATTTAATGGAATTTTTTTTAAATTTTTTTCTTGAAATTGTTCATAATTTTTTGTTAAATATTCAATAAATTTTGCTTTCGAATAGCTTTGCATTGATATTTGTTTATAATGCTGTTCCAATGCATGCAGGATATACTGTTTTTGTTGCTCCTAGTGCGTTAGAACAGTATTATATCGAGTCATCAGAATTGTGCGACTTCTCCCTTCCCCCTTCCCCCTTCCCCCTTCCCCTTCCCCCTTCCCCCTTCCCCTTCCCTTTCCCTTTCCCTTTCCCTTTCCCTTTCCCTTTCCCTTTCCCTTTCCCTTTCCCTTCCCACCTTCCTTTCCCTTTCCCTTTCCTTTCCCTTTCCCTTTCCTTTCCCTTTCCCTTTCCCTTTCCCTTTCCCTTTCCCTTCCTTTCCCTTTCCCTTTCCTTTCCCTTTCCCTTTCCCTTTCCCTTTCCCTTTCCCTTTCCCTTTCCTTTCCCTTTCCCTTTCCCTTTCCCTTTCCCTTTCCCTTTCCCTTTCCCTTCCTTTCCTTTCCCTTTCCCTTTCCCTCTCCCTCTCCCTCTCCCTCTCCCTTTCCCTCTCCTTTCCCTTTCCCTTATCCCTTTCCCTTTCCCTTTCCCTTTCCCTTTCCCTTTCCCTTTCCCTTTCCCTTTCCTTTCCCTTCCCTTTCCCTTTCCCTTTCCCTTTCCCTTTCCCTTTCCCTTTCCCTTCCCTTTCCCTTTCCCTTTCCCTTTCCCTTTCCCTTTCCTTTCCCTTTCCCTTTCCCTTTCCCTTTCCCTTTCCCTTCCCTTTCCCTTTCCCTTTCCCTTCCCTTTCCCTTTCCCTTTCCTTTCCCTTTCCCTTTCCCTTTCCCTTTCCCTTTCCCTTTCCCTTTCCCTTTCCCTTTCCCTTTCCCTTTCCCTTTCCCCTTCCCTTTCCCTTTCCCTTCCCTTTCCCTTTCCCTTTCCCTTTCCTTTCCCTTTCCTTTCCCTTTCCCTTTCCTTTCCCTTTCCCTTTCCCTTTCCCTTTCCCTTTCCCTTTCCCTTTCCCTTTCCCTTTCCCTTTCCCTTTCCCTTTCCCTTTCCCTTTCCCTTCTTCCCTTTCCCTTTCCCTTTCCCTTTCCCTTTCCCTTTCCCTTTCCCTTTCCCTTTCCCTTTCCCTTTCCCTTTCCTTTCCCTTTCCCTTCCCTTTCCCTTTCCTTTCCCTTTCCCTTTCCCTTTCCCTTCCCTTTCCCTTTCCCTTTCCCTTTCCCTTTCCCCTCTCCCTCTCCCTTTCCCTTATCCCTTTCCCTTTCCCTTTCCCTATCCCTTTCCCTTCCCTTTCCCTTTCCCTTTCCCTTTCCCTTTCCCATTCCCTTTCCCTTCCCTTTCCCTTTCCCTTTCCCTTTCCCTTTCCCTTTCCCTTTCCTTTCCCTTCCCTTTCCCTTTCCCTTTCCCTTTCCCTTTCCCTTTCCCTTTCCCTTTCCCTTTCCCTTTCCCTTTCCCTTTCCCTTTCCCTTTCCCTTCCCCCTTCCCCTTCCCCTTCCCCTTCCCATTCCCCTTTCCCTTTCCCTTTCCCTTTCCCTTTCCCTTTCCCTCCTTTCCCTTTCCTTTCCCATTCCCTTTCCCTTTCCCTTTCCCTTTCCCTTACCCTTTCCTTTCCCTTTCCCTTTCCCTTTCCCTTTCCCATTCCCTTTCCCTTTCCCTTTCCCTTTCCCTTTCCCTTTCCCTTACCCTTTCCCTTTCCCTTTCCCTTTCCCTTTCCCTTTCCCTTTCCCTTTCCCTTTCCCTTTCCTTTCCCTTTCCCTTTCCCTTTCCCTTTCCCTTCCCTTTCCCTTTCCCTTTCCCTTCCTTTCCCTTTCCCTTTCCATTCCCTTTCCCTTTCCCTTTCCCTTTCCCTTTCCCTTTCCCTTTCCCTTTCCCTTCCTTCCCTTTCCCTTTCCCTTTCCCTTTCCCTTTCCCTTTCCCTTTCCCTTTCCCTTTCCCTTTCCCTTTCCCTTTCCCTTTCCTTTCCCTTTCCCTTTCCTTTCCCTTTCCCTTTCCCTTCCTTTCCCTTTCCCTTTCCCTTTCCCTTTCCCTTTCCCTTTCCCTTTCCCTTTCCCTTTCCCTTCCCTTTCCCTTTCCCTTTCCTTTCCCTTTCCCTTTCCCTTTCCCTTCCTTTCCCTTTCCCTTTCCCTTTCCCTTTCCCTTTCCCTTTCCCTTTCCCTTTCCCTTTCCCTTTCCCTTTCCCTTTCCCTTTCCCTTTCCCTTTCCCTTTCCTTTCCCTTTCCCTTTCCCTTTCCCTTTCCCTTTCCCTTTCCCTTTCCCTTTCCCTTTCCCTTTCCCTTTCCCTTTCCCTTTCCCTTTCCCTTTCCCTTCCCTTTCCCTTTCCCTTTCCCTTTCCCTTTCCCTTTCCCTTCCCTTCCCCTTTCCCTTTCCCTTTCCCTTTCCTTTCCCTTTCCCTTTCCCTTTCCCTTTCCCTTTCCCTTTCCCTTTCCCTTTCCCTTTCCCTTCCCCTTCCCCTTTCCCTTTCCCTTTCCCTTTCCCTTTCCCTTTCCCTTTCCCTTTCCCTTTCCCTTTCCCTTTCCCTTTCCCTTTCCCTTTCCCTTTCCCTTTCCCTTTCCCTTTCCCTTTCCCTTTCCCTTTCCCCTTTCCCTTTCCCTTTCCCTTTCCCTTTCCCTTTCCCTTTCCCTTTCCCTTTCCCTTTCCCTTTCCTTTCCCTTCCCTTTCCCTTTCCCTTTCCCTTTCCCTTTCCCTTTCCCTTTCCCTTCCCTTTCCCTTTCCCTTTCCCTTTCCTTTCCCTTTCCCTTTCCCTTTCCTTTCCCTTTCCCTTTCCCTTTCCCTTTCCTTTCCCTTTCCCTTTCCCTTTCCCTTTCCCTTTCCCTTTCCCTTTCCCTTTCCTTTCCCTTTCCCTTTCCCTTTCCCTTTCCCTTTCCCTTTCCCTTTCCCTTTCCCTTTCCCTTCCCTTTCCCTTTCCCTTTCCCTTTCCCTTTCCCTTTCCCTTTCCCTTTCCTTTCCCTTTCCTTTCCCTTTCCCTTTCCCTTTCCCTTTCCCTTTCCTTTCCCTTTCCCTTTCCCTTTCCCTTTCCCTTTCCCTTTCCTTTCCCTTTCCCTTTCCCTTTCCTTTCCCTTTCCCTTTCCCTTTCCCTTTCCCTTTCCCTTTCCCTTTCCCTTTCCCTTTCCCTTTCCCTTTCCCTTTCCTTTCCCTTTCCCTTTCCCTTTCCCTTTCCCTTTCCCTTCCCTTTCCTTTCCCTTTCCCTTTCCCTTTCCTTTCCCTTTCCCTTTCCCTTTCCCTTTCCCTTTCCCTTTCCCTTTCCCTTTCCCTTTCCCTTTCCCTTTCCCTTTCCTTTCCCTTTCCCTTTCCCTTTCCCTTTCCCTTTCCCTTCCCCTTCCCCTTCCACCTTCCCCTTCCCCTTCCCCTTCCCCTTCCCCTTCCCCTTCCCCTTCCCCTTCCCCTTCCCCTTTCCCTTTCCCTTTCCCTTTCCCTTTCCCTTTCCCTTCCCCTTCCCCTTCCCCTTCCCCTTCCCCTTCCCCTTCCCCTTTCCCTTTCCCTTTCCCTTTCCCTTTCCCTTTCCCTTTCCCTTTCCCTTTCCCTTTCCCTTTCCCTTTCCCTTTCCCTTTCCCTTCCCCTTCCCCTTCCCCTTCCCCTTCCCCTTCCCCTTCCCCTCCCCCTTCCCCTTCCCCTTCCCCTTCCCCTTCCCCTTTCCCTTTCCCTTGCCCTTGCCCTTGCCCTTGCCCTTGCCTTGCCCTTGCCTTGCCCTTGCCCTTGCCCTTGCCCTTGCCCCTTGCCCTTGCCCTTGCCCTTGCCCTTGCCCTTGCCCTTGCCCTTGCCCTTGCCCTTGCCCTTGCCCTTGCCCTTGCCCTTGCCCTTGCCTTGCCCTTGCCCTTGCCCTTGCCCTTGCCCTTGCCCTTGCCCTTGCCCTTGCCCTTGCCCTTGCCCTTGCCCTTGCCCTTGCCCTTGCCTTGCCCTTCCCCTTCCCCTTCCCTTCCCCTTCCCCTTCCCCTTCCCCTTCCCTTGCCCCTTGCCCTTGCCCTTGCCCTTGCCCTTGCCCTTGCCCTTGCCTTGCCCTTGCCCTTGCCCTTGCCTTGCCATTGCCCTTCTCCTTCTCCTTCTCCTTCTCCTTCTCCTTCTCCTTCTCCTTCTCCTTCTCCTTCTCCTTCTCCTTCTCCTTCTCCTTCTCCTTCTCCTTCCCCTTCTCCTTCCCATTCCACTACCCATCCCCTACCCTTCAATCGGTTGAACGGTTCGAAAGTTATCTGGGAAGGGGTACCGAAGGAGAGGGGGAGGTCAATAAAAAGTAGCCTATGTCACTCGGTAATAGTGTAGCTTTCTATCAGTGAAAGAATTTTCAGAATCGGATCAGTGGTTCCAGAGATTGCCCTGAACAAACAAACAAACAAACAAACTTTACCTCTTTATATAATTATTAGTATTAGTATATTAGTATTAGTATTAGTATAGGTTTTTTATAGCTTACTGTATAAAGGTGGGTTTAGAAACACGAGCATTTTCATTTTTACTGGCAAAGTGAGCGGGATAGCGAAATTCAAATTTACGTGCGCAAAAAGTCGATCACATCAGTGTCTCACACGTACTTTCCCTTCCACTTTATGGCGAACTGTCACTGCACATCACCTTCTCGCAGCAATACGTTTGTTAGCACTTCAATTTCACCTAACAAAATCATTTTGTGTGATGTTATAATTAATAACATAATTATTATTACCTCCGTTTCCATTTAAAATGCGTAGCTTTCAAATAAACATCGAACTTAACCTTACTTTTGCTGGCTGCCATAATTCCCCATAGTTCAGGGGTAACATTTTGGTGGCAGGGCGGGGAAGTCCAATGTGGTTGTTGTTGTTTACTGCCATAACTTTCCTATCGTCGACGAAAATTATGGATAGTAAAACCACTACATGCAAGCAAAATTTCCAGTAAAATTTTTACTGGCAAAGTGAGTGAAATGCCAGATTTCTTATGACTTTTTCACCAAGTGGGAAAGGGACGGGAAACCACTCAGTAAAAATTTTACTGGAAATTTTGCTTGCATGGAGTGGTTTTACTATCCATAATTTTCGTCGACGATAGGAAAGTTATGGCAGTAAACAACAACAAACACATTGGACTTCCCCGCCCTGCCAGCAAAATGTTACCCCTGAATTATGGGAATTATGGCAGCCAGCAAAAGTAAGGTTAAGTTCGATGTTTATTTGAAAGCTACGCATTTTAAATGGAAACGGGAGGTGATAATAATTATGTTATTAATTATAACATCACACAAAATGATTTTGTTAGGTGAAATTGAAGTGATAACAAACGTATTGCTGCGAGAAGGTGATGTGCAGTGACAGTTCGCCATAAAGTGGAAGGGAAAGTACGTGTGAGACACTGATGTGATCGACTTTTTGCGCACGTAAATTTGAATTTCGCTATCCCGCTCACTTTGCCAGTAAAAATCAAAATGCTCGTGTTTCTAAACCCACCTTAACCCTGGACCCGTGTACTATCAAACTTCCATTTATCGTGTACTTGGGCACTCAGTGCCCAGATGTAATTCCAATAAAAAATGTATGGCTGGTTTGTTTAAAAACCATAAAAATTGGTTTATTCGTTAAACAAGTCGAAATACAATGGGAAAATATAATTTGCAAAAATCGACTGAGAATATAGACCACCTTGTAAGCTCGCGAATCTGGTACTCGATTTCTCCAACAAATCATGTACTCCACGAAAGAAAATGCAATACATGACAACAATACAATATAAATATTATAATATAAATAATATAACAATACAATATAATATCTGCATACAAGAAAAATCATAAAAGGGGAAAAACCCAAAGCTGTAATCAAAATAAAAACAAAATTCATACAAAATGTACTGACTTGGGCACTGAGTGCCCAAGTACACGATATTACGCTTTTTTTTGACACCTTCCACAACCCCCCCGAAGATATGCAATTTGGATTTTTTTTTTCTTGTTTTTGTACTCTAAATTTCAGTATCTTTCAGAAATATATTGCATTTCATCATATTCTTTATTAAAAATATGGTTAATTTCGGTTCGAAAATAGTTCTGGGCACTCAGTGCCCAGTACACGGGTCCAGGGTTAACGCGGATTTTCTGCTTTAAAATTAATACTAACAGACATGAGAAACCGTCTAAATCCAGATCTTTTAGAAGACATATCTATATATTTAATAGGCAAAGCGATTTTGTATGGATTTCTTTCAACAGAACTCCTGCAGTTCCTATTGAACCGATTTTGATGATTCTTTTTTTAAATGAAAGCTCTATAGCTTTTTTTTTTAATTTTTAATAATACTTTACTTTTTTTTTAATTTTTAATAATACTTTATTAGTTCAAAATTATCAATATGCCGCTAACTAAGTCTTCAATATTAAAACGACATTCCATACTGTCTGATCAGCGCAGTGAGTTTTCAATTCTGATCGGTGACAAAATTCTTTTTTTTCATTTTTTTTTTTGATTTTTTTACTTTTATTAATATTTTATTACTTAATTTATCTTTAAGTTTACATTTTTACTCCTGAATAAGTATTAGACTACAATGCGCCAGATATGCGGGTTCGATTCCGAGTTTTGACAAAATGTTTTTTTTTTGACCTTAAATTACTTATTTTATTTATATTATACTTCTTTAAGCGCGTTGGGCGATTTTTGGATGGGTAAAATCTCATGAGTTCGCGTCACCGACATGCTAATTTAACAGCTTAATGCTACATTTACACGAATGACAAATTTGTCATTTTTTTCTTGTCATTATGTTAATTCCCGTGTAAATGGCATAATTTTTGTAATTTTTTCTGTCAGAAAATGTCAATCTCTCATAAAAGAATGAACTTGTCCATTCTTTTATGCTAGATTGTCATTCGTGCAAACGCAATATTAGTTATGACAACTTTAGTATTCAACTTTTGTCATAACTAATATTGCGTTTGCACGAATGACAATCTGGCATAAAAGAATGGACAAGTTCATTCTTTTATGAGAGATTGACATTTTCTGACAGAAAAAATTACAAAAATTATGCCATATACACGGGAATTAACATAATGACAAGAAAAAAATGACAAATTTGTCATTCGTGTAAATGTAGCATAAGAATGCTGATTCACTTTCATTTGATTTTTTTATACAGAAAAAATTGATTTTTTTGGAAGACAGTACCGAGCAAAATAAAATCACACAGAAAATTTCTGAACAGCACACGGCATTCTTATACAGAAAAAATTAAATATCTCTATCAATTTTTTGTATAAGAAAGTCATGTGCTGCTCAGGAATTCAAACCTTAATATGCATATTGACTTTTATTTAAAATTTACTGTTTATTAGCACATATTTTCGAAATTTCAGGTTGAAAAATATATAGGTATAAATACACGACAAAATAATTATTACCGTACATATATTATTGTTTTGGCAGTCCCCAATGACTGCCTGTTTTTTATTAAAAGCTTTTATTTAGCTTGCCTTCGTGTCTGTCTGTCTGTCTGTCTGTCTGTCTGTCTGTCTGTCTGTCTGTCTGTCTGTCTGTCTGTCTGTCTGTCTGTCTGTCTGTCTGTCTGTCTGAAAGGGATAATCACGTTATCCTTACAGGACCTTCCGTTATCCTTACTGACTTTTTAATGACAGATTCGGATTCAGCGACCTCAAAAACCCCCAGAATAGATTTTTTTTCGGAAAATTTGGAGAAAAGGATAATCACGTTATCCTTACAGGATCTTCCGTTATCCTTACTGACTTTTTAATGACAGATTCGGATTCAGCGACCTCAAAAACCCCCAGAATAGATTTTTTTCCGGAAAATTTGGAGAAAAGGATAATCACGTTATCCTTACAGGACCTTACGTTATCCTTACTGACTTTTTAATGACAGATTCGGATTCAGTGACCGCAAAAACCCCCAGAATAGATTTTTTTCCGGAAAATTTGGAGAAAGGGATAATCACGTTATCCTTACAGGACCTTCCGTTATCCTTACAGACTTTTTAATGGCAGATTCGGATTTAACGGCCCCAAAAACCCCCAGAATAGATTTTTTTCCGGAAAATTTGGAGAAAAGGATAATCATGTTATCCTTACAGGACCTTCCGTTATCCTTACTTAATTTTTAATGACAGATTCGGATTCAGCGACCCCAAAAACCCCCAGAATAGATTTTTTTCCGGAAAATTTGGAGAAAAGGATAATCACGTTATCCTTACAGGATCTTCCGTTATCCTTACAGACTTTTTAATGACAGATTCGGATTCAGCGACCCCGAAAAGCCCCAGAATAGATTCTTTCCGGAAAATTTGGAGAAAAGGATAATCACGTTATCCTTACAGGACCTTCCGTTACCCTTACTGACTTTTTAATGACAGATTCGGATTCAGTGACCGCAAAAACCCCCAGAATAGATTTTTTTCCGGAAAATTTGGAGAAAAGGATAATCACGTTATCCTTACAGGACCTTCCGTTATCCGTACAAGGACGAAGTAGTGAAAATATTGTATTGTCATCGGACTTATATAAGTGTGCAAAATTTCAAGTCAATCGGACAAGTGGAAGTGGGTCAAAATTGGGTTGCAAGATTTGATCTGACAGACAAACAAACAAACACGAAGGCAAGCTAAATAAAAGCTTTTAAAAAAGCTTTTATTAAAAAAGAATCCACTAAAAAGAAAAAAATAATTTTCTGGATGCTGTATCACAAATATAAAAGCTTTTAAAAAGCGAGATAAAGCATAAAACAATAAAATAAAAATTTATCTCGCTTTTAAAAAGCTTTTATATTTGTGATACACAGCATCCAGAAAATTATTTTTTTCTTTTTAGTGCATTCTTTTTTAATAAAAGCTTTTTTTTAAAAAAAAAATTTTTATTTTTTTTTATTACTTAATTTATTTTTAAAATTTATATTCTTACTACTGAATAAGTGGAAACTACATCGCGCCAGGTACGGGTTCAATTCTGAGCGGTGGCAAAATATTTTTATTTTATTTTTTTTTGTTGAAATTGAGTTTTTTAAACGTAAAATTAAAAATATCTGTTACGCATCGTCTTTTATTGGAAAAAGTGAAAACGATCTTCTCTATATATAAAATCGACGCCCAGCCCAAACCCCTGAAGATAGAGACTTGAAATCTATTTTGAGGGTTTTTGGGGTCGCTGAATACGATTCTCAAGTTAAAAAGCCTGTAAGGACATCTCAAATGTAGGGATATATATTCGAAGACTAAAAAGAACAAAATAAAAAAAATAAAAAATAAAATTTAAAAAAAAAATTTTTTTTTAAAAAGCTTTTATTAAAAAAGAATGCACTAAAAAGAAAAAAATAATTTTCTGGACGCTGTGTATCACAAATATAAAAGCTTTTTAAAAGCGAGATAAATTTTTATTTTATTGTTTTATGCTTTATCTCGCTTTTTAAAAGCTTTTATATTTGTGATACACAGCGTCCAGAAAATTATTTTTTTCTTTTTAGTGCATTCTTTTTTAATAAAAGCTTTTTTTTTAAAAAAAAATTTTTATTTTTTTTTATTTTGTTCTTTTTAGTCTTCGAATATATATCCCTACATTTGAGATGTCCTTACAGGCTTTTTAACTTGAGAATCGTATTCAGCGAACCCCAAAACCTGCAGAATATATTTTTTCCCGGAACAATTGAGAAAAAGGATAATCACGTTATCCTTACAGGACATTCCGTTATCCTTACAGACTTTTTAATGACAGATTCGGATTCAGCGACCCCAAAAACCCCCAGAATAGATTTTTTTCCAGAAAATTTGGAGAAAAGGATAATCACGTTATCCTTACAGGACCTTACGTTATCCTTACTGACTTTTTAATGACAGATTCGGATTCAGTGACCGCAAAAACCCCCAGAATAGATTTTTTTCCGGAAAATTTGGAGAAAGGGATAATCACGTTATCCTTACAGGACCTTCCGTTATCCTTACAGACTTTTTAATGGCAGATTCGGATTTAACGGCCCCAAAAACCCCCAGAATAGATTTTTTCCGGAAAATTTGGAGAAAAGTATAATCATGTTATCCTTACAGGACCTTCCGTTATCCTTACTTAATTTTTAATGACAGATTCGGATTCAGCGACCCCAAAAACCCCCAGAATAGATTTTTTTCCGGAAAATTTGGAGAAAAGGATAATCACGTTATCCTTACAGGATCTTCCGTTGTCCTTACTTAATTTTTAATGACAGATTCGGATTCAGCGACCCCAAAAACCCCCAGAATAGATTTTTTTCAGGAAAATTTGGAGAAAAGGATAATCACGTTATCCTTACAGGATCTTCCGTTATCCTTACAGACTTTTTAATGACAGATTCGGATTCAGCGACCCCAAAAACCCCCAGAATAGATTCTTTCCGGAAAATTTGGAGAAAAGGATAATCACGTTATCCTTACAGGACCTTCCGTTACCCTTACTGACTTTTTAATGACAGATTCGGATTCAGTGACCGCAAAAACCCCCAGAATAGATTTTTTTCCGGAAAATTTGGAGAAAAGGATAATCACGTTATCCTTACAGGACCTTCCGTTATCCGTACAAGGACGAAGTAGTGAAAATATTGTATTGTCATCGGACTTATATAAGTGTGCAAAATTTCAAGTCAATCGGACAAGTGGAAGTGGGTCAAAATTGGGTTGCAAGATTTGATCTGACAGACAAACAAACAAACACGAAGGCAAGCTAAATAAAAGCTTTTAAAAAAGCTTTTATTAAAATAGAATGCACTAAAAAGAAAAAAATAATTTTCTGGATGCTGTATCACAAATATAAAAGCTTTTAAAAAGCGAGATAAAGCATAAAACAATAAAATAAAAATTTATCTCGCTTTTAAAAAGCTTTTATATTTGTGATACACAGCATCCAGAAAATTATTTTTTTCTTTTTAGTGCATTCTTTTTTAATAAAAGCTTTTTTAAAAAAAAAAATTTTTTTTTTTTTTATTACTTAATTTATCTTTAAAATTTATATTCTTACTACTGAATAAGTGTAAACTACATCGCGCCAGGTACGGGTTCAATTCTGAGCGGTGGCAAAATATTTTTATTTTATTTTTTGAAGTGAAAACTTCTTTAGCGGCGTTGTGAGTGATTTCAAACTCGATGAAACGAAAAAGCGACAGTAAAAAGAGATAGGATATTTTAGCCTGCGAGAAAATGAGATAGAATACAGATGGGTGCCGGTCAATTTATCGTAAACAAGAGTGTTAGGAAGGGGGAAGGGGGAAGGGGGAAGGGGAAGGGGGGGAAGGGAGAAGTGTTAGGAGGGAGGAAGTGGAGAGAGGAGGCGATAAATTACTGATGTTTCGTCATACATTACAATATATACATATCTATATATATAAAAATGGATGTTTTATTGTTTGTCTGTTTGTCTGTCTGCCTGAGATTACAAAACTCAAAAACTACTGGACCGATTTTTATGCGGTTTTTTGCAAAATGATCTATGTTGCCAGGAGCAGGTTTTTAGCTATGTACATTTTCAAAATTCGAAACGGAAGGTCCTGTAAGGATAATGAAAATATCCTTTTTCCCATTTTTCCCCGGAAAAATTGGCATTATGGGGTTTTTGGGGTCGCTGATCACGAATCCGGTATTAGATTTTCAAAATTCGAAACGGAAGGTCCTGTAAGGATAATGAAAATATCCTTTTTTCCATTTTTCCCCGGAAAAATTTGCACTATAGGGTTTTGGGGTCGCTGATCATGAATCCGGTATTAGATTTTCAATAAAAATATAATATGACTTTTGAACTTGGTACCAATATTATAATAAATAAACGCTATAACTATCCCACACCTGATACCGCATTCGTCTCATTCTCTCGCTGTTTAGTTTTCCTAAGGTTTCACTTCTACCGCGTGTGCACTGCACACACATGTTTTTTTTTTTTGTTGAAATTGAGTTTTTTAAACGTAAAATTAAAAATATCTGTTACGCATCGTCTTTTATTGGAAAAAGTGAAAACGATCTTCTCTATATATAAAATCGACGCCCAGCCCAAACCCCTGAAGATAGAGACTTGAAATCTATTCTGAGGGTTTTTGGGGTCGCTGAATACGATTCTCAAGTTAAAAAGCCTGTAAGGACATCTCAAATGTAGGGATATATATTCGAAGACTAAAAAGAACAAAATAAAAAAAATAAAAAATAAAATTTTAAAAAAAAAAAATTTTTTTTAAAAAGCTTTTATTAAAAAAGAATGCACTAAAAAGAAAAAAATAATTTTCTGGACGCTGTGTATCACAAATATAAAAGCTTTTTAAAAGCGAGATAAATTTTTGTTTTATTGTTTTATGCTTTATCTCGCTTTTTAAAAGCTTTTATATTTGAGAAAGGGATAATCACGTTATCCTTACAGGACCTTCCGTTATCCTTACAGACTTTTTAATGGCAGATTCGGATTTAGCGACCTCAAAAACCCCCAGAATAGATTTTTTTCCGGAAAATTTGGAGAAAAGGATAATCATGTTATCCTTACGGGACCTTCCGTTATCCTTACTTAATTTTTAATGACAGATTCGGATTCAGCGACCCCAAAAACCCCCAGAATAGATTTTTTTCCGGAAAATTTGGAGAAGAGGATAATCACGTTATCCTTACAGGATCTTCCGTTATCCTTACAGACTTTTTAATGACAGATTCGGATTCAGCGACCCCAAAAACCTCCAGAATAGATTCTTTCCGGAAAATTTGGAGAAAAGGATAATCACGTTATCCTTACAGGACCTTCCGTTATCCGTACAAGGACGAAGTAGTGAAAATATTGTATTGTCATCGGACTTATATAAGTGTGCAAAATTTCAAGTCAATCGGACAAGTGGAAGTGGGTCAAAATTGGGTTGCAAGATTTGATCTGACAGACAAACAAACAAACACGAAGGCAAGCTAAATAAAAGCTTTTAAAAAAGCTTTTATTAAAAAAGAATCCACTAAAAAGAAAAAAATAATTTTCTGGACGCTGTGTATCACAAATATAAAAGCTTTTAAAAAGCGAGATAAAGCATAAAACAATAAAATAAAAATTTATCTCGCTTTTAAAAAGCTTTTATATTTGTGATACACAGCATCCAGAAAATTATTTTTTTCTTTTTAGTGCATTCTTTTTTAATAAAAGCTTTTTTTAAAAAAAAAATTTTATTTTTTTTTATTACTTAATTTATCTTTAAAATTTATATTCTTACTACTGAATAAGTGTAAACTACATCGCGCCAGGTACGGGTTCAATTCTGAGCGGTGGCAAAATATTTTTATTTTATTTTTTTTTGTTGAAATTGAGTTTTTTAAACGTAAAATTAAAAATATCTGTTACGCATCGTCTTTTATTGGAAAAAGTGAAAACGATCTTCTCTATATATAAAATCGACGCCCAGCCCAAACCCCTGAAGATAGAGACTTGAAATCTATTCTGAGAGTTTTTGGGGTCGCTGAATACGATTCTCAAGTTAAAAAGCCTGTAAGGACATCTCAAATGTAGGGATATATATTCGAAGACTAAAAAGAACAAAATAAAAAAAAAAAAAATTAAAAAAAAAAATTTTTTTTAAAAAAGCTTTTATTAAAAAAGAATGCACTAAAAAGAAAAAAATAATTTTCTGGACGCTGTGTATCACAAATATAAAAGCTTTTTAAAAGCGAGATAAATTTTTATTTTATTGTTTTATGCTTTATCTCGCTTTTTAAAAGCTTTTATATTTGAGAAAGGGATAATCACGTTATCCTTACAGGACCTTCCGTTATCCTTACAGACTTTTTAATGGCAGATTCGGATTTAGCGACCCCAAAAACCCCCAGAATAGATTTTTTTTCCGGAAAATTTGGAGAAAAGGATAATCACGTTATCCTTACAGGACCTTCCGTTACCCTTACTGACTTTTTAATGACAGATTCGGATTCAGTGACCGCAAAAACCCCCAGAATAGATTTTTTTCCGGAAAATTTGGAGAAAAGGATAATCACGTTATCCTTACAGGACCTTCCGTTATCCGTACAAGGACGAAGTAGTGAAAATATTGTATTGTCATCGGACTTATATAAGTGTGCAAAATTTCAAGTCAATCGGACAAGTGGAAGTGGGTCAAAATTGGGTTGCAAGATTTGATCTGACAGACAAACAAACAAACACGAAGGCAAGCTAAATAAAAGCTTTTAAAAAAGCTTTTATTAAAAAAGAATCCACTAAAAAGAAAAAAATAATTTTCTGGATGCTGTATCACAAATATAAAAGCTTTTAAAAAGCGAGATAAAGCATAAAACAATAAAATAAAAATTTATCTCGCTTTTTAAAAGCTTTTATATTTGAGAAAGGGATAATCACGCTATCCTTACAGGACCTTCCGTTATCCTTACAGACTTTTTAATGGCAGATTCGGATTTAACGGCCCCAAAAACCCCCAGAATAGATTTTTTTCCGGAAAATTTGGAGAAAAGGATAATCACGTTATCCTTACAGGATCTTCCGTTGTCCTTACAGACTTTTTAATGACAGATTCGGATTCAGTGACCGCAAAAACCCCCAGAATAGATTTTTTTCCGGAAAATTTGGAGAAAAGGATAATCACGTTATCCTTACAGGATCTTCCGTTGTCCTTACAGACTTTTTAATGACAGATTCGGATTCAGCGACCTCAAAAACCCCCAGAATAGATTTTTTTCCGGAAAATTTGGAGAAAAGGATAATCACGTTATCCTTACAGGACCTTCCGTTATCCTTACAGACTTTTTAATGGCAGATTCGGATTTAACGGCCCCAAAAACCCCCAGAATAGATTTTTTTCCGGAAAATTTGGAGAAAAGGATAATCACGTTATCCTTACAGGACCTTCCGTTACCCTTACTGACTTTTTAATGACGGATTCGGATTCAGTGACCGCAAAAACCCCCAGAATAGATTTTTTTCCGGAAAATTTGGAGAAAAGGATAATCACGTTATCCTTACAGGATCTTCCGTTGTCCTTACAGACTTTTTAATGACAGATTCGGATTCAGCGACCTCAAAAACCCCCAGAATAGATTTTTTTCCGGAAAATTTGGAGAAAAGGATAATCACGTTATCCTTACAGGACCTTACGTTATCCTTACTGACTTTTTAATGACAGATTCGGATTCAGTGACCCGAAAAACCCCAGAATAGATTTTTTTCCGGAAAATTTGGAGAAAAGGATAATCACGTTATCCTTACAGGATCTTCCGTTGTCCTTACAGACCTTTTAATGACAGATTCGGATTCAGCGACCCCAAAAACCCCCAGAATAGATTTTTTTCCGGAAAATTTGGAGAAAAGGATAATCACGTTATCCTTACAGGACCTTACGTTATCCTTACTGACTTTTTAATGACAGATTCGGATTCAGTGACCGCAAAAACCCCCAGAATAGATTTTTTTTCCGGAAAATTTGGAGAAAGGGATAATCACGTTATCCTTACAGGACCTTCCGTTATCCTTACAGACTTTTTAATGGCAGATTCGGATTTAACGGCCCCAAAAACCCCCAGAATAGATTTTTTTCCGGAAAATTTGGAGAAAAGGATAATCATGTTATCCTTACAGGACCTTCCGTTATCCTTACTTAATTTTTAATGACAGATTCGGATTCAGCGACCCCAAAAACCCCCAGAATAGATTTTTTTCCGGAAAATTTGGAGAAAAGGATAATCACGTTATCCTTACAGGATCTTCCGTTATCCTTACAGACTTTTTAATGACAGATTCGGATTCAGCGACCCCAAAAACCTCCAGAATAGATTCTTTCCGGAAAATTTGGAGAAAAGGATAATCACGTTATCCTTACAGGACCTTCCGTTACCCTTACTGACTTTTTAATAACAGATTCGGATTCAGTGACCGCAAAAACCCCCAGAATAGATTTTTTTCCGGAAAATTTGGAGAAAAGGATAATCACGTTATCCTTACAGGATCTTCGGTTGTCCTTACAGACTTTTTAATGACAGATTCGGATTCAGTGACCGCAAAAACCCCCAGAATAGATTCTTTCCGGAAAATTTGGAGAAAAGGATAATCACGTTATCCTTACAGGACCTTCCGTTACCCTTACTGACTTTTTAATGACAGATTCGGATTCAGTGACCGCAAAAACCCCCAGAACAGATTTTTTTCCGGAAAATTTGGAGAAAAGGATAATCACGTTATCCTTACAGGACCTTCCGTTATCCGTACAAGGACGAAGTAGTGAAAATATTGTATTGTCATCGGACTTATATAAGTGTGCAAAATTTCAAGTCAATCGGACAAGTGGAAGTGGGTCAAAATTGGGTTGCAAGATTTGATCTGACAGACAAACAAACAAACACGAAGGCAAGCTAAATAAAAGCTTTTAAAAAAGCTTTTATTAAAAAAGAATCCACTAAAAAGAAAAAAATAATTTTCTGGATGCTGTATCACAAATATAAAAGCTTTTAAAAAGCGAGATAAAGCATAAAACAATAAAATAAAAATTTATCTCGCTTTTAAAAAGCTTTTATATTTGTGATACACAGCATCCAGAAAATTATTTTTTTCTTTTTAGTGCATTCTTTTTTAATAAAAGCTTTTTTAAAAAAAAAATTTTTTTTTTTTTTTATTACTTAATTTATCTTTAAAATTTATATTCTTACTACTGAATAAGTGTAAACTACATCGCGCCAGGTACGGGTTCAATTCTGAGCGGTGGCAAAATATTTTTATTTTATTTTTTTTTGTTGAAATTGAGTTTTTTAAACGTAAAATTAAAAATATCTGTTACGCATCGTCTTTTATTGGAAAAAGTGAAAACGATCTTCTCTATATATAAAATTGATGCCCAGCCCAAACCCCTGAAGATAGAGACTTGAAATCTATTCTGAGAGTTTTTGGGGTCGCTGAATACGATTCTCAAGTTAAAAAGCCTGTAAGGACATCTCAAATGTAGGGATATATATTCGAAGACTAAAAAGAACAAAATAAAAAAAATAAAAAATAAAATTTAAAAAAAAAAAAAAATTTTAAAAAAGCTTTTATTAAAAAAGAATGCACTAAAAAGAAAAAAATAATTTTCTGGACGCTGTGTATCACAAATATAAAAGCTTTTTAAAAGCGAGATAAATTTTTATTTTATTGTTTTATGCTTTATCTCGCTTTTTAAAAGCTTTTATATTTGAGAAAGGGATAATCACGTTATCCTTACAGGACCTTCCGTTATCCTTACAGACTTTTTAATGGCAGATTCGGATTTAGCGACCTCAAAAACCCCCAGAATAGATTTTTTTCCGGAAAATTTGGAGAAAAGGATAATCACGTTATCCTTACAGGATCTTCCGTTGTCCTTACAGACCTTTTAATGACAGATTCGGATTCAGCGACCCCAAAAAACCCCAGAATAGATTTTTTTCCGGAAAATTTGGAGAAAAGGATAATCATGTTATCCTTACAGGATCTTCCGTTGTCCTTACAGACTTTTTAATGACAGATTCGGATTCAGTGACCGCAAAAACCCCCAGAATAGATTTTTTTTCCGGAAAATTTGGAGAAAGGGATAATCACGTTATCCTTACAGGACCTTCCATTATCCTTACATACTTTTTAATGGCAGATTCGGATTTAACGGCCCCAAAAACCCCCAGAATAGATTTTTTTCCGGAAAATTTGGAGAAAAGGATAATCACCTTATCCTTACAGGATCTTCCGTTATCCTTACAGACTTTTTAATGACAGATTCGGATTCAGCGACCCCAAAAACCCCCAGAATAGATTTTTTTCCGGAAAATTTGGAGAAAAGGATAATCACGTTATCCTTACAGGACCTTACGTTATCCTTACTGACTTTTTAATGACAGATTCGGATTCAGCGACCCCAAAAACCTCCAGAATAGATTCTTTCCGGAAAATTTGGAGAAAAGGATAATCACGTTATCCTTACAGGACCTTACGTTATCCTTACTGACTTTTTAATGACAGATTCGGATTCAGTGACCGCAAAAACCCCCAGAATAGATTTTTTTTCCGGAAAATTTGGAGAAAGGGATAATCACGTTATCCTTACAGGACCTTCCATTATCCTTACATACTTTTTAATGGCAGATTCGGATTTAACGGTCCCAAAAACCCCCAGAATAGATTTTTTTCCGGAAAATTTGGAGAAAAGGATAATCATGTTATCCTTATAGGACCTTCCGTTATCCTTACTTAATTTTTAATGACAGATTCGGATTCAGCGACCCCAAAAACCCCCAGAATAGATTTTTTTCCGGAAAATTTGGAGAAAAGGATAATCACGTTATCCTTACAGGATCTTCCGTTATCCTTACAGACTTTTTAATGACAGATTCGGATTCAGCGACCCCAAAAACCCCCAGAATAGATTCTTTCCGGAAAATTTGGAGAAAAGGATAATCACGTTATCCTTACAGGACCTTCCGTTACCCTTACTGACTTTTTAATGACAGATTCGGATTCAGTGACCGCAAAAACCCCCAGAATAGATTTTTTTCCGGAAAATTTGGAGAAAAGGATAATCACGTTATCCTTACAGGACCTTCCGTTATCCGTACAAGGACGAAGTAGTGAAAATATTGTATTGTCATCGGACTTATATAAGTGTGCAAAATTTCAAATCAATCGGACAAGTGGAAGTGGGTCAAAATTGGGTTGCAAGATTTGATCTGACAGACAAACAAACAAACACGAAGGCAAGCTAAATAAAAGCTTTTAAAAAAGCTTTTATTAAAAAAGAATGCACTAAAAAGAAAAAAATAATTTTCTGGATGCTGTATCACAAATATAAAAGCTTTTAAAAAGCGAGATAAAGCATAAAACAATAAAATAAAAATTTATCTCGCTTTTAAAAAGCTTTTATATTTGTGATACACAGCATCCAGAAAATTATTTTTTTCTTTTTAGTGCATTCTTTTTTAATAAAAGCTTTTTTTTAAAAAAAAATTTTTTTTTTTTTTTATTACTTAATTTATCTTTAAAATTTATATTCTTACTACTGAATAAGTGTAAACTACATCGCGCCAGGTACGGGTTCAATTCTGAGCGGTGGCAAAATATTTTTATTTTATTTTTTTTTTTGTTGAAATTGAGTTTTTTAAACGTAAAATTAAAAATATCTGTTACGCATCGTCTTTTATTGGAAAAAGTGAAAACGATCTTCTCTATATATAAAATCGACGCCCAGCCCAAACCCCTGAAGATAGAGACTTGAAATCTATTCTGAGAGTTTTTGGGGTCGCTGAATACGATTCTCAAGTTAAAAAGCCTGTAAGGACATCTCAAATGTAGGGATATATATTCGAAGACTAAAAAGAACAAAATAAAAAAAATAAAAAATAAAATTTAAAAAAAAAAAATTTTTTTAAAAAAGCTTTTATTAAAAAAGAATGCACTAAAAAGAAAAAAATAATTTTCTGGACGCTGTGTATCACAAATATAAAAGCTTTTTAAAAGCGAGATAAATTTTTATTTTATTGTTTTATGCTTTATCTCGCTTTTTAAAAGCTTTTATATTTGAGAAAGGGATAATCACGTTATCCTTACAGGACCTTCCGTTATCCTTACAGACTTTTTAATGGCAGATTCGGATTTAGCGACCCCAAAAACCCCCAGAATAGATTTTTTTCCGGAAAATTTGGAGAAAAGGATAATCACGTTATCCTTACAGGACCTTCCGTTATCCTTACAGACTTTTTAATGGCAGATTCGGATTTAACGGCCCCAAAAACCCCCAGAATAGATTTTTTTCCGGAAAATTTGGAGAAAAGGATAATCATGTTATCCTTACAGGACCTTCCGTTATCCTTACTTAATTTTTAATGACAGATTCGGATTCAGCGACCCCAAAAACCCCCAGAATAGATTTTTTTTCGGAAAATTTGGAGAAAAGGATAATCACGTTATCCTTACAGGATCTTCCGTTGTCCTTACAGACCTTTTAATGACAGATTCGGATTCAGCGACCCCAAAAACCCCCAGAATAGATTTTTTTCCGGAAAATTTGGAGAAAAGGATAATCACGTTATCCTTACAGGACCTTCCGTTATCCTTACTGACTTTTTAATGACAGATTCGGATTCAGCGACCGCAAAAACCCCCCGAATAGATTTTTTTCCGGAAAAATTTGGAGAAAAGGATAATCACGTTATCCTTACAGGACCTTCCGTTATCCTTACTGACTTTTTAATGACAGATTCGGATTCAGTGACCGCAAAAACCCCCAGAATAGATTTTTTTCCGGAAAATTTGGAGAAAAGGATAATCACGTTATCCTTACAGGATCTTCCGTTATCCTTACTGACTTTTTAATGACAGATTCGGATTCAGCGACCCCAAAAACCCCCAGAATAGATTTTTTCCGGAAAATTTGGAGAAAAGGATAATCACGTTATCCTTACAGGATCTTCCGTTATCCTTACAGACTTTTTAATGACAGATTCGGATTCAGCGACCCCAAAAACCCCCAGAATAGATTCTTTCCGGAAAATTTGGAGAAAAGGATAATCACGTTATCCTTACAGGACCTTACGTTATCCTTACTGACTTTTTAATGACAGATTCGGATTCAGTGACCGCAAAAACCCCCAGAATAGATTTTTTTCCGGAAAATTTGGAGAAAAGGATAATCACGTTATCCTTACAGGACCTTCCGTTATCCTTACAGACTTTTTAATGGCAGATTCGGATTTAACGGCCCCAAAAACCCCCAGAATAGATTTTTTTCCGGAAAATTTGGAGAAAAGGATAATCATGTTATCCTTACAGGACCTTCCGTTATCCTTACTTAATTTTTAATGACAGATTCGGATTCAGCGACCCCAAAAACCCCCAGAATAGATTTTTTTCCGGAAAATTTGGAGAAAAGGATAATCACGTTATCCTTACAGGATCTTCCGTTATCCTTACAGACTTTTTAATGACAGATTCGGATTCAGCGACCCCAAAAACCTCCAGAATAGATTCTTTCCGGAAAATTTGGAGAAAAGGATAATCACGTTATCCTTACAGGACCTTCCGTTACCCTTACTGACTTTTTAATAACAGATTCGGATTCAGTGACCGCAAAAACCCCCAGAATAGATTTTTTTCCGGAAAATTTGGAGAAAAGGATAATCACGTTATCCTTACAGGATCTTCGGTTGTCCTTACAGACTTTTTAATGACAGATTCGGATTCAGTGACCGCAAAAACCCCCAGAATAGATTCTTTCCGGAAAATTTGGAGAAAAGGATAATCACGTTATCCTTACAGGACCTTCCGTTACCCTTACTGACTTTTTAATGACAGATTCGGATTCAGTGACCGCAAAAACCCCCAGAACAGATTTTTTTCCGGAAAATTTGGAGAAAAGGATAATCACGTTATCCTTACAGGACCTTCCGTTATCCGTACAAGGACGAAGTAGTGAAAATATTGTATTGTCATCGGACTTATATAAGTGTGCAAAATTTCAAGTCAATCGGACAAGTGGAAGTGGGTCAAAATTGGGTTGCAAGATTTGATCTGACAGACAAACAAACAAACACGAAGGCAAGCTAAATAAAAGCTTTTAAAAAAGCTTTTATTAAAAAAGAATCCACTAAAAAGAAAAAAATAATTTTCTGGATGCTGTATCACAAATATAAAAGCTTTTAAAAAGCGAGATAAAGCATAAAACAATAAAATAAAAATTTATCTCGCTTTTAAAAAGCTTTTATATTTGTGATACACAGCATCCAGAAAATTATTTTTTTCTTTTTAGTGCATTCTTTTTTAATAAAAGCTTTTTTTAAAAAAAAAATTTTATTTTTTTTATTACTTAATTTATCTTTAAAATTTATATTCTTACTACTGAATAAGTGTAAACTACATCGCGCCAGGTACGGGTTCAATTCTGAGCGGTGGCAAAATATTTTTATTTTATTTTTTTTTGTTGAAATTGAGTTTTTTAAACGTAAAATTAAAAATATCTGTTACGCATCGTCTTTTATTGGAAAAAGTGAAAACGATCTTCTCTATATATAAAATTGATGCCCAGCCCAAACCCCTGAAGATAGAGACTTGAAATCTATTCTGAGAGTTTTTGGGGTCGCTGAATACGATTCTCAAGTTAAAAAGCCTGTAAGGACATCTCAAATGTAGGGATATATATTCGAAGACTAAAAAGAACAAAATAAAAAAAATAAAAAATAAAATTTAAAAAAAAAAAAAAATTTTAAAAAAGCTTTTATTAAAAAAGAATGCACTAAAAAGAAAAAAATAATTTTCTGGACGCTGTGTATCACAAATATAAAAGCTTTTTAAAAGCGAGATAAATTTTTATTTTATTGTTTTATGCTTTATCTCGCTTTTTAAAAGCTTTTATATTTGAGAAAGGGATAATCACGTTATCCTTACAGGACCTTCCGTTATCCTTACAGACTTTTTAATGGCAGATTCGGATTTAGCGACCTCAAAAACCCCCAGAATAGATTTTTTTCCGGAAAATTTGGAGAAAAGGATAATCACGTTATCCTTACAGGATCTTCCGTTGTCCTTACAGACCTTTTAATGACAGATTCGGATTCAGCGACCCCAAAAAACCCCAGAATAGATTTTTTTCCGGAAAATTTGGAGAAAAGGATAATCATGTTATCCTTACAGGATCTTCCGTTGTCCTTACAGACTTTTTAATGACAGATTCGGATTCAGTGACCGCAAAAACCCCCAGAATAGATTTTTTTTCCGGAAAATTTGGAGAAAGGGATAATCACGTTATCCTTACAGGACCTTCCATTATCCTTACATACTTTTTAATGGCAGATTCGGATTTAACGGCCCCAAAAACCCCCAGAATAGATTTTTTTCCGGAAAATTTGGAGAAAAGGATAATCACCTTATCCTTACAGGATCTTCCGTTATCCTTACAGACTTTTTAATGACAGATTCGGATTCAGCGACCCCAAAAACCCCCAGAATAGATTTTTTTCCGGAAAATTTGGAGAAAAGGATAATCACGTTATCCTTACAGGACCTTACGTTATCCTTACTGACTTTTTAATGACAGATTCGGATTCAGCGACCCCAAAAACCTCCAGAATAGATTCTTTCCGGAAAATTTGGAGAAAAGGATAATCACGTTATCCTTACAGGACCTTACGTTATCCTTACTGACTTTTTAATGACAGATTCGGATTCAGTGACCGCAAAAACCCCCAGAATAGATTTTTTTTCCGGAAAATTTGGAGAAAGGGATAATCACGTTATCCTTACAGGACCTTCCATTATCCTTACATACTTTTTAATGGCAGATTCGGATTTAACGGTCCCAAAAACCCCCAGAATAGATTTTTTTCCGGAAAATTTGGAGAAAAGGATAATCATGTTATCCTTATAGGACCTTCCGTTATCCTTACTTAATTTTTAATGACAGATTCGGATTCAGCG
This sequence comes from Chrysopilus asiliformis, assembly GCA_964034945.1. NCBI lineage: Eukaryota > Metazoa > Arthropoda > Insecta > Diptera > Rhagionidae > Chrysopilus > Chrysopilus asiliformis. The sequence goes on along the minus strand of OZ035962.1, from coordinate 52,290,999 downwards.
ACCCCAAAAACCCCCAGAATAGATTTTTTTCCGGAAAATTTGGAGAAAAGGATAATCACGTTATCCTTACAGGATCTTCCGTTATCCTTACAGACTTTTTAATGACAGATTCGGATTCAGCGACCCCAAAAACCCCCAGAATAGATTCTTTCCGGAAAATTTGGAGAAAAGGATAATCACGTTATCCTTACAGGACCTTCCGTTACCCTTACTGACTTTTTAATGACAGATTCGGATTCAGTGACCGCAAAAACCCCCAGAATAGATTTTTTTCCGGAAAATTTGGAGAAAAGGATAATCACGTTATCCTTACAGGACCTTCCGTTATCCGTACAAGGACGAAGTAGTGAAAATATTGTATTGTCATCGGACTTATATAAGTGTGCAAAATTTCAAATCAATCGGACAAGTGGAAGTGGGTCAAAATTGGGTTGCAAGATTTGATCTGACAGACAAACAAACAAACACGAAGGCAAGCTAAATAAAAGCTTTTAAAAAAGCTTTTATTAAAAAAGAATGCACTAAAAAGAAAAAAATAATTTTCTGGATGCTGTATCACAAATATAAAAGCTTTTAAAAAGCGAGATAAAGCATAAAACAATAAAATAAAAATTTATCTCGCTTTTAAAAAGCTTTTATATTTGTGATACACAGCATCCAGAAAATTATTTTTTTCTTTTTAGTGCATTCTTTTTTAATAAAAGCTTTTTTAAAAAAAAAATTTTTTTTTTTTTTTATTACTTAATTTATCTTTAAAATTTATATTCTTACTACTGAATAAGTGTAAACTACATCGCGCCAGGTACGGGTTCAATTCTGAGCGGTGGCAAAATATTTTTATTTTATTTTTTTTTGTTGAAATTGAGTTTTTTAAACGTAAAATTAAAAATATCTGTTACGCATCGTCTTTTATTGGAAAAAGTGAAAACGATCTTCTCTATATATAAAATCGACGCCCAGCCCAAACCCCTGAAGATAGAGACTTGAAATCTATTCTGAGAGTTTTTGGGGTCGCTGAATACGATTCTCAAGTTAAAAAGCCTGTAAGGACATCTCAAATGTAGGGATATATATTCGAAGACTAAAAAGAACAAAATAAAAAAAATAAAAAATAAAATTTAAAAAAAAAAAAATTTTTTAAAAAAGCTTTTATTAAAAAAGAATGCACTAAAAAGAAAAAAATAATTTTCTGGACGCTGTGTATCACAAATATAAAAGCTTTTTAAAAGCGAGATAAATTTTTATTTTATTGTTTTATGCTTTATCTCGCTTTTTAAAAGCTTTTATATTTGAGAAAGGGATAATCACGTTATCCTTACAGGACCTTCCGTTATCCTTACAGACTTTTTAATGGCAGATTCGGATTTAGCGACCCCAAAAACCCCCAGAATAGATTTTTTTCCGGAAAATTTGGAGAAAAGGATAATCACGTTATCCTTACAGGACCTTCCGTTATCCTTACAGACTTTTTAATGGCAGATTCGGATTTAACGGCCCCAAAAACCCCCAGAATAGATTTTTTTCCGGAAAATTTGGAGAAAAGGATAATCATGTTATCCTTACAGGACCTTCCGTTATCCTTACTTAATTTTTAATGACAGATTCGGATTCAGCGACCCCAAAAACCCCCAGAATAGATTTTTTTTCGGAAAATTTGGAGAAAAGGATAATCACGTTATCCTTACAGGATCTTCCGTTGTCCTTACAGACCTTTTAATGACAGATTCGGATTCAGCGACCCCAAAAACCCCCAGAATAGATTTTTTTCCGGAAAATTTGGAGAAAAGGATAATCACGTTATCCTTACAGGACCTTCCGTTATCCTTACTGACTTTTTAATGACAGATTCGGATTCAGCGACCGCAAAAACCCCCCGAATAGATTTTTTTCCGGAAAAATTTGGAGAAAAGGATAATCACGTTATCCTTACAGGACCTTCCGTTATCCTTACTGACTTTTTAATGACAGATTCGGATTCAGTGACCGCAAAAACCCCCAGAATAGATTTTTTTCCGGAAAATTTGGAGAAAAGGATAATCACGTTATCCTTACAGGATCTTCCGTTATCCTTACTGACTTTTTAATGACAGATTCGGATTCAGCGACCCCAAAAACCCCCAGAATAGATTTTTTCCGGAAAATTTGGAGAAAAGGATAATCACGTTATCCTTACAGGATCTTCCGTTATCCTTACAGACTTTTTAATGACAGATTCGGATTCAGCGACCCCAAAAACCCCCAGAATAGATTCTTTCCGGAAAATTTGGAGAAAAGGATAATCACGTTATCCTTACAGGACCTTACGTTATCCTTACTGACTTTTTAATGACAGATTCGGATTCAGTGACCGCAAAAACCCCCAGAATAGATTTTTTTCCGGAAAATTTGGAGAAAAGGATAATCACGTTATCCTTACAGGACCTTCCGTTATCCGTACAAGGACGAAGTAGTGAAAATATAGTATTGTCATCGGACTTATATTAGTGTGCAAAATTTCAAGTCAATCGGACAAGTGGAAGTGGGTCAAAATTGGGTTGCAAGATTTGATCTGACAGACAAACAAACAAACACGAAGGCAAGCTAAATAAAAGCTTTTAAAAAAGCTTTTATTAAAAAAGAATGCACTAAAAAGAAAAAAATAATTTTCTGGATACTGTATCACAAATATAAAAGCTTTTAAAAAGCGAGATAAAGCATAAAACAATAAAATAAAAATTTATCTCGCTTTTAAAAAGCTTTTATATTTGTGATACACAGCATCCAGAAAATTATTTTTTTCTTTTTAGTGCATTCTTTTTTAATAAAAGCTTTTTTTTAAAAAAAATTTTTTTTTTTTTTTTATTACTTAATTTATCTTTAAAATTTATATTCTTACTACTGAATAAGTGTAAACTACATCGCGCCAGGTACGGGTTCAATTCTGAGCGGTGGCAAAATATTTTTTTTATTTTTTTTTTGTTGAAATTGAGTTTTTTAAACGTAAAATTAAAAATATCTGTTACGCATCGTCTTTTATTGGAAAAAGTGAAAACGATCTTCTCTATATATAAAATCGACGCCCAGCCCAAACCCCTGAAGATAGAGACTTGAAATCTATTCTGAGGGTTTTTGGGGTCGCTGAATACGATTCTCAAGTTAAAAAGCCTGTAAGGACATCTCAAATGTAGGGATATATATTCGAAGACTAAAAAGAACAAAATAAAAAAAATAAAAAATAAAATTTAAAAAAAAAAATTTTTTTTTTAAAAAGCTTTTATTAAAAAAGAATGCACTAAAAAGAAAAAAATAATTTTCTGGACGCTGTGTATCACAAATATAAAAGCTTTTTAAAAGCGAGATAAATTTTTATTTTATTGTTTTATGCTTTATCTCGCTTTTTAAAAGCTTTTATATTTGAGAAAGGGATAATCACGTTATCCTTACAGGACCTTCCGTTATCCTTACAGACTTTTTAATGGCAGATTCGGATTTAGCGACCTCAAAAACCCCCAGAATAGATTTTTTTCCGGAAAATTTGGAGAAAAGGATAATCATGTTATCCTTACAGGACCTTCCGTTATCCTTACTTAATTTTTAATGACAGATTCGGATTCAGCGACCCCAAAAACCCCCAGAATAGATTTTTTTTCGGAAAATTTGGAGAAAAGGATAATCACGTTATCCTTACAGGATCTTCCGTTGTCCTTACAGACCTTTTAATGACAGATTCGGATTCAGCGACCCCAAAAACCCCCAGAATAGATTTTTTTCCGGAAAATTTGGAGAAAAGGATAATCACGTTATCCTTACAGGACCTTACGTTATCCTTATTGACTTTTTAATGACAGATTCGGATTCAGTAACCGCAAAAACCCCCAGAATAGATTTTTTTCCGGAAAATTTGGAGAAAAGGATAATCACGTTATCCTTACAGGACCTTCCGTTATCCTTACTGACTTTTTAATGACAGATTCGGATTCAGCGACCCCAAAAACCCCCAGAATAGATTTTTTTCCGGAAAATTTGGAGAAAAGGATAATCATGTTATCCTTACAGGACCTTCCGTTATCCTTACTTAATTTTTAATGACAGATTCGGATTCAGCGACCCCAAAAACCCCCAGAATAGATTTTTTTCCGGAAAATTTGGAGAAGAGGATAATCACGTTATCCTTACAGGATCTTCCGTTATCCTTACAGACTTTTTAATGACAGATTCGGATTCAGCGACCCCAAAAACCCCCACAATAGATTCTTTCCGGAAAATTTGGAGAAAAGGATAATCACGTTATCCTTACAGGACCTTCCGTTACCCTTACTGACTTTTTAATGACAGATTCGGATTCAGTGACCGCAAAAACCCCCAGAATAGATTTTTTTCCAGAAAATTTGGAGAAAAGGATAATCACGTTATCCTTACAGGATCTTCCGTTGTCCTTACAGACTTTTTAATGACAGATTCGGATTCAGTGACCGCAAAAACCCCCAGAATAGATTTTTTTTCCGGAAAATTTGGAGAAAGGGATAATCACGTTATCCTTACAGGACCTTCCATTATCCTTACATACTTTTTAATGGCAGATTCGGATTTAACGGCCCCAAAAACCCCCAGAATAGATTTTTTTCCGGAAAATTTGGAGAAAAGGATAATCATGTTATCCTTACAGGACCTTCCGTTATCCTTACTTAAGTTTTAATGACAGATTCGGATTCAGCGACCCCAAAAACCCCCAGAATAGATTTTTTTCCGGAAAATTTGGAGAAAAGGATAATCACGTTATCCTTACAGGATCTTCCGTTATCCTTACAGACTTTTTAATGACAGATTCGGATTCAGCGACCCCAAAAACCCCCAGAATAGATTCTTTCCGGAAAATTTGGAGAAAAGGATAATCACGTTATCCTTACAGGACCTTCCGTTACCCTTACTGACTTTTTAATGACAGATTCGGATTCAGTGACCGCAAAAACCCCCAGAATAGATTTTTTTCCGGAAAATTTGGAGAAAAGGATAATCACGTTATCCTTACAGGACCTTCCGTTATCCGTACAAGGACGAAGTAGTGAAAATATTGTATTGTCATCGGACTTATATAAGTGTGCAAAATTTCAAGTCAATCGGACAAGTGGAAGTGGGTCAAAATTGGGTTGCAAGATTTGATCTGACAGACAAACAAACAAACACGAAGGCAAGCTAAATAAAAGCTTTTAAAAAAGCTTTTATTAAAAAAGAATCCACTAAAAAGACAAAAAAAATTTTCTGGATGCTGTATCACAAATATAAAAGCTTTTAAAAAGCGAGATAAAGCATAAAACAATAAAATAAAAATTTATCTCGCTTTTAAAAAGCTTTTATATTTGTGATACACAGCATCCAGAAAATTATTTTTTTCTTTTTAGTGCATTCTTTTTTAATAAAAGCTTTTTTTTTAAAAAAAAATTTTTTATTTTTTTTTATTAGTTAATTTATCTTTAAAATGTATATTCTTACTACTGAATAAGTGTAAACTAGATCGCGCCAGGTACGGGCTCAATTCTGAGCGGTGGCAAAATATTTTTATTTTATTTTTTTTTGTTGAAATTGAGTTTTTTAAACGTAAAATTAAAAATATCTGTTACGCGTCGTCTTTTATTGGAAAAAGTGAAAACGATCTTCTCTATATATAAAATCGACGCCCAGCCCAAACCCCTGAAGATAGAGACTTGAAATCTATTCTGAGGGTTTTTGGGGTCGCTGAATACGATTCTCAAGTTAAAAAGCCTGTAAGGACATCTCAAATGTAGGGATATATATTCGAAGACTAAAAAGAACAAAATAAAAAAAACAAAAAATAAAATTTAAAAAAAAAAAAAATTTTTTTTAAAAAGCTTTTATTAAAAAAGAATGCACTAAAAAGAAAAAAATAATTTTCTGGACGCTGTGTATCACAAATATAAAAGCTTTTTAAAAGCGAGATAAATTTTTATTTTATTGTTTTATGCTTTATCTCGCTTTTTAAAAGCTTTTATATTTGAGAAAGGGATAATCACGTTATCCTTACAGGACCTTCCGTTATCCTTACAGACTTTTTAATGGCAGATTCGGATTTAGCGACCTCAAAAACCCCCAGAATAGATTTTTTTCCGGAAAATTTGGAGAAAAGGATAATCACGTTATCCTTACAGGACCTTCCGTTATCCTTACTTAATTTTTAATGACAGATTCGGATTCAGCGACCCCAAAAACCCCCAGAATAGATTTTTTTCCGGAAAATTTGGAGAAGAGGATAATCACGTTATCCTTACAGGATCTTCCGTTATCCTTACAGACTTTTTAATGACAGATTCGGATTCAGCGACCCCAAAAACCTCCAGAATAGATTCTTTCCGGAAAATTTGGAGAAAAGGATAATCACGTTATCCTTACAGGACCTTCCGTTACCCTTACTGACTTTTTAATGACAGATTCGGATTCAGTGACCGCAAAAACCCCCAGAATAGATTTTTTTCCGGAAAATTTGGAGAAAAGGATAATCACGTTATCCTTACAGGATCTTCCGTTGTCCTTACAGACTTTTTAATGACAGATTCGGATTCAGTGACCGCAAAAACCCCCAGAATAGATTTTTTTCCAGAAAATTTGGAGAAAAGGATAATCACGTTATCCTTACAGGATCTTCCGTTGTCCTTACAGACTTTTTAATGACAGATTCGGATTCAGTGACCGCAAAAACCCCCAGAATAGATTTTTTTTCCGGAAAATTTGGAGAAAGGGATAATCACGTTATCCTTACAGGACCTTCCATTATCCTTACATACTTTTTAATGGCAGATTCGGATTTAACGGCCCCAAAAACCCCCAGAATAGATTTTTTTCCGGAAAATTTGGAGAAAAGGATAATCATGTTATCCTTACAGGACCTTCCGTTATCCTTACTTAAGTTTTAATGACAGATTCGGATTCAGCGACCCCAAAAACCCCCAGAATAGATTTTTTTCCGGAAAATTTGGAGAAAAGGATAATCACGTTATCCTTACAGGATCTTCCGTTATCCTTACAGACTTTTTAATGACAGATTCGGATTCAGCGACCCCAAAAACCCCCAGAATAGATTCTTTCCGGAAAATTTGGAGAAAAGGATAATCACGTTATCCTTACAGGACCTTCCGTTACCCTTACTGACTTTTTAATGACAGATTCGGATTCAGTGACCGCAAAAACCCCCAGAATAGATTTTTTTCCGGAAAATTTGGAGAAAAGGATAATCACGTTATCCTTACAGGACCTTCCGTTATCCGTACAAGGACGAAGTAGTGAAAATATTGTATTGTCATCGGACTTATATAAGTGTGCAAAATTTCAAGTCAATCGGACAAGTGGAAGTGGGTCAAAATTGGGTTGCAAGATTTGATCTGACAGACAAACAAACAAACACGAAGGCAAGCTAAATAAAAGCTTTTAAAAAAGCTTTTATTAAAAAAGAATCCACTAAAAAGACAAAAAAAATTTTCTGGATGCTGTATCACAAATATAAAAGCTTTTAAAAAGCGAGATAAAGCATAAAACAATAAAATAAAAATTTATCTCGCTTTTAAAAAGCTTTTATATTTGTGATACACAGCATCCAGAAAATTATTTTTTTCTTTTTAGTGCATTCTTTTTTAATAAAAGCTTTTTTTTTAAAAAAAATTTTTTTATTTTTTTTTATTAGTTAATTTATCTTTAAAATGTATATTCTTACTACTGAATAAGTGTAAACTAGATCGCGCCAGGTACGGGCTCAATTCTGAGCGGTGGCAAAATATTTTTATTTTATTTTTTTTTGTTGAAATTGAGTTTTTTAAACGTAAAATTAAAAATATCTGTTACGCGTCGTCTTTTATTGGAAAAAGTGAAAACGATCTTCTCTATATATAAAATCGACGCCCAGCCCAAACCCCTGAAGATAGAGACTTGAAATCTATTCTGAGGGTTTTTGGGGTCGCTGAATACGATTCTCAAGTTAAAAAGCCTGTAAGGACATCTCAAATGTAGGGATATATATTCGAAGACTAAAAAGAACAAAATAAAAAAAACAAAAAATAAAATTTAAAAAAAAAAAAAATTTTTTTTAAAAAGCTTTTATTAAAAAAGAATGCACTAAAAAGAAAAAAATAATTTTCTGGACGCTGTGTATCACAAATATAAAAGCTTTTTAAAAGCGAGATAAATTTTTATTTTATTGTTTTATGCTTTATCTCGCTTTTTAAAAGCTTTTATATTTGAGAAAGGGATAATCACGTTATCCTTACAGGACCTTCCGTTATCCTTACAGACTTTTTAATGGCAGATTCGGATTTAGCGACCTCAAAAACCCCCAGAATAGATTTTTTTCCGGAAAATTTGGAGAAAAGGATAATCACGTTATCCTTACAGGACCTTCCGTTATCCTTACTTAATTTTTAATGACAGATTCGGATTCAGCGACCCCAAAAACCCCCAGAATAGATTTTTTTCCGGAAAATTTGGAGAAGAGGATAATCACGTTATCCTTACAGGATCTTCCGTTATCCTTACAGACTTTTTAATGACAGATTCGGATTCAGCGACCCCAAAAACCCCCACAATAGATTCTTTCCGGAAAATTTGGAGAAAAGGATAATCACGTTATCCTTACAGGACCTTCCGTTACCCTTACTGACTTTTTAATGACAGATTCGGATTCAGTGACCGCAAAAACCCCCAGAATAGATTTTTTTCCAGAAAATTTGGAGAAAAGGATAATCACGTTATCCTTACAGGATCTTCCGTTGTCCTTACAGACTTTTTAATGACAGATTCGGATTCAGTGACCGCAAAAACCCCCAGAATAGATTTTTTTTCCGGAAAATTTGGAGAAAGGGATAATCACGTTATCCTTACAGGACCTTCCATTATCCTTACATACTTTTTAATGGCAGATTCGGATTTAACGGCCCCAAAAACCCCCAGAATAGATTTTTTTCCGGAAAATTTGGAGAAAAGGATAATCATGTTATCCTTACAGGACCTTCCGTTATCCTTACTTAAGTTTTAATGACAGATTCGGATTCAGCGACCCCAAAAACCCCCAGAATAGATTTTTTTCCGGAAAATTTGGAGAAAAGGATAATCACGTTATCCTTACAGGATCTTCCGTTATCCTTACAGACTTTTTAATGACAGATTCGGATTCAGCGACCCCAAAAACCCCCAGAATAGATTCTTTCCGGAAAATTTGGAGAAAAGGATAATCACGTTATCCTTACAGGACCTTCCGTTACCCTTACTGACTTTTTAATGACAGATTCGGATTCAGTGACCGCAAAAACCCCCAGAATAGATTTTTTTCCGGAAAATTTGGAGAAAAGGATAATCACGTTATCCTTACAGGACCTTCCGTTATCCGTACAAGGACGAAGTAGTGAAAATATTGTATTGTCATCGGACTTATATAAGTGTGCAAAATTTCAAGTCAATCGGACAAGTGGAAGTGGGTCAAAATTGGGTTGCAAGATTTGATCTGACAGACAAACAAACAAACACGAAGGCAAGCTAAATAAAAGCTTTTAAAAAAGCTTTTATTAAAAAAGAATCCACTAAAAAGACAAAAAAAATTTTCTGGATGCTGTATCACAAATATAAAAGCTTTTAAAAAGCGAGATAAAGCATAAAACAATAAAATAAAAATTTATCTCGCTTTTAAAAAGCTTTTATATTTGTGATACACAGCATCCAGAAAATTATTTTTTTCTTTTTAGTGCATTCTTTTTTAATAAAAGCTTTTTTTTTAAAAAAAAATTTTTTATTTTTTTTTATTAGTTAATTTATCTTTAAAATGTATATTCTTACTACTGAATAAGTGTAAACTAGATCGCGCCAGGTACGGGCTCAATTCTGAGCGGTGGCAAAATATTTTTATTTTATTTTTTTTTGTTGAAATTGAGTTTTTTAAACGTAAAATTAAAAATATCTGTTACGCGTCGTCTTTTATTGGAAAAAGTGAAAACGATCTTCTCTATATATAAAATCGACGCCCAGCCCAAACCCCTGAAGATAGAGACTTGAAATCTATTCTGAGGGTTTTTGGGGTCGCTGAATACGATTCTCAAGTTAAAAAGCCTGTAAGGACATCTCAAATGTAGGGATATATATTCGAAGACTAAAAAGAACAAAATAAAAAAAACAAAAAATAAAATTTAAAAAAAAAAAAAATTTTTTTTAAAAAGCTTTTATTAAAAAAGAATGCACTAAAAAGAAAAAAATAATTTTCTGGACGCTGTGTATCACAAATATAAAAGCTTTTTAAAAGCGAGATAAATTTTTATTTTATTGTTTTATGCTTTATCTCGCTTTTTAAAAGCTTTTATATTTGAGAAAGGGATAATCACGTTATCCTTACAGGACCTTCCGTTATCCTTACAGACTTTTTAATGGCAGATTCGGATTTAGCGACCTCAAAAACCCCCAGAATAGATTTTTTTCCGGAAAATTTGGAGAAAAGGATAATCACGTTATCCTTACAGGACCTTCCGTTATCCTTACTTAATTTTTAATGACAGATTCGGATTCAGCGACCCCAAAAACCCCCAGAATAGATTTTTTTCCGGAAAATTTGGAGAAGAGGATAATCACGTTATCCTTACAGGATCTTCCGTTATCCTTACAGACTTTTTAATGACAGATTCGGATTCAGCGACCCCAAAAACCCCCACAATAGATTCTTTCCGGAAAATTTGGAGAAAAGGATAATCACGTTATCCTTACAGGACCTTCCGTAACCCTTACTGACTTTTTAATGACAGATTCGGATTCAGTGACCGCAAAAACCCCCAGAATAGATTTTTTTCCAGAAAATTTGGAGAAAAGGATAATCACGTTATCCTTACAGGATCTTCCGTTGTCCTTACAGACTTTTTAATGACAGATTCGGATTCAGTGACCGCAAAAACCCCCAGAATAGATTTTTTTTCCGGAAAATTTGGAGAAAGGGATAATCACGTTATCCTTACAGGACCTTCCATTATCCTTACATACTTTTTAATGGCAGATTCGGATTTAACGGCCCCAAAAACCCCCAGAATAGATTTTTTTCCGGAAAATTTGGAGAAAAGGATAATCATGTTATCCTTACAGGACCTTCCGTTATCCTTACTTAAGTTTTAATGACAGATTCGGATTCAGCGACCCCAAAAACCCCCAGAATAGATTTTTTTCCGGAAAATTTGGAGAAGAGGATAATCACGTTATCCTTACAGGATCTTCCGTTATCCTTACAGACTTTTTAATGACAGATTCGGATTCAGCGACCCCAAAAACCCCCACAATAGATTCTTTCCGGAAAATTTGGAGAAAAGGATAATCACGTTATCCTTACAGGACCTTCCGTTACCCTTACTGACTTTTTAATGACAGATTCGGATTCAGTGACCGCAAAAACCCCCAGAATAGATTTTTTTCCAGAAAATTTGGAGAAAAGGATAATCACGTTATCCTTACAGGATCTTCCGTTGTCCTTACAGACTTTTTAATGACAGATTCGGATTCAGTGACCGCAAAAACCCCCAGAATAGATTTTTTTTCCGGAAAATTTGGAGAAAGGGATAATCACGTTATCCTTACAGGACCTTCCATTATCCTTACATACTTTTTAATGGCAGATTCGGATTTAACGGCCCCAAAAACCCCCAGAATAGATTTTTTTCCGGAAAATTTGGAGAAAAGGATAATCATGTTATCCTTACAGGACCTTCCGTTATCCTTACTTAAGTTTTAATGACAGATTCGGATTCAGCGACCCCAAAAACCCCCAGAATAGATTTTTTTCCGGAAAATTTGGAGAAAAGGATAATCACGTTATCCTTACAGGATCTTCCGTTATCCTTACAGACTTTTTAATGACAGATTCGGATTCAGCGACCCCAAAAACCCCCAGAATAGATTCTTTCCGGAAAATTTGGAGAAAAGGATAATCACGTTATCCTTACAGGACCTTCCGTTACCCTTACTGACTTTTTAATGACAGATTCGGATTCAGTGACCGCAAAAACCCCCAGAATAGATTTTTTTCCGGAAAATTTGGAGAAAAGGATAATCACGTTATCCTTACAGGACCTTCCGTTATCCGTACAAGGACGAAGTAGTGAAAATATTGTATTGTCATCGGACTTATATAAGTGTGCAAAATTTCAAGTCAATCGGACAAGTGGAAGTGGGTCAAAATTGGGTTGCAAGATTTGATCTGACAGACAAACAAACAAACACGAAGGCAAGCTAAATAAAAGCTTTTAAAAAAGCTTTTATTAAAAAAGAATCCACTAAAAAGACAAAAAAAATTTTCTGGATGCTGTATCACAAATATAAAAGCTTTTAAAAAGCGAGATAAAGCATAAAACAATAAAATAAAAATTTATCTCGCTTTTAAAAAGCTTTTATATTTGTGATACACAGCATCCAGAAAATTATTTTTTTCTTTTTAGTGCATTCTTTTTTAATAAAAGCTTTTTTTTTAAAAAAAAAATTTTTATTTTTTTTTATTAGTTAATTTATCTTTAAAATGTATATTCTTACTACTGAATAAGTGTAAACTAGATCGCGCCAGGTACGGGCTCAATTCTGAGCGGTGGCAAAATATTTTTATTTTATTTTTTTTTGTTGAAATTGAGTTTTTTAAACGTAAAATTAAAAATATCTGTTACGCGTCGTCTTTTATTGGAAAAAGTGAAAACGATCTTCTCTATATATAAAATCGACGCCCAGCCCAAACCCCTGAAGATAGAGACTTGAAATCTATTCTGAGGGTTTTTGGGGTCGCTGAATACGATTCTCAAGTTAAAAAGCCTGTAAGGACATCTCAAATGTAGGGATATATATTCGAAGACTAAAAAGAACAAAATAAAAAAAACAAAAAATAAAATTTAAAAAAAAAAAAAATTTTTTTTAAAAAGCTTTTATTAAAAAAGAATGCACTAAAAAGAAAAAAATAATTTTCTGGACGCTGTGTATCACAAATATAAAAGCTTTTTAAAAGCGAGATAAATTTTTATTTTATTGTTTTATGCTTTATCTCGCTTTTTAAAAGCTTTTATATTTGAGAAAGGGATAATCACGTTATCCTTACAGGACCTTCCGTTATCCTTACAGACTTTTTAATGGCAGATTCGGATTTAGCGACCTCAAAAACCCCCAGAATAGATTTTTTTCCGGAAAATTTGGAGAAAAGGATAATCACGTTATCCTTACAGGACCTTCCGTTATCCTTACTTAATTTTTAATGACAGATTCGGATTCAGCGACCCCAAAAACCCCCAGAATAGATTTTTTTCCGGAAAATTTGGAGAAGAGGATAATCACGTTATCCTTACAGGATCTTCCGTTATCCTTACAGACTTTTTAATGACAGATTCGGATTCAGCGACCCCAAAAACCTCCAGAATAGATTCTTTCCGGAAAATTTGGAGAAAAGGATAATCACGTTATCCTTACAGGACCTTCCGTTACCCTTACTGACTTTTTAATGACAGATTCGGATTCAGTGACCGCAAAAACCCCCAGAATAGATTTTTTTCCGGAAAATTTGGAGAAAAGGATAATCACGTTATCCTTACAGGATCTTCCGTTGTCCTTACAGACTTTTTAATGACAGATTCGGATTCAGTGACCGCAAAAACCCCCAGAATAGATTCTTTCCGGAAAATTTGGAGAAAAGGATAATCACGTTATCCTTACAGGACCTTCCGTTACCCTTACTGACTTTTTAATGACAGATTCGGATTCAGTGACCGCAAAAACCCCCAGAATAGATTTTTTTCCGGAAAATTTGGAGAAAAGGATAATCACGTTATCCTTACAGGACCTTCCGTTATCCGTACAAGGACGAAGTAGTGAAAATATTGTATTGTCATCGGACTTATATAAGTGTGCAAAATTTCAAGCCAATCGGACAAGTGGAAGTGGGTCAAAATTGGGTTGCAAGATTTGATCTGACAGACAAACAAACAAACACGAAGGCAAGCTAAATAAAAGCTTTTAAAAAAGCTTTTATTAAAAAAGAATGCACTAAAAAGAAAAAAATAATTTTCTGGACGCTGTGTATCACAAATATAAAAGCTTTTTAAAAGCGAGATAAATTTTTATTTTATTGTTTTATGCTTTATCTCGCTTTTTAAAAGCTTTTATATTTGAGAAAGGGATAATCACGTTATCCTTACAGGACCTTCCGTTATCCTTACAGACTTTTTAATGGCAGATTCGGATTTAGCGACCCCAAAAACCCCCAGAATAGATTTTTTTTCCGGAAAATTTGGAGAAAAGGATAATCACGTTATCCTTACAGGACCTTCCGTTATCCTTACAGACTTTTTAATGACAGATTCGGATTCAGTGACCGCAAAAACCCCCAGAATAGATTCTTTCCGGAAAATTTGGAGAAAAGGATAATCACGTTATCCTTACAGGACCTTCCGTTACCCTTACTGACTTTTTAATGACAGATTCGGATTCAGTGACCGCAAAAACCCCCAGAATAGATTTTTTTCCGGAAAATTTGGAGAAAAGGATAATCACGTTATCCTTACAGGACCTTCCGTTATCCGTACAAGGACGAAGTAGTGAAAATATTGTATTGTCATCGGACTTATATAAGTGTGCAAAATTTAAAGTCAATCGGACAAGTGGAAGTGGGTCAAAATTGGGTTGCAAGATTTGATCTGACAGACAAACAAACAAACACGAAGGCAAGCTAAATAAAAGCTTTTAAAAAAGCTTTTATTAAAAAAGAATCCACTAAAAAGAAAAAAATAATTTTCTGGATGCTGTATCACAAATATAAAAGCTTTTAAAAAGCGAGATAAAGCATAAAACAATAAAATAAAAATTTATCTCGCTTTTTAAAAGCTTTTATATTTGAGAAAGGGATAAACACGTTATCCTTACAGGACCTTCCGTTATCCTTACAGACTTTTTAATGGCAGATTCGGATTTAACGGCCCCAAAAACCCCCAGAATAGATTTTTTTCCGGAAAATTTGGAGAAAAGGATAATCACGTTATCCTTACAGGATCTTCCGTTGTCCTTACAGACTTTTTAATGACAGATTCGGATTCAGTGACCGCAAAAACCCCCAGAATAGATTTTTTTTCCGGAAAATTTGGAGAAAGGGATAATCACGTTATCCTTACAGGACCTTCCATTATCCTTACATACTTTTTAATGGCAGATTCGGATTTAACGGCCCCAAAAACCCCCAGAATAGATTTTTTTCCGGAAAATTTGGAGAAAAGGATAATCACGTTATCCTTACAGGATCTTCCGTTATCCTTACAGACTTTTTAATGACAGATTCGGATTCAGCGACCCCAAAAACCCCCAGAATAGATTCTTTCCGGAAAATTTGGAGAAAAGGATAATCACGTTATCCTTACAGGACCTTCCGTTACCCTTACTGACTTTTTAATGACAGATTCGGATTCAGTGACCGCAAAAACCCCCAGAATAGATTTTTTTCCGGAAAATTTGGAGAAAAGGATAATCACGTTATCCTTACAGGATCTTCCGTTGTCCTTACAGACTTTTTAATGACAGATTCGGATTCAGCGACCTCAAAAACCCCCAGAATAGATTTTTTTCCGGAAAATTTGGAGAAAAGGATAATCACGTTATCCTTACAGGACCTTACGTTATCCTTACTGACTTTTTAATGACAGATTCGGATTCAGTGACCCCAAAAACCCCCAGAATAGATTTTTTTCCGGAAAATTTGGAGAAAAGGATAATCACGTTATCCTTACAGGATCTTCCGTTGTCCTTACAGACCTTTTAATGACAGATTCGGATTCAGCGACCCCAAAAACCCCCAGAATAGATTTTTTTCCGGAAAATTTGGAGAAAAGGATAATCACGTTATCCTTACAGGACCTTACGTTATCCTTACTGACTTTTTAATGACAGATTCGGATTCAGTGACCGCAAAAACCCCCAGAATAGATTTTTTTTCCGGAAAATTTGGAGAAAGGGATAATCACGTTATCCTTACAGGACCTTCCGTTATCCTTACAGACTTTTTAATGACAGATTCGGATTTAACGGCCCCAAAAACCCCCAGAATAGATTTTTTTCCGGAAAATTTGGAGAAAAGGATAATCATGTTATCCTTACAGGACCTTCCGTTATCCTTACTTAATTTTTAATGACAGATTCGGATTCAGCGACCCCAAAAACCCCCAGAATAGATTTTTTTCCGGAAAATTTGGAGAAAAGGATAATCACGTTATCCTTACAGGATCTTCCGTTATCCTTACAGACTTTTTAATGACAGATTCGGATTCAGCGACCCCAAAAACCTCCAGAATAGATTCTTTCCGGAAAATTTGGAGAAAAGGATAATCACGTTATCCTTACAGGACCTTCCGTTACCCTTACTGACTTTTTAATGACAGATTCGGATTCAGTGACCGCAAAAACCCCCAGAATAGATTTTTTTCCGGAAAATTTGGAGAAAAGGATAATCACGTTATCCTTACAGGATCTTCGGTTGTCCTTACAGACTTTTTAATAACAGATTCGGATTCAGTGACCGCAAAAACCCCCAGAATAGATTTTTTTTCCGGAAAATTTGGAGAAAAGGATAATCACGTTATCCTTACAGGATCTTCCGTTATCCTTACAGACTTTTTAATGACAGATTCGGATTCAGCGACCCCAAAAACCCCCAGAATAGATTCTTTCCGGAAAATTTGGAGAAAAGGATAATCACGTTATCCTTACAGGACCTTCCGTTACCCTTACTGACTTTTTAATGACAGATTCGGATTCAGTGACCGCAAAAACCCCCAGAATAGATTTTTTTCCGGAAAATTTGGAGAAAAGGATAATCACGTTATCCTTACAGGATCTTCCGTTGTCCTTACAGACTTTTTAATGACAGATTCGGATTCAGCGACCTCAAAAACCCCCAGAATAGATTTTTTTCCGGAAAATTTGGAGAAAAGGATAATCACGTTATCCTTACAGGACCTTACGTTATCCTTACTGACTTTTTAATGACAGATTCGGATTCAGTGACCGCAAAAACCCCCAGAATAGATTTTTTTTCCGGAAAATTTGGAGAAAGGGATAATCACGTTATCCTTACAGGACCTTCCATTATCCTTACATACTTTTTAATGACAGATTCGGATTCAGCGACCTCAAAAACCCCCAGAATAGATTTTTTTCCGGAAAATTTGGAGAAAAGGATAATCACGTTATCCTTACAGGACCTTCCGTTATCCTTACTGACTTTTTAATGACAGATTCGGATTCAGCGACCCCAAAAACCCCCAGAATAGATTTTTTTCCGGAAAATTTGGAGGAAAGGATAATCACGTTATCCTTACAGGACCTTCCGTTATCCTTACAGACTTTTTAATGGCAGATTCGGATTTAACGGCCCCAAAAACCCCCAGAATAGATTTTTTTCCGGAAAATTTGGAGAAAAGGATAATCACGTTATTCTTACAGGACCTTACGTTATCCTTACTGACTTTTTAATGACAGATTCGGATTCAGTGACCGCAAAAACCCCCAGAATAGATTTTTTTTCCGGAAAATTTGGAGAAAGGGATAATCACGTTATCCTTACAGGACCTTCCGTTATCCTTACAGACTTTTTAATGACAGATTCGGATTTAACGGCCCCAAAAACCCCCAGAATAGATTTTTTTCCGGAAAATTTGGAGAAAAGGATAATCATGTTATCCTTACAGGACCTTCCGTTATCCTTACTTAATTTTTAATGACAGATTCGGATTCAGCGACCCCAAAAACCCCCAGAATAGATTTTTTTCCGGAAAATTTGGAGAAAAGGATAATCACGTTATCCTTACAGGATCTTCCGTTATCCTTATTGACTTTTTAATGACAGATTCGGATTCAGCGACCCCAAAAACCTCCAGAATAGATTCTTTCCGGAAAATTTGGAGAAAAGGATAATCACGTTATCCTTACAGGACCTTCCGTTACCCTTACTGACTTTTTAATAACAGATTCGGATTCAGTGACCGCAAAAACCCCCAGAATAGATTTTTTTCCGGAAAATTTGGAGAAAAGGATAATCACGTTATCCTTACAGGATCTTCGGTTGTCCTTACAGACTTTTTAATGACAGATTCGGATTCAGTGACCGCAAAAACCCCCAGAATAGATTCTTTCCGGAAAATTTGGAGAAAAGGATAATCACGTTATCCTTACAGGACCTTCCGTTACCCTTACTGACTTTTTAATGACAGATTCGGATTCAGTGACCGCAAAAACCCCCAGAATAGATTTTTTTCCGGAAAATTTGGAGAAAAGGATAATCACGTTATCCTTACAGGACCTTCCGTTATCCGTACAAGGACGAAGTAGTGAAAATATTGTATTGTCATCGGACTTATATAAGTGTGCAAAATTTCAAGTCAATCGGACAAGTGGAAGTGGGTCAAAATTGGGTTGCAAGATTTGATCTGACAGACAAACAAACAAACACGAAGGCAAGCTAAATAAAAGCTTTTAAAAAAGCTTTTATTAAAAAAGAATCCACTAAAAAGAAAAAAATAATTTTCTGGATGCTGTATCACAAATATAAAAGCTTTTAAAAAGCGAGATAAAGCATAAAACAATAAAATAAAAATTTATCTCGCTTTTAAAAAGCTTTTATATTTGTGATACACAGCATCCAGAAAATTATTTTTTTCTTTTTAGTGCATTCTTTTTTAATAAAAGCTTTTTTTTAAAAAAAAATTTTTTTTTTTTTTTATTACTTAATTTATCTTTAAAATTTATATTCTTACTACTGAATAAGTGTAAACTACATCGCGCCAGGTACGGGTTCAATTCTGAGCGGTGGCAAAATATTTTTATTTTATTTTTTTTTGTTGAAATTGAGTTTTTTAAACGTAAAATTAAAAATATCTGTTACGCATCGTCTTTTATTGGAAAAAGTGAAAACGATCTTCTCTATATATAAAATCGACGCCCAGCCCAAACCCCTGAAGATAGAGACTTGAAATCTATTCTGAGAGTTTTTGGGGTCGCTGAATACGATTCTCAAGTTAAAAAGCCTGTAAGGACATCTCAAATGTAGGGATATATATTCGAAGACTAAAACGAACAAAATAAAAAAAATAAAAAATAAAATTTAAAAAAAAAAAAAATTTTAAAAAAGCTTTTATTAAAAAAGAATGCACTAAAAAGAAAAAAATAATTTTCTGGACGCTGTGTATCACAAATATAAAAGCTTTTTAAAAGCGAGATAAATTTTTATTTTATTGTTTTATGCTTTATCTCGCTTTTTAAAAGCTTTTATATTTGAGAAAGGGATAATCACGTTATCCTTACAGGATCTTCCGTTGTCCTTACAGACCTTTTAATGACAGATTCGGATTCAGCGACCCCAAAAACCCCCAGAATAGATTTTTTTCCGGAAAATTTGGAGAAAAGGATAATCACGTTATCCTTACAGGACCTTACGTTATCCTTACTGACTTTTTAATGACAGATTCGGATTCAGTGACCGCAAAAACCCCCAGAATAGATTTTTTTTCCGGAAAAATTTGAGAAAGGGATAATCACGTTATCCTTACAGGACCTTCCGTTATCCTTACAGACTTTTTAATGACAGATTCGGATTTAACGGCCCCAAAAACCCCCAGAATAGATTTTTTTCCGGAAAATTTGGAGAAAAGGATAAACATGTTATCCTTACAGGATCTTCCGTTGTCCTTACAGACTTTTTAATGACAGATTCGGATTCAGTGACCGCAAAAACCCCCAGAATAGATTTTTTTCCGGAAAATTTGGAGAAAAGGATAATCACGTTATCCTTACAGGATCTTCGGTTGTCCTTACAGACTTTTTAATAACAGATTCGGATTCAGTGACCGCAAAAACCCCCAGAATAGATTTTTTTCCGGAAAATTTGGAGAAAAGGATAATCACGTTATCCTTACAGGATCTTCCGTTATCCTTACAGACTTTTTAATGACAGATTCGGATTCAGCGACCCCAAAAACCCCCAGAATAGATTCTTTCCGGAAAATTTGGAGAAAAGGATAATCACGTTATCCTTACAGGACCTTCCGTTACCCTTACTGACTTTTTAATGACAGATTCGGATTCAGTGACCGCAAAAACCCCCAGAATAGATTTTTTTCCGGAAAATTTGGAGAAAAGGATAATCACGTTATCCTTACAGGATCTTCCGTTGTCCTTACAGACTTTTTAATGGCAGATTCGGATTTAACGGCCCCAAAAACCCCCAGAATAGATTTTTTTCCGGAAAATTTGGAGAAAAGGATAATCATGTTATCCTTACAGGACCTTCCGTTATCCTTACTTAATTTTTAATGACAGATTCGGATTCAGCGACCCCAAAAACCCCCAGAATAGATTTTTTTCCGGAAAATTTGGAGAAAAGGATAATCACGTTATCCTTACAGGATCTTCCGTTATCCTTACAGACTTTTTAATGACAGATTCGGATTCAGCGACCCCAAAAACCTCCAGAATAGATTCTTTCCGGAAAATTTGGAGAAAAGGATAATCACGTTATCCTTACAGGACCTTCCGTTACCCTTACTGACTTTTTAATAACAGATTCGGATTCAGTGACCGCAAAAACCCCCAGAATAGATTTTTTTCCGGAAAATTTGGAGAAAAGGATAATCACGTTATCCTTACAGGATCTTCGGTTGTCCTTACAGACTTTTTAATGACAGATTCGGATTCAGTGACCGCAAAAACCCCCAGAATAGATTCTTTCCGGAAAATTTGGAGAAAAGGATAATCACGTTATCCTTACAGGACCTTCCGTTACCCTTACTGACTTTTTAATGACAGATTCGGATTCAGTGACCGCAAAAACCCCCAGAATAGATTTTTTTCCGGAAAATTTGGAGAAAAGGATAATCACGTTATCCTTACAGGACCTTCCGTTATCCGTACAAGGACGAAGTAGTGAAAATATTGTATTGTCATCGGACTTATATAAGTGTGCAAAATTTCAAGTCAATCGGACAAGTGGAAGTGGGTCAAAATTGGGTTGCAAGATTTGATCTGACAGACAAACAAACAAACACGAAGGCAAGCTAAATAAAAGCTTTTAAAAAAGCTTTTATTAAAAAAGAATCCACTAAAAAGAAAAAAATAATTTTCTGGATGCTGTATCACAAATATAAAAGCTTTTAAAAAGCGAGATAAAGCATAAAACAATAAAATAAAAATTTATCTCGCTTTTAAAAAGCTTTTATATTTGTGATACACAGCATCCAGAAAATTATTTTTTTCTTTTTAGTGCATTCTTTTTTAATAAAAGCTTTTTTTTAAAAAAAAATTTTTTTTTTTTTTATTACTTAATTTATCTTTAAAATTTATATTCTTACTACTGAATAAGTGTAAACTACATCGCGCCAGGTACGGGTTCAATTCTGAGCGGTGGCAAAATATTTTTATTTTATTTTTTTTTGTTGAAATTGAGTTTTTTAAACGTAAAATTAAAAATATCTGTTACGCATCGTCTTTTATTGGAAAAAGTGAAAACGATCTTCTCTATATATAAAATCGACGCCCAGCCCAAACCCCTGAAGATAGAGACTTGAAATCTATTCTGAGAGTTTTTGGGGTCGCTGAATACGATTCTCAAGTTAAAAAGCCTGTAAGGACATCTCAAATGTAGGGATATATATTCGAAGACTAAAACGAACAAAATAAAAAAATAAAAAATAAAATTTAAAAAAAAAAAAATTTTTAAAAAAGCTTTTATTAAAAAAGAATGCACTAAAAAGAAAAAAATAATTTTCTGGACGCTGTGTATCACAAATATAAAAGCTTTTTAAAAGCGAGATAAATTTTTATTTTATTGTTTTATGCTTTATCTCGCTTTTTAAAAGCTTTTATATTTGAGAAAGGGATAATCACGTTATCCTTACAGGACCTTCCGTTATCCTTACAGACTTTTTAATGGCAGATTCGGATTTAGCGACCTCAAAAACCCCCAGAATAGATTTTTTTCCGGAAAATTTGGAGAAAAGGATAATCACGTTATCCTTACAGGATCTTCCGTTGTCCTTACAGACCTTTTAATGACAGATTCGGATTCAGCGACCCCAAAAACCCCCAGAATAGATTTTTTTCCGGAAAATTTGGAGAAAAGGATAATCACGTTATCCTTACAGGACCTTACGTTATCCTTACTGACTTTTTAATGACAGATTCGGATTCAGTGACCGCAAAAACCCCCAGAATAGATTTTTTTTCCGGAAAAATTTGAGAAAGGGATAATCACGTTATCCTTACAGGACCTTCCGTTATCCTTACAGACTTTTTAATGACAGATTCGGATTTAACGGCCCCAAAAACCCCCAGAATAGATTTTTTCCGGAAAATTTGGAGAAAAGGATAATCATGTTATCCTTACAGGATCTTCCGTTGTCCTTACAGACTTTTTAATGACAGATTCGGATTCAGTGACCGCAAAAACCCCCAGAATAGATTTCTTTTCCGGAAAATTTGGAGAAAGGGATAATCACGTTATCCTTACAGGACCTTCCATTATCCTTACATACTTTTTAATGGCAGATTCGGATTTAACGGCCCCAAAAACCCCCAGAATAGATTTTTTTCCGGAAAATTTGGAGAAAAGGATAATCACCTTATCCTTACAGGATCTTCCGTTATCCTTACAGACTTTTTAATGACAGATTCGGATTCAGCGACCCCAAAAACCCCCAGAATAGATTCTTTCCGGAAAATTTGGAGAAAAGGATAATCACGTTATCCTTACAGGATCTTCCGTTGTCCTTACAGACTTTTTAGTGACAGATTCGGATTCAGCGACCTCAAAAACCCCCAGAATAGATTTTTTTCCGGAAAATTTGGAGAAAAGGATAATCACGTTATCCTTACAGGACCTTACGTTATCCTTACTGACTTTTTAATGACAGATTCGGATTCAGTGACCGCAAAAACCCCCAGAATAGATTTTTTTTCCGGAAAATTTGGAGAAAGGGATAATCACGTTATCCTTACAGGACCTTCCATTATCCTTACATACTTTTTAATGACAGATTCGGATTCAGCGACCTCAAAAACCCCCAGAATAGATTTTTTTCCGGAAAATTTGGAGAAAAGGATAATCACGTTATCCTTACAGGATCTTCCGTTATCCTTACAGACTTTTTAATGACAGATTCGGATTCAGCGACCCCAAAAACCTCCAGAATAGATTCTTTCCGGAAAATTTGGAGAAAAGGATAATCACGTTATCCTTACAGGACCTTCCGTTACCCTTACTGACTTTTTAATAACAGATTCTGATTCAGTGACCGCAAAAACCCCCAGAATAGATTTTTTTCCGGAAAATTTGGAGAAAAGGATAATCACGTTATCCTTACAGGATCTTCGGTTGTCCTTACAGACTTTTTAATGACAGATTCGGATTCAGTGACCGCAAAAACCCCCAGAATAGATTCTTTCCGGAAAATTTGGAGAAAAGGATAATCACGTTATCCTTACAGGACCTTCCGTTACCCTTACTGACTTTTTAATGACAGATTCGGATTCAGTGACCGCAAAAACCCCCAGAATAGATTTTTTTCCGGAAAATTTGGAGAAAAGGATAATCACGTTATCCTTACAGGACCTTCCGTTATCCGTACAAGGACGAAGTAGTGAAAATATTGTATTGTCATCGGACTTATATAAGTGTGCAAAATTTCAAGTCAATCGGACAAGTGGAAGTGGGTCAAAATTGGGTTGCAAGATTTGATCTGACAGACAAACAAACAAACACGAAGGCAAGCTAAATAAAAGCTTTTAAAAAAGCTTTTATTAAAAAAGAATCCACTAAAAAGAAAAAAATAATTTTCTGGATGCTGTATCACAAATATAAAAGCTTTTAAAAAGCGAGATAAAGCATAAAACAATAAAATAAAAATTTATCTCGCTTTTAAAAAGCTTTTATATTTGTGATACACAGCATCCAGAAAATTATTTTTTTCTTTTTAGTGCATTCTTTTTTAATAAAAGCTTTTTTTTAAAAAAAAATTTTTTTTTTTTTTATTACTTAATTTATCTTTAAAATTTATATTCTTACTACTGAATAAGTGTAAACTACATCGCGCCAGGTACGGGTTCAATTCTGAGCGGTGGCAAAATATTTTTATTTTTTTTTTTTTTGTTGAAATTGAGTTTTTTAAACGTAAAATTAAAAATATCTGTTACGCATCGTCTTTTATTGGAAAAAGTGAAAACGATCTTCTCTATATATAAAATCGACGCCCAGCCCAAACCCCTGAAGATAGAGACTTGAAATCTATTCTGAGAGTTTTTGGGGTCGCTGAATACGATTCTCAAGTTAAAAAGCCTGTAAGGACATCTCAAATGTAGGGATATATATTCGAAGACTAAAACGAACAAAATAAAAAAATAAAAAATAAAATTTAAAAAAAAAAAAATTTTTAAAAAAGCTTTTATTAAAAAAGAATGCACTAAAAAGAAAAAAATAATTTTCTGGACGCTGTGTATCACAAATATAAAAGCTTTTTAAAAGCGAGATAAATTTTTATTTTATTGTTTTATGCTTTATCTCGCTTTTTAAAAGCTTTTATATTTGAGAAAGGGATAATCACGTTATCCTTACAGGACCTTCCGTTATCCTTACAGACTTTTTAATGGCAGATTCGGATTTAGCGACCTCAAAAACCCCCAGAATAGATTTTTTTCCGGAAAATTTGGAGAAAAGGATAATCACGTTATCCTTACAGGATCTTCCGTTGTCCTTACAGACCTTTTAATGACAGATTCGGATTCAGCGACCCCAAAAACCCCCAGAATAGATTTTTTTCCGGAAAATTTGGAGAAAAGGATAATCACGTTATCCTTACAGGACCTTACGTTATCCTTACTGACTTTTTAATGACAGATTCGGATTCAGTGACCGCAAAAACCCCCAGAATAGATTTTTTTTCCGGAAAAATTTGAGAAAGGGATAATCACGTTATCCTTACAGGACCTTCCGTTATCCTTACAGACTTTTTAATGACAGATTCGGATTTAACGGCCCCAAAAACCCCCAGAATAGATTTTTTCCGGAAAATTTGGAGAAAAGGATAATCATGTTATCCTTACAGGATCTTCCGTTGTCCTTACAGACTTTTTAATGACAGATTCGGATTCAGTGACCGCAAAAACCCCCAGAATAGATTTCTTTTCCGGAAAATTTGGAGAAAGGGATAATCACGTTATCCTTACAGGACCTTCCATTATCCTTACATACTTTTTAATGGCAGATTCGGATTTAACGGCCCCAAAAACCCCCAGAATAGATTTTTTTCCGGAAAATTTGGAGAAAAGGATAATCACCTTATCCTTACAGGATCTTCCGTTATCCTTACAGACTTTTTAATGACAGATTCGGATTCAGCGACCCCAAAAACCCCCAGAATAGATTCTTTCCGGAAAATTTGGAGAAAAGGATAATCACGTTATCCTTACAGGATCTTCCGTTGTCCTTACAGACTTTTTAGTGACAGATTCGGATTCAGCGACCTCAAAAACCCCCAGAATAGATTTTTTTCCGGAAAATTTGGAGAAAAGGATAATCACGTTATCCTTACAGGACCTTACGTTATCCTTACTGACTTTTTAATGACAGATTCGGATTCAGTGACCGCAAAAACCCCCAGAATAGATTTTTTTTCCGGAAAATTTGGAGAAAGGGATAATCACGTTATCCTTACAGGACCTTCCATTATCCTTACATACTTTTTAATGACAGATTCGGATTCAGCGACCTCAAAAACCCCCAGAATAGATTTTTTTCCGGAAAATTTGGAGAAAAGGATAATCACGTTATCCTTACAGGATCTTCCGTTATCCTTACAGACTTTTTAATGACAGATTCGGATTCAGCGACCCCAAAAACCTCCAGAATAGATTCTTTCCGGAAAATTTGGAGAAAAGGATAATCACGTTATCCTTACAGGACCTTCCGTTACCCTTACTGACTTTTTAATAACAGATTCTGATTCAGTGACCGCAAAAACCCCCAGAATAGATTTTTTTCCGGAAAATTTGGAGAAAAGGATAATCACGTTATCCTTACAGGATCTTCGGTTGTCCTTACAGACTTTTTAATGACAGATTCGGATTCAGTGACCGCAAAAACCCCCAGAATAGATTCTTTCCGGAAAATTTGGAGAAAAGGATAATCACGTTATCCTTACAGGACCTTCCGTTACCCTTACTGACTTTTTAATGACAGATTCGGATTCAGTGACCGCAAAAACCCCCAGAATAGATTTTTTTCCGGAAAATTTGGAGAAAAGGATAATCACGTTATCCTTACAGGACCTTCCGTTATCCGTACAAGGACGAAGTAGTGAAAATATTGTATTGTCATCGGACTTATATAAGTGTGCAAAATTTCAAGTCAATCGGACAAGTGGAAGTGGGTCAAAATTGGGTTGCAAGATTTGATCTGACAGACAAACAAACAAACACGAAGGCAAGCTAAATAAAAGCTTTTAAAAAAGCTTTTATTAAAAAAGAATCCACTAAAAAGAAAAAAATAATTTTCTGGATGCTGTATCACAAATATAAAAGCTTTTAAAAAGCGAGATAAAACAATAAAATAAAAATTTATCTCGCTTTTAAAAAGCTTTTATATTTGTGATACACAGCATCCAGAAAATTATTTTTTTCTTTTTAGTGCATTCTTTTTTAATAAAAGCTTTTTTTAAAAAAAAAATTTTTTTTTTTTATTACTTAATTTATCTTTAAAATTTATATTCTTACTACTGAATAAGTGTAAACTACATCGCGCCAGGTACGGGTTCAATTCTGAGCGGTGGCAAAATATTTTTATTTTTTTTTTTTTTGTTGAAATTGAGTTTTTTAAACGTAAAATTAAAAATATCTGTTATTGGAAAAAGTGAAAACGATCTTCTCTATATATAAAATCGACGCCCAGCCCAAACCCCTGAAGATAGAGACTTGAAATCTATTCTGAGAGTTTTTGGGGTCGCTGAATACGATTCTCAAGTTAAAAAGCCTGTAAGGACATCTCAAATGTAGGGATATATATTCGAAGACTAAAAAGAACAAAATAAAAAAAATAAAAAATAAAATTTAAAAAAAAAAAATTTTTTAAAAAAGCTTTTATTAAAAAAGAATGCACTAAAAAGAAAAAAATAATTTTCTGGACGCTGTGTATCACAAATATAAAAGCTTTTTAAAAGCGAGATAAATTTTTATTTTATTGTTTTATGCTTTATCTCGCTTTTTAAAAGCTTTTATATTTGAGAAAGGGATAATCACGTTATCCTTACAGGACCTTCCGTTATCCTTACAGACTTTTTAATGGCAGATTCGGATTTAGCGACCTCAAAAACCCCCAGAATAGATTTTTTTCCGGAAAATTTGGAGAAAAGGATAATCACGTTATCCTTACAGGATCTTCCGTTGTCCTTACAGACCTTTTAATGACAGATTCGGATTCAGCGACCCCAAAAACCCCCAGAATAGATTTTTTTCCGGAAAATTTGGAGAAAAGGATAATCACGTTATCCTTACAGGACCTTCCGTTATCCTTACTGACTTTTTAATGACAGATTCGGATTCAGTGACCGCAAAAACCCCCAGAATAGATTTTTTTTCCGGAAAAATTGGAGAAAGGGATAATCACGTTATCCTTACAGGACCTTCCGTTATCCTTACAGACTTTTTAATGGCAGATTCGGATTTAACGGCCCCAAAAACCCCCAGAATAGATTTTTTTCCGGAAAATTTGGAGAAAAGGATAATCATGTTATCCTTACAGGATCTTCCGTTGTCCTTACAGACTTTTTAATGACAGATTCGGATTCAGTGACCGCAAAAACCCCCAGAATAGATTTTTTTTCCGGAAAATTTGGAGAAAGGGATAATCACGTTATCCTTACAGGACCTTCCATTATCCTTACATACTTTTTAATGGCAGATTCGGATTTAACGGCCCCAAAAACCCCCAGAATAGATTTTTTTCCGGAAAATTTGGAGAAAAGGATAATCACCTTATCCTTACAGGATCTTCCGTTATCCTTACAGACTTTTTAATGACAGATTCGGATTCAGCGACCCCAAAAACCCCCAGAATAGATTCTTTCCGGAAAATTTGGAGAAAAGGATAATCACGTTATCCTTACAGGATCTTCCGTTGTCCTTACAGATTTTTTTAATGACAAATTCGGATTCAGCGACCTCAAAAACCCCCAGAATAGATTTATTCCGGAAAATTTGGAGAAAAGGATAATCACGTTATCCTTACAGGACCTTACGTTATCCTTACTGACTTTTTAATGACAGATTCGGATTCAGTGACCGCAAAAACCCCCAGAATAGATTTTTTTTTCCGGAAAATTTGGAGAAAGGGATAATCACGTTATCCTTACAGGACCTTCCATTATCGTTACATACTTTTTAATGACAGATTCGGATTCAGCGACCTCAAAAACCCCCAGAATAGATTTTTTTCCGGAAAATTTGGAGAAAAGGATAATCACGTTATCCTTACAGGACCTTACGTTATCCTTACTGACTTTGTAATGACAGATTCGGATTCAGCGACCTCAAAAACCCCCAGAATAGATTTTTTTCCGGAAAATTTGGAGAAAAGGATAATCACGTTATCCTTACAGGACCTTACGTTATCCTTACTGACTTTTTAATGACAGATTCGGATTCAGTGACCGCAAAAACCCCCAGAATAGATTTTTTTTCCGGAAAATTTGGAGAAAGGGATAATCACGTTATCCTTACAGGACCTTCCATTATCCTTACATACTTTTTAATGGCAGATTCGGATTTAACGGTCCCAAAAACCCCCAGAATAGATTTTTTTCCGGAAAATTTGGAGAAAAGGATAATCACGTTATCCTTACAGGACCTTCCGTTATCCGTACAAGGACGAAGTAGTGAAAATATTGTATTGTCATCGGACTTATATAAGTGTGCAAAATTTCAAGTCAATCGGACAAGTGGAAGTGGGTCAAAATTGGGTTGCAAGATTTGATCTGACAGACAAACAAACAAACACGAAGGCAAGCTAAATAAAAGCTTTTAAAAAAGCTTTTATTAAAAAAGAATGCACTAAAAAGAAAAAAATAATTTTCTGGATGCTGTATCACAAATATAAAAGCTTTTAAAAAGCGAGATAAAGCATAAAACAATAAAATAAAAATTTATCTCGCTTTTAAAAAGCTTTTATATTTGTGATACACAGCATCCAGAAAATTATTTTTTTCTTTTTAGTGCATTCTTTTTTAATAAAAGCTTTTTTTTTAAAAAAAAATTTTATTTTTTTTTATTACTTAATTTATCTTTAAAATTTATATTCTTACTACTGAATAAGTGTAAACTACATCGCGCCAGGTACGGGTTCAATTCTGAGCGGTGGCAAAATATTTTTATTTTATTTTTTTTTTGTTGAAATTGAGTTTTTTAAACGTAAAATTAAAAATATCTGTTACGCATCGTCTTTTATTGGAAAAAGTGAAAACGATCTTCTCTATATATAAAATCGACGCCCAGCCCAAACCCCTGAAGATAGAGACTTGAAATCTATTCTGAGAGTTTTTGGGGTCGCTGAATACGATTCTCAAGTTAAAAAGCCTGTAAGGACATCTCAAATGTAGGGATATATATTCGAAGACTAAAAAGAACAAAATAAAAAAAATAAAAAATAAAATTTAAAAAAAAAAAATTTTTTAAAAAAGCTTTTATTAAAAAAGAATGCACTAAAAAGAAAAAAATAATTTTCTGGACGCTGTGTATCACAAATATAAAAGCTTTTTAAAAGCGAGATAAATTTTTATTTTATTGTTTTATGCTTTATCTCGCTTTTTAAAAGCTTTTATATTTGAGAAAGGGATAATCATGTTATCCTTACAGGACCTTCCGTTATCCTTACAGACTTTTTAATGGCAGATTCGGATTCAGCGACCGCAAAAACCCCCAGAATAGATTTTTTTCCGGAAAATTTGGAGAAAAGGATAATCACGTTATCCTTACAGGACCTTCCGTTATCCTTACTGACTTTTTAATGACAGATTCGGATTCAGTGACCGCAAAAACCCCCAGAATAGATTTTTTTTCCGGAAAAATTGGAGAAAGGGATAATCACGTTATCCTTACAGGACCTTCCGTTATCCTTACAGACTTTTTAATGGCAGATTCGGATTTAACGGCCCCAAAAACCCCCAGAATAGATTTTTTTCCGGAAAATTTGGAGAAAAGGATAATCATGTTATCCTTACAGGATCTTCCGTTGTCCTTACAGACTTTTTAATGACAGATTCGGATTCAGTGACCGCAAAAACCCCCAGAATAGATTTTTTTTCCGGAAAATTTGGAGAAAGGGATAATCACGTTATCCTTACAGGACCTTCCATTATCCTTACATACTTTTTAATGGCAGATTCGGATTTAACGGCCCCAAAAACCCCCAGAATAGATTTTTTTCCGGAAAATTTGGAGAAAAGGATAATCACCTTATCCTTACAGGATCTTCCGTTATCCTTACAGACTTTTTAATGACAGATTCGGATTCAGCGACCCCAAAAACCCCCAGAATAGATTCTTTCCGGAAAATTTGGAGAAAAGGATAATCACGTTATCCTTACAGGATCTTCCGTTGTCCTTACAGATTTTTTTAATGACAAATTCGGATTCAGCGACCTCAAAAACCCCCAGAATAGATTTTTTTCCGGAAAATTTGGAGAAAAGGATAATCACGTTATCCTTACAGGACCTTACGTTATCCTTACTGACTTTTTAATGACAGATTCGGATTCAGTGACCGCAAAAACCCCCAGAATAGATTTTTTTTTCCGGAAAATTTGGAGAAAGGGATAATCACGTTATCCTTACAGGACCTTCCATTATCGTTACATACTTTTTAATGACAGATTCGGATTCAGCGACCTCAAAAACCCCCAGAATAGATTTTTTTCCGGAAAATTTGGAGAAAAGGATAATCACGTTATCCTTACAGGACCTTACGTTATCCTTACTGACTTTGTAATGACAGATTCGGATTCAGCGACCTCAAAAACCCCCAGAATAGATTTTTTTCCGGAAAATTTGGAGAAAAGGATAATCACGTTATCCTTACAGGACCTTACGTTATCCTTACTGACTTTTTAATGACAGATTCGGATTCAGTGACCGCAAAAACCCCCAGAATAGATTTTTTTTCCGGAAAATTTGGAGAAAGGGATAATCACGTTATCCTTACAGGACCTTCCATTATCCTTACATACTTTTTAATGGCAGATTCGGATTTAACGGTCCCAAAAACCCCCAGAATAGATTTTTTTCCGGAAAATTTGGAGAAAAGGATAATCATGTTATCCTTACAGGACCTTCCGTTATCCTTACTTAATTTTTAATGACAGATTCGGATTCAGCGACCCCAAAAACCCCCAGAATAGATTTTTTTCCGGAAAATTTGGAGAAAAGGATAATCACGTTATCCTTACAGGATCTTCCGTTATCCTTACGGACTTTTTAATGACAGATTCGGATTCAGCGACCCCAAAAACCCCCAGAATAGATTCTTTCCGGAAAATTTGGAGAAAAGGATAATCACGTTATCCTTACAGGACCTTCCGTTACCCTTACTGACTTTTTAATGACAGATTCGGATTCAGTGACCGCAAAAACCCCCAGAATAGATTTTTTTCCGGAAAATTTGGAGAAAAGGATAATCACGTTATCCTTACAGGACCTTCCGTTATCCGTACAAGGACGAAGTAGTGAAAATATTGTATTGTCATCGGACTTATATAAGTGTGCAAAATTTCAAGTCAATCGGACAAGTGGAAGTGGGTCAAAATTGGGTTGCAAGATTTGATCTGACAGACAAACAAACAAACACGAAGGCAAGCTAAATAAAAGCTTTTAAAAAAGCTTTTATTAAAAAAGAATGCACTAAAAAGAAAAAAATAATTTTCTGGATGCTGTATCACAAATATAAAAGCTTTTAAAAAGCGAGATAAAGCATAAAACAATAAAATAAAAATTTATCTCGCTTTTAAAAAGCTTTTATATTTGTGATACACAGCATCCAGAAACTTATTTTTTTCTTTTTAGTGCACTCTTTTTTAATAAAAGCTTTTTTTTTAAAAAAAAAATTTTTTTTTTTTTATTACTTAATTTATCTTTAAAATTTATATTCTTACTACTGAATAAGTGTAAACTACATCGCGCCAGGTACGGGTTCAATTCTGAGCGGTGGCAAAATATTTTTATTTTATTTTTTTTTTGTTGAAATTGAGTTTTTTAAACGTAAAATTAAAAATATCTGTTACGCATCGTCTTTTATTGGAAAAAGTGAAAACGATCTTCTCTATATATAAAATCGACGCCCAGCCCAAACCCCTGAAGATAGAGACTTGAAATCTATTCTGAGAGTTTTTGGGGTCGCTGAATACGATTCTCAAGTTAAAAAGCCTGTAAGGACATCTCAAATGTAGGGATATATATTCGAAGACTAAAAAGAACAAAATAAAAAAAATAAAAAATAAAATTTAAAAAAAAAAAATTTTTTAAAAAAGCTTTTATTAAAAAAGAATGCACTAAAAAGAAAAAAATAATTTTCTGGACGCTGTGTATCACAAATATAAAAGCTTTTTAAAAGCGAGATAAATTTTTATTTTATTGTTTTATGCTTTATCTCGCTTTTTAAAAGCTTTTATATTTGAGAAAGGGATAATCACGTTATCCTTACAGGACCTTCCGTTATCCTTACAGACTTTTTAATGGCAGATTCGGATTCAGCGACCGCAAAAACCCCCAGAATAGATTTTTTTTCCGGAAAAATTGGAGAAAGGGATAATCACGTTATCCTTACAGGACCTTCCGTTATCCTTACAGACTTTTTAATGGCAGATTCGGATTTAACGGCCCCAAAAACCCCCAGAATAGATTTTTTTCCGGAAAATTTGGAGAAAAGGATAATCACGTTATCCTTACAGGATCTTCCGTTGTCCTTACAGATTTTTTTAATGACAAATTCGGATTCAGCGACCTCAAAAACCCCCAGAATAGATTTTTTTCCGGAAAATTTGGAGAAAAGGATAATCACGTTATCCTTACAGGACCTTACGTTATCCTTATTGACTTTTTAATGACAGATTCGGATTCAGTAACCGCAAAAACCCCCAGAATAGATTTTTTTCCGGAAAATTTGGAGAAAAGGATAATCACGTTATCCTTACAGGACCTTCCGTTATCCTTACTGACTTTTTAATGACAGATTCGGATTCAGCGACCCCAAAAACCCCCAGAATAGATTTTTTTCCGGAAAATTTGGAGGAAAGGATAATCACGTTATCCTTACAGGACCTTCCGTTATCCTTACAGACTTTTTAATGGCAGATTCGGATTTAACGGCCCCAAAAACCCCCAGAATAGATTTTTTTCCGGAAAATTTGGAGAAAAGGATAATCACGTTATCCTTACAGGATCTTCCGTTGTCCTTACAGATTTTTTAATGACAAATTCGGATTCAGCGACCTCAAAAACCCCCAGAATAGATTTTTTTCCGGAAAATTTGGAGAAAAGGATAATCACGTTATCCTTACAGGACCTTACGTTATCCTTATTGACTTTTTAATGACAGATTCGGATTCAGCGACCCCAAAAACCCCCAGAATAGATTCTTTCCGGAAAATTTGGAGAAAAGGATAATCACGTTATCCTTACAGGACCTTGCGTTATCCTTACTGACTTTTTAATGACAGATTCGGATTCAGTGACCGCAAAAACCCCCAGAATAGATTTTTTTCCGGAAAATTTGGAGAAAAGGATAATCACGTTATCCTTACAGGACCTTCCGTTATCCGTACAAGGACGAAGTAGTGAAAATATAGTATTGTCATCGGACTTATATTAGTGTGCAAAATTTCAAGTCAATCGGACAAGTGGAAGTGGGTCAAAATTGGGTTGCAAGATTTGATCTGACAGACAAACAAACAAACACGAAGGCAAGCTAAATAAAAGCTTTTAAAAAAGCTTTTATTAAAAAAGAATGCACTAAAAAGAAAAAAATAATTTTCTGGATGCTGTATCACAAATATAAAAGCTTTTAAAAAGCGAGATAAAGCATAAAACAATAAAATAAAAATTTATCTCGCTTTTAAAAAGCTTTTATATTTGTGATACACAGCATCCAGAAAATTATTTTTTTCTTTTTAGTGCATTCTTTTTAATAAAAGCTTTTTTTTTAAAAAAAAAATTTTATTTTTTTTTGTTACTTAATTTATCTTTAAAATTTATATTCTTACTACTGAATAAGTGTAAACTACATCGCGCCAGGTACGGGTTCAATTCTGAGCGGTGGCAAAATATTTTTATTTTATTTTTTTTTTGTTGAAATTGAGTTTTTTAAACGTAAAATTAAAAATATCTGTTACGCATCGTCTTTTATTGGAAAAAGTGAAAACGATCTTCTCTATATATAAAATCGACGCCCAGCCCAAAACCCTGAAGATAGAGACTTGAAATCTATTCTGAGGGTTTTTGGGGTCGCTGAATACGATTCTCAAGTTAAAAAGCCTGTAAGGACATCTCAAATGTAGGGATATATATTCGAAGACTAAAAAGAACAAAATAAAAAAAATAAAAAATAAAATTTAAAAAAAAAAATTTTTTTTTTAAAAAGCTTTTATTAAAAAAGAATGCACTAAAAAGAAAAAAATAATTTTCTGGACGCTGTGTATCACAAATATAAAAGCTTTTTAAAAGCGAGATAAATTTTTATTTTATTGTTTTATGCTTTATCTCGCTTTTTAAAAGCTTTTATATTTGAGAAAGGGATAATCACGTTATCCTTACAGGACCTTCCGTTATCCTTACAGACTTTTTAAGGGCAGATTCGGATTTAGCGACCTCAAAAACCCCCAGAATAGATTTTTTTCCGGAAAATTTGGAGAAAAGGATAATCATGTTATCCTTACAGGACCTTCCGTTATCCTTACTTAATTTTTAATGACAGATTCGGATTCAGCGACCCCAAAAACCCCCAGAATAGATTTTTTTCCGGAAAATTTGGAGAAAAGGATAATCACGTTATCCTTACAGGATCTTCCGTTGTCCTTACAGACCTTTTAATGACAGATTCGGATTCAGCGACCCCAAAAACCCCCAGAATAGATTTTTTTCCGGAAAATTTGGAGAAAAGGATAATCACGTTATCCTTACAGGACCTTACGTTATCCTTACAGACTTTTTAATGACAGATTCGGATTCAGTGACCGCAAAAACCCCCAGAATAGATTTTTTTTCCGGAAAATTTGGAGAAAGGGATAATCACGTTATCCTTACAGGACCTTCCGTTATCCTTACAGACTTTTTAATGGCAGATTCGGATTTAACGGCCCCAAAAACCCCCAGAATAGATTTTTTTCCGGAAAATTTGGAGAAAAGGATAATCATGTTATCCTTACAGGACCTTCCGTTATCCTTACTTAACTTTTAATGACAGATTCGGATTCAGCGACCCCAAAAACCCCCAGAATAGATTTTTTTCCGGAAAATTTGGAGAAGAGGATAATCACGTTATCCTTACAGGATCTTCCGTTATCCTTACAGACTTTTTAATGACAGATTCGGATTCAGCGACCCCAAAAACCCCCAGAATAGATTCTTTCCGGAAAATTTGGAGAAAAGGATAAAAGCTTTTTATTTTTTTATTAGTTAATTTATCTTTAAAATGTATATTCTTACTACTGAATAAGTGTAAACTACATCGCGCCAGGTACGGGTTCAATTCTGAGCGGTGGCAAAATATTTTTATTTTATTTTTTGAAGTGAAAACTTCTTTAGCGGCGTTGTGAGTGATTTCAAACTCGATGAAACGAAAAAGCGACAGTAAAAAGAGATAGGATATTTTAGCCTGCGAGAAAATGAGATAGAATACAGATGGGTGCCGGTCAATTTATCGTAAACAAGAGTGTTAGGAAGGGGGAAGGGGGAAGGGGGAAGGGGGAAGGGGAAGGGGGGGGGGGAAGGGAGAAGTGTTAGGAGGGAGGAAGTGGAGAGAGGAGGCGATAAATTACTGATGTTTCGTCATACATTACAATATATACATATCTATATATATAAAAATGGATGTTTTATTGTTTGTCTGTTTGTCTGTCTGCCTGAGATTACAAAACTCAAAAACTACTTACAAAACTCAAAAACTACTGGACCGATTTTTATGCGGTTTTTTGCAAAATGATCTATGTTGCCAGGAGCAGGTTTTTAGCTATGTACATTTTCAAAATTCGAAACGGAAGGTCCTGTAAGGATAATGAAAATATCCTTTTTCCCATTTTTCCCCGGAAAAATTGGCATTATGGGGTTTTTGGGGTCGCTGATCACGAATCCGGTATTAGATTTT
Organism: Chrysopilus asiliformis; assembly: GCA_964034945.1. NCBI lineage: Eukaryota > Metazoa > Arthropoda > Insecta > Diptera > Rhagionidae > Chrysopilus > Chrysopilus asiliformis. Next base: position 52,254,605 of record OZ035962.1, on the reverse strand, counting down.
CAAAATTCGAAACGGAAGGTCCTGTAAGGATAATGAAAATATCCTTTTTTCCATTTTTCCCCGGAAAAATTTGCACTATAGGGTTTTGGGGTCGCTGATCATGAATCCGGTATTAGATTTTCAATAAAAATATAATATGACTTTTGAACTTGGTACCAATATTATAATAAATAAACGCTATAACTATCCCACACCTGATACCGCATTCGTCTCATTCTCTCGCTGTTTAGTTTTCCTAAGGTTTCACTTTTACCGCGTGTGCACTGCACACACATGTTTTTTTTTTTGTTGAAATTGAGTTTTTTAAACGTAAAATTAAAAATATCTGTTACGCATCGTCTTTTATTGGAAAAAGTGAAAACGATCTTCTCTATATATAAAATCGACGCCCAGCCCAAACCCCTGAATATAGAGACTTGAAATCTATTCTGAGGGTTTTTGGGGTCGCTGAATACGATTCTCAAGTTAAAAAGCCTGTAAGGACATCTCAAATGTAGGGATATATATTCGAAGACTAAAAAGAACAAATAAAAAAAAATAAAATTTAAAAAAAAAAAAAAAATTTTAAAAAGCTTTTATTAAAAAAGAATGCACTAAAAAGAAAAAAATAATTTTCTGGATGCTGTATCACAAATATAAAAGCTTTTAAAAAGCGAGATAAAGCATAAAACAATAAAATAAAAATTTATCTCGCTTTTTAAAAGCTTTTATATTTGAGAAAGGGATAATCACGCTATCCTTACAGGACCTTCCGTTATCCTTACAGACTTTTTAATGGCAGATTCGGATTTAACGGCCCCAAAAACCCCCAGAATAGATTTTTTTCCGGAAAATTTGGAGAAAAGGATAATCACGTTATCCTTACAGGATCTTCCGTTGTCCTTACAGACTTTTTAATGACAGATTCGGATTCAGTGACCGCAAAAACCCCCAGAATAGATTTTTTTTCCGGAAAATTTGGAGAAAGGGATAATCACGTTATCCTTACAGGACCTTCCATTATCCTTACATACTTTTTAATGGCAGATTCGGATTTAACGGCCCCAAAAACCCCCAGAATAGATTTTTTTCCGGAAAATTTGGAGAAAAGGATAATCACGTTATCCTTACAGGATCTTCCGTTATCCTTACAGACTTTTTAATGACAGATTCGGATTCAGCGACCCCAAAAACCCCCAGAATAGATTCTTTCCGGAAAATTTGGAGAAAAGGATAATCACGTTATCCTTACAGGACTTTCCGTTACCCTTACTGACTTTTTAATGACAGATTCGGATTCAGTGACCGCAAAAACCCCCAGAATAGATTTTTTTCCGGAAAATTTGGAGAAAAGGATAATCACGTTATCCTTACAGGATCTTCCGTTGTCCTTACAGACTTTTTAATGACAGATTCGGATTCAGCGACCTCAAAAACCCCCAGAATAGATTTTTTTCCGGAAAATTTGGAGAAAAGGATAATCACGTTATCCTTACAGGACCTTCCGTTATCCTTACTGACTTTTTAATGACAGATTCGGATTCAGCGACCCCAAAAACCCCCAGAATAGATTTTTTTCCGGAAAATTTGGAGGAAAGGATAATCACGTTATCCTTACAGGACCTTCCGTTATCCTTACAGACTTTTTAATGGCAGATTCGGATTTAACGGCCCCAAAAACCCCCAGAATAGATTTTTTTCCGGAAAATTTGGAGAAAAGGATAATCACGTTATTCTTACAGGACCTTACGTTATCCTTACTGACTTTTTAATGACAGATTCGGATTCAGTGACCGCAAAAACCCCCAGAATAGATTTTTTTTCCGGAAAATTTGGAGAAAGGGATAATCACGTTATCCTTACAGGACCTTCCGTTATCCTTACAGACTTTTTAATGGCAGATTCGGATTTAACGGCCCCAAAAACCCCCAGAATAGATTTTTTTCTGGAAAATTTGGAGAAAAGGATAATCATGTTATCCTTACAGGACCTTCCGTTATCCTTACTTAATTTTTAATGACAGATTCGGATTCAGCGACCCCAAAAACCCCCAGAATAGATTTTTTTCCGGAAAATTTGGAGAAAAGGATAATCACGTTATCCTTACAGGATCTTCCGTTATCCTTACAGACTTTTTAATGACAGATTCGGATTCAGCGACCCCAAAAACCTCCAGAATAGATTCTTTCCGGAAAATTTGGAGAAAAGGATAATCACGTTATCCTTACAGGACCTTCCGTTACCCTTACTGACTTTTTAATAACAGATTCGGATTCAGTGACCGCAAAAACCCCCAGAATAGATTTTTTTCCGGAAAATTTGGAGAAAAGGATAATCACGTTATCCTTACAGGATCTTCGGTTGTCCTTACAGACTTTTTAATGACAGATTCGGATTCAGTGACCGCAAAAACCCCCAGAATAGATTCTTTCCGGAAAATTTGGAGAAAAGGATAATCACGTTATCCTTACAGGACCTTCCGTTACCCTTACTGACTTTTTAATGACAGATTCGGATTCAGTGACCGCAAAAACCCCCAGAATAGATTTTTTTCCGGAAAATTTGGAGAAAAGGATAATCACGTTATCCTTACAGGACCTTCCGTTATCCGTACAAGGACGAAGTAGTGAAAATATTGTATTGTCATCGGACTTATATAAGTGTGCAAAATTTCAAGTCAATCGGACAAGTGGAAGTGGGTCAAAATTGGGTTGCAAGATTTGATCTGACAGACAAACAAACAAACACGAAGGCAAGCTAAATAAAAGCTTTTAAAAAAGCTTTTATTAAAAAAGAATCCACTAAAAAGAAAAAAATAATTTTCTGGATGCTGTATCACAAATATAAAAGCTTTTAAAAAGCGAGATAAAGCATAAAACAATAAAATAAAAATTTATCTCGCTTTTAAAAAGCTTTTATATTTGTGATACACAGCATCCAGAAAATTATTTTTTTCTTTTTAGTGCATTCTTTTTTAATAAAAGCTTTTTTTTAAAAAAAAAATTTTTTTTTTTTTTATTACTTAATTTATCTTTAAAATTTATATTCTTACTACTGAATAAGTGTAAACTACATCGCGCCAGGTACGGGTTCAATTCTGAGCGGTGGCAAAATATTTTTATTTTATTTTTTTTTGTTGAAATTGAGTTTTTTAAACGTAAAATTAAAAATATCTGTTACGCATCGTCTTTTATTGGAAAAAGTGAAAACGATCTTCTCTATATATAAAATCGACGCCCAGCCCAAACCCCTGAAGATAGAGACTTGAAATCTATTCTGAGAGTTTTTGGGGTCGCTGAATACGATTCTCAAGTTAAAAAGCCTGTAAGGACATCTCAAATGTAGGGATATATATTCGAAGACTAAAACGAACAAAATAAAAAAAATAAAAAATAAAATTTAAAAAAAAAAAAATTTTTAAAAAAGCTTTTATTAAAAAAGAATGCACTAAAAAGAAAAAAATAATTTTCTGGACGCTGTGTATCACAAATATAAAAGCTTTTTAAAAGCGAGATAAATTTTTATTTTATTGTTTTATGCTTTATCTCGCTTTTTAAAAGCTTTTATATTTGAGAAAGGGATAATCACGTTATCCTTACAGGACCTTCCGTTATCCTTACAGACTTTTTAATGGCAGATTCGGATTTAGCGACCTCAAAAACCCCCAGAATAGATTTTTTTCCGGAAAATTTGGAGAAAAGGATAATCACGTTATCCTTACAGGATCTTCCGTTGTCCTTACAGACCTTTTAATGACAGATTCGGATTCAGCGACCCCAAAAACCCCCAGAATAGATTTTTTTCCGGAAAATTTGGAGAAAAGGATAATCACGTTATCCTTACAGGACCTTACGTTATCCTTACTGACTTTTTAATGACAGATTCGGATTCAGTGACCGCAAAAACCCCCAGAATAGATTTTTTTTCCGGAAAAATTTGAGAAAGGGATAATCACGTTATCCTTACAGGACCTTCCGTTATCCTTACAGACTTTTTAATGACAGATTCGGATTTAACGGCCCCAAAAACCCCCAGAATAGATTTTTTTCCGGAAAATTTGGAGAAAAGGATAATCATGTTATCCTTACAGGATCTTCCGTTGTCCTTACAGACTTTTTAATGACAGATTCGGATTCAGTGACCGCAAAAACCCCCAGAATAGATTTTTTTTCCGGAAAATTTGGAGAAAGGGATAATCACGTTATCCTTACAGGACCTTCCATTATCCTTACATACTTTTTAATGGCAGATTCGGATTTAACGGCCCCAAAAACCCCCAGAATAGATTTTTTTCCGGAAAATTTGGAGAAAAGGATAATCACCTTATCCTTACAGGATCTTCCGTTATCCTTACAGACTTTTTAATGACAGATTCGGATTCAGCGACCCCAAAAACCCCCAGAATAGATTCTTTCCGGAAAATTTGGAGAAAAGGATAATCACGTTATCCTTACAGGATCTTCCGTTGTCCTTACAGACTTTTTAATGACAGATTCGGATTCAGCGACCTCAAAAACCCCCAGAATAGATTTTTTTCCGGAAAATTTGGAGAAAAGGATAATCACGTTATCCTTACAGGACCTTACGTTATCCTTACTGACTTTTTAATGACAGATTCGGATTCAGTGACCGCAAAAACCCCCAGAATAGATTTTTTTTCCGGAAAATTTGGAGAAAGGGATAATCACGTTATCCTTACAGGACCTTCCATTATCCTTACATACTTTTTAATGACAGATTCGGATTCAGCGACCTCAAAAACCCCCAGAATAGATTTTTTTCCGGAAAATTTGGAGAAAAGGATAATCACGTTATCCTTACAGGATCTTCCGTTATCCTTACAGACTTTTTAATGACAGATTCGGATTCAGCGACCCCAAAAACCTCTAGAATAGATTCTTTCCGGAAAATTTGGAGAAAAGGATAATCACGTTATCCTTACAGGACCTTCCGTTACCCTTACTGACTTTTGAATAACAGATTCTGATTCAGTGACCGCAAAAACCCCCAGAATAGATTTTTTTCCGGAAAATTTGGAGAAAAGGATAATCACGTTATCCTTACAGGATCTTCGGTTGTCCTTACAGACTTTTTAATGACAGATTCGGATTCAGTGACCGCAAAAACCCCCAGAATAGATTCTTTCCGGAAAATTTGGAGAAAAGGATAATCACGTTATCCTTACAGGACCTTCCGTTACCCTTACTGACTTTTTAATGACAGATTCGGATTCAGTGACCGCAAAAACCCCCAGAATAGATTTTTTTCCGGAAAATTTGGAGAAAAGGATAATCACGTTATCCTTACAGGACCTTCCGTTATCCGTACAAGGACGAAGTAGTGAAAATATTGTATTGTCATCGGACTTATATAAGTGTGCGAAATTTCAAGTCAATCGGACAAGTGGAAGTGGGTCAAAATTGGGTTGCAAGATTTGATCTGACAGACAAACAAACAAACACGAAGGCAAGCTAAATAAAAGCTTTTAAAAAAGCTTTTATTAAAAAAGAATCCACTAAAAAGAAAAAAATAATTTTCTGGATGCTGTATCACAAATATAAAAGCTTTTAAAAAGCGAGATAAAGCATAAAACAATAAAATAAAAATTTATCTCGCTTTTAAAAAGCTTTTATATTTGTGATACACAGCATCCAGAAAATTATTTTTTTCTTTTTAGTGCATTCTTTTTTAATAAAAGCTTTTTTTTAAAAAAAAAATTTTTTTTTTTTTTATTACTTAATTTATCTTTAAAATTTATATTCTTACTACTGAATAAGTGTAAACTACATCGCGCCAGGTACGGGTTCAATTCTGAGCGGTGGCAAAATATTTTTATTTTATTTTTTTTTGTTGAAATTGAGTTTTTTAAACGTAAAATTAAAAATATCTGTTACGCATCGTCTTTTATTGGAAAAAATGAAAACGATCTTCTCTATATATAAAATCGACGCCCAGCCCAAACCCCTGAAGATAGAGACTTGAAATCTATACTGAGAGTTTTTGGGGTCGCTGAATACGATTCTCAAGTTAAAAAGCCTGTAAGGACATCTCAAATGTAGGGATATATATTCGAAGACTAAAACGAACAAAATAAAAAAAATAAAAAATAAAATTTAAAAAAAAAAAAATTTTTAAAAAAGCTTTTATTAAAAAAGAATGCACTAAAAAGAAAAAAATAATTTTCTGGACGCTGTGTATCACAAATATAAAAGCTTTTTAAAAGCGAGATAAATTTTTATTTTATTGTTTTATGCTTTATCTCGCTTTTTAAAAGCTTTTATATTTGAGAAAGGGATAATCACGTTATCCTTACAGGACCTTCCGTTATCCTTACAGACTTTTTAATGGCAGATTCGGATTTAGCGACCTCAAAAACCCCCAGAATAGATTTTTTTCCGGAAAATTTGGAGAAAAGGATAATCACGTTATCCTTACAGGATCTTCCGTTGTCCTTACAGACCTTTTAATGACAGATTCGGATTCAGCGACCCCAAAAACCCCCAGAATAGATTTTTTTCCGGAAAATTTGGAGAAAAGGATAATCACGTTATCCTTACAGGACCTTACGTTATCCTTACTGACTTTTTAATGACAGATTCGGATTCAGTGACCGCAAAAACCCCCAGAATAGATTTTTTTTCCGGAAAAATTTGAGAAAGGGATAATCACGTTATCCTTACAGGACCTTCCGTTATCCTTACAGACTTTTTAATGACAGATTCGGATTTAACGGCCCCAAAAACCCCCAGAATAGATTTTTTTCCGGAAAATTTGGAGAAAAGGATAATCACGTTATCCTTACAGGACCTTCCGTTATCCTTACTGACTTTTTAATGACAGATTCGGATTCAGTGACCGCAAAAACCCCCAGAATAGATTTTTTTTCCGGAAAAATTGGAGAAAGGGATAATCACCTTATCCTTACAGGATCTTCCGTTATCCTTACAGACTTTTTAATGACAGATTCGGATTCAGCGACCCCAAAAACCCCCAGAATAGATTCTTTCCGGAAAATTTGGAGAAAAGGATAATCACGTTATCCTTACAGGATCTTCCGTTGTCCTTACAGATTTTTTTAATGACAAATTCGGATTCAGCGACCTCAAAAACCCCCAGAATAGATTTTTTTCCGGAAAATTTGGAGAAAAGGATAATCACGTTATCCTTACAGGACCTTACGTTATCCTTACTGACTTTTTAATGACAGATTCGGATTCAGTGACCGCAAAAACCCCCAGAATAGATTTTTTTTTCCGGAAAATTTGGAGAAAGGGATAATCACGTTATCCTTACAGGACCTTCCATTATCGTTACATACTTTTTAATGACAGATTCGGATTCAGCGACCTCAAAAACCCCCAGAATAGATTTTTTTCCGGAAAATTTGGAGAAAAGGATAATCACGTTATCCTTACAGGACCTTACGTTATCCTTACTGACTTTGTAATGACAGATTCGGATTCAGCGACCTCAAAAACCCCCAGAATAGATTTTTTTCCGGAAAATTTGGAGAAAAGGATAATCACGTTATCCTTACAGGACCTTACGTTATCCTTACTGACTTTTTAATGACAGATTCGGATTCAGTGACCGCAAAAACCCCCAGAATAGATTTTTTTTCCGGAAAATTTGGAGAAAGGGATAATCACGTTATCCTTACAGGACCTTCCATTATCCTTACATACTTTTTAATGGCAGATTCGGATTTAACGGTCCCAAAAACCCCCAGAATAGATTTTTTTCCGGAAAATTTGGAGAAAAGGATAATCATGTTATCCTTACAGGACCTTCCGTTATCCTTACTTAATTTTTAATGACAGATTCGGATTCAGCGACCCCAAAAACCCCCAGAATAGATTTTTTTCCGGAAAATTTGGAGAAAAGGATAATCATGTTATCCTTACAGGACCTTCCGTTATCCTTACTTAATTTTTAATGACAGATTCGGATTCAGCGACCCCAAAAACCCCCAGAATAGATTTTTTTCCGGAAAATTTGGAGAAAAGGATAATCACGTTATCCTTACAGGACCTTCCATTATCCTTACATACTTTTTAATGACAGATTCGGATTCAGCGACCTCAAAAACCCCCAGAATAGATTTTTTTCCGGAAAATTTGGAGAAAAGGATAATCACGTTATCCTTACAGGATCTTCCGTTATCCTTACAGACTTTTTAATGACAGATTCGGATTCAGCGACCCCAAAAACCTCTAGAATAGATTCTTTCCGGAAAATTTGGAGAAAAGGATAATCACGTTATCCTTACAGGACCTTCCGTTACCCTTACTGACTTTTGAATAACAGATTCTGATTCAGTGACCGCAAAAACCCCCAGAATAGATTTTTTTCCGGAAAATTTGGAGAAAAGGATAATCACGTTATCCTTACAGGATCTTCGGTTGTCCTTACAGACTTTTTAATGACAGATTCGGATTCAGTGACCGCAAAAACCCCCAGAATAGATTCTTTCCGGAAAATTTGGAGAAAAGGATAATCACGTTATCCTTACAGGACCTTCCGTTACCCTTACTGACTTTTTAATGACAGATTCGGATTCAGTGACCGCAAAAACCCCCAGAATAGATTTTTTTCCGGAAAATTTGGAGAAAAGGATAATCACGTTATCCTTACAGGATCTTCGGTTGTCCTTACAGACTTTTTAATGACAGATTCGGATTCAGTGACCGCAAAAACCCCCAGAATAGATTCTTTCCGGAAAATTTGGAGAAAAGGATAATCACGTTATCCTTACAGGACCTTCCGTTACCCTTACTGACTTTTTAATGACAGATTCGGATTCAGTGACCGCAAAAACCCCCAGAATAGATTTTTTCCCGGAAAATTTGGAGAAAAGGATAATCACGTTATCCTTACAGGACCTTCCGTTATCCGTACAAGGACGAAGTAGTGAAAATATTGTATTGTCATCGGACTTATATAAGTGTGCAAAATTTCAAGTCAATCGGACAAGTGGAAGTGGGTCAAAATTGGGTTGCAAGATTTGATCTGACAGACAAACAAACAAACACGAAGGCAAGCTAAATAAAAGCTTTTAAAAAAGCTTTTATTAAAAAAGAATCCACTAAAAAGAAAAAAATAATTTTCTGGATGCTGTATCACAAATATAAAAGCTTTTAAAAAGCGAGATAAAGCATAAAACAATAAAATAAAAATTTATCTCGCTTTTAAAAAGCTTTTATATTTGTGATACACAGCATCCAGAAAATTATTTTTTTCTTTTTAGTGCATTCTTTTTTAATAAAAGCTTTTTTTAAAAAAAAAATTTTTTTTTTTTTTATTACTTAATTTATCTTTAAAATTTATATTCTTACTACTGAATAAGTGTAAACTACATCGCGCCAGGTACGGGTTCAATTCTGAGCGGTGGCAAAATATTTTTATTTTATTTTTTTTTTGTTGAAATTGAGTTTTTTAAACGTAAAATTAAAAAAATAAAAAATTTTTTTTAAAAAAAAAGCTTTTATTAGAAAAGAATGCACTAAAAAGAAAAAAATAATTTTCTGGACGCTGTGTATCACAAATATAAAAGCTTTTTAAAAGCGAGATAAATTTTTATTTTATTGTTTTATGCTTTATCTCGCTTTTTAAAAGCTTTTATATTTGTGATACACAGCGTCCAGAAAATTATTTTTTTCTTTTTAGTGCATTCTTTTCTAATAAAAGCTTTTTTTTAAAAATTTTTTTTTATTTTTTTTATTTTGTTCTTTTTAGTCTTCGAATATATCCTTACATTTGAGATGTCCTTACAGGCTTTTTAACTTGAGAATCGTATTCAGCGACCCCAAAAACCCCCAGAATAGATTTTTTCCGGAAAATTTGGAGAAAGGGATACTCACGTTATCCTTACAAAACCTTCCGTTATCCTTACAGACTTTTTAATGACAGATTCGGATTCAGCGACCCCAAAAACCCCCAGAATAGATTTTTTTCCGGAAAATTTGGAGAAAAGGATAATCACGTTATCCTTACAGGACCTTCCGTTATCCTTACAGACTTTTTAATGACAGATTCGGATTCAGCGACCCCAAAAACTCCCAGAATAGATTTTTTTCCGGAAAATTTGGAGAAAAGGATAATCACGTTATCCTTACAGGACCTTCCGTTATCCTTACTGACTTTTCAATGACAGATTCGGATTCAGCGACCCCAAAAACCCCCAGAATAGATTTTTTTCCGGAAAATTTGGAGAAAAGGATAATCACGTTATCCTTACAGGACCTTCCGTTATCCTTACTGACTTTTCAATAACAGATTCGGATTCAGCGACTCCAAAAACCCCCAGAATAGATTTTTTTCCGGAAAATTTGGAGAAAACGATAATCACGTTATCCTTACAGGACCTTCCGTTATCCTTACTGACTTTTTAATGACAGATTCGGATTCAGCGACCCCAAAAACCCCCAGAATAGATTTTTTTCCGGAAAATTTGGAGAAAAGGATAATCACGTTATCCTTACAGGATCTTCCGTTATCCTTACAAGGACGAAGTAGTGAAAATATTGTATTGTCATCGGACTTATATAAGTGTGCAAAATTTCAAGTCAATCGGACAAGCGGAAGTGGGTCAAAATTGGGTTGCAAGATTTGACCCCGACAAACAGACAGACAGACAGACAAGATAGCGAGCTAAATAAAAGCTTTTAAAAATATCTGTTACGCATCGTCTTTTATTGGAAAAAGTGAAAACGATCTTCTCTATATATAAAATCGACGCCCAGCCCAAACCCCTGAAGATAGAGACTTGAAATCTATTCTGAGAGTTTTTGGGGTCGCTGAATACGATTCTCAAGTTAAAAAGCCTGTAAGGACATCTTAAATGTAGGGATATATATTCGAAGACTAAAAAGAACAAAATAAAAAAAATAAAAAATAAAATTTAAAAAAAAAATTTTTTTAAAAAAGCTTTTATTAAAAAAGAATGCACTAAAAAGAAAAAAATAATTTTCTGGACGCTGTGTATCACAAATATAAAAGCTTTTTAAAAGCGAGATAAATTTTTATTTTATTGTATTATGCTTTATCTCGCTTTTTAAAAGCTTTTATATTTGAGAAAGGGATAATCACGTTATCCTTACAGGACCTTCCGTTATCCTTACAGACTTTTTAATGGCAGATTCGGATTTAGCGACCTCAAAAACCCCCAGAATAGATTTTTTTCCGGAAAATTTGGAGAAAAGGATAATCACGTTATCCTTACAGGATCTTCCGTTGTCCTTACAGACCTTTTAATGACAGATTCGGATTCAGCGACCCCAAAAACCCCCAGAATAGATTTTTTTCCGGAAAATTTGGAGAAAAGGATAATCACGTTATCCTTACAGGACCTTACGTTATCCTTACTGACTTTTTAATAACAGATTCGGATTCAGTGACCGCAAAAACCCCCAGAATAGATTTTTTTTCCGGAAAAATTGGAGAAAGTGATAATCACGTTATCCTTACAGGACCTTCCGTTATCCTTACAGACTTTTTAATGGCAGATTCGGATTTAACGGCCCCAAAAACCCCCAGAATAGATTTTTTTCCGGAAAATTTGGAGAAAAGGATAATCATGTTATCCTTACAGGATCTTCCGTTGTCCTTACAGACTTTTTAATGACAGATTCGGATTCAGTGACCGCAAAAACCCCCAGAATAGATTTTTTTTCCGGAAAATTTGGAGAAAGGGATAATCACGTTATCCTTACAGGACCTTCCATTTTCCTTACATACTTTTTAATGGCAGATTCGGATTTAACGGCCCCAAAAACCCCCAGAATAGATTTTTTTCCGGAAAATTTGGAGAAAAGGATAATCACGTTATCCTTACAGGATCTTCCGTTGTCCTTACAGACTTTTTAATGACAGATTCGGATTCAGCGACCTCAAAAACCCACAGAATAGATTTTTTTCCGGAAAATTTGGAGAAAAGGATAATCACGTTATCCTTACAGGACCTTCCGTTACCCTTACTGACTTTTTAATGACAGATTCGGATTCAGTGACCGCAAAAACCCCCAGAATAGATTTTTTTCCGGAAAATTTGGAGAAAAGGATAATCACGTTATCCTTACAGGAACTTCCGTTATCCTTACTGACTTTTTAATGACAGATTCGGATTCAGTGACCGCAAAAACCCCCAGAATAGATTTTTTTCCGGAAAATTTGGAGAAAAGGATAATCACGTTATCCTTACAGGACCTTCCGTTATCCTTACTGACTTTTTAATGACAGATTCGGATTCAGTGACCGCAAAAACCCCCAGAATAGATTTTTTTCCGGAAAATTTGGAGAAAAGGATAATCACGTTATCCTTACAGGACCTTCCGTTATCCGTACAAGGACGAAGTAGTGAAAATATTGTATTGTCATCGGACTTATATAAGTGTGCAAAATTTCAAGTCAATCGGACAAGTGGAAGTGGGTCAAAATTGGGTTGCAAGATTTGATCTGACAGACAAACAAACAAACACGAAGGCAAGCTAAATAAAAGCTTTTAAAAAAGCTTTTATTAAAAAAGAATGCACTAAAAAGAAAAAAATAATTTTCTGGATGCTGTATCACAAATATAAAAGCTTTTTAAAAGCGAGATAAATTTTTATTTTATTGTTTTATGCTTTATCTCGCTTTTTAAAAGCTTTTATATTTGAGAAAGGGATAATCACGTTATCCTTACAGGACCTTCCGTTATCCTTACATACTTTTTAATGACAGATTCGGATTCAGCGACCTCAAAAACCCCCAGAATAGATTTTTTTCCGGAAAATTTGGAGAAAAGGATAATCACGTTATCCTTACAGGACCTTACGTTATCCTTACTGACTTTTTAATGACAGATTCGGATTCAGTGACCGCAAAAACCCCCAGAATAGATTTTTTTTCCGGAAAATTTGGAGAAAGGGATAATCACGTTATCCTTACAGGACCTTCCATTATCCTTACATACTTTTTAATGACAGATTCGGATTCAGCGACCTCAAAAACCCCCAGAATAGATTTTTTTCCGGAAAATTTGGAGAAAAGGATAATCACGTTATCCTTACAGGACCTTACGTTATCCTTACTGACTTTGTAATGACAGATTCGGATTCAGCGACCTCAAAAACCCCCAGAATAGATTTTTTTCCGGAAAATTTGGAGAAAAGGATAATCACGTTATCCTTACAGGACCTTACGTTATCCTTACTGACTTTTTAATGACAGATTCGGATTCAGTGACCGCAAAAACCCCCAGAATAGATTTTTTTTCCGGAAAATTTGGAGAAAGGGATAATCACGTTATCCTTACAGGACCTTCCATTATCCTTACATACTTTTTAATGGCAGATTCGGATTTAACGGTCCCAAAAACCCCCAGAATAGATTTTTTTCCGGAAAATTTGGAGAAAAGGATAATCATGTTATCCTTACAGGACCTTCCGTTATCCTTACTTAATTTTTAATGACAGATTCGGATTCAGCGACCCCAAAAACCCCCAGAATAGATTTTTTTCCGGAAAATTTGGAGAAAAGGATAATCACGTTATCCTTACAGGATCTTCCGTTATCCTTACAGACTTTTTAATGACAGATTCGGATTCAGCGACCCCAAAAACCCCCAGAATAGATTCTTTCCGGAAAATTTGGAGAAAAGGATAATCACGTTATCCTTACAGGACCTTCCGTTATCCGTACAAGGACGAAGTAGTGAAAATATTGTATTGTCATCGGACTTATATAAGTGTGCAAAATTTCAAGTCAATCGGACAAGTGGAAGTGGGTCAAAATTGGGTTGCAAGATTTGATCTGACAGACAAACAAACAAACACGAAGGCAAGCTAAATAAAAGCTTTTAAAAAAGCTTTTATTAAAAAAGAATGCACTAAAAAGAAAAAAATAATTTTCTGGATGCTGTATCACAAATATAAAAGCTTTTAAAAAGCGAGATAAAGCATAAAACAATAAAATAAAAATTTATCTCGCTTTTAAAAAGCTTTTATATTTGTGATACACAGCATCCAGAAAATTATTTTTTTCTTTTTAGTGCATTCTTTTTTAATAAAAGCTTTTTTTTTAAAAAAAAATTTTATTTTTTTTTATTACTTAATTTATCTTTAAAATTTATATTCTTACTACTGAATAAGTGTAAACTACATCGCGCCAGGTACGGGTTCAATTCTGAGCGGTGGCAAAATATTTTTATTTTATTTTTTTTTTGTTGAAATTGAGTTTTTTAAACGTAAAATTAAAAATATCTGTTACGCATCGTCTTTTATTGGAAAAAGTGAAAACGATCTTCTCTATATATAAAATCGACGCCCAGCCCAAACCCCTGAAGATAGAGACTTGAAATATATTCTGAGAGTTTTTGGGGTCGCTGAATACGATTCTCAAGTTAAAAAGCCTGTAAGGACATCTCAAATGTAGGGATATATATTCGAAGACTAAAAAGAACAAAATAAAAAAAATAAAAAATAAAATTTAAAAAAAAAAATTTTTTTAAAAAAGCTTTTATTAAAAAAGAATGCACTAAAAAGAAAAAAATAATTTTCTGGACGCTGTGTATCACAAATATAAAAGCTTTTTAAAAGCGAGATAAATTTTTATTTTATTGTTTTATGCTTTATCTCGCTTTTTAAAAGCTTTTATATTTGAGAAAGGGATAATCACGTTATCCTTACAGGACCTTCCGTTATCCTTACAGACTTTTTAATGGCAGATTCGGATTCAGCGACCGCAAAAACCCCCAGAATAGATTTTTTTTCCGGAAAAATTGGAGAAAGGGATAATCACGTTATCCTTACAGGACCTTCCGTTATCCTTACAGACTTTTTAATGGCAGATTCGGATTTAACGGCCCCAAAAACCCCCAGAATAGATTTTTTTCCGGAAAATTTGGAGAAAAGGATAATCACGTTATCCTTACAGGATCTTCCGTTGTCCTTACAGATTTTTTTAATGACAAATTCGGATTCAGCGACCTCAAAAACCCCCAGAATAGATTTTTTTCCGGAAAATTTGGAGAAAAGGATAATCACGTTATCCTTACAGGACCTTACGTTATCCTTATTGACTTTTTAATGACAGATTCGGATTCAGTAACCGCAAAAACCTCCAGAATAGATTTTTTTCCGGAAAATTTGGAGAAAAGGATAATCACGTTATCCTTACAGGACCTTCCGTTATCCTTACTGACTTTTTAATGACAGATTCGGATTCAGCGACCCCAAAAACCCCCAGAATAGATTTTTTTCCGGAAAATTTGGAGGAAAGGATAATCACGTTATCCTTACAGGACCTTCCGTTATCCTTACAGACTTTTTAATGGCAGATTCGGATTTAACGGCCCCAAAAACCCCCAGAATAGATTTTTTTCCGGAAAATTTGGAGAAAAGGATAATCACGTTATCCTTACAGGATCTTCCGTTGTCCTTACAGATTTTTTAATGACAAATTCGGATTCAGCGACCTCAAAAACCCCCAGAATAGATTTTTTTCCGGAAAATTTGGAGAAAAGGATAATCACGTTATCCTTACAGGACCTTACGTTATCCTTATTGACTTTTTAATGACAGATTCGGATTCAGCGACCCCAAAAACCCCCAGAATAGATTCTTTCCGGAAAATTTGGAGAAAAGGATAATCACGTTATCCTTACAGGACCTTACGTTATCCTTACTGACTTTTTAATGACAGATTCGGATTCAGTGACCGCAAAAACCCCCAGAATAGATTTTTTTCCGGAAAATTTGGAGAAAAGGATAATCACGTTATCCTTACAGGACCTTCCGTTATCCGTACAAGGACGAAGTAGTGAAAATATAGTATTGTCATCGGACTTATATTAGTGTGCAAAATTTCAAGTCAATCGGACAAGTGGAAGTGGGTCAAAATTGGGTTGCAAGATTTGATCTGACAGACAAACAAACAAACACGAAGGCAAGCTAAATAAAAGCTTTTAAAAAAGCTTTTATTAAAAAAGAATGCACTAAAAAGAAAAAAATAATTTTCTGGATGCTGTATCACAAATATAAAAGCTTTTAAAAAGCGAGATAAAGCATAAAACAATAAAATAAAAATTTATCTCGCTTTTAAAAAGCTTTTATATTTGTGATACACAGCATCCAGAAAATTATTTTTTTCTTTTTAGTGCATTCTTTTTAATAAAAGCTTTTTTTTAAAAAAAAATTTTTTTTTTTTTTGTTACTTAATTTATCTTTAAAATTTATATTCTTACTACTGAATAAGTGTAAACTACATCGCGCCAGGTACGGGTTCAATTCTGAGCGGTGGCAAAATATTTTTATTTTATTTTTTTTTTTGTTGAAATTGAGTTTTTTAAACGTAAAATTAAAAATATCTGTTACGCATCGTCTTTTATTGGAAAAAGTGAAAACGATCTTCTCTATATATAAAATCGACGCCCAGCCCAAACCCCTGAAGATAGAGACTTGAAATCTATTCTGAGGGTTTTTGGGGTCGCTGAATACGATTCTCAAGTTAAAAAGCCTGTAAGGACATCTCAAATGTAGGGATATATATTCGAAGACTAAAAAGAACAAAATAAAAAAAATAAAAAATAAAATTTAAAAAAAAAAATTTTTTTTTTAAAAAGCTTTTATTAAAAAAGAATGCACTAAAAAGAAAAAAATAATTTTCTGGACGCTGTGTATCACAAATATAAAAGCTTTTTAAAAGCGAGATAAATTTTTATTTTATTGTTTTATGCTTTATCTCGCTTTTTAAAAGCTTTTATATTTGAGAAAGGGATAATCACGTTATCCTTACAGGACCTTCCGTTATCCTTACAGACTTTTTAAGGGCAGATTCGGATTTAGCGACCTCAAAAACCCCCAGAATAGATTTTTTTCCGGAAAATTTGGAG
Source organism: Chrysopilus asiliformis (assembly GCA_964034945.1). Taxonomy (NCBI): domain Eukaryota; kingdom Metazoa; phylum Arthropoda; class Insecta; order Diptera; family Rhagionidae; genus Chrysopilus; species Chrysopilus asiliformis. The sequence goes on along the minus strand of OZ035962.1, from coordinate 52,237,759 downwards.
AAAAGGATAATCACGTTATCCTTACAGGACCTTCCGTTATCCTTACTTAATTTTTAATGACAGATTCGGATTCAGCGACCCCAAAAACCCCCAGAATAGATTTTTTTCCGGAAAATTTGGAGAAAAGGATAATCACGTTATCCTTACAGGATCTTCCGTTGTCCTTACAGACCTTTTAATGACAGATTCGGATTCAGCGACCCCAAAAACCCCCAGAATAGATTTTTTTCCGGAAAATTTGGAGAAAAGGATAATCACGTTATCCTTACAGGACCTTACGTTATCCTTACAGACTTTTTAATGACAGATTCGGATTCAGTGACCGCAAAAACCCCCAGAATAGATTTTTTTTCCGGAAAATTTGGAGAAAGGGATAATCACGTTATCCTTACAGGACCTTCCGTTATCCTTACAGACTTTTTAATGGCAGATTCGGATTTAACGGCCCCAAAAACCCCCAGAATAGATTTTTTTCCGGAAAATTTGGAGAAAATGATAATCATGTTATCCTTACAGGACCTTCCGTTATCCTTACTTAACTTTTAATGACAGATTCGGATTCAGCGACCCCAAAAACCCCCAGAATAGATTTTTTTCCGGAAAATTTGGAGAAGAGGATAATCACGTTATCCTTACAGGATCTTCCGTTATCCTTACAGACTTTTTAATGACAGATTCGGATTCAGCGACCCCAAAAACCCCCAGAATAGATTCTTTCCGGAAAATTTGGAGAAAAGGATAAAAGCTTTTTATTTTTTTATTAGTTAATTTATCTTTAAAATGTATATTCTTACTACTGAATAAGTGTAAACTAGATCGCGCCAGGTACGGGTTCAATTCTGAGCGGTGGCAAAATATTTTTATTTTATTTTTTGAAGTGAAAACTTCTTTAGCGGCGTTGTGAGTGATTTCAAACTCGATGAAACGAAAAAGCGACAGTAAAAAGAGATAGGATATTTTAGCCTGCGAGAAAATGAGATAGAATACAGATGGGTGCCGGTCAATTTATCGTAAACAAGAGTGTTAGGAAGGGGGAAGGGGGAAGGGGAAGGGGGGGGGGGGGGGGGAAGGGAGAAGTGTTAGGAGGGAGGAAGTGGAGAGAGGAGGCGATAAATTACTGATGTTTCGTCATACATTACAATATATACATATCTATATATATAAAAATGGATGTTTTATTGTTTGTCTGTTTGTCTGTCTGCCTGAGATTACAAAACTCAAAAACTACTGGACCGATTTTTATGCGGTTTTTTGCAAAATGATCTATGTTGCCAGGAGCAGGTTTTTAGCTATGTACATTTTCAAAATTCGAAACGGAAGGTCCTGTAAGGATAATGAAAATATCCTTTTTCCCATTTTTCCCCGGAAAAATTGGCATTATGGGGTTTTTGGGGTCGCTGATCACGAATCCGGTATTAGATTTTCAAAATTCGAAACGGAAGGTCCTGTAAGGATAATGAAAATATCCTTTTTTCCATTTTTCCCCGGAAAAATTTGCACTATAGGGTTTTGGGGTCGCTGATCATGAATCCGGTATTAGATTTTCAATAAAAATAGAATATGACTTTTGAACTTGGTACCAATATTATAATAAATAAACGCTATAACTATCCCACACCTGATACCGCATTCGTCTCATTCTCTCGCTGTTTAGTTTTCCTAAGGTTTCACTTTTACCGCGTGTGCACTGCACACACATGTTTTTTTTTGTTGAAATTGAGTTTTTTAAACGTAAAATTAAAAATATCTGTTACGCATCGTCTTTTATTGGAAAAAGTGAAAACGATCTTCTCTATATATAAAATCGACGCCCAGCCCAAACCCCTGAATATAGAGACTTGAAATCTATTCTGAGGGTTTTTGGGGTCGCTGAATACGATTCTCAAGTTAAAAAGCCTGTAAGGACATCTCAAATGTAGGGATATATATTCGAAGACTAAAAAGAACAAAATAAAAAAAATAAAATTTAAAAAAAAAAAAAAAATTTTAAAAAGCTTTTATTAAAAAAGAATGCACTAAAAAGAAAAAAATAATTTTCTGGACGCTGTGTATCACAAATATAAAAGCTTTTTAAAAGCGAGATAAATTTTTATTTTATTGTTTTATGCTTTATCTCGCGTTTTAAAAGCTTTTATATTTGAGAAAGGGATAATCACGTTATCCTTACAGGACCTTCCGTTATCCTTACAGACTTTTTAATGGCAGATTCGGATTTAGCGACCTCAAAAACCCCCAGAATAGATTTTTTTCCGGAAAATTTGGAGAAAAGGATAATCACGTTATCCTTACAGGACCTTCCGTTATCCTTACAGATTTTTTAATGACAAATTCGGATTCAGCGACCTCAAAAACCCCCAGAATAGATTTTTTCCGGAAAATTTGGAGAAAAGGATAATCACGTTATCCTTACAGGATCTTCCGTTGTCCTTACAGACCTTTTAATGACAAATTCGGATTCAGCGACCCCAAAAACCCCCAGAATAGATTTTTTTCCGGAAAATTTGGAGAAAAGGATAATCACGTTATCCTTACAGGACCTTACGTTATCCTTATTGACTTTTTAATGACAGATTCGGATTCAGTAACCGCAAAAACCCCCAGAATAGATTTTTTTCCGGAAAATTTGGAGAAAAGGATAATCACGTTATCCTTACAGGACCTTCCGTTATCCCTACTGACTTTTTAATGACAGATTCGGATTCAGTGACCGCAAAAACCCCCAGAATAGATTTTTTTCCGGAAAATTTGGAGAAAAGGATAATCACGTTATCCTTACAGGACCTTACGTTATCCTTATTGACTTTTTAATGACAGATTCGGATTCAGTAACCGCAAAAACCCCCAGAATAGATTTTTTTCCGAAAAATTTGGAGAAAAGGATAATCACGTTATCCTTACAGGACCTTACGTTATCCTTACTGACTTTTTAATGACAGATTCGGATTCAGTGACCGCAAAAACCCCCAGAATAGATTTTTTTCCGGAAAATTTGGAGAAAAGGATAATCACGTTATCCTTACAGGACCTTACGTTATCCTTACTGACTTTTTAATGACAGATTCGGATTCAGTGACCGCAAAAACCCCCAGAATAGATTTTTTTCCGGAAAATTTGGAGAAAAGGATAATCACGTTATCCTTACAGGACCTTCCGTTATCCTTACTGACTTTTTAATGACAGATTCGAATTCAGTGACCGCAAAAACCCCCAGAATAGATTTTTTTTCCGGAAAATTTGGAGAAAAGGATAATCACGTTATCCTTACAGGACCTTCCGTTACCCTTACTGACTTTTTAATGACAGATTCGGATTCAGTGACCGCAAAAACCCCCAGAATAGATTTTTTTCCGGAAAATTTGGAGAAAAGGATAATCACGTTATCCTTACAGGACCTTCCGTTATCCTTACTGACTTTTTAATGACAGATTCGGATTCAGTGACCGCAAAAACCCCCAGAATAGATTTTTTTCCGGAAAATTTGGAGAAAAGGATAATCACGTTATCCTTACAGGACCTTCCGTTATCCGTACAAGGACGAAGTAGTGAAAATATTGTATTGTCATCGGACTTATATAAGTGTGCAAAATTTCAAGTCAATCGGACAAGTGGAAGTGGGTCAAAATTGGGTTGCAAGATTTGATCTGACAGACAAACAAACAAACACGAAGGCAAGCTAAATAAAAGCTTTTAAAAAAGCTTTTATTAAAAAAGAATGCACTAAAAAGAAAAAAATAATTTTCTGGATGCTGTATCACAAATATAAAAGCTTTTTAAAAGCGAGATAAATTTTTATTTTATAGTTTTATGCTTTATCTCGCTTTTTAAAAGCTTTTATATTTGAGAAAGGGATAATCACGTTATCCTTACAGGACCTTCCGTTATCCTTACAGACTTTTTAATGGCAGATTCGGATTTAACGGCCCCAAAAACCCCCAGAATAGATTTTTTTCCGGAAAATTTGGAGAAAAGGATAATCACGTTATCCTTACAGGATCTTCCGTTGTCCTTACAGATTTTTTTAATGACAAATTCGGATTCAGCGACCTCAAAAACCCCCAGAATAGATTTTTTTCCGGAAAATTTGGAGAAAAGGATAATCACGTTATCCTTACAGGACCTTACGTTATCCTTATTGACTTTTTAATGACAGATTCGGATTCAGTAACCGCAAAAACCTCCAGAATAGATTTTTTTCCGGAAAATTTGGAGAAAAGGATAATCACGTTATCCTTACAGGACCTTCCGTTATCCTTACTGACTTTTTAATGACAGATTCGGATTCAGCGACCCCAAAAACCCCCAGAATAGATTTTTTTCCGGAAAATTTGGAGGAAAGGATAATCACGTTATCCTTACAGGACCTTCCGTTATCCTTACAGACTTTTTAATGGCAGATTCGGATTTAACGGCCCCAAAAACCCCCAGAATAGATTTTTTTCCGGAAAATTTGGAGAAAAGGATAATCACGTTATCCTTACAGGATCTTCCGTTGTCCTTACAGATTTTTTAATGACAAATTCGGATTCAGCGACCTCAAAAACCCCCAGAATAGATTTTTTTCCGGAAAATTTGGAGAAAAGGATAATCACGTTATCCTTACAGGACCTTACGTTATCCTTATTGACTTTTTAATGACAGATTCGGATTCAGCGACCCCAAAAACCCCCAGAATAGATTCTTTCCGGAAAATTTGGAGAAAAGGATAATCACGTTATCCTTACAGGACCTTACGTTATCCTTACTGACTTTTTAATGACAGATTCGGATTCAGTGACCGCAAAAACCCCCAGAATAGATTTTTTTCCGGAAAATTTGGAGAAAAGGATAATCACGTTATCCTTACAGGACCTTCCGTTATCCGTACAAGGACGAAGTAGTGAAAATATAGTATTGTCATCGGACTTATATTAGTGTGCAAAATTTCAAGTCAATCGGACAAGTGGAAGTGGGTCAAAATTGGGTTGCAAGATTTGATCTGACAGACAAACAAACAAACACGAAGGCAAGCTAAATAAAAGCTTTTAAAAAAGCTTTTATTAAAAAAGAATGCACTAAAAAGAAAAAAATAATTTTCTGGATGCTGTATCACAAATATAAAAGCTTTTAAAAAGCGAGATAAAGCATAAAACAATAAAATAAAAATTTATCTCGCTTTTAAAAAGCTTTTATATTTGTGATACACAGCATCCAGAAAATTATTTTTTTCTTTTTAGTGCATTCTTTTTAATAAAAGCTTTTTTTTAAAAAAAAAATTTTTTTTTTTTTGTTACTTAATTTATCTTTAAAATTTATATTCTTACTACTGAATAAGTGTAAACTACATCGCGCCAGGTACGGGTTCAATTCTGAGCGGTGGCAAAATATTTTTATTTTATTTTTTTTTTGTTGAAATTGAGTTTTTTAAACGTAAAATTAAAAATATCTGTTACGCATCGTCTTTTATTGGAAAAAGTGAAAACGATCTTCTCTATATATAAAATCGACGCCCAGCCCAAACCCCTGAAGATAGAGACTTGAAATCTATTCTGAGGGTTTTTGGGGTCGCTGAATACGATTCTCAAGTTAAAAAGCCTGTAAGGACATCTCAAATGTAGGGATATATATTCGAAGACTAAAAAGAACAAAATAAAAAAAATAAAAAATAAAATTTAAAAAAAAAAATTTTTTTTTTTAAAAAGCTTTTATTAAAAAAGAATGCACTAAAAAGAAAAAAATAATTTTCTGGACGCTGTGTATCACAAATATAAAAGCTTTTTAAAAGCGAGATAAATTTTTATTTTATTGTTTTATGCTTTATCTCGCTTTTTAAAAGCTTTTATATTTGAGAAAGGGATAATCACGTTATCCTTACAGGACCTTCCGTTATCCTTACAGACTTTTTAATGGCAGATTCGGATTTAGCGACCTCAAAAACCCCCAGAATAGATTTTTTTCCGGAAAATTTGGAGAAAAGGATAATCACGTTATCCTTACAGGACCTTCCGTTATCCTTACAGATTTTTTAATGACAAATTCGGATTCAGTGACCGCAAAAACCCCCAGAATAGATTTTTTTCCGGAAAATTTGGAGAAAAGGATAATCACGTTATCCTTACAGGACCTTCCGTTATCCTTACTGACTTTTTAATGACAGATTCGGATTCAGTGACCGCAAAAACCCCCAGAATAGATTTTTTTCCGGAAAATTTGGAGAAAAGGATAATCACGTTATCCTTACAGGATCTTCCGTTGTCCTTACAGACCTTTTAATGACAGATTCGGATTCAGCGACCCCAAAAACCCCCAGAATAGATTTTTTTCCGGAAAATTTGGAGAAAAGGATAATCACGTTATCCTTACAGGACCTTACGTTATCCTTACAGACTTTTTAATGACAGATTCGGATTCAGTGACCGCAAAAACCCCCAGAATAGATTTTTTTTCCGGAAAATTTGGAGAAAGGGATAATCACGTTATCCTTACAGGACCTTCCGTTATCCTTACAGACTTTTTAATGGCAGATTCGGATTTAACGGCCCCAAAAACCCCCAGAATAGATTTTTTTCCGGAAAATTTGGAGAAAATGATAATCATGTTATCCTTACAGGACCTTCCGTTATCCTTACTTAACTTTTAATGACAGATTCGGATTCAGCGACCCCAAAAACCCCCAGAATAGATTTTTTTCCGGAAAATTTGGAGAAGAGGATAATCACGTTATCCTTACAGGATCTTCCGTTATCCTTACAGACTTTTTAATGACAGATTCGGATTCAGCGACCCCAAAAACCCCCAGAATAGATTCTTTCCGGAAAATTTGGAGAAAAGGATAAAAGCTTTTTATTTTTTTATTAGTTAATTTATCTTTAAAATGTATATTCTTACTACTGAATAAGTGTAAACTAGATCGCGCCAGGTACGGGTTCAATTCTGAGCGGTGGCAAAATATTTTTATTTTATTTTTTGAAGTGAAAACTTCTTTAGCGGCGTTGTGAGTGATTTCAAACTCGATGAAACGAAAAAGCGACAGTAAAAAGAGATAGGATATTTTAGCCTGCGAGAAAATGAGATAGAATACAGATGGGTGCCGGTCAATTTATCGTAAACAAGAGTGTTAGGAAGGGGGAAGGGGGAAGGGGAAGGGGGGGGGGAAGGGAGAAGTGTTAGGAGGGAGGAAGTGGAGAGAGGAGGCGATAAATTACTGATGTTTCGTCATACATTACAATATATACATATCTATATATATAAAAATGGATGTTTTATTGTTTGTCTGTTTGTCTGTCTGCCTGAGATTACAAAACTCAAAAACTACTTACAAAACTCAAAAACTACTGGACCGATTTTTATGCGGTTTTTTGCAAAATGATCTATGTTGCCAGGAGCAGGTTTTTAGCTATGTACATTTTCAAAATTCGAAACGGAAGGTCCTGTAAGGATAATGAAAATATCCTTTTTCCCATTTTTCCCCGGAAAAATTGGCATTATGGGGTTTTTGGGGTCGCTGATCACGAATCCGGTATTAGATTTTCAAAATTCGAAACGGAAGGTCCTGTAAGGATAATGAAAATATCCTTTTTTCCATTTTTCCCCGGAAAAATTTGCACTATAGGGTTTTGGGGTCGCTGATCATGAATCCGGTATTAGATTTTCAATAAAAATAGAATATGACTTTTGAACTTGGTACCAATATTATAATAAATAAACGCTATAACTATCCCACACCTGATACCGCATTCGTCTCATTCTCTCGCTGTTTAGTTTTCCTAAGGTTTCACTTTTACCGCGTGTGCACTGCACACACATGTTTTTTTTTTTGTTGAAATTGAGTTTTTTAAACGTAAAATTAAAAATATCTGTTACGCATCGTCTTTTATTGGAAAAAGTGAAAACGATCTTCTCTATATATAAAATCGACGCCCAGCCCAAACCCCTGAATATAGAGACTTGAAATCTATTCTGAGGGTTTTTGGGGTCGCTGAATACGATTCTCAAGTTAAAAAGCCTGTAAGGACATCTCAAATGTAGGGATATATATTCGAAGACTAAAAAGAACAAAATAAAAAAAATAAAATTTAAAAAAAAAAAAAAAATTTTAAAAAGCTTTTATTAAAAAAGAATGCACTAAAAAGAAAAAAATAATTTTCTGGACGCTGTGTATCACAAATATAAAAGCTTTTTAAAAGCGAGATAAATTTTTATTTTATTGTTTTATGCTTTATCTCGCGTTTTAAAAGCTTTTATATTTGAGAAAGGGATAATCACGTTATCCTTACAGGACCTTCCGTTATCCTTACAGACTTTTTAATGGCAGATTCGGATTTAGCGACCTCAAAAACCCCCAGAATAGATTTTTTTCCGGAAAATTTGGAGAAAAGGATAATCACGTTATCCTTACAGGACCTTCCGTTATCCTTACAGATTTTTTAATGACAAATTCGGATTCAGCGACCTCAAAAACCCCCAGAATAGATTTTTTCCGGAAAATTTGGAGAAAAGGATAATCACGTTATCCTTACAGGATCTTCCGTTGTCCTTACAGACCTTTTAATGACAGATTCGGATTCAGTAACCGCAAAAACCCCCAGAATAGATTTTTTTCCGGAAAATTTGGAGAAAAGGATAATCACGTTATCCTTACAGGACCTTCCGTTATCCTTACTGACTTTTTAATGACAGATTCGGATTCAGTGACCGCAAAAACCCCCAGAATAGATTTTTTCCCGGAAAATTTGGAGAAAAGGATAATCACGTTATCCTTACAGGACCTTACGTTATCCTTATTGACTTTTTAATGACAGATTCGGATTCAGTAACCGCAAAAACCCCCAGAATAGATTTTTTTCCGAAAAATTTGGAGAAAAGGATAATCACGTTATCCTTACAGGACCTTCCGTTATCCTTACTGACTTTTTAATGACAGATTCGGATTCAGTGACCGCAAAAACCCCCAGAATAGATTTTTTTCCGGAAAATTTGGAGAAAAGGATAATCACGTTATCCTTACAGGACCTTACGTTATCCTTACTGACTTTTTAATGACAGATTCGGATTCAGTGACCGCAAAAACCCCCAGAATAGATTTTTTTCCGGAAAATTTGGAGAAAAGGATAATCACGTTATCCTTACAGGACCTTCCGTTATCCTTACTGACTTTTTAATGACAGATTCGAATTCAGTGACCGCAAAAACCCCCAGAATAGATTTTTTTTCCGGAAAATTTGGAGAAAAGGATAATCACGTTATCCTTACAGGACCTTCCGTTACCCTTACTGACTTTTTAATGACAGATTCGGATTCAGTGACCGCAAAAACCCCCAGAATAGATTTTTTTCCGGAAAATTTGGAGAAAAGGATAATCACGTTATCCTTACAGGACCTTCCGTTATCCTTACTGACTTTTTAATGACAGATTCGGATTCAGTGACCGCAAAAACCCCCAGAATAGATTTTTTTCCGGAAAATTTGGAGAAAAGGATAATCACGTTATCCTTACAGGACCTTCCGTTATCCGTACAAGGACGAAGTAGTGAAAATATTGTATTGTCATCGGACTTATATAAGTGTGCAAAATTTCAAGTCAATCGGACAAGTGGAAGTGGGTCAAAATTGGGTTGCAAGATTTGATCTGACAGACAAACAAACAAACACGAAGGCAAGCTAAATAAAAGCTTTTAAAAAAGCTTTTATTAAAAAAGAATGCACTAAAAAGAAAAAAATAATTTTCTGGATGCTGTATCACAAATATAAAAGCTTTTTAAAAGCGAGATAAATTTTTATTTTATTGTTTTATGCTTTATCTCGCTTTTTAAAAGCTTTTATATTTGAGAAAGGGATAATCACGTTATCCTTACAGGACCTTCCGTTATCCTTACAGACTTTTTAATGGCAGATTCGGATTTAGCGACCTCAAAAACCCCCAGAATAGATTTTTTTCCGGAAAATTTGGAGAAAAGGATAATCACGTTATCCTTACAGGACCTTCCGTTATCCTTACAGATTTTTTAATGACAAATTCGGATTCAGCGACCTCAAAAACCCCCAGAATAGATTTTTTTCCGGAAAATTTGGAGAAAAGGATAATCACGTTATCCTTACAGGACTTTACGTTATCCTTATTGACTTTTTAATGACAGATTCGGATTCAGTAACCGCAAAAACCCCCAGAATAGATTTTTTTCCGGAAAATTTGGAGAAAAGGATAATCACGTTATCCTTACAGGACCTTCCGTTATCCTTACTGACTTTTTAATGACAGATTCGGATTCAGTGACCGCAAAAACCCCCAGAATAGATTTTTTTCGGGAAAATTTGGAGAAAAGGATAATCACGTTATCCTTACAGGACCTTACGTTATCCTTACAGATTTTTTAATGACAAATTCGGATTCAGCGACCTCAAAAACCCCCAGAATAGATTTTTTCCGGAAAATTTGGAGAAAAGGATAATCACGTTATCCTTACAGGATCTTCCGTTGTCCTTACAGACCTTTTAATGACAAATTCGGATTCAGCGACCCCAAAAACCCCCAGAATAGATTTTTTTCCGGAAAATTTGGAGAAAAGGATAATCACGTTATCCTTACAGGACCTTATGTTATCCTTATTGACTTTTTAATGACAGATTCGGATTCAGTAACCGCAAAAACCCCCAGAATAGATTTTTTTCCGGAAAATTTGGAGAAAAGGATAATCACGTTATCCTTACAGGACCTTCCGTTATCCTTACTGACTTTTTAATGACAGATTCGGATTCAGTGACCGCAAAAACCCCCAGAATAGATTTTTTTCCGGAAAATTTGGAGAAAAGGATAATCACGTTATCCTTACAGGACCTTACGTTATCCTTATTGACTTTTTAATGACAGATTCGGATTCAGTAACCGCAAAAACCCCCAGAATAGATTTTTTTCCGAAAAATTTGGAGAAAAGGATAATCACGTTATCCTTACAGGACCTTACGTTATCCTTACTGACTTTTTAATGACAGATTCGGATTCAGTGACCGCAAAAACCCCCAGAATAGATTTTTTTCCGGAAAATTTGGAGAAAAGGATAATCACGTTATCCTTACAGGACCTTACGTTATCCTTACTGACTTTTTAATGACAGATTCGGATTCAGTGACCGCAAAAACCCCCAGAATAGATTTTTTTCCGGAAAATTTGGAGAAAAGGATAATCACGTTATCCTTACAGGACCTTCCGTTATCCTTACTGACTTTTTAATGACAGATTCGAATTCAGTGACCGCAAAAACCCCCAGAATAGATTTTTTTTCCGGAAAATTTGGAGAAAAGGATAATCACGTTATCCTTACAGGACCTTCCGTTATCCTTACTGACTTTTTAATGACAGATTCGGATTCAGTGACCGCAAAAACCCCCAGAATAGATTTTTTTCCGGAAAATTTGGAGAAAAGGATAATCACGTTATCCTTACAGGACCTTCCGTTATCCTTACTGACTTTTTAATGACAGATTCGGATTCAGTGACCGCAAAAACCCCCAGAATAGATTTTTTTCCGGAAAATTTGGAGAAAAGGATAATCACGTTATCCTTACAGGACCTTCCGTTATCCGTACAAGGACGAAGTAGTGAAAATATTGTATTGTCATCGGACTTATATAAGTGTGCAAAATTTCAAGTCAATCGGACAAGTGGAAGTGGGTCAAAATTGGGTTGCAAGATTTGATCTGACAGACAAACAAACAAACACGAAGGCAAGCTAAATAAAAGCTTTTAAAAAAGCTTTTATTAAAAAAGAATGCACTAAAAAGAAAAAAATAATTTTCTGGATGCTGTATCACAAATATAAAAGCTTTTTAAAAGCGAGATAAATTTTTATTTTATTGTTTTATGCTTTATCTCGCTTTTTAAAAGCTTTTATATTTGAGAAAGGGATAATCACGTTATCCTTACAGGACCTTCCGTTATCCTTACAGACTTTTTAATGGCAGATTCGGATTTAGCGACCTCAAAAACCCCCAGAATAGATTTTTTTCCGGAAAATTTGGAGAAAAGGATAATCACGTTATCCTTACAGGACCTTCCGTTATCCTTACAGATTTTTTAATGACAAATTCGGATTCAGCGACCTCAAAAACCCCCAGAATAGATTTTTTTCCGGAAAATTTGGAGAAAAGGATAATCACGTTATCCTTACAGGACCTTACGTTATCCTTATTGACTTTTTAATGACAGATTCGGATTCAGTAACCGCAAAAACCCCCAGAATAGATTTTTTTCCGGAAAATTTGGAGAAAAGGATAATCACGTTATCCTTACAGGACCTTCCGTTATCCTTACTGACTTTTTAATGACAGATTCGGATTCAGTGACCGCAAAAACCCCCAGAATAGATTTTTTTCCGGAAAATTTGGAGAAAAGGATAATCACGTTATCCTTACAGGACCTTCCGTTATCCTTACTGACTTTTTAATGACAGATTCGGATTCAGTGACCGCAAAAACCCCCAGAATAGATTTTTTTCCGGAAAATTTGGAGAAAAGGATAATCACGTTATCCTTACAGGATCTTCGGTTGTCCTTACAGACTTTTTAATGACAGATTCGGATTCAGTGACCGCAAAAACCCCCAGAATAGATTCTTTCCGGAAAATTTGGAGAAAAGGATAATCACGTTATCCTTATAGGACCTTCCGTTACCCTTACTGACTTTTTAATGACAGATTCGGATTCAGTGACCGCAAAAACCCCCAGAATAGATTTTTTTCCGGAAAATTTGGAGAAAAGGATAATCACGTTATCCTTACAGGACCTTCCGTTATCCGTACAAGGACGAAGTAGTGAAAATATTGTATTGTCATCGGACTTATATAAGTGTGCAAAATTTCAAGTCAATCGGACAAGTGGAAGTGGGTCAAAATTGGGTTGCAAGATTTGATCTGACAGACAAACAAACAAACACGAAGGCAAGCTAAATAAAAGCTTTTAAAAAAGCTTTTATTAAAAAAGAATGCACTAAAAAGAAAAAAATAATTTTCTGGATGCTGTATCACAAATATAAAAGCTTTTAAAAAGCGAGATAAAGCATAAAACAATAAAATAAAAATTTATCTCGCTTTTAAAAAGCTTTTATATTTGTGATACACAGCATCCAGAAAATTATTTTTTTCTTTTTAGTGCATTCTTTTTTAATAAAAGCTTTTTTTAAAAAAAAAATTTTATTTTTTTTTATTACTTAATTTATCTTTAAAATTTATATTCTTACTACTGAATAAGTGTAAACTACATCGCGCCAGGTACGGGTTCAATTCTGAGCGGTGGCAAAATATTTTTATTTTATTTTTTTTTGTTGAAATTGAGTTTTTTAAACGTAAAATTAAAAATATCTGTTACGCATCGTCTTTTATTGGAAAAAGTGAAAACGATCTTCTCTATATATAAAATCGACGCCCAGCCCAAACCCCTGAAGATAGAGACTTGAAATCTATTCTGAGAGTTTTTGGGGTCGCTGAATACGATTCTCAAGTTAAAAAGCCTGTAAGGACATCTCAAATGTAGGGATATATATTCGAAGACTAAAAAGAACAAAATAAAAAAAATAAAAAAAAAAATTTAAAAAAAAATTTTTTTTTAAAAAAGCTTTTATTAAAAAAGAATGCACTAAAAAGAAAAAAATAATTTTCTGGACGCTGTGTATCACAAATATAAAAGCTTTTTAAAAGCGAGATAAATTTTTATTTTATTGTTTTATGCTTTATCTCGCTTTTTAAAAGCTTTTATATTTGAGAAAGGGATAATCACGTTATCCTTACAGGACCTTCCGTTATCCTTACAGACTTTTTAATGGCAGATTCGGATTTAGCGACCCCAAAAACCCCCAGAATAGATTTTTTTCCGGAAAATTTGGAGAAAAGGATAATCACGTTATCCTTACAGGATCTTCCGTTGTCCTTACAGACCTTTTAATGACAAATTCGGATTCAGCGACCCCAAAAACCCCCAGAATAGATTTTTTTCCGGAAAATTTGGAGAAAAGGATAATCACGTTATCCTTACAGGACCTTACGTTATCCTTACTGACTTTTTAATGACAGATTCGGATTCAGTGACCGCAAAAACCCCCAGAATAGATTTTTTTTCCGGAAAAATTGGAGAAAGGGATAATCACGTTATCCTTACAGGACCTTCCGTTATCCTTACTGACTTTTTAATGACAGATTCGGATTCAGTGACCGCAAAAACCCCCAGAATAGATTTTTTTCCGGAAAATTTGGAGAAAAGGATAATCACGTTATCCTTACAGGACCTTCCGTTATCCTTACAGACTTTTTAATGACAGATTCGGATTCAGTGACCGCAAAAACCCCCAGAATAGATTCTTTCCGGAAAATTTGGAGAAAAGGATAATCACGTTATCCTTACAGGACCTTCCGTTACCCTTACTGACTTTTTAATGACAGATTCGGATTTAGCGACCCCAAAAACCCCCAGAATAGATTTTTTTTCCGGAAAATTTGGAGAAAAGGATAATCACGTTATCCTTACAGGACCTTCCGTTATCCTTACAGACTTTTTAATGACAGATTCGGATTCAGTGACCGCAAAAACCCCCAGAATAGATTCTTTCCGGAAAATTTGGAGAAAAGGATAATCACGTTATCCTTACAGGACCTTCCGTTGTCCTTACAGATTTTTTAATGACAGATTCGAATTCAGTGACCGCAAAAACCCCCAGAATAGATTTTTTTCCGGAAAATTTGGAGAAAAGGATAATCACGTTATCCTTACAGGACCTTACGTTATCCTTATTGACTTTTTAATGACAGATTCGGATTCAGTAACCGCAAAAACCCCCAGAATAGATTTTTTTCCGGAAAATTTGGAGAAAAGGATAATCACGTTATCCTTACAGGACCTTACGTTATCCTTATTGACTTTTTAATGACAGATTCGGATTCAGTAACCGCAAAAACCCCCAGAATAGATTTTTTTCCGAAAAATTTGGAGAAAAGGATAATCACGTTATCCTTACAGGATCTTCCGTAGTCCTTACAGACCTTTTAATGACAGATTCGGATTCAGCGACCCCAAAAACCCCCAGAATAGAATTTTTTTCCGGAAAATTTGGAGAAAAGGATAATCACGTTATCCTTACAGGATCTTCCGTTATCCTTACAGACTTTTTAATGACAAATTCGGATTCAGCGACCCCAAAAACCCCCAGAATAGATTCTTTCCGGAAAATTTGGAGAAAAGGATAATCACGTTATCCTTACAGGACCTTCCGTTACCCTTACTGACTTTTTAATGACAGATTCGGATTCAGTGACCGCAAAAACCCCCAGAATAGATTTTTTTCCGGAAAATTTGGAGAAAAGGATAATCACGTTATCCTTACAGGACCTTCCGTTATCCGTACAAGGACGAAGTAGTGAAAATATAGTATTGTCATCGGACTTATATTAGTGTGCAAAATTTCAAGTCAATCGGACAAGTGGAAGTGGGTCAAAATCGGGTTGCAAGATTTGATCTGACAGACAAACAAACAAACACGAAGGCAAGCTAAATAAAAGCTTTTAAAAAAGCTTTTATTAAAAAAGAATGCACTAAAAAGAAAAAAATAATTTTCTGGATGCTGTATCACAAATATAAAAGCTTTTAAAAAGCGAGATAAAGCATAAAACAATAAAATAAAAATTTATCTCGCTTTTAAAAAGCTTTTATATTTGTGATACACAGCATCCAGAAAATTATTTTTTTCTTTTTAGTGCATTCTTTTTAATAAAAGCTTTTTTTTAAAAAAAAAATTTTATTTTTTTTTGTTACTTAATTTATCTTTAAAATTTATATTCTTACTACTGAATAAGTGTAAACTACATCGCGCCAGGTACGGGTTCAATTCTGAGCGGTGGCAAAATATTTTTATTTTATTTTTTTTTTGTTGAAATTGAGTTTTTTAAACGTAAAATTAAAAATATCTGTTACGCATCGTCTTTTATTGGAAAAAGTGAAAACGATCTTCTCTATATATAAAATCGACGCCCAGCCCAAACCCCTGAAGATAGAGACTTGAAATCTATTCTGAGGGTTTTTGGGGTCGCTGAATACGATTCTCAAGTTAAAAAGCCTGTAAGGACATCTCAAATGTAGGGATATATATTCGAAGACTAAAAAGAACAAAATAAAAAATAAAATTTAAAAAAAAAAATTTTTTTTTTAAAAAGTTTTTATTAAAAAAGAATGCACTAAAAAGAAAAAAATAATTTTCTGGACGCTGTGTATCACAAATATAAAAGCTTTTTAAAAGCGAGATAAATTTTTGTTTTATTGTTTTATGCTTTATCTCGCTTTTTAAAAGCTTTTATATTTGAGAAAGGGATAATCACGTTATCCTTACAGGACCTTCCGTTATCCTTACAGACTTTTTAATGACAGATTCGGATTCAGTGACCGCAAAAACCCCCAGAATAGATTCTTTCCGGAAAATTTGGAGAAAAGGATAATCACGTTATCCTTACAGGACCTTCCGTTACCCCTACTGACTTTTTAATGACAGATTCGGATTTAGCGACCCCAAAAACCCCCAGAATAGATTTTTTTTCCGGAAAATTTGGAGAAAAGGATAATCACGTTATCCTTACAGGACCTTCCGTTATCCTTACTGACTTTTTAATGACAGATTCGGATTCAGTGACCGCAAAAACCCCCAGAATAGATTTTTTTCCGGAAAATTTGGAGAAAAGGATAATCACGTTATCCTTACAGGACCTTACGTTATCCTTATTGACTTTTTAATGACAGATTCGGATTCAGTAACCGCAAAAACCCCCAGAATAGATTTTTTTCCGGAAAATTTGGAGAAAAGGATAATCACGTTATCCTTACAGGACCTTCCGTTATCCTTACTGACTTTTTAATGACAGATTCGGATTCAGTGACCGCAAAAACCCCCAGAATAGATTTTTTTCCGGAAAATTTGGAGAAAAGGATAATCACGTTATCCTTACAGGACCTTACGTTATCCTTATTGACTTTTTAATGACAGATTCGGATTCAGTAACCGCAAAAACCCCCAGAATAGATTTTTTTCCGAAAAATTTGGAGAAAAGGATAATCACGTTATCCTTACAGGATCTTCCGTTGTGCTTACAGACCTTTTAATGACAGATTCGGATTCAGCGACCCCAAAAACCCCCATAATAGATTTTTTTTCCGGAAAATTTGGAGAAAAGGATAATCACGTTATCCTTACAGGATCTTCCGTTATCCTTACAGACTTTTTAATGACAGATTCGGATTCAGCGACCCCAAAAACCCCCAGAATAGATTCTTTCCGGAAAATTTGGAGAAAAGGATAATCACGTTATCCTTACAGGACCTTCCGTTACCCTTACTGACTTTTTAATGACAGATTCGGATTCAGTGACCGCAAAAACCCCCAGAATAGATTTTTTTCCGGAAAATTTGGAGAAAAGGATAATCACGTTATCCTTACAGGACCTTACGTTATCCTTATTGACTTTTTAATGACAGATTCGGATTCAGTAACCGCAAAAACCCCCAGAATAGATTTTTTTCCGAAAAATTTGGAGAAAAGGATAATCACGTTATCCTTACAGGATCTTCCGTTGTCCTTACAGACCTTTTAATGACAGATTCGGATTCAGCGACCCCAAAAACCCCCAGAATAGATTTTTTTTCCGGAAAATTTGGAGAAAAGGATAATCACGTTATCCTTACAGGATCTTCCGTTATCCTTACAGACTTTTTAATGACAGATTCGGATTCAGCGACCCCAAAAACCCCCAGAATAGATTCTTTCCGGAAAATTTGGAGAAAAGGATAATCACGTTATCCTTACAGGACCTTCCGTTACCCTTACTGACTTTTTAATGACAGATTCGAATTCAGTGACCGCAAAAACCCCCAGAATAGTTTTTTTTTCCGGAAAATTTGGAGAAAAGGATAATCACGTTATCCTTACAGGACCTTCCGTTATCCTTACTGACTTTTTAATGACAGATTCGGATTCAGTGACCGCAAAAACCCCCAGAATAGATTTTTTCCGGAAAATTTGGAGAAAAGGATAATCACGTTATCCTTACAGGACCTTCCGTTATCCTTACTGACTTTTTAATGACAGATTCGGATTCAGTGACCGCAAAAACCCCCAGAATAGATTTTTTTCCGGAAAATTTGGAGAAAAGGATAATCACGTTATCCTTACAGGACCTTCCGTTATCCGTACAAGGACGAAGTAGTGAAAATATTGTATTGTCATCGGACTTATATAAGTGTGCAAAATTTCAAGTCAATCGGACAAGTGGAAGTGGGTCAAAATTGGGTTGCAAGATTTGATCTGACAGACAAACAAACAAACACGAAGGCAAGCTAAATAAAAGCTTTTAAAAAAGCTTTTATTAAAAAAGAATGCACTAAAAAGAAAAAAATAATTTTCTGGATGCTGTATCACAAATATAAAAGCTTTTTAAAAGCGAGATAAATTTTTATTTTATTGTTTTATGCTTTATCTCGCTTTTTAAAAGCTTTTATATTTGAGAAAGGGATAATCACGTTATCCTTACAGGACCTTCCGTTATCCTTACAGACTTTTTAATGACAGATTCGGATTTAGCGACCTCAAAAACCCCCAGAATAGATTTTTTTCCGGAAAATTTGGAGAAAAGGATAATCACGTTATCCTTACAGGACCTTCCGTTATCCTTACAGATTTTTTAATGACAAATTCGGATTCAGCGACCTCAAAAACCCCCAGAATAGATTTTTTTCCGGAAAATTTGGAGAAAAGGATAATCACGTTATCCTTACAGGACCTTACGTTATCCTTATTGACTTTTTAATGACAGATTCGGATTCAGTAACCGCAAAAACCCCCAGAATAGATTTTTTTCCGGAAAATTTGGAGAAAAGGATAATCACGTTATCCTTACAGGACCTTCCGTTATCCTTACTGACTTTTTAATGACAGATTCGGATTCAGTGACCGCAAAAACCCCCAGAATAGATTTTTTTCCGGAAAATTTGGAGAAAAGGATAATCACGTTATCCTTACAGGACCTTCCGTTATCCGTACAAGGACGAAGTAGTGAAAATATTGTATTGTCATCGGACTTATATAAGTGTGCAAAATTTCAAGTCAATCGGACAAGTGGAAGTGTGTCAAAATTGGGTTGCAAGATTTGATCTGACAGACAAACAAACAAACACGAAGGCAAGCTAAATAAAAGCTTTTAAAAAAGCTTTTATTAAAAAAGAATGCACTAAAAAGAAAAAAATAATTTTCTGGATGCTGTATCACAAATATAAAAGCTTTTTAAAAGCGAGATAAATTTTTATTTTGTTTTATGCTTTATCTCGCTTTTTAAAAGCTTTTATATTTGAGAAAGGGATAATCACGTTATCCTTACAGGACCTTCCGTTATCCTTACAGACTTTTTAATGACAGATTCGGATTTAGCGACCTCAAAAACCCCCAGAATAGATTTTTTTCCGGAAAATTTGGAGAAAAGGATAATCACGTTATCCTTACAGGACCTTCCGTTATCCTTACAGATTTTTTAATGACAAATTCGGATTCAGCGACCTCAAAAACCCCCAGAATAGATTTTTTTCCGGAAAATTTGGAGAAAAGGATAATCACGTTATCCTTACAGGACCTTCCGTTATCCTTACTGACTTTTTAATGACAGATTCGTATTCAGCGACCCCAAAAACCCCCAGAATAGATTTTTTTCCGGAAAATTTGGAGAAAAGGATAATCATGTTATCCTTACAGGACCTTCCGTTATCCTTACTGACTTTTTAATGACAGATTCGGATTCAGTGACCGCAAAAACCCCCAGAATAGATTTTTTTTCCGGAAAATTTGGAGAAAAGGATAATCACGTTATCCTTACAGGACCTTCCGTTATCCTTACTGACTTTTTAATGACAGATTCGGATTCAGTGACCGCAAAAACCCCCAGAATAGATTTTTTTCCGGAAAATTTGGAGAAAAGGATAATCACGTTATCCTTACAGGATCTTCCGTTATCCTTACAGACTTTTTAATGACAGATTCGGATTCAGCGACCCCAAGAACCCCCAGAATAGATTCTTTCCGGAAAATTTGGAGAAAAGGATAATCACGTTATCCTTACAGGACCTTCCGTTATCCTTACTGACTTTTTAATGACAGATTCGGATTCAGTGACCGCAAAAATCCCCAGAATAGATTTTTTTCCGGAAAATTTGGAGAAAAGGATAATCACGTTATCCTTACAGGACCTTACGTTATCCTTACTGACTTTTTAATGACAGATTCGGATTCAGTGACCGCAAAAACCCCCAGAATAGATTTTTTTCCGGAAAATTTGGAGAAAGGGATAATCACGTTATCCTTACAGGACCTTCCGTTATCCTTACTTAATTTTTAATGACAGATTCGGATTCAGTGACCCCAAAAACCCCCAGAATAGATTTTTTCCGGAAAATTTGGAGAAAAGGATAATCACGTTATCCTTACAGGATCTTCCGTTATCCTTACAGACTTTTTAATGACAGATTCGGATTCAGCGACCCCAAAAACCCCCAGAATAGATTCTTTCCGGAAAATTTGGAGAAAAGGATAATCACGTTATCCTTACAGGACCTTCCGTTACCCTTACTGACTTTTTAATGACAGATTCGGATTCAGTGACCGCAAAAACCCCCAGAATAGATTTTTTTCCGGAAAATTTGGAGAAAAGGATAATCACGTTATCCTTACAGGACCTTCCGTTATCCTTACTGACTTTTTAATGACAGATTCGGATTCAGTGACCGCAAAAACCCCCAGAATAGATTTTTTTCCGGAAAATTTGGAGAAAAGGATAATCACGTTATCCTTACAGGACCTTACGTTATCCTTATTGACTTTTTAATGACAGATTCGGATTCAGTAACCGCAAAAACCCCCAGAATAGATTTTTTTTCCGGAAAATTTGGAGAAAAGGATAATCACGTTATTCTTACAGGACCTTCCGTTATCCTTACTGACTTTTTAATGACAGATTCGGATTCAGTGACCCCAAAAACCCCCAGAATAGATTTTTTTCCGGAAAATTTGGAGAAAAGGATAATCACGTTATCCTTACAGGACCTTCCGTTATCCTTACTGACTTTTTAATGACAGATTCGGATTCAGTGACCGCAAAAACCCCCAGAATAGATTTTTTTCCGGAAAATTTGGAGAAAAGGATAATCACGTTATCCTTACAGGACCTTCCGTTATCCTTACAGACTTTTTAATGACAGATTCGGATTCAGTGACCGCAAAAACCCCCAGAATAGATTCTTTCCGGAAAATTTGGAGAAAAGGATAATCACGTTATCCTTACAGGACCTTCCGTTACCCTTACTGACTTTTTAATGACAGATTCGGATTTAGCGACCCCAAAAACCCCCAGAATAGATTTTTTTTCCGGAAAATTTGGAGAAAAGGATAATCACGTTATCCTTACAGGACCTTCCGTTATCCTTACAGACTTTTTAATTACAGATTCGGATTCAGTGACCGCAAAAACCCCCAGAATAGATTCTTTCCGGAAAATTTGGAGAAAAGGATAATCACGTTATCCTTACAGGACCTTCCGTTACCCTTACTGACTTTTTAATGACAGATTCGGATTCAGTGACCGCAAAAACCCCCAGAATAGATTTTTTTCCGGAAAATTTGGAGAAAAGGATAATCACGTTATCCTTACAGGACCTTCCGTTATCCGTACAAGGACGAAGTAGTGAAAATATTGTATTGTCATCGGACTTATATAAGTGTGCAAAATTTCAAGTCAATCGGACAAGTGGAAGTGGGTCAAAATTGGGTTGCAAGATTTGATCTGACAGACAAACAAACAAACACGAAGGCAAGCTAAATAAAAGCTTTTAAAAAAGCTTTTATTAAAAAAGAATGCACTAAAAAGAAAAAAATAATTTTCTGGATGCCGTATCACAAATATAAAAGCTTTTAAAAAGCGAGATAAAGCATAAAACAATAAAATAAAAATTTATCTCGCTTTTAAAAAGCTTTTATATTTGTGATACACAGCATCCAGAAAATTATTTTTTTCTTTTTAGTGCATTCTTTTTTAATAAAAGCTTTTTTTTAAAAAAAAATTTTTTATTTTTTTTTATTAGTTAATTTATCTTTAAAATGTATATTCTTACTACTGAATAAGTGTAAACACATCGCGCCAGGTACGGGTTCAATTCTGAGCGGTGGCAAAATATTTTTATTTTATTTTTTGAAGTGAAAACTTCTTTAGCGGCGTTGTGAGTGATTTCAAACTCGATGAAACGAAAAAGCGACAGTAAAAAGAGATAGGATATTTTAGCCTGCGAGAAAATGAGATAGAATACAGATGGGTGCCGGTCAATTTATCGTAAACAAGAGTGTTAGGAAGGGGGAAGGGGGAAGGGGGAAGGGGAAGGGGGGGGGGGGGGAAGGGAGAAGTGTTAGGAGGGAGGAAGTGGAGAGAGGAGGCGATAAATTACTGATGTTTCGTCATACATTACAATATATACATATCCATATATATAAAAATGGATGTTTTATTGTTTGTCTGTTTGTCTGTCTGCCTGAGATTACAAAACTCAAAAACTACTGGACCGATTTTTATGCGGTTTTTTGCAAAATGATCTATGTTGCCAGGAGCAGGTTTTTAGCTATGTACATTTTCAAAATTCGAAACGGAAGGTCCTGTAAGGATAATGAAAATATCCTTTTTCCCATTTTTCCCCGGAAAAATTGGCATTATGGGGTTTTTGGGGTCGCTGATCACGAATCCGGTATTAGATTTTCAAAATTCGAAACGGAAGGTCCTGTAAGGATAATGAAAATATCCTTTTTTCCATTTTTCCCCGGAAAAATTTGCACTATAGGGTTTTTGGGGTCGCTGATCATGAATCCGGTATTAGATTTTCAATAAAAATATAATATGACTTTTGAACTTGGTACCAATATTATAATAAATAAACGCTATAACTATCCCACACCTGATACCGCATTCGTCTCATTCTCTCGCTGTTTAGTTTTCCTAAGGTTTCACTTCTACCGCGTGTGCACTGCACACACGTTTTTTTTTTTTGTTGAAATTGAGTTTTTTAAACGTAAAATTAAAAATATCTGTTACGCATCGTCTTTTATTGGAAAAGCAAGGTGTCTGTCTCGTAGAGACGGCCAGAAGACGTGGATCCGCCTACAATGATCGCCAATAGATCTTTAAGTAAGAAATTTTAGTGAAAAGGAAACTAAAGAAACAATTTGATTGACCGTAATGTTACGGGATTTGACTTTCCGTTTGGTGAATTTTGGCATCTTGTACCTAAAAATCAAATTTCACTTGCAACACAACGAACAATGTTTAATAGGGCATTTTCATAAATGTACTCGGAACTTACGCAAATTGCACAAAACATTTTCTTCGTAAACTAAACGAATAACATAAACTTAATAAATGAAAAATATTTTGTGTTATTTGCAGAACTTGAATTTATGAAAATGCCCATAGATAAAAAACAAATAAAAATAAAATAAAATTATACGATAAAAGCAACGAAGCAATTTCAATTTAGAGCAACTAAAAACAGTGTTCAAAACCATGGCCGAATTATACAAGGTCTGTTTGACAGCTCAGTTGCTTCTGGCTCTGACGTCATCGGCAAGAAATTCTTATACGATTCAATGGGAATTTTCCCTTTTTATATGAAATATTCTTGAAATTAGCGCACACACAATCAACATTAGAAAGAATGCATCGATATTTCTTGCCGATGACGTAGCAAAATAGTGGCTGTTAAAAAGCAACCAGCAGACCTGTGTTTAATTCGGCAATGCGATCGATGCACATTTTTCCTTCTCCCCCCAAGTTAAGATCGAAATTGTTTCTCTTTAAGTTTTTCGCTCTTGTTCAAAGCGGTTTGTATGCTTTGCATAAAAATGAATGAAAGGTTCGAGCGATGGCTGCTGTTGGGTATGATCATAGTTTAGAGATATATAGTTAGGAAACGCGTAAGAAATTTTTTTCTGAAGAAGAGTACATGATCGTCTGTTTCATTTGCTTTGTAAAGACACTAATTGCGTTTGTGTGAGAAATGCAAAACTCTCGGGATATTTCGTATTGTCGGCAGAACATTCCGTAAAATGTTCCTTGCCAGGCATTTTTTATGTTTAAGCAACGTAACAAGTGAAATAAAAGTTTTTTTTTTGCTAAAAAATCCTATCGCCATTGACAGTTGAAGAAATTGTGAAAGGCCGCTGTCGGCCCTTGTGAATATGTTGGTCCAATATTTTGGTTTGTTCTGTGCGAGTATTACAAAATGATTTTTTTCAACAAGTCCATTTGAGCTAAATGATAAAAAGAGAGAAATGATGCTGTCGACTACGGAATGATGCTGTCGACTACTTCTTTCTACAGGCGGCAAACGGAAAACCACGTTTGTGTCTTATCTATAGTAAGTCTATAATCTATGGTATGATGCACACACACATATAAGTATGCATTTCATTAGTAAGAGAGCGATATCTCGGTCCCAGCATTAAAGTTGTGTTCTCAAAGCAAATTAAAACCATAATTTTTTCTCGTTCTTTGGAGCGTTTTACTGAAATTCTGAATTTCGTTTTCTCGAAAGTGATTTTTATTTTCAATTTTTTTCAATTCCTCCAAAGCGAATTGAACCGAAATAATATGAATAGCCAGAATCAGAACAACCCATTTAGAGAAGAGAAACAATCAAGTTCTATATGAGATTCAATACCAATACCACAAAGAAAACATAAAAAGAGTATAGATGTGAAATCTGCACTACAAGCAGCAAACACAGCATAACAGCGGCAGTGAAAATTTTGATTTAGCTTTTTAAAAACATAATTGAACATAGTTCAACATAACAAAATACCCTATACAATGCTTTAATGTAGCCCTCATCTTATAACACAGGTTTTGTTCAGATATCACCACAAACTATCGAGTTTCATCGATTGCAAATTTGTTATCATGGCAGCAAGCCGATTTTCTAATTTGTACCCCCATTACCAAAATCCAAGACGTATCCACGTCAAAAAGTGAAAACGATCTTCTCTATATATAAAATCGACGCCCAGCCCAAACCCCTGAAGATAGAGACTTGAAATCTATTCTGAGGGTTTTTGGGGTCGCTGAATACGATTCTCAAGTTAAAAAGCCTGTAAGGACATCTCAAATGTAGGGATATATATTCGAAGACTAAAAAGAACAAAATAAAAAAAATAAAAAATAAAATTTTAAAAAAAAAATTTTTTTTTAAAAAGCTTTTATTAAAAAAGAATGCACTAAAAAGAAAAAAATAATTTTCTGGGCGCTGTGTATCACAAATATAAAAGCTTTTTAAAAGCGAGATAAATTTTTATTTTATTGTTTTATGCTTTATCTCGCTTTTTAAAAGCTTTTATATTTGAGAAAGGGATAATCACGTTATCCTTACAGGACCTTCCGTTATCCTTACAGACTTTTTAATGGCAGATTCGGATTTAGCGACCTCAAAAACCCCCAGAATAGATTTTTTTCCGGAAAATTTGGAGAAAAGGATAATCATGTTATCCTTACGGGACCTTCCGTTATCCTTACTTAATTTTTAATGACAGATTCGGATTCAGCGACCCCAAAAACCCCCAGAATAGATTTTTTTCCGGAAAATTTGGAGAAAAGGATAATCACGTTATCCTTACAGGATCTTCCGTTGTCCTTACAGACCTTTTAATGACAGATTCGGATTCAGCGACCCCAAAAACCCCCAGAATAGATTTTTTTCCGGAAAATTTGGAGAAAAGGATAATCACGTTATCCTTACAGGACCTTACGTTATCCTTACTGACTTTTTAATGACAGATTCGGATTCAGTGACCGCAAAAACCCCCAGAATAGATTTTTTTTCCGGAAAATTTGGAGAAAAGGATAATCACGTTATCCTTACAAGACCTTCCGTTATCCTTACTGACTTTTTAATGACAGATTCGGATTCAGTGACCGCAAAAACCCCCAGAATAGATTTTTTTCCGGAAAATTTGGAGAAAAGGATAATCACGTTATCCTTACAGGATCTTCCGTTA
Organism: Chrysopilus asiliformis; assembly: GCA_964034945.1. NCBI lineage: Eukaryota > Metazoa > Arthropoda > Insecta > Diptera > Rhagionidae > Chrysopilus > Chrysopilus asiliformis. The sequence goes on along the minus strand of OZ035962.1, from coordinate 52,211,694 downwards.
TCCTTACAGACTTTTTAATGACAGATTCGGATTCAGTGACCGCAAAAACCCCCAGAATAGATTTTTTTTCCGGAAAATTTGGAGAAAAGGATAATCACGTTATCCTTACAAGACCTTCCGTTATCCTTACTGACTTTTTAATGACAGATTCGGATTCAGTGACCGCAAAAACCCCCAGAATAGATTTTTTTCCGGAAAATTTGGAGAAAGGGATAATCACGTTATCCTTACAGGACCTTCCGTTATCCTTACTTAATTTTTAATGACAGATTCGGATTCAGCGACCCCAAAAACCCCCAGAATAGATTTTTTCCGGAAAATTTGGAGAAAAGGATAATCACGTTATCCTTACAGGATCTTCGGTTATCCTTACAGACTTTTTAATGACAGATTCGGATTCAGTGACCGCAAAAACCCCCAGAATAGATTCTTTCCGGAAAATTTGGAGAAAAGGATAATCACGTTATCCTTACAGGACCTTCCGTTACCCTTACTGACTTTTTAATGACAGATTCGGATTTAGCGACCCCAAAAACCCCCAGAATAGATTTTTTTTTCCGGAAAATTTGGAGAAAAGGATAATCACGTTATCCTTACAGGACCTTCCGTTATCCTTACAGACTTTTTAATTACAGATTCGGATTCAGTGACCGCAAAAACCCCCAGAATAGATTCTTTCCGGAAAATTTGGAGAAAAGGATAATCACGTTATCCTTACAGGACCTTCCGTTACCCTTACTGACTTTTTAATGACAGATTCGGATTCAGTGACCGCAAAAACCCCCAGAATAGATTTTTTTCCGGAAAATTTGGAGAAAAGGATAATCACGTTATCCTTACAGGACCTTCCGTTATCCGTACAAGGACGAAGTAGTGAAAATATTGTATTGTCATCGGACTTATATAAGTGTGCAAAATTTCAAGTCAATCGGACAAGTGGAAGTGGGTCAAAATTGGGTTGCAAGATTTGATCTGACAGACAAACAAACAAACACGAAGGCAAGCTAAATAAAAGCTTTTAAAAAAGCTTTTATTAAAAAAGAATGCACTAAAAAGAAAAAAATAATTTTCTGGATGCTGTATCACAAATATAAAAGCTTTTAAAAAGCGAGATAAAGCATAAAACAATAAAATAAAAATTTATCTCGCTTTTAAAAAGCTTTTATATTTGTGATACACAGCATCCAGAAAATTATTTTTTTCTTTTTAGTGCATTCTTTTTTAATAAAAGCTTTTTTTTAAAAAAAAAATTTTTATTTTTTTTTATTAGTTAATTTATCTTTAAAATGTATATTCTTACTACTGAATAAGTGTAAACACATCGCGCCAGGTACGGGTTCAATTCTGAGCGGTGGCAAAATATTTTTATTTTATTTTTTGAAGTGAAAACTTCTTTAGCGGCGTTGTGAGTGATTTCAAACTCGATGAAACGAAAAAGCGACAGTAAAAAGAGATAGGATATTTTAGCCTGCGAGAAAATGAGATAGAATACAGATGGGTGCCGGTCAATTTATCGTAAACAAGAGTGTTAGGAAGGGGGAAGGGGGAAGGGGGATGGGGAAGGGGGGGGGAAGGGAGAAGTGTTAGGAGGGAGGAAGTGGAGAGAGGAGGCGATAAATTACTGATGTTTCGTCATACATTACAATATATACATATCCATATATATAAAAATGGATGTTTTATTGTTTGTCTGTTTGTCTGTCTGCCTGAGATTACAAAACTCAAAAACTACTGGACCGATTTTTATGCGGTTTTTTGCAAAATGATCTATGTTGCCAGGAGCAGGTTTTTAGCTATGTACATTTTCAAAATTCGAAACGGAAGGTCCTGTAAGGATAATGAAAATATCCTTTTTCCCATTTTTCCCCGGAAAAATTGGCATTATGGGGTTTTTGGGGTCGCTGATCACGAATCCGGTATTAGATTTTCAAAATTCGAAACGGAAGGTCCTGTAAGGATAATGAAAATATCCTTTTTTCCATTTTTCCCCGGAAAAATTTGCACTATAGGGTTTTTGGGGTCGCTGATCATGAATCCGGTATTAGATTTTCAATAAAAATATAATATGACTTTTGAACTTGGTACCAATATTATAATAAATAAACGCTATAACTATCCCACACCTGATACCGCATTCGTCTCATTCTCTCGCTGTTTAGTTTTCCTAAGGTTTCACTTCTACCGCGTGTGCACTGCACACACGTTTTTTTTTTTTTTGTTGAAATTGAGTTTTTTAAACGTGAAATTAAAAATATCTGTTACGCATCGTCTTTTATTGGAAAAGCAAGGTGTCTGTCTCGTAGAGACGGCCAGAAGACGTGGATCCGCCTACAATGATCGCCAATAGATCTTTAAGTAAGAAATTTTAGTGAAAAGGAAACTAAAGAAACAATTTGATTGACCGTAATGTTACGGGATTTGACTTTCCGTTTGGTGAATTTTGGCATCTTGTACCTAAAAATCAAATTTCACTTGCAACACAACGAACAATGTTTAATAGGGCATTTTCATAAATGTACTCGGAACTTACGCAAATTGCACAAAACATTTTCTTCGTAAACTAAACGAATAACATAAACTTAATAAATGAAAAATATTTTGTGTTATTTGCAGAACTTGAATTTATGAAAATGCCCATAGATAAAAAACAAATAAAAATAAAATAAAATTATACGATAAAAGCAACGAAGCAATTTCAATTTAGAGCAACTAAAAACAGTGTTCAAAACCATGGCCGAATTATACAAGGTCTGTTTGACAGCTCAGTTGCTTCTGGCTCTGACGTCATCGGCAAGAAATTCTTATACGATTCAATGGGAATTTTCCCTTTTTATATGAAATATTCTTGAAATTAGCGCACACACAATCAACATTAGAAAGAATGCATCGATATTTCTTGCCGATGACGTAGCAAAATAGTGGCTGTTAAAAAGCAACCAGCAGACCTGTGTTTAATTCGGCAATGCGATCGATGCACATTTTTCCTTCTCCCCCCAAGTTAAGATCGAAATTGTTTCTCTTTAAGTTTTTCGCTCTTGTTCAAAGCGGTTTGTATGCTTTGCATAAAAATGAATGAAAGGTTCGAGCGATGGCTGCTGTTGGGTATGATCATAGTTTAGAGATATATAGTTAGGAAACGCGTAAGAAATTTTTTTCTGAAGAAGAGTACATGATCGTCTGTTTCATTTGCTTTGTAAAGACACTAATTGCGTTTGTGTGAGAAATGCAAAACTCTCGGGATATTTCGTATTGTCGGCAGAACATTCCGTAAAATGTTCCTTGCCAGGCATTTTTTATGTTTAAGCAACGTAACAAGTGAAATAAAAGTTTTTTTTTTGCTAAAAAATCCTATCGCCATTGACAGTTGAAGAAATTGTGAAAGGCCGCTGTCGGCCCTTGTGAATGTGTTGGTCCAATATTTTGGTTTGTTCTGTGCGAGTATTACAAAATGATTTTTTTCAACAAGTCCATTTGAGCTAAATGATAAAAAGAGAGAAATGATGCTGTCGACTACGGAATGATGCTGTCGACTACTTCTTTCTACAGGCGGCAAATGGAAAACCACGTTTGTGTCTTATCTATAGTAAGTCTATAATCTATGGTATGATGCACACACACATATAAGTATGCATTTCATTAGTAAGAGAGCGATATCTCGGTCCCAGCATTAAAGTTGTGTTCTCAAAGCAAATTAAAACCATAATTTTTTCTCGTTCTTTGGAGCGTTTTACTGAAATTCTGAATTTCGTTTTCTCGAAAGTGATTTTTATTTTCAATTTTTTTCAATTCCTCCAAAGCGAATTGAACCGAAATAATATGAATAGCCAGAATCAGAACAACCCATTTAGAGAAGAGAAACAATCAAGTTCTATATGAGATTCAATACCAATACCACAAAGAAAACATAAAAAGAGTATAGATGTGAAATCTGTACTACAAGCAGCAAACACAGCATAACAGCGGCAGTGAAAATTTTGATTTAGCTTTTTAAAAACATAATTGAACATAGTTCAACATAACAAAATACCCTATACAATGCTTTAATGTAGCCCTCATCTTATAACACAGGTTTTGTTCAGATATCACCACAAACTATCGAGTTTCATCGATTGCAAATTTGTTATCATGGCAGCAAGCCGATTTTCTAATTTGTACCCCCATTACCAAAATCCAAGACGTATCCACGTCAAAAAGTGAAAACGATCTTCTCTATATATAAAATCGACGCCCAGCCCAAACCCCTGAAGATAGAGACTTGAAATCTATTCTGAGGGTTTTTGGGGTCGCTGAATACGATTCTCAAGTTAAAAAGCCTGTAAGGACATCTCAAATGTAGGGATATATATTCGAAGACTAAAAAGAACAAAATAAAAAAAATAAAAAATAAAATTTAAAAAAAAAAATTTTTTTTTAAAAAGCTTTTATTAAAAAAGAATGCACTAAAAAGAAAAAAATAATTTTCTGGACGCTGTGTATCACAAATATAAAAGCTTTTTAAAAGCGAGATAAATTTTTATTTTATTGTTTTATGCTTTATCTCGCTTTTTAAAAGCTTTTATATTTGAGAAAGGGATAATCACGTTATCCTTACAGGACCTTCCGTTATCCTTACAGACTTTTTAATGGCAGATTCGGATTTAGCGACCTCAAAAACCCCCAGAATAGATTTTTTTCCGGAAAATTTGGAGAAAAGGATAATCATGTTATCCTTACGGGACCTTCCGTTATCCTTACTTAATTTTTAATGACAGATTCGGATTCAGCGACCCCAAAAACCCCCAGAATAGATTTTTTTCCGGAAAATTTGGAGAAAAGGATAATCACGTTATCCTTACAGGATCTTCCGTTGTCCTTACAGACCTTTTAATGACAGATTCGGATTCAGCGACCCCAAAAACCCCCAGAATAGATTTTTTTCCGGAAAATTTGGAGAAAAGGATAATCACGTTATCCTTACAGGACCTTACGTTATCCTTACTGACTTTTTAATGACAGATTCGGATTCAGTGACCGCAAAAACCCCCAGAATAGATTTTTTTTCCGGAAAATTTGGAGAAAGGGATAATCACGTTATCCTTACAGGACCTTCCGTTATCCTTACAGACTTTTTAATGGCAGATTCGGATTTAACGGCCCCAAGAACCCCCAGAATAGATTTTTTTCCGGAAAATTTGGAGAAAAGGATAATCATGTTATCCTTACAGGACCTTCCGTTATCCTTACTTAACTTTTAATGACAGATTCGGATTCAACGACCCCAAAAACCCCCAGAATAGATTTTTTTCCGGAAAATTTGGAGAAGAGGATAATCACGTTATCCTTACAGGATCTTCCGTTATCCTTACAGACTTTTTAATGACAGATTCGGATTCAGCGACCCCAAAAACCCCCAGAATAGGTTCTTTCCGGAAAATTTGGAGAAAAGGATAATCACGTTATCCTTACAGGACCTTCCGTTACCCTTACTGACTTTTTAATGACAGATTCGGATTCAGTGACCGCAAAAACCCCCAGAATAGATTTTTTTCCAGAAAATTTGGAGAAAAGGATAATCACGTTATCCTTACAGGATCTTCCGTTGTCCTTACAAACTTTTTAATGACAGATTCGGATTCAGTGACCGCAAAAACCCCCAGAATAGATTTTTTTTCCGGAAAATTTGGAGAAAGGGATAATCACGTTATCCTTACAGGACCTTCCATTATCCTTACATACTTTTTAATGGCAGATTCGGATTTAACGGCCCCAAAAACCCCCAGAATAGATTTTTTTCCGGAAAATTTGGAGAAAAGGATAATCATGTTATCCTTACAGGACCTTCCGTTATCCTTACTTAACTTTTAATGACAGATTCGGATTCAGCGACCCCAAAAACCCCCAGAATAGATTTTTTTCCGGAAAATTTGGAGAAGAGGATAATCACGTTATCCTTACAGGATCTTCCGTTATCCTTACAGACTTTTTAATGACAGATTCGGATTCAGTGACCGCAAAAACCCCCAGAATAGATTTTTTTCCGGAAAATTTGGAGAAAAGGATAATCACGTTATCCTTACAGGACCTTCCGTTATCCGTACAAGGACGAAGTAGTGAAAATATTGTATTGTCATCGGACTTATATAAGTGTGCAAAATTTCAAGTCAATCGGACAAGTGGAAGTGGGTCAAAATTGGGTTGCAAGATTTGATCTGACAGACAAACAAACAAACACGAAGGCAAGCTAAATAAAAGCTTTTAAAAAAGCTTTTATTAAAAAAGAATGCACTAAAAAGAAAAAAATAATTTTCTGGATGCTGTATCACAAATATAAAAGCTTTTAAAAAGCGAGATAAAGCATAAAACAATAAAATAAAAATTTATCTCGCTTTTAAAAAGCTTTTATATTTGTGATACACAGCATCCAGAAAATTATTTTTTTCTTTTTAGTGCATTCTTTTTTAATAAAAGCTTTTTTTTAAAAAAAAAATTTTTATTTTTTTTTATTAGTTAATTTATCTTTAAAATGTATATTCTTACTACTGAATAAGTGTAAACACATCGCGCCAGGTACGGGTTCAATTCTGAGCGGTGGCAAAATATTTTTATTTTATTTTTTGAAGTGAAAACTTCTTTAGCGGCGTTGTGAGTGATTTCAAACTCGATGAAACGAAAAAGCGACAGTAAAAAGAGATAGGATATTTTAGCCTGCGAGAAAATGAGATAGAATACAGATGGGTGCCGGTCAATTTATCGTAAACAAGAGTGTTAGGAAGGGGGAAGGGGGAAGGGGGAGGGGGAAGGGGAAGGGGGGGGGGGAAGGGAGAAGTGTTAGGAGGGAGGAAGTGGAGAGAGGAGGCGATAAATTACTGATGTTTCGTCATACATTGCAATATATACATATATATTTATATCTATATATATAAAAATGGATGTTTGTCTGTTTGTCTGTCTGTTTGTCTGTTTGTTTGAGATTACAAAACTCAAAAACTACTGGACCGATTTTTACGCGGTTTTTTGCAAAATCATCTGCGTTGCCAGGAGCAGGTTTTTAGCTATGCAGATTTTCAAAATTCGAAACGGAAGGTCCTGTAAGGATAATGAAAATATCCTTTTTCCCATTTTTCCCCGGAAAAATTTGCATTATAGGGTTTTTGGGGTCGCTGATCACGAATCCGGTATTAGATTTTCAAAATTCGAAACGGAAGGTCCTGTAAGGATAATGAAAATATCCTTTTTCCCATTTTTCCCCGGAAAAATTTGCATTATAGGGTTTTTGGGGTCGCTGATCACGAATCCGGTATTAGATTTTCAAAATTCGAAACGGAAGGTCCTGTAAGGATAATGAAAATATCCTTTTTCCCATTTTTCCCCAGAAAAATTTGCATTATAGGGTTTTTGGGGTCGCTGATCACGAATCCGGTATTAGATTTTCAAAATTCGAAACGGAAGGTCCTGTAAGGATAATGAAAATATCCTTTTTCCCATTTTTCCCCGGAAAAATTGCCATTATGGGGTTTTTGGGGTCGCTGATCACGAATTCGATATTAGATTTTCAAAGTTCGAAACGGAAGGTCCTGTAAGGATAATACAAATATCCTTTTTCCGATTTTTCGCCGGAAAAATTGGTATTATGGGGTTTTTGGGGTTGCTGATCACGAATCCGATATTAGATTTTCAAAATTCGAAACGAAAGGTCCTGTAAGGATAAATATCCTTTTTCCCGTTTTTCCTCGGAAAATCGGTATAAGGGGGTTTTTGGCGCGCTGATCACGAATCCGATATTAGATTTTCAAAATTCGAAACGGAAGGTCCTGTAAGGATAATGAAAATATCCTTTTTCCCATTTCTCCCCGGAAAAATTTGCATTATGGGGTTTTTGGGGTCGCTGATCACGAATCCGATATTAGATTTTCAAAATTCGAAACGAAAGGTCCTGTAAGGATAAATATCCTTTTTCCCGTTTTTCCTCGGAAAATCGGTATAAGGGGGTTTTTGGCGCGCTGATCACGAATCCGATATTAGATTTTCAAAATTCGAAACGAAAAGTCCTGTAAGGATAAATATCCTGTTTCCCGTTCTTCCTCGGAAAAATCTGTATAAGGGGGTTTTTGGGGGCGCTGATCACGAATCCGGTATTAGATTTTCAAAATTCTAAACGGAAGGTCCTGTAAGGATAACGCAAATATCCTTTTTCCCGTTTTTCCTGGGAAAAATCGGCATAAGGTTTCCGGGGTCGCTGACCGCGAATCCGGTGTTAGATTTTTAAAATTCGAAACGGAAAGTCCTGTAAGGATAACGCAAATATCCTTTTTCGCGTTTTTCCTGGGAAAAATCGGCATAAGGTTTCCGGGGTCGCTGACCGCGAATCCGGTGTTAGATTTTTAAAATTCTAAATGGAAGGTCCTGAAAGGATAACGGAAATATCCTTTTTCCCGTTATTCCCCGGGAAAATTGGCTTTATGTTTGGGATCGCTGATCACGAATCCGATATAAGATTTTCAAATTTCGAAACGAAAAGTCCTGTAAGGATAAATATCCTCTTTCCGTTTTTCCTCGGAAAATCGGTATAAGGGGGTTTTTGGCGCGCTGATCACGAATCCGATATTAGATTTTCAAAATTCGAAACGAAAAGTCCTGTAAGGATAAATATCCTTTTTCCCGTTCTTCCTCGGAAAAATCTGTATAAGGGGGTTTTTGGGGGCGCTGATCACGAATCCGGTATTATATTTTCAAAATTCGAAAAGGAAGGTCCTGTAAGGATAATGAAAATATCCTTTTTCCCATTTCTCCCCGGAAAATGATCACGAATCCGGTGTTGGAATTTCAAAATTCTAACCGAAAAGTCCTGCAAGATTAACGCAAATGTCTTTTTTCCAATTTTTCTTGATGCAATTGCCACTAAGGGATTTTCGAGGTCTATGATCGCGAATCCGGTGTTCGATTTTTCAAATGCTAAAGGGAAGGTCCTGTAAGGATAACGCAAATATCCTTTTTCCATATTTTTCCCCGGAAAAATTGCCATTATGGGGTTCTTGGGGTCGCTGATCACGAATCCGGTGTTGGAATTTCAAAGTTCGAAACGGAAAGACCTGTAAGGATAACGAAGTATCCTTCTCATTTTATCTGAGAAAAAAATTGCATTATGGGGTTTTTGGGTTCGCTGATGACGGATCCGGTGTTAGATTTTCAAAACTCGAAACGGAAGGTCCTGTAAGGGTAACGGAAGTATCTTTTTCCCATTTGTTCCAGGAAATATTGCATTAGGGGGTTTCTGAGCTCGCTGATCACAGCTCTGCAGTGGGATTTTTAAAAATCGAAACGGAAGGTCCTGTCAGGATAACGAAAATATTCTTTTTCCAAAATTTACCCGGAAAAATTGGCATTATGGGATTTTCGGGGTCACTGATCACGCATCCGGTAATAGTTTTTAAAAAGTCTAAACGGAAGGTCCTGTAAGGATAACGCAAATATCCTTTTTCCAATTTTTCTCGCAAAAACTGGCTTTAGGAGGTTTTCATGGTTGCTTATCACGAATCTGTTGTTGAAATTTCAAAATTCGAAACGCAAGGTCCTGTAAGAATAATATTTTTTCCCAAAAGTTTTTAAATTATTTATGGTTTTTTTGCATTCTAAAATTTATACAAAAAAACTTTAAGCTGGCATTCGTAGGGTCTGCTAGTATTATATAAAAATGGATGTTTTATTGTTTGTCTGTTTGTCTGTCTGCCTGAGATTACAAAACTCAAAAACTACTGGACCGATTTTTATGCGGTTTTTTGCAAAATGATCTATGTTGCCAGGAGCAGGTTTTTAGCTATGTACATTTTCAAAATTCGAAACGGAAGGTCCTGTAAGGATAATGAAAATATCCTTTTTCCCATTTTTCCCCGGAAAAATTGGCATTATGGGGTTTTTGGGGTCGCTGATCACGAATCCGGTATTAGATTTTCAAAATTCGAAACGGAAGGTCCTGTAAGGATAATGAAAATATCCTTTTTTCCATTTTTCCCCGGAAAAATTTGCACTATAGGGTTTTTGGGGTCGCTGATCATGAATCCGGTATTAGATTTTCAATAAAAATATAATATGACTTTTGAACTTGGTACCAATATTATAATAAATAAACGCTATAACTATCCCACACCTGATACCGCATTCGTCTCATTCTCTCGCTGTTTAGTTTTCCTAAGGTTTCACTTCTACCGCGTGTGCACTGCACACACATGTTTTTTTTTTTTTTTGTTGAAATTGAGTTTTTTAAACGTAAAATTAAAAATATCTGTTACGCATCGTCTTTTATTGGAAAAAGTGAAAACGATCTTCTCTATATATAAAATCGAGCCCAAACCCCTGAAGATAGAGACTTGAAATCTATTCTGAGGGTTTTTGGGGTCGCTGAATACGATTCTCAAGTTAAAAAGCCTGTAAGGACATCTCAAATGTAGGGATATATATTCGAAGACTAAAAAGAACAAAATAAAAAAAATAAAATTTAAAAAAAAAAAAAAAAATTTTAAAAAGCTTTTATTAAAAAAGAATGCACTAAAAAGAAAAAAATAATTTTCTGGACGCTGTGTATCACAAATATAAAAGCTTTTTAAAAGCGAGATAAATTTTTATTTTATTGTTTTATGCTTTATCTCGCTTTTTAAAAGCTTTTATATTTGAGAAAGGGATAATCACGTTATCCTTACAGGACCTTCCGTTATCCTTACAGACTTTTTAATGGCAGATTCGGATTTAGCGACCTCAAAAACCCCCAGAATAGATTTTTTTCCGGAAAATTTGGAGAAAAGGATAATCACGTTATCCTTACAGGACCTTCCGTTATCCTTACAGATTTTTTAATGACAAATTCGGATTCAGCGACCTCAAAAACCCCCAGAATAGATTTTTTTCCGGAAAATTTGGAGAAAAGGATAATCACGTTATCCTTACAGGACCTTACGTTATCCTTATTGACTTTTTAATGACAGATTCGGATTCAGTAACCGCAAAAACCCCCAGAATAGATTTTTTTCCGGAAAATTTGGAGAAAAGGATAATCACGTTATCCTTACAGGACCTTACGTTATCCTTATTGACTTTTTAATGACAGATTCGGATTCAGTAACCGCAAAAACCCCCAGAATAGATTTTTTTCCGAAAAATTTGGAGAAAAGGATAATCACGTTATCCTTACAGGACCTTCCGTTATCCTTACTGACTTTTTAATGACAGATTCGGATTCAGTGACCGCAAAAACCCCCAGAATAGATTTTTTTCCGGAAAATTTGGAGAAAAGGATAATCACGTTATCCTTACAGGACCTTCCGTTATCCTTACTGACTTTTTAATGACAGATTCGGATTCAGTGACCGCAAAAACCCCCAGAATAGATTTTTTTCCGGAAAATTTGGAGAAAAGGATAATCACGTTATCCTTACAGGACCTTCCGTTATCCTTACTGACTTTTTAATGACAGATTCGGATTCAGTGACCGCAAAAACCCCCAGAATAGATTTTTTTCCGGCAAATTTGGAGAAAAGGATAATCACGTTATCCTTACAGGACCTTACGTTATCCTTATTGACTTTTTAATGACAGATTCGGATTCAGTAACCGCAAAAACCCCCAGAATAGATTTTTTTCCGAAAAATTTGGAGAAAAGGATAATCACGTTATCCTTACAGGACCTTCCGTTATCCTTACTGACTTTTTAATGACAGATTCGGATTCAGTGACCGCAAAAACCCCCAGAATAGATTTTTTCCGGAAAATTTGGAGAAAAGGATAATCACGTTATCCTTACAGGACCTTCCGTTATCCTTACTGACTTTTTAATGACAGATTCGGATTCAGTGACCGCAAAAACCCCCAGAATAGATTTTTTTCCGGAAAATTTGGAGAAAAGGATAATCACGTTATCCTTACAGGACCTTCCGTTATCCGTACAAGGACGAAGTAGTGAAAATATTGTATTGTCATCGGACTTATATAAGTGTGCAAAATTTCAAGTCAATCGGACAAGTGGAAGTGGGTCAAAATTGGGTTGCAAGATTTGATCTGACAGACAAACAAACAAACACGAAGGCAAGCTAAATAAAAGCTTTTAAAAAAGCTTTTATTAAAAAAGAATGCACTAAAAAGAAAAAAATAATTTTCTGGATGCTGTATCACAAATATAAAAGCTTTTTAAAAGCGAGATAAATTTTTATTTTATTGTTTTATGCTTTATCTCGCTTTTTAAAAGCTTTTATATTTGAGAAAGGGATAATCACGTTATCCTTACAGGACCTTCCGTTATCCTTACAGACTTTTTAATGGCAGATTCGGATTTAGCGACCTCAAAAACCCCCAGAATAGATTTTTTTCCGGAAAATTTGGAGAAAAGGATAATCACGTTATCCTTACAGGACCTTCCGTTATCCTTACAGATTTTTTAATGACAAATTCGGATTCAGCGACCTCAAAAACCCCCAGAATAGATTTTTTTCCGGAAAATTTGGAGAAAAGGATAATCACGTTATCCTTACAGGACCTTACGTTATCCTTATTGACTTTTTAATGACAGATTCGGATTCAGTAACCGCAAAAACCCCCAGAATAGATTTTTTTCCGAAAAATTTGGATTTTTTTCCGAAAAAAGGATAATCACGTTATCCTTACAGGACCTTCCGTTATCCTTACTGACTTTTTAATGACAGATTCGGATTCAGTGACCGCAAAAACCCCCAGAATAGATTTTTTTCCGGAAAATTTGGAGAAAAGGATAATCACGTTATCCTTACAGGACCTTCCGTTATCCTTACTGACTTTTTAATGACAGATTCGGATTCAGTGACCGCAAAAACCCCCAGAATAGATTTTTTTCCGGAAAATTTGGAGAAAAGGATAATCACGTTATCCTTACAGGACCTTCCGTTATCCTTACTGACTTTTTAATGACAGATTCGGATTCAGTGACCGCAAAAACCCCCAGAATAGATTTTTTTCCGGAAAATTTGGAGAAAAGGATAATCACGTTATCCTTACAGGACCTTACGTTATCCTTATTGACTTTTTAATGACAGATTCGGATTCAGTAACCGCAAAAACCCCCAGAATAGATTTTTTTCCGAAAAATTTGGAGAAAAGGATAATCACGTTATCCTTACAGGACCTTCCGTTATCCTTACTGACTTTTTAATGACAGATTCGGATTCAGTGACCGCAAAAACCCCCAGAATAGATTTTTTCCGGAAAATTTGGAGAAAAGGATAATCACGTTATCCTTACAGGACCTTCCGTTATCCTTACTGACTTTTTAATGACAGATTCGGATTCAGTGACCGCAAAAACCCCCAGAATAGATTTTTTTCCGGAAAATTTGGAGAAAAGGATAATCACGTTATCCTTACAGGACCTTCCGTTATCCGTACAAGGACGAAGTAGTGAAAATATTGTATTGTCATCGGACTTATATAAGTGTGCAAAATTTCAAGTCAATCGGACAAGTGGAAGTGGGTCAAAATTGGGTTGCAAGATTTGATCTGACAGACAAACAAACAAACACGAAGGCAAGCTAAATAAAAGCTTTTAAAAAAGCTTTTATTAAAAAAGAATGCACTAAAAAGAAAAAAATAATTTTCTGGATGCTGTATCACAAATATAAAAGCTTTTTAAAAGCGAGATAAATTTTTATTTTATTGTTTTATGCTTTATCTCGCTTTTTAAAAGCTTTTATATTTGAGAAAGGGATAATCACGTTATCCTTACAGGACCTTCCGTTATCCTTACAGACTTTTTAATGGCAGATTCGGATTTAGCGACCTCAAAAACCCCCAGAATAGATTTTTTTCCGGAAAATTTGGAGAAAAGGATAATCACGTTATCCTTACAGGACCTTCCGTTATCCTTACTTAATTTTTAATGACAGATTCGGATTCAGCGACCCCAAAAACCCCCAGAATAGATTTTTTTCCGGAAAATTTGGAGAAAAGGATAATCACGTTATCCTTACAGGATCTTCCGTTGTCCTTACAGACCTTTTAATGACAGATTCGGATTCAGCGACCCCAAAAACCCCCAGAATAGATTTTTTTCCGGAAAATTTGGAGAAAAGGATAATCACGTTATCCTTACAGGACCTTACGTTATCCTTACTGACTTTTTAATGACAGATTCGGATTCAGTGACCGCAAAAACCCCCAGAATAGATTTTTTTTCCGGAAAATTTGGAGAAAGGGATAATCACGTTATCCTTACAGGACCTTCCGTTATCCTTACAGACTTTTTAATGGCAGATTCGGATTTAACGGCCCCAAAAACCCCCAGAATAGATTTTTTCCGGAAAATTTGGAGAAAAGGATAATCATGTTATCCTTACAGGACCTTCCGTTATCCTTACTTAACTTTTAATGACAGATTCGGATTCAGCGACCCCAAAAACCCCCAGAATAGATTTTTTTCCGGAAAATTTGGAGAAGAGGATAATCACGTTATCCTTACAGGATCTTACGTTATCCTTACAGACTTTTTAATGACAGATTCGGATTCAGCGACCCCAAAAAACCCCCAGAATAGATTCTTTCCGGAAAATTTGGAGAAAAGGATAATCACGTTATCCTTACAGGACCTTCCGTTACCCTTACTGACTTTTTAATGACAGATTCGGATTCAGTGACCGCAAAAACCCCCAGAATAGATTTTTTTCCAGAAAATTTGGAGAAAAGGATAATCACGTTATCCTTACAGGATCTTCCGTTGTCCTTACAGACTTTTTAATGACAGATTCGGATTCAGTGACCGCAAAAACCCCCAGAATAGATTTTTTTTCCGGAAAATTTGGAGAAAGGGATAATCACGTGATCCTTACAGGACCTTCCATTATCCTTACATACTTTTTAATGGCAGATTCGGATTTAACGGCCCCAAAAACCCCCAGAATAGATTTTTTTCCGGAAAATTTGGAGAAAAGGATAATCATGTTATCCTTACAGGACCTTCCGTTATCCTTACTTAATTTTTAATGACAGATTCGGATTCAGCGACCCCAAAAACCCCCAGAATAGATTTTTTTCCGGAAAATTTGGAGAAAAGGATAATCACGTTATCCTTACAGGATCTTCCGTTATCCTTACAGACTTTTTAATGACAGATTCGGATTCAGCGACCCCAAAAACCCCCAGAATAGATTCTTTCCGGAAAATTTGGAGAAAAGGATAATCACGTTATCCTTACAGGACCTTCCGTTACCCTTACTGACTTTTTAATGACAGATTCGGATTCAGTGACCGCAAAAACCCCCAGAATAGATTTTTTTCCGGAAAATTTGGAGAAAAGGATAATCACGTTATCCTTACAGGACCTTCCGTTATCCGTACAAGGACGAAGTAGTGAAAATATTGTATTGTCATCGGACTTATATAAGTGTGCAAAATTTCAAGTCAATCGGACAAGTGGAAGTGGGTCAAAATTGGGTTGCAAGATTTGATCTGACAGACAAACAAACAAACACGAAGGCAAGCTAAATAAAAGCTTTTAAAAAAGCTTTTATTAAAAAAGAATGCACTAAAAAGAAAAAAATAATTTTCTGGATGCTGTATCACAAATATAAAAGCTTTTAAAAAGCGAGATAAAGCATAAAACAATAAAATAAAAATTTATCTCGCTTTTAAAAAGCTTTTATATTTGTGATACACAGCATCCAGAAAATTATTTTTTTCTTTTTAGTGCATTCTTTTTTAATAAAAGCTTTTTTTTAAAAAAAAAATTTTATTTTTTTTTATTAGTTAATTTATCTTTAAAATGTATATTCTTACTACTGAATAAGTGTAAACTACATCGCGCCAGGTACGGGTTCAATTCTGAGCGGTGGCAAAATATTTTTATTTTATTTTTTGAAGTGAAAACTTCTTTAGCGGCGTTGTGAGTGATTTCAAACTCGATGAAACGAAAAAGCGACAGTAAAAAGAGATAGGATATTTTAGCCTGAGAGAAAATGAGATAGAATACAGATGGGTGCCGGTCAATTTATCGTAAACAAGAGTGTTAGGAAGGGGGAAGGGGGAAGGGGGAAGGGGAAGGGGAAGGGGGGGGGAAGGGAGAAGTGTTAGGAGGGAGGAAGTGGTGAGAGGAGGCGATAAATTACTGATGTTTCGTCATACATTGCAATATATACATATATATTTATATCTATATATATAAAAATGGATGTTTGTCTGTTTGTCTGTCTGTTTGTCTGTTTGTTTGAGATTACAAAACTCAAAAACTACTGGACCGATTTTTACGCGGTTTTTTGCAAAATCATCTGCGTTGCCAGGAGCAGGTTTTTAGCTATGCAGATTTTCAAAATTCGAAACGGAAGGTCCTGTAAGGATAATGAAAATATCCTTTTTCCCATTTTTCCCCGGAAAAATTTGCATTTTAGGGTTTTTGGGGTCGCTGATCACGAATCCGGTATTAGATTTTCAAAATTCGAAACGGAAGGTCCTGTAAGGATAATGAAAATATCCTTTTTCCCATTTTTCCCCGGAAAAATTTGCATTATAGGGTTTTTGGGGTCGCTGATCACGAATCCGGTATTAGATTTTCAAAATTCGAAACGGAAGGTCCTGTAAGGATAATGAAAATATCCTTTTTCCCATTTTTCCCCAGAAAAATTTGCATTATAGGGTTTTTGGGGTCGCTGATCACGAATCCGGTATTAGATTTTCAAAATTCGAAACGGAAGGTCCTGTAAGGATAATGAAAATATCCTTTTTCCCATTTTTCCCCGGAAAAATTGCCATTATGGGGTTTTTGGGGTCGCTGATCACGAATTCGATATTAGATTTTCAAAGTTCGAAACGGAAGGTCCTGTAAGGATAATACAAATATCCTTTTTCCGATTTTTCGCCGGAAAAATTGGTATTATGGGGTTTTTGGGGTTGCTGATCACGAATCCGATATTAGATTTTCAAAATTCGAAACGAAAGGTCCTGTAAGGATAAATATCCTTTTTCCCGTTTTTCCTCGGAAAATCGGTATAAGGGGGTTTTTGGCGCGCTGATCACGAATCCGATATTAGATTTTCAAAATTCGAAACGGAAGGTCCTGTAAGGATAATGAAAATATCCTTTTTCCCATTTCTCCCCGGAAAAATTTGCATTATGGGGTTTTTGGGGTCGCTGATCACGAATCCGATATTAGATTTTCAAAATTCGAAACGAAAGGTCCTGTAAGGATAAATATCCTTTTTCCCGTTTTTCCTCGGAAAATCGGTATAAGGGGGTTTTTGGCGCGCTGATCACGAATCCGATATTAGATTTTCAAAATTCGAAACGAAAAGTCCTGTAAGGATAAATATCCTGTTTCCCGTTCTTCCTCGGAAAAATCTGTATAAGGGGGTTTTTGGGGGCGCTGATCACGAATCCGGTATCATATTTTCAAAATTCGAAACGGAAGGTCCTGTAAATATAACGCAAATATCCTTTTTCCCATTTTTCTCCGGAAAAATTGCCATTATGGGGTTTTTGGGGTCGCTAATCACGAATCCGGTATTAGATTTTCAAAATTCTAAACGGAAGGTCCTGTAAGGATAACGCAAATATCCTTTTTCCCGTTTTTCCTGGGAAAAATCGGCATAAGGTTTCCGGGGTCGCTGACCGCGAATCCGGTGTTAGATTTTTAAAATTCGAAACGGAAAGTCCTGTAAGGATAACGCAAATATCCTTTTTCGCGTTTTTCCTGGGAAAAATCGGCATAAGGTTTCCGGGGTCGCTGACCGCGAATCCGGTGTTAGATTTTTAAAATTCTAAATGGAAGGTCCTGAAAGGATAACGGAAATATCCTTTTTCCCGTTATTCCCCGGGAAAATTGGCTTTATGTTTGGGATCGCTGATCACGAATCCGATATAAGATTTTCAAATTTCGAAACGAAAAGTCCTGTAAGGATAAATATCCTCTTTCCGTTTTTCCTCGGAAAATCGGTATAAGGGGGTTTTTGGCGCGCTGATCACGAATCCGATATTAGATTTTCAAAATTCGAAACGAAAAGTCCTGTACGGATAAATATCCTTTTTCCCGTTCTTCCTCGGAAAAATCTGTATAAGGGGGTTTTTGGGGGCGCTGATCACGAATCCGGTATTATATTTTCAAAATTCGAAAAGGAAGGTCCTGTAAGGATAATGAAAATATCCTTTTTCCCATTTCTCCCCGGAAAATGATCACGAATCCGGTGTTGGAATTTCAAAATTCTAACCGAAAAGTCCTGCAAGATTAACGCAAATGTCTTTTTTCCAATTTTTCTTGATGCAATTGCCACTAAGGGATTTTCGAGGTCTATGATCGCGAATCCGGTGTTCGATTTTTCAAATGCTAAAGGGAAGGTCCTGTAAGGATAACGCAAATATCCTTTTTCCATATTTTTCCCCGGAAAAATTGCCATTATGGGGTTCTTGGGGTCGCTGATCACGAATCCGGTGTTGGAATTTCAAAGTTCGAAACGGAAAGACCTGTAAGGATAACGAAGTATCCTTCTCATTTTATCTGAGAAAAAAATTGCATTATGGGGTTTTTGGGTTCGCTGATGACGGATCCGGTGTTAGATTTTCAAAACTCGAAACGGAAGGTCCTGTAAGGGTAACGGAAGTATCTTTTTCCCATTTGTTCCAGGAAATATTGCATTAGGGGGTTTCTGAGCTCGCTGATCACAGCTCTGCAGTGGGATTTTTAAAAATCGAAACGGAAGGTCCTGTCAGGATAACGAAAATATTCTTTTTCCAAAATTTACCCGGAAAAATTGGCATTATGGGATTTTCGGGGTCGCTGATCACGCATCCGGTAATAGTTTTTAAAAAGTCTAAACGGAAGGTCCTGTAAGGATAACGCAAATATCCTTTTTCCAATTTTTCTCGCAAAAACTGGCTTTAGGAGGTTTTCATGGTTGCTTATCACGAATCTGTTGTTGAAATTTCAAAATTCGAAACGCAAGGTCCTGTAAGAATAATATTTTTTCCCAAAAGTTTTTAAATTATTTATGGTTTTTTTGCATTCTAAAATTTATACAAAAAAACTTTAAGCTGGCATTCGTAGGGTCTGCTAGTATTATATAAAAATGGATGTTTTATTGTTTGTCTGTTTGTCTGTCTGCCTGAGATTACAAAACTCAAAAACTACTGGACCGATTTTTATGCGGTTTTTTGCAAAATGATCTATGTTGCCAGGAGCAGGTTTTTAGCTATGTACATTTTCAAAATTCGAAACGGAAGGTCCTGTAAGGATAATGAAAATATCCTTTTTCCCATTTTTCCCCGGAAAAATTGGCATTATGGGGTTTTTGGGGTCGCTGATCACGAATCCGGTATTAGATTTTCAAAATTCGAAACGGAAGGTCCTGTAAGGATAATGAAAATATCCTTTTTTCCATTTTTCCCCGGAAAAATTTGCACTATAGGGTTTTTGGGGTCGCTGATCATGAATCCGGTATTAGATTTTCAATAAAAATATAATATGACTTTTGAACTTGGTACCAATATTATAATAAATAAACGCTATAACTATCCCACACCTGATACCGCATTCGTCTCATTCTCTCGCTGTTTAGTTTTCCTAAGGTTTCACTTCTACCGCGTGTGCACTGCACACACATGTTTTTTTTTTTTGTTGAAATTGAGTTTTTTAAACGTAAAATTAAAAATATCTGTTACGCATCGTCTTTTATTGGAAAAAGTGAAAACGATCTTCTCTATATATAAAATCGACGCCCAGCCCAAACCCCTGAAGATAGAGACTTGAAATCTATTCTGAGGGTTTTTGGGGTCGCTGAATACGATTCTCAAGTTAAAAAGCCTGTAAGGACATCTCAAATGTAGGGATATATATTCGAAGACTAAAAAGAACAAAATAAAAAAAATAAAATTTAAAAAAAAAAAAAAAAATTTAAAAAGCTTTTATTAAAAAAGAATGCACTAAAAAGAAAAAAATAATTTTCTGGACGCTGTGTATCACAAATATAAAAGCTTTTTAAAAGCGAGATAAATTTTTATTTTATTGTTTTATGCTTTATCTCGCTTTTTAAAAGCTTTTATATTTGAGAAAGGGATAATCACGTTATCCTTACAGGACCTTCCGTTATCCTTACAGACTTTTTAATGGCAGATTCGGATTTAGCGACCTCAAAAACCCCCAGAATAGATTTTTTTCCGGAAAATTTGGAGAAAAGGATAATCACGTTATCCTTACAGGACCTTCCGTTATCCTTACAGATTTTTTAATGACAAATTCGGATTCAGCGACCTCAAAAACCCCCAGAATAGATTTTTTTCCGGAAAATTTGGAGAAAAGGATAATCACGTTATCCTTACAGGACCTTACGTTATCCTTATTGACTTTTTAATGACAGATTCGGATTCAGTAACCGCAAAAACCCCCAGAATAGATTTTTTTCCGGAAAATTTGGAGAAAAGGATAATCACGTTATCCTTACAGGACCTTACGTTATCCTTATTGACTTTTTAATGACAGATTCGGATTCAGTGACCGCAAAAACCCCCAGAATAGATTTTTTTCCGAAAAATTTGGAGAAAAGGATAATCACGTTATCCTTACAGGACCTTCCGTTATCCTTACTGACTTTTTAATGACAGATTCGCATTCAGTGACCGCAAAAACCCCCAGAATAGATTTTTTTCCGGAAAATTTGGAGAAAAGGATAATCACGTTATCCTTACAGGACCTTCCGTTATCCTTACTGACTTTTTAATGACAGATTCGGATTCAGTGACCGCAAAAACCCCCAGAATAGATTTTTTTCCGGAAAATTTGGAGAAAAGGATAATCACGTTATCCTTACAGGACCTTCCGTTATCCTTACAGACTTGTTAATGACAGATTCGGATTTAGCGACCTCAAAAACCCCCAGAATAGATTTTTTTCCGGAAAATTTGGAGAAAAGGATAATCACGTTATCCTTACAGGACCTTCCGTTATCCTTACAGATTTTTTAATGACAAATTCGGATTCAGCGACCTCAAAAACCCCCAGAATAGATTTTTTCCGGAAAATTTGGAGAAAAGGATAATCACGTTATCCTTACAGGACCTTCCGTTACCCTTACTGATGTGACGGCCCTGACCGTCACCCCTTAATTATCACATCGCCGGCCCTGGCTGGCGGAGACACAAACTGCACCTTCAGCAGAAGCGTTTCCGTTGGCCAGAGGCGAAACCTGACACCGCTGGCATCGTAAGTAACAAAACGCTTGCGATGCACAAGTGGCTGTTCACGATCTCGGCTAGTGATACGAAAACGCGCTGACACTGCGAATTCCGTAGACCGACGCCAACAGCTTAAAGGGCTGCTGGAGTCGAATATGAAAAACTCAAACAGAAGTAAAACGGGAGTCATTCAGTGAACAACAGTAAAGAATTACAAAGTAAATTTCAAACCGTGAATAATTGTAAAGTGAATTACAATTGACAATTTTAATAAATATTTTTTAATTGATACGTTTAGTTTCATTCGAACCACGACAATTTGGCGCAGCCGGAAAAGAAATTGCTGCGACCAATTTGGCGCAGCCGGTGAAGTTTTTTTTTTTTGTCGTTTTTGTGTTTTTACTCACTTTCTCGCATAAGTGGAGGAACAGTTGTAAAGTGAAAAAACGACATAAGTGAAAAGACAGCTGAAAATTAAAGTGAAAAACAACATAAGTGGAAAGACAGCTGAAAATTAAAGTGAAAAACAACATAAGTGAAAAAATAGTTGGAAATTTAGAAGTGAAAAACTAAACTAAAACTCAAAAAAAAAAAGTGAAAGGAAAACTCTGAACAACAGCTGAGTAAGGAAAATCAGAAATAAGTAAGTAAAATCTCTTTCTTCATTTTCTTATTAGTGGTTTAATATTGTGAATTTGTGTAGTGTAAAGGAATTAAACAAGAATAGAGTAATTTTATAACGACTTTTCGTTTTCTTAAATGCCCGAATCTTGATACAAGTGCTGGGGCCCCGAGCTAGAATAGCACCAATTGCCAAAATACAACTTGTTCAGTGGACGGGTACTGCTCTGCTTTGCTAATTCAGAGCCCAAATCTTACCATGTTCCACAGGATCAAAATCTAAAATGCAAAAAGTTCTATGATTGGCTCGGGTTAACCAGTGCTTGAAAATTTTCCGGTCGTCTCGAAGTCCATCAAAATCCAAATTGTCAACATAGTGACATCACTCTACTATCCTAAATTGAGAGCCAAATTGTGTCACTATGAAGACGAAACCTAACTTGTGGAGTTCGAGACACCAAGAAAGGAAAATCTTATCAGGGCAATAGAAAGAAAAGGTTTTATCTAGGAATAGAAGTCAAAAAATTCCTTCACACAATTAAATTCAATATAGATTGTGATAAATAAAATAAAATATATAACTAATCATATTGGTAGAAATTTAGTAGAATTTTAATATTTCAGAAAACTAAATACAAACAATTATTCCATATTTTAGATAATAGTAAATAAAGTGTATTATGTAAGTTAACAAAATAATTTCAATAAATACAGTAAAAAATATCGTAAATAATAAACCAATAAAAGTAACTTTTCCCCCGTCTATAAAAATACATCCATATAAATGTTCCTTTCCATTCCTATTAAAATAATTCTCATTTCATACCAATTTTGGAAGTAAAAAAAAAAAAGGGAGAAAATAGAGATAAATTAAAAATATATTCCAAGTCAGTTAAGGCCAGTGAACAAATCCACTTTTAGTAGCCATTCCGTATTAAGATCAGTGACAAAGACCTGGAATTTTTCATTCATTTACTTTTCATTCATGACGATTATAATTTCCATTTTTCCTTTTTCGTGACATGCTACAAAGGTGATAGTCAAATTCCATTTCTACCTGTCTCACTATTTAATTAAATTCAACACTGAATGAAAACTCAAACAAAACCTGATAAATTATAAAAGATCCTTTCTAAACACCACTAATTAACAGTATCTGAATTAAACGCTGTTCGAAAATCGATTCACGGTAATATGCATAAGTGATTTCCGCAATAGGAAAAAACTAGTAGAACCCTATTATAACACCTTCTCTTGTTTTTTTTTTCTTCTTCCCCTCAATAATTGCAAAATTTTATCTAAAAATTCGGAAGTTGATTTCACAACTAACGTACAAATTAAATGCCCTTCGAAAGTAACATACTCACAAAGGAGGAACTCAAAAGGGTTAATGATTCAGAATTAGAGGCACAACACCTAGCAGAAGAAACCCACAAACTAAAAAAAGATTTAGAGAAATTGGAATCAAAACTAAGAAACGTAAAAGAAATTCTTTCTGCAGAAATAAGTCTAAGAATTCCCCCTCAAGAATTTAAAAAGTTCGAATCAGCACTCGAAAACATCCCAGAAAAAGACGAACAAATAGAAAAACAAATAATTAGAATAATAGAAGCAATAAAATCTGAAGAAAAACAGTTCCAGGACGAAAGTGAAAACACAAAAAATAAAATAAAATTTCTCTTAGACGAAATCGAAAGCTTAAGACAGCAATTAAAAGAGGCAACGGAACGAGTAAACTTATACGAAGAAGAAACTAATCCGGAAAACAAAGTTACGACAAATCAGGCAATAACAACCAATCTCCAAAGGAACCAACAAGAAGAAGAGGTAGCCTCACTAAAAAACCAACTGTCGAAACTCACAGCTGTGCTAAAGAAAAAGGATCAGGAAAAGAGCAAGGCTGAACTGCAGGTGAAAGAAATCCAGAAATCTTTAAACGAATATAAAGAAGCACTAGGAGACAACAACAGTAAACACCTGAAAATCCAACAACTGAAAAAATACAAAATGGCTAACGCAACAGAAGGCTATGAAAAGGTCATGGATATGTGCAGCAAGTACATTCCAATTTTCTCAGGACAACGTTCCCCGAAATTGACTAATGAAGTGCTGAGATTCATAGCCATAGCCAAAGACTTGAATGATAGACTATCAGAAGACGAGAAAAATGCGTTTACATCATGTATACGGTATAGGCTCACGGACGATGCATACCACTTGGTAAGCACGGAAAATCCGGAAAACGTAAAAGACACTTTAGATTTACTAAAAAAAAATTACGTCGCGAAAAAAGGATTTGATGAGGTTAGAGCCGAAATGACATCCAGTAAACAGAGGCCTGGAGAAAGTGTTGGAGATTATGCAGACCGACTGAAGCATCTGCTCGACGAAACAAGATATGCAGTAGAAGCAGAATACCCAACGGGCCACGAAGGACTCATGAAGGAAGCCGAAAAGGAAGTGGTAACCACTTATAAGAAGGGACTAATAAATTATCAAATCCGCCAACTTCTGGTAGGAAATAGAGCGAAGACCCTAGAGGAAATAAAAGAAGAAGCGAAATTTCTCGAAACGGATATCAAACGACTCAATATAAGCGAACCAAGCCCACTACAGCAACAAGGCCCTTATAACAGAAACTGGACAGGAGGATACCCTAACGGAAATAGAAATGTTCCCCCGCCAAACCCTAGAAACAACAATCAACCAATCATCTGTAGTTTTTGCGGAAAAAGGGGGCACCAAGAACGAGATTGCTATGCAAAAGGAAATCAAACCTTCTGCACAAAATGCAACGCTTACGGTCACGATAGAACAAGCTGCCGAGGCCCGCAACAGCAGGTAAGAGTCCTAAACGACTTAAATCCCATAACCAACGAACGTGTGTTGTATTGCCAGTTTTGTAAAACAACCGACCATTTCACAGAAATCTGTGTCCGCAAATACAAGGCCGAACTGGAGAACCAGGGAAACGAAAACCGGCAGTCCGGGAGCACGACGGCCACTGCCAACCCAAATCCCGAACCAATGTAACGTGCAACCCACCAAACTTCCCAGCACCAGAAGTTCACGACCCAACCAAACAAGAAGTGAATTTTTTAGGAAAATACAATATTAGACTAAACGTCGACATAGCAAAATTCCCAAACCTTATGATGCTGGTGGACACCGGGTCCGACTGCAACATTTTAAAACTTAGCAAACTAAAAGAAATAATTCCCATTAATGTCAAGGAAACCATAATGATAGGAGGTATCTTTGGTTCAACAAACAATTCCATTGGCACTTGCCACGCAAAGATTGAAATAGGCAGTCGCAACTACGACTGCAAATTTCATATCATCCATGATACAGACTCAATACCTTCGGACGGTATATTAGGTATACCCTTTCTGAAGGAAAAAGCAGTAATAGACTGTGTACAAAATAAACTTACAGTCATAACGAATTCCTCAACCTCAGTTGCACCCACAATTAGCCCACTAAAACAATGCTTACCAAAGTCTCTTTTCGGCCATGTGGACATGAACTTAAAAACTCCTGAAAGAGTATTAAAAAACTATAAAATCACCCACAAAACATCTACAAACCAAGAACTGGTTACGGGAATCAACAGTGACCTATTCAGAAAACGCGCTGAAAACATAGCTGAGAACATGAGGGACAAGATGCAAGCGATGCAAACGGCTATATCGGCGGCGACGCACGCCCTGAAATTAGTTAAAGAAAACAAAGAAAAAATAGAAGCAAAAATAATGATAGCAAAAGCAACCCCTGAAGTCTCTGCCCCTGATAATAAAACCCCACTGAAATCTCTGCCCCTGATAATACCAACCTTAAAGTCTCTGCCCCTGATAGACCCACCCCCTCTGTCTCTGCCCCTGGTACAACTTACCCCTAAAACTCTAAAATTAGAGGAAATATATAAAGAAAATATAAAAACAAATATACAAAGAATAAAGGAAAATATAAATAATGAAAATATAATGATAATAAAAAATACAGCCCCTGAACCCCTGCCCCTGCTAGCTTGTAAGTCTCTGCCCCTGTTATCCCAGTCTCTGCCCCTGTTACCCCCGTCTCTGCCCCTGTTACCCCAGTCTCTGCCCCTATTACCCCCGTCTCTGCCCCTGATACCCCCGTCTCTGCCCCTGATACCCCAGTCTCTGCCCCTGATACCCCCGTCTCTGCCCCCAATTATACCTAAATCTTTCTCCCTGATAGACAACCCTCGAAAGGTACTGTCTATCATTGAGGAGAGGGAAGCTAAATCAGTCCAACCTCGCACGGTGATTGACCAAGCGAGTTCTCCAATTACCCCTAAGACTTTATCCCTGATAGACCCACCCCCTCAGTCGCTGCCCCTGGCACACCCAACTCACAAGTCTCTGCTTATTTACCAACCCCCGATGACCCTACTGATGAATCACCCACCCCCTAAAAGTATGCCACTTATACAACCACCACCTAAGCCACCCCCCTCAATATCTTCACCCTCACAGAATCCGCTCGTAATACTAACCCCAGGCAATGTAATGAAGACAACGGATAACGCAAATACCGTAATAAATAACCCCGGAAGGACTTTGACTGTTGCTGGGGGGATGGAAGCTAAATCAATCATAACTCGCATGTGGACTGACCGAGGAAACTCTCCACCACACTCTCCATGCAACGACGACCACCTTCTCCAAAAACTAGAGCCTAGGACCGAAAAAATCATAATGGTACCTATGAACACGGAAGAAGAAAGAGTTTGCATAAGAAAAGAAATTTTCCCCGGTGTGTTTTCTAGCAACACCATAGTTAGGCCACAAGACGGACACGCATACGTGGCAGTAATCAACGCCACCATGAACCAAATTACCCTTCCCCCTTTAGAACTAGAAACCGAACCCTTATCGAACTATCTGGTATATAAATCGGACACTCAAATTCCCCAAGAATACGCTGTCCAGGAAAACGCGTCTCGGATAGGATTAATGAGGGAATCAATAACCTTAGACGAAAACTTAAATAACGAAGAACGAGTTACCATCTCCCAACTCTGTGCCGAGTATAGCGATATTTTCCACTTACCAGGAGACAACCTCTCATATACTAACGCGAACACCTTTAAATTACCCCTACTGGAAAACAAAGGACCCATATTCAAAAAACAATACCGAATCCCAGCCGCTCATTCTGGGGAATGCGCACGTCAGATTAAAAACCTAATTCAAGAGGACATTATCGAACCGAGTACCAGCCCATTCAACTCCCCTGTAATCCCGGTATTTCACCACCCTCGATCTCGCTAGCGGATATCATCAGGTATTAATCGATCCTCCCGATCGAGAAAAAACGGCATTCAGTGTCAACTATGGGCACTACCAATACAAACGAATCCCTTTCGGATTAAAAAATGCACCGGGATTCTTTCAATCCCTCCTGAATGGTATCCTAACGGGGCTACAAGGAATCCATTGCTTTGTATATTTAGATGACGTAATAATTTTCGCCAACAATCTAAATACACACAACGACAAATTGCGTGAAGTTTTTCAACGATTTAGAAAAGCCAACCTAAAAATACAACCCACAAAATGTCAATTCCTACAACGGGAAATAATATATTTGGGACACATCTGCTCAGAACAAGGAGTCAGTCCAGACCCTAGACTAGTAGAAATAGTACAAAAATACCCACAACCCAAAACTCTTAAACAAGTGCAGTCATTTCTAGGACTAGCAAACTATTACCGCAAGTTCATCCCAAATTTTTCAAAATTAGCAAATCCTATAAACCGACTATTGAGAAAGGACGTCAAATTTCACTGGAGCAACCATTGTGAGGGATCTTTTCAAGGATTAAAAAACGCTTTAACGTCCCCCCCGGTTCTCTCGTACCCCGATTTCCAAAGAGAATTCGTACTCGTTACTGACGCAAGCGGTGAGTCGTTAGGAGCCATATTAGAACAAGAAGGTCACCCCATTAGTTATGCTAGTCGAACGCTGAATCCAGCAGAAAGAAATTACTCGACCACAGAGAGGGAACTTTTAGCAATAGTCTGGGCTACGCGAAATTTCAAGTGCTATCTATTAGGAAGACATTTCACGGTGATTACGGATCATCAGCCTCTAAAGGGAATCTTTAAGGTAAAAGACACAACCTGCCGTATGACGAGATTTCATCAAAAATTATCCGAATTCGACTTCGAAATCTTGTACAAGGCCGGAAAAAATAATCAGAATGCCGACTGCCTATCTAGAATCCCACCTCCAAACTCCGCGGCAAATGAAAATAAAAGGCATTGTTTAGTAATAACTCGAGCCCAAGCATCGACACATCCCCCACGAAACCCAAGCGGTCCCCAGGGAACACCCCCTATGAAAAAGCCACCTCAGAAACCGCCCCTTAGTAAAACAACCCCCCCAGTTTGCGATATTAACAATAGCAAAGATCCCAAACCCACCACATCTGACCCTCGTGGCGCAAGAGAAGTCACTGACCCCTATCAGGTAAAACTAATATTAAAGGACTACCACGACTCTAGATTCGGAGGCCATTTCGGCAACGCTAAAACGTACGCACGAATCCGCAAACATTTCCGATGGAAAAATATGAAAATGCAAATCGCGAGATACGTACGGACTTGCCGAAAATGCCAATTAAATAAATCAGCTAAAAAAATCAAGATGCCTTTAGTCGTACCCGAAGTGGCTCAACGACCCTTCGATAAGGTATACGTGGACATCGTCGGACCGTTGCCTCTGACCCCTAAAGGAAACCGATATATATTATCCTTTTTAGATGATCTAACGCGATATGTAGATTTTGTAGCCATTCCGGATCAAGAAGCGGCCACCGTGGCCCAAGCGCTGGTAGAACAAATCATAAGTCGATACTCGTTACCGAAGGTCTTGATAACGGATCAAGGAACCAACTTTACGAGCGCGATGTTCAAATCTATATGCAAACTACTAGGTATTAAAAAACTGCAAACGACGGCCTATCACCCGCAAGCAAATGCAGTAGAAAGACAACATTCCACTCTCGGAAATTACCTAAGGTGCCTGGTGGATGACAGCCCCCAAATTTGGGATGAATTTTTGAAAACGGCGGCCTTTGCGTACAATAACTCAAAGCATGAAGGCACAAAACTGACCCCAATGGAAACACTGTTCGGTTTTGTGGCAGAAATACCAGGGAATCTTCAAAGAAAGCCCGAACCTTGTTATAACGCTGAAAGCTACCACATGCAGTTACAATTCAAACTCCAAAGAACCTTTGAATTAGCTCGAAAAAACCTAATTAAAGCAAAAATGAAATCGAAGGGCTACCACGACCGAAAGGTCAACTCACAGACCTTCCACATTGGAGAAGACGTGCTAATACAAAACGAAGCACGTCCTAATAAATTAACGCCTATTTATAAGGGTCCTTACAAGATCGTAATCGTAAACTCCCCTGAAAACGTCACGATACAACAAGGAAGAAAATTAAAACGGGTACACGTAAATCGACTAAAGAAATTCACAACTAACCTCGAATAACACTCTTTACCTCCTTCCCCTTTTTTTCGTATCAAGAATTGTAATTCTTCATCGTGCAGAAAATTGTATAAAACTTGAACTACTTAATTATTAATTGAAGTCGTCTTGTTATAATTTTAATTCATTTTCAATGAATTTTTCGCTATCACAAAATTTTCAAATTGTGGCAACACCTTTAACTTTTTAACAAAACCTTAAGGCTTTAATTGTTATGTTAGAATTATATTATACTCTATTAATTTGGATTTCGGTTAGAGCAAATCAATATATATTTCAAAAAAAAAAAAATCAGAAAAACAACAGGAACCGTGCTGGTTCTCTCGATGTCGGTCCAATTTTGGTTATGCCGAAACAAGACTTCACAAATCACTCTAGCACACAATTATTAACCTGGCACATAACACGTAATATTGACCCCTACTCTAACTTACTGGATAAAACCCAATGAAGATGAAACTTTTTCTGCCCTTGGCACGGAATTCCCAAGTTGGTTTTCATTTATAAAATTTAACCCCATCTCCTATCCTTCTTTCGTCTCATCCGTCTCCCTATTTTCGTCCTTCTCCTCACCCCTTTGGGGGAGCTGCACACCTTGACACTTATAATCCGTCTCCTTATTTTCAATGTTCCATTGAGCCAGTAGACTTATTCTTACCATAGGTACGGGAACATATTATACAAAACCTCTCTCTGCACCGTTCTGCTTCTTGTGAGTTTTGCGATGATTCCATACTTTGCAACTATTCACTTATTTGTAATTCACTTTGCGATGATTCCATATTTCCTTTCAACACAGCCGATTTAGAGCTAAACTTCCCTTCGTTGAGTTCACTCTAGCGTCATGTTTGCACATGTGAGCCCTTCGTTTTTTCCTCTTTCGCTTATCTTTATTTCCGGGAATTTCCATACAAAGCAAAATCACGTACAGAATGTAATTAATTATCTATTTTGGAAATGTGGGAACTAAGGTTTATGGATTGAAACGTGTTTTATAATTTAAAAAAAAAAAAAAAAAAAAAACTTATTGAGTACCGTGTGCGAAGGAATTGATTTAGTTTTGTGTAAATCAACTTTTACTTGTTTCACGTTCAGATATGCTGTTCACTTTCCTTTACTTTCTTATTACATTCTTTACCATGTAGGTCCTCTACTTTTAGAGTTTCAGGGGGCAGAGACTTAGGGTTTTATCACTTTCCTTTATTTCTTTATTACCTCTGTAGATTTTTATATCTTTTTTTTTATTTCTCTGTTCCTTGATATTATTAAATTCGACATGATTCCATATTTCCTTACAACACGACTTCAGTGACTTCAAACATGTGAGGAAGATTATCTGGCTCATTCCAGTCAGGCAATTACAAGGGAAACTCAAAAGTACTACTTCATTCTTCTTTTCTCTCTTTGAATGTGAAAATGCATTCTAATCAATTAACTGTATTATACAGAACCTCCCTCTGCACCGTTCTGCTTCTTGTGAGTTTTGCGATGATTCCATATTTCCTTACAACACGACTTCAATGACTTCAAACATGTGAGGAAGATTATTTGGCTCATTCCAGTCAGGCAATTACAAGGGAAACTCAAAAGTATACACCAAAATCCAATACACACCTCCCGTTCTCAACCATCATACCACTCCCCTATTCCAATTTCCCTCTCTTTACCCAAATGTAATAACCCAATGTAAATAACCGCATCATATTAGCCATAAGTAATAACTCCAGTAAAAATAGAACACCGGCACTAGCGAACCGGCAACCAATCATGACACCCTTAACCATTATACCATTCTAAGGTTTCAAAGAAAAAAAAAAAAAAAAAAAAACAAACTAACATGCCGTGCACGTACTGCAAGAGACCAGATCATACAGTGGAAAACTGTAGGAAGAGGATCTACAACTTCTATAAAAGAAAATTCTCCGAAGAATACGCAAAACAAAAGATGCAGGAATTTACCAAAGGCACTGGCAGACCAAATAGGACAGGGGAACCGGTCCCATCAACTTCATCCGCTGCCCACCAAACCACTCAAGTTCCGCAAAGAAGGTCACGCCCGTCAACCTCCCGAAGCGCCGACCTTCCAATAGAACGTCCAATATGCCGAGTACCACCTATGAACCACCTGGAAGACGAAGCACTACCACCACTGGATCGAACGTTCAGCCTCGCACTGTACTGGGATAACCGGAACATCTTGATGGTTAGGGTACAGACGGGATTTTCAGAGACGCCCCTGGTATTGGCCATTGACACCACATCCAACCACAGCGCCGTGTGTATTACGTCAATGGACTTGTGGGAAGATATGCAGAACCCAGAAATGTTGATCCCCGAAATAGTCCGAACTCCAGGATACCCTACCCGAGAGCTGGCAGCCATAGGCACCGAAACCGCCTATATACACAGCCGACATATGAGGCAGGTGTTCCAGATAGTGCCACCCTTTGATGTCCGGGGAAGCATTATCGACGGAATTTTAGGAGCAGATTTCTTAAAAATCTTCCAATGTATCATAAACTACCCGCTCAAACAGCTAACAGGAAAATATCGGGAAAACCTATTGGCCAGGGGACCAAATTAGCCGGAATCATCTTAAAAAACTTGATGATAATCTAACGGTAATAATAAATAATTTTTCTTTCTCTTCCTTTATTCTTTTAGGCGTCGGACCTACAAACCACCGCAATACAGCATGTGTACCGATCTGTTGAATTGTTTGGGATTCTCGTTCTCGTGGATATCCGGACCGATAAAATACTTCCTCTACACGGGCGCCACATTGGCACTAATTTTCGGGGCAACCATCCTCCTAATTCTACTAATGAAACTTAAAAACTGCCTAGGACCCGCACAAGCCTTAACCACGGGATTATTACTAACCCGGCCCGTCCACGCGGAATTAATATTGTTCCAACAGACATACATGCCCATTTACAATCAGGTGGAAACTATTAATGTCCCACTGTTCGATGAGGACATAAGAAACACCTTGCAAACGGTAATTCACTTCGAACCCTTGATAAACGGACACAATGTCATTCAGGTCGAACTAGTACATGACTGCGAGTACCCGCAGCTCATGATACCCCATATCGAGGACGAGTGTTTCCCCATAAACCAAAACAAAAAACACCCCCTACATCTCTGTAAACCAGGTTACCAATCTTCAAGTACCACCCCCACAAGTCTTACAAAAAACGAGCTCGCCAATATAGGGCTAATAAGGAAAATGTACCCATCTTTTGATAACGGTAATCTAACCCAATTAAACTCAACAAGTAACGCCACCTACGAGTGGCTATGTGAAAAACCCTCCGTCAAAATCACTTTTCAAAACAACCAACAGCTACTTGTCAACGTAGATAACTTACCCTTATATGTGACCTTTAATGAAATCGAATTCCAGGACACTATTTCGGACTGCAAATCCGACTCCTGTCAGGTAGGATTCAAAGAGCTTGCCAGCCTTTATATAAAAAAATTCGATATGGTCAAGAAGGGTCGAGCAAAACGTAACACTTGCTACAGCATATCCCTTTTACCCTTAGTACCCACCAAGTTTGGAGGCGGATGCTCTGTGGATCTGCAACCAATAATTGACAAACTAAACGATGTAATTACAGAATTAAACATCGCGAATAACGAAACTGAACATAAATTCAAAATTGTAAGACAGTCTTTAGACAATTTATACAACTTCACCCTAATACAAGATAAAAAATTCGACATGATCACCCAATATTTACAACATGACACAATAACCCCAGAAAAATCTCTATATATCAGCAAATACATAGCAGAGTTCAAGGACATAAAAATCAAACAAGAGTCCATCTTAAGTAATATAATAAGCCGGGCACAGTCCACTGCTCAACAGAACTTCATGGCCATCAAGGACCATATCTTACTGCACACTTGGGCAACCGACTGCGCAAAGTATTCTCATTGCACAAGGGTTAACAACTTCATTAAGTCCAAGGTTCTTTACTGGGAAGAACTACTACTCCATAACTTCAACCCCAACATTAAACTAGTGAAAAGGGAAGGAAACATCTTCCTGAAATTTCAAGCACCAAGGAGCGTGGTCTGGGATTATAAAATAACTCCGGTATTGCCCGAGTACCAAATTTCAAGTGGGTGCACCCCAACCGAGTCTGGATTAATTTTCTGCCAGAAATGTTTCCATCAAAAAATTAAATTTCTGACCATCAACGCCAACGGAACCAATAACCATTTCGACTTGGCACTTAAAAATCGAGTAATACTAACAGAATTCGAAACCAATTGTTTGATGGAAAAAATCGAAGATAAATACTTAGAAGTAGGAGGAGTCTGTTTACAGTATCAAGATGAAAATATGGTCATGGTACCGCACAGTAACTGCGAAGGCGACTCCACTATTAACACAGCCTTTTTAGTTACCAGGATTAACGTTCCAAACATAAAACATCGTAAAATAGAAATAAAATCGAATTTCCAATTGGAGTTCGAAATATTCAAAGAAACTAAAAATTATATACCCCTCATTAACCAATCCATAAACCTGAACTTGCAACAAATAATCAATGAACTCACTAAGACACATACCCGAGAAATAAATCATATACGGTACTCGAAAGATATAATTAAAACCACCTTCAATATAAATTTGTTCCTGAGCTCGATGAACTCAGTTAGTATCTCCTTGATATCCATATGGTTGGCGCGAAACTCTAGAATCATGACTTTAATATTCGTCTATTTCAAGCAAATCATCAACAAACTAACGAGTGGATGTAAACCCACTCCTACCGTGCCATCAGAGTACGAAACCAAAGTTTTTGGGGATCCAAACACTCGTTTCACTTACCTATTCAATGGTTTCCACAAAGATTGGGGCCACAAAAAATTCACATTTAACACCAACACCGAACAGTGCGATCTTGTTGGTGGATACCTGATTGTGAAACTCGCCACAGAGGGCCCGTTCTACTTGTTTTCGGAGGTGACCAACTTAATAAAAAGGGATGCTATGGCAGAAAAAACCGCGGATGAAGTATAATTTTTCAATTCAGAATAATCAATAATCAACTATAGCTAACTCAACCCAAATAACAACCCCAACTAATAAATTTTTTTTTAATTAGAGAGGACCAACTAACGCGTGAGGAAGGACACGTCAACAACGACATAGAGTAAAGACATCATACGACCCAGTGCATACTACAAGGATATCTCCACGAACGAAAGATAAACCTCAACCCCGCTCCACTACTATTACTGTTGTTATCGCAGTTACATTCTGTTGGTTACCAACATTTCCACTCACACTTCCGCCGCCGGCGCCACTACCGCTGATGTTGTCGTTATTGCTCACCAATGCCTGATCGGACATCGGTCGCCAGTACAGGACGGAACAAAAACTCTGTCCATGAGAGCACCTAACGCATGATCATCGCAGAAGCCTCCTACCAGCAACAGGGGAACCTCTAACCTCGACAGCTACATCCTAAGGTCATGTCGAGTCATACCTGTTTTTTGTTCCTCATATTATTTTTTATATATATTTTATTTTGTTTTCGACTATAATATCTGTACTATAATTCCTGTCACTTAAGAATATTCTATAAGTTTTATATTACTGACGGTAGTATTGTGTTAAACTCCTGTTAATACATAAGTAATCATACATTAGTTACTCTACTTATTAATTGCATTTAGATTAAGTTATAACAATTCACTTAAATTAAAGTATAACAACCCACTTAGATTCGTGACACCACTCTGCCATTCTAAATTGAGAGCTAAATTGTGTCACTATGTAGACCGAGAACTAACTTGCAGGTTCCAATTGAACCCAATTGAAAAAAAAAAAAACTGAATTCAATGAAAAACTCCCGTTTAGGTCAACCGACTGATTAAGATTTACTAAAAATTTCTGATACGGTATTATATATCGAACTTCTATGTTTTGAAATGTTAAGTAATTGTTATTAAGAAAATGTAATAGAAGTTTTCACTGACAGCATTGGGGGTGCCGGGGAGGGGGGCCGCCCATTTCAAATTAGCCAGGAGCCCCGAGGGCGCCCACGTGAGCGCTATATATATATATTTAATAATAAAAAAAAAAAAAATTTCAGCCGGGGTCGCAACTGACCGATTGACAAAATGGACCGTGCATCTCAAATAAAGGGTTTCCCGCCCATAATGAGGAAATATACAAATATATATATATTAAATAATAAAAGAGTGTAACGGCATCAGTCACGGTGCAGAATTGCGGACACCTAGGAATAATAATAATAAAAAATAATAAATAAATGATGTAGCGCTTACGGTGCGCCACCGGCGGTGGTGCGAACCATGAAACACGGAGCGGCCCCGTTCAACGGCGCCCGCATATAAAATTCTTTAACAAATTTGATTCAAACAATCTTATTCTCAGAACAATTAAATCAATATTAACTCAAAACGTTTGTTATGTTAAAAATGTTTCGGATTTATAACAGAAAAACTTATAAATTTTTTTTTATTGCGAAAATTTTGAATTTTAACCTTGTAACGATATTGTAAGGCGTCGGGCTAGGGACTTCGCAGTAGCCGTTAGTATCCTTTTCCATCGGATACTAACTTCTTAGAGGGGGGAGTAATGTGACGGCCCTGACCGTCACCCCTTAATTATCACATCGCCGGCCCTGGCTGGCGGAGACACAAACTGCACCTTCAGCAGAAGCGTTTCCGTTGGCCAGAGGCGAAACCTGACACCGCTGGCATCGTAAGTAACAAAACGCTTGCGATGCACAAGTGGCTGTTCACGATCTCGGCTAGTGATACGAAAACGCGCTGACACTGCGAATTCCGTAGACCGACGCCAACAGCTTAAAGGGCTGCTGGAGTCGAATATGAAAAACTCAAACAGAAGTAAAACGGGAGTCATTCAGTGAACAACAGTAAAGAATTACAAAGTAAATTTCAAACCGTGAATAATTGTAAAGTGAATTACAATTGACAATTTTAATAAATATTTTTTAATTGATACGTTTAGTTTCATTCGAACCACGACACTGACTTTTTAATGACAGATTCGGATTCAGTGACCGCAAAAACCCCCAGAATAGATTTTTTTCCGGAAAATTTGGAGAAAAGGATAATCACGTTATCCTTACAGGACCTTCCGTTATCCTTACTGACTTTTTAATGACAGATTCGGATTCAGTGACCGCAAAAACCCCCAGAATAGATTTTTTTCCGGAAAATTTGGAGAAAAGGATAATCACGTTATCCTTACAGGACCTTACGTTATCCTTATTGACTTTTTAATGACAGATTCGGATTCAGTAACCGCAAAAACCCCCAGAATAGATTTTTTTTCCGGAAAATTTGGAGAAAAGGATAATCACGTTATCCTTACAGGACCTTCCGTTATCCTTACTGACTTTTTAATGACAGATTCGGATTCAGTGACCGCAAAAACCCCCGGAATAGATTTTTTTCCGGAAAATTTGGAGAAAAGGATAATCACGTTATCCTTACAGGACCTTCCGTTATCCTTACTGACTTTTTAATGACAGATTCGGATTCAGTGACCGCAAAAACCCCCAGAATAGATTTTTTTCCGGAAAATTTGGAGAAAAGGATAATCACGTTATCCTTACAGGACCTTCCGTTATGCGTACAAGGACGAAGTAGTGAAAATATTGTATTGTCATCGGACTTATATAAGTGTGCAAAATTTCAAGTCAATCGGACAAGTGGAAGTGGGTCAAAATTGGGTTGCAAGATTTGATCTGACAGAAAAACAAACAAACACGAAGGCAAGCTAAATAAAAGCTTTTAAAAAAGCTTTTATTAAAAAAGAATGCACTAAAAAGAAAAAAATAATTTTCTGGATGCTGTATCACAAATATAAAAGCTTTTTAAAAGCGAGATAAATTTTTATTTTGTTTTATGCTTTATCTCGCTTTTTAAAAGCTTTTATATTTGAGAAAGGGATAATCACGTTATCCTTACAGGACCTTCCGTTATCCTTACAGACTTTTTAATGGCAGATTCGGATTTAGCGACCTCAAAAACCCCAGAATAGATTTTTTTCCGGAAAATTTGGAGAAAAGGATAATCACGTTATCCTTACAGGACCTTCCGTTATCCTTACAGATTTTTTAATGACAGATTCGGATTCAGTGACCGCAAAAACCCCCAGAATAGATTTTTTTTCCGGAAAATTTGGAGAAAAGGATAATCTCGTTATCCTTACAGGACCTTCCGTTATCCTTACTGACTTTTTAATGACAGATTCGGATTCAGTGACCGCAAAAACCCCCAGAATAGATTTTTTTCCGGAAAATTTGGAGAAAAGGATAATCACGTTATCCTTACAGGATCTTCCGTTATCCTTACAGACTTTTTAATGACAGATTCGGATTCAGCGACCCCAAAAACCCCGAGAATAGATTCTTTCCGGAAAATTTGGAGAAAAGGATAATCACGTTATCCTTACAGGACCTTCCGTTACCCTTACTGACTTTTTAATGACAGATTCGGATTCAGTGACCGCAAAAACCCCCAGAATAGATTTTTTTCCGGAAAATTTGGAGAAAAGGATAATCACGTTATCCTTACAGGACCTTACGTTATCCTTACTGACTTTTTAATGACAGATTCGGATTCAGTGACCGCAAAAACCCCCAGAATAGATTTTTTTCCGGAAAATTTGGAGAAAGGGATAATCACGTTATCCTTACAGGACCTTCCGTTATCCTTACTTAATTTTTAATGACAGATTCGGATTCAGCGACCCCAAAAACCCCCAGAATAGATTTTTTTCCGGAAAATTTGGAGAAAAGGATAATCACGTTATCCTTACAGGACCTTCCGTTATCCTTACTGACTTTTTAATGACAGATTCGGATTCAGTGACCGCAAAAACCCCCAGAATAGATTTTTTTCCGGAAAATTTGGAGCAAAGGATAATCACGTTATCCTTACAGGACCTTCCGTTATCCTTACTGACTTTTTAATGACAGATTCGGATTCAGTGACCGCAAAAACCCCCAGAATAGATTTTTTTTCCGGAAAATTTGGAGAAAGGGATAATCACGTTATCCTTACAGGACCTTCCGTTATCCTTACAGACTTTTTAATGGCAGATTCGGATTTAACGGCCCCAAAAACCCCCAGAATAGATTTTTTTCCGGAAAATTTGGAGAAAAGGATAATCATGTTATCCTTACAGGATCTTCCGTTATCCTTATAGACTTTTTAATGACAGATTCGGATTCAGCGACCCCAAAAACCCCCAGAATAGATTTTTTTCCGGAAAATTTGGAGAAGAGGATAATCACGTTATCCTTACAGGATCTTCCGTTATCCTTACAGACTTTTTAATGACAGATTCGGATTCAGCGACCCCAAAAACCCCCAGAATAGATTCTTTCCGGAAAATTTGGAGAAAAGGATAATCACGTTATCCTTACAGGACCTTCCGTTACCCTTACTGACTTTTTAATGACAGATTCGGATTCAGTGACCGCAAAAACCCCCAGAATAGATTTTTTTCCGGAAAATTTGGAGAAAAGGATAATCATGTTATCCTTACAGGACCTTCCGTTATCCTTACAGACTTTTTAATGGCAGATTCGGATTTAGCGACCTCAAAAACCCCCAGAATAGATTTTTTTCCGGAAAATTTGGAGAAAAGGATAATCACGTTATCCTTACAGGACCTTCCGTTATCCTTACAGATTTTTTTAATGACAAATTCGGATTCAGCGACCTCAAAAACCCCCAGAATAGATTTTTTTCCGGAAAATTTGGAGAAAAGGATAATCACGTTATCCTTACAGGACCTTCCGTTATCCTTACTGACTTTTTAATGACAGATTCGGATTCAGTGACCGCAAAAACCCCCAGAATAGATTTTTTTCCGGAAAATTTGGAGAAAAGGATAATCACGTTATCCTTACAGGACCTTCCGTTATCCGTACAAGGACGAAGTAGTGAAAATATTGTATTGTCATCGGACTTATATAAGTGTGCAAAATTTCAAGTCAATCGGACAAGTGGAAGTGGGTCAAAATTGGGTTGCAAGATTTGATCTGACAGACAAACAAACAAACACGAAGGCAAGCTAAATAAAAGCTTTTAAAAAAGCTTTTATTAAAAAAGAATGCACTAAAAAGAAAAAAATAATTTTCTGGATGCTGTATCACAAATATAAAAGCTTTTAAAAAGCGAGATAAAGCATAAAACAATAAAATAAAAATTTATCTCGCTTTTAAAAAGCTTTTATATTTGTGATACACAGCATCCAGAAAATTATTTTTTTCTTTTTAGTGCATTCTTTTTTAATAAAAGCTTTTTTTAAAAAAAAAATTTTATTTTTTTTATTACTTAATTTATCTTTAAAATTTATATTCTTACTACTGAATAAGTGTAAACTACATCGCGCCAGGTACGGGTTCAATTCTGAGCGGTGGCAAAATATTTTTATTTTTTTTTTTTTTTGTTGAAATTGAGTTTTTTAAACGTAAAATTAAAAATATCTGTTACGCATCGTCTTTTATTGGAAAAAGTGAAAACGATCTTCTCTATATATAAAATCGACGCCCAGCCCAAACCCCTGAAGATAGAGACTTGAAATCTATTCTGAGGGTTTTTGGGGTCGCTGAATACGATTCTCAAGTTAAAAAGCCTGTAAGGACATCTCAAATGTAGGGATATATATTCGAAGACTAAAAAGAACAAAATAAAAAAAATAAAAAATAAAATTTAAAAAAAAAAAAAAATTTTTAAAAAAGCTTTTATTAAAAAAGAATGCACTAAAAAGAAAAAAATAATTTTCTGGACGCTGTGTATCACAAATATAAAAGCTTTTTAAAAGCGAGATAAATTTTTATTTTATTGTTTTATGCTTTATCTCGCTTTTTAAAAGCTTTTATATTTGAGAAAGGGATAATCACGTTATCCTTACAGGACCTTCCGTTATCCTTACAGACTTTTTAATGGCAGATTCGGATTTAGCGACCTCAAAAACCCCCAGAATAGATTTTTTTCCGGAAAATTTGGAGAAAAGGATAATCATGTTATCCTTACAGGACCTTCCGTTATCCTTACTTAATTTTTAATGACAGATTCGGATTCAGCGACCCCAAAAACCCCCAGAATAGATTTTTTCCCGGAAAATTTGGAGAAAAGGATAATCACGTTATCCTTACAGGATCTTCCGTTGTCCTTACAGACCTTTTAATGACAGATTCGGATTCAGCGACCCCAAAAACCCCCAGAATAGATTTTTTTCCGGAAAATTTGGAGAAAAGGATAATCACGTTATCCTTACAGGACCTTACGTTATCCTTACTGACTTTTTAATGACAGATTCGGATTCAGTGACCTCAAAAACCCCCAGAATAGATTTTTTTTCCGGAAAATTTGGAGAAAGGGATAATCACGTTATCCTTACAGGACCTTCCGTTATCCTTACTGACTTTTTAATGGCAGATTCGGATTTAACGGCCCCAAAAACCCCCAGAATAGATTTTTTTCCGGAAAATTTGGAGAAAAGGATAATCATGTTATCCTTACAGGATCTTCCGTTATCCTTATAGACTTTTTAATGACAGATTCGGATTCAGCGACCCCAAAAACCCGCAGAATAGATTTTTTTCCGGAAAATTTGGAGAAGAGGATAATCACGTTATCCTTACAGGATCTTCCGTTATCCTTACAGACTTTTTAATGACAGATTCGGATTCAGCGACCCCAAAAACCCCCAGAATAGATTCTTTCCGGAAAATTTGGAGAAAAGGATAATCACGTTATCCTTACAGGACCTTCCGTTACCCTTACTGACTTTTTAATGACAGATTCGGATTCAGTGACCGCAAAAACCCCCAGAATCGATTTTTTTCCGGAAAATTTGGAGAAAAGGATAATCATGTTATCCTTACAGGACCTTCCGTTATCCTTACAGACTTTTTAATGGCAGATTCGGATTTAGCGACCTCAAAAACCCCCAGAATAGATTTTTTTCCGGAAAATTTGGAGAAAAGGATAATCACGTTATCCTTACAGGACCTTCCGTTATCCTTACAGATTTTTTTAATGACAAATTCGGATTCAGCGACCTCAAAAACCCCCAGAATAGATTTTTTTCCGGAAAATTTGGAGAAAAGGATAATCACGTTATCCTTACAGGACCTTACGTTATCCTTATTGACTTTTTAATGACAGATTCGGATTCAGTAACCGCAAAAACCCCCAGAATAGATTTTTTTCCGGAAAATTTGGAGAAAAGGATAATCACGTTATCCTTACAGGACCTTCCTTTA
The DNA here is from genome assembly GCA_964034945.1 of Chrysopilus asiliformis. Classification (NCBI taxonomy): domain Eukaryota; kingdom Metazoa; phylum Arthropoda; class Insecta; order Diptera; family Rhagionidae; genus Chrysopilus; species Chrysopilus asiliformis. The sequence continues at coordinate 52,170,095 of OZ035962.1, read as the reverse complement.
TCCTTACTGACTTTTTAATGACAGATTCGGATTCAGTGACCGCAAAAACCCCCAGAATAGATTTTTTTCCGGAAAATTTGGAGAAAAGGATAATCACGTTATCCTTACAGGACCTTCCGTTATCCTTACAGACTTTTTAATGGCAGATTCGGATTCAGTGACCGCAAAAACCCCCAGAATAGATTTTTTTCCGGAAAATTTGGAGAAAAGGATAATCACGTTATCCTTACAGGACCTTCCGTTATCCTTACTGACTTTTTAATGACAGATTCGAATTCAGTGACCGCAAAAACCCCCAGAATAGATTTTTTTCCGGAAAATTTGGAGAAAAGGATAATCACGTTATCCTTACAGGACCTTCCGTTATCCTTACTGACTTTTTAATGACAGATTCGGATTCAGTGACCGCAAAAACCCCCAGAATAGATTTTTTTCCGGAAAATTTGGAGAAAAGGATAATCACGTTATCCTTACAGGACCTTCCGTTATCCTTACTGACTTTTTAATGTACAAGATTTCTCAAAAACTAATAGAGCTAGCGACATGAAATTTTATAGGCATGTTGGGTCCTGAAATGGGACGATCCTATCAACTTTTGGTGGAAATCCGTTAACCGGAAGTATCCAAAATGGCGGTTTTTCAAAAATCGCAATTTCGTTTTTCTCGATTTACTCCCAAACTACGGGTTTTTTAGTGGCCTTAAGTATGACAAAACTTGGAGAAAATAAAATTTCCCACACTTTTGTCTTTAACTAAAACTCGATATCTCAACCTGTTATCGAGATAAACCGTTATTTCCAAAAAAACAGTTTTTTGCGATTATCTTGAAAACTAACGGGTTTTTGCTGACTGAATGTATGAAGTGAATTAATGAGAATGGCATTCTGCACAATTTTGTTTCTTACCGTTATCCGTTATCTTTTACCGTTATTGAGATATTTAGGTTAAAATATAAAAAAATATATTTTTGCAAATTACTTGCAAACTAACGGTTTTTCGACAAATCAGTTAAAAGAATAATTAAAGACGTTAACATTTTCTACATTTTTGCCATTTACCGTAAATTGATATATTTTACCGTTCTCAAGTTATCTCAAATTTTGTACGTTTTTGATATTTTTGAATAAACCAAGAATTTATTGGGAGGTCGGGAGGTATTAGACTACAATGCGCCAGATGTGCGGGTTCGATTCCGAGTGGTGACAAAATGTTTTTTTTTAAATTTTTTTTGACCTTAAATTACTTATTTTATTTATTAGGCGCGTTGGGTGATTTTTGGATGGGTAAAATCTTATGAGTTCGCGTCACCGACATGCTAATTTAACAGTTTAAGAATGCTGATTTGCTTTCATTTGATTTTTTTATAAAGAAAAATCGATTTTTTTTTTGGAAGACAGTACAGAGCACAATAAAATTAGCGAGGAAATTTCTGAATAGCACATGGCTTTCTTACACAACCAAAAAACCATTTTTTTTTTTTTGGAAAATTTCATACGGCAAAATAAAATGAGACAGAAAATTTCTGAACACCAGTTGACTTATACAACAAAAAATCGTTTTTTTTTTGGAAAATATACAGAAAAATAAAATTACACAGAAAATTTCTGAACAGCACGTGGCATTCTTATACAGAAAAAATTAAATATCTCTAGCCATTTTTTATATAAGAAAATCATGTGCTGCTTAGGAATTCAAACCTTAATATGCATATTGACTTTTATTTAAAACTAGCTTGAAAGAACCCGGCGTTGCCCGGGTAGTAATAAATTTTTGAATATGAAAAAATCCTTTTTTTTTCAAAAGTATTTTAATGTATAGAAAAATTATGCAGTAATTATATTTCAAACCATTTTTTGTTCATAATTTTTTTGGTTTAACGCACTGTTTTCAAGAAAATTGCAAATATTTTTTCCATCTGCTTGGGAGAAAGGGAATAGAGCGAATTCCCTTATTGCCAGACACTTAAGATTTTAGCATTTATGTTGTAACATATGTTGAACAACCATAAAATAGTTTCAGAGATAGCTGAGAAGGGGATTGGTCGAAAATTTACCTTGACAGATAACCTATCCAACACTAAAAATTGTATAAAAATCCGTTCTGTAGTTTAGTAGATAGCAGGAGAGGGGGTGAAAGGGGAGCCGATATCGCGACCACACCTAACTATAAACCGTCGTCATGATACATATTCTATGTTGGTGCAGTAGTTCTTGAGTTTATACGTTACTCCATCTCACAAATCAAAAAAATTTATAACTATCTCACAAATAAAAAAAAAACGCTTCCGCACCCCAATAAGTTTGTTGCTGCACTCCAGATTGGGGACCTCCACACTATATGAGAATCATATTGAAGTATATTAGATTTAGTTGTAACGTATCAAACCAATCGCTGGACACAAAAATGAACTACACCAGGGTGTTTGGGATGACAAAAGATTTTGATTTTGGCATGTCCGATCGTCTGTCTATCTGTCGTCTGTCCGTCTATATATCCGTGAATATCATAACTTTCGGAAGGATTGAGCTAGAGATTTGAAATATTTACAGTTGCTTTTCTCGTAAATGGCAATGATAAGTTCTTGAACTGGCAAAATCGGACCATTCCCTTCTCCATATAAATGAGACTTTTTTCGCAATTTTCCCGAAAACGGTGAATCGCATTGAAAAATTTATAAAGCTAAAATGTGTTTTGAATATGATTTTACATAACTTATCTATACATCAAAATTTAGTTAGACTACCTCTTTCCACTCCCCGATACAAATTGAATACTTTTTCTTTATTTTCTCGAAAACTGTGCATCGTATCGAAAAGTTTATAAAGACGAAATTTGTTTAGAATATGATTTTATACAACTTATCTATTCAGTTGGACCACTCCTACCTCCCTCTCCCATACAAACAGATTTTTTTTAAATAAACGAATTGGGCGGTGACAAAATACCTTATTTAAATTCGTTCTCCACAAAATGAATAATTTAAATTATCAAATCGTTCAACACCAATCCATTTAATTTTACTTGGTCACTGAGTAAATACCTTGATTCACTTCGTTGTACACAAAATAAAATACTTTCGACGTGGGAAAAACAGCGATAATTTGCGCACTATATCGATAAACAACCGCTTCGCATCGATCATCAATAAGGAAAGGGCGAATATATTTCTCAGTTGTCAAACTCGAGTCTGAGAGCGCAACGCCATCTGTTGGCGATAAAATTATTGTGAGGTACAAAATTTTCCGTTTTTCAATTCCAAATACAATATTTTCTCCTTCCATACCAAAATCCCATACAAAATGCAAATTTCAATTTTTCCGATATTCCCGTTTTTCCCCAAAATTTTTCTCGACTTTTCCAACAAAACGAAAAAAGATTCGAGATTTTTGATTTGGAATTACTGAAAGTGCAAACCAGAAAACCGCTCCCCTGAAAGTATGCAATTTCGGTTTTCCAAGATTTTCCAACTTTTCCGGTAGAAATTTCCAATTTTCGGCTCAGTTGTGTTTTTATATGTTGCAATACGAATCCAACAAAAAAAACCCCATGCAAATCGGATTATATTCAGCCGAGTTATGGATAGTCAAACGGACCACGATTCATTTATATATATATAGATTTACTGTTTATTAGCATATATTTTCGAAATTTCAGGTTGAAAAATATATAGGTATAAATACAAGACAAAATAATTATTACCTTACATATATTATTGTTTACACGTCTGTTGGCAGTCCCCAATGACTGCCTGTTTTTTATTACTTCATTTATCTTTAAAATTTATATTCTTACTACTGAATAAGTGTAAACTACATCGCGCCAGGTACGGGTTCAATTCTGAGCGGTGGCAAAATATTTTTATTTTTTTTTTGTTGAAATTGAGTCTTTATTGGAAAAAGTGAAAACCATCTTCTCTATATATAAAATCGTTTAACCTGACGCCCAGCCCAAACCCCTGAAGATAGAGACTTGAAACATTCAGAATATGTCCCAACCATCGATATTTTTCGAAATTTTAGCGCTAAGGGGTTGAACGGGGGGTAAAGGGGGTTTGGGTATTTTTAAACCGTGATTTTCGCCATGAATCCTGCTCAATAGGAGGCTGAAAAGTATCACTCGGGGGTTTTTGGGGTCACTAATCTCGAATCCGGTTTTTTCAGATTTTCAAAATTCAAAACGGAAGGTTCTGTAAGGATAATGCAAATGCAAGAAATAACTTTTAGAAAATTATCTTTAGATGTGTCCATTTTACTTTTCCACCAATTTTTAATAATATTTTACTAGATGCAGACCCATCGTTGTCGGGCTAAAGTTTTTTTTGCACAAAAAACTTCCAGAAATAACTTTTAGAAAATAAACGTGTTCACTTCAAGACTTTCGGTTTTGAATTTTAAAACTCTAATACCCAATTAGTTTTTCCAGCCTCCTCATGGGCAAGCTAACTTCAGTCATAAAATATTATCATCACGGACAATGGTGAAAATCTGATCAAAATCGTTTTCGGTTTATAATTAGTGTCTCTATTTTTGTTTTAAACAGTTTTCACATACAAAAAAAAAACACAAAAATCACAAAGAAAAAAAATTGTTTTAACTAAATGAAAAAAAAAAATTAAAAAAACAAAACCTTGGCACCAGCAACCCTGGCTTCGAGCATGGGTATTTTACCCCTTCATTAAACGCCCAGCTGCGATCCGTGTTGTTAAGATCGAAGACTCATCTACATGTATATTTAAAAGGTAAAGCGATTTTGTATGGATTTCTTTCGACACAGCTCCAGCTTAGAATCGATTTTGATTATTCTTTTTTTAAAGGAAATCTCTCTATCTGTAGATGGGTCCACTTTACTTTTTTCCCATCTATATAATAAAAACTGTAAGGGGGACGCAAAACGGCGCGGCCGATTTTGATCAAACTTTGCACACAGGTACAGTTATTGACAGAATAAGGGATCTGATTCTTTTTGATGTCAATCCCCGTTTCTTCTGATATCTCTTACTCAAGGGTGTCGGATCCAGTTTAATAGCAACCCCTTTCCCTCTCTTGAAACCTCTTTATGCGCTTAAGGGTTTCGGATCCGGTTTTCACCATGAGAGAGGTCAGCCCGCAGGAAAAATTTTTGCTCATTAATGTCTACCCCTCCTTTTTATGTATAGCTAACGATGGTATCTTTTTTCGGACAAAAAACAGTATATTTCACCTAAAAATTTAAAAAAGCAGTAAATCGATTTGAAAAAACAGTATTTTTCGCAGTATAAATTTTATTCAATGAAAATTTATGTCTTTGCTTTTAATTTCGACATTTTTATTCTTTTAAATTAACAATGGAAAGCAAAATCAAAGTAACGCGTTCTGAAGAAGGATAAATAATGACAAGACAGTAATCGATGGGGAAAGGAAGAAGCGAATCTATATGACATGTTGCCATCACTACTTCGCTGTTCGTCGTTTGAATGTATTTACACTTGCCATGTGTTGCCACTGTTTTGTGTTGCCACTCACGTTTTGCATTGCTATTAATAAATTTGAATTTCGAAACGTTAAAGAATTAAAGTTTTCTGAGTATTTAAATACAGTATTTTGGGGAAAAAGCAGTAATGCAGTATTGGAGTCTGAAAAACAATATAATACTGCGAAAAACAGTATAGATACCATCGTTATGTATAGCCCTCACCGGCTATCTTCTGCAATTCTAAAGGGATTTGGTGCTTCAATGTATGACATGAATCGAAAAGAATAACATTTCCCACAATATTGTCTTTCCCCGTGTGGATAACCACCTTTTACCATTATTGAATATATTGTAAGTAAACAGTACGATTTTGTAATACACCGTTGGGTCACAAAGAAAAATGTCTCTAAAAAAATTTCCCTTTTTTGGGTTAACTATATGCATTTGACTCGAGGCCGAAGGCCGAGTAAAGAGGAAGGCGAGAGCTGAAATATATTTAAATAATTTTACGCAACATCTCCATACATCAAATTCCAACAATTCAAGCGCGAGGGACGAGGCAAAAAAAAACGCTTCCGCACCCCAATAAGTTTGTTGCTGCACTCCAGATTGGGGACCTCCACACTATATGAGAATCATATTGAAGTATATTAGATTTAGTTGTAACGTATCAAACCAATCGCTGGACACAAAAATGAACTACACCAGGGTGTTTGGGATGACAAAAGATTTTGATTTTGGCATGTCCGATCGTCTGTCTATCTGTCGTCTGTCCGTCTATATATCCGTGAATATCATAACTTTCGGAAGGATTGAGCTAGAGATTTGAAATATTTACAGTTGCTTTTCTCGTAAATGGCAATGATAAGTTCTTGAACTGGCAAAATCGGACCATTCCCTTCTCCATATAAATGAGACTTTTTTCGCAATTTTCCCGAAAACGGTGAATCGCATTGAAAAATTTATAAAGCTAAAATGTGTTTTGAATATGATTTTACATAACTTATCTATACATCAAAATTTAGTTAGACTACCTCTTTCCACTCCCCGATACAAATTGAATACTTTTTCTTTATTTTCTCGAAAACTGTGCATCGTATCGAAAAGTTTATAAAGACGAAATTTGTTTAGAATATGATTTTATACAACTTATCTATTCAGTTGGACCACTCCTACCTCCCTCTCCCATACAAACAGATTTTTTTTAAATAAACGAATTGGGCGGTGACAAAATACCTTATTTAAATTCGTTCTCCACAAAATGAATAATTTAAATTATCAAATCGTTCAACACCAATTGTGCGATTATCTAATGGCTAATTAATAAAACACTTTTTTATTGTCCGCTCAACGCGGTTAAGACATTTATTATGGAACGTCCTATTCGTTCGGTGGTTAGACAAGTACTACTTGTGTGTGAGAATTTGAACATTGTATAACAATAACTTGCGACATAAACTAAGCTTTCTGCTTTGAAGAATTTGTGTGTGTGAGAATTCGAACATCCTCCCCCCGAGAGCAGAAGGCTCGAAAAAGTGATCCCACATTCGTGCGAGGGAAAGGAAAAACCTACCTAGAGGAGATAGGGAAAAACCTATTCCGGATCATTGGGGGTTAGAAACAGTTATGGTGCACTTGGCTTGCCAAGTGATTGATCGGCAGGATGCACAATTTTTGGATCGGTCGATCTTTCGTTCCTGTAGCTGTTTTTACGGTTATCGTTAAGCTCAGAACCGAGTCGTTTGTTGCGATTATCTCCCAATTGTCGGTTGTTGTGCTGATCGCCACGGTCCCTCCACGAGCTTTGAGTATTGGCCTTCAAGTTACGCATTGCCAAAATGCGCCTCTCCAGGAATGGGAACAACTCTTTGAGTGATGGCGGGGCCGCCGGGCTACGATCCATTTCCCAAGCGGCTCTAGTCGAGTTGTCGAGTTTTTGCCATATGTAAACTGCTATAAAAGGGCTCCAAGCTTCCGTATTGCAATCAAAGCGGTTCAATGATCGCAATTCTTGCTCCACAGTGTCAATGATGGAGCGTAATTGATCTGATTGACCATGTTCCATCACAGGAATGTCGATAATTGCATTGATATGAGCGGTTACAATTTGGTACGGATTGTCATAAGTATCCTCTAGTTTTTTCCAAATTCGGTCCAAGTCATCCTTGTCCCGATGTTCGGTTTCGCCAGCGCATTTTCGGGCTTCACCTTCCAATGCCGACATAAGGAGATCGATTTTTGAATCGGATGATAGTCCGGTTTCTAACACTTTACTGACAAATTGAGCGCGCCATAATGTCCACGCAGTATAGCTCCCATTGAACTTGGAAAGCATAATTTCAGTGACCCTTGGTATCGGCCGATTACGATGCGGATCAGCAACATTCATCAGTGCTGACAAACGTTGTTTTGCGTCATGATAAAGATTGGCTGTCCTAATCGCCAAAGCCTCATTACGGTCGAGAGCGCCCTCTGAAACTGTAGGGAGCTCCGCGAGTGTCAATTGCTTGGTTTGAAATAAAGCCCAGTGTGCCTCGAGGGCGGATTTATGCATATTGAGAACAGCCTCATTCCAAGATTGAGCTTCAATCGATTGACATTTGGTATCGAGACGTTCAATGAGCTTAACAGCCGTATTTCTTTCTTTGACCAGGTTCGAAAATTTAGCCCTGCGAGCCGGCATTTTGGAACTTCGTGTTCCGTGACACCTATGCGATGATTTAGCGCGATGTGAAGCTTAAAAAAAACAAATGATCTGTAAATTAAATTATGAATTTAGATAATTGAAAAAACAAAACGATCACATCTGCTTTACTACAGTTTTTTAGTCGATATAATACTGACAATCAAATTGTGTTGTTTGTTGAGTGCCAATCAATGAAATATGATCGTGGCCACTAAACAAAATTGTATGCCAATAATTCTAGGATTTGTTCTGATACCGATAAAATATGGAAAATATATAGCGAACACAATGCCTCGACTGCGTGGCTTATTTAGCAAAAAGGATATTTAGCGTCGATCACTTGTGTATGCGGCAAAAACCACACAATACTGATCGGAAATTTATTTTCACGCATTTGATGTATGCTGTAAGAGTGTGTATCTGTAACAGACGCGAATACACAATCATAAGTGAATACACAATCATAAGGAATATAAAATTCGCCATGTGATGTGCCTGTAAGCGACGCCATCTTGATACGAGTCCACATTAAAAGTAAATGTGGGCGATGAATCTGTATTCGATGTCATCGGTATTAGGAATATAAAATTCGCAATTTGATGTGCCTGTAAGCGACGCCATCTTGATACGAGTCCACATTAAAAGTAAATGTGGGCGATGAATCTGTATTCGATGTCATCGGTATTAGGAATATAAAATTCGCAATTTGATGTGCCTGTAAGCGACGCCATCTTTATACGAGTCCACATTAAAAGTAAATGTGGGCGATGAATCTGTATTCGATGTCATCGGTATTAGGAATATAAAATTCGCAATTTGATGTGCCTGTAAGCGACGCCATCTTGATACGAATCCACATTAAAAGTAAATGTGGGCGATGAATCTGTATTCGATGTCATCGGTATTAGGAATATAAAATTCGCAATTTGATGTGCCTGTAAGCGACGCCATCTTGATACGAATCCACATTAAAAGTAAATGTGGGCGATGAATCTGTATTCGATGTCATCGGTATTAGGAATATAAAATTCGCAATTTGATGTGCCTGTAAGCGACGCCATCTTGATACGAATCCACATTAAAAGTAAATGTGGGCGATGAATCTGTATTCGATGTCATCGGTATTAGGAATATAAAATTCGCAATTTGATGTGCCTGTAAGCGACGCCATCTTGATACGAATCCACATTAAAAGTAAATGTGGGCGATGAATCTGTATTCGATGTCATCGGTATTAGGAATATAAAATTCGCAATTTGATGTGCCTGTAAGCGACGCCATCTTGATACGAATCCACATTAAAAGTAAATGTGGGCGATGAATCTGTATTCGATGTCATCGGTATTAGGAATATAAAATTCGCAATTTGATGTGCCTGTAAGCGACGCCATCTTGATACGAGACGTAGATAAACAAAACTTCTACGCTCCGTGAATGTATTGTAGCCGGCGAGCGGCAAATGTGCTTGATATTCCAAAGCGCCTCGTCATCACGGCCTATATGCAACACATAAACAAAACATGCATCCAGTGACACACAAAAGCAACCGTCCGAAAATGCACTTGTGAGTGTTGAACGGCACCCTGAACGACTCACACAATGGAGCCCGAGCGCAAAGAGGTGTACTGCTGCGGGGCGCGCGCAGATGCACGCATTTCACAACCGAAACTTGCGTCGTAATTTCTTTGCAGGAATTTGATTATTTAGCCACAGAAACCGCACATTGCACGTTAAAAGAATGAAAATTCCATTTCATTCACCGCACCTACAGCGTCCTTTTAATATGCACGCAGTAAGAAAAGAAAGTAAGAAAAAGAAAGGGAGAACAGCCAACGCTCTCCCGGGTTTCGGCACCAAAAATGTGCGATTATCTAATGGCTAATTAATAAAACACTTTTTTATTGTCCGCTCAACGCGGTTAAGACATTTATTATGGAACGTCCTATTCGTTCGGTGGTTAGACAAGTACTACTTGTGTGTGAGAATTTGAACATTGTATAACAATAACTTGCGACATAAACTTTGAAGAATTTGTGTGTGTGAGAATTCGAACACCAATCCATTTAATTTTACTTGGTCACTGAGTAAATACCTTGATTCACTTCGTTGTACACAAAATAAAATACTTTCGACGTGGGAAAAACAGCGATAATTTGCGCACTATATCGATAAACAACCGCTTCGCATCGATCATCAATAAGGAAAGGGCGAATATATTTCTCAGTTGTCAAACTCGAGTCTGAGAGCGCAACGCCATCTGTTGGCGATAAAATTATTGTGAGGTACAAAATTTTCCGTTTTTCAATTCCAAATACAATATTTTCTCCTTCCATACCAAAATCCCATACAAAATGCAAATTTCAATTTTTCCGATATTCCCGTTTTTCCCCAAAATTTTTCTCGACTTTTCCAACAAAACGAAAAAAGATTCGAGATTTTTGATTTGGAATTACTGAAAGTGCAAACCAGAAAACCGCTCCCCTGAAAGTATGCAATTTCGGTTTTCCAAGATTTTCCAACTTTTCCGGTAGAAATTTCCAATTTTCGGCTCCGTTGTGTTTTTATATGTTGCAATACATGCAAATCGGATTATATTCAGCCGAGTTATGGATAGTCAAACGGACCACGATTCATTTTTATATATATAGATTTACTGTTTATTAGCATATATTTTCGAAATTTCAGGTTGAAAAATATATAGGTATAAATACAAGACAAAATAATTATTACCTTACATATATTATTGTTTACACTTCTGTTGGCAGTCCCCAATGACTGCCTGTTTTTTATTACTTCATTTATCTTTAAAATTTATATTCTTACTACTGAATAAGTGTAAACTACATCGCGCCAGGTACGGGTTCAATTCTGAGCGGTGGCAAAATATTTTTATTTTTTTTTTGTTGAAATTGAGTCTTTATTGGAAAAAGTGAAAACCATCTTCTCTATATATAAAATCGTTTAACCTGACGCCCAGCCCAAACCCCTGAAGATAGAGACTTGAAACTTTCAGAATATGTCCCAACCATCGATATTTTTCGAAATTTTAGCGCTAAGGGGTTGAACGGGGGGTAAAGGGGGTTTGGGTGTTTTTAAACCGTGATTTTCGCCATGAATCCTGCTCAATAGGAGGCTGAAAAGTATCACTCGGGGGTTTTTGGGGTCACTGATCTCGAATCCGGTTTTTTCAGATTTTCAAAATTCAAAACGGAAGGTTCTGTAAGGATAATGCAAATGCAAGAAATAACTTTTAGAAAATTATCTTTAGATGTGTCCATTTTACTTTTCCACCAATTTTTAATAATATTTTACTAGATGCAGACCCATCGTTGTCGGGCTAAAGTTTTTTTTGCACAAAAAACTTCCAGAAATAACTTTTAGAAAATAAACGTGTTCACTTCAAGACTTTCGGTTTTGAATTTTAAAACTCTAATACCCAATTAGTTTTTCCAGCCTCCTCATGGGCAAGCTAACTTCAGTCATAAAATATTTTCATCACGGACAATGGTGAAAATCTGATCAAAATCGTTTTCGGTTTATAATTAGTGTCTCTATTTTTGTTTTAAACAGTTTTCACATACAAAAAAAAAACACAAAAATCACAAAGAAAAAAAATTGTTTTAACTAAATGAAAAAAAAAATTAAAAAAACAAAACCTTGGCACCAGCAACCCTGGCTTCGAGCATGGGTATTTTACCCCTTCATTAAACGCCCAGCTGCGATCCGTGTTGTTAAGATCGAAGACTCATCTACATGTATATTTAAAAGGTAAAGCGATTTTGTATGGATTTCTTTCGACACAGCTTAGAATCGATTTTGATTATTCTTTTTTTAAAGGAAATCTCTCTATCTGTAGATGGGTCCACTTTACTTTTTTCCCATCTATATAATAAAAACTGTAAGGGGGACGCAAAACGGCGCGGCCGATTTTGATCAAACTTTGCACACAGGTACAGTTATTGACAGAATAAGGGATCTGATTCTTTTTGATGTCAATCCCCGTTTCTTCTGATATCTCTTACTCAAGGGTGTCGGATCCAGTTTAATAGCAACCCTTTCCCTCTCTTGAAACCTCTTTATGCGCTTAAGGGTTTCGGATCCGGTTTTCACCATGAGAGAGGTCAGCCCGCAGGAAAAATTTTTGCTCATTAATGTCTACCCCTCCTTTTTATGTATAGCTAACGATGGTATCTTTTTTCGGACAAAAAACAGTATATTTCACCTAAAAATTTAAAAAAGCAGTAAATCGATTTGAAAAAACAGTATTTTTCGCAGTATAAATTTTATTCAATGAAAATTTATGTCTTTGCTTTTAATTTCGACATTTTTATTCTTTTAAATTAACAATGGAAAGCAAAATCAAAGTAACGCGTTCTGAAGAAGGATAAATAATGACAAGACAGTAATCGATGGGGAAAGGAAGAAGCGAATCTATATGACATGTTGCCATCAATACTTCGCTGTTCGTCGTTTGAATGTATTTACACTTGCCATGTGTTGCCACTGTTTTGTGTTGCCACTCACGTTTTGCATTGCTATTAATAAATTTGAATTTCGAAACGTTAAAGAATTAAAGTTTTCTGAGTATTTAAATACAGTATTTTGGGGAAAAAGCAGTAATGCAGTATTGGAGTCTGAAAAACAATATAATACTGCGAAAAACAGTATAGATACCATCGTTATGTATAGCCCTCACCGGCTATCTTCTGCAATTCTAAAGGGATTTGGTGCTTCAATGTATGACATGAATTAAAAAGAATAACATTTCCCACAATATTGTCTTTCCCCGTGTGGATAACCACCTTTTACCATTATTGAATATATTGTAAGTAAACAGTACGATTTTGTAATACACCGTTGGGTCACAAAGAAAAATGTCTCTAAAAAAATTTCCCTTTTTTGGGTTAACTATATGCATTTGACTCGAGGCCGAAGGCCGAGTAAAGAGGAAGGCGAGAGCTGAAATATATTTAAATAATTTTACGTAACATCTCCATACATCAAATTCCAACAATTCAAGCGCGAGGGACGAGGCCGACCTGTGGAAAGGAGATGAAGCGGTTCGGGGCGCAGCCCCTAGTTTTTAATCTATATATTTAAAAGGCAAAGCGATTTTGTATGGATTTCTTTCGACAGAGCTCCTGCAGTTCCTATTGAACCGATTTTGATGATTCTTTTTTTTAAATGAAAGCTCTATAGCTGTAGATATGTCCGTTTTACTTTTTTTCAATTTTTAATAATACTTTATTAGTGATTTACCTTTCAAAATTATCAATATGCCGCTAACTAAGTCTTGAATGTTAACACGACATTACATACTGCCTGATCAGCACAGTGAGTTAGCAGTTGGACTACCATGCGCCAGGCACCGGGTTCAATTCTTATCGGTGACAAAATTCTTTTTTTTTTCTTTTCAAATTTTTTTTTGTTGATTTATTTACTTTTTTAATATTTTTTTAGGTACTTAATTTATCTTTAAGTTTACATTTTTAATCCTGAATAAGTATTAGACTACAATGCGCCAGATGTGCGGGTTCGATTCCGAGTGGTGACAAAATGTTTTTTTTTAATTTTTTTTTTTTGACCTTAAATTATTTATTCTATTTATATTATACTTCTTTTTGGGATTTTTGGATGGGTAAAACCTTGAGTTCGCGTCACCGACATGCTAATTTAACAGCTTAACCCATTTTTCGCCGCTCTTAGACGCGTGGGAATTTTTCCATCAAAATTTGTGTGGAAGCTACTTTTGGGTCGAATATGATTTTCAAAAAGTTTCAGAATTTTCCAACCCACAGTTTTCCGGAAAATTGTGGTAAAAATTCTTAACCACGGCAAATAGCCAATACTCTGATATGCTCAATATGTGGTATTTTTTCCAGAAAAACGTGAAAATTTTTATTGATTTTGGAATAAAAATGATCTAAGGGCTCCACCCCTTACCGCTTTGCGGTACATTCTTCGAAAAAATAAACAAAAATGTGAAAAAAGGTTTTGTAGTACGAATTCTTACCAATGGCGAGAAACGAGTATTTTTACGTTTCTGGGAGGGTTTTTGTCTGTTTTGTGGCCAAAAATGGGAAAATCCAATTACCCAATCAACGAAAAAGTAATTTGATGAGCTTTGATGAACATTCAAAGTTGTGGTAAGAATTCTTACCGGGTGGCGAATAAATGGGTTAAGAATGCTGATTTGCTTTCATTTGATTTTTTTATACAGAAAAAATCGATTTTTTTTTTGAAGACTGTATAGAGCAAAATAAAATTAGCGAGGAAATTTCTGAACACCAGTTGACTTATATAACAAAAAATCGATTTTTTTTGGAAAATATACAGCAAAATAAAATTACACAGAAAATTTCTGAACAGCATGTGGCATTCTTATACAGAAAAAATTAAATATCTCTAGCCATTAGGTATAAATATATAGGTATAAATACACGACAAAATTACCTTACATATATTATTGTTTTCACTTTTGTTGGTCCCCCATGACTGCCTGTTTTTTATTACTTAATTTATCTTTAAAATTTATATTCTTACTACTGAATAAGTGTAAACTACATCGCGCCAGGTACGGGTTCAATTCTGAGCGGTGGCAAAATATTTTTTTTTTGTTGAAATTGAGTTTTTTAAACGTAAAATTAACAATATCTGTTACGCATCGTCTTTTATTGGAAAAAGTGAAAACCATCTTCTCTATATATAAAATCGTTTAACCTGACGCTAGCCCAAACCCCTGAAGATAGACTTGAAACTTTCACAATATGTCCCAACCATCGCGTAGGCGCTCACTAAGGCGAGATTTTTCGAAATTTTAGCGCTAAGGGGGTGAACGGGAGGTAAAGGGGCTTTGGGTGTTTTTAAACCGTGATTTTCGCCGTGAATCCTGCTCAATAGCAGGCTGAAAAGTACCACTCGGGGATTTTTGGGGTCGTTGATCGCGAATCCGGTGTTAGATTTTCAAAATTCAAAACGGAAGGTCTTGTAAGAATAATGCAAATATCCTTTTTCCCATTTTTCCGGGAAAAAATGTCATTAGGGGGTTTTCGGGGTCGCTGATCACGAATCTATATATTTAAAAGGCAAAGCGATTTTGTTTGGATTTCTTTCCGCAGAGCTCCAGCGGCTCCGATTTTGATGATCCTTATTTTAAAACATGAAAACCCGTATGGTGATATTCGTATCTCAATTCGAACAGTTGTACCAAAATTCCACTTTGAAGTCAAACTTTCCAATAAGATTTTTTAAAATTTATTCCAATCGGATTTAGATATATGTGAGTTTTATGTAGAATCATATCCTAAGTAACTTTTGTTCTTGCACTTTTTTGATAAGATACACAGTTTTTGAGATATTCACAAAAAACGTTTTCGTTTGTATGGGGGGTCCCCCCTAATGGTACGCGTGGCCGATTTTGATCAAACTTTGCACACAGGTACAGTTATTGACAGAATACAGGATATGATTCTTTTTGATGTCAATCCCCGTTTCTTCTAATATCTCTTACTCAAGTGTGTCGGATCCAGTTTAATAGCAACCCCTTTCCCTCTCTGTAAACTCCCTCTCTTGAAACCTCTTTATGCGCTTAAGGGTTTCGGATCCGGTTTTGACCATGAGAGAGGTACCGCAAGGAAAATTTTTGCTCACTAATATCTACCCCTCCTTTTTATGTATATCTAACGATGGTATCTTTTTTCGGACAAAAAACAGTATATTTCACCTAAAAATTTAAAAAAGCAGTAAATCGATTTGAAAACATAACAAAAGCTATAATTGCCAATCTTGCAATTATTGAAAACCCGTATGGTGATATTCTTATCAAAATTCGAACAGTTGTACTAAAATTCCACTTTAAAGTCAAACTTTCCAATGAGATTTTTTTAAATTTATTCCTATGGGAGTTTTATGTAGAATCATATCCTATATAACTTTTGTTTCCTGCACTTTTTCGATAAGATGCACCGTTTTTGAGATATTCGCAAAAAAACTTTTTCGTTCGTATGGGGGGTACCCCCGCTAAGGGTCCATTTTGCCCATAAACGAACTTAGCCTTGCATTTTACGAAAAACCAATCTGCGCAAAATTTCAAGTCTCTAGCTCAATCCGTGCGCCCGCAATCCGCGCCACAGACGGACGGACGGACGGACGGACATGCAAAAATTAATTATTTTTATCATTCTAAACACACTGGTGTAATTCATTTTTCTGTGTGATGACGGGATCTTGGCGTTACAAACGGTAAGGCAAATCTAATATACCCTTTGGTTTCACCATACGGATATAAAAACAGTATTTTTTGCAGTATAAATTTTATTCAATGAAAATTTGTGTTTTTGCTCTTGATTTCGACATTTTTATTCTTTTAAAATTAACAATGGAAAGCAAAATCAAAGTAACGCGTTCTGAAGAAGGATGAATAATGACAAGACAGTAATCGATGGGGAAAGGAAGAAGCGAATCTATATGACATGTTACTTCGCTGTTCGTCAATACTTCGCTGTTCGTCGTTTGAATGTATTTACACTTGCCATGTGTTGCCACTGTTTTGTGTTGCCACTGACGTTTTGCATTGCTATTAATAAATTTGAATTTCGAAACGTTAAAGAATTAAAGTTTTCTGAATATTTAAATACAGTATTTTGGGGAAAAAAGCAGTAATGCAGTATTGGAGTCTGAAAAACAATATAATACTGCGAAAAACAGTATAGATACCATCGTTATTTATAGCCCTCACCTGCTATCTTCTGCAATTCTAAAGGGATTTGGTGCTTCAATGTATGATATGAATTAAAAAGAATAACATTTCCCACAATATTGTCTTTCCCCGTGTGGATAACCACCTTTTACCGTTATTGAATATATTGTAAGTAAACAGTACGATTTTGTAATACACCGTTGAGTCACAAAGAAAAATGTCTCTAAACAAATTTCCCTTTTTCGAGTTAACTATATGCATTTGACTCGAGGCCGAAGGCCGAGTAAAGAGGAAGGCGAGAGCTGAAATATATTTAAATAATTTTACGTAACCTCTCCATACATCAAATTCCAACAATTCAAGCGTGAGGGGCGAGGCCGAAGGCCGAGTAGTTGTGGAGGCCGTAGGCCGACGGGGGCAGGGAGGCCGAAGGTCGACCTGCGGAAGGGGGATAAACCGCGAAGCGGTTCGGGGCGCAGCCCCTACACTCTCGAAAAAATCCGGGGACGAATTAACTCCGCCTGAAAACATAGCTAAAAGTTTAACACCGTAGCGCGGAGTTATTTTTACATTTGTATTTTACAGAGCTAAATATTCAATTTAACACCGTTTTGACCTAAATTTTAAATGAACTCCGAAAAGGAGTCAAAAATTCACTACAACTCCTTTTAGGAGTTATTTAATTGTAAAGGGTGTTCACGTTTAGAAGAGGCTTGCCAATTGGCTTCAACAGCCTATTGGGAAGGCAAATGGTTTACAATTCGAGAGGTCCCGTGTTCGAGTCCCGGCAAGAGACATGTAAGAAAAGTTTTTAACAAGTAATATTAACTTTGGAAACACGAAAAAAAACTCAAAACATCTCACATGCTTGCAAAAAAAGAGAATTTGTGAGGTTTTTTTTCTTGGTAATAAATTGGTTTAACACCGAAAAATTATTAAAAATTAACACCCATAAGGAATTGTTGTGAACTCCTAGCCCGGTGCTCGATTTTCTCCAATAGGTGATGGACTCCCTCAAACTCCCTTTCGGTGCGTAATCGACTCCATTTTTTCGAGAGTGTAGTAATACTTTATTAGTGATTTGCCTTTCAAAATTATCAATATGCCGCTAACTAAGTCTTCAATGTTAACACGACATTCCATACTGTCTGATCAGTGCAGTGAGTTAGAAGTTGGACTACCATGCGCCAGCACCGGGTTCTATTCTCATCGGTGACAAAATTCTTTTTTTTCATTTTTTTTTTTGATTTTTTTACTTTTATTAATATTTTATTACTTAATTTATCTTTAAGTTTACATTTTTACTCCTGAATAAGTGTTAGACTACAATGCGCCAGATGTGCGAGTTCGATTCCGAGTGGTGACAAAATGTTTTTTTAAAATTTTTTTTTACCTTAAATTATTTATTTTATTTATACTTCTTTAGGCGCGTTGGGCGATTTTTGGATGGGTAAAATCTTATGAATTCGCGTCACCGACATGCTAATTTAACAGTTTAAGAATGCTGATTTGCTTTCATTTGATTTTTTTATGCAGAAAAAATCGATTTTTTTTGGAAGACAGTACAGAGCACAATAAAATTAGCGAGGAAATTTCTGAATAGCACATGGCTTTCTTACACAACCAAAAAACCATTTTTTTTTTTGGAAAATTTCATACGGCAAAATAAAATGAGACAGAAAATTTCTGAACAGCACGTGGCATTCTTATACAGAAAAAATTAAATATCTCTAGCCATTTTTTATATAAGAAAATCATGTGCTGCTCAGGAATTCAAACCTTAATATACATATTGACTTTTATTTAAAATTTACTGTTTATTAGCATATATTTTCTAAATTTCAGGTTGAAAAATATTTAGGTATAAATACACGACAAAATAATTATTACCATACATATATTATTGTTTTCACTTCTGTTGGCAGTCCCCAATGACTGCCTGTTTTTTTATTACTTAATTTATCTTTAAAATTTATATTCTTACTACTGAATAAGTGTAAACTACATCGCGCCAGGTACGGGTTCAATTCTGAGCGGTGGCAAAATATTTTTAAACCGTGATTTTCGCCATGAATCCTGCTCAATAGGAGGCTGAAAAGTATCACTCGGGGGTTTTTGGGGTCACTGATCACGAATCCGGTGTAAGATTTTCAAAATTCGGAAGGTCCTGTAAGGATAATGCAAATATCCTTTTTCCCATTTTTTCCGCGAAAAAATGTCATTAGGGGGTTTTCGGAGTCGCTGATCACGATATATTTAAAAGGCAAAGCGATTTTGTTTGGATTTCTTTCCGCAGAGCTCCAGCGGCTCCGATTTTGATGATCCTTTTTTTTTTAAAAAAAAGAGAGCTATCTATCTTTAGATGTGTCCATTTTACTTTTCCACCAATTTTTAATAATATTTTACTAGATGCAGACCCATCGTTGTCGGGCTAAAAACTTCCAGAAATAACTTTTAGAAAATAAACGTGTCCGCTTCAAGACTTTCGGTTTTGAATTTTAAAACTCTAATACCCAATTAGTTTTTCCAGCCTCCTCACGGGCAAGCTAACTTCAGTCATAAAATATTATCATCACGGCCAATGGTGAAAATCTGATCAAAATCGTTTTCGGTTTATAATTAGTGTCTCTATTTTTGTTTTAAATAGTTTTCACATACGAAAAAAAAAAACACAAAAATCACAAAGAAAAAAATTTCTTTTAACTAAATGAAAAAAAAAATTAAATTAAAAAACAAAACTTTGGCACCAGCAACCCTGGCTTCGAGCATGGGTATTTTACCCCTTTATTAAACGCCCAGCTGCGATCTGTGTTGTTAAGTTTGAAGAATCATCTATTTAAAAGGCAAAGTGATTTTGTATGGATTTCTTTCGACACAGCTCCAGCTTAGAATCGATTTTGATTATTCTTTTTTTAAAGGAAAGCTCTCGTAGATGTGTCCACTTTACTTTTTTCCCATCTATATAATAAAAACTGTAATGGGGACAATTTTTGTAATTTTGGATTTTCTCAAAAATATTGACATACATTGATGTATTTGGTCGTATAATACTGATGGCAAAAATTACATTTTTATATCCGTATGGTGAAACCAAAGGGTATATTAACTTTGCCTTACCGTTTGTAACGCCAAGACCCCGTCATCATACATAAAAAATTTAAAAAAAATATTTTTTAAAAAAAAGCTTTTATTTTAAAAAAATGTACTAAAAAATGCACTAAAAAGGAAAAAATAATTTTTTGGGTGCTGTGTATCACAATTGGAGGACATCGGCACGCGACCGGATCTCTGGCGAGAGACATTGCGGCAGGCCAAGACCGGAAACCGGTTGTAGCGCCGAAAGAGAGAGAGAGAGAATCACAAATAAAAGCGAGATAAATATTTGTTTTATTTTATTTTTATGATTTATCTCGCTTTTATGTGTGATTCTCTCTCTCTCTCTTTCGGCGCATGAAAATTTACCCCCCAACAAATATATAGGATTTAGGATTGAATGGCTAACGCATCATTGTTGCAAGGCTTAGTTCCGGTTAACTTAGAGCAGTCCAATTCATCAATTTGCAGACCATCCAAAGATCTAACTCTACTAAGTGCTGCATATGCCTGACCATCTGCGAAGAGCTTAGAGCCTAAATATACTACACCGTAGTCTATAGTGCTACCTTGCATTTTATGCACTGTTGAGGCCCATGATAATATCAGCGGAAGCATTCTTCTTTCTGCAGTACCGTAGCTGTATTTTGCTGGGAATTGTACTGATTTTGGTTGTATTAGGTGGATTCCGTCTTTACCAAAGTCTACTCTAACTGAGGGGATGTCTGCATCATATAATTGTGCTCTGCGATAGTGTGGCCAGATGATTTCCGTTATATTTCCTATTGCACCGTTGACCAATCCTTTAGCGACATCGATGTTGGATCTCAACATCACTTTGGCTCCCACAAATATCTCCAGCTCCTTCGGCAAGCCTCCAGTTTTGTTAATATCAGCTGATAATAGATCGTTTTAATCCACATTTCTGATATTTCGTGTTGCATCTACCAGTTGGTCCTGTGCTATAATTTTGAATATTTCGGCATTTTGTTCTCTGAAGCGTTGCATGACTGCTTTCTTATGGTCATCTACTTGTTGATTTGTTGGGTATATGCGCAGAGCCTTCTCTAATGAAAATTCGGCAGTTGCTTTGCCCAGTAATATCACCATATGCTCAGGACGAAGTTCTCCAACGCGCAGTGAATTAAGAATATCTGCAAATGTGGCGTCTTCATGTTGTCTCATATTCTGCTGCAATTCAACCAATGTGAATAGCCGCCACAAGTTCGTTGCGGGAGCTAATCTAGCTGGTTGGTTGAACACTTGATTTCCTCTAACTGGCGGCAATTGCATCAAGTCACCGAAGAGTAGCACGTTGATTCCCCCGAAAAGGTCTTCACTATTTTTTAGTTGTTTCAGGCGTGAGTCTATCATGCATAACATCTCATAGGGGACCATTGAGATCTCATCTATGAAGAAGAACTCAATGTTTTCCTATTGCAGACGCATGGTTCTGAGGAAGTTGCCAGTCAGATGTGGCATGTTGACAAGTCTACCATCTTTCTGAACTGGCAACTTTAGCAGACTGTGCAATGTAGTTCCGCCTACTATTCGCGCTGCTACTCCAGTTAATGCTCCTACTTTGACTGCTTGCCTTCCATAACATCGGTTGACTTGGTTCTTGAGAAGCTTGAACACGAATGTCTTGCCGGTACCTGCTCCACCTGTGATAAACAATCTCTCTCGCTGGTTACTTTTGTTGATTTGTTCGTGTATGCTGCGAGTTATATTTCTAAATATTTCTCGTTGGCCTAGATTCATCGCTTTTTTGCGGTCTGGAACTGTTTATCACTCATTGCCTGCTCCGGCAGTTCTTCTTCTAATTCCTGTTCGATATAAATTGGTAGTGCCTGGTCTAGGGTCTCGAATGCATGTGCCTGGTTAAATGCATTCTCCAGTTGTCTATCTCGCTGTCTGAATTCCTCCATGTGCTCACTAATTTCTTTTAGGCGTCCCTCACGTTCTAGAAAGGCTTCTCTTGCTGTGTCGAAGTTTTGTAGGAGCTCATTTTCTGATCGATATGGCATGTATTGTACAAGAAGACTATAGTAGTAATTTTCAGGATCGGCAGATACAACAAAGTGTGGTACTCGTATTACTGCTGGAACATTTCTTATACTCATTTTTTTTGAATTGTCTGTGAGTCGAATTAATTTCCTTCGTTGGTGTTGTTCAGGTTCGGAAGCATCCTCCTCCTCATCCTCATATTGTTTCTTATAGTATGGTTCGAAGAGCATTGCAAACTCAGTCAAGCTCATGTTGTCGAAGTTATAATCTGCATGTTGCAGTGGACGCTTCTCATATCTCTCGAAGATGTTGCTGCAGTATCCAGTAGCTCTATTTAACTCATCAAATCTCAGCACTCTGTAACGTTGATCTGGCTTGCGAGTATTGAGAAATACAGATTTTCTTGAGCTATTACGCATATTGATGTGACTGAGTCTGTAGGCGCATTCACAAGCTGAGACTTGTCGTTCCTTCAGTATTCGCATACAGATTTTGAAGAGTTTTCTTGAAACATCTGACTCTTCCCGCTGTATGAGACGAACTGCTTGGGCAATGCTGGCGTTGAGTTCAGTAGGTTCTGACTTTGACATGTACTTGGCGATGTAGAATGCTATCGCCTCGTTAGATCCACATGGTTGGATGTCCATATTACCTTTCCATAGCCCACAACGTTGTAGTTGTTGATCCATCGATCTTCCTTTCGACGCTTCAACAGGCATATTCGTCCTCCACTTCTCACGAAGTCATCTGATGAATGGGCGACGATACGGGTCTCAGAACATTCTTGACGGGGGAAGCTAAATCTACATGTTGATGTTCCAGTTTTGTAACATGTATGTGTGTGGTGATGAATCTGGCATTTCTTTACAAGCTCATATAAGTCTGTATCCTCTGGTGGCATCTCAGAGGAGCACACTTTGTCAAGTTGTTGGATGCCCTCCACAGCGTCAAAGGATCTGTGATCCTTAACCCATGTTAACATGTGAAGATGTGGACTACCGCGATTTTGAAATTCTATTCTCCACCAGTAATCCTCCACTTGTCCTCCGAATACTTCATGATTGTTCTGGATAAACTTGATAAGGGCGTTGACTCTAATCATGAAATGCCGGCTCACGACCACAGGATATTGCTCAATTAAGCGTTGCGTCGCTTGCATATCAAGTTCAACGGGGTCGTCATCAGGTCTTCCATCAGCTATGAGTAGAGCTTTTCTCATATCCAGCCAATTGAAATCGTTACAGCTGAAGGTTACGAAGTAGGTAGGTGGACCCAGACATCTTATTTGTGCTATTAACTCGTTCAGAGCTGTGCGCCAGTATGCTGATGATCCTCGCAAATTCTTCATATAGAGGTGGACATCTTCGATCCTTCCCTCTTGGCCTTCAATCTTCTTACCGCATGCTGCAATTGTGGATTTAGCTCGATGATATTCAAACATGGATAATGCATAGAATAGGTAGTCGTTGCGTTCGAATCTTGTGTCGCTACCTAGTATTCTATATTGGAAGTAATCAAGCGGTGATATGTTCACAGGTCTATTTTCCTTCAAGCCATTTTTACCATCGGGGGAAAAGGTAGAACCATGCAAACTCTTCAGCTTTCAATTCGTGTGCCTCATTCACGATATTATCCTTTGTCTTGCGTATGATTTCGTTGGCATTCTCCGATATGTCCAATTCGTCATCCACATCTGGCTGGTTACAATCTATGGGAGCCATCAATGATGTTTGTATTGCTACTGACTCCATTTGTTCTAGCTGGTGTACAATTGGTGTTGTCTCAAACTCTTGTGGTGGTATTCTCTCTACGTTAGATTCCAGGTCTTGTTCTATTATACTGTTCTCAGTCTTGAGTTGCACATCTATGTAATCCAAGGTGTACTGAACATTTCTTGAACGCGTAGTTCGCTTACAAACTCGATGAAGCTCTTCGATATTGTCGCATTGTATGATGCAGGCCTTTCCATGTTCTGCACGGGCGCCTTTCGGTCCACAGGAATGTGAATCCGTGAAGTAGTATTTGTTATCGTAATACAGTACTCCAAATGACTTTGATTCTGCTATTAGTATTCCTGCATTATGATTGGCAAATAGATTCCCCAAAGCTTGTCGTAGTGTGACGCCAATGGTATGATTCTCAGAATCATCTAGACTTCCATAAAGTTCTGGATCTTCATTATAATTCATGGAGAATGTGTTGCCGAACATAATAAAGTCTGTCTTGATGACATCGAAGTTACGTACAGCTAAGTATCCACTATCAGAAATCGGATAAGCATTCGGATTGTTGTTTGAGGCAGTGTGTATGACTTCGTATATTTCATCAGCCTGGGTCATGTTCCCATCCAAGGTAACCTGGTTCCATAATCGTGGTGGAAGTATAACTGCTCGTACGATGTTTGATAATACCATTACACAGCACTGTACTCCGGCCCATCTCGATGTGAAGAAACTGTCTTGTGCTTGGTGCCATGAAGCTCGTAAAATTCTGGATATATCTCCAATTGATTTGTAGGCGCTTTCGTCTTGTAGCGTATTGATTGCTTCAGCTTGTGGTGGTTTATCAACTACTCGTATAAAATCTTGTTCATTAATTTCTACGTCTTGGTCGACATTGACATCTCCGTATAATGGATTGTTAGCCATCAGCCACCGTAGCGCAGCCATGAGTCTTGGCCTGCATATTGAGAACTCTCTTGTGATGCTTAGGTTCTCAAGATGTTCGGTTACAACGACAATTCCCGAATTCTGGGTCGATCTTGGTAGCATTTTTGGTAACTTCTCACTAACTTCGAAGATATCCTGGGCAAAGAGTACTGCTTGTCCACGGAAACCATATTGTCCAAATCGTCCGTCATACTTCACTACCTTAACAAATGGTGTTATTCTTGCCAATAGTCGCTGTTCGGCTTGTGATAATACTCGAATTACTTCAGGTATATCTCCGGGTTGCATGTTGTTCCAATATGCTTTCGACGGATATGTAGTCTTCTTGCTGGTTAGGTGAGTCTTACAGCGGTGGCACACGAGCAAACTTCGTTTCGATGACAACTCAGGTGGCAAGTATGTCCTGGCAACGACACTCGGTCTACATGTAGCGACTTGATTAGGATAGCATCGCTTGGTGCAAATTTCACAAATGCTAGTGCAGAATGTATTAATGGCTTTTTGAAATGTCGCAATCCCGGCATTCAATCGTTCATGTTGTAGGCGAGCTTGTTCCAGTCGTGCTGCATGTTGTTCTGGTGTTTCTGAGGCTCTGGCTTGTGACGTATGTTGTCTGTCATGCTCCAGTCGCACTGCATGTTCTTCTGGTGTTTCTGAGGCTCTGGCTTGTGACGTATGTTGTCTGTCGTGCTCCAGTCGCACTGCATGTTGTTCTGGTGTTTCTAAAGCTCTAGCTTGTGACGTATGTTGTCTGTCGTGCTCCAGTCGCACTGCATGTTGTTCTGGTGTTTCTGAGGCTCTGGCTTGTGACGTATGTTGTCTGTCGTGCTCCAGTCGCACTGCATGTTGTTCTGGTGTTTCTAAAGCTCTAGCTTGTGACGTATGTTGTCTGTCGTGCTCCAGTCGCGCTGCATGTTGTTCTGGTGTTTCTGAGGTTCTGGCTTGTGACGTGTGTTGTCTGACGTACTCCAGTCGCGCTGCATGTTGTTCTGGTGTTTCTGAGGCTCTAACCTCAGATTTTTGTTGCCTATCTTTGTCTAAGCGGGTTTCACGGTGTTGACTTGATTCTCGCTGCTTGTTTTGTTGCCGCTTGTCTAGCCGTGAACGCTTAGCACCTTCACATTCGGCTGCTCGGTTTTCCTGATATTTACGACGAGCCTTCTCCAACCGTCGTTTACTCTGCGTTGCAGTTTCTCCCTTTGTGCTTTGCATTTTGTTATTTATTTGATTTATTTATTGAAAATAGTTGTTAAAACTTTTGTAGAAGAAATGAGAACTTCACTATTCCAAAAATTACAATCAACTAAATATTTAGGAAAATCTATCCAATATTTATTGCAAAAAAATCTGGAGAAAAGTAATTAGAACAAAAGTAATTAGGACACAGGTAATTAGGACAAATGTAATTAGAACAAAAGTAATTAGGACACAGGTAATTAGGACAAATGTAATTAGAACAAAAGTAATTAGGACAAATGTAATTAGAACAAAATTAATTATATCCAATGTAATTAAATTTTATTACTTCCTTTAATTACCTTATTATTTATTTGTCAAGCGTACTTGTTCAGGTAAATCCGAATGTGAAATTAAAGTAGGGCAATAAATTTAATTAGCGTGCACTGGAATTAAGTTTTCTGTCTTAGAGGACCTTCCGTTATCCTGACAGACTTCTTAATGCCAGAATCTGATTCAACGATCCCAAAAACCCCCAGATGAGATTCTTGCCAGAAAATTTGTTCAGGTTAATCCGAATGTGAAATTAAAGTAGGGCAATTAATTTAATTAGCGTGCACTGGAATTAAGTTTTCTGTCTTAGAGGACCTTCCGTTATCCTTACAGACTTTTTAATGACAGATTCGGATTCAGCGACCCCAAAAACCCGCAGGATAGATTTTTTCCCTGAAAATTTGGAGAAAAGGATAATCACGTTATCCTTACAGGACCTTCCGTTATCCTTACAGGACCTTCCGTTATCCTTACAGACTTGTTAACCTCAGAATCGGATTCAGCGACCCCAAAAACCCGCAGGATAGATTTTTTCCCTGAAAATTTGGAGAAAAGGATAATCACGTTATCCTTACAGGACCTTCCGTTATCCTTACAGGACCTTCCGTTATCCTTACAGACTTGTTAATCTCAGAATCGGATTCAGCGATCCCAAAAACCCGAAGGTGAGATTTTTTTCCGGAATATTTGAGAAAAGGATAATCACGTTATCCTTACAGGACCTTCCGTTATCCTTACAGACTTGTTAACATCAGAATCGGATTCAGCGACCCCAAAAACCCCCAGAATAGATTTTTTCCCGGAAAATTTGGAGAAAAGGATAATCACGTTATCCTTACAGGACCTTCCGTTATCCTTACAGACTTTTTAATGGCAGATTCGGATTTAGCGACCTCAAAAACCCCCAGAATAGATTTTTTTTCCGGAAAATTTGGAGAAAAGGATAATCACGTTATCCTTACAGGACCTTCCGTTATCCTTACAGACTTTTTAATGACAGATTCGGATTCAGCGACCCCAAAAAACCCCAGAATAGATTTTTTTCTGGAAAATTTGGAGAAACGGATAATCACGTTATCCTTACAGGACCTTCTCTTATCCTTACAAGGACGAAGTAGAGAAAATATTGTATTGTCATCGGACTTATATAAGTGTACAAAATTTCAAGTAAATCGGATGAGTGGAAGTGGGTCAAAATTTGATTGCAAGATTTGACCCCGACAAACAGACAGACAGACAGACAAGATAGCGAGCTAAATAAAAGCTTTTAAAAATGAATTACACCAGTGTGTTTAGAATGATAAACAAAATTGATTTTTGCATGTCCGTCTGTGGCGCGGATTGCGGGCGCACGGATTGAGCTAGAGACTTGAAATTTTGTGCAGATCCGTTTTTCGCAAAATGCGAAGCTATGTTCGTTAATGGACAAAAATGAACCATTAGGGGGTACCCCCCATACGAACGAAAATGTTTTTTGCGAATATCTCAAAAACTGTTCATATTATCAAATAAGTGCAAGAACAAAAGTTATTTAGGATATGATTCTAAATACAACTCCCATACATCAAAATCCTGTTGGAACAAATTTTAAAAAATCTTATTGGAAAGTTTGACTTCAAACTGGAATTTTGATACAACTGTTCGAATTTTGATAGGAATATCATTATACGAGTTTCTAATAATTGCCAGACTGGCAATTATAGGTTTGGTTATGCTTAAAATTTATATTTGTCCGTCTGTCTGAATGTCGGTCGGTATTTCTGTCTGTTTGTCTGAATGTTTGTTCCGGCATCACGCAAAAACGGCGCGGCCGATTTTGATCAAACTTTGCACACAGGTACAGTTATTGACAGAATAAAGGATGTGATTCTTTTTGATGTCAATCCCCGTTTCTTCTGATATCTCTTACTCAAGGGTGTCGGATCCAGTTTAATAGCA
This sequence comes from Chrysopilus asiliformis, assembly GCA_964034945.1. Lineage (NCBI taxonomy): Eukaryota > Metazoa > Arthropoda > Insecta > Diptera > Rhagionidae > Chrysopilus > Chrysopilus asiliformis. Next base: position 52,142,044 of record OZ035962.1, on the reverse strand, counting down.
ACCCCTTACCCTCTCTTGAAACCTCTTTATGCGCTTAAGGGTTTCGGATCCGGTTTTGACCATGAGAGAGGTCAGCCCGCAGGAAAAGTTTTTGCTCACTAATATCTACCCCTCCTTTTTATGTATAGCTAACGATGGTATCTTTTTTCGGACAAAAAACAGTATATTTCACCTAAAAATTTAAAAAAGCAGTAAGTCGATTTGAAAAAACAGTATTTTTTGCAGTATAAATTTTATTCAATGAAAATTTGTCTTTGCTCTTAATTTCGACATTTTTAATCTTTTAAATTAACAATGGAAAGCAAAATCAAAGTAACGCGTTCTGAAGAAGGATGAATAATGACAAGACAGTAATCCATGGGGAAAGGAAGAAGCGAATCTATATGACATGTTGCCATCAATACTTCGCTGTTCGTCGTTTGAATGTATTTACACTTGCCATATGTTGCCACTGTTTTGTGTTGCCACTAACGTTTTGCATTGCTATTATTAAATTTGAATTTCGAAACGTTAAAGAATTAAAGTTTTCTGAGTATTTAAATACAGTATTTTGGGGAAAAAGCAGTAATGCAGTGTTGGAGTCTGAAAAACAATATAATACTGCGAAAAACAGTATAGATACCATCGTTATGTATAGCCCTCACCTGCTATCTTCTGCAATTCTAAAGGGATTTGGTGCTTCAATGTATGACATGAATTAAAAAGAATAACATTTCCCACAATATTGTCTTTCCCCGTGTGGATAACCACTTTTTACCGTTATTGAATATATTGTAAGTAAACAGTACGATTTTGTAATACACCGTTGGGTCACAAAGAAAAATGTCTCTAAAAAAATTTCCCTTTTTTGGGTTAACTATATGCATTTGACTCGAGGCCGAAGGCCGAGTAAAGCGGAAGGCGAGAGCTGAAATATATTTAAATAATTTTACGTAACATCTCCATACATCAAATTCCAACAATTCAAGCGTGAGAGCCGAGGCCGAAGGCCGACCTGCGGAAGGGGGATGAACCACGAAGCGGTTCGGGGCGTAGCCCCTAGTAGTAAATAAAGATGCATCTGAATTATTAGTAGATACGGGGGCTGAGGTTAATGTAATTAAAAAAGGAAGTTTGAAGTATGGAATTAAAGTTGATGATACCAAAAATTAAAATTGGCAGGGATGTACGGAAAAGGGGAAACACTCGGTTGGTGTAAGGGAAATGTTTTAATAGGACCAGGTATCCCCGGGGAATTTCAAATAGTAACCGATGGAGATGGCATCCCGGGAGATAGAATTTTAGGTAAAGATTTCTTGTCAACGAATGTTAATATATTCGGACCTGCAGTAGGATTCTTGGCAAAATCGATAAATAACGATCTGGAAAGATCGCTAAGGGTATTATTTTGCACAGGTGGTTAATTTTCCCTCTGACGGCGAAAATTTAAATACAATCTTGACAGTAGCGGCAAATTTAAAATTTGTTTTAAATTCGACATATTTTGAAAAGTAAACAAATAACAATTTTCTTTTGAAAAAGTGTAGTATTTAGCTATGAAAAGTATTTATATAAGTCGGGCGGTCAGCCGGCAGTTTTTTATGCAATTCTAGATGGATTTCCACACACCTTTCATTTGAAAAACAAAATAGAAAAGTCTCCGAAAATCGTTTTAGAATTTTCCCGGATTAGCCAAATGAAAAGGTTTTACGTTTTTTGGAAAAAGTTTTAAGAATCACAACAAAAAAATGTCACAGAAATAAACACAAAAAAGTTTTTTTTTTTGCTGTCAGCACTTTCGATTCAATTCAATTTTATTGCACTTTCTTGCTGCCAAAATGTGTTTCCCTTCCTCTTTCCGCACTACAACCGTAAAATATCTTTTTTCATCACCGGTTTGAAAATTTCAACTTGATCACAAAGTAAAGGCGAATTTAATTTCGTTTTTTAAGGAAAAGGGAAATGCGAGTAATGTTTAGACAATTAAGGGACGCATTCAACATTTTATTTCGTTTTTGCCAACGCGACAACAATTAAACAACATTCTTAAGTGGACGAAACTCAAACATTAGTGTTTATCGACTGGTACGAGAGCAGTCGTTATGAAAATTCGTTTTGGAAGGATCAGTGTTGCGGAGTCATAGTCGAGGGCAAATTTATTGGAAAGTTGACAGCGAGAAACAAATACAACGCCATTCTATATCACTACCACAAACGTAAAAGCTCTTATTTGTATTTATGGATAACGACGTCGTTGCGGATAACTACATCGTTATAAGTGACAAGAATCCTACTGCTGATCGGCGTATGAAATTTCCAGCATACGGAGTATCACTTCCAATACATGAACCAAAAAATTCCGAGACACAATTTCGCGAAAATGGCGCCCCAGGAAACAATAGATACTTGAAAGGTCATATAGGACACCAAGCCCATCTGATGGAATCACTGGATAGTTCTTGGAATTCTAGGAGGAACGATAGTTCAAACTCCATAATTTTCTCTGAGGAGACTGGAACGGAAATGGTTAAAAATAATGATCACAAAATTATTAAAAATAATGAAGTCTGGCAACACCGCAGATTGTGTTAGTCAAGTTTTTTTCGCGCTCTTGAATTGCGCTGCTGCAGATGCTAAACGATCCATAAAAATGGGGGATTCGCCTTTTGACATGACTGCTTTGCTTACTCGCCTTGGGGCGTTAATTGAAGAAAAACTTGATTCCAAACTTTCTAGTTTAGCCACTAAAGATGACATTCTCCATATATCTGCGGGTATAGAGGAAGTTAAAGTGAAATATTCGGTTCTGGAAGGTAAAGTCCTAAAACTGGCCAACGAAAAGGAATCTCTCGAAAAATAAATCCAAATTCTGTCTAAAATCATGAGACGGCATAACCTCATCTTCAGAGCTCTTCGTCCTGATAATTTGAAGTTCGTTCGCCCCATCGGCAAACAGAAGGCAATTATTGCGGATTTGATGGAACCATGGATGTACAGCAAGTGTTGGGGAAAAAAGCTACCTTCAAAGATGCTGGCATTTTCATTAGCAGAGACTGGTCAGTTAGCGCGAGACAAAGACGGAAGTTCCTGTACGCCCTTCAGCTAGGTTTCGAAGGGAGCAAAGGGTTTCGAAGGGAGCATCTTCATACGCGGAGAATCTTTAGTAGTGGATGGGGTCTACTTCACCTGCGACGACGCGAGGAACTTGAAACATGGAAAATTTGATGGCATTCCCAAGCTGAGCAGTATCATAGGCTTTGATGCAATTGATATCTACCAGAAAGCTTCAACTCAACCATTAGCATAGGATACACAAGTCTGTCAGCCTTATGATGTAAGATTAGTTAATAACCTAAAAATTTTAGCTTATAATATTTCAGGCCTTGCTAATAAATTAATTTTCCCCGATTTCTTTAGCTTTTTAAATAATTACGATATCATTTTTCTCCCGGAAACCTTTGTAACACAAGAAAGTACTCCCAGCTTTATCAAATATTTCCCCGACTTCGAAATTTGTTTTTCTGGTGCGACACGAACAAACAGCATGGGTAGAGCTAGCGGGGGACTCCTTCTTGGCTATAAAAGACATCTAAAATCGCAAATACGTTTTAATAGCAAAAACAGTTTCAATTATCTTAGTCTTAATGTTCAGCAACATTTGATTAGTGTGATTCCTGCGTACATTAATTGCAACAGCTGGAACAATGAGTTTGAGTCATTTAAAGAATTTACCACTCAACTTAACTCGTCTTACGTTATAATATTGGATGACATGAATGTCCGTATCGGTAGCGAGCAAATTTTGGATGACAATATTGTCGAAGTGAACCCATTCCTTTCTCAGACTAGGTTTTCTGAAGATGCAATTTGTAACAGTAAAGGTAGAAAGTTGTTAGAACATTTCGATAATCTGGGTATGGTTATTTTAAACGGTAGAACTCCCGGTGATCGTAAGGGACGGTATACTTTCATGGGTCCGATAGGCTGTTCGGTGAATGACATCTGCTGTATGTCTTTAGGGGTGTTAAATTTAATTAATGACTTTGAAGTTGTCCAGCAAATTTATTCGGATCACCTTCCTATACTTCTTAAGTTACATAGCCAAAGGCTATATGCTTCACCGAGGGTCCTAGCTCCCAAACATAAATTGTTTCCGGACGCTATATACCAGTCAAATCTCGACTCACTAGTTGGAAATATGGTCAGAGTGGGTGCTTCGGGTGATGCTTTGTTGGAATCAATCACTAATTGTATATACAAAGCCGGTGGATTTTCGAACGCGGCTGTAAGAGTATCTAAGTATTATTGTCCTTGGTTCGACGCCGAATGTTATAAGCTGAGAAACACAGCCTTTGCTTGTCTAAAGGTATTTCGTAAATCAAGGTCTGGAAACGCAAAAAACCAGTACCTAGTCACTGACCGTTTGTACAAAGGCTTATGTTATTCTAAACGCAAATTGTACTACAATAATGTAGGCTAAGTTCGGTTAAAGACTCCAAGGAGTGGTGGAAAGTTGTCAGGGAGTTGAGAGGAGATACCTGTCAGCCCGCCGCGTCGCCAATCAGTTCTAAGGACTTGGTAGATTATTTTAAGCTGCTCCTAAACCCCCCTGCTTCCTCTGTCACCCGAAGCTACGCCATTCCTTATGTTTTGGATAGCGATCTTGATCAAGACTTTTCGATGCTCGAGTTAGAAACAGTTTTTCAGTCATTAAAACGAGATAAAGCCCCCGATCTAGAAAATACGCTAGCCCAAGTCTTAAGGACTGTTTGCTTTCGTTGTACAATTACATTTTCAATACATGTGATGTACCGAAAAAATTTAAGCAAGGAGTAATTCTTCCGCTTTTTAAAAAAGGTGACCCACAATTAGTCTCTAACTATCGTGGTCTGACCTTACTTAACAGTGTTTCCAAAATTTTTAGCGCTTTGCTTCTAAACAGGCTAAATCCTTGGATAGAAAATAAAAAAATCCTAATAGAAGCTCAATCTGGCTTTAGACGGAACTACTCTACAATCGATAACATCTTCAACCTTGTTTGTATAGCGAATCTAAAATTGAACAAGCCCCACGGAAAAGTGTATGCTTGCTTTGTAGATTTTCGCGCTTTCGATCGAATCGATAGGAATTCTTTGTTTTTCAAGCTTTCCAATCTAGGTCTTTCCACAAAAATCATCAATGTCATTAAAGGATTAAGTGTTGATACCACTGCCTCCATGTGGAGTGGTGTGGAGCTCTCACAAGAGTTTTGTGTGAACAGAGGGGTCAAACAGGGGTGTCTCCTTAGTCCTTTGCTTTTCGCCCTATTCATCAACGACGTGGAAGACTTTTTAGATGAGGGTATTATTATTGGTAGTCTCACTATTCGCATTCTACTCTATGCTGACGACATTGTCTTGCTCGCTGAGGATGCGCTTATGCTACAGAGGATGATCAATAAGCTTTCTAGTTACTGCGAACTATGGGATCTGGCCGTCAATCTATCCAAAACCAAGATAATGGTGTTCCGAAAAGGTGGTCGCTTAAAAGCTAGTGATAGTTGGTATTTCAGAGGTACCCCAATCGAAGTGGTGCAGACTTTCAGGTACCTGGGTTGGAGTTGTCTTCTTCTTTAAACGTCAAGTCCCATCTTAAATATAAAGCATCAGTGGCTAAAAACTCAATAATGTCTATCTGGCATAAGTTCTTTGGCAATAAGCTAGTGAATAATTCGGATAAGTATAAGGCTTATATAGCCATTTGTAGGTCCCTTCTTTGTTACGGGGCGGAGGTATGGGGTTTTCTCCATCTGACGAGGTAGAAAAGGTTCAACGTTTTTTCTTAAAAAGGTTTTTTCATCTTCCTGACTCTACTCCGTCGTACATGTTGACTATTAAAACCGGAATCGATAAGCTCTCCTTACACACATTGAGCCTTCATTTGAGATACATTTTTAAAATATTCAAGTATCCGGAAACGAGACTCCCTAAACTTTGGGCTATGGAGATCATAAAAGAAGATATCCACTGGGCTAAAGCCCAAAAAAATGTTCTTCTGAAAGTGAATATAAATTTAGACCTATTAAACTTTAATGATAGTATGTGGACTGCCAAATTTAATGACTTAGTTTCTTCCTTACGGAATATTCACTTGTACGAGCATCTGGATAGCGCTATTCGCTCATCTCACCACGAATACGCGTACTTAAGGCATCTTAATTTTGCGAACTATTTTGACAATGCGTACAGTCTTAAAAATATTCGTCTTGCTTTTATTGCCATAGGGGGTCTACTTAACTTAAATGGCCGTCGATGTGTGGTGTAAGTAATTTTTAACATATTAATTCTTCTCGGGTTGTACGGTCTGGATTAAAACTCCAATTATGTGTTGAACATTACTTTATTTAATGCCTCGACGTTTCGCCTGCTAGCGCTAGGCTTCTTCAGGAGTGCTGGATCTGTGATGCACAGTATTACAATAATTACATCTAATTACACAATCTTTATACTTACAATATTTGTTGTTAAATTCTAAACATTCAAAGCACTATTACAAACGTACATAAAAATAAATTAATACGTTGCACAAAATAAATAACAATTTAAAAATTAAAAAATAAAAAATCGGAAACATCCGTCCTTGTCAAATTTTGAAAATTCATTTTATATTAGTCAATTTAACCGTTTTTTCGTTCTAAGAGAGCGCAATATGTTTCGTTAATATTCTCTGTGTCTGTTCTCTTATTTATTGAGTTTTTAGTGGTATATATGTGTAATGCTTCTAGCGTCATTCTCTTTTTAAAATTTTTTTCCTTACAAAGAATTTTTGTTTTATCAAAATTAGGAGCATGATTGAAATTAATGCAATGCTCAGACAACGCTGTTTTGTTAGCAGATTTGGATTTTATGTCCGATTTATGTCCCGCAATTCTGCTTTTTAATTGTTGGCAAGTGGTGCCCACATATTTAGCATTACAATGGTTGTTGTTAGTACCCGAGCAAGGAATTTCATACACTATGTTAGATTGGAGGAGTCTCGGAATTTTGTCTTTCAGTCTCGTGTAACATTTGTTGACTGTTTTTATCGGTTTAAAAGCTGTTATTATGTTACCATCATTTTGTTTAATAAGACGTTTAAAATTTTCCGAGAAACCTGGAACATAGCCTACACTCCTAAAACATGGGTTTGCCATCCTGTCATTTATGGTGATGTTATCTTTGTTAGTATTGTTCTGTAATTTCATAATTTGTGTTTTTATAATTTTATTTGTCAAATTCAAAGGGTAACCATTTTGGTTTAAAATGTTCTTGACGATATTAATATTTTTGTTATGGAATTTTGAGTCGCTTAAAATTAAAATTTTTTTGACAAGATTCGTTGCCGTATTAATCTTGTGATGTTTTGGATGATATGAGGAGAAATGGAGCATTCTACCTGATGAAGTTGGTTTTTGATACCAAAAACCAACTTCATCAGGTAGAATGCTCCATTTCTCCTTTTGGTAGAATGCTCCATTTCTCCTCATATCATCCAAAACATCACAAGATTAATACGGCAACGAATCTTGTCAAAAAAATTTTAATTTTAAGCGACTCAAAATTCCATAACAAAAATATTAATATCGTCAAGAACATTTTAAACCAAAATGGTTACCCTTTGAATTTGACAAATAAAATTATAAAAACACAAATTATGAAATTACAGAACAATACTAACAAAGATAACATCACCATAAATGACAGGATGGCAAACCCATGTTTTAGGAGTGTAGGCTATGTTCCAGGTTTCTCGGAAAATTTTAAACGTCTTATTAAACAAAATGATGGTAACATAATAACAGCTTTTAAACCGATAAAAACAGTCAACAAATGTTACACGAGACTGAAAGACAAAATTCCGAGACTCCTCCAATCTAACATAGTGTATGAAATTCCTTGCTCGGGTACTAACAACAACCATTGTAATGCTAAATATGTGGGCACCACTTGCCAACAATTAAAAAGCAGAATTGCGGGACATAAATCGGACATAAAATCCAAATCTGCTAACAAAACAGCGTTGTCTGAGCATTGCATTAATTTCAATCATGCTCCTAATTTTGATAAAACAAAAATTCTTTGTAAGGGAAAAAAATTTTAAAAAGAGAATGACGCTAGAAGCATTACACATATATACCACTAAAAACTCAATAAATAAGAGAACAGACACAGAGAATATTAACGAAACATATTGCGCTCTCTTAGAACGAAAAAACGGTTAAATTGACTAATATAAAATGAATTTTCAAAATTTGACAAGGACGGATGTTTCCGATTTTTTATTTTTTAATTTTTAAATTGTTATTTATTTTGTGCAACGTATTAATTTATTTTTATGTACGTTTGTAATAGTGCTTTGAATGTTTAGAATTTAACAACAAATATTGTAAGTATAAAGATTGTGTAATTAGATGTAATTATTGTAATACTGTGCATCACAGATCCAGCACTCCTGAAGAAGCCTAGCGCTAGCAGGCGAAACGTCGAGGCATTAAATAAAGTAATGTTCAACACATAATTGGAGTTTTAATCCAGACCGTACAACCCGAGAAGAATTAATATATTAGAATTAAAAACGGTCGAGAATATAAGATAATCATGAGTAATTTTTAACTAATATAGTTTTTTTTATTTCAAGTTGGCTTTTAAAATTGTAAAAAATAAAAATTGCAATTTATTTTGTCAGAATAAAATTTATATTCAAGCTAGAAACATTAACGATTTTAAAGGAATTTTGTTACAAATAAAAAATTAAAAATTACTAAAGATTTTTAATATACATATAGTAGTTAACTATATAATTGGTGACCCCGACGTGATACATGCTTGAAATTTAAGATGAATTCTGCTTAGAAATTTCTAAGAAATATATTTTTTTTAACAAGAAAAATTTTCATCAAAAAGAAGTTCTCATCTACCTATATTGGCTTGCGATGTTATTTTGGAGTGTAGAATTTCAAGTTACAAGATTTTTATTCAAGAATTAGAATTTCAAGTTACAAGATTTTTATTCAAGAATTAGAATTTCAAGTTACAAGATTTTTATTCAAGAATTAGAATTTCAAGTTACAAGATTTTTATTCAAGAATTAGAATTTCAAGTTACAAGATTTTTATTCAAAAATTTGAATTTCAAGATAGAAGATTTTTATTTAAGAATTTGAGTTTCAAAATACAAGATTTTTATTCAGTTTCAATTTTGTATTGTAAGTAATTCAACATTTATTACAATTTTCAAAGCTGACTCTGTAGCTAGTCCATTTCGCGTTTTTCATATAATTAATGATTCTTAATACGTTATACGGTAATATCTAGATTATATATATATTTATTGTTTTGATACATACTTAGTTATTTGTTTTGAATTATGTCGACCGATTCTGGTGATACAGTTGGTAATACCAATATAAATGCAGTTTCCGTAAAACTTCCGGAGTTTTGGAGGAGTGATCCTCAATTGTGGTTTTGTCAGGTTGAGTCACAATTTTCCATAGCTGGAATCACCAATGACGAAACAAAGTTTAATTATATTGTTGGTCGCGTTGAAAGCTCTGTTCTAGCTCAAGTAGCTGACATAATTCGAAATCCACCGAACTCTAATAAATATAATTCTTTAAAAAATAAAATATTGGAACGTTTTTCAGAATCTGCAGAAAGCAAATTTAAAAAATTGATTTCTGGTATTATGTTGGGAGATAGAAAGCCGTCTCATTTATTGACAGAAATGCGTACATTGGCAGGTACTAGTATTGGAGATGAAGTCCTTAAATCTTTGTGGCTGCAACGCTTATCAACATCAATTCAAGAGATTTTATCAGTTAGCTCAGAAAGTTTAGACAATTTGGCTAATATGGCAGACAAAATTTTTGAAGTAACTTCATCTCCTGATATTTGTGCGGTGACATCTTTCAAAAATGATAGTTCAATAGAAAATAAATTAGATATTTTAATCAAAGAAATTAAAGAACTGAAAAATACAAGGTCTCGTTTTAGATCTCCTTCACGTGAGCGAAGTAATTCTAAATCCGATAATAAAGAAAATATATGCTTTTATCATTATAAATATAAAGACAAAGCTCATAAATGCATTAAACCATGCAATTATGAGAATTTAAAGTCGGAAAACTGATTAGTCAGTCCATTGAGACGACCAGTGAGCTGAATAATAATTTTAATAGTCGTCTTTACGTTTTTGATAAGAGCACAGGTTGTTCATATCTTGTAGACACCGGTGCTGATGTTTCAGTTTTTCCAATTAAATTTTTAAAAGATAAATCTAATATTTCATCCTCATATTTAAAATTATTTGCTGCTAATGGAACAAAAATTAATACATTTGGAAGGAAACTTATTTCATTAGATCTTAATTTTAGAAGAAAGTTTTCGTTTCCATTTTATATTGCTGAGGTGAATCGTCCAATTTTAGGAGCAGATTTTTTGGATCATTTTGAGTTATTAGTGGATATAAAAAATAAACGTTTAATTGATAAAAAAACAAATTTATCATCTTGTGGGAAAATTAAAATAGATTCAGTAATTGGTTTATCGGCAATTAATTCTCAGATTAATTATTTTGACAATAGATTTTGTGAATTGTTATCTGAGTTTAAAACTATTAAGTTAAGTGCACACGATATGATCACTGTTCATATTTTTGAGCAAAAAAGTGTCCCAAACGTGTTCATATCGTCTGAACACCATATTTTTGTGTTCATACGTATGAACACAAGGCATATGAACACATTTGAAGATACCGTGAGCAGACGTATGAACACGACCTGTTCATACCGTGTGAACACTATTTTGGGACCGTATGATCCCAGTTTGTAAAATTCCGACGTATGATCACAGATATGAACACACTGTAACATTTGAACATGGCTAAGTTTTCAACATGTTCAAATGTAAAATTTTGAGTCAAATTTGTAAGTAAATTCATGTTTTCTGGTTTTTATTTGGGTCTAGTAGGTTTTAGATTTGTTTTAGATTTGTGGAAATAATTCGATTCGAATTTGAACTTTTCTATTCATGGACTTTAAAACACGGACCAGTTTGGTTTTCGCCTCCAAGCTCCTGGCATATAACACAAAAAAAAAAGTTTTCGACAGTTTTGTAATTTGTTGTGTTGTGTGCTCAAATGTTCTTAAAAATTGTTCATATCTGTAATTTGAACAAAACGTTCATATCGTCTGAACAGTGGTTCATACGCACAGAAAAAATATGAACACAATGCATTTGAGCACATATGAACACACCTAAAAATTTGAAGCTTTGGGACAAAATGTTCATATCGTGTGAACACCTTTCATATATTGTATGAACATATGAGCATTTGAAGCTTATAAGCAACATATGCGTATGTTCAGAAATATGAACAGTGATCATATCGTGTGCACTTAGCTTTACTCAAGATACAATTCAAAACAAATCTTCTGCTCATAATACTAAACATTATATTGAAGTTAAAGGTCCACCAGTTTTTTCAAGACCACGTCGACTTGATCCAGAAAAATTAGCAGCAGCAAAAAAAGAATTTGATTATATGTTACAAGTAGGTATTTGTAGACCATCTAATAGTAGTTGGGCAAGTCCTTTACGTTTAGTCAAAAAGAAAAATAATGATTGGAGACCTTGTGGTGACTATCGTAGGTTAAATGCGATAACGATTCCTGATCGGTACCCAGTTCCTCATATACAAGACTTTGCTCAAGGATTACATGGTACAAAAATATTTTCAACTTTGGATTTAGTTCGTGCTTATCATCAGATTTCCATCAATGAAGATGATATAGCGAAAACTGCAATTATTACACCATTTGGTCTATTTGAATTTCCGCGAATGACTTTTGGATTAAGAAATGCAGCTCAAACTTTTCAGAGGTTCATGAATGAAGTTCTTAAGGGTTTAGATTATTGTTATGTCTATTTAGACGATGTCTTAATTGCTTCTGCAAGTTTAGACCAACATTTTATTCATTTACGTGAAGTTTTTCAAAGATTTTTAAAATATGGAATTGTAATTAATTTTGATAAATGTGTTTTTGGAAAAAATCAGTTAGAATTTCTTGGGCATTTAGTAACAGAAGATGGTATTAAAGCCTTACCTCATAAAGTAGATGCTATAATAAATTACAAACAACCTGAAAATGTTAGTGATCTTAGACGTTTTTTAGGTATGTTGAATTTTTATCGTCGTTTCTTACCTAATGCTGCAAGTATCCAATCAAAATTAACCGATTTCTTAAAAAATAGTAAGAAAAATGATAAAACACCTATTATATGGGATGATAAAAGTATTGAAAGTTTTAATACGTGTAAAGAATTGTTAGCTACATCTACTTTACTTGCACATCCTGTGATTTCAGCTAAATTATGTCTTGTTGTAGATGCTCCTGACACTGCAGTTGGTGCGGTTGTTCAACAAAAAATTCAAGATTCTTGGCAACCTTTAGCATTTTTTTCGGTTAAATTGAAATCAGCTGAACGAAATTACAGTGCATATGATAGAGAATTACTTGCTATGTATTTAGCTATTCGTCACTTTAAACATTTATTAGAAGGTCGTCAATTTACAATTTTTTCTGACCATAAACCACTTATTTTTGCATTTAAGCAAAAACCAGAAAAAGCTTCACCAAGACAGTTGAGACATTTAGATTTGATAAGCCAATATTCCACTGATATTCAACATATTTCAGGGAAAGAAAATGTGGTTGCGGATGCCTTGTCCAGAATTGATGAAATTGCATTTCCCAAAGTTGTGGATTATGAAGAAATTGCTAAATCTCAAAAAAATGATTCTGATTTTGAATCTATTATGAAATCATCAGTTTTATCTATGGAAAGTTGTCCTATTCCTGGTTCCACTTTATCAATATTTTGTGATAATTCAATTGGTACATTTCGACCATTCATTCCAAAAGCTTTTCGATTTACAGTTTTTAATGAATTTCATTCTTTATCTCATCCTGGAATTAAGGCTTCAGTTAAACTTATCTCTTCAAAATTTGTTTGGCCATCCATTAAAAAAGCAAGGTGTCTGTCTCGTAGAGACGGCCAGAAGACGTGGATCCGCCTACAACGATCGCCAATAGATCTTTAAGTAAGAAATTTTAGTGAAAAGGAAACTAAAGAAACAATTTGATTGACCGTAATGTTACGGGATTTGACTTTCCGTTTGGTGAATTTTGGCATCTTGTACCTAAAAATCAAATTTCACTTGCAACACAACGAACAATGTTTAATAGAGCATTTTCGTAAATGTACTCGGAACTTACGCAAATTGCACAAAACATTTTCTTCTTATACGATTCAATGGGAATTTTCCCTTTTTATATGAAATACTAGCAGACCCTACGTTGGCAGCTAAAAGTTTTTTGTATAAATTTTAGAATGCCAAAAAACCATAAATAACTTAAAAAGTTTCGGGAAAAAATGTTATCCTAACAGGACCTTCCGTGTCGAATTTTGCAAATCTATTACCGGATTCGTGATCAGCGACCTCAAAACCCCCCTTATGCCGATTTTTCCGGGGAAAAACGGGAAAAAGGATATTTGCGTTACCTTACAGGACCTTCTGTTCCGAATTTTGAAATTCCAACACCAGATTCGTAATTAGTGACCCCAAATACCCTATAATGCCAATTTTCTGGGGAAAAATAGGAAAAGGGAAATTTGCGTTATCCTTCCAGGACTTTCCCTTTAGAATTTTCAAATTCCAACAGCCAGCTCGTGATCAGCGACCACGGAAACACCCTACAGCCAGTTTTTCGGAGACAAAATTAGAAAACGGATATTTGCGTTTTCCTTACCTTCCGTTTCGAATTTTGAAATTCCAACACCGGATTCGTGATCAGCGACCCCAAAAACCCCATAATGGCTATTTTTCCGGGGAAAAATGGGAAAAGGGATATTTTCGTTATCCTTACAGGACCTTCCCTTTCGAATTTTGAAATTCCAACACCGGATTCGTGATCAGTGACCCCAAAAACCCCATAATGGCAATTTTTCCGGGGAAAAATGGGAAAAATGACATTTGCATTATCCTTACAGGACCTTCCGTTTTGAATTTTGAAATTCCAACACCGGATTCGTGATCAGCGACCCCAAAAACCCTATAATGCAAATTTTTCCGGGGAGAAATGGGAAAAAGGATATTTTCATTATCCTTACAGGACCTTCCGTTTTGAATTTTGAAATTCCAACACCGGATTCGTGATCAGCGACCCCAAAAAACCTATAATGCAAATTTTTCCGGGGAGAAATGGGAAAAAGGATATTTTCATCATCCTTACAGGACCTTCCGTTTCGAATTTTGAAAATCTAATACCGGATTCGTGATCACTGATCCCAAAAACCCTACAATTCAAATTTTTCCGGGGAAAAATGGGAAAAAGGATATTTTCATTATCCTTACAGGACCTTCCGTTTCGAATTTTGAAAATCTACATAGCTAAAAACCTGCTCCTGGCAACACAGATCATTTTGCAAAAAACCGCGTAAAAATCGGTCCAGCTGTTTTTGAGTTTTATAATCTCAAACAAACAGACATACAGCCAGACAAACATCCATTTTTATATATGTATATAGATTATTGAAATTAGCGCACACACAATCAACATTAGAAAGAATGCACCGATATTTCTTGCCGATGACGTAGCAAAATGGTGACTGTTAAAAAGCAACCAGCAGATCTGTGTTTAATTCGGCCATGCGATCGATGCACATTTTTCCTTCTCCCCCCAAGTTAAGATCGAAATTGTTTCTCTTTAAGTTTTCCGCTCTTGTTCAAAGCGGTTTGTATGCTTTGCATAAAAATGAATGAAAGGTTCGAGCGATGGCTGCTGTTGGGTATGATTCAATTTTCAATTCCTCCAAAGCGAATTGAACCGAAATAATAATATGAATAGCCAGAATCAGAACAATCCATTTAGAGAAGAGAAACCATCAAGTTGAGATTCAATACACACAAAGAAAGCATAAAAAGAGTATACATGTGAAATCTATACTGCAAGCAGCAGACACAGCATAACAGCGGCAGTAAAAATTTTGATTTTGCTTTTTAAATGCATAATTGAACATAGTTTAACATAACAAAATACCCTATACAATGCTTTAATGTAGCCCTCATCTTATAACACAGGTTTTGTGCAGATATCACCACAAACTATCGAGTTTCATCGATTGCAAATTTGTTATCATGGCAGCAAGCCGATTTTCTAATTTGTACCCCCATTACCAAAATCCAAGACGTATCCACGTCAAAAGATTGTGCTAATTGGGCACGTAACTGTATTGCATGCCAAAAATCAAAAGTATCCAGGCATGTTAAAAGTTTACATGGGTCATTTAATATTTCTTCAGAACGTTTTTCTCATGTACATCTAGATATTATAGGTCCATTGCCACAAGTTGATGGATATTTATATTGTTTGTCATGCATAGATAGATACACTCGTTGGGTAGAGGTAATTCCGTTGAGGGATATAACGGCTGAATCTGTTGCTTTTGGTTTTTATTCGGGTTGGATAGCTCGGTTTGGAGTTCCATTTAAAATTTCGACTGATCAAGGCAGTCAGTTTGAATCGTGTCTTTATAGAGAATTTTTAAATCTTTTTGGCATTCAGCGTTTCAGAACCACACCTTATCACCCATGTTCAAATGGACTAGTGGAAAGATGGCATCGTACTCTTAAGACTGCAATTAAATGTCATGAAACGAAGAATTGGTTACGCGTTTTACCAACAATTTTATTGGGAATTCGTACTTCCATTAAAGAAGACATCGGATTAACAATATCTGAACTTGTTTATGGAAAAACGATTAGTTTACCAGGAGAAATGTTTTTTGAGACTCAACATAATACTAGTGAAAGTTATTTTGTCAATTCACTGAGAAAACATTTCAACTTAATACGCCCTGTTAAAACTTCTGATCACTCTAATCAAAAAGTTTTTGTATTCAGAGATCTTGAAAGGTGTTCCAAGGTTTTCGTTCGTGTGGATTCTGTTAAAAAACCACTACAACAACCCTATAATGGACCTTATGACGTCATTGACAGGAACGACAAGACTTTTTTGTTGCTAATTAATGGCAAAGAAAAGACAATATCGATTGATCGACTTAAACCTGCATATATAGAAACTACAATTGATGATTTTAATATGCATATTAAAAACAATATCAGTAAACAAAATCTGTCAATAGTGTCAGATGTTTCAGATCAACAAACTATCACTCGAATCAGAAGTGGTCGAAAAGTTCACTTTTCTGAAAAATAATGAATTTATTAATGTGAAAAATAATAGATGTTAAATTTAGATATTTTCTTTACGTTTACACTGGAGGGGGAGTAATGTGGTGTAAGTAATTTTTAACTAATATAGTTTTTTTTATTTCAAGTTGGCTTTTAAAATTGTAAAAAATAAAAATTGCAATTTATTTTGTCAGAATAAAATTTATATTCAAGCTAGAAACATTAATGATTTTAAAGGAATTTTGTTACAAATAAAAAATTAAAAATTACTAAAGATTTTTAATATATAGTAGTTAACTATAGATGGAACAACAATTCATCGAAACTATGCTCATTATGCAATTTAAATCAAGTTGAAGATACATTCCACTTTCTTGCTGTTTGTCCGGTTCTTGCCTCGTGGAGAAAAAAATATTTTTAAAAACCCAGTTGAGCAGGTCAGGTGTACTTAATTGTGACGGTATTAATTTTAAGAATTTAGTTCAATTCTTGGACTACTGTTTAAAATATAGACCATTCTTGGTTAACGAATTTAATTTATAGTGTATATTTTTCAAATGCACCCAACTCTTTTTTTAGTGCATTTTGAAAGTGTATAAGGTTATAAAACTTGTTTTTTAAAGTGTTTTTTTTATTTTATACTTTTTAGTCTTGAATTAGCCTACCAAAAACCTCCAGAAAAGATCTTTCGCGGGAAATTTGAGCAAAAGGAAACTCATGTTATCTTTGCAGGACATTCCGTTATCCTTACAGAATTTTAAATGTCAGAATCGGATTCAGCGACCCCAAAAACCCCCTAATGCAATTTTTCCCCGGAAAAAATGGGAAAAGGATAAGTGCGTCATCCTTACAGGACCTTCCGTTTTGAATTTTGAAAATCTAATACCGGATTCGTGATCAGCGACCCCGAAAACCCCCTGATGCCAGTTTTTCCCGGGAAAAATGGGAAAAAGGATATTTGCATTATCCTTACAGGACCTTCCGTTTTGAATTTTGAAAATCTAACACCGAATTCGTGATCAGCGACCCCGAAAACCCCCTGATGCCAGTTTTTCCCGGAAAAAATGGGAAAAAGGATATTTGTGTTATCCTTACAGGACCTTCCGTTTCGAATTTTGAAAATCTAACACCGAATTCCTGATCAGCGACCCCGAAAATCCTCTGATTCCATTTTTTCCCGGGAAAAATGGGAAAAAGGATATTTGTGTTATCCTTACAGGACCTTCCGTTTTGAATTTTGAAAATCTAACACCGAATTCGTGATCAGCGACCCCGAAAACCCCCTAATGCCATTTTTTCCCGGAAAAAATGGGAAAAAGGATATTTGCGTTATCCTTACAGGACCTTCCGTTTTGAATTTTGAAAATCTAACACCGAATTCGTGATCAGCGACCCCGAAAACCCCCTGATTCCATTTTATTTGCGCTATCATTACAGGACCTTCCATTATCCTTACAAGGATGGAGTAGTAAAAATATTGAACTGTCACCGGAACTACGCAAGGTGACAAAATTTCATCTTCCTAGGTTGCATAGTTTCGGAGATATAAGGTTCCAAAGATGCCAGAGATAGACACATAGGTAGCCAGCCAGGTAGGTAGGTAGGTAGCCACATAGGTCGCGACAATCCAACTTAATAGAAAGTGTATAAAAAGCAGGGATGGGAAACGTTATCGTAACGTAACGAAATAACGAAATAACGAAATTATTTTCGGGCTATTTCTTCATAATTACGTTATAACGTTATATAAATTCAATTCCGTTACAATAACGAAAAACGTAACGAAAAACGAAAAAAAATATTACGTTTTTTCGTTATTTATTAATTTTTCCTTGTTTTGTTAACCCTTTCGGTACATGTTTTTTTCTGTGGGTTTTAAAAATACTCTGTATACAAATTAATGATGTTTAAGCTATTAGTATTCATTTAAAACAAAAAAAAATTAAAAAAAAAAATTAAAAATTTTAATTTTTTTCAAATACGTCCACTGTGGTCCAGCTTTTTACTCAAAAAATCAAAATTGGGTCAAAAATGCACTTAATGGTGCACTGAATGAGAATAGAGTGTTGAAAATAAATAAATAATAAGACAATTAAAATTTTTTAGCATGATGCCATATGGCATCAAAATACCGAAAGGGTTAAGTATCATATTTTTGTGAAATTTTCCACAAAAGTTCATCAAGTATAACCCCACAGACCTGCCACCTGCATAAAATATAATTAAAAATATTGGAGTAGTATTTTTAATCGTATTTTGATTCTAATATAGGGCCCACATCTATCAGTTTTCCATCAGTTTTTGGGAAATTGATGGGAAACTGATTTGTGTGAACGTTCGCGTCAGTCGGATCGCATTAGAATAGAACCAAATATTATTTTTTGAACTTAATGCAATAATAATGCATACACATACTCTCTCTTTATTATCCACCGGTATTTTTTGAACTCTACAATCAAAATGAATGGAAAATTTTCACAAAAAACTGTCAGTCGCAACTGATGGATGTGAACTGGATGTAAAAAACTGATGGAAAACTGATGGAAAACTGACGAGTACCGTAACAGTTGCGACTGATGGAAAACTGATAGATGTGGCCCTTACATAAATCGGATTTTGTTTTGGCCCGATTCCCCCTATTTCTGGAGATACGAAAAAGGAAATCTTTCAAGCAACTTTGTTGGTATCGAATTTTTTTTAGTAATTCCAGAAGTAGAGTGAATTTCGCGAAAGCTAAGTGCGACTCAGAATCAGCGACGTCAAAATAGCCTAAAGTTCTATATCTTTGATATTGACCAAAATGTCGATTTTTTAACTTAGTAATCACTATTTTATTTTTGTTTATACCCGTATGGTGAAACCAGAGGGTATATTAACTTTGCCTTACCGTTTGTAACGCCAAGATCCCGTCATCACACACAAAAATGAATTACACCATTGTTTTTAGAATGATAAAAAAAATGATTTTTGCATGTCCGTCCGTCTATCCGTCCGTCTGTCTGTCTGTGGCGCGGATTTCGGGCGCACGGATTGAGCTACAGACTTGAAATTTTGCGCAGATCCGTTTTGCGAGGCTAAGCTCGTTAATGGGCAAAAATGGACCATTAGGGGGGTACCCCCCATACGAACGAAAACGTTTTTTTGCGAATATTTCAAAAACGGTGCATCTTATCAAAAAAGTCCAAGAACAAAAATTATTTAGGATATGATTATACATAAAACTCCCATACATCAAAATCCGATTGGAATAAATTTTAAAAAATCTTATTGGAAAGTTTGACTTCAAAGTGGAATTTTGGTACAACTGTTCGAATTTTGATGCGAATATCACCATACGGGTTTTCAATTGGCAATTTTTGGATTGCCAAATTGGCAATTATAGCTTTTGTTATGTTGTTATTTGTATTTTCTTTTTGCTACGTTTTATCATTTTTTATAGAATTTATTTTTATGGAAACTGAACTGAATTACTTTGTGACAAACTATTATTAAAGTGCGTTTTCTTGTTTTCAGTTTCCATACAATGTGTAACGAAATATAACGTTATAACGTAACGAAATGAAATTTTTTATCGTTACAAAACGAAATAACGTAACGCAATAAAAGTTCAATTTCGTTACGTAACGAAATGTATAACGTTACGATTTTTTATTTCGTTTCCCGTCCCTGATAAAAAGAGAATCATTAGTCCATAATTGAGGCGTTAAAAGCTAGAGTGGACCAACCCACATGTCGAAATCGTGAATTTTTTTGTGTTTGAATCACTATTGCGAGTGAGTTTTTAGATAAAAATGTTTGGTTGCACAAAAGAACATTTCAACATTGAGTAATAAAGTCCACAGAATTTTTTTTTCCAAAAATTTACAGTTAATAATAGTACAAAAGTGGAAAAGCTTTAAAAACCCGATTATGTGGCTTGGTCCACTCTAGCTTTTAACGCCTCAATTATAAAACATAACAAAAGCTATAATTGCCAATCTGGCAATCATTGGAGACCCGTATGGTGATATTCGTATTAAAATTCGAACAATTGTATGAAAATTCCTCTTTGAAGTAAAACTTTTCAATAAGATTTTTTAAAATTTATTCCAATCGGATTTTGATGTATGGGAGTTTTATGTAGAATCATATCCTAAATAACTTTTGTTCTTGGACTTTTTTGATAAGATGCACCGTTTTTGAGATATTCGCAAAAAACGTTTTCGTTCGTATGGGGGGTACCCCCCCTAATGGTCCATTTTTGCCCATTAACGAACTTAGCCTCACATTTAACGAAAAACGAATGCCCGCAATCCGCGCCACAGACAGACAGACGGACAGACGGACAGACGGACAGACGGACAGACGGACAGGCGGACAGACGGACGGACAGACAGACAGACAGACGGACGGACGGACGGACGGACATGCAAAATTCAACTTTTTTTTATCATTCTAAACACACTGGTGTAATTCTTTGGTTTCACCATACGGGTATAAAAAACCAAATTAGAATAGAAATAAAAATATTATTTAGATTATTCATCGCTACTTGATATTAAGCGTGAACGTTTATTACTGACTTGACAAAAATCGCTTCCATTACTAGAGATGTCTAACACATCTGACGAGTTTGAATCCAATGAAGAGTATGGTTCATTATTAACGTTCACTGAATGCGCCCAATAACTCAATAATGTGCTTAATGCAATTTTAAATAGACAAATATAAAATCGACTATAAAAATTTCCCCAATTATATTTTAACTACATGTAAAAAAATTTTCTTTAGACTTCGTGTTAGAACAAAAAATTCGTGGAAAAAAATTTTTTTTTTCTTTTTGTGGACCGTGTTATTTCAAAATCGCATAAAAAAAGACCGTGTAAAAAAAGAGTTGGGTGTATACTCTTATTTTTTCTCTTTTGTATTCATAACTCAGTATTGCATTTGTGCTTCTTTTTTCTTTTTGTGCCAGGCTGACAGACGACTTTATTGTCATTGTTTCTGGAATTCATTTAATCCTATGTATACATTGTAATAAGAAATAAAACTATCTATCTATCTATCTATCTATCTAATGATCAAAATTTCAGAGTAGGTTACGACGCGGTAGCGATTGGTGATCGGGCACACAGGTCTCATGGGAAGAATTCTTTAAACGAGTCAGAAAAAAAAAACACATTTATCTGAGGAAAACTGTGTTTTTCAAACTGAAGGCTCAAAGGAAAATGATAATAAGTTTGCATTGACACAATCTTTTCCAGTTAAGCACAATGGACCCAACTGGTGGTCTAAGTGCTTATGGGCTGTACACATCAGCTTCATACATATAATCTAAATCTCCTAAATCTTGCATTGACACAATCTTTTCCATAGTAAGTTCGCAACCTAACGTGCTTTTCAGACAAGACTCACCTACTAAAGTAGAATCCGAAATGTTTAAAAAGAAATCTCGCCCTGAGGGGAAAATTAACGGTAATGCCGAGGAAAAAATTTAAAAGAATAAAGTTTCAGATTTAGATTTTCCGATAGAAATGAAGTCCGGGGTAGATACAAAAGCGTATAATAGCATAAAAGGAGATAAATGTTTAATAAGGGAAGTATCGATAAATACAAAAGAAAAAGATTTTAGGTGTAAACATAACAAAAGCTATAATTGCCAATCTGGCAATCATTGGAGACCCGTATGGTGATATTCGTATCAAAATTCGAACAGTTGTACCAAAATTCCACTTTGAAGTCAAACTTTCCAATAAGAATTTTTAAAATTTATTCCAATCGGATTTTGATGTATGGGAGTTTTATGTAGAATCATATGCTAAATAACTTTTGTTCTTGGACTTTTTTGATAAGATGCACCGTTCTCGAGTTATTCACAAAAACCGTTTTCGTTCGTATGGGGGGTACCCCCCCTAATGGTCCATTTTTGCCCATTAACGAACTTAGCCTCGCATTTTACGAAAAACGGATCTGCGCAAAATTTCAAGTCTCTAGCTCAATCCGTGCGCCCGCAATCCGTGCCACAGACAGACAGACGGACAGACAGACGGACGGACATGCAGTAATTAATAATACGGTCCATAAAAAGAAAAAAAAAATTTCCACGAATTTTTTGTTCTAACACGAAGTCTAAAGAAAATTTTTTTACATGCAGTTAAAATATAATTGGGGAAATTTTTATAGTCGATTTTATATTTGTCTATTTAAAATTGCATTAATCACATTATTGAGTTATTGGGCGCATTCAGTGAACGCGTAATAATGAACCATACTCTTCATTGGATTCAAACTCGTCAGATGTGTTAAGGTGGGTTTAGAAACACGAGCATTTTCATTTTTACTGGCAAAGTGAGCGGGATAGCGAAATTCAAATTTACGTGCGCAAAAAGTCGATCACATCAGTGTCTCAAACGTACTTTCCCTTCCACTTTATGGCGAACTGTCACTGCACATCACCTTCTCGCAGCAATACGTTTGTTATCACTTCAATTTCACCTAACAAAATCATTTTGTGTGATGTTATAATTAATAACATAATTATTATTCCCGTTTCCAATTAAAATGCGTAGCTTTCAAATAAACATCGAAATTAAATGTGTTTGTTGTTGTTTACTGCCATAACTTTCCTATCGTCGACGAAAATTATGGATAGTAAAACCACTACATGCAAGCAAAATTTCCAGTAAAATTTTTACTGAGTGGTTTCCCGTCCCTTTCCCACTTGGTGAAAAAGTCATAAGAAATCTGGCATTTCACTCACTTTGCCAGTAAAAATGAAAATGCTCGTGTTTCTAAACCCACCTTTAGACATCTCTAGTAATGGAAGCGATTTTTGTCAAGTCAGTAATAAACGTTCACGCTTAATATCAAGTAGCGATGAATAATCTAAATAATATTTTTATTTCTATTCTAATTTGGTTTTTTTATAATTGAGGCGTTAAAAGCTAGAGTGGACCAAGCCACATAATCGAGTTTTTAAAGCTTTTCCACTTTTGTACTATTATTAACTGTACATTTTTGGAAAAAAAAAAATTCTGTGGACTTTATTACTCAATGTTGAAATGTTCTTTTGTGCAACCAAACATTTTTATCTAAAAACTCACTCGCAATAGTGATTCAAACACAAAAAAATTCACGATTTCGACATGTGGGTTGGTCCACTCTAGCTTTTAACGCCTCAATTATGGACTAATGATTCTCTTTTTTACTTATTTTATCGTATGTATGTATATTTTTTTTAATAATAAAAATTATATGAATTATATTTTGTTTTTGTTACTTATTTTATAATTTTTCAATAAAAATTAATATTAGTTATATTTTGTTTTTCTTTATAATTTATTATATTTTTTTTGCACAGTTTTTAGGACAACATATAGCTTTTTTTGAAGTGAAAACTTCTTTAGCGGCGTTGTGAGTGATTTCAAACTCGATGAAACGAAAAAGCGACAGTAAAAAGAGATAGGATATTTTAGCCTACGAGAAAATGAGATAGAATACAGATGGGTGCCGGTCAATTTATCGTAAACAAGAGTGATGGATAGGGGGAAGGGGAAGGAGGAGGGGAAGGGGTAGGGGAAGGGAGAAGTGGTAGAAGGGTGGTAGGTGGAGGGAGGAAGTGGAGAGAGGAGGGGATGAATTACTGATGTTTCGTCATACATTGCAATATATACATATCTATATCTATATATATATAAAAATGGAAGTTTGTTGGTTGGTTTGTTGGTTGGTTTGAGATTACAAAACGCAAAAACTACTGGACCGATTTTTATGCGGTTTTTTGCAAAATAATCTGTGTTGCCAGGAGCAGGTTTTTAGCTATGTAGATTTTCAAAATTCGAAACGGAAGGTCCTGTAAGGATAATGAAAATATCCTTTTTCCCATTTTTCCCCGGAAAAATTGTCATTATGGGGTTTTTGGGGTCGCTGATCACGAATCCGGTGTTGGAATTTCAAAATTCTAACCGAAAAGTCCTGTAAGGATAACGCAAATATCCCTTTTCCCATATTTCTCCGGAGAAATTGGTATTATGGGGTTTTTGAGGTCGCTGATCACGAATCCGGTATTAGATTTTCAAAAATTCGAAACGGAAGGTCCTGTAAGGATAATGAAAATATCCTTTTTCCCATTTTTCCCCGGAAAAATTGGCATTATGTTTGGGATCGCTGATCACGAATCCGATATTAGATTTTCAAAATTCGAAACGAAAGGTCCTGTAAGGATAAATATCCTTTTTCCCGTTTTTCCCCAGAAAAATCGTCATAAGGGGGTTTTTGGGGTCGCTGATCACGAATCCGGTATTAGATTTTCAAAATTCGAAACGGAAGGTCCTGTAAGGATAATGAAAATATCCTTTTTCCCATTTTCCCCGGAAAAATTTGCATTTTAGGGTTTTTGGGGTCACTGATCACGAATCCGGTATTAGATTTTCAAAATTCGAAACGGGAGGTCCTGTAAGGATAATGAAAATATCCTTTTTCCCATTTTTCCCCGGAAAAATTGGCATTATGTTTGGGATCGCTGATCACGAATCCGATATTAGATTTTCAAAATTCGAAACGAAAGGTCCTGTAAGGATAAATATCCTTTTTCCCGTTTTTCCCCAGAAAAATCGTCATAAGGGGGTTTTTGAGGTCGCTGATCACGAATCCGGTATTAGATTTTCAAAATTCGAAACGAAAGGTCCTGTAAGGATAAATATCCTTTTTCCCATTTTTCCCCGGAAAAATTTGCATTTTAGGGTTTTTGGGGTCGCTGATCACGAATCCGGTATTAGATTTTCAAAATTCGAAACGGAAGGTCCTGTAAGGATAATGAAAATATTCTTTTTCCCATTTTCCCCGGAAAAATTTGCATTTTAGGGTTTTTGGGGTCGCTGATCACGAATCCGGTATTAGATTTTCAATAAAAATATAATATAACTTTTGAACTTGGTACCAATATTATAATAAATAAACGCTATAACTATCCCACCCCTGATACCGCATTCGTCTCATTCTCTCGCTGTTTAGTTTTCCTAAGGTTTCACTTCTACCACGTGTGCACTGCACACACATGTTTTTTTTCATCTTACACGGTTTTTTATACCCGTATGGTGAAACCAAAGGGTATATTAACTTTGCTTTACCGTTTGTAACGCCAAGATCCCGTCATCACACACAAAAATGAATTACACCAGTGTGTTTAGAATTATCAAAAAAAAATTGAATTTTGCATGTCCGTCCGTCTGTCTGTCTGTCTGTGGCGCGGATTGCAGGCGCACGGATTGAGCTAGAGACTTGAAAATTTGTGCAGATTCGTTTTTCGTAAAATGCGAGGCTAAGTTCGTTAATGGGCAAAAATGGACCATTAGGGGAGGTACCCCCCGTACGAACGAAAATGATTTTTACGAATATCTCAAAAACGGTGCATCTTATCAAAAAAGTCCAAGAACAAAAGTTATTCAGGATATTATTCTACATAAAACTCCTGTAATATAAAGTGGTTAATTTATAATGAAGAGGGTAATCTAAAAAGCCATATCTGGCAACACTCTTGTAAGATGTCAGAATAAAGCGGTCTCAGCCTAGAACTGGAGGTGTTTCATTTTACAAGACGTTTACGATCATTACATGGCGACGAGGATGGGATTCTTTTGTGGGCGGCTCAAATAGTGAAAACTGAAATTCAAAGTCGGTATGTTGATAATAAAAACAAAAACCAAATCATATGGGAATTGTCAAATTAAATAAAAGTACGAGCGAAAGCAAACGACCACGAGGAAGACCTCCAAAAACAATCATAGTTAGAGAAAGCATGGATTTTTTAAGAAGAGTGGAACCTCTCAGTTTAGATGGCGATGCAGCAGAAAATTGGAAAACGTTTAAAATGAATTTCGAGAATTTTTTCGTGGCTGCAGAACTGGAAAAAAAGTCAAAACATGTGCAGGCAGCCATCTTATTGAATGCAGTCGGAGAACAAGCAATGGAGCTATTTCAAACGTTTGATTTAAACGACGAACAAAGGAAAGATTACAAGGAAATCTTAACCGCATTTGAGCAGTTTTGCAAACCGAAGAAGAACGAGGTATACGCTAGTTTTGTGTTTCACAACAGAAATCAAAAGCCGATGGAACCGTTTGATAACTGGTTAGTGGACCTAAAAAAGCTAATCAAGCCGTGTAGTTTTGGCGCGGCAGAGGAGAAACGCATGTTGCGTGACAGACTTGTCATTGGTGTTTGTGACAAGGCTCTACAAAAGAAGATGCTGGAATCAAGTGACCTAGACGCAGACAAGGTGATTAATTTGGCTAGATCTTGGGAAGCTTCAAAGGAGCAGTCAGAAAATCTACAAAGGAAGCAGGCAGGAGAAAAAATGCTGGACACACACACAGTTTCAACGAGCTACACAAAACGAAACTCAACAATGGATAGCGGCACCATGAACACGAACAGTAATCGTTCCAACAAAAATACTTCTAATTTAAATAAACTCAATTGTTCAAATTTTTCTAGGCAAGTTGAAGAGAAGCAAAAAAATGTAATCCCCAAATGTAGATTTTGCGATAGGCAACACATTAAAGGAAAGTGCCCAGCATATGGCAAACGCTGCGGAAATTGCAACAAATTCAATCATTTTGCGATAGCATGCATGAAAAAGAGCGTCGCAGAAATAACTGATAATGCAGTAAGTGATGATGAATTTTTTGTCGACACTGTATCTGGCACAAGAAATAAGAACAAAATATGGCTCCAAGAAGCTCAAGTCAATGATTGTTCTGTCACTTTTAAGTTAGATACAGGGTCCGACGTTAATATTGTTCCGGCTAAGCTCTTATCCAAAATAAAAAGTGTTAATTTTTTAAAATCACCAATTTGCTTAAGAGGTTATGGGGGGTCTGAGATAAAAACCTTAGGAATTGCTCAGTTAAGCTGCAGTATAAATAATATTAATTTGATGCAGGATTTCGTAATCGTAGAAAATGACGCGATTCCAATTTTAGGGCTCGAAAGTTGTATTCAGTTCGGCTTACTCAAAAGAGTAGATAATATTTGTAAAGAAGGCAAAAATTTAGATTTCGAAAATTTTGTAAGAAAATATGAAGAAGTTTTCAACGGATTGGGAACATTTGATGAAGAAATTAAAATCGTTTTAAAGAAAGATGCGAAACCGGTATGTCGACCAGCACGTAGAGTACCGTTATCTCTCATGAATCCCTTGCAGAAAACTATACAAAGTCTTTGCGATAGAAAAATAATAACTAGAGTAAACCAGCCTTCCGAATGGGTATCAAATCTTGTTGTAGTAGAGAAAAAAGATAGGAGCCTTAGATTATGTCTTGACCCGAAATATTTAAATGAAGCTATTATAGAGGAGCCACACACTCTTCCATCTTTTGATGAAATTTCAGCGCGAATAAGCAGATTTAAATATTACACGGTCCTTGATTTATCTGATGGCTATTGGCAGGTCAAATTGGATGAAGAATCGTCAAAACTCTGTACGTTTTCAACCCCATTTGGCCTATTTAGGTTTCTACGCCTCCCGTTCGGAATTAAAACTGCAGGCGAAACGTTTCAAAAACTAAACGAAAAAAACTTTGCGGGTCTCAAAGACACTGTCATCTACATAGATGATATATTAGTAGGTGGTGAAACCATCGAAGATCATGATAAGAACCTCAGAAAAGTCATGGAAAGGGCGATTGAAAGAAACATAAAATTTAATAAGTCCAAAATTCAATATAGAGTCCAAAAGGTCCGATACCTTGGACATATTATTTCGGCTAATGGGATTTCGATTGACCCTCAAAGAACTAAAGCAATAAAAGAGCTAGAGGCGCCATCAGACAAAAAAGGATTACAAACTCTGCTTGGCATGATAAATTACATGAGAAGTTATATTCCTTCCTTGTCTGAAATCTGTCAACCGTTCAGAAATTTGTTAAAAAAGAATGTTATCTTTCAATGGCTACCTATTCATTCTGATTGTCTTGAAAAAATTAAAACTAAAATAATTAACGCCCCGACGTTGCAACCTTTTGACAGTGAAAAGTCTATTCAAATTCAAGCAGACGCTTCTAAATTTGGCCTTGGTTGTGCTCTTGCACAAGACAATGGACCAGTAAGCTTCGCTTCTAGAAGTCTTTCACCTCAAGAAGTAAATTATAGCCAAATCGAAAAGGAATTTCTTTCGATAGTGTTCGCATGCAAAAAATTCCACCAATTCATTTATGGTCGTCAAGTCTTAGTTTTCACTGACCACAAACCTCTTCTAGGGATAATGAATAAAGAAGTAGGGGAAATACCAAACCCCAGGCTGCAACGAATGAAACTTAGATTACTAAAATATAAAATCACTTTAAAATATGTCCCAGGAAAAGAAATGTTTATTGCCGATCTGCTCTCGCGAAATTTTTGTAAAGATAGCGATGACCCAGAAATCAAGGATTTGTCTGAGGTCGTACATTCAATTAATGTCAGCGACGAAAAGAAAATAGAATTTATACGGGAAACGCAAAATGATCCAGTTTTAAACAAGTTAGTTAAGGTTATAAGAAATGGATGGCCAAAAAAGAAGAATTGTTTACCCGAAAATGTCAAATACTTCTGGAAGTTCAAACATGAATTGTTTGTCGAAGAGGGAATAGTTTTTTACAATGATAAGATTATAGTGCCAACTGTTTTACGTAAGGACTTGTTGAACAAGCTACACGATTCCCATATGGGGATTGAAAGAACAAAAGCTCGTGCGAGGTCCTTATTATTTTGGCCCGGTCTCAATAATGAAATCGAAGACATAGTAAGTAAATGCAAAATTTGCCAAAAGTATCGAAACCCTAATACTAAAGAACCGATGATTCCCCACGAAATTCCAAATGTGCCTTACCAAAAAATAGGAATCGATATAATGGAAGTAGGCAGTAAGTCTTATCTTGTCGTAGCTGATTATTTTTCCAAATATCTAGATATAGTTAGTATTACGAACAAAACCGCGAACCAAATAATAGTGAAGCTAAAAAATTTATTCAGCATACACGGTATTCCAAAAATAGTTATCGCAGACAATATGCCGTTTTCTTCAAATATATTTTTAGAGTTCGCTAGGGACACCGATTTTAAACTTATAACGAGTAGTCCCCGGTACCCCCAATCGAATGGCTTCGCAGAAAAAAACGTGCAAATAGCAAAATCGATCATTAAAAAGTCAATGGATAGCAAAGTTGAATTATGGAAAATATTGCTCGAGTATAGGAGCACACCCATAAAAGGCGTCAATCTATCCCCCGCGGAATTACTATTCGGCAGAAGAATTAGATCAACCTTGCCCGCGAAAAACACATTGTTTTCTGCACCAAAAAACGAACTAACCAGACAACTACTTAACAAAAAATCTGAAAAAAATAAATACTACTACGACAGACAAACGAAATTAAAGGATGATTTTTTGGAAGGGGATGATGTCTGGTACTATGATGGGAAGAATTGGGTAGAATCCAAGATTTTAAAAAAAGATAACACTCCACGGTCATACTGGATTGAGCTTGACGGAACAATTCTTCGAAGAAATTCAAGAGTATTAAGAACGCGTAAAATTTGAATATGCTGCACACTATTTTTTAAGTGTTTATTTTTATATATGGAAATATTCTTTCAAATTTATTTACTTTAATATCAAATTTACCTTTATATCAATTCTTACAAAATTATATGAACTAGTCTGTAACGTATCTTATAAATATTAAAAATCTTATAATTGAATTTGAATTGGGAGACGAATTTTATAAACGTTTCTATAAATATTATAAATCTTATAATTGAATTTGAATTGGGAGATGTAATATAAAGTGGTTAATTTATAATGAAGAGGGTAATCTAAAAAGCCATATCTGGCAACACTCTTGTAAGATGTCAGAATAAAGCGGTCTCAGCCTAGAACTGGAGGTGTTTCATTTTACAAGACGTTTACGATCATTACAACTCCCATACATCAAAATCCGATTGGAATAAATTTTAAAAAATCTTATTGCAAAGTTTGACTTCATAGTGGAATTTTGATAAAACTGTTCGCCATTCACTTAAATCACCATACGGGTTTTCAATAATTGCCAGATTGGCAATTATAGCTTTTGTTATGTTTATCATTCTAAACACACTGGTGTAATTGATTTTTGTGTGTGATGACGGGATCTTGGCGTTACAAACGGTAAGGCAAAGTTAATATACCCTTTGGTTTCACCATACGGGTATAAAAACCTATCAGGTATGAGCGGCGAGCCTAAGCATACTTTAAGTCATTCGGACATGAAAGTTACAAAAATACCAGCACATGATTATCGAAATTCCATTCAACGAAAAGGAAGACGTAATTTGTTTTAAAAAACAATTAAAACAAGGGATTTTTTTGGGAAATTGTATAAGTCCAGTAAGAAATAATAGCATTTTTGTTAGTATCTTGAATACTACCGAAAACAGTGAATTTTTTGAAACTGTCGTTGTGGAGACATTGCTGTTGAAAGATTTTGAAATAATGAATCCAAGGGATTGGGAATTGACAGGAAAGGGCAAAAACATAACAAAAGCTATAATTGCCAATCTGGCAATCATTGCAGACCCGTATGGTGATATTCGTATCAAAATTCGAACAGTTGTACCAAAATTCCACTTTGAAGTCAAACTTTCCAATAAGATTTTTTAAAATTTATTCCAATCGGATTTTGATGTATGGGAGTTTTATGTAGAATCATATCCTAAATAACTTTTGTTCTTGGACTTTTTTGATAAGATGCACCGTTTTTGAAATATTCACAAAAACCGTTTTCGTTCTTATGGGGGGTACCCCCCCTAATAGTCCATTTTTGCCCATTAACGAACTTAGCCTCGCATTTTACGAAAAACGGATCTGCGCAAAATTTCAAGTCTCTAGCTCAATCCGTGCGCCCGCAATCCGCGCCACAGACAGACAGACGGACAGACGGTCAGGCAGACGGACAGACGGACGGACATGTAGAAAATAATTATGTTTATCATTCTCTTGGTGTCTTGGTGTTCTTGGTGTTACAAACGGTAAGGCAAAGTTAATATACCCTTTGGTTTCACCATACGGCAGGAAGGCAACAAATGCCTTGGCAGGAGTTAGGGTAGTGAAAACGCGGGGGGAAGAGACAGTTCGTAAATTAATTACAGAACTAAAACTCAATGAAGAGTATAACGCCAAAGAGCGTGAGGCATTGATAGATATCTGCCGAGAAT
Organism: Chrysopilus asiliformis; assembly: GCA_964034945.1. Taxonomy (NCBI): domain Eukaryota; kingdom Metazoa; phylum Arthropoda; class Insecta; order Diptera; family Rhagionidae; genus Chrysopilus; species Chrysopilus asiliformis. The sequence continues at coordinate 52,110,584 of OZ035962.1, read as the reverse complement.
TTAACGACATTTTTCATTTACCGGGTGATCAATTAACATTCACTAATGCTCAGACACATTACATTCCGACTAAACCGTGTCATCCACCCATAAACCAAAAAATGTACAGATTGCCTGAAACGCAACGACAAATAATTCAAGAGCAAGTATCTGATATGCTAAGAAATTACATTATTGAGCCTAGTAACAGTCCGTGGAACTCACCCTTGTTGGTTGTTCCGAAAAAAGCGGGTCCTGATGGTGTAAAACGCTGGAGAGCCGTGGTGGACTACCGAAAATTGAATGAAATTACGATGGGAAATGCACATCCGCTACCTCGTATAGAAGATATTTTGGATCAATTAGGGCATTACCGGTACTTTACCACACTCGATTTAGCAAGCGGGTATCACCAAGTACTAGTAAACGAGAGCGATAGGCCTAAAATAGTATTTAGCACTCAATTTGGATACTATCAGTTTAAACGGATGCCTTTTGGATTGACAGGAGCCCCGGTGACGTTTCAGCAACTTATGAATTATGCTCTTTCCGGTTTACAAGGGATAGAATGCTTTGTTTATCTAGATGATATTGTCATCTATGGGAAAAATCTGCATGACCATAATGTAAAGTTAAGAGCCGTACTAAAAATATTACGGAGATATAATCTCAAATTGCAGATAGAAAAATGTAAATTTCTGAAGAAAGAAATTATCTATTTGGGACATAAATATAATAATGAGGGTGAGCAAGCAGACCCAGAAAAAGTAAAGTGTGTTCAGACATTTCCTCGTCCAAACACTGTACGCAGAGTACAATCTTTCCTAGGCCTGACTAATTATTATAGAAAGTTTATACCAAATTTTTCAAAATTAGCAGAACCTTTAAATAAATTAATAAGAAAAAACACACCATTTCAGTGGACACCAGATTGTTCAGTGGACACCAGATTTATCGCTCTGAAGCAAATGCTTATCAATCCACCCCTACTCGTATATCCTGATTTTACCAAACCGTTTATCTTGACTACTGACGCTAGTAATGAGGCGTTGGGGTGGTGTTATCGCAAGGAAAAATTGGTTCTGACAAACCAATTGCTTATGCGAGCCGAACTCTAAGCGACACTGAAAGACGGTATTCTACAATTGAAAAGGAACTTCTGGCCATAGTTTGGGCCACAAAAAATTTCCGATGTTACCTGTACGGTAGGCCATTCACCGTGGTAACTGACCATAAACCCTTAAAAGGCCAGTGTAAAGTGAAGGCTACAACGTCTCGATTAATGAGATTCCGACATAAACTTTCCGAATATAACTATAACGTTGAGTATAAACCTGGAAAGTATAACACTTGCGCCGATGCATTAAGTAGAATTCCGGAACCAGATTCAGAAGATCTAGAAGGAACTATTCCATGTTCAATTAGAACCGTAGAACAAGCAAGAGAACTGGTAAACAAAATTAGGGAAGATTTCAAGGATTTAAAACCTAAATGTTTCGTTACGATGCGATATCAAGAAAGGGTGGAAAAAGAAAAATCAATCGGGAAGGAAAGCCCAGGTGACGAAAACAACGATTCAGTATCAGAGGAAATACACGCAGAAAAAGTATTTTTGTCCGATAATAATAAGAAACCTGATATTCAAATACTTAGAGATGAAGATGAGATTAAAGAAATTCTTGATTCTTATCATGACAAACCTTTGGGGGGACATCAGGGAGTATTGAAAACCTTTCGAAATATACGGAGGAAATATCGCTGCGAAACCTGCCAGAAAAATAAAAGTGGTAAATCTAACATAATACCTATGGTAATTACTTCAACTTCATTTATTCCATTTGAAAGAGTGTCATTAGACATTGTAGGACCACTGGATGAAATACCTGAAGGCTACAAATACATATTAACTTTTCAGGATGACCTGACAAAGTTCACCGATTGTTATGCCTTGCGAGATACTGAGGCAAATACAGTGGCAAGGGTATTTTTCGAATAAATCATAAGTAGATATGGCATTCCCAAATCGTTACTAACTGATCAGGGATCTAATTTTCTGAGCGATATGTTCAAACAAGTCTGTAAACTACTGAAAATTAAGAAATTGCAAACCACTGCATACCATCCGCAAAGTAACGGAGCTTTGGAGGGAAGTCATATACCCTTAGTGGAATATCTAAGGAATTTTATAGACAAGAACCCCCGAACATGGAACAGACATCTTCGTCAAGCCGTGTTCGTGCATAATACTACAATTCACCGTAGTACAGGGTTAACTCCAATGGAAACTCTTTTTGGATTCACTCCTGAAATTCCTACGGAATTGAAACGAGAACCTGAACCAGTTTACAATTACCAAAATTATTTTGTATTTGATCTACGAAAGAAATTGCAAGAGGGGTACAAAATAGCTAGAAAAAACCTTATATCAAGCAAAGAAACGAATAAGTCATATTATGACAAAAAAGCGAATCCAAACATTCAATTTCACGTTGGCGATAAAGTACTTTTAAAAGATGCAGCTAGAAAGGGAAAACTTAGTCAGATTTGGACAGGTCCGTATGTCATAGTAGATATACCAAATGACGTTAATTCGGTACTGTCCATAAAAAAGAGGAAAAGAAGAGTACACAACAACAGGTTAAAATTGTATTTTGAATGATAAAGAGTACTATAGACACAAAAAAAAAACAAAAAAAAAGAAAAGAAAAAACAGTTATTACACGCGAGAAGTTATACAACTGGCGCAAGACCCGACTCGTTCCAGAGTTCAACAACTATTAAGAAATCCAGCGAAAAATTGAAATGGTTAATTTTGCGAGTTAAAAATGCAAATAATGCAATTCCCACAAAAATGATTCCGTTTATCATCCCAACATAAAAGAAACAAGACACCCAAGTTCAAGGGAAATCAAAAGTAAGGTACAGGGAGATATCAAGTGGGGTTTTCAAGTTACATTCCGAAACCCAAAAGACAATTGCATTTGAAATGAAATTCAACTGCGAGAGTTCAGGTTTTAGAATATATAACTAATAAATAGATGTTGTGTCATAACAATATTTACTTTTCTTCTCTATTGCACGGGCATCATTACGCTGGCATTGGTCAAGGCCAGTGTTGGGCATCAATCAATTAAATTTTCAATTGACTAATCAATTGATTGAAAATTTAATTGCAATTAAAGTTAATTGCAGATTTGCAATTAAATTAATTACAATTAATTTATGTTAATTGCAGAATACGATTAATTCAATTGCAATTAAATTCAATTGCAATTAAATTAATTGCAATTAAATTTTCAATCAATTAAATTTTTTGCAATTAAATTTTTGATTAAAAATTGAAAAACAAGGGCCTGTAAAAAAATTGTACATTGAATGTAAAATTTCAAAAAAAAAATTTAGATTTAAACTTTTGTGATTATTTGTTTTAAACGCTGATTGGTGCACGATCCTTATAAATTATTAATCCTTTTTAATTTTGCTTTTTCAGAACCTTTAATTAAAAGGTGTTAAAAATTCGGGATTTTTATTTTTTAAAGTTCATAAGTTAATTGTACTAGTAATGATTGATCAAACAATCAACAATTAATTAATTGTTAATTGTGAAAAATACAATTAACAATTAATTAATTGTCAATTGCAGAAATTTACAATTACAATTGATTAATCGTTAATTGTTAATTGCTCTGACAATTACATTTTGCCCAACACTGGTCAAGGCCAATGTGGAACCCGGAAATACGACCCTTTTCAACATCATAGACAACAACTCTGGGAGTGGTGTAATTTACGGGGACACTTGAACCATAGTGACAAAATTAGAACACGAAAATTGGTATATTATAATCCCTAACTTCAAAAAAATACAAACCGACATTGATCGCATGTGCAACCCAAAGGAATTTTTAATTTCCAGTTTCGGTTGTGCTTTATGCACACATCATCTGATGGATCTAACTGATCAAATGAGTAAACAAAGTGAGGGAATTAATTTTATATTTCAGTCTTTTGGTAATTTAAATAAGGGGGAAAGTAATTGGGTAAAAGGATTAATATTTAATTATCGTGAAAAACAAACCGAAAAAACTTATTGAAGGGGAAGTAATAGTAATAACGAAATCCATTTTCGACCACCAAAACAAACCCTTAGAGAAAATGATACAGAATCTTGAACAACAGCAAGATAGAATCAAAGATCTTCTTAACACAGTCGAGATCACGGCGAATTATAAAAAACTGGCATTACGTGAACACCAGTTGAGGCAGGAAATCGAATTCAGTAGTAAAATAAATGATATCGTATCAAATGTGTACTTTCAAACACAGTACATAGTAGAACGACAGAAGAAATTATTAGGGATATTTACCGCTCTACGGGTTGATAATATACACCCATCAATTATAAGTGCCTCACAATTGGTGTTGATTTTGGGATCAGTGTAAGATATATTGAATCTACCTTCCCCAACATGGAAATTCGGCGAAATTAACAAAATTCTAAAACTAGAAAGAACAATAGTAGGTAATACAATATACTTGAAATTGATAATCCCAATACTAGAGATACAGTATATAAACTAAGTAAAATTTATCCTCTTCCGTTTCAAGGTCCGAACGGGGAAACCCTATTCGCTGACATTTTTCGGGAATATTTGTTTTTTTCCAAGAAGATAAACATTGCAATCGAGTTCTCCACTCAGGATTTCGAAACCTACTGCAAAGAGATACACCATCAGATAGGGAAAAGTAGATACATATGTAAACGACCGTTACCCTCGAGAATAGACTTCCGAAGTAAAATCTGCATTGAAAAACTCAGAGAAAGCAACGGAATCAGCGATTCTTGTGACATCCAGGAAACTGTGAGGGATAAGGAGGTTCTGGTACACCTTAAAGAAGGAAACAATTGGTTTTTCTCTTTCAAAAACGAACACGTAAGACACATTACAAATAAGGAAAATACGCTTGGAAAAATACTAGAGGGGTCAGGTCTTTTACAATTTAAACGTTTAGAACAAGTAATTATAGATGATTTAAAGCTCCCTGTAGTAACAGATAGTCCGGACAAAGACAGATTTCAGTTTTATGGAGACCTTACCAACCAAAAAGCTAAACTAATCGAGAAGTCACATATTACACGTCCTATCGTACCGACGCAATTGTTTTTAATTAACGATTACGATTATATCACCTTCCTAAAGAATAACATTCCTAAGTTAAACATAATATCTCAGTTTGAAGATGGGGAAAGTACGCTGGAAACTCAAACCAAAGTCCAAGATGACTACCTAACGTGGCAAGTTTACGGAATAGAGGGGTTCATTGTAATCACAATAATAATAATAATATTTAAAATTTTAATTAAATACAAATGCATTTGTGAGAAAAAAAGAAACCTACCAGTTAAGGCCTCAGGTTATAGATTAAAAACAAAACGGGAAGACAAAGAAATCGAAACCAAATTAACGGAACAGGAATTAAATAACAAAGCTGGGGTTGTAGAAATAGAACTAGGAGAATTACCGAGACCGTTAAGAATAGGTACAGAAAAGAACGAATCACCACTGAAAAAAACTAAAAGCAGTAAAAAATTCTCTAAAGTAAATCAATATTTTGATGAATAACCTAAGAAGGTATACGGACTTTTTATAGTATAAAGGAAAAATAATGATTTTTAATAATTACATAAATTGATAATTACAATTACACATAAGTATATAAAGCAAAATATCAGTTGTGGTCAACACAAAACTTTATTCTACAAAGTCTACGACCCTGCGCAATTTCCGCTAGAGCCCTGTCGCGTTGTAAACCTAAGACGACCTCCCAATAAATTCTTGGTTTATTCAAAAATATCAAAAACGTACAAAATTTGAGATAACTTGAGAACTGTAAAAGATATCAAGTTACGGTAAATGGCAAAAATGTAGAAAATGTTAACATCTTTAATTATCCTTTTAACTGATTTGTCGAAAAACCGTTAGTTTGCAAATTATTCGCAAAAATATGATTTTTTACATATTAATGAAAATATCTCAATAACGGTAAAAGATAACGGATAATGATAAAAAACAAAATTGTGCAGAATGCTATTCTCATTAATTCACTTCATACATTCAGTCAGCAAAAACCCATTAATTTTCGAGATAATCGCAAAAAACTGTTTTTTTTTTAAATAATGGTTTATCTCGATAACAGGTTGAGATATCGAGTTATAGCTAAAGACAAAAGTGTGGGAAATTTTATTTTCTCCAAGTTTTGTCATACTTAAGGCCACTAATAAACGCGTAGTTTGGGAGTAAATCGAGAAAAACGAAATTGCGATTTTTGAAAAACCGCCATTTTGGATACTTCCGGTTAACGGATTTCCACCAAAAGTTGATAGGATGGACCCAACATGCCTATAAAATTTCATGGCGCTAGCTCTATTAGTTTTTGAGAAATCTTGTACACAGACTGACGGACAGAACGACATTTTTTTAATATGACTCCAATCGACTCAGGAGTGATCGGGAAATGTTTTTTAGGCAAAATTAGGAGGTCGAAATTTTTCATGAATACAATACTTTATTATACTCCGTAGAAGAAAGTAAAAAGAAAAACAAATTAAGTAATACACGAAAAATATATATATTTTCATGTAAATAAATAATATTAATATTCGAAAAAAAAAAATTCTTGAGCTTTTCACTGTAAAGATTTTAAAAAATAAAATAAAATAAGAAATTAAATAATAAGAATAAAGTAAAACCCCCATTGTAACTTTTTAGAAAAATTGCATTTTTCTTTTTCAAAAGGGGGAGGTTATTGACTTTGTCCATATTAGCAAAAATCAAATTGAATAAAAGTTCATGCCGCAATGATATATTTGTAATTGTGCAAATGTTGCAATATTACCTAATTGACAAATTCATTTCTTAAGAATTAATATTGCTCAATAAGAAAATATATGTATTCATAATGCTGAATTGCAAAAGGGTCATTGTATGGTAATGACGTCAATAGGTAATTTCGATTAATTTGAAGAAACCAAGTCACCACATTAGAGAGTCGTTTTAAGGAAGTCATGAAAGACAGTTGTTTTTGATTTAACCGGTTGACATTAGTCAGTTGTTTTTAAGTAGTAAAAATATCGTTAGTTGTTTGTTTTGTTAGTTAAAATCTAATTAGCTGTTTTAGCCAAGTAAATTAAAGTTACTAAGTGAATGTGAAATCAAAGACAAATAAATAAATTAATCTTAAATTGGGTAAATCTAGTGTTTCAGTTCTAAAACTACTTCCCAAGATCCACCAAAAAGCAACACGACACTAAGCTCATGGCATAAAATATAAAGGGTGATCCAATAAGAGCTCCCTGTTTTTTTTTTTAATTAAACACCTACAGCCTTATTAATAAAAAATCCCTAACACGGAGATAACTCATGTGCTAACTAACTCCGAGATAGCAAACTTATCCATTAGATAACTATTCTTATTAATAAAAAATTTTCCTCCATATAATAGCTAACTCGTATTTTATTTAAAAATTTAGCTGGAATACGGCAACCCTTGTGCCGAATTGTACCAAAAAATACGAAAATCTTTTACATTTAAGTCAAATTTTGGTTTTTTAAATCCGTTTCCTTGGAGACGATATTAAAATAAGTCATATTTTGGTTTTTTAAATCCGTTTCCTTGGAGACAATATTAAAATAGGAGTGAAATTAATGTTTTTATTTTAATTGTGATTCACTGCAAAGTAATTAAAAGTGGAAAATTTAAAAATTGAAGGAAAGCGATCAGAAAAGTGGTGTTCAAGTGATAAGATAATATAATTATAATAACATAAATTGCATTTTTTTAATGGATCATTGTTTCTTATAGTCATTATTGCAAGAGTTATGTGCCGTCAAGAGTTATCAACTCGTTAACTCGAGGGAATCGGTATGTTAGCCAACACAGAGTTAACTAACGTCAGTTAACTCTTAAAATTTTTTATTAATAAGAATTTCGAGTTATCCACTGCGTAAACCATTGATAAAAGTTAACTAACGTTTATTAATAAGGCTGCTAATAATTAATATATTGAGGAATATCTTTATTTAAGTTGTTAGTTTGGTTCATGCCATTTAATGTTTAAAGATAATTTCCTTCAAATGTTGCCCAAGACTAACTCTTAAATGGTCCATTCTGTGGGTCCAATTTTCGACCACTCTTTCAAGCATATCGGTCGGTATTCGGCGAATAGCACGGGTTATCGTTCCGGGTTTATCGATGTAAACAAAAGATTTCACATATCCCCACAGAAAGTAATCCAATGGTGTCAGATCACAAGATCTCGGTGGCCAATTAACAGTACCATTTCTTGAGATGATGTTTTCATCGAACGTTTGCCTCAATAAAGCGATTGTATCGTTAGCTGTATGACATGTAGCGCCATCCTGTTGAAACAACAAGTCAGCTACACCAATATCTTGAATTTTTGGCCAGAAAAATTCATTGGTCATTGCTCTGTAGCGAGCTCCATTGACAGTAACACCGCATTTTTAAAGAAATACGGTCTGATGATGCCGCCTGCCCATAAACCACACCAAACAGTGCATTTTTCGGGTTGCATTGGTAGCTCTTGGATTGCTTCTGGCTGTTCATCGACCCAAGCACGGTAATTTCGCTTGTTAACGTAGCCGTTTAACCAAAAAGAGCTTCGTCACTAAACACAATTTTTCGATAAAAAAAAAAAGGATCAACTTGAAGCAGTTACAAGGCCTATAAACCGAAATTAAAACGTAAACCAAGGTCACCCGGCTTTAATTCTTGAACGAGCTGTATTTTATACGCTTTTAAACCAAGATCATGCTTCAAAATGGGCCACAACGTTCCATAATAGATGCACAAACCTTGAGAACGACAACGAATTGATTGATCACGGTCTTCACGAACACTCTCTCCTACTGCAGCAATATTCTCATTATTACGGGCTGTACGCACTCTGGTTGATGGATGAATGTCTAATAGTGTAAAATTAGTTCGAAATTTGGTGATGGTTTCACGTTCAGTGGAACGATTATGACGACCAAAGTGTGGACGAAGAGCTCTATAACAATCCCTAACTGAGCACTGATTTTGGAAATAAGTTTCCACAACTAGTAAACGTTGTTCACACGTAAGTCTATTCATGATGAAATGGCACTGAATACTGAACACAAACGTCATATAGACAAGCCAAAACCACCCTATTGGAAAAAGTACCTCCAATTGGATCACCCTATATTGTATATAACGTCGTTCAAATGTCCGCCGCGGCTTTGCTGGGTGGTACGTATTCGAGAGGATATTCGATGACTTTGTGCCAACGCACACGGTTCATCTCGTCGCGGCAACTTTTGATCCTCAAAATGCCTTTCCGACGTACACGCTTCCTCACTTTTTAGTAGGAAAAACTTGTGTACAACAAGCGATTGCTCATGTGTGTGTGGTTCTCATATATGTGTTGTATTTCCAGCTCATTCCCTTTCTAGCTAGCACCGAGGCAACATCAATTGCCAAAATAAAAACTGCCAACAATAGAAGAATAACGACTGGTAATTTGTTATGGCATTTACCCTTTCCTACCTACCTGAAAAATAAAACTACCTGGAACTGGAATTTCATTATTTGCATTCAATTTTTGTTCGTTTGGGATATGTTTACGAGTCGGTAGCTAAGCACCGACTGCCTCAATGAAATTACACACACATGCATGCTGACGTGCTACACGAGCGACTTCGTTTGTGTGCGTAAAAGAAGACGAGAAGAACACTTTTCGAGTGGCGACTTTTCCCCTCTTGCCGCACTCGTTTCTTTCCTACAATTTGGTGAAGTTGCGGCATGCTGATGACTGAAAGTTGCTCCGTGTACGCCCATACTTTGTCGCATAAATCTGGCTCAATTTGCTGGATGTCGTTCGTTATGTTGGCTTTGAGGGCATGCTTTTCCCATCGATGTTTCCTTTCTGATGTTTTTATAACATCGATGTTTCGTGTCCGATGTTTAGAAATACACGCTGCGATTGCATACCACGGTTTGTGTGTTAAAAAATCATGGGTTGGGCGATATCGCACAATTGTATGCCCAGGCCCACAAGTAAAAACCTGCGGTACGAATTGTATTGAAATGGTTAAATGTCACCTTACGTTGTTGTTGTTAGGTTAGATTATTTATCGAACCGATTGACTCCAAATTTGGCCACTAAACGTCGAATAGTCGACTCGGCAGGACGGTTGTGGCGAGGATAAAAACCACGTAATGCGTAGAATGTTTCTCTAACGGAGCACTGATTTTGAAAAAAAAAATTATGATTTCCACATGTTCAACGCTATAACCTTCCATGCCGATTTGCCATACACTTTTAAAGAATTCACACCAAATTTGACAGATGCAGCTTTAACAACATGGCCGCTATAACTTTCGAGCTTCCTTATTGAAATGCCCCTTATTTGGTCTTGGCATTTAAAGATTTTCGGCTGCAGTACCATTTTCGTTGCTTACTGAAGAACTAATATATCCTTGTTATGTTGATAATCACAAACAAAAATTGTCACAAACCTTCTTTTCTGATTTTTCAAAAGTTCCAAGCACACAAAAATGCGTTTTTATACAGGGTGCCGCTTTGCTTTGCAAATTTTAATTGCATATGGAAAAGAAGTTCATGAGGCAGTTTTACGGTCAAAAATCTAAATTAAAGTCGAGTTGTTTGGAACTGGAGATTACTGACCGCAATCGCGAGACGTGAGAACTCCAAAGCAGAGCACAACAGGTGGAACAAGTTTTAGGTTTCCGACGACCAGAAAGCGATTGAGCTAGATTTCAAGTGTGTAAATTCATATAGGTTCTGTAAAGATGCCGCGAATCTACTTTCTGATCCTTTTTTGGGAAAAATTACATTAGGTTTTTGGGGCCGGTGATCACGAATCTGCAGTAGGATTCTTGGCACTTCTAACGATGTAGTTATCCGCAACGATGCCGTTATCCATAAATACGAATAAAAGCTTTTACGTTTGTGGTAGTGATATAAAATGGCGTTGTATTTGTTTCTCGCTGTCAACTTTCCAATAAAATTACCCTCGACTCCGCAACCCTGATCCTTCCAATACGAATTTTCATAACGACTGCTCTCGTACCAGTCGATAAACACTAATGTTTGAGTCTCGTCCACTTAAGAATGTTGTTTAATTGTTGTTAAAAAAGCAAAAACGAAATAAAATGTTGAATGCGTCCCTTAATTGTCTAAACCAAGCATCATCAGCTAGTGGCTCGGCTGGCTCATCACACAAATTGGCTTTAACAGCTAGCGTGGACCCCGGGCTCATAAGTAAAATTGGTTTGTAGCTCAAGTTTTTTTTCGTCAGAAAAGTGAGGTTATATGAAAATTTTAAAATGAAATTTTGTAATTAAAATGCGTCAGCAGTCATTTTAAACCACTTTTATAAGGTTTGCGAACCGAAATTGTGCTAGTAAAAGTAGTTTTTTGTTGCCAAATTCCACTTTTATTGGATGGGGTATAAATCGAAGGGTGAGGGGGAAACCCTATCATGCTATATATTTTTGGAATGCACTCTTCATTACCTTTCATTTGAGGTACCACACACCCCTCAGAAAAAAGTTTCATACAAAGTTTGAGGACCCCTGGAGGGGGCAAGAGGGGCGAGCGACGGCTAAAAATACCCATTTTGGATAGGGTATGCTTCTATCTACCCCTCCCTATACACGAAAAATCTCTAGTAGCCCGGAAGCCGTAGAACAAAAAATAACAACGAACAGTTGACGGGACGAAATATGTTTGAATACCTGGATCTTGGTCCAACTAGGAAAAAAATGTTCTACAGCAACCTTGTCAGGTGGTGCTAAATGGGTGACAGATCGCGTTTATACCGCGGTTTCGTTGTTAAAAAAAACGACGAGTTAACGGGACAAAATTTATTGCAGGATCTAGATCTTGGTCCAACTAAGAAAAAAAATTTCTACAGCAACCTTGTCAGGTGGTGCTAAATGGGTGACAGATCGCGTTTTATACCGCGGTTTCGTTGTTAAAAAAAAACGACGAGTTAACGGGACAAAATTTGTTGTAGCATCTAGATCTTGGTCCAACTAAGAAAAAAATGTTCTACAGCAACCTTGTCAGGTGGTGCTAAATGGGTGACAGATCGCGATAAATGACATACGTTTTAGTATTTTGGCAAGAGTTCAGTTTAGCGACAATGACGCTACAGATTTTTGGTGTATAGGGAGGGATAGAGGGAGGCATCCCCTCGAAGGGTGAGGGGGGAAATCCCATCATGCTATATATTTTTGGAATGTACTCTTCATTACCTTTCATTTGAGGTACCACACACCCCCCTACCCCCCCCAGAAAAAAGTTTCATACAAAGTTTGAGAACCCCTGGGGGGGCAAGGGGGCGAGCGACGGCTAAAAATACACATTTTGGATAGGGGATGCCTCCCTCTGTCCCTCCCTATACACAAAAAATCTGTAGCGTCATTGTCGCTAAACTGAACTCTTGCGAAAATACTAAAACGTATGTCATTTATCGCGATCTGTCACCCATTTAGCATCACCTGACAAGGTCACCGTAGAACATTTTTTTCTTAGTTGGACCAAGATCTAGATCCTGCAATAAATTTTGTCCCGTTAACTCGTCGTTTTTTTTAACAACGAAACCGCGGTATAAAACACGATCTGTCACCCATTTAGCGCCACCTGACAAGGTTGCCGTAGAACATTTTTTTCTTAGTTGGACCAAGATCTAGATGCTGCAACAAATTTTGTCCCGTTAACTCGTCGTTTTTTTTAACAACGAAACCGCGGTATAAAACGCGATCGGTCACCCATTTAGCACCACCTGACAAGGTTGCTGTAGAACATTTTTTTCTTAGTTGGACCAAGATCTACATCCTGCAATAAATTTTGTCCCGTTAACTCGTCGTTTTTTTAACAACGAAACCGCGGTATAAAACGCGATCTGTCACCCATTTAGCACCACCTGACAAGGTTGCTGTAGAACATTTTTTTCTTAGTTGGACCAAGATCTACATCCTGCAATAAATTTTGTCCCGTTAACTCGTCGTTTTTTTTAACAACGAAACCGCGGTATAAAACGCGATCTGTCACCCATTTAGCACCACCTGACAAGGTTGCTGTAGAACATTTTTTTCTTAGTTGGACCAAGATCTAGATGCTACAACAAATTTTGTCCCGTTGACTCGTCGTTTTTTTTTAACAACGAAACCGCGGTATAAAACGCGATCTGTCACCCATTTAGCACCACCTGACAAGGTTGCTGTAGAAGAATTTTTTCTTAGTTAGATCAAGATCCAGGTATTCAAACATATTTCGGCCCGTCAACTGTTCGTTGTAATTTTTTGTTCTACGGCTCCCGCTCTATACCGTCATTGTCGCTAAACTGAACTTTAGCCTGTCTAAGGGCCCAATTATAGCGATCCGTAAGAATGATCAGTAAAAATTTTTAATTCAGATTTATTTACTTCTTCTTCACCCAATTCTTATATTTTTTTAGTTCAAAACGTGTTTATACACGTCTAATTACCATTTCCATTAAATGAAATTGTTATTACATGAGTAATTTTTCCAAAAAACACGATTTAATTTTTTTAATTTTTTTTACGTATACGAAAAAATTTTCCGTACGTAAAAAAAATTAAATCGTGTTTTTTGGAAAAATTACTCATGTAATAACCATTTCATTTAATGGAAATGGTAATTAGACGTGTATAAACACGTTTTGAACTAAAAAATTTTAGAATTGGGTGTATTAGTAAAGAAATCGGAATTTTAAAAATTCACTGACAGAAGTTTACTGATCGCTATAACTGGGTCCTAACACCGTGTCTTCACTTGGGATTATTCATCGCAGAGATTTTATGATTGACCAATCAGAGCCCGAGTTGACGGCGATATCGTCATCAACTCGAGCTCGGATTGGTCAATCAAAAATGTCTGCGATGAAAAATCCCAAGTGAAGACACGGTGTAAGATGTAACGCCTCACGTGTTATCCTTAATAAGACCAAAATATGTAAATTCAAACATCAGATTCGTGATCACCGGCCCAACACTCTAATGACAAAGTTATGGAATAGAAACAACTGTCAATAGCAAAAGAGCAATACATCTATAAAAATATCGTGTTTGAAAACAAAATGTGCTCTGAAGCCCACGTCGTGTCTTTTAGGGTCTAATGGTTATTTGCACTAGAAAATTTTCTTTAGAAAATTTACAGATCGCCCTCTCTAGGCTATCTGATTTATACCTAACTGAAGTTTGTTTTCCTAGGTTTTGCCATATTAATGTAGTTAGCCGGTCGAAGCCAGGTCCAAATTCTAGTTGTAAGTAAAATTTAAAAAAAAAACATGATTTCAAAATTTTATAATTTATTTTTCGTCTTGAACAAATGTAGACATAAATGCAATATCTGGTAATCAAGCACTTTAATCGATTTTTATAATTTTCGAATTAAAATCGATGATGACCCTCCTCCTCCATTACAAATGGATGCACATCCGTACTCTCCAGTTTTTAGAGCATATGTTAAATGAGTAATAATACGGGCGCCAGACATACCGATGGGGTGCCCTAAAGATACGGCGCCGCCGTGAATATTAACTTTTGCTGGATCAATATCTAATTTTTTGATATTGGCAATGGCAACAAGTGCAAAAGCTTCATTAATTTCCCATAGAGCTATATCTTCTTTATTAACACCGGATTTATTTAAAAGCTTTGGCACCGCCAATGCTGGGGCAATTGGAAAATCAATTGGGTCTGTTTCTGCATCTTGAAAACAAATAACTTGAGCAACAGGTTTACATTTAAGTCTATTGGCTGTTTTTGCGCTCATTAAAACTAAAGCAGCAGCACCATCGTTTAAAGTCGACGCATTCCCTGCGGTTACGGTACCATCTTTTTGAAAAACAGTAGACAATTGATTAAAACGATTGAAATTAACCCTTTTGAACTCCTCATCTTCATCAATTATAGCTTCTATTTTATTTTTTAACTGAATTTTTACTGGTGCAATTTCAGCCTGGAACATTTTTTTGGACCAGGCCTCTGACGAACGTTTATAGCTATTTATGGCATACTCATCTTGCTCTGCTCGGGAAATTCCCATTTTTTTTGCTGTATTTTCGGCACAATTTCCCATATGGAACTTATTATACACATCCATAAGCCCATCAGCAACTATGCCATCAATAAGTTGAATTCCACCATATGGAGTTGATCCCCGCTTCAAATAATATGGGACATTTGACATAGATTCCATGCCACCGGCTACTATTACATCTTGTTGACCGACCATGATTGTTTGGGCCGCCAGAATAACAGACTTCATTCCAGACGAACATACCTTGTTAATAGTAGTGCAACACACATAATTGGGAAGCCCAGCAAATATAGCTGCTTGTCGAGCTGGAGCTTGTCCAATACCCGCAGAAATCACGTTTCCCATATACACTTCATTAATGTCTTCATGAGAACACTCAGCTTTCTTAATCGCAGCATTTATAGCAATTCCACCTAAATCTGTTGCTGATAAGGACGCTAAACTGCTTTGAAAACTTCCCATAGGAGTTCTAGCAGCAGACACAATTACTACATCATGGAGTTGCGTACTAAATTTTCTGGCTAAGTCGGCACAAATCTGCAGTGAAGTAAAATTTAGACCATTATTTACAAACTCTCAGAATTCTTCTTACCTTTCCTTTTCTTATTAATGTCATCATTATAAAGTAATCAGTGAAAGAAATTAGAAAAAAAGTATGGTATTAACCACTAAACTTATGGAAGAAATAGGAAAAAAACATAAGGAACAGCTGGGGCCGTATCAAGCAATTCCACCACTAATGCGGGGTTTAGATACGGCAAAACTCGCGGCAAGTAGACGTAAATGTGAGAATGAGCACGATTAAGGTGGGTTTAGAAACACGAGCATTTTCATTTTTACTGGCAAAGTGAGTGAAATGCCAGATTTCTTATGACTTTTTCACCAAGTGGGAAAGGGACGGGAAACCACTCAGTAAAAATTTTACTGGAAATTTTGCTTGCATGTAGTGGTTTTACTATCCATAATTTTCGTCGACGATAGGAAAGTTATGGCAGTAAACAACAACAAACACATTGGACTTCCCCGCCCTGCCAGCAAAATGTTACCCCTGAATTATGGGGAATTATGGCAGCCAGCAAAAGTAAGGTTAATTTCGATGTTTATTTGAAAGCTACGCATTTTAAATGGGAACGGGAGGTAATAATAATTATGTTATTAATTATGACATCACACAAAATGATTTGGTTAGGTGAAATTGAAGTGATAACAAACGTATTGCTGCGAGAAGGTGATGTGCAGTGACAGTTCGCCATAAAGTGGAAGAGAAAGTACGTGTGAGACACTGATGTGATCGACTTTTTGCGCACGTAAATTTGAATTTCGCTATCCCGCTCACTTTCCCAGTAAAAATGAAAATGCTCGTGTTTCTAAACCCACCTTTACACGCGCTGAGTGTGGCGCCACAAATCGACTCTTTACGGTCGAGGGACGAAGTGGGAACGATGACACGAAAAGTCGAACCCAAACTAAAAATTTCAGTTGCTCAAGCAGCGAAACGAATGCTGATTGGCTGATTCATTTCCACTTGTTACTAAAAAATCATTTACTCTGTGATCGTCGTGTACGCACTATGTTGTTTAGCTAAAATTTGTTTATTCAATGGCAAACTGGAATAAAAGTCAGACAACGGCTTTGATTGAAGCATACGAGCAACACCCCGGTGTGCTGACACTCACAAACACGAAATTAAAAACAAAATTGCCCAATTTCCATTCGTTTCATTTTCGTTTGGGTTCAGCTCAACCTGTGTAATTACGAGAGGTTCAGTGTGGAAGCTCAGTGTGTCTGCGTCTAATCGTGGTCAATACTTGCCGCTCTCTCGAAAAAAATAGAAAGCCATTCTATTTTTGTGGCAAGTAAAACCAATACAAGAACATGGAACCGTGTACAAAAGATGTGCTTTTATGTATGTGTGTTTCGGTTTATTTTATATTTGCTGCTTTGCCAGAGGACGGCGTAACATTTTAAGGAAAAAACATAACAAAAGCTATAATTGCCAATCTGGCAATCATTGGTGATATTCGTATCAAAATTCGAACAGTTATACCAAAATTCCACTTTGAAGTCAAACCACAAATAAACATACTCAGATAACCAATGCCCATAGTAGCATCTGTACCCATTTTTAGCTCGTAGCCGACAGTCGTAGCTGACAAAACGAAATGAGAAAATGTCGAAACGAACAGACTGCGATCGTTTGCTAGATATCCTCTTCCCTTTCTGCCTTTCGGCGATCAAATAGAATGTTTCACGACCGTAGTCATCGCAGTCGGTTCGTTGCGGCATTTTCTTATTGCGTTTTGTCAGCTACGACTGTCGGCTACGAGCTAAAAATGGGTACAGATGCTACTATGGGCATTGGTTATCTGAGTATGTTTATTTGTGGTCAAACTTTCCAATAAGATTTTTATACCCGTATGGTGAAACCAAAGGGTATATTAACTTTGCCTTACCGTTTGTAACGCCAAGATCTCGTCATCACACATAAAAATGAATTACACCAGTGTGTTTAGAATGATAAAAATAATTAATTTCTGCATGTCCGTCCGTCTGTCTGTCCGTCTGTCTGTCTGTCTCTCTGTCTGTGGCGCGGATTGCGGACACACGGATTGAGCTAGAGACTTGAAATTTTGCGCAGATTCGTTTTTCGTAAAATGCGAGGCTAATTCGTTAATGGGCAAAAATGGACCATTAGGGGGGGATACCCCCCATACGAACGAAAACGGTTTTTGTGAATATCTCAAAAACGGTGCATCTTATCAAAAAAGTGCAAGAATAAAAGTTATTTAGGATATGATTCTACATAAAACTTCCATACATCAAAATCCGATTGGAATAAATCTTAAAAAATCTAGTTGGAAAGTTTGACTTCAAAGTGGAATTTTGGTACAACTGTTCGAATTTTGATACGAATATCACCATACGGGTCTCCAATAATTGCCAGATTGGCAATTATAGCTTTTGTTATGTTTTAAAATTTATTCCAATCGGATTTTGATGTATGGGAGTTTTATGTAGAATCATATCCTAAATAACTTTTGTTCTTGGACTTTTTTGATAAGATGCACCGTTTTTGAGATATTCACAAAAAACGATTTCGTTCGTATGGGGGGTACCCCCCCTAATGGTCAATTTTTGCCCATTAACGAACTTAGCCTCGCATTTTACGAAAATGGATCTGTGCAAACTTTCAAGTCTCTAGCTCAATCCGTGCGCCCGCAATCCGCGCCACAGACAGACAGACAGACGGACAGACAGACAGACAGACAGACAGACAGACAGACAGACAGACAGACAGACGGACAGACAGACAGACAGACAGACAGACAGACAGACAGACGGACAGACAGACGGACGGACATGCAAAAATTAAATATTTTTATCATTCTAAACACACTGGTTTAATTCATTTTTTTGTGCGATGACGGGATCTTGGCGTTACAAACGGTAAGGCAAAGTTAATATACCCTTTGGTTTCACCATACGGGTATAAACAACAAGGGTATAAAAAACTCGTCGGCAACAAACAGTTTTAGGTCGAAATTCGCAAATTTTTCTACAAAAAAGTGTCGTAATATTTTTTCTCAGAAAATTTTAGGTTATGTTTTCGTTCGGCTGTCATTCTACTTGAAGTGATTTAAGGGAGAACTCCAATTGAGCAGAGGCAGAAGCAGTAGCAGTGGCAGAAGCAGAATCTGCTTTCTGTCCCACAATGAAATTTGAATTCTGACGAAAATAGCAGAAACTTGTCAAAACGTTGTACGTATTTATATTCGCGTCATGATTTGTCGTATAAAATTTTGTTGTTTTTTAAGTATTCAATTAATTTCTCCTCCATTTCAAGTATTACAAATATTTAATTCCGTCCATATATGCAAAAAAATATCAACAACGATTTGTGAGGTTAAATTGAAAGCAGAAATTTAGAGATTAGAGCTAAAATGTGTTTCTGCTTCTACTGCTGCTGCTGCTTTATTGGAGCTCAACACATAAGACGCTATGTGTTCTAAAGTTCTGCTTCTGCTGCTGCCTCTGCCCAATTGGAGTTCTCGCTTTACTTGCAACGTGTAAACTAAACAAACTACTTGTCTTTCTTTGGCTGCATTCAGACGAGGTTGAAACTGGTTGAAGTCAACCAAGTTACTCTGGGTGAAAAAACCTGCTTGCGTTCTCACGTAGTGTTTTTCAACTTTTGCACTGCAGTATATTTACACATGCTATGTCAATGTGTGCATGTAGCAAGAAAATTTTGTGAACCCCCACCATTGAACTCTATGTGTGTATGTGTTTTCAACCAAGTTCACCCGGCCTAGCCAGCAGGTGAATTCCCCCCATACACCCGATAGCGTCTGGCCCGTAAAATCGAGTGGAAACTTGGTGAAGTCAACCAGTTTCAACTCGTCTGAACGCAGCCTTTACTTGCCGCGAGTTACTTCCCGTGTATAAACCATGCTTGAAGCAGGCAACAGACGATCATGCATGCATGACAGCATGCTGTCATGTAAAAAAAACAGTTTTGGTACACACGTATCATGCATGCTGTCACTCATCAGTTTTAACGAAGTTGTCGTTCCGAAAGGTCAAAGATAAAATAAGTAATGGAAGCGTGTGCATTAATTTTAATTGCGGAATTAACAGAACCAATTGGTATCTACAAAGACCCAAGTTCACCCATGAGCGTATTTTACGATGTCTACATCAGTAGAGGACTACAAAATATTCTTATGGATGGATGATGAAAGTTTTAACCATTTGCTTGGAAAAAATACACCAATAATTTAAAAAAAAGACACGATAATGAGAGATGCAATTACACCAGAATAGTGAGCCTACATACATATAAAAAGAGTGGCCAGGTGGCTTTCGAAGTGCTTTCGAAGTGGACGTTTCGTCCGAATTCGAAAATGTAAGTGGACCGTTGTTAAGGTAAAGGGTGGTTAAATTTTAAGGGCCGATGTTGAATGTGAACCACACCTAAACGTCAAGTTTTTTTCTGCATTTCATTTGACATTTCTCAATTGCAGACTAACTCAATTTGAACCATGGAAAGATACACAATCGAGCAACGCGTTAAAGTTATTCAGGCTTATTATGAAAATGGGCGATCAATTTTCGAAGAAAATCATCTTCAGTGATGAGGCACATTTTCACGTCAGTGGATTCGTCAATAAGCAGAACATCCGCATTTGGGCGAATGATAATCCAAGAGTGATTGTCGAAACACCAATGCACCCACAAAGAGTGACTGTTTGGTGCGGTTTATGGGCTGGCGGCATCATCGGGCCGTATTTCACGAAGTGCACGATATGCATTTTGATTTGAACGCCCATTTTCATAATAAGCCTGAATAACTTTAACGCGTTGCTCGATTGTGTATCTTTCCATGGTTCAAATTGAGTTACTCTGAAATTGAGAAATGTCAAATGAAATGCAGAAAAAAACTTGACGTTTAGGTCTGGTTCACATTCAACATCAGCCCTTAAAATTTAACCACCCTTTATTAGTAAGTGTATTACTAGTTGTCATTTTTTTTTTGCGTGCCCGCCAGAGCAGCGCCCTTTCGCGAGTAACCCTTCGTCCATGATTGATTCAGTGAGGCCGTCTTCTCTGCGTCCACAAGAGCCTCCGCCTTTATTCCTGCCTGCGAGAAGGCAGCCGCTCGAATGCTATACAAAACGTAGTTTTCGCTGTCGTGCTTTTGGTTTCAGAATACACCGCGATCGCTTCACCGAACTTCGACACTAGCATCTTAATTATGTAATTAATATTTTAAAGCACAAATAATTTACCTTCTATTCAAGTCAAAGTTGAGTTTATGTTTTAATGTCACTTTTTTTTCTTTCTAAAGGGTGGGCCATCTTGAAGTTACTGTTTTGTGCCGTTTGTAGCTTTAGTACGGCACAAAACAGTAACTCTTATTTTATTTCGAAAGTTTAGCCATCTTTTCGCAAAGCAAAGGCGATTTGTTTGTGTTAGTGTAGTATTTTGGACTTTTTATTTTAAAAATTACACGATTTTAGCGGCCGAATAATTTTTTAAATTCTCAAACCGTACACAAAATATTAGTAAAAATGGTTTAAAATACTTCTGGTTTAAATCTGTCATCATCAGGTAAAAATTCAAACTTAACCGAAATAGTTGGTTCCGACCTGTCCACTCTCTTTATATGTAGGCTCACTACACCAGAACAGCGACTGTCATCCACATTGCGGTTTTTAGCTTCAGGACAAAGTTTCCCGGATCTAAAGATTTTGACAGCGATAGCTCCCCAAAAATTGGGCGAAATTATCATTGAAACCTGCTTACTATCACGATTTTTGTTTTAATTCTATGAGATAATTACATAGCATTGTATTTAATTTTCCTTTTAAACTGTCTATTGGCTGGGTGCGTGATGGCAGCGCCATCTAGCGGTTGCAACTAGGGCGTAATTTTTGACATTTGAATGACCGAACGAGAATCAAACAAATAATTTCGAAACAAGATGTGAGAAGAAATCGGTATGTAAATCGCAAGTGAATAAAATTCAACAAATTGTAAAAGCTTTTACAAGTCTGGTGTTGATAATTATTAAACGTTTTTTTTTTAGATTTTTAGTAAATATGAGTTTATTAGTTATCAGAACCGGCTTTCAAGCTGTCACACACGAAATCGTCTTTCAACCTCAGACTCCAATAAAGGGAAAAAATTTGGTTCTGGCTGAACATGTACGAGAAGTGGAAGAAGTGCGACAAAATGATTCTAACATCACCACAATTAAAGCTCGAATTATTCGCCAAACATCGGTTACATCGACGCCATATATTACATCCCTTTTGTAAGCATAATTCTTGGTCTTTTTTGCAACTTTCATCATAACACAGATGCAAATTGACTTAAATATGAAAATTGCATTTTATATAAATTATATAAACATTAGCAAACAATTTCATTTGTTTACAGATTAATTCTACTCGTTTTGTCACTAGTGCAAGATGTGATTGTGTCTACAATCAAAGCGCTAGATGTAAACATATTGCGGCTCTGATTTACTATATGAATCATGAAGAAAGCTTCTCCAAAACTAGTGAAGAACAAAAATGGGGTAAACCAAGTGCTCGACAATTTGCAAAACATAAATACTCAAAAGGAAAATACTTTGAAGAAATGTATCCTACTCCAAAGAAAATAATGTGTGATACTCTGCAAGTTGATCTTTCGGAATTGGAGGGACCCTCGGCTTTAAAGTATGTGCTGCAAGCTGCTGATTCGAACTTCAATAATGAAGATGACAACATATCCGTCACCAATTTTTGGCAAGATTTAATAGACCAGGTTGACACTGATATTCAAAAAGAAGATTGTGTGGAATGCGTTAACAACTTTTGTATTTTTGGAGAAGAGTTCGAGGTATACAAAAACCATAATATTGAAATTGAGAAAAATTTAAAACACTTTTATGAAAAAAATATTGTAATGGAGGATGAGGACATTTTTAATTTGTGCTGTGAAACCATTGAGCAATCCAAGCGTATAGAGTGGTATACTGCCAGAAGATTAAGAATTTCGTCCAGTACGAATGTACATAAGATACAAGTGCGCACAAGAAAATCAATTGACAGTCTAGTAAATGATATTCTGCACCCAAAATCAATTGATTGTGAAGCAACGCGATATGGTAAACGTAATGAAATGATTACTTTAGAACAATATCAAAAGTTAAATAACTATCAAGTAATACGAGTTGGGGTAATTGTGAGCAAAACTCAGCCTTAGTTATATACAAGTTTAGACGGAGTCGTAATTCAGGATGGATGCATAAGGAAGCTAGTGGAATTTAAATGTCCTATATGCTGCCAGAAAAAACCTGTGGTAAATTTTGATGTGAAGATTTATAACGTGCAATATCTGGAATTTGTAAAAGATCGAGTTGAATTAAAAAAAACCAATATTATACCCAAATTCAAGTTCAAATGTATGTCACTGGAATGACAATGTGTGACCTCTTCATATATTCCCCAGTAGAAAACGGTACTTGTTCAGTAAGAGTAGACAGAGATGAAAGCTTCATAAAAATTGCAATTTTAAAGAGTGAGGAGTTTTATTTTAAAAGTTATTTACCACTTCTTTGCACTGTAATTAATAATCAAAAAATAAATGAAAATAATAATAATAGACAGATTCAGGCAAAGCCTACATTTACGGGCAAGGATGTAAAATTTTTTTTATAGAATGTAATGTTTTGAGAAAAACCAAATGTAGTTCTAAAATGCATATTTATTGAATGTATGAAATAATTTTTTTTGAAGATGAATTTATAGAATGTATATAGTTATTGAATTTATTATTTATTACTGTTGAATTATTATTTATTTTATATAAAATTATTTTACTGTTAAAAAAAACTTATGGAAGAAAAGTTTTATGGAATTTCAATAAACAATTTTAAATCATACAATGTATTTTATATGATTTTATTTAAAAATATAGGGGTCTGCAGGTTTACTAATACACAACAAATATGCATAACATCACCAATACGGCTGAATAAGTGCTCAGGAATTTTATTCAATATCTGATAAAGTCTCAGTCGTTGCATTATTCTCTCAACATGAATCCTGACCTTAGCTATATTGTATGTTCAATACCATTTTGATCGTCGCCCTGAGAGGTTGTAGTGTGGTGCACCGATAGAACGGTTTTTTTTATATCTCGGCAGTCATTGTGGACTGTAAGAAATAGGTTTTTTCTGGTGATTCTGTGTATTTGTTTGGACTTTTGATTCTTTCCTGTTGTGCCTGACGGGAGATTTTCCCCAGCAATTTGACGGTAAGTCAGTTGGGAATTGTTTTTGTCGCGTCTGGAGCGTCCCCCCAGTCGGTGCACTCCAAATGGCGGGTGTGCTGGCGGGCGGCAAGGCTGGCCAAGCCGCCTTGAAGGGGAAGGGTGGAACGAGGCCTGGACCGGTAAATGAAGGGTCGAAAGATGCGAATAGGGGAGAAAAGACTGGAAAAAAGGACGGGAGAGTCGCCTCGTCTAACAGGAGAGCGGGGAAGACTGATACATTTGAGGCTAGTATAGACAATAAGACAAAAAAATTAAGTGATACTAATATTAATTGCAACAATAAGGTACAAAATAAAGGAAGTTTAACTTCCAAGACTGACGCAATTCTAAAAAGCGGGCTTTTGCACGCGCAGTCCGGGATGGATGGGGCAATCGCGGGAGATGGAGGTGGTGGTGCGACGGCGCCAAATCTGTGCTGCGACGTGAAGGGAAAAGATAATGGAGGTTCAATTTCCAACACTGGTGAAATTCCAAAAAGCGGACATTTGCGCGGGCAGTCCGGGATAGAGGGGGCAATCGCGGGTAATGATGGTGGTGGTGCGACGGCGCAAGATCTGTACTGTGACAGGAATGGAAAGGATAACGGAGGTTCAACTTCCAACACTGGGACAATTCCAAAAGGCGGGATTTTACGCGCGCAGTCCGGGAGGGATGGGGCAATCGCGGGCGATTGTGGTGGTGGTGCAATGGCGCCAATTTTGTATGATACAGATGTGGACATGAAATTTTTGGTCATGCTAGAGGTTTTGCCAGATGAAAAAGGCATCAAAAAAAGGGTTTTCTCCAATCTTTTTTTCATGGAGATGATTGACTCCTTTTGCCTGGATGGGTTGCTCGAGTTAAACGCGGTCGGAAACGGGCGAGCAAGATTAACGTTTGATAGCGCGTTAAACGCGAACAAATTCACTCTTAATAATAATTTAAGGGATAAGTACCTGAATGCGTATATTCCGCAATCTTTCGTACAAAAATTCGGTGTAATAAAGCATGTGCCTACGAGGTACTCGGAAGATTTCATTTTAAAAAACATTGAGTCTGCTATGCCAATTAAATCCATCCAGAGACTAAAACGGCGAGAAGGGGACGAATTTGTACCCACTCCGTCTGTAAAGATTGGTTTCAAAGGCAAGGACATACCCAGGACAGTCAAATTCATGATGTGCAGGGTGGATGTCGAGTTTTTCATTCCGGCTATAAGACAATGCAGGAAATGCGGTCGAATCGGTCATTTGGCGACATTTTGCAGGGCAAAGGACACAAGGTGTCTATTATGTGGAAAGATTCCCAAATGCGAGGGAGCCTGCAATGAGGCGAAAAAATGCATTCTTTGTGGAGACACAGATCACGACTCTTTCAACAAAATCTGTCCAGTGAGAGCCAGAAAGCAAGATGAAAAGAAAATTATGACACTCGAAAATATTTCGTACAAGGAATATAGAAAAAATATGCGATCTCAAATCAATATGATCCACTGAGATCGGACGAGTACGACCTTGACTTCCCAGCAACTTTCGCGAACCATGGGACGCGTAACTGCCGAGACACACAGCTGGAGGTAAACAAAATCCTAACAAAACCCAAGTACAGCAAAATTTTGAAACAAAAAATCGTGGGAGTTGAACCAAGGAACAACCTTCACGTAGCCAAACACTATGTTTCGGAGCCGGCAGCTCCAATAATAAACAAAAATATCACGACTGAATATGAAAGATTGATTAGCGACTTGATTCGCTTCGTGACGCAAGTATGCAAGGAGGTGGGAAAGAGTGAAGCTTCCCTGATGGAACAGGTTTCGGCCTTCAAGGAAAGTTTTGATGGAATTGCACTGAGAAGTGATGTCGATGTTATTAACGCCAGTACAAGGGTAATCAATTCAAAATGAAATTTTTACAATTCAATATCCAAAGTTTTAAGACCAACAAAGATTTGTTGGAGACCTTTTTAGACAACAATAAAATAGAGTTTGGAATTCTCTCTGAAATTTTTCAATATGACGAGGGAAATCAGGCTCTAAAACTCGTTAATTATAATGTCATCACGAAGTTTCGAGATGACGGATACGGAGGCGTTGCCATCGTAGTGAAGAAAAGTATAAAATTCAAAGAAATTAATTTTGATACGTCAAGCGATATTTTGGCGATCCAAACCCTGAATCTTGCCCCGAATATTGTAGTCTTCGCCACATACTTCCCGCCGAGCATGGCACTGCAGGATTTCGCCGGGGAATTTCGGAGAATATGCCATAGGGTCAGTGGCTTGAACAACGTGATTGTGTGCGGGGATTTCAACGCAAGAGTTGAGACCTTTGGGGACACGGTCACAAATGCCAGAGGGGACAAGTTGCTCGAAATTCTGGGTCGGTCTTCCTTGCACTGTTTAAACATGAACAAATTTACGTACTACCGTTTCCGGGATGACCCAACGCGACAACGAAGTGTTCTGGACTTATCCTTCACAAACTCGCCGGGCTTGTTCGGCTGTTGGAGAACAATCAAAACATACATTGGTAAGAGCCACCACATTCCCATAATCTTTGAGTCTGCCGGCCTCAACTTTGCCGGGAGCAAAACATTCCTTTCAAAAAAGAGACTCTTCGAAAATCTGTCTGGTCTGGACCTTGGTTCTACCGTGGAGGATGTGAACAAGGCCTTCGGGACGGCAATCTCTGATGCCTGGGTGCGGGTGAACCCAATGGGGAAATGGATCCCGAAAAAGTGGTGGAATGACTCTTTGGCAAGGCTTTTTAGGCGTATGCAGGCTGCGCGGCAAAAATTCTGTAGGGACCCAACGGTTGAAAACTATAGCAGATTTAGATTGGCCAGGGAGGAAGAGGGAGGAGCGTGAGAGATATTTGGCACACCTTAGTGCGTCCACGGGAAGTCAGGAGTTTTGGACGTATGTTCGACGATGCAAGGGCGAAGGGGTAGACAGATCGGGCGCTCATACATGGGAACATGGAGAAAATCAGCAATATTTAAACTATACTTGTTTGGTAAATAACACCATTCCGGAAGAATGGAGGGTCATCAGAATCGTCCCAATTCCGAAAAAGGGTAGGGACCTTAGCGACTTTAGGAATTTTCGTCCCGTTTCACTGATATCGGTCCTGATAAAAACCATCAATCTAATGATCAAGGAGAGATTGACGAGATTTCTGAGTGACGGTTCTTTGGTGCCTCCGCGCTCTTATGCGTACAGAAAGAATAGATCCGCCAACATGTGCATTAATGCCGTGACACACCTGGTGGCTGTCAAGAAGGCTGCTGGATGCAAGGTTGTCATGATGTCGCTTGATCTGGACAAGGCGTATGATTGTGTTCTGCTGGGAAGGTTGGAGAGTGCGTTTTGTCGAATGGGTGTGCCAACGGATATATCCACGTGGATACTGAGTTTCTTCTCTGAAAGAACACTAAGGCTTGGGTCTGCGCGTGTGAGGGTATTTGATGGGCTCCCGCAGGGATCAAGTATCAGCCCTGTGGTTTTCAACGTTTACACGGCAGAGCTGCACGATTTGGAAGATGACCGGACGGCAATTTTCCAGTATGCTGATGACTTCATTATATTGTCCTTTGACAGGGATTTTGAGGGGGCTGTAAGCAATCTCTCCCACAAGGCGAGCAGTTTCTTTGCACGATGCCAGGATTTGAATTTGTCCTTTAATCCCGAAAAGACCCAATGTATGTATTTTGCTAAGGGTAGCAAGAAAAAGACCAGGGTTATGATTGGCAATACCGCAATCAGACAGGTAAAATCTCTGAAGTTTCTGGGCAGAAACATCAATACATCTCTGACTTTCGCTGATCACTATGAGAGAATCGTTGGAGAGGCTCGAAGTAACTCCAATGCCCTGGGAATGATGACTTCCGTCAGAGGGGGTCTGTCGCCCGGACCCGCGCTAAACCTTTATAAGTCGCTTGTGAGATCAAAAATCGAATGTGCAAGGACAACAATGTGCAACTCCCCTAAATACATTGACAAAAAGATACTGACCTTTCAGAATTCGCACTTGAGAAGGAGCCTGGGATGTACCCCTTCGACTCCGAACCATGTCCTGTATGCATTGTCATGTGAACTGCCCCCCAAGCAGAGAGCATTCCTACTTACGGCAAAGGAAATTATCAAGCTCAAAATCCATGATGGGCCCGCGTACTCCGGGATAGTGGATGGAGCTGCGGTGAACTCGAGTTACGGGCTTTGCTACCGGAGATTTAAGGGTGTTTTTGACAGAATCGCGGAACCCCCCAATAGGGTTAACAGCACAAAGTCATATTTTGTGTTGGATATCCTGGCCCCAATGGCTTCAAAGAAATCCGAAATTGGACGAGAAGCTGAGAATAAAATCTGTCTTGAACGACTGACCGAGTATAGGGAGGGGAATTTCGAGATCATTGCCACGGACGGATCGGTTAAGGAATGCGAATCAGGCGTCGCAGTCTATAATGACTCAATGAAGGAGTGCTTCGCATACAGAATAGATGAAAGGGTGTCGTCGCTCACGGCTGAATTGTTGGCAATAGAGGCGGCCATCCTTTGGGCGTCAAGGGCGGGCTGGAAGAAGGTTGCAATCTTCACGGACAGCAGATCGGGCTGCGTGCTTCTGAGAGGCAACAGATCGGACAACTACTTGGTGTCCCAAATAATCAAGTTGATCGAGGAATCGGGGGTCGAGTTGTGCCACTTCATTTGGGTGCCGGGACATGTGGGTTTTTCTATTAACGAGAGGGCCGACTTGGCGGCCAAGGAAGCGGCTGAAACGGGCAGAACGGTAGATGTGGGCCTTTCGATGAGGGAGGGGATGTGCAAGATTCGAAATATTCTAAGAGAGGAATGGAATGAAGAATATAAACACACAATACAGACAAAGGGAAGATTTTTTGATCAGTTTTTCCCGGAACTGACAGTAAAGCCGTGGTTCTCAGGGACCTCTCTGGGGTCTCGACAGACAAAACTAATTCGCAGGACATGCGTATGATAAAAAATACTTATATATGATTCGAGAGGAATCAACCGACATGTGCTCCGTATGCAACGTGGTGGATGACAGCAACCACGCTATATTTAATTGCAAAAAATTCGACTCGCTCAGGCCGAGATTTCGTTTCTTTAATCGCTTCTCCTGTCTTGGCGACCTTTTGCGCTCCAGACGGGGGGATACCTTTTCCGAATTGACTGACTTCATTAGAGTAGCAAATATAGAATTATAGTTGGCCTTTTTTTGTTTGGCATTTTTGTTTTTCAAAAGGAAGAAGGAAGTGCTTTGCGGAATCGCCGGACAACACCTGCGTGTTTGACGGGATCGTTTTGCTTTTTGAGCTTTTTCTGCTTCTTTCCTCCTCTTCAGAGGGTGGAAAGGGGAAGATGGAATGAACAAATAACACATTGAATTTTTCTTTTAGTAAATTCGTACACATTAAGACCTACACACTACATAATCTCAAGTGCAGTGCTGTGGAAGAATAACGTCAGCTGTTTGGCTTCCAGACATGGCCATATAGTATAACTAGGCCAACCTAACACAAACACAAAAAAAAAAAAAAAAAAATATTGTATGTTGAATCTGTCTCATCCCTGGAAAGTTGAGTGTTATTCTGGAGAAAAGGTGGCATAATAATTCCTATTTCTTTTCCACTTTCATCTAGGATTTTTTTAATCTCCGGAAATCCTTTATCAGCCAAAACGATATCTCCGTTTTCTAAATAGTCGACCAATCCTGATTCTACTGTTATTTGCGATTCACTTTTCCGTCCACCTGCCACTTTGGATTTAAATTAGATGAATCCTCCTGGTGTAATACCTATGAGCACCTTAGCAGTGAAACCCTTTTTATAATGGGAGTAACACAACACACGATTATCAACACTTGATGGCACTTCTATTCGAAACTCGGTGCAATCAATAATTACCCGAGTGTTACTGTAATTTGGATGAAAGCAGTCCGGCATTGTTGCTTGCACAACATTTTTAGTGGGCCAAAAAACCAAATTAGATGTTACAGACGTTAATTTTTCAAGATATGAATAAAAGATTCTTGATACTGTTGTTCTATGAACACCAAACAAAACACTTAAAGCTGAAAAAGTCACACCAAGTTTCATTTTCATCAGAAAAATTAGAAGCCTATATTCTTTGCCAATAGTATATTTGTGATTTTCTTCAGTCCTTTTTAATAAAAATCGGAAGTTGTTCAAAGTAACACCAACCAGATCTATAAGTTGTTCGTCATCGTTAATTGACCGAAATCCAGCAAAATTTTTGTTCTCCGTTATGACAGATTGATCAGCATAAGTTTTTTGAGCAGTATTACATCCTTGGTCTTTCATAATTTTTAAAAACTAATTTTTAAAAACTGTTGAATTATTGGATATTTCTGTTTGAACTTCCGCATCACATCTTTGTTTGCCGTAAATGAATCTGTTACAAATAAATGTTTTTTCGGGATTCTCTTGATGCGAAAATATGTCAACTTGACACTCTTACTTGCCCTTTCAGTAGTTTGAGGCACCCCAATCACACAAGTCTTTTGAATATTAATTACATCTGCTGCCATATTTTCTTTCTTGATCCTTCGCTCCATGAATCGGTTGTACCTAGATATAGAGAGCCTATAACCTAGAGAGTGGCCATGCTACCTTAATAGACTGTGCTACTGAGTAGGACAGTCTATTAACTCCAATTAGGACAGTTGATTTGGCAGAAAATTTTCATGTGTTGGTTTGTGTCTTTATTGGTTGTCACTTTGGCAATTGTAAACAAAAAGGCGCCACAGAAAAATCGGTATTTTTTTCTGATTTATCTTTATTTTCTTAATTCCAATTAATTTCATATATAATTTTAGAACTACTTGGACAATCGAAGGACAGCACATCAGCAAAAGTGAAACAATACGGATGAATGAAGTCAACTTTAATTTTATTTTGTGATTTTTGCCAGTTTGGGCTACTTTTTGGAAATTGAATCACTTTTTCCATTCATTGGGGCCTAAAATGCGGAATTACGACATTGAAAAAATTATATTTTACACTATTTTGGATATTTTATATCGTAAACTGGAATGTTAAGCCAGATAAATGGGAAAAAACGTAATTAAATTTCAAAATGTTGCCCCCAACTGGCAACTGTGCAACAGAATGGAAATATCGATTCTGAGACATGATGAGGAGATGCAAATGATTTCGTTTCCAATGAAGGAATTGACACCGGCGGAGCTATGGGATCGAAGATCAAGCGGGAGGAGTTGCACATGTAGTACTGCTAAAGAAACTTAAGCAATCCGCTAACCGCAATACCAGCTACGCTGACAAAATACTCATGGAGTATTACTCTGGCGACAGATGTTCCTCTGCCCACACACTAAAAATAGAACAGTGCCAGTTATCCTAATTAGTAAGTCCTAATTTTCTTACTTCATTCGGATTAAATTCAATTCGATTGCCTACGTGTATATTTTCATTTCAGTAATAATAGTAAAAATCAATCGGCGTTGGATAGAACGAATGCCGTTTTACCGCCTCCTAGATCTTTTGTTATCCGGTGGTTCTACATCAACGCATGGTGGTCCTCCAATACGTACTAATTCTGACCTTCCATGAACAGGACCGAGTCTTACAATGACAACTTCTGTGATAATACCACCGACAACAGACCACGCAGTGTGAGTCGATGTGATATATTGAACCAAGTTCAACAAAGAAATGATCATATCTTGCTTATATTTTTCACATTTTAAACATTTATAATATAGTCGTAATAAAAGACTTGAATTTAATTTAATCATTTATATTTTTTAAGTTTATGTAAATACACTTACAGGTCGATTATCTTAGACGCGTCACTTTTCGTGACTCGAATTTTGCCTATTGTATTTGTTGTTTTGTACCAACAACAACAGGCAATTTCGAGTCACAAAAAGTGACGCGTCTAAGATAATCGACCTGTTAATCGAATATTTATTTTATTTTTAATATCGTTTGGGTCTATTGGTTTCGAAAACTAACGTGTTCACAAAATTTGTAGTCGCGCACTACTGATTATGCTGATAAATTTTTCTTAAACAGGTGTTCCACTTGGCAAACTTTCATCGCAAAGACGCTTGCAATCGTCCGCGACCCCTCGATCGTATCGGAGCGCCTTCGAAATGCTCCTGTCCATGATGCAAATAATTAACAAACGACGGCATTACAACTGGTTCCGAGGTGGCCGTACGAAAATGCTGAGGCCGTAGGCCTCCGCCAGAATCGACATGGGACCAAGTGTTCGGTGAATTCGTTCTGGAAGGATTTAAATGTCTTTAACAGCACAAAGAACCAATGTCAAAATTATCAAATTTCCTCACCTGTACGATTCATCGGATGAGATGCTTGTGGCAATAAACGCTCGGCGAATTCCAATTTATCATCTGTTTCTGCTGCAGATTGCAAACTCACAATCAAATTGCTTAAATCTTGTATTAATTCCTCGTTATTGGGTTCCCTTTCGTCGGATAAAACTTTCGCCATCCTTTGTAGCATGTGTTGTGTCCGGAGATGAGTCGTCAATGAATAGAAGAGCTCTAAATCAAATTCCTATCGTCCTAAATAAACCACTGTGGGATAATTTTTCCTATATTTCAGAGACTTTCTGCAGCCAATCTTGGAATAAATCCTTTTCAGCTTCTAGAGTTTCCTTTAGATAGTTAGAATCTGATACTGAAATGGAACAAAAAACTGTAGTAAAGATCTTTTTATGGTTAAAAAAACAAATCAAAACCCACTCTTGTTCAGTTAAAATAATTAAATTCCTTGAAGCTGCAATTGGCATTGGCCCACCGATTGGTGAATATATCAAATTATCCTCAACCGCACCGACAATCCCAGAAATGAGTTATTTCGAAGGCAAAGCACAAGCCAAATTCAGTTCCCCACTGCTAGTAGAATTCGGAACATGGAAATCTCTGAATCGAAGAAATTCTCAAAAATCCTATGGACATTCTGTTGGCGTTGTGATGGGCCTTCGATGTGTCATTATTGGATAAAATTTGATCGAAAAACTCATGAAGGCGTCCGGGAAATAACTAAAAACTGGAAAATTTTACAGAAGTTTACGCGGTGAGCTGTTTAAGAAATTGAAGAAGTCGTACAAGACCAGCAAAGCCGCGCATTGTTCCTGTCGTCGTCGGGAAGATTATGTTGATTACGGACTTGTACCTAGAATGCTAATCTTTAATAATAAAGCCACGTTACAGTAGAAAAATCTAATTTTCTCTATTACTTACCGGGCAAATTTGACAGCTGAAGCTGTTATACCATGTGTTTGTTTTTTTTTTTTTGCAAAAAAAAGTCGACCATCTTTCGAACAGATTTCATGGTATTTTAGTGTTAGTGTCGGTTTTTTAAATTTCTTTCCATTTTTTTAAATCGACCACGACTTTTTAATTTTTTTAAATACTCCAGTCATGAATATTATGCTAATATTAATCGACTGTAACTATTTCGGTAATTTTTTGTGACAATGAATGAATTTTTTGAATATTTCGCGCTCGTTTTTCAGCTCGGCGGCCATTTTTAGATGTCCCGATGGCCACTCTCTAGGTTATAGGCTCTCTACCTAGATATAGCTGCATTTTCATTAATATTTGTCGAACTGTATTTTGAAGCAAATATTGTTGGCACATAACTAGGACTGGCCTGCTCGTTAGCCTTTTTGCCTCCAATAAAGTGAGCACTGCATATTCTGTCATGTGGTTTTGGGCACCATGACGATCAATACTTGCCCTTTCAGTAGTTTGAGGCACCTCAATCTCACAAGTCTTTTGAATATTTATTACATCTGCTGCCATATTTTCTTTCTTGATCCTTCGCTCCATGAATCGGTTGTACCTGGATATAGCTGCATTTTCATTAATATTTGTCGAACTGTATTTTGAAGCAAATATTGTTGGCACATAACTAGGACTGGCCTGCTCGTTAGCCTTTTTGCCTCCAATAAAGTGAGCACTGCATATTCTGTCATGTGGTTTTGGGCACCATGACGATCCGTCAGCACTAAAATATAACAATAAGTATATTAAGGATCTTTAATCATTCTGAGGTGTTACTTCCCAGAATGTGAAAATTTCATTTCATAGGTTGGCTTACTTTTTCCTCTTTACAGCAGCTATCCATTTGTTTCGTTGATCTAATTTTCAACTCGCTCTTGGAAATTTGTAGAATTTGTAGTTCTTGTTCAGTCCATTGTTCTTACAATTCACTACACAACACGTTCCGTAACCCATTTTAATTTTCCTTTTAAAAATATGCGAACAACCAGATTTTACCAGGTTTCACTGACAGTGACAATTTCTCGCCCGAAGTTGTCAATTTTAGCACTTCGTGCGCTGCGATCGATTTTGTTTCCCCCACCATGTAGTTCGCACCCTGCCAATAGTAGCAGTGTTATCAAATTCTTGATATTTTTGTAACAAAACAGTGTAACCAGTTTTTTTAGGTGTTTATCCTTATATTTTTCACTTTTCACGTTCCACAATTCCTTCCTGCTTTTATAAAGTTATAAAAATTCTTCCCAGAATGGTCTGTCTCTGACATTCGCCATTATTTATCTATTTCATAACACACTTAGTGCCGTTTGCACCAACAAAACTTAGCAACTTATTTTATTAATTTTTTAAAGCGGGCTCATCGGTCCTTTTTTGTAGTTAAAAAAAAGAGTGTTTTCTTTTTAAGTACATCGTTATTTATTACTGTTTATTCCTCGACGTTTCGACTACGTTTGTAGTCATCTTCAGGATGGGAATCTGTTTTTACAATTTTTTCCTTTTTTTACAAATTTGTTCTTAAGGAATTTTAAATACAAAAATGCTTACTTACTATGTTTCTTTGATTTTATGATGGTGACGTCGTAATAATTTTCATGTCTTTGTTTTCTGTTATTTTTAGTTGGATGTTATTTACTTTATATAAACACTATTTTAAAACTTAATTACCTAAAAAACTTATTGTCGTCCGGAACATTTAAAAAACGTTTAAAACAAAACTTAGTCAAAAAGTAAAATGGAAACAAAAATAAAAATAAAAATTGAAATAAATTAAACACGACGTCACAAAATGAAAAATTAATTTTTGAAAAAACGGGGGCTAATGATGGTGGCAGTAAGTGCACTATTGATAATAAGAGGCTTTTGTTTGTTAGCTTTGTGTGTTATTTCTCTCTTTTAGTGCCTAGAGCGTTTGTTATTGGTGTTATTGTCTGTGTCAGTAACAGTTCTCCGTCGTTTGCGTGGGTTTGTGTTTTCGTTGAGTAGTGCACAATAAATGGCTGATATTTGGTCTGTGTCTCTTTTTATGTTGTATGTGTTTTCTGTATATATGTGTAGAGCCTCTACTGTGAGTCTCTTGTTGTAGTTGGTTTGCCTAGTTAAGATTTCTGTTCCCTCAAAGTCCGGTTCGTGTGTGTGGTTTTTGTAATGTTCAACCAATGCTGTGTGGTGTGTATCGTCAGTCATGGTCCCCATTCTCTTTAAATCGTTTTTATGGTTGTTGATTCTCTTTTCTAGATGTTGTTTAGTTTGACCAACATAATTTAGATCACATTTTATGCCATTATGAATGTCTCCCTTGCAAGGGATTTTGTATATCACATTGGATTGTTTTAGTTTCGGAGTAGGATCTTTTAATTTTGTGTATATTGAGCGTAATGTTGTTTTATTTTTGTATGCTAGCATTATGTCTTTTGTATGTTCTTTTAATGTGTTTTAAACCGCGTATACAGAAGCATAACGTATATTAATGGGGTGACAGAAAAAATAACAAAAACATTAAAAGAACATACAAAAGACATAATGCTAGCATACAAAAATAAAACAACATTACGCTCAATATACACAAAATTAAAAGATCCTACTCCGAAACTAAAACAATCCAATGTGATATACAAAATCCCTTGCAAGGGAGACATTCATAATGGCATAAAATGTGATCTAAATTATGTTGGTCAAACTAAACAACATCTAGAAAAGAGAATCAACAACCATAAAAACGATTTAAAGAGAATGGGGACCATGACTGACGATACACACCACACAGCATTGGTTGAACATTACAAAAACCACACACACGAACCGGACTTTGAGGGAACAGAAATCTTAACTAGGCAAACCAACTACAACAAGAGACTCACAGTAGAGGCTCTACACATGTATACAGAAAACACATACAACATAAAAAGAGACACAGACCAAATATCAGCCATTTATTGTGCACTACTCAACGAAAACACAAACCCACGCAAACGACGGAGAACTGTTACTGACACAGACAATAACACCAATAACAAACGCTCTAGGCACTAAAAGAGAGAAATAACACACAAAGCTAACAAACAAAAGCCTCTTATTATCAATAGTGCACTTACTGCCACCATCATTAGCCCCCGTTTTTTCAAAAATTAATTTTTCATTTTGTGACGTCGTGTTTAATTTATTTCAATTTTTATTTTTATTTTTGTTTCCATTTTACTTTTTGACTAAGTTTTGTTTTAAACGTTTTTTAAATGTTCCGGACGACAATAAGTTTTTTAGGTAATTAAGTTTTAAAATAGTGTTTATATAAAGTAAATAATATCCAACTAAAAATAACAGAAAACAAAGACATGAAAATTATTACGACGTCACCATCATAAAATCAAAGAAACATAGTAAGTAAGCATTTTTGTATTTAAAATTCCTTAAGAACAAATTTGTAAAAAAAGGAAAAAATTGTAAAAACAGATTCCCATCCTGAAGATGACTACAAACGTAGTCGAAACGTCGAGGAATAAACAGTAATAAATAACGATGTACTTACAAAGAAAACACTCTTTGTTTTAACTACAAAAAAGGACCGATGAGCCCGCTTTAAAAAATTAATAAAATATAAAAAACGGTCGATCAAAAATTAATTAGCAACTTATGTACAGCTTAAAAAATTTAAGTCGAAGAATTTCTACGGTTTAAGTAGGCTAACCACAACTTAATTTTTTAAGAATAATACGCGCAAACGGGCCTTAAGCACTTTGAAATTTAACTTTCGATGTCATGACGAAATGCTGTCATGCTTCGCTACACACGGACATGCATTGTGTACAGACTAAAGCCACGCCCACAAAAATCAAAGGTAGTTTGATTCTTATCATGCATTTCATCATGCCTGGATTTTGGAATGACAGCAGCACTACAGACGATCAAATTGGCATGACTGCCTACGATGCTGTCATGCATGCATGATCATCTGTTCCCTGCATTAAGCATCTACAGATCTACGATGAAGTCTGCCAATTTGATCACGGACCAGGGTTGGGACTTTAGTACCAATGTACTAGATCTAGTACCTTTTTGACTCATTTAGTACCCTAGTACCACAGCCCATGAATCTGGTACCTTAGCCCCAAGAGCTCTGTCCTAAAACTTAATCCTTTCCTGGATAGAAAACTCTTAGTACCCCTAGTAAGGGTAGGAGGGCGTCTGCAGAAGGCGGAC
This sequence comes from Chrysopilus asiliformis, assembly GCA_964034945.1. Taxonomy (NCBI): domain Eukaryota; kingdom Metazoa; phylum Arthropoda; class Insecta; order Diptera; family Rhagionidae; genus Chrysopilus; species Chrysopilus asiliformis. Next base: position 52,073,154 of record OZ035962.1, on the reverse strand, counting down.
CTTCCTTATGACGTAAAATATCCCATCCTAATCCCTAAAAAACACCCGTTTTCTATGACTTATATACGTTACTCACATTTTAGAAACATGCATGCAGGTTCACAAGCGCTGATGTCTATAATTCGGCAGAGGTTCTGGATAATCAATCTACGAGAATCGACAAGGATCATCGTCCGAAATTGTCTGCAGTGCATCCGGTATCGGTTTATATAAAAAATGATTTTATCTGAATTTATAGCTCCCTTTAAAAAGCCATCACTTTTTTATGTATTAAGAGAAGAAGTACTTTTTTAAATGATCCCGCCACAACTCTTTAATTAAAGACTACTGAATTCGTCTTATTAAGGGAGATATGAAAATCAATCGTAGGCCATGGAAATATGATTTATATTAGCAATAGTTCAAAATACTTCTCGAAATTTAAGTTTTTAGATGGAGTTTATACAAAAATTTAAAATTGAAATAAAAGCGAAAATTTAAAACTAATACATCTAGACAATTTTTATTGGTTTTTTCGAGTTTTTCTAGAGTGTTTTTTTTAACGGAGAACGGTTATATTTACAGCGCAAAAGTCAATCCATATGAGTAAAGGATTTTTTTTTCTAAAATTACGAGATTTAGATTTTGCTTGACTCCTGTGTAATAAGCATAAAAAACGATTTTGGTTGCACGATAGTTAAAAAAAATCTAGTACCACATTATCTCAATCTAGTACCCTTTTTGGGCAAAAATAGTACCTTTTACACATCCTCAAGTTCCAACCCTGTCACGGACCGGTTGGCATACATACAAAATAAGCCGTCTGTAGGCATTGGTTTGCCAATAGGTCGGTGGTAGTGCTGGCTGTGACATTGAAAGATAAACATTGATTTTCATGACATCGATGTTGTAAAACATCGTTGCAACAAAAACATCGAACCAAAAACATCAATGTTCTTAAAAAATCGATGTTTTTTCAATAAATAAAGAACTTTTAAAAGTGAATTAATAAAAGTACTTTTAACGAAAATCTTGACTCTATAAAATCTTGTACCTATTTAATATGTTAGTAGTAACACTTTTGTAAACTAAAACTACCGCAACCTAGTCTCCACTATTTATTATGCACACTGTGGAAAACAGAAGTTTGTCAATGTGGTCTCCTGAGAGGCAACTTCGTTTACTGCTCACAATGTTTCCTGTCGCGGAAAATAGCCTTTCAGATGGCCCGGAAGTAGATAATTAAAAAAATCACAATAAACTTCTAACTAAAAAGTAATTAAAAATCAAAACATCGGACACGAAACATCGATGTTATAAAAACATCGATTTTCCCAAAACATCGATGTCGATGTCATAGCACTAGTCGGTGGTCAGGTCTCCCAAATATCAAAACTAGTTGATATTAAGAGGCGTGGCCAGAATTTCGCGGACCGGTTTGTCAATACTTAAATCGTCTGTAGCGAAGTTTGGCAACCTGTTGGCAAATATCATACGAAAAAAAAATCCAGAGTTTACATCAACAGAAGGAAAATAATCCAACGGAAAAAAATCCAACTAATGTGTCTACACATATCCTTCGACTTGATTTTGATGATTGCAGTGATGTCTGCCCACCGGTCCGTGATCAAGTTGGCAGAATTGAACGTACGTCTGTAGCTAGCTTAACCTATTCTATACGCCCTAAATGTCAAACTCGTCGGCTATGGAGAAACCAGTCTTTGAGAGTTCAAATTCAGGAAAATTAAATTTCGTAGGTAGAATGAGATAATTTGGAGTTTCTAAATGCACCCACATTTCACTAGCTTAATAGCACTGACTTATATACAATGGACATAGCATCCGAGCCGAAAAATGGCACGGCATAAGATTTGACTTTGGGATTCAGTAGTCGCCAACCTAATTGTACTCGTAAACATTTTGCGTTATACAAATTTCATGTCATGTTCAAATTACATGAAAATTACACAGATAGTTAGTCGTTACTTGCTAAATCTGATATGCACATTTGGTTCTTCAAAAATGCGAAAAAAAATCAGTGCAAAACGCAAATGTTACACTTTTTCACTTGAAAGTTAAAGTTGAGAGTCCCCTGCTGTCATTTTTGCAGCAGCCAGCTATCATTTATGCCAAACACATATCTTGATCTTTCTTTCTATTAACGATCGCCTTGTTTCTCACACGAGAATGAAAGATTGCCAACTCGTGTTTTATGTGAATAACATCTGATAGCATTTTGGAGCGAATTTGTTTGAATGTCTCGCGATGTAAAAAGTAAGTACATATAAAGTTTGAAGTGCAATTTTAAGATTAAAAATAATTGCAAGTGTAATTAAATTTATTGTGTTTAAGAGCAGCTATCAAAACAGCAGAATGCCTCGAACACGCGAATGGTCCTATCCAAATTGTGGAGAAAGAGAATCGAAAAAAAGCGGAGTGTCTCTTTTTAAGTGAGTAATTTTATTTAAAGCAAACTTTTTAATTAAAACGAAATAATTGACGGCTTGATTTTATTAAAGTAAGCTTTTTGGTTAAATTGAAATACTTGACGTAAGTAAAATAACATACCGTTGTTAAACCAGTGAATATTTTGATATCAAAAAATTGAACGATCAAATTAAATGAATCTCTACTTAAGCATACAAAGCCAATATTTTTATTCTATTAGGATAATCATGTTCATTAGTACGAGTTTAATTTCATATTGTTCAAGTGAATTGAATTAATAACGACTTCTGGTACTCTTTTAGGTTTCCTCGCAAACCACCCCGCAGGCAGCTGTGGTGCAAAGCAACAAAAATCTCACCAGAACTTGCAGAGGACATTGTGGATAAACTTTTCATTTGCTCCAAACATTTCGAGGAACGTTTTATTAATAAAAATTATTTTAACACTAGGCTTGCTGTAACAGCAGTACCTAGATGTGTAAATGGGGAAGACGAAGAAGATGAAGAAGAAATGGTTGAGGAGTATTTGGAGGATTATAAAGCGAGAACTCCAATTGGGCAGAGGCAGCAGCAGAGGCAGAAGCAGAACTTTAGAACACATAGCGTCTTATGTGAAGAGCTCCAATAAAGCAGCAGCAGAGGCAGTGGCAGAAGCAGAAACACATTTTAGCTCTAATCTCTAAATTTCTGCTTTCAATTTAACCTCACAAATCGTTGTTGATATTTTTTTGCATATATGGACGGAAGTAAATATTTGTAATACTTGAAATTGAGGAGAAATTAATTGAATACTTAAAAAACAACAAAATATTATGCGACAAATCATGCCGTGAATATAAATACGTACAACGTTTTGACAGGTTTCTGCTATTTTCGTCAGAATTCAAATTTCATTGTGGGACAGAAAGCAGATTCTGCTTCTGCCACTGCTACTGCTTCTGCCTCTGCTGCTGCTTCTGCTCAATTGGAGTTCTCCCTTAAGACCGAAGACTCTTTATCAGTTCAATCTGGCCGGCTGGACTTTTACGGTTCCGGCCAGGATTTTAATATAACTACTAGTTCCTCTGTTCTAGATTTGGGTATTGAGCGTGTCAGACTTTCTTCTGATGTGCGCATTGAACCCTGTGCTTCGAGATCTTTAGCTGAAAACCTAAAATTAAAACGACATCTCATAAGCTCTGGGTCACAAACGAGTGCAGCTGAATCGGGAAAAATAACACATTTAGAGAAAAAGATAAGACTTAAAGATAGACTGATTTCAAATTTGAGACGAAAAGTATTTAGAAGAAATATAAAAATAAATAATTTAAGTGATCTTATAAAAGATTTACGTAAAAAGAAAATCGTAGATGAAAATGTAGCACAGATTTTAGATAGGGCAATCGTAGATATTCCAACTTCCATTTTTTCTAATTTTTTTAAGTGCAGTAAATCAGGAAAAGGTATTTCGTACTCTAAGGAACTACGAAATTTTGCAGTTACACTGCATTTTTATTCTTCAAAAGCCTATGAATATGTTCGCGGCGTATTTCATAATTCCTTGCCCCATATTTCAACAATTAGAAAATGGTATTCCAACGTAGAGTGTGATCCGGGTTTCCTCTCTGAAGCCTTTTCGAATTTAAAAGCCAAAGTATCCCGCCTTAATAGATTAAAAAAAACATGTCTTTGTACCCTTGTTGTGGACGAAATGTCCATCATGGAGAAACTCGATCGCGTTGGAAACAAGATTCGAGGATACGTAGATCTAGGGTTGGGAGATAAATCCGAAGACCTTCCACATGCCACACAGGCTTACGTTTTGATGGTTGTTTCCAATAATGAGCACTGGAAAATTCCTGTAGCGTACTTTCCCAGCCAACATTTTGTTCCGAAGTCGGAAGAAATGTCGGATGTGACTTCCGAAATCGGATCCGATTTCGTAACGAATTCGTACAGAAATTTGTATGAAATGGTTTACACGACTTCGGAACGAAATTTCGTTTCGAATTCGTACCGACGTTTCGTTTCGAATTCGTACCGAAATGTCTTATATACTTTCCTTATATACTTCGAAATGTCGAATCGATTTCGTAACGAAATCGATACTTTTTCAAATCGATTTCGTAACGAAGTCGATACTTTTTCGAATCGATTTCGTAACTATTTCGCAGACATTTCGTAAATTTTTCGTAAGGACTTCGTATCATATTTCTGCGGTAATAAAGTAGCTTAAGTCGATTTTCAGGCGAAGTCGAACTGATCTGTATTTGCATTTCCACACAGATTACTTTAGCTTCTTCTGAAAATCGACTTAAGCTACTTTAACGTATTACCACAGAAATATGAAGAATTCGATACTTTTTTTTACAGAAATATTATATAGTCGCGATACTGTAATTCGTGAAAAAACAATATGGATTGATAGTTTAAAAAATATTAAATTTTTGCAATTAATTTATTGTCATTGAATAAAAAAAGCAGTTTTTTTAAATATACATTTTAATCAGTCGTGATCATTAAATTAACATTTGTTCAAAAAAACAAAATTAAAAGGTTTCTTTTCTAGGAACATTTCATTATATAATATTTTATATTACTTTCAAATCACATAATTTATTTTTCTTGTATTTCATCAGCCATTTGTTATATTTAATCAGTCGTTAACTTAATTATTGTTTTCTTAAATTAAAGTTTCGCTCCGTAAAAAAATTAAATTTTTTTCAACTTAATATTTGGAATTCATTTTTTATATAACATCGAGCATTTTTCTTTTAATCTTAAATATATTTTGAACGGCTTAGTTATTTTCTTTAGTTACGGTTTTGTTGTTCGAGTCCAAATGTTGCCCGGCGCCTTTGCGTTTTTTCAATTTCATAAATCTGTCTTTTGAGTAGTTGAAAATTTGTTTTATTGCTTCATCTATTTCATTTATGAAGCTTTGAGCTAAATTTTCGATGCAGCTGTCTGAAATAGTTTTGCATTTATTAGCAATAAAAAATAATAATATACTATTAAGTACCTTTTAAAATCTTTATAATCATCATATCTTTGACTGGAATGTTATTATTGAGTGAAGTCCACGAAAAATATATAGCCTCAATATCATCATTTCCAAAAATTGCTTTGAGATTTCCATATATGAATTTGTAGACATTTAATTTACCCAAGTGTCCATATTTAATTTTCTGTTAAATTTTTAGTAGTAATTAATATATACATATGTTACAATATATAATTTGTTTTTGATTTACCAAACGATTTCGAGCTTCCGAGTTCTCTTGTAGCAAACGTTCTAACTGCATAACTTTTTCTTTGGTGTCGCAAGGCAAAGGTGGTAGGAAATCCGCGCTGGAATTTTGAGCTCTACATATTTTCAATGTGTCTTCAGAAACACCTGACCCACAATTTACAGTAAAGACAATAAACTTAATCATTCACCGTAAAATTATTTAGACTTTGTTGAAAACCAAAAAATAAAATTAAAATATTTAACACATGAATCCCGTCAAACATTGCACAAAATCTACGGAATCTACGGAAATCAAACAGTGCAAAAATTGTCATTTATATTATTACTACATACTATAAAGCACTTTTTGTTATCTCACCTGATTTTTCACGATCACAGAATTTCCTCGATGGAATTTTCCAATAGCCCGACCCAACTCAAAAAGCGTCCACACCTCACCGATTACAAAGGAAAACTAAAAACCTAATTCGACTCCATAAGTCGAAACTTGTTTGCGATCGTTTTTATCCTCTTCTCCGAAAAAAATCAGATATGTCGGATGCATTTCGGATCCCCCGACTTTTTCCAGACACGTCGTACACAAGTCGAAACTTATTTACGCATTTTAGTAAATTTCCTTTGGAAAAAAATCAGATGTTTCGGACGCATTTCGAATCCACCGACTTTGTTCAGACTTGTCGTACACAAGTCGAAACTGCTCAGAAAAAGATCAGAGAAATCGTGTTTTCAGACTTTTATCAGACTTGTCGCACGTAAGTCGGAACAGGTGTTAGGTTTTACTTCCGAAAAAGTTCCGAATTGTCTGATTTTCGACATTTTCGGATGCCAGCGTTTGCTGGGTTCTGATCCATAGTCTCACTGCTGAAGAAAGAAGTAATATAATAAGTACAGCGATTTCTCACCTGCATGAGATAGGGGTTATTATTACTTGTTTGACTAGCGATGGTCCATATTACAACCAAACCATGTTTGGTTTACTTGGTAGTAAAATGTCTTTACCTAATCCAAAGCCGTCCTTTATTAACCTTTCAGATCCAAGTCGTAAAGTGTATACATTGTTAGACCCTTGCCACATGCTAAAATTGATTAGGAATTTTTTCAGTATTGAAGGTCGATTAAAGTCTTCCACAGGAACAATAGTTTGTTCCTACATAGAGCTTCTTTTTAAAGAGCAGGAAAATCAAGGATTTAGATTAGGAAACAAATTATCGCGGTATCATATAGAATGGAAAAAGCATATTATGAAAGTACGCTTAGCTGCACAGACACTGAGCATAAGTGTTGCAGATGCTATTGAGTTTTGTAATGTGGAATTGGGCATAGAAAAATTTCAGGGCAGTGGAGCCACTGTCGAATTTATAAGATATATGGATTTAGCATTCGATATCCTTAATTCTCGAAATCCTTTTGGTAGAAGCTCAAAAGCTCCACTTAAACGTTCCAATGAATCCATTTGGCGTGAGAACGTTAGCAAAATACAGGCATATATATTGGATCTGCATACTATGCAGGGTAAAGCTGTCTATCAAACCGGTAGGAAAACAGGATTCGTAGGTTTCTTCACGGGTTTAGAAGTTTGTAAGCTAATGTTTGAGGATTTAGTCGTTAATAGAAATTAGATAGATTATATTCTGACATATAAAATGAGTCAAGATCATCTTGAGTTGTTCTTTTGTGCAGTAAGAAGTCGTAATGGTCATAATTCCAATCCCACAGCGCGACAATTCATTTCGGCGATGAAATCTTTATTGACCAATGCTCAAATTAAAAGTGCAGGTGGAAATAGTATAGAATTGGATGCAACTTCAATTCTAAATATTTCCTATAGCGCGGATAAGAATAGTAGTCCCCCACAATACCGACGATTTTAGATGAAGTCGATTCAGCTTCAGTACCACAAATGGAAGCAACAGAGGAAAACTTTATATTGGAATACCTTTCTGATTTTCCCCCTTATTCTGAATTTAGGGAAACTGCTATAGGTTATATAAGCGGGTATGTCGTGCGAATGGTAAATCGCGTAATCAGTTGCGGCCCTTGCAAAATGGCGATGTTGTCTGAAAATGAAGGAGCTCATGAAAGTGCCCTTAAACTGTTATTTAACCCGCATCCATAGTTTATTTTAACGAACAAATAGTACGCTGTGTATCAATTTGATACATGTTAGAAAAAGACCAATTAAATGATTTATAAAAACAATTTGGTGTTATATTTTGTCAATTGATAACATCAGACTTTATTTATTTTCGAACAAAGATATAATAGATATAAAAATTAGATAGATTTGTCACAAATAATATAATGATGTTTAGGACATACGAATTTTTTACATAAGTTTTGCTTCAAAAAACCCACTTTTGTTTCATTATAATAGTGAATAATTTCTGGTTTTTTTGCATTTTCATCACGAATAGTTTTCTTAGTATGTAATGTACTAAGAAGAAAAACTTTTTTTTTGGTAGGTACATATGACACCATAGAAAGACACAAATTTATACAAACCATGATCTGTGATATCAGCAGCACTTCGCCTGATATTTTGTAGTCAATCATCCTTTATATACTGATTTTATGTATCTTTTGATTGAAGCCATGAGTCAGGTACTAAAATTGATTGTTCTCATGCTTCTTGATCCACAAAATCATCTTCATCATTTGAATCACTTTCGTTTGGTACATAATTTCCATATGGATAACTTTCAATATCACTACCCGATATATCTTCATTTGACGTACTAGCCATTATGATTTTTTTTTTGATAAAACAAAACGAATTATTCAACAAGCTTCAATAAACAACTGAATGCAATGCAGGTGATAACAAAATTGGCACGTGTATCAAAATGATACACACCGTTGGATTTGTTACAAATTTTGTACAACCCTAACGGTACATTTTGCGGCATCTGTAAAATGTTTTTTTTTATATTTTGAAAAGTTAGGAAGGTAGCCAAAAATTCAACTGAAATTATTCAAACGTTAAAACAATATAATCATTAATATTTTAAATTTGTATCAAATTGATACAAACGATGGATGCGGGTTAAAAAAAACTCGGGGAGGTCTTATAATTCCCTCACGAGATGTCACCCACATCTGTCTAATAACAGAATCTGTATTTTCCGAATTTCAAATTAGGCATGACTTCACAATATACCAAAAAAATTTAGAACAACGCATTGCGCTACATATTATGGAGAAATTAGATTTGAAGAGTTTATTTCCTTCTTTGAACGACCATTTTAGAAATACTGAAAACAACCATGTTTACGAATTAGTCAAACATATAATATTTGCTTTTCTTAAAATTAAAATCCATCATTTAATTAAACTTTCTAACGATAAAAGCACTTTGCTCATTAGTAGACTTACCATATTTTTTCTCGACCAAACCGGGACAAGACAAAAAAAACACATTTTTCTATGATATCACATTATTATTTTATTTTACATTGTTCAAGTAAAATCATGACCAACAATATTTCTAATATTTTTATTTATCAGGTTGAGACCAAGAATATTTTTCCTTACTGAGCACTTTTTTGAGAAGTGACTTTTCTTTTTTAATAGTTTCAAAAAATTCGGAGCAATCTTTATCAATATTGATTTTACAAAACAAAATACCTTTAACAGTGGATTCGCTCATCCTACTTCTTTCATCAGACCAGATATTATTCATTAAGGAAAATACTCGTTCAACAGGTGCGGAAGTTCCTGGAAGGCAGAAAATGTACTCCATAACTCGGCAAAGATTCAGCATGGAAATATTTTGATCCATAAAATGTTTGAAAAGCTGGATCCATTTTTCTTCGCAAGTTAAATTTCTAACTTCCCATGTTTCACTGTTTGATGACCAAAATTGTTTTGCAAGAACAAATTCATCAAATAGCACATCTAAATTTATTGCAGCATGTCGAAGTGTTGCATTAATTCTTTCTCCGGTTGCTTCAATGTCAGACCATGCCGTATGATTCAGATTCCTAATCCATTGAAATTGTTCAGCTCCATCAAATGCATTTTCCCAAAGAACAATGTAAGATAGAGAATGAGTATAAAAATTTTGAAATTCTTCCATCACTTTTGTTTTATTACTGTCTTGTAGGTCTTTATATATTTTTTTAGCTCCTTGTGATATAAAATTATTGCTGCGCACTTACTTTCGTTATTTCCATTGCTAAAATTGTTTTGTTGAACAAAGCAAGTTGTCCATGTACGAACCATAAATACATCTCACCATAATCATTTGAAAAAAAAATTTCTATTATTTTTGAACACTGTTCTTGAGACAAAAAGTAATTTTTTAGCGCCTCATAGATTAGTAAAATTCTCTCAATTGCGGGAAATAATGTAAGAAATCGGGTATTCCCATGTTGCAACAGTTTTTTATATTCAACATTTATCGAATCGCAAAATTCTTTTAACTGTGTTACGCGTACAGTATAAATGTGGAAATATTTATATATTTTGACGACAAGAGCCTCCACTTCAATCGGGAAAACATCAACGGCCGTTTGAAGACAGTTGTGAACGATATGGGCACCACAACCCACACCCACGATCTTTCTTCCAATTTCTTTTTTTAACCGAAAGTACACATTATTTACTCCATTACGTTTAACACCACCGAAATTTGTGTTGCAATTATCCGCACAGAACCCTACAATTTTTGTCGTTAAGTCACATTTTTTTTTAACTGACAATAAATTCATGGTTAATATTTCTGAAGTTTCACCAGGAATTGAGTGGAAATCTAAAAGCTTAACTTTCACTCCTTCTCCTGGTTTGAAATAGCGCACTATATATGGAACAAGTTTAATTTCTTTTCTATTAGAAGTATCAGTGCTAATAGTTACAAATGATGATTTTCTCAAGTCTTCAATTAGTTCATTGAGTCCCATTGGAGCGATTACGTTTAAAATAATCGCTTCACATTTGGTTCTGACTAGGCTAAATTTTGGTTCAAAAAACTTAGATATTAATTTAGAAGAACAATCGGCCGATTTGAAGGTTAAATTATGAACCGCTGTATGAAAGGCAAATGTTGCTTCTTCAGCAACAATCACTAACAGCCTTATTAATAAAAAATCCCTAACACGGAGATAACTCATGTGCTAACTAACTCCGAGATAGCAAACTTATACATTAGTTAACTATTCTTATTAATAAAAATTTTTCCTCCATATAATAGCTAACTCGTATTTTATTTAAAAATTTAGCTTGAATACGGCAACCCTTGTGCCAAATTGTACCAAAAAAAAACGAAAATCTTTTACATTTGACCCATATTTGGGTTTTTTAAATTCGTTTCCTTGGAGACGGTATTAAAATAGGAGTGAAATTAGTGTTTTTAGTTTAACCCTCTAACCGGAATATTTCCGAGAAAAATTCACTGAAATATGACTTTCAACTTGCGACAGACCGTAACCAAGACAACGTACAGGGCTAAATTTTTTCCAGCATGTAAAGCGATAACTTACAAAAGTCAGTGTAAGACGTTCCGGCGATTTCCGGCGATTAAAATTGTTACCCGTTATAAACAAGCGAATTCCCTGAAGCCCGCCTTAAGGCGGGCATTTCGGCTAGAGAGTTAATTGTGATTGACTGCAAAGTAATTAAAAATGGAAAATTGAAAAATTGAACGAAAGCGATCAGAAAATTGGTGTTCAAGTGATAAGGTAATATAATATAACAACATAAATTGCATTTTTTTAATGGATCATATAGCTTCTTCCAGTCTTTTTTGCAATAGTTATGCGCCGTCAAGAGTTATCAACTCCTTAACTCGAGGAAATCGGTATGTTAGCTAACACAGAGTTAACTAACGTCAGTTAACTCTTAAAATTTTTTATTAATAAGAATTTCGAGTTATCCACTGCGTAAACCATTGATAAAAATTAACTAACGTTTATTAATAAGGCTGTAAGTCTTTGTCACCTGGATCAGAGTTTTTGAAAAATGATGGCACTTTCGAGCAACTCGCGACCGCAGCCAAACTACTTTTATGCTTTACAGAGTTTAAGTGGTTTTTCACATCGGAGCGCCCGCCATGACTTACTGAAAACTCAGAGGAGCAGTGTTCGCATTTCACACGGTCAAGGTAACCACTAACTTTTTTCAAAAGGGGATATTCTTTTTCTAAATCCTCCGTAAATGTACACTTCCTTTTTGGCATTTCGAATAACTTTAATTTTCGGAGGGAATCCCCGTGCTTTATGAAATACAAAAATGATTACGATTTCTAGTCGTTTTCCCACACACAGACGGCTTACTGTTCCATTTACATTCTAGGTTTTTTATTAACTCGTGTTGCCAGAATGCGATTTTTACGATAGAGAATGTATTTGACGAACATTGGTAGAGTGCTTGTATGCAGTGCCATGTTATTAAGATATTCACTACATTTTACGAATTACCTACACAAGAGTTCTAAAGCGGGACAAAATAGTTAACTGGGCAGGACGCTTGGGACGTATTTTCAAAACGGGACAATCCCGGCCAAAACGGGACGTATGGTAAGTCTACTCATTAGTGAAATAGTATTCAATAGTTGGCAACCCCAGCCATTTTAGGATTCGACTGATAATGTAGGGTTGGACTGAGTGAAACGCTCTCTTCTCTTGGAGCTGTCATACAGAACGGATGTGTCCGCGAATTGTTCTTAATTAATAAATATCGTACATATTATACACCCGTCTTTTAATTAAACATCAAGGCTACATCACTGGCGACGAGGATATTGTTGTACCAAGGATAATTCAAGAAAAATGTTATGGAATAGCCGAAAAAAAATAACGCATTTCGCAAATTGAGGTTAGTTCAAAATTAGCACATGTCTGAATCCAATCGGAGTCCTATACGTTTGGAAACAATAAAAGAAGAGGAATTTAGTACAAAAAAAGATCGTCCAGTCATGTCTTTCATCGGTGCTATAGAGCATTTTTTGCCCGGCGAAGACTTCGAGGAGTATGTGGATCGGTTAGAGGAATTCTTTAAATGTAATGACATCGCGGACACAAAAAAGAGTTCTCTTTTCATCACGTTAGCAGGTCCGGAAACCTACAAAATTTCAAAAACTGTCGTCGCACCAGAAAAGCCAACATCCAAATCATATGTCGAGTTGGTAGCAGCTTTAAAGAATGTTTTTGCGCCGAAGCGGTTTGCTATTTCGGAGCGCTATAAATTTTACAAAAGAAATCAAAAAGCAGGCGAAAGCATTACCGACTATATTGTGGAGTTGAAATTATTGTCGAAAAATTGCAATTTTGGGTATTTTCTCAACCAAGCCTTGAGAGACAAATTTGTTTTCGGTTTATATGACGCAAAAATGCAGGAGAAGTTTTTGGAAAATGATGAGGCTAAATTTGAAGATGTCTGCACAACAGCATTAAAACTCGAGATGTTATCGGCACAGTCTAAAATCATGAATCCGTCTATAAATGTCTTGTCAAAATCCAGTCTGAAGTCAAATTCGAAGGGAAAGGGAACACATTCCAAGCAAAGTCAGCAAATATTCTACACCGAAGTCCCCGAAATCAGAAAGCTCATCACAGTCAAAGTCGTCAACAAACAATCGTCCTTGTCATCGCTGTGGCAGCACTTATCATCGAACCAAATGTCCGGCGCTAGAAATAATCTGTTATAAGTGCAACCGTAAAGGGCATATGGCACGATTCTGTCGGAGACAAAAGCATCAAGTCAATTCTTTAAATGACCAGCTGAGTGAATCGGAGGAAGAGTCAGACGAAGACTCGTTACAGTTAGGCCATATTCACGTCGTAGGGGAAGACAGTAGAGTCACAGTTCCAGTCCAGATTGAAAGTCATGTCATCGAGATGGAAGTCGACACCGGCGCTTCGCGATCCGTTATAAGCTACATTGATTATTGTTTATATTTTAAAGAACTAAAACTCAGAAATATTTGTAATTCTTTGCAGGTCGTGTCAGGAGAAAAACTAGATATCGTAGGAAGCGTAGCAGTGAGAGTAAGGTGGCCAAATAGTGTGGATGCAAGTAAAAAAGAATGTCAACTAGTCGTAATTCGAAGCAACTCAAAATTCATTCCGATTATGGGTCGTCCATGGTTGAATTTACTGATGAATGGTTGGAGAGATTTGCTTATGTCAAAAGTTAGGAATAATGTCGGAGGATCAATAAATGCTGCAAGTGAGTCGAGTAAAACGTCAAATTCAAGAGTCCCAAATAACAACAGCTTTTTAAGTAAACATGCAAACTTAAGCTCCGAGTTTCCTCATGTCTTCTCAGTTAGTGAAAATGTCCCGATTGAAGGTTTTGTGGCGGAAATTAGTGTTAACGAAAAGTTCACGCCAGTTTTTCATAAAAGCTACACAGTCCCATTTCAATTACGAGATATCGTAGAGAAAGAGTTAAAAAGATTGTGTGAGTCAGGAATCATTTCGCCGGTTAAATACGCGGAAACTGCTAGTCCCATCGTCGTGGTGCCAAAGAAAAATGGAACTGTTCGTATTTGCGTCGATTTTAAGAAAACAATAAATCCGTTTGTTCGTATGGAACATTATCCATTACCCGTGTGTGATGAATTATTTGCTAGTTTATCGAATTGCGCATATTTTTGCGTCTTAGACTTAGCAGGTGCATACCAGCAACTCCGGGTGTCTGAAACTTCAAAAAAATTTTTAATTATAAATACACACTTAGGCCTTTTCGAATTTAATAGACTACCATTTGGCGTTTCGTCGGCGCCGTCAATTTTTCAAAATGTGATCGATCGTATTTTGCACGGTTGCAAAAATGTAAAGGGGTACTTAGACGACATAATTATTGGCGGTGCTACCGAAGAAGAATGTCGAGATAAACTTTATGAAGTTTTAAGTCGGTTAGAAAGACATCGTATTAGGGTAAATGTCGACAAATGTGTATTCTTTGCACAGGAAGTTGAATATCTTGGACACATTGTGTCAAAGAACACAATAAAACCCAGTGCTAGCAAAACAGAAGCTATTGTCAAGGCACCAGCCCCAAATAATCTGTCGCAGTTACAGTCATATTTAGGTCTTCTTAATTATTATTCGCGATTTATTCCAAAATTATCGAGTGAATTACAGCCCCTGTATAAACTTTTACAAAAAGGTGTAAATTTTCACTGGACACAGGAGTGTGAAGCTACCTTCCAAAAGAGTAAAAATTTACTATTAAATAATTCTGTTTTACAACTATATGATCCAAGGTGTATCAACTAGAGAGGTGGAGTACTCCCGTCCACTACTATCAAATATTGCATGTGTGACGTCACAACCGCAAACAGAATCGATGGTGCCTGGGGTTTCTTATGGGAGATTTATCCGATTACTTGGATCTGTGATGTTAATATATTTTTTTTTTGTTTAGATGTTTTAATATAACGTACAAATAGATCGAATTAAAGAGTATATACTATATGTATATACCTATATATTTGTACGTATATCTATATATATAAAAACGGAAGGTTGTTGGTTGGTTGGTTTGTTGGTTTGAGATTACAAAACTCAAGAACTACTGGACCGATTTTTACGCGGTTTTTTGCAAAATGATCTGTGTTGCCAGGAGCAGGTTTTTAGCTATGTAGATTTTTAAAATTCGAAACGGAAGGTCCTGTAAGGATAATGAAAATATCCTTTTTCCCATTTTTCCCCGGAAAAATTTGCATTATAGGGTTTTTGGGGTCGCTGATCACGCCTTTGCTGTTAGAATTTTAAAATTCGAAACGGAAGGTCCTATAAGGATAACGAAAATATCCTTTTTCCATTTTTACCAGGGCAAATCGGCATTATGGGGTTTTTGGGATCGCTGATCACGAATTCGGTATTAGATTTTCAAAATTCGAAACGGAAGGTCGTGTAAGGATAAATATCCTTTTTCCCTTTTTTCCCCGGAAAAATCGGCATAAGGGGGTTTTTGGGGTCGCTGAATACGATTCTCAAGTTAAAAAGCCTGTAAGGATATCTCAAATGTAAGGATATATATTCGAAGACTGAAAAGAACAAAATAAAAAAAAATTAAAAAAATTTTTTTAAAAAAAAGCTTTTATTAAAAAAGAATGCACTAAAAAGAAAAAAATAATTTTCTGGACGCTGTGTATCACAAATATAAAAGCTTTTTAAAAGCGAGATAAATGTTTATTTTATTGTTTTATGCTTTATCTCGCTTTTTAAAAGCTTTTATATTTGTGATACACAGCGTCCAGAAAATTATTTTTTTCTTTTTAGTGCATTCTTTTTTAATAAAAGCTTTTTTTTAAAATTTATTTTTTATTTTTTTTATTTTGTTCTTTTTAGTCTTCGAATATATATCCTTACATTTGAGATGTCCTTACAGACTTTTTAATGACAGATTCGGATTCAGCGACCTCAAAAACCCCCAGAATAGATTTTTTCCCGGAAAATTTGGAGAAAGGGATAATCACGTTATCCTTACAGGACCTTCCGTTATCCTTACTGACTTTTTATTGGCAGATTCGGATTTAGCGACCTCAAAAACCCCCAGAATAGATTTTTTTCCGGAAAATTTGGAGAAAAGGATAATCACGTTATCCTTACAGGACCTTCCGTTATCCTTACAAGGACGAAGTAGTGAAAATATTGTATTGTCATCGGACTTATATAAGTGTGCAAAATTTCAAGTCAATCGGACAAGTGGAAGTGGGTCAAAATTGGGTTGCAAGATTTGATCTGACAGACAGACAGACAGACAAACAGACAAACAGACACGAAGGCAAGCTAAATAAAAGCTTTTAAAAAAGTTTCGATAGATTGCACTTATTTCAATAAATGAAATGAAATATACTTACTTCCTCGTCTCAAAATTTGTTTAATTTTTTTGTTCAAAAGCTTCGATTTTAACTCATTTTCAAAAGCACTGCTATCAAAGTGCAGTGAGCATAACACTAAACCTGCGTTATCTTTTTTAATTGAAATTCCGCAAAATCGTAACCATTTTACCCTTAACTCTTTATTTTTAGGAAACTGGTGGAAAGTTATTTTTGCTGGACATTTATTTCCCCTAACGCTTTGACATTTTGGCAAAGCACACTTTCTACCCACCATCGAAATCGTTTGGTGTTTGATACTGCCGAGATAAACTTATATTCATCGGTGCACTCAGAGCGCGGTTGTTACGTCACAGCACACTCACACTGGCGCTTGCTGTGTACGATACAAACGGGAGTACTCCACCTCTCTAGTTGATACACCTTGTATATGATCCAAATAAAACGATAATTATAACAACTGATGCATCACCCTATGGAGTGGGAGCGGTGATGTCACATTTTATAAATGGGTTAGAACTTCCAATATTGTTTGCTTCGCGTACGTTATCGGCGTCAGAGAAAAATTACTCCCAGCTTCATCGAGAAGCGTTAGCGATTATATTTGCCGTAAAAAAATTTCATAAATACATTTATGGTCGGAAATTCATTATACATAGTGACCACCAACCACTGCGCGAAATTTTCAATCCAAATAAATCAACACCGGCCGTAGCGGCTGCTCGATTGCAGCGTTGGGCGGTAATTTTGTCCATGTATCAATATCAAATTATTTATAAAAAGGCTTCTCAAGTTTGTCACGCGGATGCCTTATCGAGGTTGCCATTAGAAATTAGAGATCAAGAAGATGATAATTTTATCAATTTTTTTAATTTGTCAGAACAAATTCCGTTAAATTTTGGGAAAATTCAAACGGCTACAGAATCCGATGAATGTTTACAAACAGTAATTCGATTTACTAGATATGGATGGCTTCGAAAAGCAGAAGTAGTTAATGAAAAAGTTCTATTTTTCTATGACAAAATCAAATCTCTTTCTATTGAAGAGGGGTGTTTGTTGTTTGGAAATAAAATTGTAATTCCTGACGCTTTACAATTTGAAGCCTTGAATGCGTTACATTCAGACCATATTGGGGAAACGCGTATGAAGCTTTTAGCACGAAAGTATTTTTATTTCAAGAACATTAATGAAAAAATTGAAAAATTCGTAAAAAAAGTTTTACGTGTCAATCCACTCAGAACAAAAAAAAGTCAATAACTTTTTCTTGGCCTGAAACACAAATTTTTTTAGAAAGAATTCACATAGATCTTTTTCACTTCCAAAATTTTGAGTTTCTAATTATCATCGATTCTTATAGTAAGTGGATTGAGGTATTTAAATTTATAAAAACGACAGCAAAAGAAGTCATTAGGAAGCTTAAAGCCATGTTTGCAACGTTTGGGTTACCGGTCGAAATTTGTAGCGACAACGGACCTCCTTTTTCCTCTTACACATTTGTACAATTTTGTGAACTTAATGGTATCAAAGTGAGCAAATCTTGTCCTTACCATCCAGAAAGTAACGGGTTAGCAGAACGCGGAGTTGGTATTGCAAAAAATTACTTAAAGAAATTGATTTTGGACAAAAAGTATAGCTCGCTTACAATTGATGAAAAAATTAATCAATTTTTACTGTCATACCGAAATACTCCTACTACAACCACCTTAGTATCACCAGCCGAAATGGTATTTAAAACAAAACCAAGAATAATATTAGATTTGACTAAACCTACCAAAAAGTCAAAAACAAATGAATTAAAATTAAAACCAAATAATTTAAATTTAAAACCAAATGAAGTAAAGTTAAAATTGGATTAATTGTCGCTTGACCGTTATGATTTTGTCGTAAAATAAAAAAACGGCAAAATTTTACTTTAGGGGCGCGGTTGACTAGGATCTTCATATTTTTTTTCCTAGCTTTATGGGGTCAAATGGGTTTAAAAAATAAAAAAAAAATTAGTCGCTCGGCCATAGGGGGGAGCCGGGAGCCCCCCAAAGTTTGTTCGCAAAAACTACAAACGGCTATGATTTGTTTGTTTTTTGACCGATTTTAAAACTGTAAACGCCAAAAGGTGTCTCTCAAAGAGTTCTTTCCAAAAAGTTTTTGTTTGCCCCCACCCAATACAAAATACGCCTACGGCACTGAAAACAAAAAAAATCTTTAAAATGTATTTTTTTGAACTCCGGAGCTCTCAAAATGCATTTTGAGCCATTTTTGTATTTTTGGGGTCAGTGACCCCCCAAACCCCCACCCACTGAAATGCGTTAATTTGACATTCAGAAGTCATACAAAGTATTTCTTTGGATTTAGGAACTCATAAAAAGCCGTGTTGGATTATTTATATATAATGTAGGTCCCGGTGCTCCGACTACCACCCCCAAGGGCGGCGGGGGGGGAGGGGAGGGGCCGGCGGGCGGCGATGGCTGGGGCGTTCCGCGTAGCGAAGCTACTTGTATGACTTCTGAATGTCAAATTAACGCATTTCAGTGGGTGGGGGTTTGGGGGGTCACTGACCCCAAAAATACAAAAATGGCTCAAAATGCATTTTGAGAGCTCCGGAGTTCAAAAAAATACATTTTAGAGATTTTTTTTGTTTTCAGTGCCGTAGGCGTATTTTGTATTGGGTGGGGGCAAACAAAAACTTTTTGGAAAGAACTCTTTGAGAGACACCTTTTGGCGTTTACAGTTTTAAAATCGGTCAAAAAACAAACAAATCATAGCCGTTTGTAGTTTTTGCGAACAAACTTTGGGGGGCTCCCGGCTCCCCCCTATGACCGAGCGACTAAATTTTTTTTTATTTTTTAAATCCATTTGACCCCATAAAACTAGGAAAAAAATATGAAGATCCTAGTCAACCGCGCCCCTAAAGTAAACTTTAGCCAAAAAAACCCGTCCCGTAATTTTTTTTAAAAATTACCCCGTTTAAAGCCAAGTAATGGTCTAGTTAGCATTACACACCCCAGAACTGGGGTAATTCGCACGTTGAACTGGATACTAATGATTGGATTAATTGTCGCTTGACCGTTATGATTTTGTCGGGAAATAAAAAAAACCGTCCCGAACAATTTTAAAAAAAGAACAGCATTTTTTGGCGATTTTCTCAGAAACCGTGAGTTGAATCGAACAAGTTTCAAGCAGAAAAGTATTTACAATGCGATTTTACATGATTCTTCTTTATTTCAAAATTTGGTCCGACCACTCCTTCCCGCCCTTTTGGGAAAATATCAGTTTTTGACAATTTTCTGGAAAACTGTACCGAATTAAAAAAATTTCATAGAGGCATGTGTAAAACACATCTCGAAATCATTGGAAAGAGTTCGAATTTACAATTTTTTCACCTACTATATTATACCTAGAGTGACCATATAAGAGTAGAGTTTTAGAACCGTCTTTAAGAACCTTATTTAGAACCGTCTTTAAGAACCTTATTTAGAACCGTCTTTAAGAACCTTATTTAGAACCGTCTTTAAGAACCTTATTTAGAACGGTCTTTTAAGCACGGAATAAATGCTCACGCATGCCCTACAACATTTCATGTTGTCACGCCAATTTGAGCGTGTGGAGTGCTGACGGACAACAAAAACTCGTGTTGGCGATCATGATCGCCAAATATCAAACTATCTTTGATTTTTGTGGGCGTGGCTTAGGTTGGCCAACATGACCGCAGGTGTATTGCTGTGATGTAGGACATTCGTTCATTCTTGTGAAATTTTTGAACGAGTAACATCTGTATAGCGATTATTCCAGAAAAAGTGAGTATTCTCACATGTGAGAAGCCTGTAGGAACACAGAATTTGCATTGTTGTGTTAGTGGATTTGGAAGATAGTATTTGTATGAACATTTGTAAGGTTTGCGAACATTTCCTCTAGTTGTGGCAACCCCATTTATTTACTCATTTTGAACTGTCAAAGTTCCACCTGTAATTTTGCTTGGTGAGAAAATATAAACATTAATAAAAATGTCTAAAGTGAGTATATTCACAATTTTTTTGATTATAATTTTAAACAATTTACTTTTATTACAGAATGTGAGAGCGAGCACATTGCAAAAAGAGAAATTAGTCGAGATTTTGGAGGAAAAATTTTTCAAACCTCTATCGGCATTGTTCGCCAGCCGGCAAAGCTAGACAAACAGAAATTTGGGAGCATATAACTTGCGTGCTAAATGGATTGGGGACGGGAAAAACTGTTCTTCAGTGGCAGAAGATAATATGTTTAACAAAACCTTCCAGAAAAAAGGGAGACGAAGTTCGCTTCTTAAAGTGTTTGACTTGCTTAAAAATTCTTAATTAAAGTGGCATTCGAGTTCTTAAATACTCCGGAATTTTAGTTTCAGAAATTGCAAATGGATCGCTTCCGTCCCTAAGTTGTCTTCTTAGAATTCTCATGTGGTTTTTTCGGATGTAATATTGCATTATTGATAGCGGGATCATTTCCAATTCTAACTTTAACTACTTTTTCGAAAAAAAAAAAAAAACAATTTAAACGCCCGCAGCATTGCCACCTTAGCAAAACATACAATAAATTTCCCTTAAAATTCCTTTTAACAAGTGGAGTGTTGCAACCTCAAAAATATTCTTCTCACATGTGAGAATACTCACTTTTTTTGGAATAATCGCTATACTGTTGAAGTGAAAAAGTTAATTCAAGAAAACAATTAGAAGGGCAATAAAATAATAAAAATGGCTTCTTTGAAAGACATTTTTGGAAGAATTTTTCGAAATGCTTCATCCTCATTTTGCAAATTCAAAATGATCTATTACGACCTTATCTCCTTAAAAAGTTGGTAACGAATGAAGACTGACAACATGATCGATACGTGTGTAGAAAACCAACTTTTGAAGTGACAGCATGTTGTAGGGCAAGAGTGAGCATTTATTCCCTACTTTAGTCTTATTTCGAAAATTTTGTTGGAAAAATCAATTTTATTTTCCGTTTTTTTAAAGAATTTCTGCAATTTAAATTTTTTAAGCCCTTCATTCATAAAAATAGTACTTAAATTAATCGATTAAAACATTTTTCGTTCAAATCTCTGATAATGACTCAAAAATTTTAAAATTTCAACGGACAATTTGAAAATGTCAACGGAAAAGAGTTTCACGATGGCCACACTCTACTTTTATATAGTCACTCTAATGAGACTAGACCGATCAAACAAACTTGATTTTTAAATAAAGCCTCTATCTAATATAATATTGTACTCGTAAAATTGGTTTACTAAATTTTCCAAGCTTACTTTGTTTTATTGAACCAAATGTTTCAATCCTTGACATAATGTAGTGTTGACAGACGTCGCGGTACACATTTTCGCAGAAAAAATTATTGAGGCTTTACCGATAAATAGCCTTTAAGGTTTGCAGTCATTAGTATGAACTAACTTATCATTCGCTAAGTGAAATATATCATTGAACTCGATGTAGATATCTTCTATATTTTGTCTTTCTTCTGAATTTAAATGATTTAGTCTCAGATTTTCTTTGATGATTTCGATACGCTGTGGAACCACATTAGGATTTTGTGTTGAAATAGTATTATTATATGCTAGTTTCGGAATTGGTTCGATTAAACATTCTAGAATTGGAATTGTTTCTTGAGATGCTGACGTTTAATATCGTGGTTATGGCTCGATTTTGATTTATGACCCTAACAGTTGAATTTGGAATTAGAATAGAGTTAGCATTCTAACTGCTGGGATGATCTAATGCTTTCTTTAACATTATATGGATATAGAAATTTGATTGGAACGATCATTTCCGATCTTCTGTGGTGAATCAGATTTTCTCTGAGTTCACTTTACGAAAATCTTATAAAACGACCTGAACGGTCAAATTAAGAGAAGTATTATCGAGTCTGCGACCCAGAGTTGCGACTTAAAAGTTCTTTCGGTCTGCAATCTTACACCACGTCTTGATTAACAATTTTTCATCCGAAGAAATATCTCACCGCAAAGAGATTTTTTTGACATCTGGGCCGAAAATCTCTTGAAATTTTATTTCTCAAATTGGCAATGAAAAAAACACCCAGTCGCCGCTCTCGCAATTAATGCAATACGTGAAATTGAAAAGGCTGAAACAGAAGAACAGACGAAAAGAAAAACCCCTTAATGTTATATATTCTCTTCCAAAGCTTTTTGTATCGTATTTTGTAAAAATTAGTTATTTTTGCAATTACTTGTCGGGAGAAATTGGATTCCGCCATCTTGAATTGTGAAATTCCAAGAAATTTTGCTATTGCAAGATTTCAAGAAATTTCTGTCTGGGATTTTTCCCCTCCGTCAAGTCGAGCTCTGATTGGTCAATCAAAAATCTCTGCGATGAAAAATCCCAGGTCAAGACGCGGTGTTAATTGCTATTTTTTGTAAATAGTAAAAACTTGTAACTTGAAACGGGAATTTTTATAAAGAAATTTTAAAGTAAAATAAAAGTTTTAATAAAAATGCCAATAAAAAGAAATAACATTAATATAATACAAATTTTAGAAAGGGCCGAGTGTTTTTAACACGGATGCAAAACATAGTTTGCCCATGGTTGCGACGAACTAGGAAATTTATAACAAACACAAAACAAATTAAAATTAATAAAATTCAACGCGTAATTAACTATAGTTATTATCAATTTTCTTTCATTAGAATTAAAGTTGAGTGAATAATTTTCTCTAAATTCATTATTGAATGGAACTACCTCTAATTTAGTGAATAATTTGTGAATAATTTTGTCAAAAAAAGAAATAAACATTAAATAAAATAAGGAAATTTTCTAATAAAGAAAACAAAAAATGATTGTTTAAATATTAATTTCACATAAGAATGTGTAAAGGCCATAGAGAGATAAGGGAACAAAAAGTGCCCCCAGAGATAGAAGCTTGAAATTTTTTTCGTAAGTTGCCACCATTACAACAAATAATTTCCCAAAATTTCAGTCCAAAAAAACGAAGTTTTGGAGAAAAAAAATAAATTATGATTTTTTTGAAAAAATTCTAGCTCCGTAACGGGTTAACCGATTTTGATGAAACTTGTTAAGTCGAAATTATGGTTTTTACCAAATTAAGAATTCTTACACCGCGTCTTGACTTGGTATTTTTCATCGCAGAGATTTTGTAATTGACCAATTACAGCTCAAGTTGATGACGATATGGCTGTCAACTCGAGCTCTGATTGGTCAATTACAAAATCTCTGCGATGAAAAATCCCAAGTCAAGACGCGGTGTTACAAGCTTATTCCTAAGTTTACATATGATGATTTCGAAAGGTTATTGAAACATAAAATCTTTTTCGCAAACCAACTTAAGTCGACATTATACAACGTTTTGGTATTTCATTTTTTTGGTAAAAGCCTTTATGTTACATAAGTTTTTCTGGGATTTGAATTAATAAAGGGTGGTTAAATTTTAAGGGCCGATGTTGAATGTGAACCACACCTAAACGTAAAGTTTTTTTCTGCATTTCATTTGACATTTCTCAATTTCAGACTAACTCAATTTGAACCATGGAAAGATACACAATCGAGCAACGCGTTAAAGTTATTCAGGCTTATTATGAAAATGGGCGTTCAAATCAAAATGCATATCGTATATATGAGGTTCTATGCCGTTAATGTGCTGAATTATCTCATCCTTTAGCTCTTGAATTGTTGCTGGCTTATCGACGTACACCTTTTCTTTCAAATAACCCCAAAGAAAGAAGTCCAACGGTGTCAAATCACATGATCTTGACATCGCCACCACGTGAGATAACACGGCCATTAAATTTGTCGCGCAAAAGAGCGATTGTTTCGGTAGCTGTGTGGCAAGTGGCACCGTCCTGTTGAAACCACATATCGTCCACATCCATATCTTCCAATTCGGGCCATAACAAGTTCGTTATCATCTCACGATAGCGAACACCATTCACAGTAACTGCCTGACCGGCCTCATTTTGGAAAAAATACGGCCCGATGATGCCGCCAGCCCATAAACCGCACCAAACAGTCACTCTTTGTGGGTGCATTGGTTTTTCGACAATCACTCTTGGATTATCATTCGCCCAAATGCGGCTGTTCTGCTTATTGACGAATCCACTGAGGTGAAAATGTGCCTCATCACTGAAGATGATTTTCTTCGAAAATTGATCATCCATTTTCATAATAAGCCTGAATAACTTTAACGCGTTGCTCGATTGTGTATCTTTCCATGGTTCAAATTGAGTTAGTCTGAAATTGAGAAATGTCAAATGAAATGCAGAAAAAAACTTGACGTTTAGGTGTGGTTCACATTCAACATCGGCCCTTAAAATTTAACCACCCTTTAGTATTTCTTAATAAGTCAAAAGAACTTTTTTATAATTTTAATAGTATCACTTTTTTAAAACAAGATATGCAAATACTATGGATGAAATACGGAGCTCCCATTTGGCTATCGAATGGTATACTTCACATGTGTTAAATACTTATAGTTTTTTTCAGAATTTTATTTTACTCTTAAAATCGCTCTCCTGAAAAATGCCGATTTTCGACTTAAGTGACTTTGTCATCGAAGATACAATATAATGCCGGGTTTTAAGTATCTGCCTTTTTCACCCTCCTTTACCCCTTCGCCTAAACTTTTTAGTTCACAAATTGATTCATCTTTCACATTTTATTCTTTTTGAATATGAAGTACCTCTCCGATTGTCCTGTAATTTTTTTGTTTTGTAGGTAAGGGATTAAGGAGTTTTTGAGAAAAAAATAAAAGTGGTGCAAAACCGTTAAGTTACCATTATAATTTTTTAAAAACAAAAAATATTTTTCCTAACGGTTCCTCACACCTAATTTTTTTGCTATAATTTTTTTCGAAAACTATGACTTTCAACGAAAAAATTGCGATAAGTTTAATCAAAATCGGTTAAGCCGTTACGGAGCTAGAATTTTTTCAAAAAAATCATATTTTATTTTTTTTCTCCAAAACTACTCGTTTTTTTGAACTGAAATTTTGGGAAATTATTTGTTGTAATGGTGGCAACTTACGAAAAACATTTCAAGCTTCTATCTCTGGGGGCACTTTTTGTTCCCTTATCCCTTTATGGCCATTAAAATTAAAGAAAACAATTTTCCGACTAAATGAATAAATATTGCAAATAAAAGAAAATCTTCCGTTTTACATAGTTTTGATTCCAAATGAATAAATTACCAAATAAAATTAAAATCAGTTATTTTATTTTGTGTGTTTAAAAAATCCACGACACTTCCTTGTATTGTTATCATTGATTCAGTGGGTTGAGCCATATTATGATATAATGGTAATTGTATTCCCATCGTATTTAAATTTATTGTAGAAGCAGAATATTTTATATCTCCTTTATGAGTTCGTGAGAAATCTTCCCCAATCAATCCATCTTTTTGTATCTATATTTGGGATATTTGTATCATCATCAATGAGATGGAAACTAACATTGAAATTTCTACCAAGGACAGAGCCAGTGGCGGCTCGTGTATATTTGAAATGAGGAATAAAGATATCCTACTATCTAAAAAACTAAGCATTTTTAAGAGTACTGCATACTCTGTAATGGGGTATGCTGCTCAAATCTGGGGGTATCGCCAATATGACCAAGTAGAGAAACTTCAGCGTTTCTTCTTAAAGAAAGTTTTATACCTCCCTTATAATACGCCTAACTACATGATATTTCTCGAAACTGGTCTAGATCGTCTTTCTCTTGCCACACTCAAGCTACACTTCGATTATATATTAAAAGTCCTGTCATATCCGAGCAACAGACTCCCAAAACTACTCGCTGAAGAAACCATAAACCAAAATACTTTCTGGTCAAAGGAATGGCTTAAAATTTTTGACGGCTATAATATCCATCGAAATTCATACTTCGACACTTCCGTACTAAAAAAGCAAATTACAGGAGTAATTAGGTCGATGTCTCGTAAGGACTGGGAAAAAAATGTGCAATCTGCACTTGCATCTCAACACCACGACCAATACTGTCACCTAAAATACACGGATATTCCAAGCTACGTAAGAGATAAGTACTCTATTCAAGAGATAATCGTCATCTTTAAGACAAGGGGAGGTCTTCTTGATCTAAATTCTAGGGCGTTCAAAACTGCTGAAACGAAGTCTTGCTCCATCTGCAATAATGCCGAAGTCGACAATACATATCATTTCATAGGGCGTTGTCCGATTTTTACAAACTACAGGAAATGCTGTTTTGGATCTGAGTATTTATCGGAAGAAGAATTTTATACGTATCTTAATGGAAAATGTTATGAGAAACTTGCTGCCTATGTAATAAATGCCCTTAAATATAGAATATTAATAATAAATGAATTCGCGTAATAACCAGCTCTTATTAAATAACAGCCTTATTAATAAACGTTAGTTAATTTTTATCAATGGTTTACGCAGTGGATAACTCGAAATTCTTATTAATAAAAATTTTTTAGAGTTAACTGACATTAGTTAACTCTGTGTTAGCTAACATACCGATTTCCTCGAGTTAAGGAGTTGATAACTCTTGATGGCGCATAATTCTTGCAAAAAAGACCGGAAAAAGCAATGATCCATTATAAAAATGCAATTTATGTTGTTATATTATATTACCTTATCACTTGAACGCCAATTTTCTGATTATTTTCGTTCAATTTTTAAATTTTCCATTTTTAATTACTTTGCAGTCAGTCAATCACAATTAAAATAAACACATTAATTTCACTCCGATTTAAATATCGTCTCCAAGGAAACGGATTTAAAAAACCCAAATATGACTCAAATGTAAAAGATTTTCGTAATTTTTGGTACAATTCGGCACAAGGGTTGCCGTATTTAAGCTAAATTTTTAAATAAAATACGTGTTAACTATTATATGGAGGAAAATTTTTTATTAATAAGAATAGTTAACTAATGTATAAGTTTGGTATCTCTGAGTTAGTTAGCACATGAGTTATCTCCGTGTTAGGGACTTTTTATTAATAAGGCTGTATATGTACGTCTCTCTTTTAATACTTTTTTTAAACCACCCTGGCAGACAACTTTTATGTTATGCCATAGCGTTTCTGAGTTGAACCGAATATTTTAATGAATTCTATTTATAATAAAGAAATTATTATTATTATTATTATTATTTGAAATGAGGAGGCAAAGTTTTTTTTAGTTCTATAAATTTTTTTATTATGTAGGAAGACGTATTCCGAATTAAGTAGGAAGACCTATTCTTCTGGAGGGGAAAGTGAAACAGAGATTGGTGTTCGTATTCTATATGTGGCTATGCTTGTTCTTAGCAAAAGCTGTATGAAAGTATTTGTACGAATCGGTGGCTAGCACAGATATCGGAATTAGAATAGATATCGTGTTTTGCTATCTCAAATGGGCCACTGAAATGTCAAAATATTATTATGGGGAAAGGAGATAAATATATCATGCTTCATTTTGGAATATAGAATGTTTGTAGTTCACTTAAAAGCTAAAATTCATTTTTAATTTGAAACTTGATAAAAGCAAAGTTGGCAATTCTGGATTCATTTCACTATGGTATGCAAATAAATTTTAGGCTTATGAAAATAGAGAAAGCATTAGTGTTTTTGGCCCATTTCTTTATACGGGCTTTTCAAGTAAGGCGCATTCTATGGGATATATTTCTGTGGTGGCTAGCCTCTATGAAGAGAATTTTTTACGGAGATTGGTGTTCGTATTCTATATGTGGCTATGCTTGTTCTTAGCAAAAGCTGTATGAAAGTATTTGTACAAATCGGAGGCTAGCCTCTATGAAGAGAATTTGTAGTTTATGTTTTAGAGGATTCGACATTAGAGAATAGGATTTTCTTTTAAATTATTATTTTCTGAACATACAGATTTTTATACAGTCCATTATGGTATAAAAAATTAAAGGCATACGTTAGAAAAACATTTTTATAAAATGTTATGAGGAGGCAATGCCTCCGTTGCCTCCCCTATAAAGCCGCTCCTGCCGTGATTCATGAAAAAAAAAACTTGTCGTATGAATTGGGACTAGGCTCAAAGACCAATGGAAAACGCCTATTCAGGTAGTCCTCTGAGCAATAAAAGAACTCACATTTTAGGATTGGACTGTCAAATGGTTGTGTTTGTTAAGAATATCATTTGTGAGAAGATTGCAAAAGTCAAGTCTCAATAAATTGCGGTGAAATTTCATGAATAAAAATGTTGAGCACTAGAAATTTCACCATAAGTTCAAAAATTCCACATTTTCTTGTTAAACGAGACGCCAGTTCAAAAGTAAAGCGTATTTGTGTTGTTGGGAGTGGACCTGGAGGTTTCTATGCCTCGCAATATATTTTAAAACATCTCTCTGATTCATGTGTAGATATAATAGAGAAGTTTCCAGTGCCCTTCGGCTTAATTAGGTTTGTAAAAGAATAAAACTAATAAAATATACAAAAATATACAAAATTTGTACAGTGGAACCTCTATAAGTCGAAGTTGACGGTGACAAAAGAAACAGATATCCTGGGGGCATATTGCGGATCTCGAACAAACGCTAGTACGATCGAGAAACCATGAATTGGTATTGCCTATCTCGATTTTGTGCTCGACATTGCATACCAATTTCTCGAAATTTAAGAGTAGTCGAAACAACATTTTTTTGCATAAATATCGCAAAATTCGCATTTCCAAAGAAAAAAAAGTGGGTGCGGGCTTTTAAAAATACATAAACACCACAAAAAAATGTTCTTTCGAAAGTAATAATTTTTTACTGAACGCACATAGAATAATACAAAATTCTCTTATTAGTGGTTTTTTTTTATAAAACCCAAATAAATATTTAAAGGGTTTTGTAGCATACCACTTGAAAGAATTTATCCGCATAAAGCAAAAAACTGCGAAAAACTTAAAAATATATAATGCATTTGAAATTTCCCAAAAATTTGCCTTGGGCTCGTTCGTTTTCTCGAATTTAATGCCTGATTGCTTATCTCGAAAATCGAGGGTTTCTGACATTTCTCTCTACCGATATTTCTCGAAAGGTCTTGTGCTTTCGAGACGGCAGTTGTGGTTTTAGACGGCAGTTGTGGAAAATGTTCGGAAGAAACACTTTACTGAATAAAGTGGAACAATTAAATGCAACTTTTCACTTTAACACCACAAAAATAAATAAACATTGGGCCGTATTCTGTAATTTCCCATAAAATTACATTTTATGTTATGTTACGATGATAAAATTTTCTCTTCATAAAATGAAAAAAAAATTTTACAAAAATTCGTATTCTGTAAGGGTTGAGTAAAATAATTTTATCGTTCATTTTACGAACCTTTAACATAAAAGATTTAGTACATTTCGGTGTGAATTCTATTACTCTTTGAACAGCTGGTCGAGTGACAGTCAAAATAATTCAAAGTTTCGTTTGCTTTAAAGATTTTTTTTGCTGAGAAAGCTAAATAATTCGACTAAATGTCAGACAAAAATGATACCAACATCCATTTTTTACTTTGTTTTTATTGTTGACCGTTATTTTATAATTATTTTTGTGATTGTATAACTAGGCTTTTCGGTCGAAATTTATATTAAAATAAAAACGCTGGTTTTTAACTTTTTTGCTGCTCTAGGTATCGTTAAATTTATTTCACCATCTTCAGGAGCTATATAGTTAATTGATACAGTTTAAAATATTTAACATTTTATGAACAAAAATAAACAGTTTAGCGAAACATTTTATTGTCAGTTAAATGGTCAAGGTTTGAACACTAATACGAAATATTTCGTAGAGTACCAAAAAAGTTAAAAACCAGCGTTTTTATTTTAGTATAAATTTCGACTGAAAAGCCTAGTTATACAATCACAAAAATCCATTTTTTACATATCAACGTAATCCTTACAGGATCTTTCATTAGAGTTATTGAAATTGAAACGCCGGATTCGTAATCAGGAACTTTTTTCGAGAAAAATTAGAAAAAAGAAATTTTCGTTATCTTTACAGGACCTCCCGTTTAGAATTTTAAAATTCCAACATCCAACTCGTGATCAGCGACTACGAAAACCCCCTAAAGCCAGTTTTTCGGAAACAAAATGAGAAAAGGACATTTGCGTTATTCTTACAGGACCTTCCGTTTCGAATTTTTAAGATCTAGCATAGCTAAAAACCTGCTCCTGGCAACGCAGTTCATTTTGCAAAAAACCGCGTAAAAATCGGTCCAGTACTTTTTGAGTTTTGTAATATCAAACAGACAAACAGAAAATAGACAAACACCGATTTTTATATATATAGATTTGAAATTTCAATAGTGAAACGTCACACTTCAAATGTCAAATGGCATAAAAGATGATAAAATTATTATAAAAGGTACTATCTCGGAGCTTTTATGTTATGAGTCATAACAGGAAAAATTTTATGTTATAGCGCGTAACATAAAATGAAATTGTACTTACAGAATACCAATCGAGGTAATTATGTGATTTTAAGACATAACATAACATAAAATGATAAAATTTTCGTTATAGAATACGGCCCATTATCTGTCAAAAATATTTCCCTTGGGGAAATATCGAAATTGTCATGTTCGAGATACGTAATTCCATTGTCTCTCGAAATCGAAGTTGCCTTTCGAATTCGCTGGTCTCGTTTTTCGAGATCCGCAATGTCTCCCCAGGTGTTTTGCTATTTCAAGAAACTCAGTTAAGGCCGGAATACAATTGGCCCGACAACATTTACGGCGACCTTTCAAATTTTAAACTCATAGTATCTTATGCTTCTGTATACAATCAATTCGACCAACTTTGCTTCTGGCCTTTATTGAGGTCGATGATGAGTGATGAATAAACTTCGTATATATCCAGGATAGTCGTGCTTTGGGCTAAAGTTTACGGGGGCGGTTTGCTAGGATCTTCATATTTTTTCCCTAGTTTTATGGAGTCAAATGAATTCAGTAACAAAAAAAAATTTGTTGCTCGGCCATCTAGGCCAACATTTTTACGGCACTGTAAGCAAAAAAAAAAGGTCTCGGACTCCCAAAATATAAAAATCGCCCAAAAAGGCTTTTTAAAAGTTTCTGAATCCAAAGAAATACATTATACGAGTCCTGTGTATTTTACTGGGGTCAGGTTAGGGGGAGTCACTGACCCCAAAAATACAAAAGCGGTTCAAAATGCATTTTGAGTGCTCCAGAGTCCAAAAAACACATTTTAGATATTTTTTTTATTTTCAGTGTCGTGGGTATATTTTGTATTGAGTGGGGCAAAAAAATACTTTTTGGGAAGAAAAATAAGTTAGAAAACAAAAAATAAAATATAACCGTTTGAAGTTTTTGCGAAAAAAAAATTTTGGGGGCTCGAGCGACTATTTTTATACCCGTGGTGAAACCAAAGGGTATATTAACTTTGCCTTACCGTTTGTAACGCCAAGATCCCGTCATCACACAAAAATGAATTACACCAGTGTGTTTAGAGTGATAAAAAAAAATTGAATTTTGCATGTCCGTCCGTCCGTCCGTCTATGGCGCGGATTGCGGGCGCACGGATTGAGCTAGAGACTTGAAATTTTACGCAGATTCGTTTTTTGTAAAATGCAAGGCTAAGTTCGTAAATGGTCAAAAATTGACCATTAGGGGAGGTACCCCCCATACGAACGAAAACGTTTTTTGCGAATATCTTAACCCTCCGTCTACCATTGGGGTCAATTTGACCCCACAGCGATAAAATTTTTCTCTAATTCTAGTCGTAATAGTTTTTGGACTTTGTAACTTCTTGACATTGTTTCTTTAAAAATTCTTCATTGTATTTTGCTGGAATTTATTGACATAGTAGACTACTTTTTTTGCTACAAACTTTCCAGCGAGAACTACCGTTGGGGTCTATTTGACCCCAATTTTTTCTAGAACAAAACTTGGAAATATCTATAGATTTTCCAGTCGAATCAGACAAAATTTCACAAAAACACAAAGCCACACGAAATTTGAATTTCACGGCCTTGCCAAACACAGTTCAGTGGTTGTGTTCAAGTAAAATAAAGAGGGAAGTACTTTTGGCGCGAAGTAAAGTGACAGTTCTGAACAATTTTGTTTAGTTCATTGCCGGCAGTGAAACTTATTGCGAAGTGGGTAAAAATAAAATATTTATAGCATTTTTTTCATTGAATCAGGTAGGGGTCCATAATCTATAGTTTGGTGATTGCTACTGATAGTAGATATTTTAGTATTTAGAGAGCAAAAATGAATACAAAACAAAAATTAAATGCAGAAGCAATCGAAAAAATTTTGAATGAATCGAGTGAAATTGAGCTCGATAGCGATGACAGCGACTATATTTTATCCGACGATAATGATGAACAGGATATTGTTACGGATCTTGAAAATCTCCAGGAATATTCAGATAACAGCGATTGTGAGCCCGATTGTGAAGATCTAATGCATCTAGATTGTGATGATACTGGTGCAGCAGCAACTAATAACGAACAACAAATATTTAGATCAAAAAATAATGAAGTATGGCACGGAAATCCATTCAAGCCGTCTTGTGGTCGACGAGAAAAACACAATGTTCTGCGAGAAAATTCTGGACCTACACGTTATGCCAATCGAGAAGTCGATACCATATCTTCGGCGTTCCTAATTTATTATAGGAAACCACTAATAGATATTATTATCAAATGGACGAACGCTGAAGGAAATCATGTTTTTGGGATTGTCTGGAAACCAATTGATTCCAGTGAATTAAAAACATTTATTGGTGTACTAATTCTTATTGGAGTGTATAAATCTAGAAACGAAGAAATTTCTCAATTATGGAACAAAAAGGATGGGAGAACTATTTTCAACGATATTATGAGTCGCACTAGGTTTCAAAATATACTGAGAGTGATTCGTTTTGACAACGCAGCTGAAAGACGAAATAATCGATCGCTGGACAAACTACAGCCAATTCGTGAATGTTTTGAATTGTGGAATTCTTATTTACAAGATGCGTATGTTCCAAACTGGAGTATGACAGTGGATGAGCAATTGGTCACTTTTAGAGGAAAGTGCCCATTCCGTCAGTACATACCCTCAAAGCCAGGAAGGTATGGCATAAAATTTTGGGCAATATGTGACAGCATTACCTCTTATGCTTGGCAATTAGAGATTTATACCGGCAAAACTGGACCAATACGGGAAAAAAATCAAGGTGAAAATGTAGTATAAAGGCTAACAAAAGATATTGAAAAATCCGGCAGAAATATTACTTCTGATAATTTTTTCACATCATATTCACTAGCAGATTATTTACTATCAAAAAACTTAACTATTATTGGAACTCTCAGGAAAAATAAACCAGAATTGCCCAGTAACTTTACGAGTCATAAGAACCGCGAAATTTTTTCTACACTTTTCGGTTTTCAAGCCAACAAAATGATTCTTTCATACTGTCCCAAAAAAGGAAAAGTTGTCACATTGCTCAGTACATTACATAATGACAAGCAAATTGACTGCAGTAATAAAAAGAAACCGATAGGTATCCTTGATTATAATAAAACTAAAGGTGGTGTTGACACCATGGACCAGATGGCCAGAACCTACACCGTAAAAAGGATGACTCGAAGGTGGCCTTTAACTGTTTTTTATAATATGATAGATATTAGTATTATGAATGCATTCATAATATGGTTATCTCTCAATGGAAACTGTTGCAAGAAGCTACGTAAAAGAAGAAATTTCATAATCGAATTAGGAAAGCAGTTGGCTGAATGAGGTAACTATAGCATCAGTGTTGGGGCCAGATAATTATTTTTTTATCTAGATAAAGATAAAGATAAATGCTCGTAATGTTTATCTAGATAAGATAATAGATAATGAAAATATGAAAGATAATAGATAAGATAAGATAAAAAGCCAAATTATCTAGATAATTTTTAGATAAATATTTATTTTGACATTGCACAAAATTCAAAATTACGTAGTAAAAAAAATAGCACAAAATTTTTTGCTTTTCTTGATTTCCAATTTAAATATAATAAGAAACGAAATAATAATAAAAGAAAACGGATAAGAAACGTTATCGTAACGTAACGAAATAACGAAATGATTTTCGGGCTTTTTCTTCAAAATTACGTTATAATGAACGTTATAGAAATTCAATTCCGTTACCATAACGAAAAACGAAAAAAATATTACGTTTTTTCGTTGTTTATTAGTATTTCCTTGTTTTGTTCAGTATTATTTTTTGTGAAATTTCCCACAAAAGTTCATCAAGTATAACCCCACAGACATAAAATATAATCAAAAATATTGGAGTAGTTTTTAATCGTATTTTGATTCTAAATCGGATTTTGTTTTGGCCAGATTCACTCTATTTCTGGAGATACAAAAATGGAAATCTTCTAAGCAAGTTTTTTGGTAGCAAAAAGATTTTCTTTTTAGTAACTCTAGAAGTAGAGCGAAATTCTAAAAAAAAATTCTATATCTTTGATATCAAAATCACGCTTTTGTGGAGACAGTTTTTTTAATGAACAAAACTTTTGTGTGATTTTTTGTCTTTTGTATTTTTTATTGATTTTTTAACTTAATAATCACATTTTTTTCCGTTTTTATTTGTATTTTCTTTTTGCTGAGTTTTATTATTTGTTATACAATTTATTTTTATGGAAACTGAACTGAATTACTTTGTGATAAACTATTATTACAGTGCGTTTTTTTGTTTTCAGTTTCAATACAATGTGTAACGAAATATAACGTTATAACGTAACGAAATTAAGTTTTTTATCGATACAAAACGTTATAACGTAACGAAATTAAGTTTTTTATCGATACAAAACGAAATAACGTCACGAAATATAAGTTTAATTTTGCTACGTAAGGAAATTTATAACGTTATGATTTTTTATTTCGTTCATAGCCCGGTTTACACTTGGCAACAGTTACTGGCAGAACTTTTTTTTTATGGACAAGAGAAGAGAGGCGAGGGAAAGAGTGACACTTCGCTTCCTTGTCCGTAAACAAAAATTGTTGCCAAGTATAAAACTGTTCCTAAAAAAAGTTTTTAGGTTTTCAAAAGTATGCAGAAAACAATTTCGTTTCAGCATTTTTTCAGATTTAATTTTTTGATTTTCGGTGGTAACGATTATCTCTAGATAAATGGGATTTTCCTTTATCTAGATAAGATAAAGATAACTTTTTTGGGGTGTTATCTAGATAAGATAAAGATAACATTTTTTTTTATCTAGATGATTATCTAGATAATTATTATCTAGATAACCCCAACACTGTATAGCATCCACCAGTGGTTCTCCTGAGCAACCAATAAAGATAAAGCGATGCAATATGTGCCCACGTAAAACTGATGTCAAAACTAAATGTAAGCAAAATGTCTGTGTTCAACACTCAAAAATAATTTGTGATTGTTGCGCTAAATAAAGGTTTTTCCGTAAAAACTGAAAAATGTTTTTTATTTGTTTTTTATACAAGTTTTTTCTAAC
This sequence comes from Chrysopilus asiliformis, assembly GCA_964034945.1. Classification (NCBI taxonomy): domain Eukaryota; kingdom Metazoa; phylum Arthropoda; class Insecta; order Diptera; family Rhagionidae; genus Chrysopilus; species Chrysopilus asiliformis. Next base: position 52,037,292 of record OZ035962.1, on the reverse strand, counting down.
TGTACTCAGACATTTTCAATAACAACTAAAGGAAAATGGTTTATTACCGATTGGGGTCTAATTGACTCCAACGGTAGTTCTAGCAGGTTTTTTTTCGGTAGACAGAGGGTTAAAAACGGTACATCTTATCAAAGAAGTGCAAGAACAAGTTATTTAGGATATGATTCTACATAAAACTCCCATACATCAAAATCCGATTGGAATAAATTTTAAAAAATCTTATTGGAAAGTTTGACTTCAAAGTGGAATTTTGGTACAACTGTTCGAATTTTGATACGAATATCACCATACTGGTTTTCAATAATTGCCAGATTGGCAATTATAGCTTTTGTTATGTTTGTTTTTTGTTTTTGAATTCATTTGATCCCATAAAGCTAGGAAAAAATATGAGGATTCTAGCGAACCGCCCCTGTAAAGTAAAGTTTTTCTCTATTATGTTTTCCCGGCAATTTCATGTACTGAAAATTCAAATTTTCTCATTAGGAGAAACAGAGAAGAAACTCCGTAGTTAACGCTGCCAATGCGCGGTGAAACAACTAAATGTCAATATGAATTTTCCATTGGGCTTGGGAGTAGCACTCCTGAAGTAGCAATCGCGGTATTGAATGACTCCAACTCGATCCTAGAGGTAGGCGTAGTTAAATTCAAAAATTTCATTTCACTTACCTTATGCAGAACCTCTAAGGACTAAATTCTCACATCAATCTTCAATTTTTTTTAGATTTAAATTTTAGAAAAAAGTAATGATTTGTCGAAATTTTTCAGGTTCGGTAAATCTTATAAACTCGGAAAATTTCTAAAACTAGTTATTCATGTCCATGTCAGGTTATGAAGTACCTCTGATATCGCCAAATCGTGGCGATCTATCCCTGGACACTCTGGAGTGTCCAATGGAAAACGCCTAAAGTAATTCTATGGGGAAAAATAATTTGAAAATGACGTGTTTAAAAAGTCAGCCTGATATGCTCTTTTATCCATCGATTCTGCATGCTACTCGTTTCTGTCTACTTTGTATGCCAACTGCATACATACACATATGAAAGACATGATTTGTTTTATTTTGCTGTACATATAATCCGTTCTATTTTCTATTTCGCTGTATAATCCGTTCTTACGCTTATGAATTTTGCATCATAGTTAATATAGGTAAATTTCGTACAACGCGGTACCTTTGCAACGCGATTGGAAAAATGCGGAATTTTCTTTCGATGAAACGTGGTTTTTGAATTATATTTTTCATGTAAACGCAGACCTACAACACGAACTATTTGCGATTTGCACATTACAAATATTATGTACTTTTTATACAACTGCAATGACGCACAAGCCTAAAAAATTATATTGACAACACACATTGAGCTACGTTAAGTTTGTAATGTGAAATTGTACACATTTTATTCGTTCTACCCCACTTAATGTTTCGGGTTTTTTTTTTGGAAATATGCTTTTTTGCTGCTCTACGGTTCGGTAAATTTTTTTCACCATCTTGTGGAGTTATATACTAGAACAATTGTATGTATATTTATAATAGTTAATAAAACTAATGAAAAGTCATTTACGTTAATTAGTATAACAGTTTAAAATATTTAACATTTTTTAAACAAAAATAAATAGTTTAGCGAAACATTTTCTTGTCAGTTACTAAAAAAAATGAATAAATAAATATAAATAAACAGTACTAAATTAAATGATACAAAAATCAACATATTGAAACTTTTACTAACAATGGTCGAGGTTAGAACTCTAATCTTAATATATAGAAATGGATGTTTGTCTGTCTGTTTGTTTGAGATTACAAAACTCCAAAACTACTGGACCGACTTTTACGCGGTTTTTTGCAAAATGATCTGCGTTGCAAGGAGCAGGTTTTTAGCTATATGAGATTTTCAAAATTCGAAACAGAAGGATAACGAAAATATCCTGTTTTCCATTTTTCCCCGGAAAAATCGTTTTTGGGGTCGCTTATCACGAATCCGGTATTAAGGTAGAGATACACCACGAGAGACTTTGGTCTCTGGTCTACAGGGTACAAAAGGCGAAAATCTCCAAAGTGTATACACGATCACAGACATTTAAGTCTGGAGATCAAAAAATAGATCTCCGGAGACGCTTACTAAAAGTCTCTAAAAGCAAAGTCTCTGGAGTGCATACACGACGCAGGTATCTCGTCTCTAAGCTTAACATTGGGAGATCTTTTTGACATTTGGTAGTTTTTGATTGGTGTTGTGCTGTGAAATTTTTCGAATTGTGGATATTTTGATAAAAATGAACGTGGGAAATAAAAAAATTACAGCAGCAATAGCAGCACTTATAATTTTGCGTTTTTCGGCTCGGACAAATCTGTTTTTGAAGTCAGATTTTTCGACTTCCCACAGCACCGGGCGCTCCTCAACCATCTCCAGCATTTTTGTGGTTTTGGTTTTTGTCCAGGTCGTCATAATATCACTAATATAAATTTAAAATATGCAAAAACGTTTTTTTTCTTTATAAAAATTTACCTTTAAACTCAAAATAACGAAACAAATTCTCGTTCCCACAAAACAATAGCATGAAATGTCAAAATTCGTCTTCGGAGACCAAGAGACAGATATCAAAACGTTTTGAAGACCGGAGACGCATTAAAGAGACTCTCTCATTAGTAGCTACACGGCAAGAAACTTAAGTCTCCCAAGACACCTTAGAGACTTGATACTTGGAGACAAATCTCGGTTCTCCGAAGTGTATACACAGGTTTCTTTGTATGCAGAGGCGAAATTTTTGGTCTTATAGACCGAACTCTCCTTTCGTGTATCTCTACCTTTAGAGTTTCAAAATTTGAATATCCTTTTTCTCATTTTTCCCCGGAAAAATTGGCATTATGGGGTTTTGGGGTCGCTGATCACGAATCCGGTATTAGATTTTCAAAACGGAAGGTCCTGTAAGCATAACGCAAATGTCCTTTTTCTAATTTGGTCTCCGAAAAACTGACTTTAGGGGTTTTCGTGGTCGCTGATCACAAGCTGGATGTTAGATATTCAAATTTCGAAACGGAAGGTCCTGTAAGGATAACTTAAATGTCCTTTTTCCGATTTTTCTTGCAAAAACTGGCTGTGGGAGGTTTTCAGGGTTGGTTATTACTAGGGCTGCCAAAAATATGCATTTGCATATTTCTTCTCGTTATGATTTCGGCTCCGGGAGTTTTTTATTCATCCGAATCAATAAGTTTAGAAGCGAATGAAGGTCACTTGTTGTTGCATATTTCGCATATTTGACACATTAGTGCATATTTGCATATAAATGCATATAATGCATATTTAGTTGCATATTTTACAACTTTCATGAACAATCAAATTTTTTTTGTACAATTCAAATTATAATTCGACTGTTTCAGCTAGAATAAATATTAAAAATAAATAAATATGTGTTTTTACTTTCTTCTACGAAGTATAATACAGTATTGTATTCATGAAAAATGTCAACCTTTTAATTTAACCTAAAAAAACATTTCCCGATCACTCCTTAGTCGATTGGAGTCATATTACAAAAATGTCTTTCTGTATGTAAGTCTGTCAGTCAGTGTACAAGATTTCTCAAAAACTAATAGACCTAGAGCCATGAGATTTTATAGGCATATTTGGTCCTGGAATGGGACGATCCTATCAACTTTTGGTGGAAATCCGTTAACCGGAAGTATCCAAAATGGCGGTTTTTCGCCACACTTTTGTCTTTATCTATAACTCGATATCTCAACCTGTTATCGAGATAAAAAATGGAATTTTTTTCCATTATCTCGAAAAAAAAAATGGTTTTTTGCTTACTGTATATATGAGATGAATGAATGAGAATGGCATTCTGCACAATTTTGTCTTTTACAGTTATCCATTATCTTTTACCGTTATTGAAATATTTTTATTAAAATGTAAAAAATATATTTTTGCGAATTACTTGCAAACTAACAGTTTTTCGAAAAAACTTTTGAAAAACGAATTAAAGGCAATGAAATTTTCTACATTTTTACCTTTTACCGTAAATTGATATCTTTTACCGTTCTCAAGTTATTTCAAATTTTGTACATTTTGAGGTCGTCTTTGGTTGACAAAACGGATAGCGTAAATTGCGCAGGGTCGTAGATTTTGTGGAAGAAAGTTTTGTGGTAGCAACAACTGAGATTTTTCTACAAGTTTTAACTCCGATTATACCATAGACAATATGAAGTATTGAACATCTTTTCGAAATTCTTAAAATTTAACAGTTGCAATTTAGAAACAAGTAAAAAAAATTTTTGTCAGTCAAAATGTCCATCTTTTTTACAGACTATTATTTTTTCAATTTTTTTTATTTTCCACATAAGTCGAATTAACCACATTTTAACAAGTTCCGTTCACTATTTTGGGTGAAATATACTATATTTCGGATTTTTAATGTTTTTAAAGTGCATATTTAAGTGCATATTTTGCCGTTTTTAGTGCATATTATATGCGCATATTTCGCCTTTTTTAGTGCATATTTTTGGCAGCCCTAGTTATTACGAATTTGGTATTGGAATTTCAAAATTCGAAACAGATGGTCCTGTAAGGTTAACATTTTTTCCCAAAAGTTTTTAAGTTATTTATGGTTTTTTGGCATTCTAAAATTTATACAAAAAACTTTAAGTTGGTAACGAAGGGTCTGCTAGTACGAAATAAAAGTGACTAATCAAAAGTTTAAAACATAATAAAAGCTATAATTGCCAATCTGGCAATTATTGAAAACCCGTATGGTGATATGACATTGTTCGAAGTTTAAGTGAACGGCGAACAGTTGTATCAAAATTCCACTTTGAAGTCAAACTTTTGAGAAAGATTTTTCACAATTTATTTCAATCGGATTTTGATGTATAGGAGTTTTATGTAGAATCATATCCTAAATAATTTTTGTTCTTGCACTTTTTTGATAAGATTTAGGATATGATTCTACATAAAACTTCCATACATCAAAATCTGATTGGAATAAATTTTAAAAAATCTTATTGAAAAGTTTGACTTCAAAGTGGAATTTTGATACAACTTTTCGCCCTTCACTTAAACTTCAAACAATGCGATATCACAATACGGGTTTTCAATAATTGCCAGATTGGCAAATGTAGCTTTTGTTATGTTTAAAATTGCAAAAAAAGCATCGCAGAGCCGAGGCTTTCTGTAGCGCTGCAAAAAATCAATCGACGTGCTCAGCATCTACAAGACCTACATTCGACCGAGACTTGAGTATAATTCGCACATTTGGGCTGGAGCATCAAAAACTGTCCTGCAACTGCTGGACCGAAATCAAAAATGTGCGATCCGACTGATTGGAGACAAGTCTTTGACAGATTTATTACTGTCTCTTCCGCACCGTCGCTCTTTTGGGGCACCCAGCACATTCTATAGATAATCCCCAATTCCAAAATGGAATTTAGACAAATTTAAATGACCATAAATAAAATCACCTCCAGCAGCAATTAATTGCACTATACTCAAGTCGGGATAGTACGTAATTTGTCAAATACTTCGTTACAGATATTGAGGATGAAGAGACTATAAGAAAACAACATTATTTCACAAAAAGGAAGTAAGTCTTTCTGAAATCATTTCCACTTATGAAAGTATGAAACTTAAAAAAAATTACCCAAATCTGAAAACCGAAATCTGGAAAATAATTGCGAAATCTGTTCGCCAGCTAAGTTTGATAGAAAACCTATCAAAAACAAATTCTTAACAGAAGCTCACTCAACAATAAATGAAATTATTCATGTCGATGTTTACGTTAACAGTAAACATTCATTTATGAATTTTATAGACAAATTTTCAAAATTGGCAACATGCCTCTATTTGGAAGATAGAAACAGTCGAACAATAGTAGAAAAATTGAAATATTTTTTTTCCATTCACGGAAAATGTAAAATGTTTATTCTTGACAGTGAATTTGGTTCTAAAAACGTACAAGTCTTTTGCAAAAATGAGAACATGGAATTCCATTTGACAAAACCTAATAATCATACCGGAAACGTCGATATCGAAAGATAAAATAATACTGTAACCGAAAGAATTAGATGGTTGGGTCTTCCTCGTCGCATTGTTCCTAATAACCTAGCGCAGAAGACTTTCCGAGCCGGGTCACTTTCACTCATTCGAATGACATGATCAGCCCATAGGAGGCTGTTGAGTCTTATGAGCTTGACTACGGGTATGTCCTGATATCTTATAGACCTCGTCATTGTAGAGTCTCCGGAATCGTCCCACCTCATGTATGGAACCAAAGATCCTTCTGAGTAATTTCCTCTCAAACGTGGACAAGAGGTTGCAATTATTTGTGCTTAGTACACCAAATCTCAGAGAAATACATGAGAACTGACAGGATTAGGGTCCTATACAGGTGCAGTTTGGTTATTATAGTTCGGTTTTTAGATCTGAAGAGTTTTGATAAGTTGTAGTAGGTTTTATTGGCTTTAATCAGCCGTGCGCGGATTTCTTCATTTAGGTTGTTGTCGGCTGCTATTTTTGACCCTAGGTAGTTAAAGCTTCGTGCAACTTCAAGGTTGTGATTACAAACCCCGTTTACTTTGATCAATATCCGATGGTTGATTTGACGCTGACGATGCCACCATATACTTGGTTTGGCTTTCGTTTATGTGCAGCCCCAGATTATGTGCCGCCAGTTCAATCTGATCCCCTTGTTAGCCGGCCAAACCATCTCCTTGTTAGAGCCCGTTGTGAATGGTGATTGGGCGGAACAGTGATCCGGCCACTTTCACCTGAGTTGATATATTAGTCATGGTCATCCTACACAGTCATCAATTTATCTACCCTGACTATGCTAGCATAGGCGTCTTTAAAGTCTATAAACAAGTGGTGTATCACTATACCATGCTCTAGACATTTTTCATTCTGTTGCCTACTCCGGGCACGTAGTGTTTTGCATGGCCGCTTTAATAGAAATCATACCTGCGCTTGTGCAAAACAACACTTCCTCTCCTGCAACGCGGTGATATCGGCTCTATATTGGGACAGAGTGTCGGCTAATTGCTGTAAAGCTCTGGCTCTGTACAGAGAACGTTCGTTATATGAGAAAATTCGTAAATCATTATTCCGTGCTCGTTGCCTGGGTCGTTTCCATAGATCCACTCCAGTTCCTTTCTGATAGTAGTTTTTTACGGGCAAGGTTATCAGCCCTGCACCAACCTTACTTGAAGGGACTAGTTCCTTCGTGTTTTTACGCTGCACAGCCTGTTGGGTCCCGAAGGAACTTGGTAAGTCCAGCAGTTGCGATCCTGGTCTACTGTTTCGACATAAAGCCTATTCAGCATAACGGTCAGGATCTACCCTGAACTGGCTCACCCTGCAGCTACCCTCCACCTTTTCCAGCCGGACTTGGGCGGAGTTATCACCAATTTTTTTTTGATCGCATTTAAAGTAAAATTGTTTAAAACGTAAGCAGAACTATTTTTTCATATATTTCTTAATGTTAAAAAAACCACAGTTATTGTTGATTGCATATGATGAATTCAAATATAGAACAGAAACATCATTTTTCTACGGGAATAAGAACATTCGTAGGCATCACAAAACGTGTTTCAGAACACTTAAAAATACATATAATGAGTCGGGAATGACAAAAAAATTCATTTGAGTGGAATGGGGGGTGACTGACCCCAAAATACAAAAGTAGCTCAAAATACGTTTTAAGATCTCCAAAATGCAAAAACTGCATTTCAGCGATTCAGCGATGATTAAAAGATACACGTCTTTAGCCGTTTGAAATTTTTTATTTGCCATTAACTCAGAAAGCAAATCAGATCATGATCCCGATTAAATTGATTCGATAAAATCTCGGATCTCTCATCGGATCATTAAGTGATATTGATTACAAAATTAAAAAATTGGTTAAATTAACAAAATAAGGTAACGGATTGCGTTAAAAAAATTTTTCGATAAGATTTTTCCCTGTCGTGCCGCCATCAAAACAAAAAAAGACGGTGTTTTCTGAATTTAGGGAAAACCCAAACGAAGAAACTCGCTTGTTCAACAGATCATAACGCCCATTCAACAGATCACAACAGTGGCGACCAGGACTGAATCGAGTTTGCGCAATTAAGTTGTTTTAAGGCAATCAAAGGTCATTTTTTTTTCTTTTTTCCTTCGCGAGCGGAAATTTATATAAAATGGCGAAATTGGCAACTGTTCTCAAAATGTTGGCGGAAAATCAACAACACATGGACGAACGCATTGCAGCTCTGATGGGGCAACTCGTGAGCAGCGCAAGTTCTGGAAATTCTCTGCCGGCGGCAGTTCCAACGTCAACAATTTTTAAGGACCTGTCGTTGCGCATGAATCAATTCACCTTCTGCCCGGAGGAGAACCTGACCTTCGACCGCTGGTACGATCGTTACCAGACAATTTTCGGTGAGGACGCTGCGGCTCTCACCAACGCGCAGAAAGTCAGCCTGCTGACATCGACAGTTACATCGACTACCAGAAGTTCGCCGACTCAATATTGCCAGCATCGAAAGCCGACGTAGCGTTTGACGTCGCAGTGGAAAAATTTAAATCGTTTGCGCGCACAGTCAATTTTCGTGCGGCGTTTGAGGATTTTCGAAGTTGAGCGTGAATCAGATCAGAAGATAAAGGAGTTTGTGAGCAGAGTTAACATGCGCTGTGAGAAATTCAATTTGGCAACGTGTGAGGTCAGCGATTTAAAGGTGCTCATTTTCGTCAAAGGCCTGAACGACCATCACATTCAACAGAAGATCAGGATCGAGGAGAACGAGAAGATGCGAGCAGCCGCAGCAGTTCCAGGCAGCGCCATTCCCAAGCGCTTCATGAAATCTGCGAAATGGCATGGCAGTCGCGTTAGAGAAGCTGAGAACCGACTCAGCTTTGACTGATCAGCAATGCTTAAAGGTCAAATCAGCTACGTCCAGCAGCGATGCTCTTGTTGTACAGCAGCGAAGTAACAAGCCCAAGGGCGGACAAAAGGGAAATCAGAGAACATTAAGAGGTCAGCAGTCTAGCGATTCCCATTAACAATTGCCATTGGAATATCGAAAAGAGGGAATTTTTTTTAAAGTTAGGAAATTTTCTTGAAGATCCGCAGCGATGAAGAATTTTTTACCTACCCGATGTGAATTTTATAAGTTGCAAGTGTAATAAGCAACCCAAAAAGTCTCGATTTGACAGCCGAAAATGTACCGCGAAAAACTTTAGATAGTGTTTTTAATAATTTACCAAAGACAATGAATTCCGCAGTACCCGTTTATTATTACTTTAGGAGGAATCAAATACGAATAATGAGACGAAATCTACGGGATGCGTCAGATCCTTTTCCGATACCCGAAGAAAGGTAAAAAAGCGTAATTTATGTATGTTTAAAAACTTCAAATTTATGTGTTTTGTAGGTTTATAATAATTGAAAAGTTGACTCCGCATATGACTGAAGTGGGGCCCAATCGAACTTTAATATCGCCTGCTCTTCGTGTTTTGTGTGCGCTAAACTTATACGCAAACGCACTGTTTTCACTACCTCATAAAGTAAGTGATATCCATTGGAAATGTCGATAAAAACGTTGGAAATGTTGAATAGATTTCCAGACGTCAAACCATTAGTGTTACCCGAGTGAAGGAAATCGCATTGGAAGTCAAACCTGCATTAGTGTGCTGTATCCACCAACACAATTAAAAGAAAGTTGAATATGTGCACATAACTCACTTGTCGATAATTATCGACAGTTCCCTCAGAATCCCTATACTGGTATTTCGTGATCATTGACGCATTCTCAAAATGGCCAGAGGTTTTCAGGATGGTCTCAACGACGACCCAACAGACAATCGAGCGCCTGGAAGAGACATTTGCGCGTCACGGCTTGTGCGACACAATTGTTTCAGACGACGGACCGCAATTCACGCCTGAACTCTTCTGCATCAGAAATGGCATTGAGCACATCACATCGTCACCTTATCACCCGCAATCTAATGGCCAAGCGGAACGTTTCGTGCAAACGCTCAAACAGGGAATGAAAAAGATGGCAAGCGAGGGAAATGCGAACGACATTTTTCGCAAGTTCCTGTCAACCTATCGTGCTACACCATCACACGAGCTGATGGCTGGTCGTAAAATGCAGACGGTTCTCGACCTGTTCAAGCCACCTACAATATTGCCGACGAATCGAAACGCAAGCATGGAACAGCAGTTCAACTTGCCCCACGGAGCTAGACAGCGGGATTTTGAGATCGGCGACAAGGTTTTCGTAAAGTTTTTTTTTCAAGCAACACGAAATGGAGATGGGTGGCAGGGGAAGTTTTGCGAAAAATCGGCAGTGTCAACTCCGCATTCAAAACGAGCGAGCGAGAAATTCATGCACATGCAAATCGGCTTAAAAGACGTTTTACTTTTCTTGCGGAAAGTTTTGGACGCATTTGACATGGATCCACTGCCGCATGTAGCTATTGAGCCGGAGATTGTGCCCGAGCAAGAAGTTGATGTTCCAGCAACGGGGCAAGTTCCGGAGGCAGCAACATTGCGACGATGACAGCAACAGCTGGAGTTCCTCCACCACATTTTCGAGACTATGTTCGAGCTGTGAGGACATCGGAGAGTTGAAATTCTTTTATTATCGAAATTTATGTTTTTTTTTGTTTTGTTTACAATATTTTCATCTTAAATGGGGAGAGATATTATAAATGTTATATCTCTTTAATATAACCAGCGCCGCCTATCGGTAGTTCGAGACGGTTATAAATGTCATATCTCTTTAATATAACTAGCGCCGTGTATCAGTAGTTCAAGACTGGAAGTAGAACTACTTTCATATCGCTCCGCATTAAATATTAATGAAAGTAGTGATCTGTGTTTTATTCATACCTCCGATACGCCCATTCAACAGATCACAACACAGATGGGTTCTTCTGCGTTGACCTAGAGCTGAGCAATGACAGAAGATGAGTTGTCGCCTTCTCCTCGTCCACATACTGCTTCTGCAAAAATCGTTTGAGGGAGCTCCGAGCCTTTCGGCATGTCTGCCTATTAGGCAATGGCCTGTTGTTACTCCCACTACCGTGCTGATCGCGTTTCGTTGTAGTGAGACGAGTCTGCTGGAGCATTTTTGAAGTGAAAACTTCTTTAGCGGCGTTGTGAGTGATTTCAAACTCGATGAAACGAAAAAGCGACAGTAAAAAGAGATAGGATATTTTAGCCTGCGAGAAAATGAGATAGAATACAGATGGGTGCCGGTCAATTTATCGTAAACAAGAGTGATGGATAGGGGGAAGGGGAAGGAGGAGGGGAAGGGGTAGGGGAAGGGAGAAGTGGTAGAAGGGTGGTAGGTGGAGGGAGGAAGTGGAGAGAGGAGGGGATGAATTACTGATGTTTCGTCATACATTGCAATATATACATATCTATATCTATCTATATATATAAAAATGGATGTTTGTCTGTTTGTCTGTCTGTCTGTCTGTTTGTCTGTCTGTTTGTTTGAGATTACAAAACTCGAAAACTACTGGACCGATTTTTACGCGGTTTTTAGCAAAATGATCTGTGTTGCCAGGAGCAGGTTTTTAGCTATGTAGATTTTTCAAAATTTGAAACGGAAGGTCCTGTAAGGATAATGAAAATATCCTTTTTCCCATTTTTCCCCAGAAAAATTTGCATTATAGGGTTTTTGGGGTCGCTGATCACGAATCCGGTATTAGATTTTCAAAATTCGAAACGGAAGGTCCTGTAAGGATAACATTTTTTTCCCAAAACTTTTTAAGTTATTTATGGTTTTTTGGCATTCTAAAATTTATACAAAAAACTTTTAGCTGCCAACGAAGGGTCTGCTAGTATATATATAAAAATGGAAGTTTGTTGGTTGGTTTGTTGGTTGGTTTGAGATTACAAAACGCAAAAACTACTGGACCGATTTTTATGCGGTTTTTTGCAAAATGATCTATGTTGCCAGGAGCAGGTTTTTAGCTATGTACATTTTCAAAATTCGAAACGGAAGGTCCTGTAAGGATAATGAAAATATCCTTTTTCCCATTTCTCCCCGGAAAAATTTGCATTTTAGGGATTTTGGGGTCGCTGTGGGCAAAAATGGACCATTAGTGGGGGTACCCCCCATACGAACGAAAACGGTTTTTGTGAATATCTCAAAAACGGTGCATCTTATCAAAAAAGTGCAAGAACAAAAGTTATTTAGGATATGATTCTACTTAAAACTCCCATACATCAAAATCCGATTGGAATAAATTTTAAAAAATCTTATTGGAAAGTTTGACTTCAAAGTGGAGTTTTTGTATAACTGTTCGAATTTTGATACGAATATCACCATACGGGTCTCCAATGATTGCCAGATTGGCAATTATAGCTTTTGTTATGTTTTAGCCACTCGATGACGTCTTTGATTGCCATCATTTCAGCCTGAAATGCTGAAATACACTACAGTGATCCGGTAGGAGGATGCATTGACTGGTCTTTAAATGACCAGAGTAGATCCCTATACTCACTCTCCCATCCAGTTTTGATCCGTCTGTATAAAAATGCACTGTGTTACAGTTTTCTATAGTACCATCCTCCCGTTATTGCCTGGAAGGGATGAAGTTGCTTTCAAAAAAAGGTTTGGATATAGTATAGTCTATATTTCTCGTGACTTCCTGAAAATTCTTAAGAATACTGGAATGTCCCCTTTCAGTATTATACCCTGTTAATGAGACTTTTAGTCTGATAGCTGCCACCATCTGCTTGCCGTAATGTAGTAGGGTTTCCAGTGCCTTCGTAGGAGTCGTTTTCAATGCTCCACTTATACACACTGAAGCCATTCTTTGTATTTTCCCTAGCAAAACTCGTTGTGTGGCTTTGTCTAAAGCTGTCCACCAGACGATTACCCCGTACATAAGTATGGGTCTGATAACAGACGTGTAGAGCCAGTGAATCATGTATGGTTTCATTCCCCATTTTGATCCAATGGCTCGTTTACATGAGTAGAGTGCCACCCCGTACATAAGTATGGGTCTGATAACGGTCGTGTAGAGCCAATGAACCATGTATGGTTTCATTCCCCATTTTGATCCAATGGCTCGTTTACACGAGTAGAGTGACCACTGAGGGTTTTTTAACCCTTTCCTGAGTATTAAGTTTCCACTCTAGCTTCCTATCCAGAATAATATCCAGGTATTTGGCCCTGTCTGTCCAGACTAGGCTGGTGCCATTTATGGGGGGTGGGTCGATTTAAGGAACTATATTTCCTGGTGACGAGGACTGTTTCGGTTTTATCGAGGTTTCCGCTAGAGGAACCAAGGACTCCTTATTCACCACAATAGTGGCTACTGGAGAGTTACCCTTTGGCTCTTCCAGCTTTGCTACCTTCCAGTAATTGGTAGGCAGAGAAGGGTTGCTGACCTTCGCAATCTCCAAAATTGTGGTTGGATCGGAAGGTTCAGCAGGAATCCAGGCGCTTCGGGTTGGCTCCGTCCGTAGGCGTTTCGTCAGTAGAACTCTGTCTTTTCGACGCGAGGTTGCTACCCGAATTAGCCGTCGTCTCGGAGATTACCGTATCAGCCCTCTCCAACTGTTCTCTGTCGTGGGCAGTCCGTTTCTGTACTGGTATCTGTTCCAGTCTAACCACTGTTCTGAGAGCCGCCCTTTTACGGCGATATGCTCTCTTGGAGGAAGATTTTTGTCGCGAGCTTAGCGCTTTTTTCGTATCCGGTTTTGCTTGAGCCAGGCTTGGTGACCAAAGCACTTGCCCCGCCTTCCGACGCCGACGGTTTTTTGGAACCTTGTCCCCGAGTTGCCGCAACAAGCGCACCAGATCCAGGTTTGGTAGACAAAGATCTAGCTGCACCCGTCACGGTTTTCCCAGAAACAATTCCCAGGGGGGTGGAGGTTTCCGGCTTTTTAAGAGATCCGGTCTCCTTGGGATTGGATCTTTTTATGGAGAGATCCTTCTCCGTGGACCCTGTTCGGGAGGGGTCCTTCTCCGCAGAAGTTGAAGGTTCTATTTTGGTCCCACGAGTATAATAGAAAAAATGTCCGCACCTTTACAGGAATAAGGCTACTTGAAACTGGAGGGCGCCAGGTATCCATAGTTCGCATATTCGCGACTAGTATCCCACTAGCCATTCATCCATCGGCATATGCTGTTGTTAGGATGATTCTACTGATCATTCAATGTAATGATAGGAATGTAATGATCAGTTATTGGAACATTGATCTAATTAAGAATATTTATAATACGGTCAGCGGTTTGGAAATATGAGCTATTTAAAATATCGGTCAAATTTCCAAACATGGAACGACAGATGTTTAAATGCACAAACAAAAATATGTAAACATAAACAATTGTCGTATCGTTTGCACAATAAAGTCACTAATGCAACTCAGTGAGGAAATCCAATGCACTTATGTTTTGTTGACACAGCACAAGGTCGGATTCAATGGAAGAATTCACGGCCATGAAATGTAGAACTGCTGACAGGGAATAAACCATTGAACTCGGAAAAACTTTAAGATGCTTATGAATGAAATGTTTTAGGAAATATGTAATATATATCTAAGCGGAAGAATTCATCTTCCGCATAGATAACATATAAAAGTCCAGTAGAAAGTAAGGCACGGGTTCAGAAAAAAGTTAAGCCTAGAACGGAGTAGAAAGTTAAGCGTAGAACGCAATAGAAAGTTTTGTACAGTTCGTTGGTTAAAAAGAGTTTAAAAGAGATTTGTAAAAGGAGAGTTGTAAAAAAGAATTAAGTTAAAAGTAAAGTAATTAGCAATAGTGACTCGTAAGGTACTCGTAAAGTAATTAGTAAAAGGCAGTCGTACAGTACTCGTAAAGTAGTTAGTAATCAGCAATCGTACATCAATCGAAAATCGTACAGAGGTGCAGTAGGCAATCGTACAGCAATCAGTTTGTCAAATTAGTTGTTTACAGTAACAGTTAGTGTAAAATAAAGATAAAATAAAGTGAAGTAAAACCAAGCGAGTGAGTTATTCTTTGGAATCAAAGTCATCATCCGTTTGAAGAAGAACCCCAATACTGTTCCACCTTGGATTGGGGTTTTTTGTCAAGGTTTTCTCCTTTAGCGTAGCGTTTTAGCCTAGAAGGACTAGTTACCAGTGATCGCCACGAGGAGGCAATGCGTACACTTGCGAATCGTGACAGGTTTGACCCTCTGCTACAACCATCGAAACCCTCCCCACTGCCCGAAACATGACCGGAACAGTGATGAGGACCACGATGCTGCTACAGGTTACGGGGCCAACAAAACACTGCCAACCTATCCCCCCCCCCCATAGCAGACGCCTGATCATCATTTCGACTAAAAGATGAAGCGGAAAATTTTAACATGCCCAAAATGGTAAAAATCTTCTTGGTCAATGGTGAAAGCAGTAAAAAATAATTTCACAAAATCTTCAACACCTCCACTAATTTGTGATAATGAAGTGGTTGTCGATCCCGTTGGCAAGGCGAATGTTTTAGCCGCGAAATTCGCAGCGAACTCGAGTCTCCCGACATCCAACCAATTACCATCCCAATCCACCATCTCGGAGATTGCTTCTCCAAAAAATTCCTTTCGCAGAAGACAAATAGTGAAAATTCTGCAGGAGATTGACGTGAACACATCTACAGGACCTGATGGCATTTCCCCCATGTTTTGAAAAAATGGACCTCTTCGCTCCCTATTTTACCTCAGCTTCTCCAAGGGGATCTATCCCTCTTCTTGGAAAGCAGCTAATGTCCAGCCCATTCCCAAAAAAGGTGACAAATGCGACCCCTCAAATTATAGATCTATAGCTCTGACTTCCGTACTAGCCAAGGTTATGGAAACTTTGATCAATAGAAAAATCACAAACTTCTTAGAGTGCAATAACATAATCAATGATCGTCAATATGGCTTTCGTGCGCGCCGCTCCACAGACGATCTTTTAATTTGCTTGACCGTGCGTTGGAGTAAAAGTGTCCATAATTTTGGCGAATCAAAAACAATAGCTTTGGACATCTACAAAGCTTTCGATCGTGTTTGGCATAAAGCTTGTCTGACAAAGATAAAAACTGTCGGTCTAAATCCCGCTATCTGCAAATGGATTGAGAGCTACCTTTCTGATCGTTCAATAAGGGTTGTATTGGATGGATTCGAGTTTGATTTCTTCAAAATTAACTCTAGTGTCCCTCAAGGCTCAGTTATAGCTCCTATGCTCTTCTTAATATTTATCAATGATCACTATCTTTCACTCTCAATCCACTTTACTGTTTCGCTGATGACAGCTCCCTTGACGCATCCTACCATTTCAGTTCACCTGCAGAATCGAACGCCATTGTAGTTCGATCGAAACACAGTGAGCAAAATATTTAGATCTTTGAATTCTTATATACATAAAATACAATTCTGGCTTGGGGCAGAATCAATCGTGTGGAATTCAACGCATCTAAAACCCAATCAATGCTATTGTCGATTAAATGTGAAAAATCCCCCGAAACGGTCGAATTTATGAATGAGTCCATTAATGACTCCAAAAACATATTCTATACATATTCCCATGGGAAATGTTCCACCGAAATTTCCCAACTTATTCCTCCACGTTATATTTTCCCTAGATCCTCTCGTGCAGCTGCACTCCCCGTTTTCGTATAGTAAAGTTTAGGATTTCCTTCATTCAGCGAACAACAAGACTTTGGAATGATTTACCATCCGATGTGTTTCCTCCGGCCTAGAATCTGCAGAAGTTTAAGGAGAACATAAACCGACATATCGTCGGCTAACCCCACGGTTAGACGTGCGACTAGAAGTCGCATGCGATTATCCCTCCTACTACGTTTTTCAACTTGACAGGTGTTGCGATTTGCTCTGCTGTCTTGCGACATTGCATGTGACTTCAGTTGAAAAAGGTCAAACGCAAGAAAACAAAGAAATTTATTTTGTTTATGAAACTCATTTCTGAATACCAAAACAATGAAGGCTCATAAATATCTTCTGTCGATGCTCCAGACTTCCGACTCGCATTGATTTACTTTTTTTCGTGAACATACGTCGTTCGTAAATTTCTCAACTTTTTCTTCACTTCCTCGCTTGTGAGTTTCAATTCCGCGCCGATTTGTTCATACGCCTGCCTCTTGAGATCGTTTCTACGATACAATTTCGAGGCAGTCTTCCAGAGGCACTCTCTTTCCCGGTACAAATTCATTAATTTCAAAATTTCACTTCTACTCAACTTATTTTCTGCTATTGTGAAATCAGACATAACCTTAAATGTCAAATCATTTGCAGTTCCAGTCGCAGCTCAGATTGTATGAGGTTTTTACATACGACTTGAGTTGCGATTTTCCCCGCTTGCATGCAACTGGCGTTTACACGAGCGATTTCCCTGAGATGAGATACGGCATGCGACTTATAGTCGCACGTCTAACCGTGGGGTAAGAGTGAAATTGTGCTAAGTTCATTATACCAAATTTACCAGCAGTAGGATTCTTGGCACTTATAACGATGTAGTTATCCACATTGATGTCGTTATCCATAAATACGAATAAGAGCTTTTACGTTTGTGGTAGTGATATAAAATGGCGTTGTATTTGTTTCTCGCTGTCAACTTTCCAATAAATTTGCCCTCGACTATGACTCCGCAACACTGATCCTTCCAAAACGATTTTTCATAACGACTGCTCTCGTACCAGTCGATAAACACTAATGTTTGAGTTTCGACCACTTAAGAATGTTGTTTAATTGTTGTCGTGTTGGCAAAAACGAAATAAAATGTTGAATGCGTCCCTTAATTGTCTAAACATTACTCGCATTTGCCTTTTCCTTAAAAAAAACGAAATTAAATTCGCCTTTACTTTGTGATCAAGTTGAAATTTTCAAAATGCTGATGAAAAGAGATCTTTCACGCACAGCGAAATGAAAATTACTCTTGCTTGTGGAGGCCACCAGCAGAAACCGGTTGTAGTGCCGAAAGAGGGAGGGAAATACATGTTTGCAGCAAGAAAGCGCAATAAAATTGAATTGAATCGAAATTGCTGACAGCAAAAAAAAAATCTTTCGTATTTAACCTCAACCATTTGTGTTTATTTCTGTGACATTTTTTTGTTGTGATTGTTAAAATTTTTTCCCAAAAACGTAAAACCTTTTCATTTCGCTAATCCGGGGAAATTCTAAAACGATTTTCGGAGACTTTTCAATTTAGTTTTTCAAAGGAAAAGTGTGCGGAAATCCTGCCGGCTGGCCGCCCGACTTATATATATACTTTTCACAGCTAAATATTACACTTTCGAAAGCAAATTGTTATTTGTTTACTTTTCAAAATATGTCGAATTTAAAACAAATTTTAAATTTGCCGCTACTGTCAAGATTGTTTTTAAATTTTCGCCGCCAGAGGGAAAATTAACCACCTGTACAAAATAATACCCTTAGCGAACTTTCCAGATCGTTATTTATCGAATTTGCCAAGAATCCTACTGCAGAAGAGCAATAAAAACCTTGTTAAATCGTTTTAATTTTCATTTAAAGAAAACTGAGCCCAATAAACAAGTCCAGCCAAATGGACTTAGCACAATTTCACTCTTAGCTGTTCTTCGGCATTAAAGGGTCCCCTAAGCTCTGGCTAAAATTATAAAAAAAAACAAAAAAAAAATTCCCTGTCTATACAGTCAATATTTTTGGCTGGTGTAAACAGTCACTGAGAGAGTAAAGTCCAGTTTTATTATTTTCTTTGCAGATTTGGTGTTGCTCCTGATCATCCTGAAGTAAAAAATGTGGTAAATACATTTAGTAAAACTGCTGAAAATCCTAGACTGCGATTTTTAGGCAATGTTTGCCTAGGCAAAGACATAGCAATTTCTGAGTTGCGAGAAAAATACCATGCTGTATTACTCGCTTATGGCGCAGAAGAAGATCGGAAACTCAATATAACCAATGAACATTATTCAAATGTTTTGTCAGCGAGAGAATTTGTGGCTTGGTACAACGGTTTGCCTGGCGCAGAAAATTTGAAACCCAACTTGAATTCCAATACTGTTGCTATAATTGGGCAAGGAAATGTGGCAATTGATGTAGCGCGCATTCTTTTGTCTCCAATAGACAAATTAAAGGTAAATATGGTTTTTTAGTTCTTTATGGAAAGAATCATATTTCTTTTAAGTTCACAGATATTACCACACATGCTCTTGAAGCGTTATCCACTAGTAAAGTAAAGAAAGTTTATTTAATCGGTCGCAGAGGACCTTTGCAAGCGGCATTTACAATAAAAGAACTCAGAGAGATATTAAAATTGAGTCAAACCAAGACGATTTGGAGACCAACAGATTTTATAGGTAAACATAAGAAAAGCTACAATTGCCAGGGCCAATCGTCAAATACTCTATATGATGACTGACAAAATGATTATTTATAAAAATCTATTTGTATAAGAGTGGTTCGATTGGATTTTGATGTATGGATTGTTTGTGTAATATCATATTCTAAACCCATTTCATCTATGTAAATTTTTCGATACGACTCAAAGTTTTCGACGAAACAGGAAAAAAGTATTCCATTCGTATGGGGAAGGGGTAAGCAGTGGTCCGATTGAATTTAGATATATGGACAAGTTATTCAATTTTCTTTGTTGTTGACCGTTATTTTATAATTATTTTTGTGATGTATAGATAGGCTTTTCGGTCGAAATTTTAAATTAAAATAAAAACGCTGGTTTTTAACTTCTTTACTGCTCTACGTTTCGGTAAATTTATTTCACCATCTTCAGGAGCTATATACTGGAACAATTATATATATGTATGTTTATAATAGAAAATCATACTTATGAAAAGTCACTTACGTAAATTGATAATTTAAAATATTTAACATTCAGTAAACAGAAATAAACAGTTTAGCGAAGCATTTTCTTGTCAGTTACTTAAAAAAAAACAAAAAAAATTAATAAATAAATATAAATAAACAGTAATAAATAAATTATACAAAAATTAATATACTAAAACTTTTACTAACAATGGTCACGGTTTGAACACTAAAACGCAATGAAAGTGACTAATCAAAAGTTGAAAAATAAAATTAACAGGAAGTACAAAAACGGTTTATTTATTTTTTATTTTGGATATGGTGTTGTTTTTAATTGTATGTGTGAATCAAGCTAATTTGTAAATCGTGTTCGTTTATTTTCTCGATCAGGACGATTATTTAATGTGTCAAATTTTCGTTTTTTTTGTGTTTGTGTTATCTAATAATGCACAATATACCGCAGCAATATCGTCGGTATCCCTTTTTACGCTATAGGTGTTTTCTTTATATATGTGCAACATTTCCATAGTTAGTCTTTTGTTGTAATTAGTAACCATTTGTAAAATTCTTGTGTTTTCAAAATCAGGCGTATGTCCCAAATTTATGCAATGATCGACAAGTGCAGTTTGTGGTGTTGATGGTTCAATATCTTTTCTTTTTCTTTTTATATCGTTCTTATGGTTATTTAATCTTTTTTCTAGATACTGTTTTGTTTGTCCAATATAACTTTGATTGCACGTCTCATGGTCATTAAAATTTTCTAAACATGGTATCTTATATACCACGTGAGTTTTTCTATTTTTGGGAACGGGATCTTTCAACTTAGAAAAAACAGAACCTAATGTGGATTTAGTTTTATATCCCAATTTGACGTTGGGTATATGGTTTTTTAACACTTTTACTATTCTATCTGTAACTCCACTAGTGTACGTCAGACTTCTATAAACGTGTTCATTGTGATCTTGAATATTGTTATTATTGTGAGGATTATGATTGGTAATTGTTTGTATCATTAATTTGTTTATTATGTTTTCTGGAAAATTATTTTGCAACAAAATCTTTTTGACGTGGATACGTCTTGGATTTTGGTAATGGGGGTACAAATTAGAAAATCGGCTTGGTGCCATGATAACAAATTTGCAATTGATGAAACTCGATAGTTTGTGGTGATATCTGAACAAAACCTGTTTTATAAGATGAGGGCTACATTAAAGCATTGTATAGGGTATTTTTGTTATGTTAAACTATGTTCAATTATGTTTTTAAAAAGCAAAATCAAAATTTTTATTCCGCTGTTATGCTGTGTCTGCTGATTGCAGTACAGATTTCACATTTATACTCTTTTTATGCTTTCTTTGTGTGTATTGAATCTCATATAGAACTTGATTGTTTCTCTTCTCTAAATGGGTTGTTCTGATTCTGGCTATTCATATTATTTCGGTTCAATTCGCTTTGGAGGAATTGAAAAAAATTGAAAATAAAAATCACTCTCGAGAAAACGAAATTCAGAATTTCAGTAAAACGCTCCAAAGAACGAGAAAAAATTATGGTTTTAATTTGCTTTGAGAACACAACTTAAATGCTGGGACCGAGATATCGCTCTCTTACTAATGAAAAGCATAGTCATATGTGTGTGTGCATCATACCCAACAGCAGCCATCGTTCGAACCTTTCATTCATTTTTATTCAAAGCATACAAACCGCTTTGAACAAGAGCGGAAAACTTAAAGAGAAACAATTTCGATCTTAACTTGGGGGGAGAAGGAAAAATGTGCATCGATCGCATGGCCGAATTAAACACAGGTCTGCTGGTTGCTTTTTAACAGCCACCATTTTGCTACGTCATCGGCAAGAAATATCGGTGCATTCTTTCTAATGTTGATTGTGTGTGCGCTAATTTCAATAATATTTCATATAAAAAGGGAAAATTCCTATTGAATCGTATAAGAATTTCTTGCCGATGACGTCAGAGCCAGAAGCAACTGAGCTGTCAGACAGACCTTGTATAATTCGGCCATGGTTTTGAACACTGTTTTTAGTTGCTCTAAATTGAAATTGTAATAAAATTACACGATAAAAGCAACGAATTTTATCGTGTAATTTTATTTTATTTTTATTTGTTTTTTATCTATGGGCGTTTTCATAAATTCAAGTTCTGCAAATAACACAAAAGATTTTTCTTAATAAATAACCCAGTTTATGTTATTCGTTTAGTTTACGAAGAAAATGTTTTGTGCAATTTGCGTAAGTTCCGAGTACATTTATGAAAATGCCCTATTAAACATTGTTCGTTGTGCTGCAAGTGAAATTTGATTTTTAGGTACAAGATGCCAAAATTCACCAAACGGAAAGTCAAATCCCGTAACATTACGGTCAATCAAATTGTTTCTTTAGTTTCCTTTTCACTAAAATTTCTTACTTAAAGATCTATTGGCGATCGTTGTAGGCGGATCCACGTCTTCTGGCCGTCTCTACGAAACAGACACCTTGATTTTTAATTTGTTTTTATTTTCATTGTGGAATTTATTGGAACTAAGTGTGATGCATGTGTTTATATATTGTTTCGCCGTATTAATTTTTTGTTGGTATGGATGATTAGAGAGAAAATTTAAAATGCGGTTAGAACAAGTAGGTTTGCAATACACGTAATTGTTTTTAATATTAAGTACATTTAAAAAGGGTAGTTTGTTGTCTTTTTCTAATTCTATTGTAAACTGTAACATAGGATGGTAATTATTTGATTCATTTAGTGTAGTTTCTATTTGTGAAATCGGAATGATAGCAAAAATGTCATCTACTTATTTTACTAAAATTTTAGGTGTATATTGTAACTTATTTATAACGCAATCCAAAAGTTCTTGAGTTATTATATCTGCTAAGACCGAAGATAAAGGGTTACCCATTGGCATTCCATTTATTTGTTTATAAAACCTGTTTTCAAAAGAAAAATAATTAGCATCCAACATGCAAAATCTCAAAATTTGAAAAAAAAAAAAGGTTTTTGGGAATGGATGTTTTGTTTTCGATTGAATTCCATTTTTCAGTGAGAATTTTAAGTGCTAAATTTGTTGGTATACTTGTAAACAAGGAAACAATATCAAAACTGATCATTGTTTCAGAAGGACCTATTGTTAGTTTGGATATTTTGTGTTTAAATTCTATGGAGTTTTTTATATTGTATTTGTTTTTATCTATTAAATATCATTTTGGACAAGTAGGAACCCGGTGTGTTAATAGTTGCAACTACTGGTCTGAGTGGGATGTTTTTTTGTGAACTTTTGGAAGGCAATAAAGTTTAGGTGGAGCGGGATTGTATTGTGGGATCTGGTTTTTTTTCATGTACATTTATTAGTTTAGCGTTGTATAATATTCTACAAAAAACCAGCGTTTTTATTTTAATTTAAAATTTCGACCGAAAAGCCTATCTATACATCACAAAAATAATTATAAAATAACGGTCAACAACAAAGAAAATTGAATAAATAAGGTGAAGGCGTAATCACCATGGGCTTCTACAGAGAAATCCAACAAAAATACGGGAACAGTAAAATCAAAGTATTTAAAGACTATGCAAAACAAATCAACACCATTGCTAACTTAAAAACATCACGTAATCTCCTACTAAAATGCCGACAACATACCATTACATCGAAAAGATAACGGATAACGGAGTAAAAGATAACGGATAACGGTAAGAAACAAAATTGTGCAGAATGCCATTCTCATTAATTCACTTCATACATTTAGTCAGCAAAAACCCGTTAGTTTTCGAGATAATCGCAAAAAACTGTTTTTTTTTGGAAATAACGGTTTATCTCGATAACAGGTTGAGATATCGAGTTATAGTTAAAGACAAAAGTGTGGGAAATTTTATTTTCTCCAAGTTTTGTTATACTTAAGGCCACTAAAAAACGCGTAGTTTGGGAGTAAATCGAGAAAAACGAAATTGCGATTTTGGAAAAACCGCCATTTTGGATACTTCCGGTTAACGGATTTCCACGGATCACCAAAAGTTAACGGATCACCAAAAGTTGATAGGATCGTCCCATTTCAGGACTCAACATGCCTATAAAATTTCATGGCGCTGGCTCTATTAGTTTTTGAGAAATCTTGTACACAGACTGACAGACATACTGACAGACAGACTGACAGACATACTGACAGACAGACTGACAGGACAGACAGACTGACAGACAGAAAGACATTTTTTTAATATGACTCCAATCGACTCAGGAGTGATCGGGAAATGTTTTTTAGGCAAAATTAAGAGGTCGAAATTTTTCATGAATACAATACTTTATTACACTCCGTAGAAGAAAGTAAAAATATCAGTTGTGGTCAACACAAAACTTTCTTCTACAAAATCTACGACCCTGCGCAATTTACGCTAGAGCCCTGTCGCGTTGTCAACCTAAGACGACCTCCCAATAAATTCTTGGTTTATTCAAAAATATCAAAAACATACAAAATTTGAGATAACTTGAGAACGGTAAAAGATATCAATTTACGGTAAATGGCAAAAATGTAAAAAATTTTAACATCTCCAATTCTTCCTTAAATTAATTTGTCGAAAAACCGTTAGTTTGCAAGTAATTTGCAAAAACATATTTTTTTTATATTTTAATCTAAATATCTCAATAACGGTAAAAGATAACGGATAACGGTAAGAAACAAAATTGTGTAGAATGCCATTCTCATTAATTCACTTCATACATTCCATCAGCAAAAATCCGTTAGTTTTCGAGATAATCGCAAAAAACTGTTTTTTTTTTTGGAAATAACGGTTTATCTCGCTAACAGGTTGAGATATCGAGTTATAGCTAAAGACAAAAGTGTGGGAAATTTTATTTTCTCCAAGTTTTGTCATACTTAAGGCCACTAAAAAATGCGTAGTTTGGGAGTAAATCGAGAAAAACGAAATTGCGATTTTTGAAAAACCGCCATTTTGGATACTTCCGGTTAACGGATTTCCACCAAAAGTTGATAGGATCGTCCCATTTCAGGACCCAACATGCCTATAAAATTTCATGGCGCTAGCTCTATTAGTTTTTGAGAAATCTTGTACACAGACTGACAGGGAAGTGTTTTTTAGGCAAAATTAAGAGGTCGAAATTTTTCATGAATACAATACTTTATTATACTCCGTAGAAGAAAGTAAAACAGTTGAGTTAATGGAGTCAACCTTATTTGGAAATTGCGTTTATTGAGTCAACAGTGTAAAATTTTAGGTGTTGCGTTAACCGAGGACTTGCGTTCTTCGAGGGTTACGTTTACCGAGGTCACACTGTAATTGTTTTTACTTTCTTCTACGGAGTATAATAAAGTATTGTATTCATGAAAAATTTCGACCTCTTAATTTTGCCTAAAAAACATTTCCCGGTCACTCCTGAGTCGATTGGAGTCATATTAAAAAAATGTCTTTCTGTCTGTCAGTCTGTCTGTCCTGTCAGTCTGTGTACAAGATTTCTCAAAAACTAATAGAGCTAGCGCCATGAAATTTTATAGGCATGTTGGGTCCTGAAATGGGACGATCCTATCAACTTTTGGTGGAAATCCGTTAACCGGAAGTATCCAAAATGGCGGTTTTTCAAAAATCGCAATTTCGTTTTTCTCGATTTACTCCCAAACTACGCGTTTTTTAGTGGCCTTAAGTATGACAAAACTTGGAGAAAATAAAATTTCCCACACTTTTGTCTTTAGCTATAACTCGATATCTCCACCTGTTATCGAGATAAACCGTTATTTCCAAAAAACAGTTTTTTGCGATTATCTCGAAAACTAACGGGTTTTTGCTGACTGAATGTATGAAGTGAATTAATGAGAATGGCATTCTGCACAATTTTGTTTCTTACCGTTATCCGTTATCTTTTACCGTTATTGAGATATTTTCATTAATATGTAAAAAATCATATTTTTGCAAATAATTTGCAAACTAACGGTTTTTCGACAAATCAGTTAAAAGAATAATTAAAGATGTTAACATTTTCTACATTTTTGCCATTTACCGTAAATTGATATCTTTTACAGTTCTCAAGTTATCTCAAATTTTGTACGTTTTTGATATTTTTGAATAAACCAAGAATTTATTGGGAGGTCGTCTTAGGTTGACAACGCGACAGGGCTCTAGCGTAAATTGCGCAGGGTCGTAGATTTTGTAGAAGAAAGTTTTGTGTTGACCACAACTGATATTTTTAATCTGATACTGTTTCGGCCAAAAAAATATAAAAAATAGTAACAGGAAATCTTTTATTGACTTTATTCTCTGTTCATTGTTTTTATTTATTAAAAAATGGTTGTTACAAAACAAGTCTGTGCCAACAAAAAAACACACGAAAACTAAAATTGACAGGCAATCGTACAATTTGTGTATGGAGAGATTATAAACCAGGCCTGGGCACCATGTATGTAGTGATTTACTATTACTCGAAGAAATTTTATGTTTCTTCATATACTATAACACAAAATGAGAAAACGCATCTTTTTCATTTTTTACGCTCTTTCGCTTTTGATGGAGACGTTTAAGAACAGTGGACTACACAATTTATCATGATGCGATTACAAAAAAATAATAAGTTCCGTCGTGCAAAAAAAACTTGTGAGGACCTATTTCCGGTTCTGTGCTTCGAAAAAACATGCGCTAGATTGCATTATATTACCTGATAGGAAAGCTATTGATGAACTTGAAAGACTAAAAAGCTCATAAAAATCGTGAAAAAAATACTGTTTCAAAACTGTTTCTTTCATACTTTTATACTCCAGCCATACGTAATGATTTTGAAGCCATACCACCCAAAGATACATGTGAACGTGATGGGGACGAAGTACCCTCGCCCACGAGTTTTCAAAGTCAAATCGGGGAGTTCGGGGAGTTTGATATCTGGCAGGCCCCCTCGCCTCTGCCATTTCGAAGTTAAATCGGGGAGTTTGATATCTGGCAGGCCCCCTCGCCTCTGCCATTTCGAAGTTAAATCGGGGAGTTTGATATCTGGCAGGCCCCCTCGCCTCTGCCATTTCGAAGTTAAATC
Organism: Chrysopilus asiliformis; assembly: GCA_964034945.1. NCBI lineage: Eukaryota > Metazoa > Arthropoda > Insecta > Diptera > Rhagionidae > Chrysopilus > Chrysopilus asiliformis. The sequence continues at coordinate 52,010,531 of OZ035962.1, read as the reverse complement.
GGGGAGTTTGATATCTGGCAGGCCCCCTCGCCTCTGCCATTTCGAAGTTAAATCGGGGAGTTTGATATCTGGCAGGCCCCCTCGCCTCTGCCATTTCGAAGTTAAATCGGGGAGTTTGATATCTGGCAGGCCCCCTCGCCTCTGCCATTTCGAAGTTAAATCGTGGAGTTTGATATCTGACATTTCAGTTCGCCTTGACTAACGACATCGAAATCTATTTCGAAAGATTCTGTTGATGACAAACGAAGCAAATCCACTAAATGTATGTCCGATATAGAAGTTCTATGTTCAGTTTTAATGTTTTTTAGGGTTGAGAAAGCACTTTCACAAACATAAGTGCTTCCAAACATAGAACAATATTTTAACATGGCATTATGCAACTTTGGATATCTTTCAGAAGGGACATTTTTCCAAAAGTCAATGCCATTTCTAACGATATTTTTCAAAGAAATGTCCTCTTGAATATCGCACAGTTCCATTTGCCATTCCAAAGGCTGGTCCTCAATTCGACATGAAATAGGGTTAGTGAAAACTTCACTTGCTTCCCTTATTTTTTGGAAGTCCACAAATCTTTTGTCTATTTGTGTAATTAGAGTTTCAAGTTCATCAGCAAAACCAGAAAAGTCGGCATTTTCGCATTCTTCAGAAATTACCAAACAACATTTGAAGTGATGCAAGTTATTATTTAAAAGACAATTTTTCAAAATGGACAATTTTTTCTTTAGAGCACTTATTGCGGCGACTAATTCAAAAACTGTTTTATTTTTACCTTGCATTTTCAAATTAGTTTCATTCAATATTTCTGATATGTCGGTGAGAAAGGCCAATGAAATTTTAAATTCGGAAGAAAGAATTTTCTCTTGCAATACTTTATTATGATTTATTGTATTGGTATTTCCTAGAAAGCTCGCCAGCTCGTTTCTAATTGCAAAAAATCGTTGCAGACATTTTCCTCGGCTTAGCCAACGAACTTCTGTATATAGCAGTAGATCACCATATTCGGCATCAACTTCTGCTAAAAAGGTTTTAAGTTGACGATTAGTCAAAGCATTATGGCCCCCTTTCAATCGATTTACAAGAGATGAAACAAAATGCATTGTGGTTTTCAAAGATACTGCTTTGGCACAAAGGGCTTCTTGGTGTATTGCACAATGCATATTCATTACGTGAATGCCATTTTGTTTCAGTAAACCTATGAAACCGTTAATTTTTCCTATCATCGAAGGGGCACCATCTGTGCATACCGAAGAAAGTTTTCCTAAAATTTTGTATTCTTCCAATACATTTTTTACTGCGTTATAAATATCGCATCCTTTCGTCGTTCCATGGAGGCTAACACAACTCAACATTTTCTCCTGAGTTTCAAATTTTGTGTTTATAGTTCTAACATATATTAATAACTGACTTATATTAGAACGGTCAGTAGATTCGTCAAGCGCTATTGAAACATAAACAGAAGAATCCAATAATATTTTCAAACCATTAACAACAAATTCATTCAATTTTTCAATTCTTCGAGTTACCGTTCGGCGGGATAGGCAAACGGTCTTAATTTTTTCGGCGAATTCTTTACCTTTTGGCCCGTAACATTTCAGAACTTCTTCCATATTTTGTTTGAAAAATTCACCATCAGTTAATGGCTTTTTCGCTTTAGCAATATTAAAAGACACAATGAAGGACGCCTTTATAGATGCAATTTCAGAATCATTTGTTCCGCCTAAAGGAAATTTCTCTAAAAAAGCTTTCTTTAAGTTGTCAACCTGTCTTACTCTTTCTACTTCATTGTATCGGGCAAAATCGGACTTATGGCAGCTGTTGTAATGGCGTTCTAGATTGAATTTTTTATTCGACATGTAACTGCAAACTAGACATTGACGGTTATCATTATTTGTGGTTATTAAATATTTGTTTTCCCAATCACATGACATAGTATTTGAATTTGAATATGAACGCTTCATAATGGAAAATGAAAACTGAAAAAATCAAATATCTGAAAAAATTTCGTACGTCAGTGTACTTTGGAAAGCAATTAGGGTTTTGGGGAGCAAATATATACATCCGTACGCATCAACAACAGAAATTATACTGAATGGCTGTCGTAGGCTCGCTGCATCGATTGTTAGTGAATCGTTTGATTTCGGCTGCCAAAGTGGCCGTCGTCAACCAACACGTATCATTGCGTTGGAGAGTCGAGTAAAAATGTTCATACATTGATTGTATTCTCGTAAAATTTGAATAAAAATGTTATCGTATTGAGGAGCCAGACGAGCCAAGGAGGGCCCAGGCTTGTTATAAACCCTCAAAGTGGAATTTTTGAATTGGATCATAATATTCCAGTTGAATTTTTTTGAGGCTAATCCGACTGAACTTTGATGTATGAAAAACTTGGTGTAAATACTTTTGCAGTATTTACTATTAATTTAGTATTGTAAATAATTTTGCAGCGTAAAAACTATTGGCGATCGTTGTAGGCGGATCCACGTCTTCTGGCCGTCTCTACGAGACAGACACCTTGCTTTTTAATTTGTTTTTATTTTCATTGTGGAATTTATTGGAACTAAGTGTGATGCATGTGTTTATATATTGTTTCGCCGTATTAATTTTTTGTTGGTATGGATGATTAGAGAGAAAATTTAAAATGCGGTTAGAACAAGTAGGTTTGCAATACCAATTTGTGTCTATTACGTAATTGTTTTTAATATTAAGTACATTTAAAAAGGGTAGTTTGTTGTCTTTTTCTAATTCTATTGTAAACTGTAACATAGGATGGTAATTATTTGATTCATTTAGTGTAGTTTCTATTTGTGAAATCGGAATGATAGCAAAAATGTCATCTACTTATTTTACTAAAATTTTAGGTGTATATTGTAACTTATTTATAACGCAATCCAAAAGTTCTTGAGTTATTATATCTGCTAAGACCGAAGATAAAGGGTTACCCATTGGCATTCCATTTATTTGTTTATAAAACCTGTTTTCAAAAGAAAAATAATTAGCATCCAACATGCAAAATCTCAAAATTTGAAAAAAAAAAGGTTTTTGGGAATGGATGTTTTGTTTTCGATTGAATTCCATTTTTCAGTGAGAATTTTAAGTGCTAAATTTGTTGGTATACTTGTAAACAAGGAAACAATATCAAAACTGATCATTGTTTCAGAAGGACCTATTGTTAGTTTGGATATTTTGTGTTTAAATTCTATGGAGTTTTTTATATTGTATTTGTTTTTATCTATTAAAGATTGAAGAATGTGTGCGATCATTTTGGACAAGTAGGAACCCGGTGTGTTAATAGTTGCAACTACTGGTCTGAGTGGGATGTTTTTTTGTGAACTTTTGGAAGGCAATAAAGTTTAGGTGGAGCGGGATTGTATTGTGGGATCTGGTTTTTTTTCATGTACATTTATTAGTTTAGCGTTGTATAATATTCTACAAAAAACCAGCGTTTTTATTTTAATTTAAAATTTCGACCGAAAAGCCTATCTATACATCACAAAAATAATTATAAAATAACGGTCAACAACAAAGAAAATTGAATAAATAAGGTGAAGGCGTAATCACCATGGGCTTCTACAGAGAAATCCAACAAAAATACGGGAACAGTAAAATCAAAGTATTTAAAGACTATGCAAAACAAATCAACACCATTGCTAACTTAAAAACATCACGTAATTTCCTACTAAAATGCCGACAACATACCATTACACCTAAAAGATAACGAATAACGGAGTAAAAGATAACGGATAACGGTAAGAAACAAAATTGTGCAGAATGCCATTCTCATTAATTCACTTCATACATTCAGTCAGCAAAAACCCGTTAGTTTTCGAGATAATCGCAAAAAACTGTTTTTTTTTGGAAATAACGGTTTATCTCGATAACAGGTTGAGATATCGAGTTATAGTTAAAGACAAAAGTGTGGGAAATTTTATTTTCTCCAAGTTTTGTCATACATAAGGCCACTAAAAAACGTGTAGTTTGGGAGTAAATCGAGAAAAACGAAATTGCGATTTTGGAAAAACCGCCATTTTGGATACTTCCGGTTAACGGATTTCCACCAAAAGTTGATAGGATCGTCCCATTTCAGGACTCAACATGCCTATAAAATTTCATGGCGCTAGCTCTATTAGTTTTTGAGAAATCTTGTACACAGACTGACAGACAGACTGACAGACTGACAGACTGACAGACTGACAGACAGACTGACAGACAGAAAGACATTTTTTTAATATGACTCCAATCGACTCAGGAGTGATCGGGAAATGTTTTTTAGGCAAAATTAAGAGGTCGAAATTTTTCATGAATACAATACTTTATTATACTCCGTAGAAGAAAGTAAAAAAAAACAATTACAGTGTGACCTTGGTAAACGTAACCCTCGAAGAACGCAAGTCCTCGGTTAACGCAACACCTAAAATTTTACACTGTTGACTCAATAAACGCAATTTCCAAATAAGGTTGACTCCATTAACTCAACTGTTTTTTAATCTGATACTGTTTCGGCCAAAAAAATATAAAAAATAGTAACAGGAAATCTTTTATTGACTTTATTCTCTGTTCATTGTTTTTATTTATTAAAAAATGGTTGTTACAAAACAAGTCTGTGCCAGCAAAAAAACACACGAAAATTAAAATTGACAGGCAATCGTACAATTTGTGTATGGAGAGATTATAAACCCTCAAAGTGGAATTTTTGAATTGGCTCATAATATTCCAGTTGAATTTTTTTGAGGCTAATCCGACTGAACTTTGATGTATGAAAAACTTGGTGTAAATACTTTTGCAATATTTACTATTAATTTAGTATTGTAAATAATTTTGCAGCGTAAAAATTACGTTACAAATGGTAGAGTTTTTATCTTATTTTTGGAGCTGTTATATTGTTTAAGAACTTATGTTTCCCTTTTTGACAGATAATGTGACTCGGTTAACGCAACTGACTCGGTTATTCAACAGGCTCTGTCTACTATAGTTGCGATTACCGAGGTCACACTGTAATAGGATTTTTAAAAAAATATATTCAGCTTAATAAAATTAAAATTTTTTAAATTTTGTATTAATATTAGTTCAGATTAGTAAAATTAAAATTAAGGATATTTATATAAATTTTTGCAGTAATATCCAATATTAGTACGATTTAAAAAAACAACAACATAAAAAAAACATACGAATAAGCACATTAAAGTTAAGAATTTTGTATCAAATATTAAATTTTTAGATCTTTCAAATTAAAGAACAGATAATTAAAATTTGGAACTTTCTTTTTCTCTAAACAATCCTAAAATCAGTTAATTTTTTATTCGAAAAAATGCTTTTAACATTTTTCCTTTTTTAAAGGGGGGAGGAATGTGGTGAATCAAATCTTCTTTGATTTCACCAACATCAAAATTAATAATAAAATCTAGTGAAAGACCGAGAAAGACCGAAGACCGATACCCTCGTTGAAGGACTTGATTTTATCCACATGTTATTTGAAAGCAAGTTCAAATAACAAAATTATATTTGGTAAAACGAAAAACATGTACAAAATATTCAAGTGATGCAATAAAAGTCATCCTTTTTATTATTTATGTTTCTTTCGAAGAAAAATAGTTAAATCGTATGTAAATAAAAATACAAAAAAATTCAAACGATGAAATCATAAGCAAATATGTTCCTTTGCATTTGTAAACATAGCACGAATTTGAGTTCGTTTGGTTTTCATGCCAAACGAACTAATCTAAAAATAGATCGCATGATACAGGAACCTGCATGATCATGCCTAAGAAGATCCTTTCGCATACAATGATACAACTTGATTTCAGCTAATAGGCATACACGAATGATCAACCGTCTTTGCATCATCCTTTGTTTGAATAAGGAGAAGCAAAAGTAGGATGAACCAAATCTCCTACACACGAATGATCAACTTTTCTTTGCATCATCCCTTATGCGATTCCAAAGGAGAATTCATGAATAGGATGGGCAAGATGGATTTGTTATTATCTTGTTTCGGATTATTTTTCAAACCAGGAGATTTCAGCAAGTAGATTGGGCAAATTACTTTTGGGAATTTGGATGGAGGACGATAATTGTTGAAGTACAAAATACGTTAGAGTTAATTCTAGCACGATGTTTATTCAACGGCAGTTGCACAACAAGTGAAGTGAGCAAGATCTCACTAATACAAAGAGTGGAGTTTTACATACATATTTACAACACCCCAACTCATTAAAGTATTTAAATTCAAATTAAAACAAACCCATCAAAAGAAAAAACGGTTATTCAATTCTTTAATGCTGCATAAACCCATTTCTCCCGAGCAAAACATTTGTTTAGCTTTACTGACAGCTTTTGTTAGGCAATCTGCAACATTCTGTTCAGACGACACAAACTCAACTTTGACTGAGTTATCTTGAATACGATCGCGTACATAGTGATGGCGTACATCGATGTGCTTAGTTCTTGCCCTAAACATGTCTACTTCTCCAATGGAGATCGCACTCTGTTTATCGCATCGAATGAGAATAGGCCTCAGCGCAGGGTCGAACTGCACGAAGAACTGTCTCAACCATACTGCTTCTTGAGTTGCTGCTGCCAACGCCAAGTACTCCGCTTCTGTACTGGATAGTGCAACAGTTGGTTGCCTTCTGCTACACCACGATACTGCACCAGAACTCAATTTAAAAACGTATCCTGTGCATGACCTTCGTTTATCAACATCTGACGCCCAGTCGGCATCCGAAAAACCAGTTAGCGATTGATTTCCTGAATAATGATAATAAATTTTATAATTAATCGAACCCTTCAAATACCTGAAAATTCTTTTGACTGCTGTCCAATGTACTCGTCCAAACTTCTGATTAAATCTGCTGACGTCATTCACAGCAAATGCAATATCGGGTCTTGTTCCTTGAGCAAGGTACAGCAGACTTCCAACAGCTTCCTGGTAAGGAATGTTATCCAAGTCTTCATCTTCGCTGATCATCTGTGTCGATAGCTTCTGATTTAGGTCACTTGGCGTAGAAATTGGTTTGCAATCCGACATTCCAAACCTCGACAAAATAGTGTTTATATAATTGTTTTGGTTTATAGATATTCCATCTTCTTCATACACCAAATTTATTCCAACAATATTTTTTGCCGCTCCCATATCCTTCATTAGGAACTCTTTACTTAGTGTCGCTTTTAGCATCTCGCATGTTCTCATCTCGCCAAACAATCAAGAAGTCATCTACGTAGATGGCAACAATCAATCCACCGTTTTTATTATAGTAAACGCACGGGTCTACTTTCGACTTCAACAAACCGACTGATAAAAGAGTCGCATCAAGGCGTTTGTTCCACTGCCTCCCATTTTGCTTCAGGCCGTACATAGCCTTTTGCAACTTGCATACACGGACGGTTCCATCATTGAACCCTTCTGGTTGTTCTATGTATATCTCTTCGTCAAGATCTCCTTGAAGAAAGGCGGTTACTGCATCCATTTGATCGATCTTCATTCGATTTTTCACGGCTAATGCTATTAGAAATCGTATCGACGTGTATCGAACCACAGGAGAATATGTTTCCGTATAATCGATACCGAATTTTTGCGAACATCCTTTCGCAACTAATCGCGCTTTGTGACGAATTACGGTTCCGTCGCTACCACGCTTAGTTTTAAAAACCCACTTGGTTTTAATCGCTTTCTTACCGGGTGGCAAATTTTCCAAAGTCCATGTCTGGTTGGCTTGTAATGATTTTAATTCATCGTTCATCGCTTCCTTCCAGTCATCACTGTCTTCTCTGTCCATGGCTTCATCCACAGAGATAGGATCATCAGACGTTTCCAAGGTTGTATAAGCCACGAAATCATTGGCAATACGAGGCTTCGGTGGTCTATTTGAACGTCGGACTGCCCCATCTGGTACCGCGATGTTACGTTCTGGCTCATATGTGGCGTCATCCACATCATCCTCACTGTCCATAGATGCTTCATTAACTTGATACTGAGGCTTCTGACCATCCTCGGGCGGAACGTCAGCCCCAACTGAAGTAATATTTGGTTCAAAGTCAATTGAAATGAAATCATTTACCTTTGCTCTGCTTGGCTCCAAAAAAGTTACATCTCGACTAACTACAATTTTTTTTGTTTTTGTGTCCAAGCATCTTATACCTTTTTGGGTCTCACTGTATCCCATGAACAGCATCCGTTGTGATTTAGGGTCCAGTTTTCTGCGTTTTTGTTTTGGAACGTGCACCATTGCAGAAGAACCAAAAATGTGCAAATCCTCCAAATTGATCTTCCTTCCCGACCAAATTCCTTCTGGAGTTTTCTCACCTAATGTGCGATTAATTGAACGATTTATCACATATGCTGCCATGTTGATCGCTTCAGCCCAGTACGACTTATCCAACTCAGCATCGAATAACATACACTTTGCCCGTTCAACCAGAGTCCGATTCATCCTTTCCGAGACTCCATTTTGTTGTGGCGTATAAATACAAGATGTTTCATGAACAATGTCAGCCTGCACACATAGTGATTTAACCCGATCACAGCAATACTCAGACCCGTTGTCTGACCGAATTTTCTTTATTTTTCTGTCCGTTTGATTCTCCACGAGATTTTTGAATGTCTTAAAAGTTTCAAACACTTCCGACTTTGCCTTCAAAAAATACACGAACACTTTGCGAGAAAAATCGTCCACAAATGTCAAAAAATATCTGGCACCGCCGATGGAAACGTTTTCCATCGGACCACACAAATCTGTGTGAACCAATTCAAGTAGAAATTTACTTTTAATTTCAGCGTCTATATGTTTAAATGGCTGACGCGATTGCTTGCCCAGCAAACAAGGAACACAGTTTCTAATTTCGTTTTTATCTCCGCTAAACGAAACACCATCAACTATTCCTTTCAGTTTACACATATCTGCGTAATTCATGTGGCCTAAACGCCGATGCCACGTAATCAAGTCTCCATTTGCAGATTTTGCTAGCTTACACTCAACACTACTTCCTTCGGCTTTATAGACACCATTTTGTGCTTTTATTTGTATGAGTAATTCATTTCGACCGTTATACACAAAGCACCCACTTTGATTGAAAGAAACGCTGTTGCCAGATTCTACCATTTGCGCAATTGATAACAAATTTGCTGATAAATTTGGGACAAAAAGCACTTCGTTCACTTTGACAATTTTATTGTTCAACACCACACAAGCTGAACCGGTACCACACACTTTCAGTTTTTGATTGTTTGCTGACATTGAACCAACTTTGAAGTCACTCAAAATGTCCCGATTGGGAGTCATATGCCGCGATGCCCCGCTGTCTATGAACCAAGTACCAGCACTTTCATCATTTTCACTTAATACTGATGCACCAAATGCGTTTACGAATTTCGCATCACCATTGCCGTGTTCGTTCTTTTTTCGTTGGTTGCATTCAGCCCTCTTGTGACCGATTCGTCCACAAGAAAAACACTTGATGTTTCTTTTGTTTCTCGACTGCGATTTCATCGTTTTCTTTGCTCCGTAAAATGCAGTTTCGGACTGCTTGGTATAATCCACATCAAGCAATTTCATTTTAATGTTGTCCCCTGTGATTTTCAATCCACTACTCTCAATCCCTATGATAAGTGGTTTGAATTGGTCACTAAGTCCTGCCAACATTATCGCGCCAATCCATTCGTCTGAAATTCCAAAACCTATCCCGACGAGTTTATTAGACGTCGATGTGATCTCACTAACGTAGTTTTCCATAGATCCACAGTCATCTAACCTCGTGGTGATAAGTCTCCTTAACAAACCAATTTTGCGCGTCAAACCGTGATCGTCGAACAAATCCTTCAATTTCTTCCAGATTTTTGCCGCCGTGTCTTCATGCTGAATATGAACGAATAAAGCCTCATCGATTGAAAGTACGATTCGGGCTTTAGCTTTCTTTAGTTTTTCACCTGCTGTGACAGACACCGGGTCGGCAATGCACCCTTCCAGATCCATAAATTCCAACACGTTTTTTATGCCAAAACTCCACGTATGGTAGTTTTCGCTCCCTTTGAGCTTTTCGATGTGTTGCTCGCCATTTTTGCTCATTTTTGTTCACTTTGCACCGCGTGCAATGACAATTCCAAACCGAGCAAAAAAATAACTGATCGGATACAAAATCGCAAGAAATACTAATTTTAATCGACGCCGCTCTAAACCCTCAACAATTTCTCACTACCATCTGGGCCCATAACCTTTTGGGAATTTGGATGGAGGACGATAATTGTTGAAGTACAAAATACGTTAGAGTTAATTCTAGCACGATGTTTATTCAACGGCAGTTGCACAACAAGTGAAGTGAGCAAGATCTCACTAATACAAAGAGTGGAGTTTTACATACATATTTACAACAATTACCCACATATTTAAAGAAACTGAACTTTTTTTCTAATTCCTCCCTACTATTGAGTAATTTTCCTATTTTCAAATAAGGAAAATTTAAAAAATTGGATGGGCATAACTCCCACGTTCATTTTCAAGATTTCAACTGAAATGAAATCGATAAGGGAATACAAGATTGACAGAGAAAAAGTAAAGTATAGTTAAGAATTTTGACTTTGCAAAATTCTATAAAACGACCTGCACGGTCAAATCAGAGCAAGTTCTTTTTGGTCTGGGACCCTAATCGCGACTGAAAAAGAAAAGTTAAGTCTGCGACTCAAGACGCGACTATTTGGGCTTCACCCTAATAAAAATAAAAATATTTTTATTGAATTAGAGAGAGTGTAAAAGTGAAATTTCCAATAAAATAATAAAATAAAGAAAAAAATAAAAAAATTATAATAAACTTAGAAAGGGCCGAGTGTTTTTAACACGGATGCCAAACGCAAGTCGCCCATGGTTGCGACGAACTAGGGATTTAAAAACTATTTAAAATATTAATAAATTAAGCAACAAGCCGCGTAAAATGTCCACTAAAATAAAAATAAGATTTTTAATTTAACTTTAAAGTGTTAAAGTTGTGACAAACTTTTAATTAATTTATTTATTTATTTACAAGATTCTATTGAACAGAAAATAAATTCCAATTAAACAATAGCAAGTTCAACGAAAAAAGAAAAATAAATTGATTAAAAATTAATTAATTAAAAAGTTTAATTTTAATACGATTTTTAAAGTTATTTAGTGGGACGCTTAAGGAACCAAACTGATGACTGTCATGGTTTGTTTGCATCCTAGTAATGGCAGAGTGCAAACCAATATTCAGAGTTACTCTTGGTAAAACAAACATACGATTTAACCTATTTTGAAGCTCGGGTGGCCTTAAATGTATATATTGGTTTAAATCACCATTCAAGATATTATTTACAATTTTATACAAAGTGCATTAGTCAATGAAAAGTCTGCGATTCTCGAGCGAGGGAATATTTAAAATTTTTAAGCGTTCTTGATATGACTCATACGGTATCTTAAGTTTGAAGCATATCGAGCGCGTGAACTTCCGTTGCACTCTTTCTACACTTTCAACATGGCAAACATAAAATGGGGACCACACAGGTGCACAATACTCCAAGATATTACAGACAAATGATATAAATAAGGTGACAAAACTACGGAGATTAGAAAACTCGTTTAATGAGCTTAATATAAATCCACACATTTTCTGTGCCTTGTTAACTATATGGTCAATATGCTGGTCAAATTTAAGCTTAGTCTATGTAAATACCTAAGTCAAGTATTTTGTCAACTTCCGTTAATCTAACGTTGTCGATGAGGTAGTCATTTTGTAAAATATGTTTTTTCAGAGTAAACGTAATTTTATTGCCCTTATTTATATTAATTGTCAGATTATTAGCAGAACACCATAAACACAAATTTAGGAGGTCATTTTGTAAAATGTTGTAGTCAGTCAGTGTCAGAATTTATTATTCTATAAATTTTAAGATCGTCAGCGTATAAGAGACAATGAGAATTGATGAATTGCGGAAGGTCATTTATAAAAACAAGGAACATTAAGGGACCAAGTATGGAACCTTGAGGAACGCCACTACTGGGAGTAAATACTGAAGACAGACTATTTTTAAACCTTACTCTATTCGGTCTGTTTGCCAGATAAGAACAGAGAAGGTTATAAAGAGGCCCTAAAATACCATGCCGCTTCAGTTTAGCCAATAGGATACCGTGATTGACAGTGTCGAAAGCTTTAGCGAAATCTGTATAAATAGTATCGACTTGCAGATGATTATCAAGAGCACGATGTGAACTCCAGCAGATTTGTTAGGGTCGACTTATTTTTAACAAAACCGTGTTGATTTCTGACTATAAGCGGTTCGAGATACTTATACAAATGGTCAGATAGAATTCTTTCAAGGATTTTGCCAAAACAATTTAAAATAGTGATCGGTCTATAGTTACGGATATCTGATTTATCGCCTTTCTTAAATATTGGTATTATTAAACCTTCTTTCCAGATAGTTGGAAAAGTACCTTCATTTAAACATTTGTTATACAGAATACATAAAGGGATAGCTAACTCTTCTTTTAATTCTTTAACGAAATGTGCTGGTAGGCCATCAGATCCACCATTTTTAGTCGCGTCGAGTTGGTTAATACAGTCACAGATATCACTAACAGTCAGCTCAGTGGCGGTCCTAGCCAAATTTTTAGGTGGTGCGAGATCTCAAAGTGGCGCCCCTCCAAATACAAAACTTTAGTGTTCTTTCTATGCAGTTGCTTACTCGTCATTTTGCTGCACAGAATTTACATTGAGACAAAATTGAATGTAATTTTTCACATCTATAAACAGTATCAGACGACCAAATATCTATCTATGGTATATATGAGACGACAACTTTTACAGACGAGAAATAATACAATTAATATTTTGTTCGACAACTTTTATTTAAACTTTTTGCTGCCGACATTAATCACTAATGAAAATTTAAAAAAATATCAGTTGTGGTCAACACAAAACTTTCTTCTACAAAATCTACGACTCTGTGCTATTTACGTTATAGCCCTGTCGTATTGTCAACCCAATACAACCTCCCAATAAATTGTTGGTTCATCCAAAAATATCAAAAACGTACAAAATTTTAAATAACTTGAGAACTGTAAAAGATATCAGTTTACGGTAAATGGGAAAAATGTAGAAAATGTTAACATCTTTAATTATTCTTTTAACTGATTTGTCGAAATACCGTTAGTTTGCAAATTATTCGCAAAAATATGATTTTTTACATATTAATGAAAATATCTCAATAACGGTAAAAGATAACGGATAACGGTAAGAAACAAAATTGTGCAGAATGCCATTCTCATTAATTCACTTCATACATTCAGTCAGCAAAAACTCGTTAGTTTTCGAGATAATCGCAAAAAACTGTTTTTTAATAACGGTTTATCTCGATAACAGGTGGAGATATCGAGTTATAGCTAAAGACAAAAGTGTGGGAAATTTTATTTTCTCCAAGTTTTGTCATACTTAAGGCCACTAAAAAACGCGTAGTTTAGGAGTAAATCGAGAAAAACGAAATTGCGGTGTTTGAAAAACCGCCATTTTGGATACTTTCGGTTAACGGATTTCCACCAAAAGTTGATAGGATCGTCCCATTTCATGACCCAACATGCCTATAAAATTTCATGGCGCTAGCTCTATTAGTTTTTGAAAAATCTTGTACACAGACTGACAGACAGAAAGACATTTTTTAAAAGCTTTTATTTAGCTTGCCTTCGTGTCTGTTTGTCTGTCTGTCTGTTTGTCTGTCTGTCAGATCAAATCTTGCAACCCAATTTTGACCCACTTCCACTTGTCCGATTGACTTGAAATTTTGCACACTTATAGCACAAAAAAACATTTAAAATGTTAAAATTTTGTGTTGAGAACTGAGCGATGGGGTCTTTTGGTTATATTCAAAATACTTTAATAAAAAAGAGCCATATCCAGCCATAAGGGTCAGTTGATGACAGTCACTGAGACATGATTGATCTTATCAATTGCCGTGTGCCTGACGATTAGACTTGCGCGACTAAAAATATGAGTTTTGTGTACTTAACATTCGTTTTATAAATTTGTACATTTACGAGCCTCAAAGCTTTCAACAATCCACTCTACAGACTTTTTGGTTTCTTATATGAAGTACGTAGTATCAAAAGTATTGTACAGTACACTCACGATTATATGTACAGGAAATTTTAAGCTTTTTATTTAACAGAGTATTTATTCTCAAAAAGTCTAGTTTATCCTTAGATGCTTACGCATCCTTGGACAATTTTTATGTGACAAATTTAAGAAATATTAAGAGGTATTCATTTCGAATTGCGGTCAAATTAAAAATGCTTGATTGCATCCTAAAATGTGGCCTTTAGGCAATCGCCATAAAAAAAGGCAGATTTATAGGCGTGAGAAGGAGTGGTCAAATCTAATTAAGTTGGATGGAAGAGTTTTTCTAGCATTTATAATTTTTTGACCTTACTCACCGTTTTCCAGAGAATCTCAAAAATATTTTCATTTGAACGAGAGTTTCTGGAAGGGTTGGATTAATTTTGCTCATCATCGAACTTAGTTTTCATTTTTTGAGAAAAGCTCTTTGTCAAATTTAAAGTTCCTAGCCAAACCTAGCACCCGGAATCGTACCCCTCAGAAAGCGTAATAAGGTCTCTAGTATATAGATGAACATTTCAACTAACAGTTGTTTTTGGGTCAAGGAATCGTGAAATGAGTTTTGATTCGGTAATCTTTGTACAAATTTATGAAACGAATGTTAAGTACACAAAACTCATATTTTTAGTCGCGCAAGTCTAATCGTCAGGCACACGGCAATTGATAAGATCAATCATGTCTCAGTGACTGTCATCAACTGACCCTTATGGCTGGATATGGCTCTTTTTTATTAAAGTATTTTGAATATAACCAAAAGACCCCATCGCTCAGTTCTCAACACAAAATTTTAACATTTTAAATGTTTTTTTGTGCGATATGAATTTTTTTTGCTCCTTTATAATTTATGAAAGTAATGACATCTCACTCTCTCTTTCGGCGCTACTAATTACTCTCACCAGAGACAGAGATCCCTACACAGTCTTATCAATTTATTTGGGATACCGAGATCTCTCATGACTTTATAAAGTTCTACCCTGATTAGGCTATCATAGGAGGTTTTAAAGTCTATGAATATGTGTTTTACTTACCTCGCATGCGTAGAGTGCATAGTCTATCTGATACAGCTTGAAATCCGATAACAGTAAATAAGAATCGGTTTTATCAACTGCTTATATAAGAGCATCCTTGTCATTGGAGAAAGCATGCTTTTCGGGTGCATTAACGAGGCGATAGACATATACACCTCTATTCTTGAAAACGGCGTTAGGAGCAAAAATCTAACGTGCTCGATTCGATTCGCTACGCAATTGGTATTCTGGAATACGGCGGGTGCTTCGCGTTTGGTACATAAAGCATCGCATGGCAACGCGCTGTCAAACATCAGCTGATTTGATTGTTTGTTGTGAATTTTGAATAAACTTGAAGTGTTTGAAGTGATTTATTTCAGTAGCCATGGATTTTATGTTGATTTATCATTTACTGAGGCAAGAGGAGTTGAAATCGTAACGCCAGCAAAGAATTTTTTTAAGACACTCTTCAGATTTCATGAGCTTAACCGATGAAGCCTAAGTACATACAAATACTGGGAATCTCATAGATTTTTATTTGCAATTTTGTAGATTCAAAAAAGATTTCCGGTTCCGGTCGAATATATTGAATTTCCTCCCACAATAAATTCATCTCTATCGGCGATTTCCTCGTATATCCCTTGGCAATGTCCGGATTGTTTTTCATTTTTGAAATTAAAAATGCGAACTGGTCACTGCTTCTAGTGTGTTTTTCTTTGCACTCCTATTTTAAGAAATCACTGTTAAAATCTTTCATTTAAACATACAATATATTTACCTTACATTTTTGTAAACACCGAATTCAAACGTAAATGAAACGCGAGAAATTTTAAGTGAGTGATTTAACCTCAAAAAAGTGCTCCCGGCGTATTCAAGAATAACAATAATCGAATGCTTTGCAATGCGTTATTCCAAATCGAACGTTGATAGATACTGCGTATTCAAGAATACCGATTGCTCACGATCGAACACTAATCGAGCAATTGAACGTAACGCCGTATTCAAGAATAGAGGTGATAAGCTTTATTTGCTTTTCTTAGGGATTCCTTAACATGGTCATTGAACTTTAAGAGCTTATTAAAATTGACACCCAGATATCTAATCTTATCCTTGGGCCGAAGTTCTCGACCACCCAGAGAGATAGAGAGGTTAGAACATATTTTGGCAGTACCCGATGGACCCCTTCCAGACGCGTTTCTAAAGTAAATTAGCTTTGACTTATTACTATTAATTGCAATGCCCCATGAGTCATAATACTCCTTGATCTCATCCAGATGGAGCTGCACAAAACGGGCAGCGACTTTTGGATCTCTGTTTGACGAAAAAATATCAATTGTTGCCTAATATAGCGTAGAGTTGTTGAAATTTTATGAGTACCAAACGAATTTAACACTCGTATTTTTTTAAAGTTGTTCAATTTAACATGCTTTTGACTGAAATGTGAGATTCGAACAAAAAATAATTTCTACACATTGTTTGAAAATTTCATGGTTATGGTCAGGAAATAAGATTCAAATCCCTATGCTAGTTTTCCTAGAAAAGTACCGTGTCCGCATTCTGTCTTTCCCACTGAAAAATAATATATTTGTCTCTTTCTAGTTTTCTGCAAAATTTTATGACGTCTGTTACCAAATTTTTTTCGTGTAAAAATTAGAAGAAAAAAATTAAAAAATTTTTTTTTAAAAAAAGCTTTTATTAAAAAAGAATGCACTAAAAAGAAAAAAATAATTTTCTGGACGCTGTGTATCACAAATATAAAAGCTTTTTAAAAGCGAGATAAATTTTTATTTTATTGTTTTATGCTTTATCTCGCTTTTTAAAAGCTTTTATATTTGTGATACACAGCGTCCAGAAAATTATTTTTTTCTTTTCAGTGCATTCTTTTTTAGTAAAAGCTTTTTTTAAAATTTTTTTTTTAATTATTTTTATTTTGTTCTTTTTAGTCTTCGAATATATATCCTTACATTTGAGATGTCCTTACAGGCTTTTTAACTTGAGAATCGTATTCAGCGACCCCAAAAACCCCCAGAATAGATTTTTTTCTGGAAAATTTGGAGAAAGGGATAATCACGTTATCCTTACAGAACCTTCCGTTATCCTTACAGACTTTTTAATGGCAGATTCGGATTTAGCGACCCCAAAAACCCCCAGAATAGATTTTTTTCCGGAAAATTTGGAGAAAAGGATAATCACGTTATCCTTACAGGACCTTCCGTTATCCTTACTGACTTTTTAATGACAGATTCGGATTCAGCGACCCCAAAAACCCCCAGAATAGATTTTTTTCCGGAAAAATTTGGAGAAAAGGATAATCACGTTATCCTTACAGGACCTTCCGTTATCCTTACTGACTTTTTAATGACAGATTCGGATTCAGCGACCCCAAAAACCCCCAGAATAGATTTTTTCCCGGAAAATTTGGAGAAAAGGATAATCACGTTATCCTTACAGGACCTTCCGTTATCCTTACTGACTTTTTAATGACAGATTCGGATTCAGCGACCGCAAAAACCCCCCGAATAGATTTTTTTCCGGAAAAATTTGGAGAAAAGGATAATCACGTTATCCTTACAGGACCTTCCGTTATCCTTACTGACTTTTTAATGACAGATTCGGATTCAGCGACCCCAAAAACCCCCAGAATAGATTTTTTTCCGGAAAAATTTGGAGAAAAGGATAATCACGTTATCCTTACAGGACCTTCCGTTATCCTTACTGACTTTTTAATGACAGATTCGGATTCAGCGACCCCAAAAACCCCCAGAATAGATTTTTTCCCGGAAAATTTGGAGAAAAGGATAATCACGTTATCCTTACAGGACCTTCCGTTATCCTTACTGACTTTTTAATGACAGATTCGGATTCAGCGACCGCAAAAACCCCCCGAATAGATTTTTTTCCGGAAAAATTTGGAGAAAAGGATAATCACGTTATCCTTACAGGACCTTCCGTTATCCTTACTGACTTTTTAATGACAGATTCGGATTCAGCGACCCCAAAAACCCCCAGAATAGATTTTTTCCCGGAAAATTTGGAGAAAAGGATAATCACGTTATCCTTACAGGACCTTCCGTTATCCGTACAAGGACGAAGTAGTGAAAATATTGTATTGTCATCGGACTTATATAAGTGTGCAAAATTTCAAGTCAATCGGACAAGTGGAAGTGGGTCAAAATTGGGTTGCAAGATTTGATCTGACAGACAAACAAACAAACACGATTTCAAGCTAAATAAAAGCTTTTAAAAAGACAACCATTTACCATATAAATTTTTTCCAATAATAATTTTTTTTTCCAATAATACAAATTCTTGATTTCGGAAATCTTATAGCAAATTTTATTAATATTTCTAATAGCAAATTTTATTATTTCATACAAATGTTTCAAAATTACCCGCTTATAAAATCAAAATTGCATGCCAGACACACACATAACATGTCATGCCTTAATAAGATTTCACTGGGTTTTTTTTTATTAATAATCATGCCTTTAAAAGTTTCACGGGAATCTTAGGAAAAAAATATTGATGAAATAGGGCGAAAAGTGAAATCGGGTTTTCAAAAGTGGTACTTAGAAAAAGTGTACGCGTTTTAAAAGTGGTTTTTGTGAAAGAAGGGCATTAAAGTAATACCCTCGTGGGATTTTGAAACCGGATTAAAGTGTTAAACGCAAATAAAGTGCAAAAACGTCCAACGTTTGACGTTTCTCAACTAGTGTTCCACAAAGTAATGCTTTTGTAGTTTGGTCCTCAACACATGCCAACTACCGTCAGCATTGATAAGTCCGATGACAATACAATATTTTCACTACTTCGTCCTTGTAAGGATAACGGAAGGTCCTGTAAGGATAACGTGATTATCCTTTTCTCCAAATTTTCCGGAAAAAAATCTGTTCTGGGGGTTTTTGGGGTCGCTGAATCCGAATCTGTCATTAAAAAGTCTGTAAGGATAACGGAATGTCCTGTAAGGATAACGTGATTATCCTTTTTCTCAATTGTTCCGGGAAAAAATATATTCTGCAGGTTTTGGGGTTCGCTGAATACGATTCTCAAGTTAAAAAGCCTGTAAGGACATCTCAAATGTAAAGCTATATATTCGAAGACTAAAAAGAACAAAATAAAAAAAAATAAAAAATAAAATTTTAAAAAAAGCTTTTATTAAAAAAAAATGCACTAAAAAGAAAAAATAATTTCTGGACGCTGTGTATCACAAATATAAAAGCTTTTAAAAAGCGAGCGGATTGAGCTACAGACTTGAAATTTTGCACAGGTCCGTTTTTCGTAAAATGCAAGGCTAAGTTCGTTAATGGGCAAAAATGGACCATTAGGGGGGTACTCCCATACGAACGAAACCGATTTTTGCGAATATCTCAAAAACGGTGCATCTTATCAAAAAAAGTCCAAGAACAAAAGTTTTTTAGAATATGATTCTACATAAAACTCCCATACATCAAAATCCGATTGGAATAAATTTTAAAAAATCTTATTGAAAAGTTTTACTTCAAAGAGGAATTTTCATACAATTGTTCGAATTTTGATACGAATATCACCATACGGGTCTCCAATGATTGCCAGATTGGGAATTATAGCTTTTGTTATGTTTTGAATATGATTTTACATAACTTATCTATACATCAAAATTCAGTTAGACTACCTCTTTCCCCTCCCCCATACCCATTGAATACTTTTTCCTTATTTTCTCGATTTTCTCGAAAACGGTGCATCGTATCGAAAAGTTTATAACGACGAAATGTGTTTAGAATATGATTTTATACAACTTATCTATCCAGTTGGACCACTCCTACCTCCCTCTCCCATACAAATAGATTTTTTTAAATAAACGAATTGGTCGGTGACAAAATACATTATTTAAATTCGTTCTCTATAAAATGAATAATTTAAATTATCAAATTGCACAAAAGCAGTGGATGAATAAAGGAAATTTGTGTTGATGCAAGTCCAGATTCTATGTGCCGCTAACCTCACATTTGGAAATCACTATGTTCTGGAAAAAATCACAAAATTCAACACCAATCCATTTACGTTCACGTGGTCACTGAGTAAATTCCTTGATTCACTTCGTTGTACACAAAATAAAATACTTTCGACGATTTAAAAGTGGGAAAAACAGCGATAATTTGCGCACTATATCGAAAAACAACCGCTTCGCATCGATCATCAATGAGGAAAGAGCAAATATATTTCTCAGTTGTCAAATGCGACTCTGAGAGCGTAACGGGATCTGTTGGCGATAAAATTATTGTGAGGTACAAAATTTTCCGTTTTTCAATTCCAAATACAATATTTTCTCTTTCCATACCAAAATCCCATACAAAATGCAAATTTCAATTTTTCCGACATTCCCGTTTTTCCCCAAAATTTTTCTCGACTTTTCCAACAAAACGAAAAAAGATTCGAGATTTTTGATTTGGAATTACTGAAAGTGCAAACCAGAAAACCGCTCCCCTGAAAGTATGCAATTTCGGTTTTCCAAGATTTTCCAACTTTTCCGGTAGAAATTTCCAATTTTCGGCTCCGTTGTGTTTTTATATGTTGCAATACGAATCCAACAAAAAAAACCCCATGCAAATCGGATTATATTCAGCCGAGTTATGGATAGTCAAACGGACCACGATTCATTTTTATATATAAAGATTCTTTAGGTGCGCTGGGCGATTTTTGATGGGTAAAATATTATGAGTTCGCGTCACCGACATGCTAATTTAACAGCTTAAGAATGCTGATTTGTTTTCATTTGATTTTTTTATACATACAGCAAAATAAAATGAGACAGAAAATTTCTGAACAGCACGTGACTTTGTTATACAGCAAAAAATCGATTTGTTTTTTTGAAAAATATACAGCAAAATAAAATTACACAGAAAATTTCTGAACAGCACGTGGCATTCTTATACAGAAAGAATTAAATATCTCTAGCTATTTGTTGTATAAGAAAATCATGTGCTGCTCAGGAATTCAATCCTTAATATGCATATTGACTTTTATTTGAAATTTCCTGCTTATTAGCATATAAGCTTATTAGCATATTGACAAATAGCCAATACTCTGATATGCTCAATATGTGGTATTTTTTCCAGAAAAACGTGAAAATTTTTATTGATTTTGGAATAAAAATGATCTAAGGGCTCAACCCCTTACCGCTTTGCGGTACATTCTTCGAAAAAATAAACAAAAATGTGAAAAAAGGTTTTGTAGTACGAATTCTTACCAATGGCGAGAAACGAGTATTTTTACGTTTCTGGGAGGGTTTTTGTCTGTTTTGTGGCCAAAAATGGGAAAATCCAATTACCCAATCAATGAAAAAGTAATTTGATGATCTTTGATGAAAATTTAATTGATTGATGCCCAACACTACGGCACGGTGCCTAATTACGGCAAATACGGCACGGTGCCTAAATACGGTACGGTGCCTACGCCGACACGACACGCCGACGACACGACACGCCGACACGACACGCCGACACGACAATCCGACACGACACGCCTACACGACAATCCGACACGACACGCCGACACGATACGCCGGCACGACACGCCGACACGACAATCCGACACGACACGCCGACACAATACGCCGATACGACACGCCGACACGACACGCCGACACGACACGCCGACACGACAATCCGACACGACACGCCGACACGACACGCCGACACGACACGCCGACACGACCCGCCGACACGACACGCCGACACGACACGCCGACACGACACGCCGACACGACACGCCGACACGACAATCCGACACGACAATCCGACACGACACGCCGACACGACAATCCGACACGCCGACACGACACGCCGACACGACAATCCGACACGACTCGCCGACACGACACGCCGACACGACACGCCGACACGACACGCCGACACGACACGCCGACACGATACGCCGGCACGACAATCCGACACGACAATCCGACACGACACGCCGACACGACAATCCGACACGACAATCCGACACGGCACGCCGACACGACACGCCGACACGACACGCCGACACGACACGACACGCCGACACGACAATCCGTATTACGGCACGGTGCCTAAATACGGCACGGTGCCTAATACGGCACGCCGACACGACACCCCGACACGCCGACACGACACGCCGACACGACACGCCGACACGACACGCCGACACGACACGCCGACACGACAATCCGACACGACACGCCGACACGACAATCCGACACGACACGCCGACACGACACGCCGACACGACACGCCGACACGACACGCCGACACGACCCGCCGACACGACACGCCGACACGACACGCCGACACGACACGCCGACACGACACGCCGACACGACAATCCGACACGACAATCCGACACGACACGCCGACACGACAATCCGACACGCCGACACGACACGCCGACACGACAATCCGACACGACTCGCCGACACGACACGCCGACACGACACGCCGACACGACACGCCGACACGACACGCCGACACGACAATCCGACACGACACGACACGCCGGGTGCCTAAATACGGTACGGTGCCTAATTACGGCAAATACGGCACGGTGCCTAATTACGGCACGGTGCCTAAATACGGCACGGTGCCTAATTACGACGGCACGACACGCCGACACGACACGCCGACACGACAATCCGACACGACAATCCGACACGGCACGCCGACCCGACACGCCGACACGACACGCCGACACGACACGACACGCCGACACGACAATCCGTATTACGGCACGGTGCCGCCGACACGACACGCCGACACGACACGCCGACACGACACGCCGACACGACACGCCGACACGACACGCCGACACGACAATCCGACACGACACGCCGACACGACACGCCAACACGACACGACATGCCGACACGACACGCCGACACGACAATCCGACACGACACGCCGACACGACACGCCGACACGACAATCCGACACGACACGCCGACACGACACGCCGACACGACCCGCCGACACGACACGCCGACACGACACGCCGACACGACACGCCGACACGACACGCCGACACGACAATCCGACACGACAATCCGACACGACACGCCGACACGACAATCCGACACGCCGACACGACACGCCGACACGACAATCCGACACGACTCGCCGACACGACACGCCGACACGACACGCCGACACGACACGCCGACACGACACGCCGACACGACACGCCGACACGACACGCCGACACGACACGCCGACACGACACGCCGACACGACAATCCGACACGACACGCCGACACGACACGCCGGGTGCCTAAATACGGTACGGTGCCTAATTACGGCAAATACGGCACGGTGCCTAATTACGGCACGGTGCCTAAATACGGCACGGTGCCTAATTACGACGGCACGGTGCCTAAATACGGCACGGTGCCTAATACGGCACGGTGCCTAATTATGGCACGGTGCCTCATTACGGTACGGTGCCTAAATACGGCACGGTGCCTAAATACGGCACGGTGCCTAATTACGGCACGGTGCCTAAATACGGTACGGTGCCTAAATACGGTACGGTGCCTAAATACGGCACGGTGCCTAAATACGGCACGGTGTCTAAATACGGCACGGTGCCTAATTACGGCACGGTGCCTAATTACGGCAAATACGGCACGGTGCCTAATTATGGCACGGTGCCTAAATACGGCACGGTGCCTAAATACGGCACGGTGCGTAATTACGGCACGGTGCCTAATTACGGCACGGTGCCTAAATACGGCACGGTGCCTAATTACGGCACGGTGCCTAATTACGGCACGGTGCCTAAATACGGCACGGTGCCTAAATACGGCACGGTGCCTAAATACGGCACGGTGCCTAAATACGGCACGGTGCCTAAATACGGCACGGTGCCTAAATACGGCACGGTGCCTAAATACGGCACGGTGCCTAAATACAGCACGGTGCCTAAATACGGCACGGTGCCTAAATACGGCACTGTGCCTAATTACGGAACGGTGCCTAAATACGGCACGGTGCCTAAATACGGCGCGGTGCCTAATTACGGCACGGTGCCTAATTACGGCACGGTGCCTAATTACGGCAAATACGGCACGGTGCCTAATTACGGCAAATACGGCACGGTGCCTAAATACGGCACGGTGCCTAAATACGGCACGGTGCCTAAATACGGCACGGTGCCTAATTACGGCACGGTGCCGAATTACGGCACGGTGCCTAATTACGGCACGGTGCCTAAATACGGCACGATGCCTAAATACGGCACGGTGCCTCATTACGGCACGGTGCCTAAATACGGCACGGTGCCTAATTACGGCACGGTGCTTAAATACGGCACGGTGCCTTAATACGGCACGGTGCCTAATTACGGCACGGTGCCTAATTACGGCACGGTGCCTAAATACGGCACGGTGCCTAAATACGGCACGGTGCCTAAATACGGCACGTTGCCTTAATACGGCACGGTGCCTAAATACGGCACCGTGCCTAATTACGGCAAAATAAAACGATATCGAAAATTTCTGAACATTACGTGACTTTGTTATACAACAAAAAATCGATTTTTTTTTTTGGAAAATATACAGCAAAATAAAATTACACGGAAAATTTCTGAACAGCACGTGGCATTCTTATACAGAAAGAATTAAATATCTCTAGCTATTTGTTGTATAAGAAAATCATGTGCTGCTCAGGAATTCAAACCTTAATATGCATATTGACTTTTATTTGAAATTTACTGTTTATTAGCATATATTTTCAAAATTTCAGGTTGAAAAATATATAGGTATAAATACACGACAAAATTACCTTACATATATTATTGTTTTCACTTCTGTTGGCATGACTGCAGTTTTTTATTACTTAATTTATCTTTAAAATTTATATTCTTACTACTGAATAAGTGTAAACTACATCGCGCCAGGTACGGGTTCAATTCTGAGCGGTGGCACAATATTTTTTTTTTTTTTGTTGAAATTGAGTCTTTATTGGAAAAAGTGAAAACCATCTGCTCTATATATAAAATCGTTTAACCCGACGCCCAGCCCAAACCCCTGAAGATAGAGACTTGAAACTTTCAGAATATGTCCCACCATCGAGATTTTTCGAAATTTTAGCGCTAAGGGGTTGAACGGGGGGAAAGGGGGTTTGGGTATTTTTAAACCGTGATTTTCGCCATGAATCCTGCTCAATAGGAAGCTGAAAAGTATCACTCGGGGGTTTTTGGGGTCGCTGATCCCGAATCCGGTTTTTTCAGATTTTCAAAATTCAAAACGGAAGGTCCTGTAAGGATAATGCAAATGCAAGAAATAACTTTTAGAAAATTATCTTTAGATGTATCCATTTTACTTTTCCACCAATTTTTAATAATATTTTACTAGATGCAGACCCATCATTGTCGAGCTAAAGTTTTTTTTGCACAAAAAACTTCCAGAAATAACTTTTAGAAAATAAACGTGTTCGCTTCAAGACTTTCGGTTTTGAATTTTAAAACTCTAATACCCAATTAGTTTTTCCAGCCTCCTCATGGGCTAACTTCAGTCATAAAATATTATCATCACGGACAATGGTGAAAATCTGATCAAAATCGTTTTCGGTTTATAATTAGTGTCTCTATTTTTGTTTTAAACAGTTTTCACATACAAAAAAAAAACACAAAAATCACAAAGAAAAAAAATTTGTTTTAACTAAATGAAAAAAAAAATTAAATTAAAAAAACAAAACCTTGGCACCAGCATCCCTGGCTTCGAGCATGGGTATTTTACCCCTTCATTAAACGCCCAGCTGCGATCCGTGTTGTTAAGATCGAAGACTCATCTATATATTTAAAAGGCAAAGCGATTTTGTATGGATTTCTTTCGACACAGCTCCAGCTTAGAATCGATTTTGATTATTCTTTTTTTAAAGGAAAGCTCTCGTAGATGTGTCCACTTTACTTTTTTCCCATCTATATAATAAAAACTGTAATGGGGACAATTTTTGTAATTTTGGATTTTCTCAAAAATATTGACATACATTGATGTATTTGGTCGTATAATACTGATGGCAAAAATGACATTTTTATACCCGTATGGTGAAACCAAAGGGTATATTAATTTTGCCTTACCGTTTGTAACGCCAAGACCCCGTCACCACACATAAAAATGTATTACACCAGTGTGTTTAGAATGATAAACAAAATTGATTTTTGCATGTCCGTCTGTGGCGCGGATTGCGGGCGCACGGATTGAGCTAGAGACTTCAAATTTTGAGCAGATCCGTTTTTCGTAAAATGCGAGGCTAATGCTACATTTACACGAATGACAAATTTGTCATTTTTTTCTTGTCATTATGTTAATTCCCGTGTAAATGGCATAATTTTTGTATTTTTTTCTGTCAGAAAATGTCAATCTCTGATAAAAGAATGAACTTGTCCATTCTTTTATGCCAGATTGTCATTCGTGCAAACGCAATATTAGTTATGACAAAAGTTGAATACTAAAGTTGTCATAACTAATATTGCGTTTGCACGAATGACAATCTGGCATAAAAGAATGGACAAGTTCATTCTTTTATGAGAGATTGACATTTTCTGACAGAAAAAATTACAAAAATTATGCCATTTACACGGGAATTAACATAATCACAAGAAAAAAATGACAAATTTGTCATTCGTGTAAATGTAGCATTAGTTCGTTAATGGACAAAAATTGACTATTATACGAACGAAAACGTTTTTTGCGAATATCTTAAAAACGGTGCATCTTATCTAAAAGTTATTTAGGATATGATTCTAAATAAAACTCCCATACATTAAAATCCTATTGGAACAAATTTTGAAAAATCTTATTGGAAAGTTTGACTTCAAACTGGAATTTTGATACAACTGTTCCAATTTTGATAGGAATATCACTATACGAGTTTCTAATAATTGCCAGACTGGCAATTATAGGTTTTGTTATGCTTAAAATTTATGTTTGTCCGTCTGTCTGTATGTCGGTCGGTCTTTCTGTCTGTTTGACTGAATATTTGTTCCGGCATCACACAAAAACGGCGCGGCCGATTTTGATCAAACTTTGCACGCAGGGACAGTTATTGACAGAATAAGGGATCTGATTCTTTTTGATGTCAATCCCCGTTTCTTCTGATATCTCTTACTCAAGGGTGTCGGATCCAGTTTAATAGCAACCCCTTTCCCTCTCTTGAAACCTTTTTATGCGCTTAAGGGTTTCGGATCCGGTTTTCACCATGAGAGAGGTCAGCCCGCAGGGAAAATTTTTGCTCACTAATATCTACCCCTCCTTTTTATGTGTTAGCTATACATAAAATCTTTTTTCGGACAAAAAACAGTATATTTCACCTAAAAATTTGAAAAAGCAGTAAATCGATTTGAAAAAACAGTATTTTTCGCAATAAAAATTTTATTTCATTCAATTTTATTGAATGAAAATTTGTGTCTTTGCTTTTAATTTCGACATTTTTATTCTTTTAAATTAACAATGGAAAGCAAAATCAAAGTAACGCGTTCTGAAGAAGGATGAATAATGACAAGACAGTAATCGATGGGGAAAGGAAGAAGCGAATCTATATGACATGTTGCCATCAATATTTCGCTGTTCGTCGTTTGAATGTATTTACACTTGCCATGTGTTGCCACTGTGTTGTGTTGCCACTGACGTTTTGCATTGCTATTAATAAATTTGAATTTCGAAACGTTAAAGAATTAAAGTTTTCTGAGTATTTAAATACAATATTTTGGGGAAAAAAGCAATTATGCAGTATTGGAGTCTGAAAAACAATATAATACTGCGAAAAACAGTATAGATACCATCGTTATGTATAGCCCTCACCTGCTATCTTCTGCAATTCTAAAGGGATTTGGTGCTTCAATGTATGACATGAATTAAAAAGAATGACATTTCCCACAATATTGTCTTTCCCCGTGTGGATAACCACCTTTTACCGTTATTGAATATATTGTAAGTAAACAGTACGATTTTGTAATACACCGTTGGGTCACAAAGAAAAATGTCTCTAAAAAAATTTCCTTTTTTCCTATATGCATTATATTTATATTTATATTACTATATACATATGCATTTGAGTCGAGGCCGAAGGCCGAGTAAAGAGGAAGGCGAGAGCTGAAATATATTTAAATAATTTTACGTAACATCTCCATACATCAAATTCCAACAATTCAAGCGCGAGGGGCGAGGCCGAAGGCCGACCTGCGGAAGGGGGATGAACCGCGAAGCGGTTCGGGGCGCAGCCCCTAGTACTTTATTATACTCCGTAGAAGAAAGTAAAAAATAAAAGGAGAACCAATTTGATAAAAAAACTTAGATGACCACCTTTCTAGCTTTTGCGCTTGCAAATTTTTTTATTAAGTCGGAATAATTTAACTCCTGAGGAATAGCATTTTCTATGGATAAAATTCCAAGACAGTCTTTCCTGACACATAGTAGAACGTAGGTAAGTTTTTATAAGTTTTAATTTACTGAAACTTCGTTATCCTTTAGCGACAGTTACAGGTACAGTGAACAAGATACGTAGCGCTGTCCACACATTCGGAAAAATATCCTGCCAATCATTTTGTTTAATAAGTGGAAGAACTTTTAACGGGTCTGCTGATTGAAGATCCTTTAATAATGGGTTCAGACTCATAAGTTCCTCAACCAATTCACAACCAGACACGTCATATTTATCCTCATCGGTTAACTTGATTTGCAAATCAGCACAGGCTCTTTGCAATATGAACTTTTCAGGAATTATTTTGATGTTATATAAAAACCGCCATGTATCATTGAATTTTGATAGTTGTCTAAATCGAGTGACCAATGCATTCTCAATTGTATCAATCATTGGGTAAAAAACGTTCTATATTCTCACTTTCACATATAAAACTGACACAACTGGTAACAACAGCGTGTGGACTCGAGATGTTGTTCAGCGTTGTCGTTACAACTGTGGGTGGAAAGGCCCATTCATTTGCGCGTCCGATCGGTCGTCGGTCAATAACGAGTCGGTGGCGGCGGTCGCGTTTCGGTTGATTTCGGCGCCCCCCCCCCATGACGGCGCCCGGTGCGGTCGCACCGTTCGCACCGCCCTAGCGCCGCCGCTGAGTCAGCTCAAGTTCAGGCATAACTGGATGAGGTGCAATATTAAACTCATAATCTAATTCCTTGCTAGAATTTACGAAAATAGATGAAAAATAATCGGCAAAAAGTTCACATATTTCCTGTGGTTTGTCAGATACTTTGTTACCCAAGCGTAATGTCGTCGTCAAAGCTTTATTGTTGTTTTTTTTGTTTTTTAAGAAAGTCCAAAAAGTGTCAGTTATGTATTTATGATAACATTGTTTAATTTCTAACTTGGCGAATATAAATTGTAGTCCTCCGGTAATTTGAATTTTTTGTATCGACGGAGATATATGTCTTTAAGCTTTAAAATATCTAATATGTTACTTGTGAACCAGATTGGGTGTTTAGATTTGCGTCTAGATTTAGTTGGTACATACGAGTTGCGAGTTTCTTATAAAATATCGTGGAAGCCTTGTCGACATTCAGGTTATTTAAACAGTCATACCAGTTAACATTTTTAATATCTTCCTTTAACGCTTCAAAATTACTCTTATAGAAATTATAGAAATTTGATTGTGGATAGTTTTTGTATGATTGATTAATACTTCGCATTTGAGCCGCAATGATTAGGAGCGGTGGATGATGCGAATCGATAGGAACTAGACCTTCTGATTCAGTTGTCAAGTTTATGTTATCATGCGAAATATTAGTGAAAATAAGATCGAGTAATCTGCCATTTGTATTTACCGAGCCATTTATTTGGATAAAATCTGTGGAACTCATAAAGGACCGTACACACTGGGAAAAAGAGTTGTAATTATAAGGAACAGTTTAATTCTTTTAAATAACGTGAAAAAAATGAAAACTATCCATCTTATTTAAGAAATTCAAATAATTTCTTAAAAAAACAGAAAAGTAAAACAAATGGAAGTGTGAAATTAAAATTTAATAAAGAAAGAAAAATAGAAAAGAAACAGAAGAAAGTGTTTTAATTAAAGGCATCTCTTATTTTATAAAACCACGACATTAAAATTGGCGCAGTAGGTAGGATCCGCTGCTCAAACATTCACGTTCAGTTATTTCAAAAAACACCACGTCACATGGACCATTTTTAGAACAACTACTAAACTTCGGTTGAAACTCGGAAAAAAATTTTCTTGAAAAAAATATTTAATGAACTTTCTAGAACGTGCTTCGCTCCTGACCGTTTCGTGGGGAGGGGTTTTTGGGGTCGCTGAACACGAATTTGGTGTTGAAATTTCATAATTCGAATAGTTCTATAAGGATAACGCAAATATCCTTTTTTCAATTTTTTTTTTGGGTTTTTGCAGGCGCTGATCACGAATCTGGTGATGAAATTGCGAACGGAAGCTCCTGTAAGGATAACCCAAATATCTTTTTTACCATTTTTCCTCGAAAAAAAACTGGTAATAAGGTGGTTTCGGAACCGCTGATCACGAATCTGGTGTTAGAATTCTAAAATTCGGAACGGGAAGTAGGGTAGACCGGGAATAGTAGACCCACTTTTTATAATCTACTTTATAAAAGTTTTACTGTAATTATTTCAGGGGTAGTAAAGACGTTTTTGGTTGGTTTATTCAATTGTGTTTCTTAGTCAATCTTTTATTTTGACTAATTATAAGTGTTTCAAATATTTTTTTTCATTTTAAAAAAAGTTGTTCGATGAGTCGACTAACCCCGTGTCTGGGGCTTGTTGACTCTGTGAACGGGGTTATTTGACTCTATACTTTTTATGAGGAAAATGTGTAGGAACATATTAAAAAACTATAATAATTTATTCTTTAAAAAGTTAATAACATTTCAGATTAACATAAATTAACACCCCGATTGCGAGTGTCGTGTCGTTTTCGACAAGAGTCGTTTTACGTGTTGTTGGTAGAAATACACTAACAACAACACGTAAAACCACTCTTGTCGAAAACGACACGACACTCGCAATCGGGGTGTAAATTTCATCTAATTTAAAAAAATAAAATTAATTAACAAAAAAATATAGGTAATTCATATCGAGTCATTTAACCCCAGTATACTGTGAGTCAACTAGCCCCAAGCCGCCATTTTATTTTTAACACACTCGTGAAAAAAAAATGAAAAAGTATGGGTCAGAAAATGCTTCTCTAACTTGTTAACTCATACATAAATTTTCACTTGAAATCACTGACAATACAATGAAAGTGTAAGCTACAAAACAATTTAATTAACAAGAAAAAAAATTACTCACACGCTTGAAATTTTGTTTTTTCCCCTCACAGTTCGTTCCAAGAGCACTGTGGTCTAACGACATTGGTTCACTGATAGCTGTCAGTCGACTGAATAAACAGCCCAATTCACGCAGGTTTGTTTTCAACCGTGGTTGATTAACTGCAATGAGTCTACTTACCCCTATAGCCAACTAATCCCGGTCAGCCCTACTGTAGGCATAACGATTTTTTTCAAAAGTTTTTAAGTTATTTTTTTGTTTTTTGGCCGCTAGAAAATTTTTGCAAAAAACTTTTACCCGACAACGGCGAGTATGCAAGCTAGTCTAATATATAAATTGAAAATTTAGGTTTCTTATTTTTGTTGTTGCTGTACATATTTCAATCATTTTAGGGTAAGCTGACATCGCTGAATCCGAATCTGGAAGTAGTTTGGCTGGATTCACTCTAGTGTTTGAGATCAGATTTTTTTCTTATGAGCTTTAACTGATTTTAGATTTTCGCGGTTGCTTAATGCCATGGCTGAGGACTTTCGGTTTAACCGCGTGAATATAAAAAAAGTATAACGTACTTACTTTTTATTTGCCCAGACTTTTCGGTTAGAGCTTCTGCTAACCATGGTCGCCAGAGGACTGGTTCAAACT
Source organism: Chrysopilus asiliformis (assembly GCA_964034945.1). Taxonomy (NCBI): domain Eukaryota; kingdom Metazoa; phylum Arthropoda; class Insecta; order Diptera; family Rhagionidae; genus Chrysopilus; species Chrysopilus asiliformis. Next base: position 51,978,511 of record OZ035962.1, on the reverse strand, counting down.
TTGCTTAAAACATTGGACGGCTTCTCAAGTTATAAAGGTGTCTGTTGACCGTTTGTTAACGGTCGCAGCAATTTCAACACAGGATTTCCGGTTTCGAATAATTTTAAGTTGTCTAATTTTAATAATTTTAACGTAGCCCTGCGTTTAATTTCAATTTATTTTCCATGATATGTTCAGCAATAGCCGATGACTCCTTCTTGTTGTTTTTATACCCGTATGGTGAAACCAAAGGGCGCGGATTGCGGACGCACGGACTGAGCTAGAGACTTGAAAATCTGGAGCAGATTCGGCGGAGTCAAAGTACCATAACATGACTGAAATATCCACGGCAACAACAAAAATAAAAATTAAAAATGTTTGTTTATAAAGATAATCTATTTTTTGTGTCTTCTCAAGAACTAGAGACAATCTCTAGAGCCAATCACTTACAGATTCGGAATCACCGACGTCAAATTATACTAAAAAGATTGTAAATTCTTCAGCAACAAAATGGTTGTTGTGCAGTTAAAATGGTTGTTGTGTAATAGATTAAAAGTTTTACAATTTCTAAGTATTCCAAATAATTTCTTATTATTAAACAAAGTTTTGTTATGAGTTACACCGATAATTACTTTATAAATTTTTCCGGGATTTTTTATTAAATTCTCATAAGTTTCAGTTTTTGTAATAGGAATATAAATGATATAGAATAAACATTAGGGTGGATCGCTTTTCTTTTTTCTCGGATTTCGGAAATGGGGGGGGGGGGGGGGGCGCTGGAAAAGTTGTGAATTGATATAAAAACAAATTGTGGAAAGTTTCAGCTCGATCGGAGGTCATCTTCAGTTTCCGCTTTTCGTTTGAAAATTTGGCATAACAGTGTGTATGCGCTATGTGAATTTCTATTTATTTTACAAATTTTCGCTAATCACTTTTGCTGTGATCACCCAGATTTCGCCGCGTAGAGGCATTTGCAATTCGAAATCATTTTTGTATTTATAATTTTTTTTTTTTGTTTTAGGCATTTGTAATTCGAAATCATTTTTGTATTTATAATTTTTGTTTGTTTTATTTTTTTTTGTAATTTTTTTTGGTTATTTTTTTTTTAAATTTTATTTTGTTTTAATTTTTTCAAACTTTTTTTTTGTTTTTGTTTTTTTTTTTTTGTTATTTGTGAACTAATTCAAGCTTTTTTGGAAATCCTCCTTGGTTTTGGTGAAAGTTGGAATTTTTAGTTTAAGGCAGATTTTCAAAATTTCAAATGAAAAGCGGAAACTGAAAATGACCTCCGATTGAGCTGAAATTTTCCAAATTTCATTTTTACATAAAACTCATACCTCGCTATACGGCCGCTCTTTATACGGCTTTTCGCTATAACGGCCTTCTTTAATTATTTTTCGATTTACGGCCCAAAATGTTTCGTTATACGGCAAAAAAAAAATTGTGAAAAAAAAGAAAAGCTATAATTGCCAATCTGGCAATCTGGCAATTATTGAAAACCCGTATGGTGATTTAAGTGAACGGCGGTTCATTTTCGTCATCAAATTAGAACCAATTTAAACATTTTAAATTATAATTTTTATTATGTATATGGACATGTGCATATGAATTTTTTTTTAAGTTATCTTTTTATGTACATATGATTTTTGAAGAGATAACTTCTTTAGGCGCGTTGGGCGATTTTTGGATGGGTAAAAACTTATGGTTTGGCATCAGCATTTGCTTTCCACAAAACGTGACGCTTTCCACATTGGAAAACCTTTCAACTTCCAAAGCTTTAAGCTTCAACTTCCATATTGGAAAACTTTTAAAAAAAGCACCTCAACTTCCAAAGCTTTCTGTTATGGTTTTTTCGATAATGATAATGAAGACCTCGGTGCAAAAAGCGGTCATCTCTACTTTTTCAAATTTTTCAGGACAGACAAAAAACATATTAGCGTGAAATTTTTGCTCTGGGACAAAGTTAACAATTTACAGTTTAAACCAAGCATGTATTCTTCCTAGGGATGCATGCCAACGATACCTCGATGTTTGCAAAACATCGAGGTATCGTTGAAAAATATCGAGTTTTAACCTCGATGTTGAACATGCCGATATATCGAGGTATCGATGTTGTTATCCACGATGTTAGAACATTACTCTTCATAAAATTAGTAAAGAAACTAATTTTAGGACTAGAGGGACTAGTTTTTAGATAGATTTAATATAGCCAAAGATTTGTTTAAATTTCCTTTGGTATCAATTTTCGGTTTCATCTTTCTACAAGATTTCGCAAGAAATACCAGAGCTAGCCATGAAATTTTACAGAGAAGTTTGGTCCTGATGTGGAAATCCGTTAACCGGAAGTAACCAAAACTGCGGCTTTTTAAAAACTATGATTTCGTTTTTTGCGATTTATTCCGAAACTAACCATTTTCCACTATTCTTATGTATTACAAAACTTGGAGACAATAAAATTTGCTACATTTATGTCTTTTACTAGAACTCCGTATCTCAAGCCGTTATGAAGATATGCCGGTATTTCAAAAAAATTAGTTTTTGGCGAATATCTCGAAAACTAACGGGTTTTTTGTGGTTCAACGTATAAGGAGAATTAAAACCGTGTTAATTCTACCTGGGTGCACTCAACCCACAGTAGAGCATCCGCCAGGAGGCTAAATTATTTATTAAATTTAACTTTTTCAACACATCGGAAAAACATCGAGGTATCGAAGTTATGGATTTTCCTCCGCGTTAGCTCAAAAAAAACTAACTTGTTTTTATAAAAAAGCTCTTTATTTAGATCTGAATGCTTTAAGATACAATTGGCAAATGACAAACTTAATTTACCTTAACTAAGTCTTTTATAACCTAATTTAGCTTATTCTGCAAAACGTGCACACGTGTAACGTTACAAGCGTTACCTGTGCATTCGAAATTCTTAGACGAAATATGATTCTATACTCGTTGCAACATGTTTGATTCCGCGAAGACCATCTTGGGCGAAGCGTGGGAATGAGAACGATTTTGGGTGGAAATATGGAATTATGCTGTATGATGGAGATAATGGGGATCGGTAGGGGTGTGGTAATGATTTGATATATGACAGAATGTGTTAACTCCTCCCTCCTTAAAAAATATGTGTCCCACATATTGCAATTTTAACTAATGTTCGGGAAGGATAATATTACAGGATCTGGATAAGTATATGGAGTAGTGGTTTGCAATTTTGTGGTCAGCAATTTTGACCGAAGAAGGTAAAAAATGAGAGCTAAGGATAATATTAGGATAATTATTATTGCGTCGGATGCAATAGATGTAATGTTATTTGTAGAAAAGTAATCAAGCTTTTTAACGTTATCCAGGTGAAGCCTATGTAGGTATTCCAAGTCGAGTTTTATATCCTTTTCAGTGAGGTTGCCTAGGAGGCCTGTGGGTAATGGATGAAATGTTTGAATTTCCGTGCTGGTGTACTCGACGTTGTTAATTCGTATTGTGTCATTTTGGAAATTGACTACAAATGTTCCGTTAAGGTTTTGTGTTTTGTTTTGATGATGAAGTTTCCCATTAAAGTTCGTAAGAAATACCGTATTTTCGTTGATGACTTCGATTATTGGTTTGCTATGGTACTGATAAGTACAGGATGCGTTGATTCCGCCGAGGATTTGTGATACACAATCGTCAGGGGCTAGTTTTGTTAGCTGATTCCTGTTGCAGATTGTTATATTTTGCATCGTTGTGCAGCTGCCTTGCACGCCATACCGTGTTTGCTGCGTTACCAGTAGGCTGGAATAATTTAGAAGGATCATTTTGCTTTCAGTGATCGTTGAGCGAATTAGAATGTGGTTAAAGTTCGTGGCTTCCGTTTTAGGTAAACATACAACGTACAGGAGTAACGAGTCCTTCATTAGCATCATAGGTTGTGCATATTCGATGGCTTGAATTTCATTGTCGTAAGGCAGTGTTTCGATTTGGGATAGAATTTCGGATATCTCCGTGTGGTCCAGAAGATTTGAATTGACTACGCCGCTTTTAGCTAGTTGGCTGGCCAATACTATTTCGTGGATTTCTTCCTCAAGGATTCCTAGCTTGTTGAAAATCATTTGTTCGTATTTACCATTGTCGTACTCGCTGATGTCTGAGACGATTCGATTATAGTTGTCTATAATTTCAGTTGATATTTTGGTAAAATATTCATTGATCTTGTACTGTTTGTTGTTGTTGCTAATTATTTCGTTTTGACTTTTAAGGATATTGTTCCAATCGGTTGCGTCGGGGTTTCCCGCAATCCACTTCCAAGCTGAGCCTATCCAGTTTATGGCACGCTTTGGCCTAGTTGTTTGGAGCTGTCTGAGTAATCCTTCTATTTTTGAAACTCGATGATGGAGTTGTGTTACTAAGATGCTGGATCTGTTAAGCTTGTGTTTTATTGTTTGATCAATATTCTTTAGTATCGCCTCGTAGTTTGCTAGGTTTATGGTGTGAATTAGTTTGAAATCTCCACTCATGATTTTCCCAAATCCTAATCGCATTGTCATAAGCGGTTTGTTGTATTTGTAGATGTTAAGAGATGCGTCTACGGTCCATAATGTTATTCTAGAATAGATGGAACGTTTTTTAAGTGGGATTTGTGAATTCTTTTCCCCGTAGCTGTGGTAATGGTGACGCGATTGTTTTGAGCTACTGTTTCCTTTACGAATAGTGGTTTTTCTTTAGTTTTAATTTGTTTATTTTTTTTAAACACAGTGTCGCCTGGTTGATATTGTTTTGGTTTCTTTCGTTTCGCGTTGTGCCTGTCGATTTGATTCCTCTGTTTCCGTCTAATCTCGCATTGTAGATTTTCATGTAACTTTTCTTGGAAGTTCGTCAAATTTTGATAGTTAATTCTCTGAGATCTTCCGTAGAATATGTCGGATGGTTTAGTTTTGGTGACGGAGTGAAATGAGTTGTTGTATCTGTCGACAGAAATGTTGACAATTTCTTTTAGGGACCGGTTTGTATTTTCCTTTTGAAGGCATCTTATAATTTCCAGAACCGTAGAGTGAACGCGTTCGATAGCACCGTTAACTTCGCTTTTTTGTGGCGGAGCCAAATAGACGGTTATGCCTAACGATTCGACATAGTTCAGAACCGTGGGACTAATGAAGCTGCCTTCATTGTCCGAAACTATCATTCTTGGGACCGTGAAATAATGGATCAAATTAGCTATCTTTTTCCGTAAGTAAGGAGCAGATTTGTTTTTGATGTGGAAATACTTGGCAAATTTACTGAATTTGTCAACGCAAGTTAAAAATTTTTCGCCTTTTAGCGTCATTATGTCTATATGTAGTATTTCCGTCGGAAACTGTGGAATCGGTGTCTCCTGTAATTCCGGTTTGTGCGGGTGGCGATCGTATTTGCAACTGTTGCAAGTATCGCAATTTACCGTATATTTTTTTATTGATTTACTCATCGCAGGAAAATAGTATTTTTCTAAGATTTGTTCCTTATTCGCCCTGGCATTTCTATGGGCTCTTTTATGCTCATCCTGTATAATTTTGATTTTATTATCTTCATTGGAGATATCTTGAACTACTCGTTGTGTGATTCGTATCTTGAATTTTGAAAAGTGTTCCCTATAGATTTCTTGTAGTAGCTGAATGTAGTTTTCCGGGATTTTGATGCCGTTGACCACATTTGGGTTTAGGTATTCCTTTAGTATTTTTATTAAATTTTGTCTATTGATTTGATGTAGTCGAATGTAATGTCTAAAGTATCCTGGGTGAGGTTCTTCGTGGCCGTATATCTCTTTACCTTCGGAGATTAAGATTTGTTTTTTGAAGACGTTTATTGGTGCCTCGCAACTTGGTATGAGGTCGCTGTTGTCTTCATTTGCACTGTGAGCCGTTCCAGAGCTGTTTGATAGTACGTTTGCCTCGGTTGGTAACCTAGAAAGGGCGTCTGCAACGACATTAGTTTTCCCTGGTTTGTAGATGAGTTCGTAATTGTATTCTTCTATACGAGACTTCCATCTTTTTAGCTTCGCATTGTGATTCCGGTTACTAAGGGCGAATGTTAGTGGCTGGTGGTCCGTGAGTATTTTAATTTTTTTTGCTCCGTAGAGGTATGTTCGAAGTTTATCTAAGGACCACACTATGGCTAACATTTCCTTTTCTCCCGTGGAATAATTTTCCTCGGTCTTGTTTAGAGATCTTGATATGTAAACTACCGGTCTATCTTTGCCGATTTCGCCTTGCGAAAGAACTGCTCCGACTGCGTAGTTTGACGCGTCTGTTGTCAGGATGAAAGGTTTTTCGAAGTCCGGGAATGCTAGGACTTCTGAGGAAGTGAGAAGTTCTTTTAAACAGTTGAAAGCTTCGATCTCTGCGATTCCCAATTGAATATCTTTCTTCTTAGACTGATTGGCCTTGATTTGGGCATTTTCACCTCTCGTTAGCTGTGTCAATGGCTTTGCGACTTTTGCAAAATCCCTGACAAACTTTCGGTAATACGAGGCCAAACCGAGAAAGGCTTTTAGGTCTTTCAGGTTCTGAGGGGGCTTGATATTTCTAATGGCAGCAATTTTCTTGGGGTCTGGTAGAATTCCTTCTTCCGAAACAACATATCCCAAAAATTCGACTTGCTTTTTCAGAAATTTTGATTTTTCCAAGTTTACTTTTAAGTTGGCTTTTTCCAGATGAGTAAGAACAGTCTCCAGATTGAGTAAATGTTCCTCTTCTGTCTTGCCAAGGATAATTACGTCGTCGATATAGACGTAACATATTTTACCGATGAGTGGTTTAAGTACGTCATCGATCATTCTTTGGAAGATCGCCGGTGCGTTCTTCAAACCGAAAGGAAGTCTGGTAAACTCGTATTTGCCATTTGCTGTGGAAAAAGCGGTTTTGGCGATATCATTCTCTTTCATGCGTATTTGGTGAAACCCTGAAGTGAGATCGATGGTTGTAAAGTATTTGCTTTGGTTAAAGCTTGCAAGGGTGTTGGTGATTTCCGGGATTGGATAGGTGTCGGGTATTGTTATGGCGTTTAGCCTTTTGAAGTCAATAACGAGTCTATATTGCTGCTCTCCGGCTGAATTCGGTTTTTTGGGCACTATCCAAAGGGGTGAATTGTATGGACTTTTTGATGGACGTATAATTCCATCTTTAAGCATTTTTGATATTTGTGATTCCACTTCTTGTCTCAAGTTGACAGGATAGGAATACGACTTCGTATATATTGGTTCGAACGTTGAAGTTCTTATCTCGGCTCTGACATTAGTTTCAACTACGTCTTCGTCGTTTACGGGGCCGAAAATCAGTGGGTGGTTGTTTAGAATAGTGTGCAGCTTTTTTTGGAGTTTTTGGTCCAGCTCATCGCACTTGACTTCGATATTGTTGACTTGTCTAGATACTCTAGATTTTAAGGGAATTTTAATATTGGGTTTTATTTTGAGGACATGGTTTCCTCGATCTATTACAGCCTCTAGCTCTTTTAGAGTGTCGTCTCCGATGATACCATCGAACGACTTAAGTCCAGGTAGGACGAAAAATTCTAGTGTGGAGTTATTCCCAATGCTTTGAAAAAAACGACCCGTAACCTTATGGGTTATAGGTATGTTGCCTGCGGCTGAATGAATGTTAAATGGTTTTTGAACTGGTTTGGCGTTTTGTGATAATTGAACTGAAACGAAATTTTTATTGGCTCCGGTGTCGATCAGGAATTTCAGCACCTGGCCGTCTTTTTTCTTATATTCTATGTATGGAATGCTAGAGAGGCGTCTATCATAAAATTTAGATCGCATTCGTTTAGCTCATCTTCTGATTGATCTGGTTCAGCGAAAGCATCTTCTTCCTGCTGATTATAAAATTCGAGATTTTCTTCTTGGGTTTGAAGATTATTTATTCTCTGTGTTTTCCTAGCGAATTGATTGGAATCATTCGATCGTTTGTTATGGTGAAAGGACGATGGCTTATTCATATAGTCTACTTGACGAGTTTGTACAGACCTATCGACATCCATTGGAACTGGTGGCTTAGGGTAGTTGGGTCTGGGTGGTGGATTGTTTCTGTAAAGTTGGTTATGTGCATCGTGTTGTGCGTTGTAGGCTTTAATTTGATTAGATAAACTTGATATTGGAATTCGCTTATTACCGTGGTTAAACCGTGGAGTGAATATTTGGTTCACTGGGGCAGATATGGAATTGCTAAAATTCCTATTGTGTATTGGGATGTTCCTAAAGTTTAGGTTTTGAAACTCTAAACAGGATGCGTAAGCTTCTGGGAGTGTTTGTGGTTTCTGAATTATAAGCATTCTGGAGAGATCTCCATTTAGTCCCCGAACGAACACATCTAGTGCCCTGTTTCGATAGTTTTCGGTCAGCGCAACTACCGTTTCTTTAGAATAGTCCTCTGTTTTTATCTTGTTGATTAGAAGTGATAGCTGATGATTAACGGCTGCGTAAAACTCATCAACGCTTTTATCTTTCTGAGTCATCGCGTGTAGCTGATGCTCTAAGGTTCTTACATCCCTCTTGTCCGCGTAATGAAGGGACAAGCATTTCTTAATGCTGGGCCAATCATCGAAAATATTGTAAGAAATTAGGGCGGCGTCAGCCGGGCCTCTTATTTTTTGTCTGATGTGTCTTAAAATTGCCCTGAATATGGGTTTGTCTTTAACTATTTTGTAATCGTCCAATATTGTTTCGACGTTGTGAATCCATGACACATACTGCACCGGATTACCGTCAAAAGCTTGAAGATCCCTTACAGAGTCGGGAAGCTTTTTTATTGCTTCGAGATCTTCTGGGGTTTTAGGACCCGAAATTGTTTGTTCTGTGTGTGTATCAATTTGTTCCCGTTTATTTTCGAGTTGTATTAATCGATTTTCTATTACTCTAATCTGCTCGATCTGAGCATTAACTGCTCCGGTCAATTGCACAATTGTTTGTTGGAGAGTATCCATTTTTTATAGGTTTAAGGAGTAGGATGTTCGCGAATCAGAGCAAGATGATATTATAATCAGAATAATCTAAGGCACAATTCGATTATGGTATTTAGTTAACGATCGCGTAGCAACGAAAATAGCTCACAACAATCTTAACAATAAACTTTTTACTTTAATTGGATATGATAACACGATCTTAATTTCTAAAGAATATGTTTGTTTAACAATATGTTTTATTTCTTATTTTTTCTCGAATATAACTTTTTACGACTTCTTATTTTTTGTTATTTCATATATATTTAATATTTTTTATTCGTACAATAATATGCAAATATTGTGTTTCACTATTTATGACTTTACGTTACACGTTTCTTTATTTTCTTTTGTTTGAAGTTATTTAATTAATATTTACGTTTTCTTTTTCGTTTCTTAACTTAAAAAAATGGAAAATTACTGAGAGAACTTACATTAAATATAGAATTTTCGCTGTTTGCATGATGAATCGTCCGTAGAATCCTTTTTGGCTCTAACCGTTGATTTGTTAAAGTTGTGCGTTGGATGGGGCCTACTGCGGTACGGGTTGGATCACTATCTGCTTTTGCCTCGAATTCTTTCACGAAGTTCCTCTTTGATAACTTTTCCTGGTCCGGTTGTCCTGCTTGGCGATCGCTGAGTTGCTCGTTCCTTTTCGGCAATTTCTGTCGTCAGGTTTTTGTTTTCTCACTTGATCGCACTTATTTTTTAGGATCAGATTTCTCTCCAGCCTCTGAGAGTGTTTTAAGGTAGTTTTTGGCTTGACAATACTGCCTCTGATCACAAATGTTCACAATATTATTATTATTTTTGAACTAGTTACAAATGATTTTAAACTGCGATTTTTACTTTATTGTAAAATTTTTTCACTTTAGTAAGTTTTTTCACTTTAGTAAATTTTTTAACTTTAGTAAATTTTTTAACTTTAGTAAATTTTTTAACTTTAGTAAATTTTTTTACTTTAGTAAATTTTTTTCGCGTTTTCTTTGCACGGATGTTCGGACTTTTTTACTGCTCGGGCGCCAGTTATGGATTTTCCTCCGCGTTAGCTCAAAAAAAACTAACTTGTTTTTATAAAAAAGCTCTTTATTTAGATCTGAATGCTTTAAGATACAATTGGCAAATGACAAACTTAATTTACCTTAACTAAGTCTTTTATAACCTAATTTAGCTTATTCTGCAAAACGTGCACACGTGTAACGTTACAAGCGTTACCTGTGCATTCGAAATTCTTAGACGAAATATGATTCTATACTCGTTGCAACATGTTTGATTCCGCGAAGACCATCTTGGGCGAAGCGTGGGAATGAGAACGATTTTGGGTGGAAATATGGAATTATGCTGTATGATGGAGATAATGGGGATCGGTAGGGGTGTGGTAATGATTTGATATATGACAGAATGTGTTAACTTCGATGTTTTCAGGACGATGTTTTTTTGACATCGATGTCGCCTTAACAAACATTGATTTTCGATATATCGAGGTTTTATGAACGATGTTGCATCCCTAATTCTTACATCATTTTAATTTGAGATGAATCCATATTTTTTTTTGAAAAAGTTATAGACATTTTAAAGTTTTGGACATAGCTGTTTCTTGCACCCAAGAGTAAAAAAGCGGTTTTTAAAATTTATTTATGACTACAAAATACAGTCCAGACTTGTTAACTAGCCTTTATTTAGTAAAAAACAAATAAAAAAATAAAAAAAAATTCAATTTAATAAAACAAAACTCCCAGATTAAAAAAAAAATTTTTTGGAAAAAAATTCCGCATCAAATTATATGAAACAATGCATCTTTTCTTTAATAACTTTTCACACATGCCTCTAAAAAGTATGCTCTTTGCAGCCAAATGTGCGCATTCGTTTATTCTTGCATTTGGCATCAATAACTCATTTTCGCAAAAAAGTGGACATGACCGCTTTTTGCACAGGTCTTGAATTTTCATTTTAGAAAAACTTTACAATAGAAAAAGTTTACTTCCACAACTGCACGAAAGAAAAACTGCGCTCAAAAAAAAACTCGAGATATTAAAAAAGTCTGTTGGATTTACCAATTGCGCGTTTCAACTGCAGTTTTTTAATAAAGCTTCTTCTCTAAAAAAGACAGCTTGAACTGGTTGATAACAGCTGTTTTTTAATGATCCGGATAACAGATCCATATGGATCATTAAAAAAAAACAGCTAATGTATAGTTAAATAATTATTTAATTATTTATTAAAAAAATTAATTTTGTGGAACCGAAGTTCCACCACAAAGTAATTAAAAACCTTTTTAGTTAAAAAAAAAACTTTATTTTGAATAAAGACCAGGAGCAAAGCCCAGTTTGACGTGTCTCGTCAGGTTACCGGTACAATATTAATATATTCATGACACATTAGTCTTATTTATAGCTTTCTTAATGTTAACAATATAAGATGAGTCGCTGATGACCATCTGTGACAAATAAACTATGATTGAATATGAATATTATGTTTATCTGTTATTAATCATGCATCTCAAGAGCAGGTGCATGATGTGATTCATGGTTTCGATAATATTATTCTTAACTTCCCCCTTCTCAAGACTTTTTGTCCTCAAAAAGATTACAATTATTAATTTATTTCGATTTCTTGATTATTTTCAGGAACAAATTTTAAAATCCTGAAATTTTTACTTTTTCGTATCCAAAAGATAATTATAATTATTGTGGATATAATTATGATGTACAGTATGGTATCATTAATAATAGAGTGTGTTCTTACTTGTCTTATTGAGTTTACTTGTTTAATGTTATCTAAATGTAGTTTATCAATGTTAACTTTTACTTTTGATTCTTTAAGGTTTATTTGGAAAATAGGCGGAAGAGGTTGATAATTTATTACTTCTTTTGCTATAAATCTTTGATTATCAATTTCTATGGAGCAATTTTGAATTTTGATTAGGAAACTTCCATTTAAAACTTTAGATTCATTTTCACATTCGTTTTTAATATTTCCTTTAAAGTTATCTACAAAAATTAAGTCATTGCTGATTTCTTCAATTACTGTTTCAATATTGTATTTGCTTGTACAATTTGCGTTTATTCCTTTCAAGAGTTTTACTATACATGATTCGTTTGATAATTTTATTAAGTCATCCTTTCTACAAATGATCGTATCTTGAAAAGCATCACACTTACTTTTTATTGCGTAATTTTCGTTTCTACTTGTTAAAATATTACTGTGATCTAAATGAATTTGCTTATTATTGTTAGTAACTGCTTTTAAAATCAAATGATTATATTCTGTTTCTTTGGTCATTGGAATTTCAAAAATATATAGTATTAATTCATCTTTAATTGCAACCAATGGTGTTGCGAAATTTAGGGCTTTTGCTTCGTTTTTATAAGGTAGGTTTTCCATTATAGTTATTATTTGATTTATTTCCTTTTTTTTAAGATTTTAGTATTAATTATTCCTTTTTTTGCCCAATGTATTGCGTCTGTAATTTGTTCTATTTCTTGCTTCATTAATAATCTTTTACTGAATTTAAGTTTTTCATTATTTTATTTGAGATGTCCAGAATATTCTTATTTATTATGAGTTGTTGATTATTATTATCGGAAAGTTCATTTTGTTTATTAATTAAGGCTTCTAGATCATATGCATCTGGGTTTCCTGCAATCCATTTCCATGCAGAGCCGATCCAGTTGATTGCTCTTTGGGCACGGTGGGGTTTTAGTTCTTGTAGATGTTTTTCGATATTAAGCTGAAGATATTCAATTTTATGCTTTAAGGGTGATGATTCATTTATTTTTGAGTTGGTTAGTGAAATTAGAGATTCATGGGCCCGAATATAGTTGGTAAGATTTAGTACATGAATTACTTTAAAGTTTCCTTCAGTTATTTTTCCAGGTCCTACCCTTATTGTAGCAATAGGAGTATTTGTATATTCAAATATCTGGATATTGGAAGTGACTGACCAAATGATGGTGAAGCTGTAATTTAAGGGATAATGATATTAGTTTAATGGGGTTAATCGTTTTTTATATTAGTTTTATGAATTTTCCGGCCACTAAGTGTTGTACCTGTGACCCTATGGTCATCTTTTACTATTTCTTTTACATATTTTTGTTTAAGTTTTCCCTTTCTGCCAGGTGCTTTTACATAGATAACATCTCCTGTTTTGTATTTTTTTGGGTTATTGTGCTTTTGATTTTCATAATTAAGACGTTGTTGTTGAATTTTTTCTATTAGGTGTTTGGTTTTTAGGTTAGATTCTACACGGGCAGTTTCTAAGTCTTCTAGGGTCTTTGAAGGTTTTCTACCATAAAAAATGGTAGCCGGTGTCTCCTTCACTGTACTATGGATAGAATTGTTATAGCGGTTCGTTGCTATAATTGCTAGTTGTGGTATTGGGATGGTTCTATTTTCTCTTTGTCGACAACGAATTATTTCTTGGATTGTAGAATGGACTCGTTCTACCTGTCCATTAACTTCGCTACGTGAAGATGGAGTTAGGTAGATGTTAATTCCTAGATTTTTGAGAAATTCTGTGATTATGCGACTTGTTAATGCTTTATCCCTGTCCATCACTAGTAACTTAGGTGTGATGTAATAGTGTACCAATTCGAAGATTTTATCTTTAAGGTATAATGAAGATTTATTTTCTATTGGGAAAATTTTTGCAAATTTGGAAAATTTGTCGATAGAGGTTAAAAACAGTTGTCCGTCTAGTCCCATAATGTCAATATGTATGATTTCCGTTGGGTATTCAGGGATTGGAGTTGCTTGGAGTTTATTATTCGTAGGATGTCGATCATATTTGTTTTCTTTGCAAGTATTGCAATTCTGAATGATTTGTTTAATTTTATTGCTCATGCTAGGAAAATAATATTGTTGAATTATTTTCTCTTTATTTTCCTGAAACCCTCTATGAGCGGAACTATGTTCTTTATGGATAATTTCCAATAGCTGTTCTTCATCTATGACGTCTGTAACTATTTTTTGTGTAAATCTAATTTTGAGATTTGTACCAAAGTGTTGTTTGTAAACTTCCTGAATTAATTGCATTATGTTTTCTGGTGCCTTTAGGCCATTTACAATGTCGGATCTCATTTCTGTTTTGAGAATTTGTTTTAATGAATTTTCGTCATAATGATTTCTTGTAATTATTTTCCTGTGATATCCGGGGTGTGGTAATTCGTAAATTCGTTCTTCTTTTATCTCCTTGTAATAGAATTACTTGGTTTTTGAAGACATTAATAGGGGCTTCAGTACTTATAATCAAATCAGTTGAATCTTCTTCTGCACTATGTTGACTTACTGAGGAAGTATTGCATTCGCTTATATTCATCCTAGATAATGCGTCGGCAACTACATTCGTTCTTCCTGGTTTGTAGGTGATTTCGTAGTTGTATTCTTCCAATCGTGCTTTCCATCTTTTCAATTTGCTGTTATTGTTTTTGTTGCTGAGAGCGTATGTTAAAGGTTGGTGATCCGTTAGAATCCTTATTCTCTTGGCTCCGTAGAGATAATTTCGGAGATTGTCGAGAGACCAAATTATCGCAAGCATTTCTTTTTCATTTGCTGCGTAATTCTGCTCGGTGGAATTGAGACTTCTTGATATGTAGGTGATAGGTTTATCTTTACCTATCTCTCCTTGTGAAAGGACTGCGCCTAATGCATGATTAGATGCATCCGTAGTTAATATAAATGGTCTTTCAAAGTCTGGAAAGATGAGTAACTCTGAAGAGATTAAATGGTTTTTTAATTGATTAAATGCCTGTTTTTCTTCTTCATTGAGGCTTATAGGGATTTTTTTAGATTGATTTTTCTTAATTCCAGATAGTTCTCCTCCTGTGAGTTTAGTGAGTGGTTTCGCTATTTTTGCGAAGTCTCTGATGAACCTTCTGTAATAGGAGGCCAATCCTAAGAATGATTTCAATTCCTTTAGATTATTAGGTTCCTTTGTACTCACTATGGCTTCAACTTTTTTTGGATTTGGTTTAATTCCAGAACTGGAAATTATGAAACCTAAAAACTCTGTTTCCTGTTTCATGAATTCCGTTTTATCTAAATTAACCTTTAAATTTGCGATAAGTAACTTGTGAAATATTTTCCTTAAATTTTCATAATGTTCCTCCATAGTTCTGCTGAATACTATAATATCGTCCATGTAGACATAACATATTTTACCTATGAATTCTTTTAAGACATCATCTATCATTCTTTGAAAACAGGATGGTGCATTTTTTAGACCAAAAGGGAGTCGTAAAAACTCGTATTTTCCGTTAAGGGTGGAAAATGCTGTTTTCTCTATGTCTTTTTCTTTCATTAATATTTGGTGGAATCCAGACGTTAAGTCTATAGTTGTGAAATATTTAGAGTTACCTAAATCTGCAAGAGTACTTGAAATTTCTGGTATAGGGTATTTATCTGCAATTGTTACTTCATTAAGTTTTTTATAATCTATTACCATTCGATATTTTTTTATTCCAGAAGAATCTAATTTTTTAGGAACTATCCAGATTGGGGAATTATATGGGGATTTAGAAGGTCTTATCACTTTATCTTCCAATAATTTTTTGATTTGATTTTCAACTTCTTCTCTCATTTTAAAGGGATAGGGATAAGTTTTAGAATATATAGGAGTATCTGTGGTTGTCCTGATTTCTGCTTTAACATTTGTTACTGCAGTTATTTTCTCATCCGGTTAGAGAATATTGTTTTGAATTCATTAATGATTTTAGATAATTCCGTCTTTTGATCTTGTAATAAATGATCATTTCGAATTTGAGCAGGTTTACTTCCGTAGACTGTCTCATTTGTAGGGGTATACTAATTCCTGGATAAATTGTTAAAGAAGATTTTCCTCTATCAATAACTGCTTTGAGCTGTCTAAGTGTATCATCTCCAATGATTCCGTCAAATGAGGTTAATGATGGTAAAATATAAAATTTTACAGGGATATTATTTCCATATTTTGAAAATATCTTTCCTGTGGCTGAGAAGTTAATCCTAACTTTTCCTCCTACGCAATTTATGTAAAATGGTTTTTCGACTGGTCTTGGTAGTGAGACATGTTCAGGCTTAATAAATTTTTTGTTGGCTCCGGTATCAATTAAAAATTTCAATATTTTTCCATTTGAGGCATGATACTCTAAGTAGGGAGTAGCACTGACCTGGTTTGACAAAAATTTAATTCTTGATCTACTTCCAAATCTTCGCAATCTTCTTCGTATGGTTCTTCGTATGATTCTGCAAGATGTTCTTCGTATCCATCGTCTGATGGTTCTGCATTTATTTGAAATAGTCTCTGTTGTTTAGGTGGATGGCTATTTAAATTATTATCCTGTATTCCTCTTTTATTGAATTGTTGGAATAGTGTACGGGGTTGCATCTGAGGTCTGTTCATGTAATTAACCTGTCTTGTTTGTACACTTCTATCTATATCCATGGGTTCTGGTTTATTAAATTGGTTTGGTTTATGATATACTGGCGGTTTGTATTGAGGGTTGTAAAGGATATTTTTCTGCTGTTGAGTAAGTTGTGGCGGTTGAAATCTCCTAGGTAATGGAGTTGGTGGTGAAATTGTACGTCGGGGTGGTACAACAGGTGGTGTTAAAGAATTATGAGGTATTACAACTGGGTTAGTCACATTATTTTTGTTTAGGAAATTGGTCGCTCTGTAATTCATATTCTGCAACTCAAGGCATACCGAATAGGCTTCAGGGAGTGATCTCGGTGTTTTAATAGCAATAGGTTTTGAGAGATCGCCATTTAAACCTCTTATGAAAGTATCTAATGCTCTGTTTCGGTGTGCTTCAACCATATTCGCGGTTATCTCTGGGCTAAGACATTCAGTTTGCACTTTATTTACAATTAAGGTAAGGTGATGATTTATTTCACCGAAAAATTCGTCGATAGTTGTAATGAGTACAATTGATAGTCGAGTGTTCTTATATCTCTCTTATCGGCGTAATGCAGGGAGAGACATTTCTTTATAGCAAACGAATCCTCGTCTGGAGTATTGTATGCTATTAGAGCAGTATCCGCTTCGTCAATAATCTTTTGTCGTATAGATCTGATTATTGCTCTATATAGAGGTTTTGTTCTGATTATTTTGTAATCCTCTAAAACATTTTCCACAGACTTTACCCAAGAAGCATAAGTTGTTGGGTTCCCATTGAAAGTCTTAATTTCTTTGACAGGGTCAGGGATCTTACTTTGTTGGTTAAGGTCAGCTTCAGTAGTTGGTCTTACCAAAGGCGATTCTTCGGTAATTTCCGAAGGTAACGTTAACGTATCTAGTCTTTGTTTTGTTTGTTCTTGAAAACTTGTGAATTGTCGCTGTAGAGTGTTTGTCAAATTTATTTGGGCGTTTAATGAACCAGTTAGGTTAAGTATTTCGACTCGGAGAGCATCAATGGCTTCCTGAACAGAAGTCATGTTGAGAGAATGAATTAAAATACAGTTATTCTTCGAAATAACTTGACTTCAAAAACCTTTTTTGTTTAAACTTAAACTTCGCGACACGGGTATCGGATTTTAATTTTACTTCGCGATACGAATGTTTTATTCACTTGATCAGGGCCGTACCGACTGGGGGGGGGGGGGATGGGGGGGAGGCTCCCCCCCAATAAGTCTTCAGTTGGGAATTTGACCCTTAGGAGTTGGGAAATCTCACTTCTTGAAGATGTGAGATTTCCCAAGTTGGGAAATCTCTTTTGTCGATTTTCCAAAATCCCAACTTGTCTTTTTCTACCTCAAATTTTCTATTAGTGAACAAAGGCGTGTTTTATGACTTGTTTGTGTTTCCACATGCCATTCTGCTTTGGCGACAGCGTCACAGCGAGTTGGGAGAGAATGAATAAAAGGCTTTGAAAGAGTAGAGTAGACACTCGACCATGGGGGGAGTATAATGTTCTCATCAGTTTATGGCACAGAACTATATAACATAGTATGGTGACACAAAGCTCTGCTGAAAAATGGTCCCAAAAGTATTTCCCTCTTTATCATACTTAAACGCATCCACTGAACTGTATAATATCGCGAAATTCAAATTTCGTCCGCCGCGAAATTCAAATTTCACAAGTTTGAGACTAACTTTATGCGCCAACACCATTCCGAAAGTCTATTTTCCTTTGACAGCTCACGGTTTAAACGAAAGAACTATATTTATAGTCATACGGTTATCTCGCTCTTACTTAACTCGTTTTGATTCATTGAACTGTATTGAAATGGGACCATTTGAGACAGCAAATCGAGCGTTCTAGTATATTCGTGCTGAAACAGTGAGTTTTGAAAATATAGTGTAATTGTTGTACCATCGGTGTTCGGATTTTTTAAACAAATGAATAGGTAAGAACTGTTTCAAGTAATATGTATTTAATTTCTTATAAGTTTATGTCAACACTGGATTCGGATAAAATCTGAATACAAAAGAAAGTGCCAAAAATAAGCGATATAAAGTCAAATGTACTTCTTGTGGTCACAAGTCGCATAAGATTATTAGTGTTTACCCTTTATTTAATTGTGAAAAATAAAAAAAATTTACTTTCTTCTACGGAGTGCAATAAAGTATTGTATTCATGAAAAATTTCGACCTCTTAATTTTGCCTAAAAAAAATTTCCCGATCACTCCTAAGTCGATTGGAGTCATATTAAAAACATAACAAAAGCTATAATTGCCAATCTGGCAATTATTGAAAACCCGTATGGTGATTTAATTGAACGGCGTATCAAAATTTCATTTGAATTCAAATTTTCCAATAAGATTTTTTTAAAACTTGTTCCAATCGGATTTTGATGTATGGGAGTTTTATGTAGAATCATAACCTAAATAACTTTTGTTCTTGGACTTTTTTGATAAGATGCACCGTTTTCGAGATATTCACAAAAAACTATTTCGTTCGTATGGGGGGTACCCCCCCCTAATGGTCCGTTTTTACCCATTAACGAACTTAGCCTCGCATTTTACGAAAAACGGATCTGTGCAAACTTTCAAGTCTCTAGCTCAATCCGTGCGCCCGCAATCCGCGCCACAGACAGACGGACGGACAGACAGACAGACAGACGGACGGACAGACGGACAGACAGACAGACGGACGGACATGCTAAATTCAACTTTTTTTATCATTCTAAACACACTGGTGTAATTCATTTTTTTGTGCGATGACGGGATCTTGGCGTTACAAACGGTAAGGCAAATCTAATATACCCTTTGGTTTCACCATACGGGTATAAAAATGTCGTTCTGTCTGTCAGTCTGTCAGTTTGTCTGTCAGTCTGTGTACAAGATTTCTCAAAAACTAATAAAGCTAGAGCCATGAAATTTTATAGGCATGTTGGGTCCTGAAATGGGACGATCCTATCAACTTTTGGTGGAAATCCGTTAACCGGAAGTATCCAAAATGGCGGTTTTTCAAAAATCGCAATTTCGTTTTTTTCGATTTACTCCCAAACTACGCGTTTTTTAGTGGCCTTAAGTACGACGAAACTTTTAGAAAATAAAATTTCCCACACTTTTGTCTTTAGATATAACTCGATATCTCAACCTGTTATCGAGATAAAACGTTATTTCAAAAAAAAAAAAAAACAGTTTTTGCGATTATCTTGAAAACTAATGGGGTTTTGCTGACTGAATGTATGAAGTGAAATAATGAGAATGACATTCTGCACAATTTTGTTTCTTACCGTTATTGAGATATTTAGATTAAAATATAAAAAAATATGTTTTTGCAAATTACTGGCAAACTAACGATTTTTCGACAAATTAATTTAAGGAAAACTTGGAGATGTTAAAATTTTCTACCTTTTTGCCATTTACCGTAAATTGATATCTTTTACAGTTCTCAAGCTATCTCAAATTTTGTACGTTTTTGATATTTTTGAATAAACCAAGAATTTATTGAGATGTCGTCTTAGGTTGACAACGCGACAGGGCTCTAGCGTAAATTGCGCAGGATCGTAGATTTTGTAGAAGTAAGTTTTGTGTTGACCACAACTGATATTTCATTATATCAGTTGTTTCTTGTCAGAGATTCTGGGCAAGGAAAAGGAATTTTTATTATGTACATCCCAGTTGGGAAAAATTAGATGTTCGAGTTGGGAAAATTGAGACGTCTCCCCCCCCCCCAATCCAGAACCTTCGATACGGCCCTGCACTTGATATAGGAAATGTGATAAATTTCAATAAATGTGTATGACTTGCTTTTTTGTTTTGCTTAATTACTATTAACTTTCTTATTAACTACTTATTTTTTTTCAAATTTATGACAATTTTACTAATTGTTTTAATAATTGATAAAATTTTTTTACACTTTGTGTTGTTTTTTATTCAAAAATTCTTCTTATTCTTAATTATTCTTTTGAATCTTAATATTATAAAATTTTTTTCACTTGGTATTATTTTTTATTTGAAAAATTTGTCAATTTGTATTTGTTACAATATTTTTGTAAATTTGTTTAAAAATAAGTTTATGGACTCACAATATGATGATTGTTGTCTTCATTTCTCTGGATTTCTTGTTGAGCTGATAGCTGGGTACCTTGTTAGGGTGGATTTCTTGTTGAGCTGATAGCTGGGTTCCTTATTAGGGTGCTGCTGAATGATGAAGGATCTTTATAGGGCTTTTATCGCACACTTGGGACCGATGATCGATGCTGGATGAGGCCGATTTGTTCCTTTTTGGAGAGCGTCGTTCACATTGATCACTTCCTACTATTGGATCGATACCTTCACACACAGACACCAGTGCACTTGTCAGTAAGCTTGACTTAGATATTTCACTATTTGTGTTTTACTGCTTACTAAAGAGTTTTTCTTTAAGTAAAACACTGGAGAGTTTTTCTCCTTTCGTGTAGAAATCAGTATAGTACTTTATTTAGCACTTCACTTTTAGAAGAGTTATCTTCTTTCCTAATCACGAACAGTATTTTTACAGTGTAGCACTTTTTTTCTTTTTGGCACTTTTTGAAGAGCCTTTCTTCTTTTTGTCACGAATTATAATTACCGTAATACTTCACTGTAATACAATGACACCGGTCCCTGCTCGGGCGCCAGTTAAATAATTATTTAATTATTTATTAAAAAAATTAATTTTGTGGAACCGAAGTTCCACCACAAAGTAATTAAAAACCTTTTTAGTTAAAAAATACTTTATTTTGAATAAAGACCAGGAGCAAAGCCCAGTTTGACGTGTCTCGTCAGGTTACCGGTACAATATTAATATATTCATGACACATTAGTCTTATTTATAGCTTTCTTAATGTTAACAATATAAGATGAGTCGCTGATGACTATCTGTGACAAATAAACTATGATTGAATATGAATATTATGTTTATCTGTTATTAATCATGCATCTCAAGAGCAGGTGCATGATGTGATTCATGGTTTCGATAATATTATTCTTAACTGTATATATGTAATTGTTGCTCGGAGTGGCGATAGATGTGAAAACCAGACTAATGTTAATGATTTTAATTTACAAATTATGAAATATTAATTTTTGATACTACAAATAATTTCAAAATCCAAAAAAATTCTGTTATTTCATAGTTTAAGGTTATCACTTCTGTCGGCAGTCCCAATGACTGCTTTGTTTTTTTATTTAATTGAAAGATTAACAATTTTATGTTTTTTATTTATAATTATAATTATAGTCCTTTTTGAATTCAAATTTGGCCATTAACTTACGAGAATCAAATTTACTCCTAATGACTCCATCTCGTCTCTCTTGCCCGCAGACTGAAACCGAAACCTCGGTGACAACTTTAACTGCCCGTTCTAGAGCCTGAGTGTGACAAGGATATTGTTTTATTTCATTTATAAAAGTCTTGTTAACATTCGCAATTAATCTTAAATCTGCCTCCCTTTTCAGAATTTTCAGAAAGTCTCAGAACTTGATGAGCTGTGGTGATCCATCGAGAGTGCACTATCTTAGCTAGAAAATAATAAACATAACAAAAGCTATAATTGCCAATCTGGCAATCATTGGAGACCCGTATGGTGATATTCGATCAAAATTCGAACAGTTGTACCAAAATTCCACTTTGAAGTCAAACTTTCCAATAAGATTTTTTAAAATTTATTCCAATCGGATTTTAATGTATGGGAGTTTTATGTAGAATCATATCCTAAATAACTTTTGTTCTTGCACTTTTTTGATAAGATGCACCATTTTTGAGATATTCGCAAAAATCATTTTCGTTCGTATGGGGGGTACCCCCCCTAATGGTCCATTTTTGCCTATTAACGAACTTAGCCTCGCATTTTACGAAAAACGAATCTGTGCAAAATTTCAAGTCTCTAGCTCAATCCGTGCGCCCGCAATCCGCGCCAAAGACGGACGGACATGCTAAATTCAACTTGTTTCATCATTCTAAACCAGTGGTTCCCAAAGTGGTCCCTACGGACCCCCAGGGGTCCCCGGGATCATTCAGGGGGTCCGTGGAAAATTAAAATTGATTTGGGGGTCCCTGAACAACGTCAGGGGGTCCGCGCAAGGTTTAATATGAAATAAAAAAATTGTGACACATTTTTATTAATATGGAAGTTAAAATAAATAACAATGAATAAATTTTACGTCCTAATTAAAATATTTATAGTTAGACATATTGGGTTTTATTATTTAATATAATGCACCCTAAAAGTTATAGCTTACTATTTTATATTTTTGTTTAATTTGTTTACTTCTGCGAATAACCAAATCCGCGAATGTTTGGAATTACTGTATATTACTGTATTATTATATTCTGTTGTGAATTAATTGGTACAAAATGAGTACCTACACAATATGTGACATTTACATGAAATTTTATCCTCACATCTCAAATAATTAATTCAAGAGAGCGTTACATTGCAGCATTCAATTTTTATTATAATTAACAGTGGTTTGTTGCAAATAAAATTTTTGATATTGTAACGGTCCACGGGTAAGAAGTTGCAAGGACATTCGAGATTAGGGATGCCAACGTTGAAAAATATCGAGTTTTAACCTCGATGTTGAACAGACCGATATATCGAGGTATCGATGTTGTTATCTACGATGTTAGAACATTAAGGTAGAACCTGAATCGTACGTCAATGCGTCCGTCATGCGTGCGTCCGTCTGACAGTTCGATGCGGTGACAGTTGGGTGCGGCAACGAATCTGGTGTTAACTCATTGTTTTGCACTTCTTCTATTAGTTTATCGTCGAAACAATTACTTTCAATTTGTTCCATACTTAAATTGCTTAAATCGTAAACAAACTTTTTTGCGAAATGACATTTCCGTGCGTTGCCGCATGTAAAAGTAGAAATTCGACCTACTCTATGCGGTTGCCGCATCGGAAAACGCATTATTATGGGAGTACTCATAGCAGCCCGTTGATTCTACTCGAACTGTCAGACGGACGCACGCATGACGGACGCATCGACGTACGATTCAGGTTCTAGCTTTACTCTTTATAAAATTAGTAGAGAAACTAGTAGAGTAAACTAGTAGAGAAACTAGTAAACTAGTAGTAGAGAAACTAATTTTAGGACTAGAGGGACTAGTTTTTAGATAGATTTAATATAGCCACTCAAAGATTTGTTTAAATTTTCTTTGGTATCAATTTTCGGTTCCATCTTTCTACAAGATTTCACAAAAAATACCAGAGCTAGCCATGAAATTTTACAGAGATGTTTGGTCCTGATGTGGAAATCCGTTAACCGGAAGTAACCAAAACGGCGGCTTTTTAAAAACTATGCGGTTTTTTGCGATTTATTCCGAAACTAACCATTTTCCAGTAGTCTTATGTATTACAAAACTTGCAGACAATAAAATTTGCTACATTTATGTCTTTTACTAGAACTCCGTTATAAAGATATGCCGGTATTTCAAAAAAATTATTTTTTTTGCGAATATCTCGAAAACTAATGGGTTTTTGGTGGTTCAACTTATAAGAAGAATTAAAACCGTGTTAATTCTACCTGAGTGCACTCCACCCACAGTAGAGCATCCGCCAGGTGGCTAAATTATTTATTAAATTTAACTTTTTCAAAACATCGGAAAAACAATGTTTTCAGGACGATGTTTTTTGACATCGATGTCGCCTTAAAAAAAACGTCGATTTTCGATATATCGAGGTTTTATGAACGATGTTGCATCCCTATTCGAGATCTGGCGTGCACGCTTCGAGAATGTTTGAGATCTGCACACGAGAACGTTAGAGACCTCGGCCGAACATACAGGAACGTTGGCAAACGAGCCGCGAATATAAAATGCCGCGTCTTCGGCGGAGATTCAATAAACACTTCTTCAAGAAAATGTTTTATTTATATTTTATTTTTACATCATCATTTACCATTCAAGACATTAAAGTTAAATTTGTAATTTTTCTATTATGCATTTATGTAGTTTTTCACCCAGGGTCCGTGGGCAAGTTTTGACTATGAAAAGGGGTCCGTGGGCAAGTTTTGACTATGAAAAGGGGTCCGTGGGCCAAAATAGTTTGGGAACCACTGTTCTAAACACACTGGTGTAATTCATTTTTTTGTGTGATGACGGGATCTTGGCGTTACAAACGGTAAGGCAAATCTAATATACCCTTTGGTTTCACCATACGGGTATAAAAAGTAATTCAATACATTAATTGAAATATAGGTTAATCTTACCTGGATTTCGATTCAACAATGATTCGGAGCAGAAACCAGTAGTTATGCCTTCACACATTTCGTACAAATATAATTGATCGGTACTTAAATAATTTTTTAAATTAATTGGTGCTCCGAAAACTGGGCACTTTACACTATTTCTTGTGTTTGTTGACATTGCGCGCACAATCACTACACTCGTCGTTACGTTCACTATAAAACCAACTTTATAACTGATGCACCACAACTTTTACCGCAGCCACCTGATAGTTTTAAAACAAAGGACGAAAATTAACTCATTGTGTCCGACCGAGTCGAATTTACGAATACGTTGAGTTGACTCGCTTGTATAAATATAGTATCAGTAACGGGACTTTAGAAGAGCGATTCATGTATTGTATACTCTATTCATGTACACAATTTCCTGCTAATACTTTCCAAGATAAATGCATTAGAGTGCCACTTTTTGGTATTTATCGAAATTCGAAACATTTTCAAAAATTACTATTTTTCTCAGTGTAGATGTAATTTTATTCATTTTGGTGCTAAGGGTGATACATGTAAAACAACATTTCCCATAAATTTGTTGAACATAATTTTGCTGTCAAATTGATACTTACCGAGATTAAGGCATTAAAGTGACAATTTTTGTAAATTATTAAAACTTTAGGCCTCTTGAGAAGGTGGAAGACCGTTTAATTAAAAAGAAAAACAAATTTCAACAATCTTTATTTTCCATTCCGTAACTTTTCCGTACTCAGGAGTTTTCAAATATTTGATTTTAAAAAACTCCATACAACGACGATCCGCCGAACAGTTTTGAAGTCCCGTGATTTTGAAAGGGTTTTCCATGAATCTGGATAAGCCGGAACCTGCTTAACGCGAACCCGGACATAATTTTTTTTGTATAAGCCGGAAACTTTTTTCTATATAAATTTCTAAAGCATAGAACAAATCGCCCGATCAAAAAAATAGTTACAGTAGTGTGTCTAGCATGACATAAAAATTTGATTTGCCCTAGTTAGTGGGTAAAATCGGAATATTTGCTCTCCCCTCCCCCATATAAATAAAAAAGATTTTAGGATTTTCTGAAAAATACTTTGACCCAAAAAGGTTCTAAAGGCCAAAATAAATCTATAGTTTGAATTCTAATTGGAGTTCTGTGAACATTTTAACAGAAAAATCAATGTAAAATGATTTTGTTCGTTTCCAAGCTCCGGAAGGGTTATTCAAACCCACAGCAATAGTTTATGCTAAAAACCATATCCCCAAGTTTTGAAAATGCATAAAATCTTGCAAAAAGTTATTAACTTATGTTATAAAAAGACGCTTCAAGTAGATCTTGTTTCAGCAAAGAGAAGGGAAGACATAGTTTAGATGAAAAATTTCTTTCATAAAAACGTCAGACAACAGTTTTATTGGGAGTATTTTTCATCTCTCGTCTCTAATTGAAATCAATTCGAAATCTTCCTACTTTTTATTGTCACATGTATGTCGAAGAAACATATTTTTTTATAAACCGGATCATTGTTCAAGAACTGGGAAATTTTTAGGCTCAAAAGTAATGCACAAATTCAAAAGTTTACACTACGAGGTTTCATCGCATAGTTTTGTATATAGTTACATTATCGTAAAACAAAATAAAAAACCCGTGTTTTTTAGTCCAACCTGTATAAGCCGGAAATCTGTCTCAGCCGGACATATTTCTTGGTTCTGTGCGAGTCCGGCTAATACAGGTTTTCCTGTATTGGATCATTCAGATAATTTTCAGCGTTCATTTGATGTTTAACAAAAAAAAAAATTAATATATGAATATATTCAAAACTCGATAAAGCTTCACAAAAATCAAATTTACCACAAAGAAAAACCTCTAAAAATCATTTAAATAAATTTTGTCACGGGACTGAAAAATCTGCAATTAGGCCATAGCTTTCCCCGTGTTGCAGTTGGCCTCCCCTAAAAACCTCGTCCAAATCGGTTGAGTACTTCTCAAATTTTGAACATAAGCCTTAAAACCTATCAGGTTATTATAATATATAAATAACATTTAAACAATAAAATCAAAAATTTCACAAAAAAAAATCCCACATGAGGAGTTGAACCCACAGAAACATTTACTCGGAGCTAATCATTTCCACGCTACACTATGCAGCCACTAAAAAATTTGGTGACGAAAATACGTTTAAAAAACTTTGTTGATTTATCCGTCAATATATTATTTTTTTAAATTTATAAATACGTCAAACACTTTTTTGAATTCATAATTTCGATTAAAGCACCTATAATACATTTAAACAACTAATGCCAGAATTGTGAGTGGTCAATCGCTATGTCTGTTGGGGTGCAAGCTATTGGTCCCTGGTTCGAATCCTATGTGCGGCAATTTTTATTATTTTTGAAATAAGCTTGAGGGTGAGGGGAGAAGTGGTAGCGGGGTCGACTTATTTAAGAAAAACAATTTCAAATAAGCGCCTTTAGGCCTACCCTACACACGGCAACTTTAAGCGGCGACTTTTCTAAAGTATAGGCGAGAGAAGTGAGGGAAGCGGTGCCCCTCACTTCTCTCGCCTATACTTAAGAAAAGTCGCCGCTTAAAGTTGCCGCGTGTAGGGTAGGCCTTAGTATAATATATGATCATTTGGACATTAACAGTCATCTATATATGTATATAAAATCGTTTAACCTGATTGACTGACTGACTGAGTGACTGACACAACAACGTCCAGCCTAAACCCCTGAAGTTAGAAACTTGAAACTTTCACAGAATGTCCCAACCATCACGAGTTTTTCCGAAATTTTACCGCTAAGTGGGTAAACGGCGGGTAAAGGGGGTTTGGGTGTTTTTAAACCGTGATTTTCGCCATGAATCCTGCTCAATAGGAGGCTGAAAAGTATCATTCGGGGGTTTTCGGGGTCGCTGATCACGAACCCGGTGTTAGATTTTTGAAATTCGAAACGGAAGATCCTGTAAGCATCACCCAAATATCCTTTTTACCATTTTTCCTCGAAAAAAACTGGTAATAAGGGGGTTTCGGAGCCGCTGATTACGAATCTGGTGTTAGAATTTTAAAATTCGAAACGGGAAGTCCTGAAGGCATAACGATTTTTTTCAAAAGTTTTTAAATTATGTTTTTAAATTATGCCGCAAGAAAATTTTTGCAAAAAACTTTTACCCGACAACGGCGGGTATGCAAGCTAGTTCTTAAATAATTCTCCCGCTCTTTTAATCTAGTGAGTGTTTGTGTTATTCATTCATAAATCACTGACAATTTTATTTTATTTGATAATTCCACTTTAATAGACATTTAACTTGATTTACATAAACAGTGATTTAACAGTTGCGAGTGTTACCACAATTATTCGATAAGAGACAATAGCGCCGACGGAGATACTTATAAATACTTGGGATACTTTTTTTTACACAAGTTTCACACAGTAAGACAATTTAAAACACTTTAAACTTTATAAAAAAATATAAAGTTTTATTTTTATTATCAAAAGGTCTAAATGTAGGGTAGGAGCGGGCATGTTGAATTACTTTTTAGAATTTAGGTTGTAGCGCGCACATAAAGTCACATATCGCTCCAATGGTTAAGCCATTCGATAGAGTGATACCAAAGATCATATACTCTACATAGATAACCGAAGTCTAACAAGCAATTTTTGGAGGCGAAAAATGAGTTTGCCTCCAATATACTGCCGACAGCCACTGTTGCTGCTTTTAACTTGCGCTGCAACGAAGTTGAGTTGGATGCTATCCGCTGTGGATAGGAAAGACGGTGATCAACACAGAAAGAGTTATGAGGGGTTTTATGGTTCGGCTCGTAATATCGTTTTATTTTCGTTTTAAAGTTTTGTTCTTTCTTTTGTGCTGACAAAAATTTATTTTTTCAGTTTTCGCGTTTTTTATAATTTTGTTTTTCCAGCTTTTATTTAGTTTCACTTGTTTGCCTGCCTGTTTTCTCTGTTAGCGTCAAATCTTTTATTAAATTTTGAAACTTTGAAACTTTGCACACATTTTTTGCACAAAATATTCTCATAACTTCGTCCCTGTAAGGATAATGTAGTCTTGTAGGGATAACGTGATTATTAGGGCTGCCATAATATGCACTAAAAAAGGCGAAATATGCGTATAAAATATGCACTAAAAATGGCAAAATATGCACTCTAATATGCACTTTAAAAACATTTAAAATCCTATATATAGTATATTTCACCCAAAATAGTGAACGGGGCTTGTTAAAATGTGGTTAATTCGACTTTTGTGGAAAATAAAAAAAAAATTAAAATACCATTGAATATCAGAAAAATTGAAAAAATAATAGTCTGTAAAAAAGATTGACATTTTGACTGACAAAAAAAATTTTTAAAAGAAGACTTGTTTCTAAATTGCAACTGTTAAATTTTAAGATATTTCGAAAATATGTTCAATACTTCATATTGTCTATGGTATAATCGGGGTTAAAACTTGTAGAAAAATATCAGTTGTGGCCAACACAAAACTTCCTTCCACAAAATCTACGACCCTGCGCAATTTACGCTTTAGCCCTATTGTTTTGTCAACCAAAGACAACCTGAAAACAATATATTTTTCACATTTTAATAAAAATATCTGAATAACGGTTAAAGAAAATGGATAACGGTAAAAGACAAAATTGTGCAGAATGAATTCATCTCACATATATAGTAAGCAAAAAACAATTTTTTTCGAGATAATGGCAAAAAATCAATTTTTTTAAAATAATGGTGTATCTCGATAACAGTTTGAGATATCGAGTTCTAGCAAAAGACAAAAGTGTAGGAATTTTTATTTTCTCCAGGTTTTGCCATACTTAACACTACTAAAAATGCGTAGTTTCGGAGTAAATTGAGAAAAACCAATTCGCGATTTTTAAAAAGCCGCCATTTTGGTTACTTCCGGTTAACGGATTTCCACCAAAAGTTGATAGGATCGTCCCATTCCAGGACCAAATATGCCTATAAAATTTCGTGGCTCTAGCTATATTAGTTTTTGAGAAATCTTATACACAGACTGACAGACAGAAAGACATTTTTGTAATATGACTCGAATCGACTAAGGAGTGATCGGGAAATGTTTTTTAGGCAAAATTAAGAGGTTGAACTACTTTTTTTATATACTTCGTAGAAAGTAAAAACACATATTTTTTTATTTTTAATATTTATTCTAGCTGAAACAGTCGAATTAAAATTTGAATTGTATAAAAAAAAATTTGGTTTTCATGAAAGTTGTGAAATATGCAACTAAATATGCATTATATGCAAATATGCACTATCGTGTCAAATATGCATTTATATGTAATAACAAATGGCCTTCATTCGCTTCTAAACTTAATGATTCGGATGAATAAAAAACTTCCGGAGCCAAAATCATAACGAGAAGAAATATGCAAATGCATATTTATCCTTTTTCACAAATTATCCGGGAAAAATTGGGGTTTTTGGGGTCACTGATTTCGATTCTGACGATCAGAAATCTGTAAGGATAACGGAAGGTCCTTGCCAGAATATCACTCAAATTTTTCGGAAAAAACCTCATTTCGAGGTATCTGGCGTCGCTGGCGTTAAGAAGTCCGTAACAATGCCCCAAAGCCAAGAATATAATAGACTAAATTTTTTTTTTAAAAATGTACTAAAAAGGAAAAAAGTTTAGGCGCTGTATATCAGAAATAAAAGTGAGGTAAAAGCAGAAAAGGTGAAATAAAATATTTATCTCGCTTTTATCAGACAAGCACCTAATTTTTTTTCGTTTTTTAAAAGCACATTTTTTAGTACACTTTTTTCTCATTCCTTGATAATTTTTAATTTCTTATAAATTTTTTTGTCACCTATGTGGAATTTTTGAGATGCACAAATGCAATGTTTTTTCAGCAAAATCTATATCAATTTGTCCAAATGCAAGAATGCAAGAACTTCATTCATCGATAACTAAAAGTGAGTAGCAGGCAACAAACAAAACAAGAAATTCAAATGTACCGTAAAGCACACAATCCGAGCCATAAAACCCCTCATAACTCTTTCTGTGTTGATCACCGTCTTTCCTATCCACAGCGGATAGCATCCAACTCAACTTCGTTGCAGCGCAAGTTAAAAGCAGCAACAGTGGCTGTCGGCAGTATATTGGAGGCAAACTCATTTTTCGCCTCCAAAAATTGCTTGTTAGACTTCGGTTATCTATGTAGAGTATATGATCTTTGGTGATACCTTGACTAAATTTCATAGAAGAACTTTTTTTTTAAAATGTTTTATTAACTGGTCGTCAGGTCAATTTAAAGGGTGATTCAACATGCCCGCCGATTTACAAGTGGTGCGGGTAAGATGAATAACTGTAATTTTCCATACATTTTCCATACTTAAGAATGAAAAAACGTTATTTTTAAGTATTTTATTAAGTAAAAAATTTAAATATACACTACATAATGTAAATATGAAAAAACAATAGAATTTACGATTTACTTAATCGCTTATTTCATTTTTTTTGTTGTCCAATTTTTGATTGTTTTCCTGCTGCGTTTTTATAAAAAATGTAAAAAATCATCAAGAAACAAACAAAAATTGATAAAAGAACAAGGGAAATGTGAAACAAACGTCAAAAAAACAAAAAATACTTAAGAAAAAAATGATTCAACTTGCCCGCCAAGCCGTTATTCAACTTACCCGCAACCCACTTTTTTGATATTTTCTCTTAGAAAAATCACAAAAACAATAAATTTGAATGTCCCACGAGGTTTTTTTTATTCTAGAGGTGTTGCACAACACTTTTCACACAAAAAATTTCCAGATTGACAAACATTTGTATGAGAAATGGGTAAATCATTGTATGGTCTAATATTTACTTTTAGAGCCAAAAACACACATATTCCTGTCACTCACGATATAAATAAGGTATCGCTGTCAAAATTTTATGGCAAGTAGAGGACATTAATACTACCAATATACTAAAATTTCAAAAAAATTGACTGGATAGTTTTTTTAAATTTGGCAATAATTCAACATGCCCGATAATTCAACATGCCCGCTCCTACCCTACTGTCCAATCTTGTGCTGACAAAGAATATTTAACATCAACAATTAAATGTTTTGGTCACTGCCGAAACTATTACAATGCAAAATGCATTGCTGAAAGTTTACTTAGAAGTGGAAATGACCTTCACTGGTATTGCTATACATGTCATAGTCTATTCATTTCTGTATATGCATCTAAAATTGAAAATATAAATAATACTGGGGAGAAATCCAAAAAAGAATTATTGTCAATTGCAACTAACTAAATCACGCTTTAACGGAATACAATGAATTTAGATACACACTAACTACATTCTCAAGTGATGTTAATAGATATTAGTAGTCAACAGTCAGTAACAAAAAAATCCTTCATCCCGGTAGCTCTCCCAAATTTTAACAAGGATCCAAGCACAATTACAACAAGCACAAGTACAAAAAGGATCCTGTTACCACACTAATTCTTCTGTACCGAATGAATTCTTCGATATTATCTGTAATTTCGATTTTTGGCCTCCTAATATTATTGTAAAGGAATTCAGAATCCGTCGTACTTCTTTTCGGCTGAGAACATCTATTTTCGGCTGAGATCAGATATTAGGGCTATTAACTCTTGATCGTAGATAGTAAAATCGTAGATTGTAATGTAAATCTACGATGGAAAAGTACAACGAAGCGTGAGCAGCGCTTTACAAGAGGTTGTTGGTTTTGTCGTAAATTTTTGACTCTTTTATTTATTTTATTTACCTAAATTGTTTAAAGCATTTTTAAACTCTTAATTTATACTAAATCATATAAATACTTTAATTTACTTACTTTTCCAATGTCCATTTTAGAGTTGGTACCAAGTTGACATGTCACAAAACATGTCTTAACCTCACTTTATTAGAATTACGACAAAAACTACTATTTTACCATACCTTCCGGTTTGGTAGATTGTAGTTTTCGTCGTAAAAAAATTTATATGGAGAATTGTCAAAAAACTACGATTTTATTTACAATTTTACGATTCTACGAGTTTACAATCAACTACGATAAAGAGTAAATACCCTTATTGTTTATAGATGTGATAGGTGTCCTGAAACATCGTTAAAGAAAGATAGAGGAGGTACTGATTGCGATTAACCCGTTCGGTACATGTTTTTTTCTATGCGGGTTAAAGATTCTCTCTATACAAATTAATGATGTTTAAGCTATTAGTATTCATTTAATACAAAAAAAAATTAATAATTTTTTTTTTTACAAATACGTCCACTGTAGTCCAGCTTTTTACTCAAAAAATCAAAATTGGGTTACAAATGCACTTAAAGGTGCACTGAATGAGAATAGAGTGTTGAAAATGTTGAAAATAATTGCACAAAACATTTTCTTACATATCCCCGTAATACTTATGCTACATTTACACGAATGACAAATTTGTCATTTTTTTCTTGTCATTATGTTAATTCCCGTGTAAATGGCATAATTTTTGTAATTTTTTCTGTCAGAAAATGTCAATCTCTCATAAAAGAATGAACTTGTCCATTCTTTTATGCCAGATTGTCATTCGTACAAACGCAATATTAGTTATGACAAAAGTTGAATACTAAAGTTGTCATAACTAATATTGCGTTTGCACGAATGACAATCTGGCATAAAAGAATGGACAAGTTCATTCTTTTATCAGAGATTGACATTTTCTGACAGAAAAAATTACAAAAATTATGCCATTTACACGGGAATTAACATAATGACAAGAAAAAAATGACAAATTTGTCATTCGTGTAAATGTAGCATTAGTTCTTGATTAATTTGCGAAAGTAAACTAAACTAATAACATATAAGCAAAATTTTTTGTGTTATTTGCAGAACTTGAATTTAAGACAACGCCCATAGTTAAAAAACAAATAAAAATAAAAAAAAATAAACGATAAAAACAACAAAGCAATTTCAATTTAGCAACTAAAACCAGTGTTCAAAACTTTTTTTTGCTATTTCTTTCTTCTCGCTCTTTTCTTACGAAAATTATTTTCAAGCGCAATCGTTCTCTAAAGAGATAAATTTTGAGCTTCGCAGTACTGTTCGTAGGAGTCGGAACGATCGATGCACATTTTTCGTTCTCCCTCCCAAGTTACGATCGAAATTGTTTCTCTTTAAGTTTTCGCTCTTGTTCAAAGCGGTTTGTGGGCCCTGCATAAAAATGAATGAAACCCTCGAGCGATGGCTGTTGGGTATGATGCACCCACATATATAAGTACGTATTTCATTAGTAAGAGAGTGATATATCGCTCCCAGCATTAAAGTTTTGTTCTCAAAGAACGTAAAAACCATAATTTTTTCTCGTTTTACTGAAGAAATTCTGAATTTCGTTCTTTAGAAAGTGATTTTTATCTCCAATTTATTTCAATTCCTCCAAAGCGATTTGATCCTGAAAAAAATGAATTGCCAGAATCAGAACAACCCATTTAGAGAAGAGAAACAATCAAGTTCTCCATGAGATTAAATACACACAAAGAAAACATAGAGTATAAATGTGAAATCTGTACTGTAAGCAGCAAATACAGCATAACAGCGGCAGTGAAAATTAAGATTTTGATTTTTTTTAAATAATTGAAACATAACATTACAAAATACCCTAAACAATGCTTTAATGTACGCCGCATTTTATAACACAGTTTCTGTTCGGATGTCACCACAAACTATCGAGTATCATCGATTGCAAATTTGTTATCATGGCAGCAAGCCAATTTTCTAATTTGTACCCCCATAACCAAAATCCAAGACGTATCCACGTCAAAAATGAAAAACTCGTGAATAAAAAAAATCCTTTAAAAAGGATAAAATAATCATTAAAGTAAATTTAAAATTTGTGTGCGTCGGGAAAGCCTATTGGTCGTTGAATTTGTGGAGCAAGGTTGTCTTGATGCAAACCAATTTTAAAAGCTTTTATTTAGCTCGCTATCTTGTCTGTTTGTTTGTTTGTCGGGGTCAAATCTTGCAATCAAATTTTGACCCACTTCCACTCATCCGATTCACTTGAAATTTTGTACACTTATATAAGTCCGATGACAATACAATATTTTCTCTACTTCGTCCTTGTAAGGATAAGAGAAGGTCCTGTAAGGATAACGTGATTATCCTTTTCTCCAAATTTTCCGGAAAAAAATCTATCCTGGGGGTTTTTGGGGTCGCTGAATCCGAATCTGTCATTAAAAAGTCTGTAAGGATAACGGAAGGTCCTGTAAGGATAACGTGATTATCCTTTTCTCCAAATTTTCCGGGAAAAAATCTATTCTGGGGGTTTTTGGGGTCGCTGAATCCGAATCTGTCACGTCTGTAAGGATAACGGAAGGTCCTGTAAGGATAACGTGATTATCCTTTTCTCCAAATTTTCCGGGAAAAAATCTATCCTGGGGGTTTTTGGGGTCGCTGAATCCGAATCTGTCATTAAAAAGTCTGTAACGATAACGGAAGGTCCTCTAAGACAGACAACTTGATTCCAGTGCACGCTAATTAAATTTATTGCCCTACTTTAATTTCACATTCGGATTTACCTGAACAAATTTTCTGGCAAGAATCTCATCTGGGGGTTTTTGGGATCGTTGAATCAGATTCTGGCATTAAGAAGTCTGTCAGGATAACGGAAGGTCCTCTAAGACAGAAAACTTAATTCCAGTGCACGCTAATTAAATTTATTGGCCTACTTTAATTTCACATTCGGATTTACCTGAACAAGTACGCTTGACAAATAAATAATAAGGCAATTAAAGGAAGTAATAAAATTTAATTACATTGGATATAATTAATTTTGTTCTAATTACATTTGTCCTAATTACTTTTGTTCTAATTACATTTGTCCTAATTACCTGTGTCCTAATTACTGTTGTTCTAATTACTTTCCTCCAGATTTTTTTGCAATGAATAGTGGATAGATTTTCCTAAATATTTAGTTGATTGTAATTTTTTGAATAGTGAAGTTCTCATTTCTTCTACGAAAGTTTTAACAACTATTTTTAATAAATAAATCAAATAAATAACAATCTATCCTGGGGGTTTTTGGGGTCGCTGAATCCGAATCTGTCATTAAAAAGTCTGTAAGGATAACGGAAGGTCCTGTAAGGATAACGTGATTATCCTTTTCTCCAAATTTTCCGGTAAAAAATCTATTCTGGGGGTTTTTGGGGTCGCTGAATCCGATTCTGATGTTAACAAGTCTGTAAGGATAACGGAAGGTCCTGTAAGGATAACGTGATTATCCTTTTCCTCAAATTTTCTGGCAAGAATCTCATCTGGGGGTTTTTGGGATCGTTGAATCAGATTCTGGCATTAAGAAGTCTGTCAGGATAACGGAAGGTCCTCTAAGACAGAAAACTTAATTCCAGTGCACGCTAATTAAATTTATTGCCCTACTTTAATTTCACATTCGGATTTACCTGAACAAGTACCCTTGACAAATAAATAATAAGGTAATTAAAGGAAGTAATAAAATTTAATTACATTGGATATAATTAATTTTGTTCTAATTACATTTGTCCTAATTACCTGTGTCCTAATTACTTTGGTTCTAATTACTTTTCTCCAGATTTTTTTGCAATAAATAGTGGATAGATTTTCCTAAATATTTAGTTGATTGTAATTTTTTGAATAGTGAAGTTCTCATTTCTTCTACAAAAGTTTTAACAACTATTTTTAATAAATAAATCAAATAAATAACAAAATGCAAAGCACAAAGGGAGAAACTGCAACGCAGAGTAAACGACGGTTGGAGAAGGCTCGTCGTAAATATCAGGAAAACCGAGCAGCCGAATGTGAAGATGCTAAGCGTTCACGGCTAGACAAGCGGCAACAAAACAAGCAGCGAGAATCAAGTCAACACCGTGAAACCCGCTTAGACAAAGATAGGCAACAAAAATCTGAGGTTAGAGCCTCAGAAACACCAGAACAACATGCAGCGCGACTGGAGTACGTCAGACAACACACGTCACAAGCCAGAGCCTCAGAAACACCAGAACAACATGCAGCGCGACTGGAGTACGTCAGACAACACACGTCACAAGCCAGAGCTTCAGAAACACCAGAACAATATGCAGCACGACTGGAGCGCGAGAGAAAGCATATGCTACAAGCTAGAGCTTTAGAAACACCTGAACAACATGCAGCACGACTGGAACAAGCTCGCCTACAACATGAACGATTGAATGCC
Organism: Chrysopilus asiliformis; assembly: GCA_964034945.1. Lineage (NCBI taxonomy): Eukaryota > Metazoa > Arthropoda > Insecta > Diptera > Rhagionidae > Chrysopilus > Chrysopilus asiliformis. Next base: position 51,941,807 of record OZ035962.1, on the reverse strand, counting down.
GGGATTGCGACATTTCAAAAAGCCATTAATACATTCTGCGCTAGCATTTGTGAAATTTGCACCAAGCGATGCTATCCTAATCAAGTCGCTACATGTAGACCGAGTGTCGTTGCCAGGACATACTTGCCACCTGAGTTGTCATCGAAACGAAGTTTGCTCGTGTGCCACCGCTGTAAGACTCACCTAACCAGCAAGAAGACTACATATCCGTCGAAAGCATATTGGAACAACATGCAATCCGGAGATATACCGGAAGTAATTCGAGTATTATCACAAGCCGAACAGCGACTATTGGCAAGAATAACACCATTTGTTAAGGTAGTGAAGTATGACGGACGATTTGGACAATATGGTTTCCGTGGACAAGCAGTACTCTTTGCCCAGGATATCTTCGAAGTTAGTGAGAAGTTACCAAAAATGCTACCAAAATCGACCCAGAATTCAGGAATTGTCGTTGTAACCGAACATCTTGAGAACCTAAGCATCACAAGAGAGTTCTCAATATGCAGACCAAGACTGCTGGCTGCGCTACGGTGGCTGATGGCTAACAATCCATTATACGGAGATGTCAATGTCGACCAAGACGTAGAAATTAATGAACAAGATTTTATACGAGTTGTTGATACACCACCACAAGCTGAAGCAATCAATACGCTACAAGACGAAAGCGCCTACAAATCAATTGGAGATATATCCAGAATTTTACGACCTTCATGGCACCAAGCACAAGACAGTTTCTTCACATCGAGATGGGCTGGAGTACAGTGCTGTGTAATGGTATTATCAAACATCGTACGAGCAGTTATACTTCCACCACGATTATGGAACCAGGTTACCTTGGATGGGAACATGACCCAGGCTGATGAAATGTACGAAGTCATACACACTGCCTCAAACAACAATCCGAATGCTTATCCGATTTCTGATAGTAGATACTTAGCTGTACGTAACTTCGATGTCATCAAGACAGACTTCATTATGTTCGGCAACATATTCACCATGAATTATAATGAAGATCCAGAACTTTATGGAAGTCTACATGATTCAGAGAATCATACCATTGGCGTCACACTACGACAAGCTTTGGGGAATCTATTTGCCAATCATAATGCAGGAATACTAATAGCAGAATCAAAGTCATTTGGAGTACTGTATTACGATAACAAATACTACGGATTCACATTCCTGCGGACCGAAAGGCGCCCGTGCAGAACATGGAAAGACCTGCATCATACAATGCGACAATATCGAAGAGCTTCATCGAGTTTGTGAGCGAACTACGCGTTCAAGAAATGTTCAGTACACCTTGGATTACATAGATGTGCAACTCAAGACTGACACAGTATAATAGAACAAGACCTGGAATCTAACGTAGAGAGAATACCACCACAAGAGTTTGAGACAACACCAATTGTACACCAGCTAGAACAAATGGAGTCAGTAGCAATACAAACATCATTGATGGCTCCCATAGATTGTAACCAGCCAGATGTGGATGACGAATTGGACATATCGGAGAATGCCAACGAAATCATACGCAAGACAAAGGATAATATCGTGAATGAGGCACACGAAATGAAAGCTGAAGAGTTTGCATGGTTCTACCTTTTCGCCGATGGTAAAAATGGCTTGAAGGAAAATAGACCTGTGAACATATCACCGCTTGATTACTTCCAATATAGAATACTAGGTAGCGACACAAGATTCGAACGCAACGACTATCTATTCTATGCATTATCCATGTTTGAATATCATCGAGCTAAATCCACAATTGCAGCATGCGGTAAGAAGATTGAAGGCCAAGAGGGAAGGATCGAAGATGTCCACCTCTATATGAAGAATTTGCGAGGATCATCAACTGAACGAGCTAATAGCACAAATAAGATGTCTGGGTCCACCTACCTACTTCGTAACCTTCAGCTGTAACGATCTCAACTGGCTGGATATGAGAAAAGCTCTACTCATAGCTGATGGAAGACCTGATGACGACCCCGTTGAATTTGATATGCAAGCGACGCAACGCTTAATTGAGCAATATCCCGTCGTCGTGAGCCGGCATTTCATGATTAGAGTCAACGCCCTTATCAAGTTTATCCAGAACAATCATGAAGTATTCGGAGGACAAGTGGAGGATTATTGGTGGAGAATAGAGTTTCAAAATCGCGGTAGTCCACATCTTCATATGTTAACATGGGTAAAGGCTCACAGATCCTTTGACACTGCAGAGGGCATCCAACAACTTGACAAAGTGTGCTCCTCTGAGATGCCACCAGAGGATACAGACTTATATGAGCTTGTAAAGAAATGCCGGATTCATCACGACACACATACATGTTACAAGACTGGAACATCAATATGTAGATTTAGCTTCCCCCGTCAAGAATGTTCTGAGACCCGTATCGTCGCCCATTCATCAGATGACTTCGTGAGAAGTGGAGGACGAATATGCCTGTTGAAGCGTCGAAAGGAAGATCGATGGATCAACAACTACAACGGTGTGGGCTATGGAAAGGTAATATGGACATCCAACCATGTGGATCTAACGAGGCGATAGCATTCTACATCGCCAAGTACATGTCAAAGTCAGAACCTACTGAACTGAACGCCAGCATTGCACAAGCAATTCGTCTCATACAGCGGGAAGAGTCAGATGTTTCAAGAAAACTCTTCAAAATCTGTATGCGAATACTGAAGGAACGACAAGTCTCAGCTTGTGAATGCGCCTACAGACTCAGTCACATCAATATGCGTAATAGCTCAAGAAAATCTGTATTTCTCAATACTCGCAAGCCAGATCAACGTTACAGAGTGCTAAGATTTGATGAGTTAAATAGAGCTACTGGATACTGCAACAACATCTTCGAGAGATATGAGAAGTGTCCACTGCAACATGCAGATTATAACTTCGACAACATGAGCTTGACTGAGTTTGCAATGCTCTTCGAACCATACTATAAGAAACAATATGAGGATGAGGAGGAGGATGCTTCCGAACCTGAACAACACCAACGAAGGAAATTAATTAGACTCACAGACAATTCAAAAATGAGTATAAGAAATGTTCCAGCAGTAATACGAGTACCACACTTTGTTGTATCTGCCGATCCTGAAAATTACTACTATAGTCTTCTTGTACAATACATGCCATATCGATCAGAAAATGAGCTCCTACAAAACTTCGACACAGCAAGAGAAGCCTTTCTAGAACGTGAGGGACGCCTAAAAGAAATTAGTGAGCACATGGAGGAATTCAGACAGCGAGATAGACAACTGGAGAATGCATTTAACCAGGCACATGCATTCGAGACCCTAGACCAGGCACTACCAATTTATATCGAACAGGAATTAGAAGAAGAACTGCCGGAGCAGGCAATGAGTGATGAACAGTTCCAGACCGCAAAAAAGCGATGAATCTAGGCCAACGAGAAATATTTAGAAATATAACTCGCAGCATACACGAACAAATCAACAAAAGTAACCAGCGAGAGAGATTGTTTATCACAGGTGGAGCAGGTACCGGCAAGACATTCGTGTTCAAGCTTCTCAAGAACCAAGTCAACCGATGTTATGGAAGGCAAGCAGTCAAAGTAGGAGCATTAACTGGAGTAGCAGCGCGAATAGTAGGCGGAACTACATTACACAGCTTGCTAAAGTTGCCAGTTCAGAAAGATGGTAGACTTGTCAACATGCCACATCTGACTGGCAACTTCCTCAGAACCATGCGTCTGCAATGGAAAAACATTGAGTTCCTCGGCCACACTGTCGCAGTGGCAGAGCACAATTATATGATGCAGACATCCCCTCAGTTAGAGTAGATTTTGGTAAAGACGGAATCCACCTAATACAACCAAAATCAGTACAATTCCCAGCAAAATACAGCTACGGTACTGCAGAGAGAATAATGCTTCCTCTGATATTATCATGGGCCTCAACAGTGCATAAAATGCAAGGTAGCACTATAGACCACGGTGTAGTATATTTAAGCTCTAAGCTCTTCGCAGATGGTCAGGCATATGTAGCACTTAGTAGAGTTAGATCTTTGGATGGTCTGCAAATTGATGAATTGGACTGCTCTAAGTTAACCGGAACTAAGCCTTGCAACAATGATGCGTTAGGTGAAATGAAGCGCATGAAAATTTACCCCCCAACAAATATATAGGATTTAGGATTGAATGGCTTCGGCCAACGTTGAATATGAATCTCATAGTGTTATTCTTAGAAATATTGAAAAATATATATAAATTATAAGCGCTGTACAAATACAGGGTGGGCCAGAATAGACGCGGGGGTTTGAATTCTTTATAAATTTTTTATTTCAGCGAAACCTATAATTTTTTTTTCAAATACATGTAGTTGATTGATGGGGAATATTTTTGGTCTAAACATGGAAAATTATATCCCGCAAGTGGTGGCCATTTTCTGCTTCGCAAATCCGTGCTCTTTCCAAGACATTTTCCATAACCTTTTGTGTTATGGCCTCAATTTCACTGCGAATGTTGGTTTTCAATTGGCTGATGGTTGTTGGCTTGTCAAATATCCCCAAAGGAAACAATCTGGAGTCGTTAGATCAGGTGAACGCGGAGGCCAATTGAAATCGCTTCTTTTGGAAATAATGCGTCCGCCAAACATGTTCCGTAAAAGAGCCATTGAGCCCACCGCCCACCGGTTCGTTGTTCTATTGTGTACAGGTCCATTTTAAATTGCCCAAGTCTTCTTAACAAAATGCTGAAACAAAATTAAAAAAAAAAAAAAAGTTATAAAGACTTCAAACCCCTGCGTCTATTCTGGCCCACCCTGTATAAATAAACATACAAGTCAAATACAAAATTACTAAAAAGGATAAAGTATTTTTTTTTTATTTAAAATAAGCTTTTATTAAAACAAATACAAATAAAAATAAATAGAAACCAAATACAAAATGACTAAAAAGGATAAAATAAAAAAAATATTTTTAAAAAAAAGCTTTTATTTTAAAAAAAATGTACTAAAAAATGCACTAAAAAGGAAAAAATAATTTTTTGGGTGCTGTGTATCACAATTGGAGGACATCGGCACGCGACCGGGACCTCTGGCGAGAGACATTGCGGCAAGCCAAGACCGGAAACCGGTTGTTTCCGGTTTCCGGTCTTGGCTTGCCGGTTTCCGGTCTTGGCTTGCCGCAATGTCTCTCGCCAGAGGTCCCGGTCGCGTGCCGATGTCCTCCAATTGTGATACACAGCACCCAAAAAATTATTTAGTACATTTTTTTAAAATAAAAGCTTTTTTTTAAAAAAATATTTTTTTAAAAGCTTTTATTTAGCTTGCCTTCGTGTCTGTTTGTCTGTCAGATCAAATCTTGCAACCCAATTTTGACCCACTTCCACTTATCCGATTGACTTGAAATTTTGCACACTTATATAAGTCCGATGACAATACAATATTTTCACTACTTCGTCCTTGTAAGGATAAGAGAAGGTCCTGTAAGGTTAACGTGATTATCCTTTTCTCCAAATTTTCCGGAAAAAAATCTATTTTGGGGGTTTTTGGGGTCGCTGAATCCGAATCTGTCATTAAAAAGTCAGTAAGGATAACGGAAGGTCCTGTAAGGATAACGTGATTATCCTTTTCTCCAAATTTTCCGGAAAAAAATCTATTCTGGGGGTTTTTGAGGTCACTGAATCCGAATCTGTCATTAAAAAGTCTGTAAGGATAACGGAAGGTCTTGTAAGGATAACGTGATTATCCTTTTCTCCAAATTTTCCGGAAAAAATCTATTCTGGGGGTTTTTGGGGTCGCTGAATCCGATTCTGATGTTAACAAGTCTGTAAGGTTAACGGAAGGTCCTGTAAGAATAACGTGATTATCCTTTTCTCCAAATTTTCCGGAAAAAATCTATTCTGGGGGTTTTTGGGGTCGCTGAATCCGAATCTGTTATTAAAAAGTCAGTAAGGATAACGGAAGGTCCTGTAAGGATAACGTGATTATCCTTTTCTCTAAATTTTCCGGAAAAAAATCTATTCTGGGGTTTTTGGGGTCGCTGAATCCGAATCTGTCATTAAAGTTTTTTTATACCCTGTATCCTAAAACCAAAAGAATATTGTAACTTTGCTTTATCACACACAGTCACACATTCATTAACAGTTATTAACGCACAGTTATTAACACACAGTCATTAACACACACAGTCATTAACACACACAGTCATTATGACTAACACAAAAGTTCTGCCATCTGAGTGCGTTTGTAATCCCATTAAAACATCATTAGGTTTTCTCGTCGTGGCTCTCACTAAAACAACCTCGTTAGGTTTTCTCTTCGTGGCTCTCACTAAACACAACTAATTGTTCTTTTCCCCTCAATTGAGTGAGAAAGTTATTTAATCATTTAGTAATAAATTTAAATAATGCAAAGTGCAAAGGGAGAAACTGTAACGCAAAGAAAACGACGGTTGTGAAGTTTGCACCAAGCGATGCTATCCCAATCAATACTTGCCACCTGAGTTGTCACTCAAACAAAGTTTGCTCGTGTGCTACCGCTGCAAGACTCACCTAACCAGCAAGAAAACTACACATCCGTCAAAAGCATATTGGAACAACATGCAACCAGGAGATATACCTGAAGTAATTCAAGTATTATCACAAGCCGAACAGCGATTATTGGCAAGAATAACACCATTTGTCAAAGTAGTGAAGTACCACGGACGATTTGGACAATATGGTTTCTGTGGACAAGCAGTACTATTTGCCCAGGACATCTTCGAAGTTAGTGAGAAGCTACCAAATATGTTACCAAGATGAACACAGAATTCTGGGATCGTTGTTATAACCGAATATCTTGAGAACCTAAACATCACAAGAGAGTTCTCAATATGCAGGCCAAAACTGCTGTATGCGCTACGGTGGCTAATCGCTAACAACCCATTATACCGAGATGTCATTGTCGACCAAGACGTACAAATTAATGAGCAAGATTTGATACGAGTTGTTGATACACCACCAGAAGATGAAGCAATCAATACGCTACAGCAAGAAAGCGCATACAAGTCAATTGGAGAGATATCCAGAATTATACGCGCTTCATGGCACCAAGCACAACACAGTTTCTTCACATCGGGATAGGCTGGAGCGCAGTGCTGTGTAATTGCATTATCGAACATCGTACGAGCAATCATACTTCCGCCACGATTATGGAACCGGGATATCTTGGATAGGAACATGATCCAGGGTGATGAAATGTACGCTGCCATACAATCAGCCTCAAACAACAATCCTAATGCCTATCCTATTCCTCATAGTGGATACTTTGCCGTACGTAACTTCGATGTCATCAAGAGAGACTTCAGTATGTTCCACAACACATTCACCATGGATTATAATGAAGACCCAGCACTATATGGAAGTCTTCAAGATTCTGAGAATCATACCATTGGCACCACACTACGAGAAGCTTTGCGGGTCCTATTTGCCAATCATAATGCAGGAATACTAATAGCAGAATCAAAGTCATTTGGAGTACTGTATTACGATAACAAATACTACTTCACCGATTCACATTCATGCGGACCAAAAGGCGCCAGTGCAGCAAATGGAAAGGCATGTATCATAGAATCCGACGACATCGAAGAGCTTCATAGAGTTTGTAAGCGAGCTACGCGTTCACGCAATGTTCAGTACACCTTGGATTACATTGATGTGCAACTGAAGCCTGACATAACCACAACAGGACAACACTTGGAATTGGACAGGGAGGCGATACCACAACAAGAGGCAACACCAACTGCTCCCGTACAAAAACAAATGGAGTCAATACCAATACAAACATCAGTGATGGCTGCCATAGATTGTAACCAGCCAGATGTGGATGACGAGTTGGAGGTATCGGAGAATGTCAACGAAATCATCCGCAAGACAAAGGATAATATCGTGAATGAGGCACACGAATTGAAAGCTGAAGAGTTTGCATGGTTCTACCTTTCCCCTATGGTAGAAATGGCTTGAAGGAAAACAGATCTGTAAATATATCACCGCTTGACTACTTCCAATATAGAATATTGGGTAGCGATACAAGATTCGAACGCAATGACTATCTATTCTATGCGTTATCCATGTTTGAATATCACAGAGCTAAATCCACAATTGCAGCATGCGGTAAGAAGATTGAAGGGCAAGAAGGAAGGATCGAAGACGTCCACCTCTATATGAAGAATTTGCGAGGATCATCAGCATACTGGCGCACGGCTCTGAACGAGTTAATAGCACAAATAAGATGCCTGGGTCCACCTACCTACTTCGTAACCTTCAGCTCTAACGATCTCAACTGGCTAGATATGAGAAAAGCTCTCCTTATAGCTAATGGAAGACCTCATGATGACCCCGCTGATGTGCAAGCTACGCAATCCCTAATTGAGCAATATCCGGTCGTTGTAAGCCGCCATTTTATGATTAGAGTCAACGCTCTTATTAAGTTTATCCACAACAATCATGAAGTGTTCGGGGGCCAAGTGGAGGATTACTGATGGAGAATAGAATTTCAAAATCGCGGTAATCCACATCTTCACATGTTAACATGGATTAAGGATCACAGATCCTTTGACACTGTGGAGGGCATCCAACAACTTGACAAAGTGTGTTCGTGTGAGATGCCACCAGAAGATACACAATTACGGGAGATTGTAAAAAATGCCAGATTCATCACCATACACATACATGTTACAAGACTGGGACATCAACCTGCAGATTTAGCTTCCCCCGTCAAGAATGTTCTGAGACCCGTATCGTCGCTCATTCATCAGATGACTTCATAAGAAGTGGAAGACGAATATGCCTGTTGAAACGTCGAAAGGAAGCTGGATGGGTTAACAACTACAACCCACAACTCTTGAAGCTATGGAAAGGTAATATGGATATCCAACCATGTGGATCGAACGAGGCTATAGCATTCTACATCGCCAAATACATGTCAAAGTCAGAGCCTACTGAACTTAACGCCAGCATAGCACAAGCGATTCGTCTCATACAGCGGGAAGAGTCAGACCTTTCAAGAAAACTTTTCAAAATCTGTATGCGAATACTAAAGGAACAAGAAGTCTCAGCTTGTGAATGCGCCTATAGACTCAGCCACATCAATATGCGTAATAGCTCAAGAAAAACTGTATTTCTCAATACTCGCAAGCCAGATCAACGTTACAGAGTACTGAGATTTGATGAGTTAAATAGAGCTACTGGATACTGTAGCAACATCTTCGAGAGATATGAGAAACGTCCACTGAAACATGAAGATTATGATTTCCATAACATGAGCTTGACTGAGTTTGCAATGCTCTTCGAACCATACTACAATAAACAGTATGAGAACGAGGACGAAGATGCTTCCGAACCTGAACAACACCAACGAAGGAAATTAATTCAGCTTACAGATAATTCAAAAATGACTATCAGAAATGTACCAGCAGTTATACGAGTACCACACTTTGTTGCTTCTGCAGATCCTGAGAACTACTACTATAGTCTCCTTGTACAATACATGCCATATCGATTAGAAGATGAGCTCCTAGAAGACTTCGGCACAGCAAGAGAAGCCTTTCTTGCACGTGAGGAACGCCTGAAAGAAATTAGTAAGCACATGGAGGAATTCAGACAGCGAGATAGACAACTGGAGAATGCATTTAACCAGGCACATGCATTCGAGATCCTAGACCAGGTACTACCAATTGATATGGAACAGGAATTAGAAGAAGAACTTCCGGATCAGGCAATGAGTGATGAACAGTTCCAGACCGCACAACAAGCGATGAATCTAGGCCAACGAGAAATATTTATCAATGTAACTCGCAGCATACAAGAACAAATCAACGGAAGTTACCATCGACAGAGACTGTTCATCACAGGTGGAGCAGGTACCGGCAAGACATTCGTGTTCAACGTTCTCAAGAACCAAGTCAACCGATGTTATGGAAGGCAAGCGATCTAAGTTGGAGCCCTTACTAGAGTAGCAGCGCGAATAGTAGGCGGAACTACATTGCACAGTCTGCTAAAGTTGCCAGTTCAGAAAGATGGTAGACTTGTCAACATGCCACATCTGACTGGTAACTTCCTCAGAACGATGCGCATGCAATGGAAAAACATTGAGTTCCTCTTCATAGATGAGATCTCCATGGTCCCCCCCGAGATGTTATGCATGATAGACTCACGTCTGAAACAAGTAAAAAATAGCGAAGAACTTTTCGGAGGAATTAACGTGCTCCTCTTTGGTGACTTGTTGAAATTACCGCCAGTTAGAGGAAATCAAGTGTTCAACCAACCAGCTCGATTAGCTCCCGCAACGAACTTGTGGAGGCTATTCACATTGATTGAATTAAAGCAGAATATGGAAGGTCCTGTAAGGATAATGAAAATATCCTTTTTCCCATTTTTCCCCGGAAAAATTTGCATTTTAGGGTTTTTGGGCAACACAAAGACACCACATTTGCAGATATTCTTAATTCGCTACGAGTTGGACAACTTCGTTCTGAGCATCTAGCGGTGTTACTTGGCAAAGTAAACAATGAAGCAACTGGCGAATTTTCATTAGAGAAGGCCCTGCGCATCTACCCAACAAATCAACAAGTAGATGACCATAACAAAGCAGTCCTACAACACTACAGAGAACAAAATACCGAAATATTTAAAATTATAGCACAGGACAAACTGGGAGATACAACACGAAACATCGGAAATGTGGACTTAAACAGTCTATTATCAGCTGATATTAACAAAACTGGAGGCTTGCCAAAGGAGTTGGAGATATTTGTGGGAGCCAAAGTGATGCTGAGTGTAGTGAATTTAATGTTGGGAGCAGCAAATATGCTTTAACTCCATTCGAAGTAGCTAAAAAGCACAACTTCGTTAATCGATGGGAGCAGCGATATATCGCATTGACTCCAGTTGGGAGTAGGCGATATATCGCCTTAACTCCAGGTCTAAATAAGACAAGACTTTTGTGATACTAAGACAGTCGTTTATTAGACTCACTTTCTTTTATATCATTTTAATGCTTACATAGCTAAAGTTTATAATTATTGATTAATATCTACTTTTGCTGATTCACATCAATTTGTTTACGCTCGCGATGGACTCGCGATGGACTCGCGATCAAAAATGTCGACGCAGGTATTTCATACTAGCAGAGTGCATTGACACACGTGCTACTTCATAAATTGATGTGAATCATTGTTTTGATTTCTTATGCATGTTAATTATGCATATCACACCTTCCCCCTTTTGGAAAAAAAATGAATTTGATACAATTCATTTTTTTTACATAACTTTTCTACTTGCATAATACAAAATTCTTACTATATAATTTACATACTTCCTTAATATATATTATTTGAAAACAAAGAAATTAGTTATAAAATTATTATAATTTTTTTTTTCATTATTATTACAAATTATTATTACAAATTTAAAGTACTAATATTTATTGATATAATTTCCTTAATCGATTTTTGTGTATTTTAGTAATGTTATTTGTTTTGTCTTTTACTGTGCAATTTGTTTTATCAATTGAAATTATTGTATATGGTCCAGTGAATAATGGATCCAATTTTCTTCTGTTTTCATTTGATATTAATACTTCGTCCCCTATATTTAATTTTAATGGATTTGCACAAAGGTCATTTTGAATCTTTTGTTTTACTTTTGCCTTTTCCAACAACTCTAGCTTTTACTAGTGTTTTTTGCAATTTGAATTTCAATTCGTTACTATATAGGTCGTGGTCGTAAATAGGGTCGGGTTTTCGATAAGTTAGTTCCATAGGTACGTTTGTCTTTTTACCAAAAATTAGTTCAAATGGAGTATATCCATGCACTGAGTTTGGAGATGTTTTGTATGCAAAGCTGTAGTATTGTATCCATTCGTCCCAGTCATCTTTATTGATATTAACAAATGATCGTAGGTATTCATTGAGGCATTTGTGATTTCTTTCTAACGCACCAATTGTTTCGGGATGGGCTGCTGTAGCAAAAAGATGTTCAATTTTTAGGACTTTACATATTTCAGAAAAAACTTGATTTTTGTATTCTGTTCCCAAGTCTGTTTTAATTTTATTCATTGGTCCGTAAATTAGAATAAAGCCTTGAACTACAGCGCTTGCTACTGTAGCTGCCTCTTTATTTGGTATTGGGATTGTTATAACATACTTAGTTAAATCGCACTGAATTGTAACTGCATATCTATTGCCATTGGTGGTTTTCGTGAATGGACAGTATCTATTGATACAATATCAAATGCTTGTGCAGGTGTTGTTGTTATCTCAAAAAACTCTTTGTGGTGCTTTTGATGCTTATTTTTGGCACATATTTCACATTTTTGTACAAATTTAGCAATAGTTTTCTTCATGTTTTTCCATTTAAAAATTTCTTTTAATTTCTTGTACATCTTACTTTGTCCAACGTGTCCTGCTGTTGGTATATTATGATACATTTTTAATATTTTATCGATTTCTTCTTTGTCATTAATTATAGTACGAGGTATATATATTTGGATATCCATTTTTTTAAATGTTTTATTGGCTAACCTTTTAAATAGAGTCGCCGGTATGATTGTAAACAATGTATTGTCGGCCGACATCCTCAGAGTCTTGATCTGAAGATTTTCATACAAATACAATTCTAGTTCTATGATTTCCCGCTCTAGTGCTGGTTCTATGAACGAATTTCTTTAATATTTATTAAGCGCTTGTAAATTATTTTATTTTTATTTAATACCTCGATTTTTATTATGATATTTGTGTTAATTTCTCTAGAGATTTCAAAATTTAATTCCGGTAGATATGCTACTTTACTTGGTGAAAGTATTTCATAGACGTGTAGTTGATCAGTCTCCACGATCGTATGTGATTTAGTAGCTTGTGTTTGTTCAGTTTGAATATGGTCGATTTATGCTTTTATTGAAGTTAGTTAAAATGTTTTGCAAATCGCTTTTGAATTGTGTAAGTTCTTCCATTGAAAGAAAAAGCAAAATTTTAAATTTTTTTTTTCATGTGGTTTTTTTTTTAAATTTCATTTTATAATCAATTAAAAATATAGTATTTGCAGCAATGAAAATTTGTAAATCTATACTTTTTTTAAATTAATTGTTTATAATTATAAAGGGTGGTTAAATTTTAAGGGCCGATGTTGAATGTGAACCACACCTAAACGTCAAGTTTTTTTCTGCATTTCATTTGACATTTCTCAATTTCAGACTAACTCAATTTGAACCATGGAAAGATACACAGTCGAATGGCCGCCGCGACCTCGGCGGCACACCTCCATCCGATGGTCCAAATTTTCGATGACGCTGAGGCATAATTGAAGTTCTATGCCGTTAATGTGCCGAATTATCTCATCCTTTAGCTCTTGAATTGTTGCTGGCTTATCGACGTACACCTTTTCTTTCAAATAACCCCAAAGAAAGAAGTCCAACGGTGTCAAATCACATGATCTTGGCGGCCAATTGACATCGCCACCACGTGAGATAACACGGCCATTAAATTTGTCGCGCAAAAGAGCGATTGTTCGGTAGCTGTGTAGCAAGTGGCACCGTCCTGTTGAAACCACATATCGTCCACATCCATATCTTCCAATTCGGGCCATAACAAGTTCGTTATCATCTCACGATAGCCAACACCATTCACAGTAACTGCCTGACCGGCCTCATTTTGGAAAAAATACGGCCCGATGATGCCGCCAGCCCATAAACCGCACCAAACAGTCACTCTTTGTGGGTGCATTGGTTTTTCGACAATCACTCTTGGATTATCATTTGCCCAAATGCGGCTGTTCTGCTTATTGACGAATCCACTGAGGTGAAAATGTGCCTCATCACTGAAGATGATTTTCTTCGAAAATTGATTATCCACTGTTGCCATTTCTTGCCACCATTCTGACCATTGACGACGCGTTGCTCGATTGTGTATCTTTCCATGGTTCAAATTGAGTTAGTCTGAAATTGAGAAATGTCAAATGAAATGCAGAAAAAAACTTGACGTTTAGGTGTGGTTCACATTCAACATCGGCCCTTAAAATTTAACCACCCTTTATTTATATAAAGTTCTATTTTTTTCTTACTGTTTTTTGTTATTTTTTTTTTATTATTTTTTTTTTTCGCTTTTCATTTTAGTTTTAAGTCTAGGGAAACATTTGTTTAGATTTAATTTTTACTTCTCTTTTTTTTACAATATATATATATATTTTTAACAATTTATACGAAACGATGACGCTGGTATTTTGGGCTGGGTGTTTTTGTTTTTTTTTTTCTTAAATATTTTTCCATTCTGGTTGGGGATAAAAAAATTTAGACGTAAACGATTTAATAGCTTTCTTCTTCGCCGGATTCATCATTCTCCTCGGACTCTTTCTTCTTGGCGGGCTTCTTTGGCTGCTTGCCTCGTCTCTTGCTGCTAGTATTAGTTCCACCGTTAGCTTCATACTCCTTTATCACCTTTGTGTAATTTTCCTTCATTTTGATCTGTTCACGGGTTTCGTTTGAGCACAGCATGTAAGTGGAAAGTGGACGCTTCGGTCGGTCACCCATTTAATCAAATATCCAAAGTAATCCTCCTAAGAAAATGCACTGATTTCGTATCGATCGCTGTCACGGTCGCCATGTAGTGAATTTAATGTTGGGAGCAGCAAATATGCTTTAACTCCATTCGAAGTAGCTAAAAAGCACAACTTCGTTAATCGATGGGAGCAGCGATATATCGCACTGACTCCAGTTGGGAGTAGGCGATATATCGCCTTAACTCCAGGTCTAAATAAGACAAGACTTTTGTGATACTAAGACAGTCGTTTATTAGACTCACTTTCTTTTATATCATTTTAATGCTTACATAGCTAAAGTTTATAATTATTGATTAATATCTACTTTTGCTGATTCACATCAATTTGTTTACGCTCGCGATGGACTCGCGATGGACTCGCGATCAAAAATGTCGACGCAGGTATTTCATACTAGCAGAGTGCATTGACATACGTGCTACTTCATAAATTGATGTGAGTCATTGTTTTGATTTCTTATGCATGTTAATTATGCATATCACATGAGATCTAACATCGATGTCGCTAAAGGATTGGTCAACGGTGCAATAGGAAATATAACGGAAATCGTCTGGCCGCACTATCGCAGGGCACAATTGTATGATGCAGACATCCCCTCAGTTAGAGTAGATTTTGGTAGAGACGGAATCCACCTAATACAACCAACATCGGTACAATTCCCAGCAAAATACAGCTACGGTACTGCAGAAAGAAGAATGCTTCCGCTGATATTGTCCTGGGCCTCAACAGTGCATAAAATGCAAGGTAGCACTATAGACCACGGTGTAGTATATTTAGGCTCTAAGCTCTTCGCAGATGGTCAGGCATATGTAGCACTTAGTAGAGTTAGATCCCTCAATGGTCTGCAAATTGATGAGTTGGACTGCTCCAAGTTAACCGGAACTAAGCCTTGCAACAAAGATGCATTAGCTGAAATGGAGCGTATGAGATTTTACCGCCCACCAAACATATAGGATTTAGGATTGAACGACTTCGCCCAATGTTGAATATGAATCCCATAGTGCTCTTGTTATAAATACCAAAAAATGGATACAACGACAAGCGCTGTACAAATGTAAATATACATACAAGCTAAATACAAAATATCGGTAGGCGGCTTTTTGTCATTGTATAATTAGGTTTTAAATTTTTTTTATATAAAAATTATTATTGCATAGAAAATTTTTAAAAAGATAAAACAACTTTTTTTTGGAAAAATTTAGTATTTAACATTTTCCCCAACTCCGTCATTGTAAGGATAAGAGACGGACCTGAAAGGATAACGTCATTATACTTTTCCTCAAGGGTGTTTTTGGGGTCGCTTAATACGATTCTCAAGTTAAAAAGCCTGTAAGGACATCTCACATGTAAGGATATATATTCGAAGACTAAAAAGAACAAAATAAAAAAAATAAAAAAAAAAATTTAAAAAAAAAGCTTTTATTAAAAAAGAATGCACTAAAAAGAAAAAAATAATTTTCTGGACGCTGTGTATCACAAATATAAAAGCTTTTAAAAAGCGAGATAAAGCATAAAACAATAAAATAAAAATTTATCTCGCTTTTAAAAAGCTTTTATATCTGTGATACACAGCGTCCAGAAAATTATTTTTTTCTTTTTAGTGCATTCTTTTTTAATAAAAGCTTTTTTTTAAAAAAAATTTTTTTATTTTTTTTAAAATTTTTTTTAACTGATGCAAACCAATTTTTTCCTCCAACGATTATATTATTTTATCCTTTTGAAAGGATTTTTTTTATTATTAGGGTTGACCTCAGTAATTTAAATATCTCGAAAGTTATGCCCCAAACAGATGAGGCGTCAACGTCGGCGTTATGACACCAGCATGTGTGTATAGAGCCCCTAATATAGGAGTGGACATCCGGACTAGAGCGACTAGACATGAGTTTTTTTACTTATGTTAAGCAATTTCCGTTATTTTGTTTATTAGCTTTCCGCGCTCGTTTTTCAGCTCGGCGGCCATTTGTACAAGTTTGGATGTCCACTCTCTATATTATAGGCTCTCTACACACATGATGACGTGTCAACACCTACAACTTTCCCAATTTTGATATGAGTTTTTTTTATTGATATTTACCGATTTCAGTCATTTTACTAATTATTTGTGGCAAGGGATTAAATTTTTGAAGCTCTTCTTACTGATTTATCAGCTCGGCGGCCATTTTTACACGTCCCATTGTTTATTCTCTAGAATCTAAATTATAGTCCAAATCCACGCAAATTCAACGACCAATAGGCTTTCCCGACGTACACAAATTTTAAATTTACTGTAATGATTATTTTATCCTTTTTAAAGGATTTTTTTTATTCAGGAGTTTTTCAATTTTTTAGGGTTCTTCTTTAGTCGGGGGTTTTTCAAAATTTTTATGTTGTTTTTTTTTCACTCTTTTTATACCCGTATGGTGAAACCAAAGGGTATATTAACTTTGCCTTACCGTTTGTAACGCCAAGATCCCCTCATCGCACAAAAAAATGAATTACACCAGTGTGTTAGGTTAGGTTAGGTTAGAGTGGCTGCCAAAAAGGCACACTTAGGCCAGAAATGGCCCATTGTGATACCACGCGAATCTTGACGATCCATTTCTCTATACCTCGAACCATTTGGAGCTTCTGATGAAGCGGAGTAGATCTGCAACGCTTGTGGCGCTTAGGTCTTCTAGATCGTTTAGGAAGAAACTACCCAAATGAGTTCTTCTGCGTTGAGCTAGTGCTGGGCAATGACAGAGAAGATGAGTTGTCGACTCCTATTCGTCCACATCCCCACAGCTTCTACAAAAGTCGTTTGAGGGAGCTCCGAGCCTGTCTGCATGTCTGCCTATTAGGCAGTGCCCTGTTATTATTCCCACTACCGTGCTGATCGCATTTCTTTGTAGTGAGAGGAGTCTACTGGAGCGTTTTTTGTCTAGCTTAGGCCAGATACGTTTGGTGACGGTACACGTTCTCTCCCGTGTCCATCTCTGGTTTGCATTGTTTAGCGTTTCAGAACTTAGTATGAGTTTGCACGTTGCCAGAACCAGTGTGTTTAGAATGATAAAAATATTTAATTTCTGCATGTCCGTCCGTCTGTCTGTCCGTCTGTCTGTGGCGCGGATTGCGGTCGCACGGATTGAGCTAGAGACTTGAAAGTTTGCACAGATCCGTTTTTCGTAAAATGCGAGGCTAAGTTCGTTAATGGGCAAAAATGGACCATTAGGTATCCCCCATACGAACGAAATCGTTTTTTGTGAATATCTCAAAAACGGTACATCTTATCAAAAAAGTCCAAGAACAAAAGTTATTTAGGATATGATTCTACATAAAACTCCCATACATCAAAATCCGATTGGAATAAATTTTAAAAAATCTTTTTGGAAAGTTTGACTTCAAAGTGGAATTTTGGTATAACTGTTCGAATTTTGATACGAATATCACCATAGGGGTTTTCCATAATTGCCAGATTGGCAATTACAGCTTTTGTTATGTTTAAAGATAACAGTGAACGAACTTTTTATGTCCGATTGAATTTAAAGTTTTTTGGTAACCTTTTTGTATTGTAATAAATATTTAAAGATTAACAATTTTTTTCAAGTAATGTCCCTTGAATGCCGAAGCGGGATCGAAATGCGTTTAGTGGATCAGAAGGTACAACGAGAGGGGGTTTAAATTGAGAGGGGAGGGGTAACTGTTGTACACTAAAATATTCCTTTCATTATTTACAACGGAATGGCGGAAGTGGGATCGAAATCGGTTCCGTGGATCAGAAGATACAAGGATAGGGGGTGTAAATTGAGGGGGGAGAGGGAACTCTTGTACACTAAAATATTCCTTTCATTATTTACAACGGAATGGCGGAAGTGGGATCGAAATCGGTTCCGTGGATCAGAAGATACAAGGATAGGGGGTGTAAATTGAGGGGGGAGAGGGAACTCTTGTACACCAAAATATTCCTGTCATTATTTACAACCGAATGCCGGAAGCGGGATCGGAATCGGTTCAGTGGATCAGAAGTTACTAGGAGAGGGGGTTTAAATTGAGGGGGAAAGGGGGAATTTTTAAACACAAGAACCTTGCGGCCCCCATATCCAGCCGAATGCAAAAACGGGACCGAAATCGGTTGAGTGGTTCAAAAGTTATGAGTTAAGGAAGCACAAACTTCGAGCCAAACGCATATACCATCCCCGTTCTGTCGGGGGTAAAAATGAAGATAACTGAGATTTCTAATGACCTTTCTGTAGTCAACTGGATAGATGCCTCTGAAGGTCTTGATTCTGAAAGCGCAGTAGATAAATTTTACAATATTTTTACCAGTACAATTTTTCGTCGGAATTCGTCGGAAATCCAATTCGGGTAATTTGCAGTACATCTAGACTTGACTGGTATATTAAGCATCACAGATATCGTACTACTAGATCGCGGCACTCGAACAATTCCATAGCAAAAATATGGGACAGCGTGACTATGGTTGTCTCATTTATTCTTCGAACTTTAGTAATGTCAGATGTTCGAATCAACAAACTCAATAACACTTGAATTATATGTTTTACGTCGAACTCATAAGACTTATACAGAGGTTTAGGGAATTGCATATTAATGTATGTGGCAGCTCTGAATATTAACATGAATAATCGGTATAGGGATTGAATAATATCCCGTCGGGGACCTGCATAAGCATTTTTTTCCAGAATTTTAATTTCCCAGAATTACTAGCTTTGTCCTTTTTTTTTCGTCATAGCTTTTTGACGTTTCAGTGGCCCATTTGAGATAGCAAATGGCTTGATCTAGTCTAATAGTACGATATCTGTGATTAAGCATATACCAGCCAAGTCTAGATGTACTGCAAATTACCCGAATTGGATTTCCGACGAATTGCTTGAAACACTCACGCTCAAATCGATGTACTATCGTAATAAAAAAATACCCAGTCAAATAATGAGTATGCCCTCTTTGCTATATACCGAAAAATCTCTAAAATTCAAAAAAAATATTGCTACTCGACGTACATATCTTCAATCGAACAATCAATTACTTCTGACAATCAAAAACCCTTCTGGAGTTTTGTAAAAAATAAAAAAAATAAATCGATTAATTTAGTTAATGAAATGTACCATGGCAATCTATGTAGTAGCTTCAGATAATTAGGCTATTAG
This sequence comes from Chrysopilus asiliformis, assembly GCA_964034945.1. Taxonomy (NCBI): domain Eukaryota; kingdom Metazoa; phylum Arthropoda; class Insecta; order Diptera; family Rhagionidae; genus Chrysopilus; species Chrysopilus asiliformis. The sequence continues at coordinate 51,922,123 of OZ035962.1, read as the reverse complement.
TAATTTATTTGCGAAGTATTTTAAGTTAATTTATATTTCCTCTACAAAAACATTAAACTATAATTTTGATGTTAAAAACAAGACAACTTTATCATCAGTTGAAATACCCCAAGAGCACATTTACACCTGCATTTCAAGTCTTGACAATACCAAAGGTGGAGGACCTGACTGGTTACCTAATAAATTTGTAAAATTCCTTTGTACTCAACTTAATGTGCCGCTATTTTATTAAGGATGGTATCCTTCTTAATATTTGGAAAAAAAAGTTTAATTATTCCTATTTAATTATATTTTATATATAACAAAAGCTATAATTGCCAATCTGGCAATTATTGAAAACCCGTATGGTGATATTCGTATCAAAATTCGAACAGTTGTACCAAAATTCCACTTTGATGTCAAACTTTCCAATAAGATTTTTTAAAATTTATTTTCCGAAAAACGGATCTGCGCAAAATTTCAAGTCTCTAGCTCAATCCGTGCGCCCGCAATCCGCGCCACAGACGGACAGACAGACAGACATACAGACAGACAAACAGACAGACGGACGAACGGAATCATTTTCTTTTATCTTTTTAAACACACTGGTGTAATTCATTTTTTTGTGTGATGATGGGATCTTGGCGTTACAAATGGTAAGGCAAATCTAATATATCCTTTGGTTTCACCATACGAGTATAAAAATGGATGTTTGTTTGTTTGCCTGTCTGTTTGAGATTACAAAACTCAAAAACTACTGGACCGATTTTTACGAGGTTTTTTGCAAAATGATCTGCGTTGCCAGGAGCAGGTTTTTAGCTTTGTTAGATTTCCAAAAAAATGTCCTGTAAGGATAACGCAAATATCCTTTTTCCCATTTTTCCCCGGAAAAATTTGCATTATGGGCTTTTTGGGGTCACTGATCACTAGGGCTGCCAAAAATATGCACTAAAAAAGGCGAAATATGCGCATATAATATGCACTAAAAACGGCAAAATATGCACTTAAATATGCACTTTAAAAACATTAAAAATCCGAAATATAGTATATTTCACCCAAAATAGTGAACGGAACTTGTTAAAATGTGGTTAATTCGACTTATGTGGAAAATAAAAAAATTCAAAAAATAATAGTCTGTAAAAAAGATTGACATTTTGACTGACAAAAAAATTTTTTACTTGTTTCTAAATTGCAACTGTTAAATTTTAAGATATTTCGTAAAGATGTTCAATACTTCATATTGTCTATGGTATAATCGGGGTTAAAACTTGTAGAAAAATATCAGTTGTGGCCAACACAAAACTTTCTTCCACAAAATCTACGACCCTGCGCAATTTACGCTATCTCAATCGTTTTGTCAACCAAAGACGACCTCAAAATGTACAAAATTTTAGATAACTTGAGAACGGTAAAAGATATCAATTTACGGTAAAAGGTAAAAATGTAGAAAATTTCATTGCCTTTAATTCGTTTTTCAAAAGTTTTTTCGAAAAACTGTTAGTTTGCAAGTAATTCGCAAAAATATATTTTTTACATTTTAATAAAAATATTTCAATAACGGTAAAAGATAATGGACCACTGTAAAAGACAAAATTGTGCAGAATGCGATTCTCATTAATTCATCTCATATATACAGTAAGCAAAAAAACATTTTTTTTTCGAGATAATGGAAAAAATTTTTTTTTTTTTAAATAACGGTTTATCGCGATAACAGGTTGAGATTTCGAGTTATAGCTAAAGACAAAAGTGTGGGAAATTTTATTTTCTGCAAAAAACGCGTAGTTTGGGAGTAAATCGAGAAAAACGAAATTGCGATTTTTGAAAAACCGCCATTTTGGATACTTCCGGTTAACGGATTTCCACCAAAAGTTGATAGGATCGTCCCATTCCAGGACCAAATATGCCTATAAAATCTCATGGCTCTAGCTCTATTAGTTTTTGAGAAATCTAGTACACAGACTGACAGACTGACATATACATGCTTATTCACAAAAGCTATTTATTGCTTGTTAATACCCATAACAATTGTTTAAATAGAAATCGGTATTCACATTTCACTTTGAATGCTATGAACTTTCGATAATGTTGTTAAGCTAAAAATTGTCAAATAAAACCGTATTCAAAGTGCACTATTGCTTGTTAGAAATGGTCAAAAGTGTTGTTACGATAACAAAAATAAATTTTAGTTGTTTGGGAAGAAATTTTTTTTTTTCAATCAAAAAAATTGATTTTATAATTCCAATTATGGACATTGTGGCGGAAGAAGAACGGTAAGATAAAAGGATGTGATTTAAAGCCATGAATTATCCATTGATACAGTAAAACACACTTAAATGCAACACGCTTAAATGCAAAGCTCGTGTAATTGCACGCAAAATTTGTGCCTGGAGGTTTTTAAATCATTTTTCATATGAATATATACACACGCTTAATTGCAATACTTGCTTAAATGCAACCATTTTCATACTGCAAAAGTATAAATTACATGAAATTTTACACGCTTAAATGCACATGTGCAAAAATAAAATGTAATCACACCAAAAAAAAAAAGTGATTTTTGTTATTTTTATGTGATAAAATGGATTCTTAATTAGATTCTTTGTTTTTGTGTAGCCTAATTGAATTTAAATGTTTATTCCAGGAATATTAAAGTTGCATGTTTATATTTGACTCGCATAATTGCACATTAATGTGTATTTCTCCGTGCTACGGATAAATGCAAAACACGGATAAATGCACATTAAATTCTGCGAAGTTCGATGTGCATTTAAGCGTGTTCTACTGTGTTGCTTTTAGACATTATGTTGGATTACCAAGTCAAGTTCTTCGCGATACCAGCGATCCGTTTTCCATAGAAGAAAACAGTTTTAAAAAATATTTATCGTCTCCCCGCAATGCAATATAACAATTCGCCAGTGCAATACAGCAATCCGCGAATCCAATAATACAACAATCCCCGAATGCAATACAACTGCAACTATTAAAATAATTCACAAAACTGTTGCCATAACAACACAACGAACATTTTTAACGAAACTTTTTAACAAGCAAAATTGTGATTACCATTTTCTTTATGGATTGCTATGAAATTTATTGTTACTTAACAATATTGTTAACTAACAATAAATTTGTGAATAAGCATGATAGAAAGACATTTTTGTAATATGACTCCAATCGATTAAGGAGTGATCGGGAAATATTTTTTTAGGTTAAATTAAAAGGTTGAAATTTTTCATGAATACAATACTGTATTATACTTCGTAGAAGAAAGTAAAAATATATATTTATTTATTTTTAATATTTATTCTAGCTGAAACAGTCGAATTATAATTTGAATTGTTCAAAAAAAATTTGGTTGTTCATGAAAGTTGTAAAATATGCAACTAAATATGCATTATATGCATTTATATGCAAACATGCACTAACGTGTCAAATATGCGAAATATGCAACAACAAGTGACCTTCATTCGCTTCTAAACTTATTGATTCGGATGAATAAAAAACTCCCGGAGCCGAAATCATAACGAGAAGAAATATGCAAATGCATATTTTTGGCAGCCCTACTGATCACGAACCCGGTATTAGATTTTTAAAATTCGAAATGGAAGATCAAGGAAAAATTGGTATCGGGTCTCTCAATAAGGACACAACAATTTTGTATTTAAATAAAACAAGAATAATTAGGCTACACAAAATTTATTTTCTGCAAAAAACGCGTAGTTTGGGAGTAAATCGAGAAAAACGAAATTGCGATTTTTGAAAAACCGCCATTTTGGATACTTCCGGTTAACGGATTTCCACCAAAAGTTGATAGGATCGTCCCATTCCAGGACCAAATATGCCTATAAAATCTCATGGCTCTAGCTCTATTAGTTTTTGAGAAATCTTGTACACAGACTGACAGACTGACATATACATGCTTATTCACAAAAGCTATTTATTGCTTGTTAATACCCATAACAATTGTTTAAATAGAAATCGGTATTCACATTTCACTTTGAATGCTATGAACTTTCGATAATGTTGTTAAGCTAAAAATTGTCAAATAAAACCGTATTCAAAGTGCACTATTGCTTGTTAGAAATGGTCAAAAGTGTTGTTACGATAACAAAAATAAATTTTAGTTGTTTGGGAAGAAATTTTTTTTTTTCAATCAAAAAAATTGATTTTATAATTCCAATTATGGACATTGTGGCGGAAGAAGAACGGTAAGATAAAAGGATGTGATTTAAAGCCATGAATTATCCATTGATACAGTAAAACACACTTAAATGCAACACGCTTAAATGCAAAGCTCGTGTAATTGCACGCAAAATTTGTGCCTGGAGGTTTTTAAATCATTTTTCATATGAATATATACACACGCTTAATTGCAATACTTGCTTAAATGCAACCATTTTCATACTGCAAAAGTATAAATTACATGAAATTTTACACGCTTAAATGCACATGTGCAAAAATAAAATGTAATCACACCAAAAAAAAAAAGTGATTTTTGTTATTTTTATGTGATAAAATGGATTCTTAATTAGATTCTTTGTTTTTGTGTAGCCTAATTGAATTTAAATGTTTATTCCAGGAATATTAAAGTTGCATGTTTATATTTGACTCGCATAATTGCACATTAATGTGTATTTCTCCGTGCTACGGATAAATGCAAAACACGGATAAATGCACATTAAATTCTGCGAAGTTCGATGTGCATTTAAGCGTGTTCTACTGTGTTGCTTTTAGACATTATGTTGGATTACCAAGTCAAGTTCTTCGCGATACCAGCGATCCGTTTTCCATAGAAGAAAACAGTTTTAAAAAATATTTATCGTCTCCCCGCAATGCAATATAACAATTCGCCAGTGCAATACAGCAATCCGCGAATCCAATAATACAACAATCCCCGAATGCAATACAACTGCAACTATTAAAATAATTCACAAAACTGTTGCCATAACAACACAACGAACATTTTTAACGAAACTTTTTAACAAGCAAAATTGTGATTACCATTTTCTTTATGGATTGCTATGAAATTTATTGTTACTTAACAATATTGTTAACTAACAATAAATTTGTGAATAAGCATGATAGAAAGACATTTTTGTAATATGACTCCAATCGATTAAGGAGTGATCGGGAAATATTTTTTTAGGTTAAATTAAAAGGTTGAAATTTTTCATGAATACAATACTGTATTATACTTCGTAGAAGAAAGTAAAAATATATATTTATTTATTTTTAATATTTATTCTAGCTGAAACAGTCGAATTATAATTTGAATTGTTCAAAAAAAATTTGGTTGTTCATGAAAGTTGTAAAATATGCAACTAAATATGCATTATATGCATTTATATGCAAACATGCACTAACGTGTCAAATATGCGAAATATGCAACAACAAGTGACCTTCATTCGCTTCTAAACTTATTGATTCGGATGAATAAAAAACTCCCGGAGCCGAAATCATAACGAGAAGAAATATGCAAATGCATATTTTTGGCAGCCCTACTGATCACGAACCCGGTATTAGATTTTTAAAATTCGAAATGGAAGATCAAGGAAAAATTGGTATCGGGTCTCTCAATAAGGACACAACAATTTTGTATTTAAATAAAACAAGAATAATTGAGATATCGGGCTGAAATTTATTCCAGGTGTAGTGGACATGTAAGTATGAAATTCGATGTCGTTCATATGGCCACCGCGAGCACGTTTGCAGATTGATTCTTTGGAGCCAATTTTCCACCACTCTTCCACACATATCGGCCGGAACGTTGGCAATTTCGCGTTCGATATTGTTCCTGAGCTCCTCTAAGGTTGTTGGCTTGCTGGCATAAACCAACGACTTAACATAACCCCATAAAAAGAAATCCAACGGCGTTAAATCGCATGAGCGAGGTGGCCATTCGACCGAACCATTTCTCGAGATTACACGATTACCGAACTTCTCCTTCAATAGATCAATTGTTTGACCAGATGTGTGGCATGTAAACCTAAAAAAACCTTAAAAATAAAACATAACAAAAGCTATGATTGCGAATCTGGCAATTATTGAAAACCCATATGGTGATATTCGTATCAAAATTCGAACAGTTGTAGCAAAATTCCACTTTGAAGTCAAACTTTCCAATCTATATATGTGGTGCTCAGAATTGAAGTGGATCAACTCCACTTTTTGAAATTTTCCATATTATGATGTTAAAGTGCTTAATAATATTAGTTTATTCGGTAAATTTTATTTGTAAGTCCTCCTTGTTGCGTAACGGTAATTGTAAGCTGTATTTAAATTGGTAACTGACAAAAAAAAATTATTTTCAGTGCTCAAATGAATCAAGTTTAAAAAAAAACTTAAGTTTGAAATTTTATGGACTTGATCCACTTCAGTTCTGAACACCCCATATTTAAAAGGCAAAGCGATTTTGTATGGATTTCTTTCGACAGAGCTCCTGGAGTTCCTATTGAACCGATTTTGATGATTTTTTTTTTAAATGAAAGCTCTATAGCTGTAGATATGTCCGTTTTACTTTTTTCCCCATTTTTAATAATACTTTATTAGTTATTTGCCTTTCAAAATTATAAATATGCCGCTTACTAAGTCTTCAATGTTAAAACGACATTTCGTACTGTTCGATTAGTGCAGTGAGTTAGAAGTTGGACTACTATGCGCCAAGCACCGGGTTCAATTCTGATCGGTGACAAAATTCTTTTTTTTTTTCTTTTCAAATTTTTTTTTGTTGATTTATTTACTTTTATTAATATTTTATTACTTAATTTATCTTTAAGTTTACATTTTTACTCCTGAATAAGTGTTAGACTACAATGCGTTCGCGTCACCGACATGCTAATTTAACAGCTTAAGAATGCTGATTTGCTTTCATTTGATTTTTTTATAAAGAAAAAATCGATTTTTTTTGGAAGACAGTACAGCAGCGATTATCAACCTGTGGGGCGCGCCCCCCTAGGGGGGCGCGAGGACTTTTAAGGGGGGGCGCCAGCATATCCAAGAGATAATATTTAAAAAAGTTGATTAACTGACTGAAAGGAAAGTACACACATACATGCAAAACAAAATACATTTCGACATAATATTTAATAATTAACTTATTAACAACTTACTAAATTAAAAACAAATTTAATAATTATTAGTGACTTCCTTGGACCTGTCTTGCAGAGCAAAGTTTTTCGAAGGAAGGCTTAATATTAGATAGACACTCTAGATAGACATACATTTTATTGTATGCAAGGGGGCGCGGTGAAAATTATGATTGAAAATTGGGCCGCGAATACTGAAAGGTTGAGAAACGCTGCAGTACAGAGCAAAATAAAATTAACGAGGAAATTTCTGAACAGCACGTGACTTTGTTACACAACAAAAAATCGGTTCTTTTTTGGAAAATTTCATACGGCAAAATAAAATGAGACAGAAAATCTCTGAACAGCGTGTGATTTTGTTATACAACAAAAAATCGATTTTTTTTTTGGAAAATATCATACAGCAAAATAAAATGATACAGAAAATTTCTGAACAGCACGTGGCATTCTTATACAGAAAAAATTAAACATCTAGCCGTTTTTTGTATAAGAATATCATGTGTTGCTCAGGAATTCAAACCTTAATATACATTGGATTTTATTTAAAATTTACTGTTTATTAGCATATATTTTCAAAATTTCAGGTTGAAAAATATATAGGTATAAATACACGACAAAATAATTATTACCATACATATATTACTGTTTTCACTTCTGTTGGCAGTCCCCAATGACTGCCTGTTTTTTTATTACTTAATTTATCTTTAAAATTTATATTCTTACTACTGAATAAGTGCAAACTACATCGCGCCAGGTACGGGTTCAATTCTGAGCAGTGGTAAAATATTTTTATTTTATTTTAATTTATTTTTTTTTTTTTGTTGAAATTGAGTTTTTTAAACGTAAAATTAAAAATATCTGTGAAAACGATCTTCTCTATATATAAAATCGTTTAACCTGACGCCCAGCCCAAACTCCTGAAGATAGAGACTTGAAACTTTCAGAATATGTCCCAACCATCGAGATTTTTCGAAATTTTAGCGCTAAGGGGGTTGAACGGGGGATAAAGGGGGTTTGGGTGTTTTTAAACCGTGATTTTCGCCATGAATCCTGCTCAATAGGAGGCTGAAAAGTATCACTCGGGGGTTTTTGGGGTCACTGATCACGAATCCGGTGTTAGATTTTCAAAATTCAAAACGGAAGGTTCTGTAAGGATAATGCAAATATCCTTTTTCCCATTTTTTCCGGGAAAAAATGTCATTAGGGGGTTTTCGAGGTCTCTGATCACGAATCTATATATTTAAAAGGCAAAGCGATTTTGTTTGGATTTCTTTCCGCAGAGCTCCTGCGGCTCTGATTTTGATGATCCTTTTTTTAAATGAAAGCTCTATAGCTATCTTTTTTAAATGAAAGCTCCATAGCTGTAGATATGTCCGTTTTACTTTTTTCCCCATTTTTAATAATACTTTATTAGTTATTTGCCTTTCAAAGTTATAAATATGCCGCTAACTAAGTCTTCAATGCTAACACGACATTCCGTACTGCCTGATCAGCGCAGTGAGTTAGAAATTGGACTACCATGCGCCAAGCACCGGGTTCAATTCTGATCGGTGACAAAATTCTTTTTTTTTTTCTTTTCAAATTTTTTTTTGTTGATTTATTTACTTTTATTAATATTTTATTACTTAATTTATCTTTAAGTTTATATTTTTACTCCTGAATAAGTGTTAGACTACAATGCGCCAGATGTGCGGGTTCGATTCCGAGTGTTGACAAAATGTTTTTTTTTAAATTTTTTTTTTACGTTAAATTACTTATTTTATTTATATTATACTTCTTTAGGCGCGTTGGGCGATTTTTGGATGGGTAAAATCTCATGACCGACATGCTAATTTAACAGCTTAAGAATGCTGATTCACTTTCATTTGATTTTTTTATCCAGAAAAAATCGATTTTATTTGGAAGACAGTACAGAGCAAAAAAAAAATAAGCGAGGAAATTTCTGAACACCAGTTGACTTATATAACAAAAAATCGATTTTTTTTGGAAAATATACAGCAAAATAAAATTACACAGAAAATTTCTGAACAGCAGGTGGCATTCTTATACAGAAAAAATTAAATATCTCTATCCATTTTTTGTATAAGAAAATCATGTGCTGCTCAGGAATTCAAACCTTAATATGCATATTGACTTTTATTTAAAATTTACTGTTTATTAGCATATATTTTCTAAATTTCAGGTTGAAAAATATTTAGGTATAAATACACGACAAAATAATTATTACCATACATATATTATTGTTTTCACTTCTGTTGGCAGTCCCCAATGACTGCCTGTTTTTTTATTACTTAATTTATCTTTAAAATTTATATTCTTACTACTGAATAAGTGTAAACTACATCGTGCCAGGTACGGGTTCAATTTTGAGCGGTGGCAAAATATTTTTATTTTATTTATTTATTTTTTTTTAAATTGAGTTTTTTAAACGTAAAATTAAAAATATCTGTTACGCATCGTCTTTTATTGGAAAAAGTGAAAACCATCTGCTCTATATATAAAATCGTTTAACCTGACGCCCAGCCCAAACCCCTGAAGATAGAGACTTGAAACTTTCAGAATATGGGACATATTTTTTTTCGAAATTTTAATGCTAAGGGGGTGAACGGGGGGTAAAGGGGGTTTGGGTTATTTTAAACCGTGATTTTCGCCATGAATCCTGCTCAATAGGAGGCTGAAAAGTATCACTCGGGGGTTTTTGGGGTCGCTGATCACGAATCTATATATTTAAAAGGCAAAGCGATTTTGTTTGGATTTCTTTCCGCAGAGCTCCAGCGGCTCCGATTTTGATGATCTTTTTTTTTTAAAAAAAGAAAGCTCTCTATCTTTAGATGTGTCCATTTTACTTTTCCACCAATTTTTAATAATATTTTACTAGATGCAGACCCATCGTTGTCGGGCTAAAGTTTTTTTGCACAAAAAACTTCCAGAAATAACTTTTAGAAAATAAACGTGTTCGCTTCAAGACTTTCGGTTTTGAATTTTAAAACTCTAATACCCAATTAGTTTTTCCAGCCTCCTCATGGGCAAGCTAACTTCAGTCATAAAATATTATCATCACGGACAATGGTGAAAATCTGATCAAAATCGTTTTCGGTTTATAATTAGTGTCTCTATTTTTGTTTTAAACAGTTTTCACATACAAAAAAAAAAACACAAAAATCACAAAGAATAAATTTGTTTTTACTAAATGAAAAAAAAATTAAATTAAAAAAACAAAACCTTGCCACCAGCAACCCTGGCTTCGAGCATGGGTATTTTACCCCTTCTTTAAACGCCCAGCTGCGATCCGTGTTGTTAAGATCGAAGACTCATCTATATATTTAAAAGGCAAAGCGATTTTGTATGTATTTCTTTCGACACAGCTCCAGCTTAGAATCGATTTTGATTATTCTTTTTTTAAAGGAAAGCTCTCTATCTGTAGATGTGTCCACTTTACTTTTTTCCCATCTATATAATAAAAACTGTAAGGGGGACAATTTTTGTAATTTTGGATTTTCTCAAAAATATTGACATAATTGATGTATTTGGTCGTATAATACTGATGCCAAAAATGACATTTTTATACCCGTATGGTGAAACCAAAGGGTATATTAACTTTGCCTTACCGTTTGTAACGCCAAGATCCCGTCATGACACACAAAAATGTATTACACCAGTGTGTTTAGAATGATAAACAAAATTGATTCTTGCATGTCCGTCTGTGGCGCGAATTGCGGGCGCACGGATTGAGCTAGAGACTTGAAATTTTGTGCAGATCCGTTTTTCGCAAAATGCGAGGCTAAGTTCGTTAATGGGCAAAAATGAACGAACGAAAACGTTTTTGGCGAATATCTCAAAAACGGTACATCTTATCTAAAAAGTCCAAGAACAAAAGTTAAAACGGCGCGGCCGATTTTGATCAAACTTTGCACACAGGTATTGAAAGAATAAGGGATCTGATTCTTTTTGATGTCAATCCCCGTTTCTTCTGATATCTCTTACTCAAGGGTGTCGGATCCAGTTTAATAGCAACCCCTTTCGCTCTCTTGAAACCTCTTTATGCGCTTAAGGGTTTCGGATCCGATTTTCACCATGAGAGAGGTCAGCCCGCAGGGAAAATTTTTGCTCACTAATATCTACCCCTCCTTTTTATGTATAGCTAACGGTGGTATCTTTTTTCGGACAAAAAACAGTATATTTCACCTAAAAATTTACAAAAGCAGTAAATCGATTTGAAAAAACAGCATTTTTCGCAGTATAAATTTTATTCAATGAAAATTTGTGTCTGCTTTTAATTTCGACATTTTTATACCCGTATGGTGAAACCAAAGGGTATACTAACTTTGCCTTACCGTTTGTAACGCCAAGATCCCGTCACCACACACAAAAATGAATTACACCAGTGTGTTTAGAATGATAAAAATAATTAATTTTTGCATGTCCGTCCGTCCGTCTGTCTGTCCGTCCGTCTGTGGCACGGATTGCGGGCGCATGGATTGAGCTACAGACTTGAAATTTTTCACAGATCCGTTTTTCGTAAAATGCGAGGCTAAGTTCGTTAATGGGCAAAAATGGACCATTAGGGGGGGTACCCCCCATACGAACGAAAATGTTTTTTGTGAATATCTCTAAAACGGTGCATCTTATCAAAAAAGTCCAAGAACAAAAGTTATTCAGGATATTATTCTACATAAAACTCCCATACATCAAAATCCGATTGGAATAAATTTTAAAAAATCTTATTGGAAAGTTTGACTTCAAAGTGGAATTTTGGTACAACTGTCCGAATTTTGATACGAATATCACCATACGGGTTTTCAATAATTGCCAGATTGGCAATTATAGCTTTTGTTATGTTTATTCTTTTAAATTAACAATGGAAAGCAAAATCAAAGTAACGCGTTCTGAAGAAGGATGAATAATGACAAAACAGTAATTGATGGGGAAAGGAAGAAGCGAATCTATATGACATGTTGCCATCAATACTTCGCTGTTCGTCGTTTGAATGTATTTACACTTGCCATGTGTTGCGTAACATCTCCATACATCAAATTCCAACAATTCAAGCGCGAGGGGCGAGGCCGAAGGCCGAGTAGTTGTGGAGGCCGCAGGCCGACGGGGGCAGGGAGGCCGAAGGCCGACCTGTGGAAGGGGGATGAACCGCGAAGCGGTTCGGGGCACAGCCCCTAGTAAGATTTTTTAAAATTTATTCCAATCGGATTTTGATGTATGGGAGTTTTATGTAGAATCATATCCTAAATAACTTTTGTTCTTGCACTTTTTTGATAAGATGCACTGTTTTTGAGATATTCGCAAAAAACGTTTTCGTTCGTATGGTGGTTACCCCCCCTAATGGTCCATTTTTGCCCTTTAACGAACTTAGCCTCGCATTTTACGAAAAACGGAACTGTACAAAATTTCAAGTCTCTAGCTCAATCCGTGCGCCCGCAATCCGCGCCACAAACTGACGGACGGACATGCTAAATTCAACTTTTTTTTATACCCGTATGGTGAAACCAAAGGGTATATTAACTTTGCCTTACCGTTTGTAACGCCAAGATCCCGTCATCACACATAAAAATGAATTACACCAGTGTGTTTAGAATGATAAAAATAATTAATTTCTGCATGTCCGTCCGTCTGTCCGTCTGTCTGTCTGTCTGTCTGTCCGTCTGTCTGTCTGTCCGTCTGTCTGTCTGTCTGTCCGTCTGTCTGTCTGTCCGTCCGTCTGTCTGTGGCGCGGATTGCGGGCGCACGGATTGAGCTAGAGACTTGAAATTTTGCGCAGATCCGTTTTTCGTAAAATGCGATAATGGACAAAATGGGCAAAAATGGACCATTAGGGGGGGTACCCCCCCATACGAACGAAAACGGTTTTTGTGAATATGTCGAAAACGGTGCATCTTATCAAAAAAGTGCAAGAACAAAAGTTATTTAGGATATGATTCTACATAAAACTCCCGTACATCAAAATCCGATTGGAATAAATTTTAAAAAATCTTATTGGAAAGTTTGACTTCAAAGTGGAATTTTGGTATAACTGTTCGAATTTTGATACGAATATCACCATACGGGTCTCCAATGATTGCCAGATTGGCAATTATAGCTTTTGTTGTGTTTATCATTCTAAACACACTGGTGTAATTCATTTTTATACACTTTCTATTAAGTTGAAGTGTCGCGACCTACCTACCTGGCTACCTACCTATGTGTCTATCTCTGGAATCTTTGGAACCTTATATCTCCGAAACTATGCAACCTAGGAAGATGAAATTTTGTCACCTTGCGTAGTTCCGGTGACAGTTCAAATTTTTTACTACTCCATCCTTGTAAGGATAATGGAAGGCATTATCCTTGCAAATATCCTTTTTCCCATTTTTTCCGGGAAAAAATGGCATTAGGGGGTTTTCGAGGTCGCTGATCACGAATTCGGTGTTAGATTTTCAAAATTCGAAACGGAAGGTCCTGTAAGGATAACGCAAATATCCTTTTTCCCATTTTTTCTGGAAAAAATGGCATTAGGGGGTTTTCGGGGTCGCTGATCACGAATTCGGTGTTAGATTTTCAAAATTCAAAACGGAAGGTCCTGTAAGGATAACACAAATATCCTTTTTCCCATTTTTTCTGGGAAAAATTGGCATTAGGGGGTTTTCGGGGTCGCTGATCACGAATTCGGTGTTAGATTTTCAAAATTCAAAACGGAAAGTCCTGTAAGGATAACATTTTTTCCCAAAAGTTTTTAAGTTATTTATGGTTTTTTGGCATTCTAAAATTTTTACAAAAAACTTTAAGCTGGCAACGAAGGGTCTTCTAGTCCTTAAATATAATACGAAGAATATCTGTAGACCAACGATCTCGAAAACCCGCATAACGATTTTCACGAAACTTGGGGGTTTTCGGGGACAAGGAATCGACCTAGATAGGTTTCACCTCTGAGAAAATTCCCCTCGATATGCCTCGCCTGGTATCTTCCAATTGGGTGGTCCGATCTTAATGAAACCTTACAGTATTACTAAGGAGGCTAAGGGCTTTCAATTTTTCCACTATAAACCTGACTTCCCTCCCCTCGATACCCCTCGCCTGGTATCTTCGAATTGGGTGGTCCGATCTTAATAAAACTTTACAGCATTACTAAGGGGCTTTCGATTTTTCCACTACAAACCTGACTTTTCCCTCCCCTCGATACCGCTCGCCTGGTGTCTTCGAATTAAACTTTTTAGATATCTATCGGCAGCGATAAATAGTAATTACAAAACAATCAAGTTCCCTGAACCTCAGGATACTGCGAATATCCTTTTTCCCATTTTTCCTCAGGAAAGTTTACACTATAGGGTTTGTGAGGTCGCTGATCCCGAATATGATGTTGGAGTTGAAACGGAAGGTCCTATAGAATATCGCGAATATCCTATTTATTCTGGAAAATATACATTAGGGAGTTTTTGAAGTCGCTGATGCAGAATCTGATGTTGGAAATTCAATATTCGAAACGAAAAGTCCTGTGGTGATAACCAAAATATTCTTTCTATTCTTTTTCTCCGAGGAAGTTAGCGGAGAGTGATTTTGGATCGGAGATTTAAAACCTCAGGAAAACTACTGTGAAGTTAACGTGAATCTACTTTTTTACCCAAAAAAATTAGCAAAAGGAGGATTTTGAGGATTCCGAGCATGGCTCGGTCTTCCTGGTACTATATACTGATTTCTCGAAAGCTTCTGACTTGGTCAATCATAACATATTACTTGCAAAGTTTGTAAAGTGTGGGATAAACGACAATTTACTACTTATATTTAGGTCTTACTTGACGAATAGAGAAAACGGTGTTGTATTTAATAATAGTAAATCTATGTATTTTTCCCCATGTAGTGGTGTACCTCAAGGCTCTGTCTCGAGACCGTTCTTGTTCCTAATATTTTTTAATCATTTGTCTCATTTTTTAAAATCTGACTGCCTTTTATTTGTAGACAATCTTAAAATTTTTTAAATTATGGAATCTACGCTTGACTGTGAAATTCTACAACTTGGCCTTAATTCTTTGTGTTTGTGGTGTGATAATAATGATCTAAGACTTAAAATCTCCAAGTGTAATAAGATGACATTTTCTCTGCTTAAAAATGTAATACTCGTAGAATATATATTTGAGAACATAACTTTGGCTGAGATTTATACTGTTTCTGACCTGTGTTGACTTTTTACCTGAAACTCAAATTTGACAAGCGCATCACTAATGTTACCCATAGAGTACTACGACTCTCAGGTTTTATTGTACGTACCCCAGGTTCTTTTTTCAATGCACGTATCAGTATTACTTTATTTACAAATCTTGTCCGTAGCGTTTTTGAATATTGTTCTCCTGTGTCTCCGTGTTATATGTGTCATATTAAACAAATTGAACAAGTGCAAAGGATATTTACAAAACAAATTTTCTTTAAATTTTGCGATGAAACAGAAAGCTATGATGAACGACTCGCATTTTTTAAATTAAAATTATTTGCGAGTATGTCTAGATCAATGCACCTTATACAAAATTCAGTGACACCTTATATCACCGTTTATAATTAAGATCTTCTAATCTGACAAACAGATTAAATCTAATCTTTGTGCAGCATAGCGCTAAACTGAATGTTTAGTATCGCTCTCCTTTAATACGATTGCCTAGAAACCATGACTACCTTCCCTTTGGATCCTTAGACATCCCATTCATTGTATTTCGCCTTAAACTATTAAATTGGTTAATGTCTTGATTTTAGTTTATTTACATATATACATTTTTTCTGATTTAAATTGTTTATCTTTGCTTATGAATAATTGGATTTCTATCTGTACATTAGTGTTATTGTAAATAAATAAATGATTAAAGACATAAATCTTCCTCAAGGGAAATGGTTGAAAAAGTGAAAACCGCATGAAAATCATTTCAGGGGTTCTCCAAATTTTTTAGGATTTCGTTTAATACTATGTATTTATAGATTTATAATATATTGTAATAATTTTAATATCTCAAAAAAGATCTCCCGACTTTTTGCACGTAACGTGATTAAATTTTGCCCACATGTCGATCCGACAAAAGTGGATAAAAACCTTTTTTGTGATCATGTGTAACGCATCTACTTGGTAATTTTAAACCCTTATAAAAACCCTTTTCGGTTTTATTATATGTATAGATAAGTTTTTTTCTTATTTTTTTTTTAAATCTCATTTCATTGTGAAATTCCACGCAGGTATTCCAGAAGCTGTTGCCAAACTTCAAAGACCTCGCAAAAGGTTAACGGAACTAATGTTAAATAGTATCGCAAGCAAAAAGTTAGAAGAGTCGACTGCACAAAAACTGTTTTTACCAATATTTTTAAGATCCCCAAAAGCAGTTTTTAGCGACCATCTAGAACTCACAGTAAATTCAATGCTTGGAGATGGAGCAGTTCCGACTCTTGAAAGTGAAAATTTATGCGCTAATTTAATTTTGAGAAGTATTGGATATCGATCAATTAATGTAGACCCAGATCTTAACTTTGATAGTCAGGCAGGTCGCGTTGCTAATGTATCAGGTAATTTTCGAAAAAATAAAATGATGTATTTTAATAAATATTTTTATAAAGGCAGGATGCTGAAAAAGGGTACTCTTACCGAATTCGAAACGGGCATTTATGTTTCTGGTTGGTTAGCTACTGGTCCCACTGGAGTTATATTAACTACAATGAACACATCGTTTGCTTTAGCGGATATTATTTGCCAAGATTTAAAAAAAAACCAAACCGGTTTTGAAGTATCTAAAGAGGGAATTACCAGCAAAGACAAAAGAATTGTTGATTGGAGAGGCTGGAAACGTATAGATAAATATGAAATATCTCAAGGCAGAAAGCATGGAAAATCAAGAGAAAAAATAACGAGTATTGAAAAGATGTTGCAAGTTGCTGGACTTTGAGCAATAAATTTTTATTCTAACTAACGAATGTAACATTGAAATTGTATTAAATAATCAAAGTCATCGTTCTCTTACAATAAAAGTTCTTCTTTCAAATTCCGGTTTCTTAAAAAAATCGATGCCTCTCACACTTCGCTCCTCACCACCAAACTTACACGCGATCAAGCGCAATGCTGATATTATCGAGTTTTGTCGCAATGAGGCTGACAGACACACCTTATAAAAAGGCATTTTAAAATGCTCAAAATGTATTTTATGAATTTTTGTTGTCTTTTTAATTAATCGGCTTCGGTTTCGCCAAAGTATAGGCACCTTCGGCAAAATATAGGCAATCCAAGTAGTTTTTATCGTAGTTTCAGTCAGAGCTTAGGAGTACATCCTTTAATACCGAAGCACAGCTCAGGATGGTCGGAAGGACAAAAGGAGATGTCGGTTTATGTTTTCCTTGAACTTTTGCGGGTTATACTCCGGTGGAACATTTCCCATGGAAATATCTATAGAATATGCTGAGTACCCCAACAGACAGACGATGCTCGAGAGACGGTAATAAATCTGTCAAAGACTTGTCTCCAATCAGTCGGATTGCAAGTTTTTGAGTTCGGTCCAGCAGTTGCAAGACAGTTTTTGGGCTCCAGCCCAAATGTGCGAATTATGCTCAAGTCTCGGTCGAATGTAGGTCTTGTAGATGCTGAGCATGTCGATTGGTGTGAATTATTTTTTGCAGCGTCCCAGAAAGCCTAGACACTGTGACGCTTCCTTTGCTATTCTCATTTATTTCGATGCCCAGCATTCTGATGTTTTTAGAGTCATAAAAGGACTCATTCATAAATTCGACCGGTTCGGGGGATTTTTCGTATTTCATTGACAACAGTATTGATTGAGTTTTAGATGCATTGAAATTAAATCGTGGTTTATATGGATTGAAAAAGAGTCCAAGATGTTGGAATACAAGATTCGATACTTTTTATTTATAAAAAGCAAAGGCTTCTCTGTCGACGTTTGTTGGTTATGGTAAAAACAGACTATTCTCGGAGTGCTCAAATCATCGTTGCTTAGAAGCGGCTGTTGACTGCAAGCTGCGGACATCAACGAGTCATGATCCGATCAACGTGGCGTTTAAAGCGTTTTCCGTCGTACTCGATTTCGTAATGTAAATCTCCTAGTCGTGTGACGATCGAGCGCGAAACCCATTTGTCGATACGTGGATTGTCCGATAAAAAATAAATCAGCTGTTTCGGCTCAAATTGTCGAAATGATGAATTTAACGATGTATGTTGCTTCTCTGTAACCGTGATGTACGTACTATCTGGTTTAACTAGGTCTAGTCGCGTTCTAATGTTGCGGCCCAAAAATAACATAGATGGTGATTAGCCTGTTGTACTATGAGAAGCTTTTCTAAACTGGGACAGGAATATTATTATTTACGAAATTTTCGGTTTAACCGCGTCATATAATTTTAAGGAAATAAATAATATAATTTATTTACCTTTCACAAGACGTTTCGGACATTCTGTGATGTTCATGGTCGCTTGTAGAATGGAGTCACTTCCCACGGAAAGGATTTGACCGTAAATTATAACGGTGTCCCTTCTCCGTTATGACTACAGACAACACTCACACTATCATCTAGGCGTTCACTTCCTTAAGTGGTTGTTGCAATAGATTCAGTACAGGATTCCATGTACTTGATAATTTTAGGCTATCATCACGATTAAACGTTGATCGACGTTTTATTTCAATAGCTTCTCGTACAAGGCGTGGATAATAACGGTTCTCCGATGCTAAAATATGAGCTTTATCGAAGCGTATCCAATGTCCATTATTATCGATGATATGTTCGGCAATTGCTGAATGTTCCATCTTTTTGTTTTTTACAGCCGAAAGATGTTCTTTAAGTCTTATTGCCACATTTCGCCTTGTTTGACCAACATACGATTTACCGCAACTGCCTGGCACTTCGTAAATACCGCAGTTTTCGAAGGGTATACGATCTTTAGGTGATCTGAGGTACCCTCGAAGCTTAGTTGGTGGCTGATTAATAGCTTTAACACCATGTTTCCGAAGAACTTTGCCAATTTCGTGATTTAACTCTTCGCTGTTTTTTACTGTAATCGTTCCTTTCTAAAACTCCATCGATTCAAATACAAGATTTGTGACACAAAACATATAGATGATGAAAACTCCATGCTCATCATCTATATGTTTTGTGTCACAAATCTTGTAAGCTCTACTTACCAGTGAAGCAACAACTGATCTTAAGTTGGTAGGACTATGATGAGAGCTGGCATGGAGATATTTGTCCGTATGAGTGGGTTTCCTGTAAACCGTATGTGATAGGGAACCATCCTGTAACCTTACAAGTTTAACATCCAGAAACGGGAGGATACCGTTTTGTTCTAGTTCCATAGTAAAAGCTGTCTTTTCATGGATGGAATTTAAGACAGTTAAGAACTCTTCCACGTGGTGTTTATTTATTACGGCGAAGGTGTCATCCACATATCTGAAGAAAACCTTGGGTTTTTGAGTAGCCCGGGAGATGGCTTCATTTTCGATATGATTCATCCATAAGTCAGCGACGAGGGGTGAGATAGGGGAACCCATAGCTACGCCATTTCGCTGAAGATAAAATTCTCCATTGAAAAGAAAATAGCCCGCTTTCAAACAAAATTCTAAGAGAGTCATATAACGTGGATCTCCGCCTGTTTCTTCGAATTTGCTTTTAATGTATATAACGGCATCATCAATCGGTGATTCGCGGACAATTTATCGTGAACAATTTATCGTAAAACAATTTATCGTAAAACAATTTATCGTAAGAACAATTTATCGTAAGAACAATTTATCGTAAGAACAATTTATCGTAAGACAATTTATCGTAAGAACAATTTATCGTAAGACAATTTATCGTAAGAACAATTTATCGTGAGACAATTTATCGTAAGACAATTTATCGTAAACATTTTGAGTTTTGAAGTTAGGGATGCAAATTTTAATTTTTTGGAATTTAATTGCCAACTTAAGGTTTTTATGTTATTAATAAAGGTATTTTTTGTGTTGTGCAAAAATACATCTCTTGTTAGCTACTTAAATGAATGACAATAAAATAATAAAAAGTTCAAAACATTAAAATAACTTGTACTTTATGATTATGAAAAATTCATCCGATCTTTGATCCCCAGACTACGAAATTATAATGTGTTTGTTTTTAATTCGAGACACTTATATATCCGAATCGAGAGAAAAAGTAAATAATGATCTTTTTGTATAAAAAATACTGTTATAAAATAAAATATTTACGATTGTCCGCATAAACCCGGATACACCAAGATCGTTCTTAACTCAGAATTGCTAATTCTGAAGAGAATTAAACAGCTTTATGAAAATTATTTAAATCGCTGTAACTTACAGATTGCCAAACGTTGTTATCCTTCAAAAAAAATAAACAAGGCCAACAAAATTACTTTTGCTTATTTCCACAACCGCAAAGCCAATTAAAATCTTCGTAAACTTTGACCGAAAATCGTCTCGTACAATTTTCTTTTACTGTTGTTATATTTAACTTTCGTTTGATCTCCCGCGATCAAGAATATTTTGTTTTTTATAAGGGTATACTAACTTTGCCTTACCCGCGATCAAGAATATTTTGTTTTTTATAAGCGTATACTAACTTTGCCTTACCGTTTGTAACGCCAAGATCCCGTCATCACACACAAAAATGAATTACACCAGTGTGTTTAGAATGATAAAAATAATTAAATTTTGCATGTCCGTCCGTCCGTCCGTCTGTCTGTCCGTCTGTGGCGCGGATTGCGGGCGCACGGATTGAGCTAGAGAGTTATTTAAATAAAAGCGCAAATTATTTGACTTCTGCTGAGGTGGAAGTGTAGCGAAATAGGATCGAGACGTTATTGGAAAAACCGGATGTTTTCGAATTCCAACCTCGATTCAAAAGAATCCCTCGATGTTGCAAAATATAAAAAAAAAGTATAAGATCGTCAAATTCCATGAATAATGAAATTTGACGAACTTTAAATAAGTTAGTAAAATTCCTGGGAATTGACGAAAAAGCAATTCTAACCGGATATATACCAGACGGCAACCGTTCTCACGACAATTTTGCTTATTCAACAATTAAGCAAAATGTATCGATTCTAATATTAAAAAAAAATAAAAAAAAAATTTAAAGAAAGCTTTTATTAAAAAAGAATGCACTAAAAAGAAAAAAATAATTTTCTGGACGCTGTGTATCACAAATATAAAAGCTTATTAAAAGCGAGATAAGTTTTTATTTTATTGTTTTATGCTTTATCTCGCTTTTTGTTAAAAATTGTCAAGTTATTTTTTAATCAAGATATCCTATAACTAATATGTACTTTACTTTAATGAACAGAGATACCTTTGATTGTATAATTCTAGTAATGAAAATTTTTTAAGTCATTCGTAATTCTATAACCGTTCAATAAACTTCGTTACAATTAAATCGGTGTTTAATTTCTTTAACTTCTAACAGGTTATGGGCCCAGAGACGTATTTAAATAATCCCATAAGAAATTAATTAAAACATTTAATTTGTGATTAATTTGTGCGTGAAAGTAAAAACATTTCGAATTGTGCGCGAAAGTAAAAACATTTCGAAAAATGAGTGCTTCGCTATATAATATCGAGAAGTTAAACGGCGAGAATTATGGATCATGGGCGATCCAAATGAAGTGCGTATTGATTCACTCTGGTTTGTGGAAATACGCTGATGGATCAAATGTGTTGGCAGAGGATTCTACTTCAAGTGACGTCAATAAATGGAAGTCCGAAGACGAAAAGGCTCTTGCGTCAATTTTATTAAGTGTCAAGACTTCCGAGCTACTACATGTAAAAGATTGTAAAACGTCGAAGGAAGTTTGGAATATGATAAAAGAAAAATATCAGCCAACAGGACCAGCCAGGAAAGTATCCTTATTCAAGCTATTAGTCCAATCAAAGCTGAAGGAAGGACAGTCAATGATGAGTCATATTAATTTTTTTTGTGAAACGGTCGAAAAATTGAAGGAAATTGATGTTATTGTGTCTGAAGAAATTTTAACAATAATGTTGCTGTGTAGTTTACCGGAATCCTACGAAAACTTTGTAATTGCCATCGAAAGTCGTGATATTTTGCCGACTTTGACTAATTTGAAGATAAAATTAGCGGAAGAAGAGCAACGAAGAGAAAATAAGGATTTGGAAAATTCCAGAGGACACAACCAGCAGGTTTTATCGGTCAAAACGAAATTTATCAAGAAAGATAAAAAGATTGTAAAGTGTTTTACTTGCGGGCAAAGAGGTCATTATTCTTCAAATTGTTCAAGCAAGAAGAAGGACAATAAGAGGTCATCAGAAGAGAAGAAACCATCATTACTGGTGCTAGATGAAGATTCTACTTTAGGTATTCAAGAATGGTGTCTTGATAGTGGCGCAACGTCACATATGTGCTGTACAAAGGAGCTTTTTACAGAACTTAAAGAAAGTGAAGAACATATTATTCATCTTGCAAGCGACAAAGTGTGTACTTCAAGAGGAATTGGTACAGTTCAGTTGGAAACAGAAGATAGAATCATTACGTTGGAAAATGTTTTATTTGTGCCGGAACTTAAAGGAAATTTTCTTTCAGTAAGTAAGATTACGGATCACAAATGCAGAGTCAATTTCGACGGAAAAGGTGCTGTAATTCGAAATAATGACAAAGAAATTATCTTAATGGCTACGAAAAGAAGAGATTTATATATCGTGAAGATTGTTGCATCTCAACAAATATCATTTTGTACAGTCAAGTCGGATTCAGAAGTAATGCTCTGGCATGAGAGATATGGTCATCTAAATGGACAGAGTTTGAAGGAACTAGTGAAGTCAGATATGGTTGTCGGCTTAGATCTCATCAATATTCCAAAGAAGTTGGACTGTCTTACATGCGCAAGAGGTAAAATTCATGTATTGCCATTTTCTAATAGTGTAAATCATTGTAGTGAATTGCCACTTGAATTAATTCATTCGGATATTTGTGGACCGATGAGGGTTACATCAGCTGGTGGTGCTAAATATTTCGCTATTTTTGTGGATGATAAGACAAGGATGATCTTCATATATTTTCTTAAGACGCGAGCTGAGATCTTTACAGTATTCAAAAATTTTAAAACGATGGTAGAGCTACAAACTGGTCAAAAGATAAAGATGTTTCGAAGTGATAATGCTAAGGAGTATTTAAGTAAGGAGTTCACACAATATCTTGTTGATAATGGTATTAAACGACAGTTAACGACGGAATATACACCTAAGCAAAATGGTGTAGCTGAAAGATGCAATCGTACGTTGATGGAAATGGCTAGGTGTTTGTTATTGTCGTCAAGATTACCTGATAGTATGTGGGCAGAAGCTGTAAATACTGCAACTTACTTACGAAATCGAGCACCAACATCTGTATTCAAGAAAACTCCGATTGAAATGTGGACTGGTAGAAAACCAAGTGTAAGACATTTAAGGACTTTTGGAAGCGTGGTTGTTGCTTTGTGCAAGAAACCTGGAAAGTCAAAGTTAAAACCAAAAGGAAAAGAATACATCATGGTGGGATATTCCGAAGAATCCAAAGCATATCGGCTCTATGACCCAATTTCCAGAGATGTCATCAAAAGTCGTGATGTCATTTTCTTCGAAGATATGAAATCTTTTAGTAATATTTCTAGAGAGATTGAACATATTTCGGTGGAAGATATTTTTGGAAATGTAGGTAGTGTAATAAGCAGCGAGAACAGTCAGGCAGCAAACAGTCAATTGGATGGTAATGTTTGTATTCAGGATGAAGATGAAGTATTTCAACCCTTATCAGATGGTGTTGATCCAGATTTTCAAATTTGTCACAGCCAGAACGAAATACAAACAGTGAGTAGTCATCAGGATCAAAGAAGAGGTCCAGGGCGTCCTAGGTTGGAAAGAACTGGAAAACCAGGAAGACCAGCTAAGAAGTTCAATTATGTAAATGCTTGTATAACTAAAGAGGATGAAATTCCTTCAACGTTTACTGAAGCAATGAAGAGCAAGGATGCTAATAATTTTACACAGCGATAATCAAGGATCTCAAAAGTTGGTCAAGAATACCGTGTATCATGCACGTACAAAACATATAGATATTCGGCATCATTTTATTCGCGATGCATATGACAACAATATAATTGATCTTCAGTATGTCCAGAGTGAAGAGATGATTGCAGATGTTCTTACTAAGATTTTAGCAAAAATAAAACATAGAAAATTTACAAGTCTACTTGGAATTGTTTTTGAAAAATAATGTAATATGTTTTTATGTTTTTTGTTTAGTTAGTTATCTTGAGGGGAAGTGTTAAAAATTGTCAAGTTATTTTTTAATCAAGATATCCTATAACTAATATGTACTTTACTTTAATGAACAGAGATACCTTTGATTGTATAATTCTAGTAATGAAAATTTTTTAAGTCATTCGTAATTCTATAACCGTTCAATAAACTTCGTTACAATTAAATCGGTGTTTAATTTCTTTAACTTCTAACACTTTTTAAAAGCTTTTATATTTGTGATACACAGCGTCCAGAAAATTATTTTTTTCTTTTTAATGCATTCTTTTTTAATAAAAGCTTTTTTTTAAAAAAAAATTTTTTATTTTTTTTATTTTGCTCTTTTTAGTCTTCGAATATATATCCTTACATTTGAGATGTCCTTACAGGCTTTTTAACTTGAAAATCGTATTCAGCGACCCCAAAAACCCCCAGAATAGATTTTTTTCCGGAAAATTTGGAGAAAAGGATAATCACGTTATCCTTACAGGACCTTCCGTTATCCTTACAGACTTTTTAATGACAGATTCGGATTCAGCGACCTCAAAAACCCCCAGAATAGATTTTTTTCCGGAAAATTTGGAGAAAAGGATAATCACGTTATCCTTACAGGATCTTCCGTTATCCTTACTGACTTTTTAATGACAGATTCGGATTCAGCGACCCCAAAAACCCCCAGAATAGTTTTGTCCCGGAAAATTTGGAGAAAAGGATAATCACGTTATCCTTACAGGACCTTCCGTTATCCATACAAGGACGAAGTAGTGAAAATATTGTATTGTCATCGGACTTATATAAGTGTGCAAAATTTCAAGTCAATCGGACAAGTGGAAGTGGGTCAAAATTGGGTTGCAAGATTTGATCTGACAGACAGACAGACAAACAGACACGAAGGCAAGCTAAATAAAAGCTTTTAAAAACATAAAGATATGGGCAGTCAGTAATAAGTAGTGAATAAGAAGAGTCGAAATTAAGAATTAATTAAAAGGAGTCGTAAACAAGTAGTCCTTAGAAAAAGTCAATAAGTACAGTCAAAAAATTAAAAGTGAACAAAATAGTAAAAGTTAAAAAAGTAGTTTCCAAAAGTTGAGTTATCAGAAAAAGAAAAGTAAAAGGATAGACATTCAATGTAAAAGGAGAAAGAAAAAAGATAAATTTTATAATAATTCTAAGTGACAAAAGAAAAGTAAAATTGTAAAAGAATAAATAAATAAAAAGTGCTAATTCAATAAATAAAATATATTAAACTGAAGTGTACTGTGTTTTAATCAATAAACTCCAAAACCTTAACTTCTTTATCCATCCAAAAAATATAACACCACATTTTGGCGCAGCCGGTATGCGAATTGCCTATTTTGGTCAATTCTAATCCGAATGTACTTTGACAGTGGTGTAAAGAAGTTTTGGTGATAAACTAAAAGTGAAACAGTATTAAAAGAGAAAAACAGTTTCTACAAATAGAAAACAGTTAAACAAAATTTGGTCTACATTCATAAAATTACCGGATAAATTCTGCAAAATCAACAACACACAGTGATAACAGTGGAAACCAACATCAAAGAACATAAAAAAAAATTCGACACAGCTGATTGCAATCAAGGTCAACAATTGGAATCATCAGTTAAATTACTCTATAAGTCACATCAAGTGCAACGTAACAGAAAATAAAAATCAGAAGAGAGCAGCCGTCAACAGCAGCTAACTAAGAAGACAGTGGTAAGGCTTAGAATCAGCAAATACAGGCAATAGCGAGGCGAAAACCTTTTTGGAGGAACGAAGTGTACTGCGGTCAAGGTCAACGTTAGAGTCAACTTTCAAGTGGCGTTTAAAAGCGGAAAATCAGCTATATAATTATATGAAGACATTTCATCAGGAAAAATCAAGAAATCAGGAAAAGCGCAACACAGCCGATAGCAGACATCAGCAGAAAGAAACAACGATGTGGACAAAAATGTTATTATGTGAGTAATTAAAATATATGTAACCTTGAATAGTATGTTTCTATAATAAGTAAAAATAAAGTAAGAAAAAACTTACAATAGATTTTTGGAAAGAAAATTTCTTTTTGCATAAATGTGAAATGGATCGGTAAATTTTGATATCAATGGGTGGAAGAAATATTTTTACTAAAGAAGAAGTAAAAAAATTTAATGATTTAGAAAAACAATTGGATGAAGTTAGACAACGGGAAGAAAATTATAGAAGATTAACTAAACAATTAACAGAAGAATTTACACATTTACAAGAAACTTTATTAAATGAAATAAAATCAAAACACCCCTTCAGCTGAGTTTGAAGAATTAGTAAAATTGTTGAAAGAAAATCCGCAAGAGATATCAGTAGGTAAATTAACAGAGTTATTATTAAATGTCTATATAGAATCAATTAAAAAAGAAGAATTAGAATCTCATTTGGTAAAAAATAATTTGGAAGAAGAAACAACATTTGTAAGAAATATATTAAAGAAACAAAAAACCCATTTAGACGAAGCTGATGAAACAAATAACAATTTAATAACCCAACTGACAGAAATCGAAAACGCATTTAAGAAATTAAAAAAAATTTTACCGTCTCATTGCGATATTCAAATAAAAAATTTCGAAGAATTGATAAACAAAATTAGTCCAATTAAAATAAAAAGGTCCCTGAAGTAGGAAATAGTTTAGAATCAGGGGAAGAAAATAATTTAGTGGCTGGAAACTTAGGATTATCTGGCCTAAGAAAAGAAATAGAAGAGCTTTCTCTACATAAGACCCAATTAATTAGAAAACTGAAACAAACAGAAAAAGATAATACGAAAATGGCTACCGAAGCAGACAGTGCACAGAAATTAGCAGAATTCATTATAAAATGTATCCCAAAATTTTTAAACAGGTTAGTTCATGTAAAGAGGCCATAGACAAACTATATCCAAAGGTCAAAACGGAGTTTTATGAAGAGTACGACCAAATAGCAATAAATTCATTTAAACATGGTCTGCTGAATCCAGTTCTTAGGCATTATGCTCACACCCAAAAAGGAAATTTGGACGATTTTATAAAAAATGTAGGTACGATAGAAAAATTTGAATAAGACCACCCTATAAATACAAATACTCAAAGATCAGTTAATTTTGGAAATGATCAAATACAAGATACCGCTCAAAGGCAATTTTATAATAACATTAGGAGAGAAACTTCAGATTTCAGAAATAACACCATGTATAATTATTCCAATCGTAGACAAGAAAATAGTCCAAACCATTCTCCAAACAGAAATAATACGTTTAATAACGCTGGTAACAACATCAACTATAACTCAACTCGGAGAAATCCGATTATTTGCTATAGTTGCGGGGGAGCAAATCACACTAGTAGAGAGTGTAGAATTAGAAATTTGGTACCACGACAACCACCCATTAAATGTAACTTTTGTCAAAGAATTGGTCATTTAGAACATGACTGTAGACAAAAGATGAGAAATTCGAATGTGGGATTAACTAGATCAAATCCGTGTAACTTTTGTTTGAGTCCACATCATGTTACAAATGAATGTAGATTAAAGGAGCGTTGGGAAAATTTAAATGTATCGGGAAACGGACAGCGGCCGGCTGCAAGATTAAAGTCAGGCAATAAATTTAAGCGAGGAACTTTTAGGGTGTAATCAGCCCCAACCCCAGTTAGAATTTAAAGTAAGTGAGCAAAATGTTAATCCAAATCAAAATCAGAGCAATATTGTGGAAACCATTAGAACGCCAATGGTTCAATGTCCTCTAGATATAGTATAAGTTAAGAACCATTCCTTCCAACCATCGAACATGTCACGTGCATTAGACATATGTCTCATCTCCAATAACATTTGATGTCAAACTTCGAACATTCCGTTCCCACAAAAACTGATGACTTTGCGTCTGCAACAGGTAGAGATAAAATATAGATAAGTTAGCTATTAAGAACCAATGTAGATTTTTGTCACTTCTAGTTTGGCTTTCAATAAAGCAGCATCAGTCTGCCAAATAATAAAAATTAGTTTTTTTTAAATAAATTATTAATAAATAATTTAACTGGCGCCCGAGCAGGGACCGGGAGTGGTTTAGTGCAGTTAAATAAAAAATCAACAAAGTGTAACCAATCACTAAAAGTTAAACTATCAGTGCTGTGAAACAAAATAAAAATAAAAAAGTGTAACCAATCATTAAAAGTTGAAAAAGTGTAACCAATCACTAAAAACCAAAAAGTTTAATCAATCAATAAAAGTTAAACAATCAACAAAAAATATTTTGTGAAGTAACAGTGCTGTTAGAACGTGGTTTGCAACGCATAAATCAATAGTGGAAAGTAGAGAGGGATAAAGTCCTTTCGAAGTCTGTGCAGCCTATAGAACAGGAAACGAGGCCCCGAAGTAATCTCAACAAGGATAAAACGGAGTTACGCAGTAGGATAACCAATTCCGGATTGCCAAGTAACAGCCGCCTGTACTGCTACGCAGGAAGACCACGACCCGATCAACCATCTAGAAGTCCGGCAGCAATGATGTTCTCACTAATTCTGCTGTAAGTTACAATTCCCTTTTCAATCAGATAAATAAATAAAATCCAATTCATTAACAAAAAAAAAAACAACCCAAGTCATTTCAGAATATTATATCAACGAATTTAAATCCATTTTAATATAAGAAACAAAAAATTATTAAACGATTAATTGAGAAAATGAATATAATTTAAGTGAACAAAAATAAGTAAAAAGAAAGAAAATTGAAAAAGCAAACAAATAATTAAGCTAATTTTACTAGTTAAAATTCTTACTATTATTAAAATAAAGAAAAACTTAGAGATTTAAAAGGTTCAAAACATTATTCATTGAGATTTTTTTATAAGAGTGAATCTATTAGTACCCAGTTTACAACAAATTTTTAAATAAAAACCGTGAAAAATGACTAACGATCTCCTTAAACCTACTCGGCTAGGAACGGAAAATTCGGGATCACAAAACGCATCCTCAACCCAAAATCAAAATCCTCAATCGGAAATCTATAATCTTGATCAATTAAAATTGGCAATTGCAGAAATTGTTCAGGGGGAAACCAAACGAGCCCTTCAAACCTTTATTAATCCGGGATCTGATATTAATAACGATACCGATCAAAACATAACCGTAGGTCTAGAAAGAAACCTTACTGAAATGGACAAAATTCCCGACGTTGTCAAAAGTTTGAGAGAATTTTCAGGGCAACCTGGAGAGTTTAGTTCATGGAGGAAAAGTGTTGACAGAATTCTAAATATCTACGAACCAATGAAAGGCACACCGAAATACTATGGTATTCTTAGCGTTATCCGCAATAAAATTACCGGAAGTGCAGATACTGCACTGGAATCGTATAATACCCCTCTAAACTGGGAAAAAATGGCCAAGTGCTTAACGTTGCACTATGCTGATAAACGAGATTTAGGAACTTTGGAATACCAAATGACGACTTTGGTCCAGAGAAATAATACTATCCCCGAATTCTATCAAGAAGTCTATTATCATCTCTCCCTGATTTTAAATAAATTATCGGCAATGGAATTGAGTCAATAATCTTTAAATGTTATGACCCAGTCATATCGTGATAAAGCTTTAGACACTTTCGTACGAGGACTCAAGGGCGACTTGCCAAGGTTACTGAGCATGAGAGAACCTATTGATCTCCCACAAGCGCTCCATTTATGTCTAAAATTAGAGAATGTCCATTATCGCATGCAGCATAGCCACGGAACTTTTCGCTCAACGCGACCCCTAAATACGGCACCTCCTCTTCCGCCGAGAAAAGTTAACCTTCCACAATACAATACAGTTCCAACAAGACAATTTTATCCTGAACTCCTTCAAAACCCTCAAGCTCTTCCAAGATACAATTTCCAAAGACCACCGAATTATCAACAGCAATTCCAAAATACCAATTTTCGACCTCAAAATAACCATTTTCGACCTCAAAATAATAATTCCCGACCTCAAAATCAAAATTTCAGGCCGTTTAATCAAAATTTACCCAAACCAGAACCCATGGATGTCGATCGTTCCATTCATTCTCGCTTTGTTAATTACCAAAATAGGCAACCAACAGGAAATTTTAATTCTAACAAAAGGCCCCTTTCACATCAGATAAATCACCCAAACAAAGTTCAAAGACTTTTTCATACCGAACAATTTGACAGCGAACAAAATTTAGAACATTACGGAGATGACCAGAATTTGAACGATTATGCCGCTACTGACGCAACGCTAGATGAATATGTCAAGTCAGAAAATCCAACCTTTGATCAAACTGAAGACGATATAAATTTTTTAGACTAAAAAGCTCTTCGCTCCCTTATTTAGAATATCCTGCGAAGAGCGGAAGATTACTTAAATTCCTAATAGATACGGGATCAAATAAGAATTACATACAACCACGTTACATTAGAAATCCTATAAAAAATGAAAAAGCTTTTTGTGCCAACTCAGTTGGAGGAACTATCAAAATTACTCATCATGCTATTTTAAATATCTTAGAACCTTTTCAAAACATAAAATTTTTTATCTTGCCAAGTCTTACTTCATTTGACGGTATTATCGGCAACGACACTTTGAAACACCTAGGAGCCACCATCCATACTGATAAAAATCTAATTACAATTGAACCGGATATTGTCATTCCCCTTAAACAGCTCAAGTCCGAAGAAGTTAACACATCGGAGTTAACCCCAGTTGGTGTAAGAGCGTCTCATCTGACACCCAAACAAGTATCTAAGTTACAAATCCTCATAGGAAACCACCCTAATCTATTTTCGGAACCTGATGAGAGGTTGACATTCGCAACTAGAGTAAGAGGCGAAATTCGCACTACCTCTAATGAACCGATTTATTCAAAATTTTACCCCTATCCCATGTGTTTGAAAGACGAAGTTGAAGCTCAAATAAAGGATATGCTAAAAAATAATATTATCAGACCATCCAAGTCACCTTACAATTCTCCCGTTTGGATCGTTCCAAAAAAAGAAGACGCATCCGGAAAAAAGAAATATAGATTAGTTATCGATTACAGGAAATTGAATGAGAATGTAATCCCCGATAAATATCCTCTCCCTGAAATTAACGCAATATTAGCTGACCTCGGTGAAAATGAATTTTACAGTGTAATAGATCTGAAAAGTGGATTTCATCAAATCCTTTTAAGAGAATGCGACATAGAAAAAACTGCATTTTCGGTAAATAATGGCAAATTCGAATTCCTTCGCTTACCTTTCGGTCACAAAAATTCCCCACCTACTTTTCAAAGAGCATTAGATGATATCCTGAGGAATTATATAGGAAAAATATGCTACATTTACATAGATGATGTTATTGTATTCGGGAAAAATGAGAAGGAACATTTTGAAAATCTTAAGAAAATTTTTAATGCATTGGAATCTGCAAACCTCAAAATCCAACTTGACAAATCAGAATTTGTAAAAACGGAAGTAGAATATTTGGGATTCGTCGTCTCAAAAGAAGGTATCAAAACTAATCCTAAAAAACTTCAAGCTATAGCTGATTTCCCTATTCCTAAAACACTGAAAGACCTTAGATCGTTTCTCGGTCTGTCAGGATACTACCGCCGCTTCATTAGAGACTACGCTAAGATAGGGAAGCCCCTGACAGCCCTTTTAAGAGGTGATGGTGGACGTGTGTCAAAGAACGCCTCCAAAAACAAAATCATAAGCCTAGACAAGGAAGCACTCGAAGCCTTCACGAAATTGAAAAGCTCGTTAATCTCCAAAGAAGTTATTCTATCACATCCTGATTCCCAAAAGGAATTTGAGTTAACCACTGACGCTTCCGATTATGCCATTGGTGCAGTATTAGCACAAAACAATAAACCAATAACTTTTCTGTCAAGGACATTAAATAAAACTGAAGAAGCTTATGCGACCAATGAGAAGGAAATGTTGGCCATAATCTGGGCCCTAAATTCATTGAGAAACTACCTTTATGGGTCTCGAAAAATCAAAATTTTTACAGACCATCAACCCCTTACTTATGCCCTTGGCAGCAAAAATACAAACGCGAAACTCAAAAGATGGAAGGCCATTCTTGAGGAACATAACTATGAGCTGAAGTATAAACCTGGAAAGGCTAATGTTGTCGCCGATGCCCTCTCTAGGTATCCCCAAGTGAATGCTCTAACAGCGACCCAACATAGTGATGAAAGTTCATCACATGATCTAATTCCTTCGGTAGAGACCCCAGTAAATGTTTTTCGGAATCAACTGATTCTAAAGATTGGTGAAGAAACTAGTTACCAAATTAAAAATCCTTTTCCAAATTATACCAGACATATTATAATTCAACCTCAGTACAATGAAAGCGATATCATTAATATTTTCAAGAGATATCTTAAACCTAACACCATAAACGGCTTACTAACAGAAGAATGCGTAATGGGAAAAATTCAGGAAGTCTACCCGATTCACTTTCGAAATTATAAAATTAGGTTCACACAAACAATAGAGAACGAACAAGACGACATTGTCTTGACAGAACATCGCAGAGCTCATCGTAACTGCGAGGAAAATCGTATGCAGCTGATAGAAAAATATTATTTCCCAAAAATGGGCAGAAAAATCAAGCTTCTATTGAAAGACTGTAATGTTTGCAAGGAAAATAAGTATGAAAGACACCCCAATAATCAAATTATTAATCCTACTCCCATTCCTAACTATCCCGGCCATACTCTTCACATCGATATTTTTTCCACAGAAAAACGTCTAGTTCTAACCGCTATAGATAAATTTACTAAACTTGCCCAAGCCAAAATAATTCAATCAAGAGCTGTAGAAGATATAAGACGACCTCTTAGGGATTTACTATTTTTCTTTAGCATACCCGAAATAATTGTATTAGACAATGAAAAGTCCCTAAATTCCACATCCATAATTTCAATGATGGAAGACGAGTTAAAGATACGAATCTTCAAAACACCACCGTACAAAAGTGAAGTAAATGGACAAATTGAACGGTTTCATTCGACACTATCGGAAATAATGCGCTGTCTAAAAACAGATGAGACAGCTCGCAACTTCGAGGAACTTTTAGAAAGATCTGTAAATGAATATAATCATACCATTCACTCCACAACTCAAAAAAAACCCGTTGAGTTATTTTACGGTAGAATCCCGAATATAAGTCCTGACGAGTTTGAAAAAGTGCGACTCAATAATATAGAAAAGCTCAAACAAAAACAAAGTAAAGATATCGATTCGCATAACAAAAAAAGGAAACCAATAAAAACTTATCAGATCGGTCAGGTTATCTTTGTAAAACATAATAAAAGATTAGGTTCGAAATTAACAGTTCGGTTTAAGAAAGAAATAGTTAGAGAAAACAGAAATACTGTAGTTATTACGGAATCAGGAAAAACTGTGCATAAAAGTAACATTAGGAATTAACATCCTTTTAATGTTCCTTTCAGAACTTTACTGCACATGATCCACGGAGAAATACAAATTCTAGAATATTCAAATTCCCAAATTATTACCATCAGTTCTGGAAAAGGCAAATAACAAGAAGGAACTTTTAAATTGATTCATGTCATCGATATAGAGCGTTATGAAGATATTCTTATCGAAATCAAAGAAACTCTTGACGAACATCCCACCAAAAATCATCCTTTATGTCCTTATCTCAATAATGAACTTCTACAAATAAGAGAGATGATCGAACATTTCAAACCACGAAAAGTAAAAAGATCGCTAAACTTTATTGGGAGTGCATGGAAGTGGATTGCCGGAAATCCGGACCATGAAGATTTCGAGATAATAAAGAAGAAGATGAATAATGTATTGACAAACAATAATAGACAATTGCTTATTAATGAACTTCAAACAGAAAGAATTAATAATATTACAAGAATCTCAAATGAAATTTTAACTGCAATTAAAACTAATGGAAAGTTTAATGAAAAATTAATTTTTAATATTGAATACAGACTAAAATTAATAAAAGAAGAATTAGTTAACATTAAGTATGCAGTCCATTGGGCCAAAGCAGGAGTTATAAACTCCATGATATTATCAAATAAAGAAATAAAAATTATTATCGAAACTCTGGATAAAAATAAGTTACCGTATGGAACTCCAGAAGAAGCAATAGATTTTGCCAATATAAAAATTTTTACAAATAACATTTGTTTTTTTATATCATTTATATTCCAATGACAAAAATTGAAACTTATGAAAAATTAATAATAAAACCTGTGAAAATTAATAATGTAATTAACGATGTAATTTATAGTAAAATTTTCTATAGTAATAAGTAGGGCTGCCAAAAATATGCATTTGCATATTTCTTCTCGTTATGATTTCGGCTCCGGGAGTTTTTTATTCATCCGAATCAATAAGTTTAGAAGCGAATGAAGGTCACTTGTTGTTGCATATTTCGCATATTTGACACGTTAGTGCATATTTGCATATAAATGCATATAAATGCATATAATGCATATTTAGTTGCATATTTTACAACTTTCATGAACAACCAAATTTTTTTTGTACAATTCAAATTATAATTCGACTGTTTCAGCTAGAATAAATATTAAAAATAAATAAATATGTGTTTTTACTTTCTTCTACGAAGTATAATACAGTATTGTATTCATGAAAAATTTCGACCTTTTAATTTAACCTAAAGAAACATTTCCCGATCATTCCTTAGTCGATTGGAGTCATATTACAAAAATGTCTTTCTGTCTGTCGTCTGTCTGTCAGTCTGTACAAGATATCTCAAAAACTAATAGAGCTAGAGCCATGAGATTTTATAGGCAAATTTGGTCCTGGAATGGGACGATTCTAGGAAATCCGTTAGCCAGAAGTAACCAAAATGGCGGCTTTTTAAAAATCGCGAATTGGTTTTTCTCAATTTACTCCGAAACTACCCATTTTTAGTAGTGTTAAGTATGACAAAACCTGGAGAAAAAAAAATCCTACACTTATGTCTTTTGCTAGAACTTGATATCTCAAACTGTTATCACACCGTTATTTCAAAAAAATTAATTTTTTTCCATTATCTCGAAAAAAATGGTTTTTTGCTTGCTGTATATATGAGATGAATTAATGAGAATGGCATTCTGCACAATTTTGTCTTTTACAGTTATCCGTTATCTTTTACCGTTATTGAAATATTTTTATTAAAATGTAAAAAATATATTTTTGCGAATTACTTGCAAACTAACAGTTTTTCGAAAAAACTTTTGAAAAACGAATTAAAGGCAACATTTTTACCTTATACCGTTCTCAAGTTATTTCAAATTTTGTACATTTTGAGGTCGTCTTTGGTTGACAAAACGATAGGGATAGCGTAAATTGCGCAGGGTCGTAGATTTTGTGGAAGAAAGTTTTGTGGTAGCAACAACTGAGATTTTTCTACAAGTTTTAACCCCGATTATACCATAGACAATATGAAGTATTGAACATCTTTTCGAAATATCTTAAAATTTAACAGTTGCAATTTAGAAACAAGTTTTCCTGTAAATTTTTTTTGTCAGTCAAAATGTCAATCTTTTTTCACAGACTATTATTTTTTGAATTTTTTTATTTTCCACATAAGTCGAATTAAACACATTTTAACAAGTTCCGTTCACTATTTTGGGTGAAATATACTATATTTCGGATTTTGAATGTTTTTAAAGTGCATATTTAAGTGCATATTTTGCCGTTTTTAGTGCATATTATATGCGCATATTTCGCCTTTTTTAGTGCATATTTTTGGCAGCCCTAGTAATAAGAAATTATTTGGAATACTTAAAAATTGTAAAACTTTTAATCAATTATCAATTTGTAAAGAAAATAATTTAATAGAAATAACTGACTCTACCTGCCTGCCTAACTTATTAAAAAGTAGAAACTCTACATGCAACAAGGTTAATAATCAACACATCCAAACCATCGAGGAAGTATCCGAGGGCATAGTTTTGCTCAATCAGTTTAATGGCACCATAGAAACGGAAGGAACAACTCAGACTCTACAAGGAACATTCCTGGTGAAATTTCACAACACCACATTCACCGCAAATAACAGGATATTTGTATCCAGAGAGGCCTCAACGTTCAGAATCCTACCAGCCATCCTCCATCCAACTCCGAAAGAAAAAGAATACCACGAACTACTATCATTAGAAATGATGAAGGATATTCACATTAACAACACAAAAAAACTTGAGATCCTAGAAACTGAAAGAAATACCCATATATCCATTGGCTACACCTTTTTGATTCTACTTGGAATAATTCTGACCATCCTGCTAGTATCCAGATTTCGAAACGGAAACTCCTTCAAAATCATAAACCCATCCGGTGAATCGAACATCAGACAAAATCCACAGGATACACCGGGAGAAGAACGAGAAACAGACGAAATAAATTCTTCTAAGGAAATCAACGTAGAAAGGATCATCAAATCAAAGCGGAGGAAATTTTACGAGACACCATTTTTCTAGAAATTAAACAACGAGGACGCTAGTATTTAAGAGGGGAAGAGTTAAGAACCATTCCTTCCAACCATCGAACATGTCACGTGCATTAGACATATGTCTCATCTCCAATAACATTTGATGTCAAACTTCGAACATTCCGTTCCCACAAAAACTGATGACTTTGCGTCTGCAGCAGGTAGAGATAAAATATAGATAAGTTAGCTATTAAGAACCAATGTAGATTTTTGTCACTTCTAGTTTGGCTTTCAATAAAGCAGCATCAGTCTGCCAAATAATAAAAATTAGTTTTTTTTAAATAAATTATTAATAAATAATTTAACTTATACAACAATAACGCAAGTTTATTAATAGATACGGGGGCTGATGTAAGTATAATAAAAAGATCAAGTTTAAAAGACACGGTTCAAATAGACGAGACTACGAAATTGGAAATTAGAGGGGTATGTAGAAAAACAAATACTTTAGGTACATGCCATGGGCAAATATTATTGGGTAAAGGAATAAGTTGCGGTTTTCAAGTAGTAGAAGAGGATGTACATTTACCAGGAGATGGTCTATTAGGTAGCGATATTTTAACAGGGCATATAAACATAGAAGGTCCTAACAAACAGATAGTTTTTCCGCGGGAAGGGATAAAATTCCCAATGTATCAAGGAAAATATGCGGAAGAAAAGTGTCAATGTCAGACTCCACAGGAGGAAATATTTGACAATTACGTGGGGGACAACGATCAGCCAGAAGTTTGCCCTGAGGGGACAATTAGCTTTACAGGAGGTAATAATGACTCTGAGGAGACTAGCCCATCCTGTTTGGAGCACTTGTGTAAACCGGAGTCCTATCACCCTGAGGGGACCGATTCCACGGGTAAAAATTGTGTTGAATATGGAGAATTTCACTCACAAGATATTAACACTTGTGGTCATGGTGAAAATTCAAATTCACAATTGGCCAAGAAATCAAAGACTAAACGATCTCACCATTTGAATAAGTCTTTTAAAGATATTAATGGGCGTTTTCGTTTTTGGCACCGGAGTCATGGCACCGAAGCAATTGCTACCTGTCAAAAATGAAGTCTGCTACCAAGAGTGCTGTCCCCGTGTTCGAGTATGCCGGAGTGAAGAACTGTCAAAACCTTCATAATGGGAGATCGCCGGTCAATTCTTGGACTAAGTTTTGCTGTTATTCATCAATTATTGAAAAAATTTGATGAATATTATGCTGCACAATTGGAAGCTACTGATATGGAAATTATTTTAATTATATGAGCTTTGCTATTTGGAGAATCTAGTGCCGCACAACCTAAGAACAGTGACTTTCTTCGCTCACAGGATTTAATATAAATCAACACAGGCATAATCGAATTTATAGAATTTGAGGGACAGTTCAGTTTTAATCAAGTCATCTACTGTTTCCAAAAAATATCATATTTTACCATTTAGCCAATTGTTTAGCATGTATCTATCGCTCGTTTTGATTGATAAATAATTACCCGTCGAGACTTTCACATTTCCTTTCTTCTAACATAATTTTTGTCTGCAAAAAAAACTTTAAGATTCAAAATAACGACCGACCGTTTCTTGGTGTCATTTGCTCCCGTACCAAGCCTAGGACAAGCGGTGCTACCACCAAGAGTCAAAAGAGCTAAATTCGAACAGCCGGTGTCAGAATCATCTGACGCCGAAGTGGCAAATTCGAACAGTTTTTCTTGGCACCAGGCGTAAGGTGCTAGCACCGTGTCAAAAACGAAAACGCACAATGAGACTCCGAGAGAAGTTAATATCTGGGGTGAAACCGATGATTTTTATTTGAAATCTTTTTTCGGTGAAATTAACCCTGAAGACATTCTGGTAAGTAAGTCAGACACACTTTCTGTACCCAAAGAAAAACGTATTCAAGAGACTCAGAGAGAAAAGAATACCAATTTCAGGGGCAAAACGCTATTTTCAAACGATTTAGATCTTAAAACAATAATTCCGGCTAGAAATGAAACGATTGTATTAGTCAAAGTAAACGATGATAAAGAAAAAGTATGTTACGCAGAAGAAATAAAACCATGGGTATATATGGGAAATTGTTTAATTAAGGGTAAAGATAATCTAGCTAAAGTCAGTGTTTTGAATATGAATAATGAAGATATAATATTAGAAGTTTATAGGTCGATAATGGAGCCAGCATCAGAGTTTTTTATTTGTAAATTAGATGAGGATATATGTGAAAACTTCGAAAAGGAAAATAGTAAAGATTTTTTAACGAATTTACGGAAACATGGTGAAATAAATAATGTTATAGAAAAAATAAATGAAATTAAGGTTAATAATAATGTAAAGGTGAATAATAATGGATGTCTTATAAGTAAATAAATAGTGAAAAAGAAAACATAAGAATATTAAATAACTATGGAAAGGAAGGAAATATATTTTATAGAAAAGATAAAGAAATAGACAAAAATATCAAGTACGAAAATAAAGAAAAAAATAAGTTCAAGAAGATATATAAGCGAAAATTTTAAGAGTAATTATTGTAAGACAAAACCTACAGGATATACACAAGAAATTTGGAGAATTGCGGAAATTATAAAAGGTTTAAATTTAAACGAAGAATATAAGGAGGAAGAGAAAAAAGCAATAATTGAAATTTGTTCAGATTATAAAGAATTATTTCACCTCACGGGAGATAAATTGTCATATACTACGGCACAAACCCATAAAATACCCGTAAAGGATAATCAAGCGTCTATTAATCAGAAAATGTATCGGTTACCAGAGACTCAACGTCAAGTTATTTTAGAACAGGTTGAAGATATGTTAGAGAACGACATAATAGAGCCAAGTAAAAGCCCTTGGAATTCTCCATTACTGGTAGTACCTAAGAAAGCAGGCCCAGATGGTAAGAAACGGTGGAGAGTGGTTGTAGACTATCGAAAATTAAATGATATAACAATAGGAAATGCATTTCCACTGCCGAGAATCGAAGACATTCTTGACCAGTTGGGACATTGTCGTTATTTCACCACTCTAGATTTGGCTAGTGGATACCATCAGGTCCTCGTTGAAAACGAAGATCGGGAGAAAACCGCTTTTAGTACGGCTTTTGGACATTAGCAATTTAAAAGGATGCCTTTCGGGTTAAAAGGAGCATCTGCGACGTTTCAGCAGATGATGAATCAAGTATTGACAGGGTTACATTTGGATTACATAGTGATACATGGAAGAAATTTAGCTGATCATAATAGGAAATTACGCGAAGTTTTTAGTCAATTATCTAAATTTAATTTAAAATTACAATTGGAGAAATGTCATTTTTTGAAAAAAGAGGTAGTATATTTAGGGCACGTTTGCTCCGAAAAAGGCGCAATGCCTGATCCTGCCAAAACAACCTGCGTACAAACCTTCCCAGCTCCAAAAACGGTCAGACTAGTCCAATCGTTCTTAGGGTTGGTCAATTACTATCGAAAATTTATTCCAAATTTTTCAAAGATCGCGGAACCAATAAATAAATTACTTCGTAAAGATACTCACCCCTGTTCTGGAACCCGGCGTTACGTTAGTTTATTCGATATTCACTCGATCAGTACTCGATATTTCATTTTTGGTGTTCTGGAAAACGCGACGTTTCGTTTTAGTTCAACGCGCAGGAACGCATTCGATTCTATTCGATTTTTGATGTTCTGAGATTCGCCGGGAGCTGATATTTGAGGTTAAATTACTCACTTGAGTTTTCTCGCGTTTGGTGTTGGCCGTGATTGACAAAATGCAAGTTTGGCAAATATTTATTCAATTTTATGATTTTTCTTTGTGACCCAATGGTGTATTACAAAATCGTACTGTTTACTTACAATATACTCAATAACGGTAAAAGGTGGTTATCCACACGGGGAAAGACAATATTGTGGGAAATGTCATTCTTTTTAATTCATGTCATACATTGAAGCACCAAATCCCTTTAGAATTGCAGAAGATAGCAGGTGAGGGCTATACATAACGATGGTATCTATACTGTTTTTCGCAGTATTATATTGTTTTTCAGACTCCAATACTGCATAATTGCTTTTTTCCCCAAAATAGTGTATTTAAATACTCAGAAAACTTTAATTCTTTAACGTTTCGAAATTCAAATTTATTAATAGCAATGCAAAACGTCAGTGGCAACACAAAACAGTGGCAACACATGGCAAGTGTAAATACATTCAAACGACGAACAGCGAAGTATTGATGGCAACATGTCATATATATTCGCTTCTTCCTTTCCCCATCGATTACTGTCTTGTCATTATTTATCCTTCTTCAGAACGCGTTACTTTGATTTTGCTTTCCATTGTTAATTTAAAAGAATAAAAATGTCGAAATTAAAAGCAAAGACACAAATTTTCATTGAATAAAATGTATACTGCGAAAAATACTGTTTTTTCAAATCGATTTACTGCTTTTTTAAATTGTTAGGTGAAATATACTGTTTTTTGTCCGAAAAAAGATACCATCGTTAGCTATACATAAAAAGGAGGGGTAAATATTAGTAAGCAAAAATTTTCCCTGCGGGCTGACCT
Organism: Chrysopilus asiliformis; assembly: GCA_964034945.1. Lineage (NCBI taxonomy): Eukaryota > Metazoa > Arthropoda > Insecta > Diptera > Rhagionidae > Chrysopilus > Chrysopilus asiliformis. Next base: position 51,880,820 of record OZ035962.1, on the reverse strand, counting down.
CTCTCATGCTGAAAATCGGATCCGAAACCCTTAAGCGCATAAAGAGGTTTCAAGAGAGGGAAAGGGGTTGCTATTAAACTGGATCCGACACCCTTGAGTAAGAGATATCAGAAGAAATGGGGATTGACATCAAAAAGAATCAGATCCCTTATTCTGTCAATAACTGTACCTGTGTGCAAAGTTTGATCAAAATCGGCCGCGCCGTTTTTGCGTGATGCCGGAACAAACATTCAGTCAAACAGACAGAAATACCGACCGACATACATACAGACGGACAAACATAAATTTTAAGCATAACAAAACCTATAATTGCCAGTCTGGCAATTATTAGAAACTCGTATTGTGATATTCCTATCAAAATTGGAACAGTTGTATCAAAATTCCAGTTTGAAGTCAAACTTTCCAATAAGATTTTTTCAAATTTGTTCCAATAGGATTTTGATGTATGGGAGTTGTATTTAGAATCATATCCTAAATAACTTTTGTTCTTGCACTTATTTGATAATATGAACAGTTTTTGAGATATTCGCCAAAAACATTTTCGTTCCTATGGGGGGTACCCCCCTAATAGTCCATTTTTGCTCTTTAACGAACTAAACCTTGCATTTTACGAAAAACGGATCTGCTCAAAATTTCAAGTCTCTAGCTCAATCCGTGCGCCCGCAATCCGCGCCACAGACGGACATGCAAGAATCAATTTTGTTTATCATTCTAAACACACTGGTGTAATACATTTTTATGTGTGGTGACGGGGTCTTGGCGTTACAAACGGTAAGGCAAAGTAATATACCCTTTGGTTTCACTATACGGGTATAAAAATGTCATTTTTGGCATCAGTATTATACGACCAAATACATCAATGAATGTCAATATTTTTTAGAAAATCCAAAATTATAAAAATTGTCTCCCTTACAGTTTTTATTAAATAGATGGGAAAAAGGTAAAGTGGACACATCTACAGATAGAGAGCTTTCCTTTAAAAAAAAGAATAATCAAAATCGATTCTAAGCTGGAGCTGTGTCGAAAGAAATACATACAAAATCGCTTTGCCTTTTAAATATATAGACTAGGGGCTGCGCCCCGAACCGCTTCGCGGTTCATCACCCTTCCGCAGGTCGGCCTTCGGCCTCCCTGCCCCCGTCGGCCTACGGCCTCCACAACTACTCGGCCTTCGGCCTCGCCCCTCGCGCTTGAATTGTTGGAATTTGATGTATGGAGATGTTACGTAAAATTATTTAAATATATTTCAGCTCTCGCCTTTCTCTTTACTCGGCCTTCGGTCTCGAGTCAAATGCATATAGTTAACCCAAAAAAGGGAAATTTTTTTTAGAGACATTTTTCTTTGTGACTCAACGGTGTATTACAAAACCGTACTGTTTACTTACAATATATTCAATAACGGTAAAAGGTGGTTATCCACACGGGGAAAGACAATATTGTGGGAAATGTTATTCTTTTTAATTCATGTCATACATTGAAGCACCAAATCCCTTTAGAATTGCAGAAGATAGCAGGTGAGGGCTATACATAACGATGGTGTCTATACTGTTTTTCGCAGTATTATATTGTTTTTCAGACTCCAATACTGCATAATTGCTTTTTTCCCCAAAATACTGTATTTAAATACTCAGAAAACTTTAATTCTTTAACGTTTCGAAATTCAAATTTATTAATAGCAATGCAAAACGTCAGTGGCAACACAAAACAATGGCAACACATGGTAAGTGTAAATACATTCAAACGACGAACAGCGAAGTATTGATGGCAACATGTCATATATATTCGCTTCTTCCTTTCCCCATCGATTACTGTCTTGTCATTATTTATCCTTCTTCAGAACGCGTTACTTTGATTTTGCTTTCCATTGTTAATTTAAAAGAATAAAAATGTCGAAATTAAAAGCAAAGACACAAATTTTCATTGAATAAAATGTATACTGCGAAAAATACTGTTTTTTCAAATCGATTTACTGCTTTTTTAAATTGTTAGGTGAAATATACTGTTTTTTGTCCGAAAAAAGATACCATCGTTAGCTATACATAAAAAGGAGGGGTAGATATTAGTAAGCAAAAATTTTTCCTGCGGGCTGACCTCTCATGGTTAAAACCGGATCCGAAACCCTTAAGCGCATAAAGAGGCTTCAAGAGAGGGAAAGGGGTTGCTATTAAACTGGATCCGACACCCTTGAGTAAGAGATATCAGAAGAAACGGGGATTGACATCAAAAAGAATCATATCCTTTATTCTGTCAATAACTGTACCTGTGTGCAAAGTTTGATCAAAATCGGCCGCGCCGTTTTTGCGTGATGCCGGAACAAACATTCAGTCAAGCAGACAGAAATACTGACCGACATACAGACAGACGTACAAACATAAATTTTAAGCATAACAAAACCTATAATTGCCAGTCTGGCAATTATTAGAAACTCGTATTGTGATATTCCTATCAAAATTGGAACAGTTGTATCAAAATTCCAGTTTGAAGTCAAATTTTCTAATAAGATTTTTTAAAATTTGTTCCAATAGGACTTTGATGTATGGGAGTTTTATTTAGAATCATATCCTAAATAACTTTTGTTCTTGGACTTTTTAGATAAGATGTTTTTGAGATATTCGCAAAAAACGTTTTCGTTCGTATGGGGAGTACCCCCTAATGGTTCATTTTTGCCCATGAACGAACTTAGCCTCGCATTTTACGAAAAACGGATCTGCGTAAAAATTCAAGTCTGTAGCTCAATCCGTGCGCCCGCAATCCGCGCCACAGAGTGACGGACGGACAGACGGACGGACGGACGGACATGCTAAATTCATTTTTTTTTATCATTCTAAACACTCTAATACCCAATTAGTTTTTTCAGCCTCCTCACGGGCAAGCTAACACCGTGTCTTGACTTGGGATTTTTCATCGCAGAGATTTTATAATTGACCAATCAGAGCTTGAGTTGATGACGATATACGAACGAAAACGTTTTTTGTGAATATCTCAAAAACTGTGTATCTTATCAGAAAAGTCCAAGAACAAAAGTTACTTAGGATATGATTCTACATAAAACTCCCATACATCAAAATCCGATTGGAATAAATTTTAAAAAATCTTATTGGAAAGTTTGACTTCAATTGGAATTTTGGTACAACTGTTCGAATTTTGATACGAATATCACCATACGGGTTTTCAATAATTGTTAGATTGGCAATTATAGCTTTTGTTATGTTTTAAAATAAGGATCATCAAAATCGGAGCCGCTGGAGCACTGCGGAAAGAAATCCAAACAAAATCGCTTTGCCTTTTAAATATATAGATTCGTGATCAGAAAAATGGGAAAACGGATATTTGCATTATCCTTACAGGACCTTCCGTTTTGAATTTTGAAAATCTAACACCGGATTCGTGATCAGCGACCCCAAAAATCCCCGAGTGATACTTTTGAGCCTCCTATTGAGCAGGATTCAAAATTTCGAAAAATCTCGATGGCTGGGACATATTCTGAAAGTTTCAAGTCTCTATCTTCAGGGGTTTGGGCTGGGCGTCAGGTTAAACGATTTTATATATAGAGAAGATGGTTTTCACTTTTTCCAATAAAGACTCAATTTCAACTCTGAAAAAAAAATATTTTGCCACCGCTCAGAATTGAACCCGTACCTGGCGCGATGTAGTTTACACTTATTCAGTAGTAAGAATATAAATTTTAAAGATAAATTAAGTAACAGGTAGTCATTGGGGACTGCCAACAGAAGTGAAAACAATAATATATGTAAGGTAATTTTGTCGTGTATTTATGCCTATATATTTTTTAACCTGAAATTTTGAAAATATATGCTAATAAGCAGTAAGTGTCAAATAAAAGTCAATATGCATATTAAGGTTTGAATTCCTGAGCAGCACATGATTTTCTTATACAACAAATAGCTACAGATATTTAATTCTTTCTGTATAAGAATGCCACGTGCTGTTCAGAAATTTTCTGTGTAATTTTATTTTGCTGTATATTTTCCAAAAAAACAAATCGATTTTTTGCTGTATAACAAAGTCACGTGCTGTTCAGAAATTTTCTGTCTCATTTTATTTTGCTGTATGATATTTTCCAAAAAAAAAAATCGTTTTTTTGTTGTGTAAGAAAGTCATGTGCTATTCTGAAATTTCCTCTCTAATTTTATTTCGCTCTATACAGTCTTCAAAAAAAAATCGATTTTTTCTGTATAAAAAAATCAAATGAAAGCAAATCGGCATTCCTAACCCATTGATTCGCCACCCGGTAAGAATTCTTACCACAACTTTGAATGTTCATCAAAGCTCATCAAATTACTTTTTCGTTGATTGGGTAATTGGATTTTCCCATTTTTGGCCACAAAACAGCCAAAAACCCTCCCAGAAACGTAAAAATACTCGTTTCTCGCCATTGGTAAGAATTCGTACTACAAAACCTTTTTTCACATTTTTGTTTATTTTTTCGAAGAATGTACCGCAAAGCGGTAGGGGTTGAGCCCTTAGATCATTTTTATTCCAAAATCAATAAAAAATTTCACGTTTTTCTGAAAAAAAACCACATATTGAGCATATCAGAGTATATTGGCTATTTGCCGTGGTTAAGAATTTTTACCACAATTTTCCGGAAAACTGTGGGTCGGAAAATTCTGAAACTTTTTGAAAGTCATATTCGACCCAAAAGTAGCTTCCACACAAATTTTGATGGAAAAATTCCCACGCGTCTAAGAGCGGCGCAAAATGGGTTAAGCTGTTAAATTAGCATGTTGGTGACGCGAACTCAAGGTTTTACCCATCCAAAAATCGCACAACGCGCCTAACGAAGTATAATATAAATAAAATAAGTAATTTAAGGTCAAAAAAAAATTTAAAAAAAAACATTTTGTCACCACTCGGAATCGAACCCACACATCTGGCGCATTTTAGTCTAACACTTATTCAGGAGTAAAAATGTAAACTTAAAGATAAAACATAACAAAAGCTATAATTGCCAATCTGGCAATTATTGAAAACCCGTATGGTGATTTAAGTGAACAGCGAACAGTTATACCAAAATTCCACTTTGAATTCAAACTTTCCAATAAGATTTTTTAAAATTTATTCCAATCGGATTTTGATGTATGGGAGTTTTATGTAGAATCATATCCTAAATAACTTTTGTTCTTGGACTTTTTTTATAAGATGCTCCGTTTTTGAGATATTCGCAAAAAAACGATTTCGTTCGTATGGGGGGTACCCCCCTAATGGTCCATTTCTGCCCATTAACGAACTTAGCCTCGCATTTTACGAAAAACGGATCCACGCAAAATTTCAAGTCTCTAGCTCAATCCGTGCGCCCGCAATCCGCGCCACAGACAGACGGACAGACAGACGGACGGACGGACAGACAGACAGACGGACGGACATGCTAAATTCAACTTTTTTCATCATTCTAAACACACTGGTGTAATTCATTTTTTTTGTGCGATGACGGGATCTTGGCGTTACAAACGGAAAGGCAAAGTTAATATACCCTTTGGTTTCACCATACGGGTATAATAAAAAACAGCGCGTAAGGCTGAAGGATTTGTAATTCCTATTTAGTTGAGACTACTGGGTTTAAAAGAAACGTCTTGCCACGGTGAATGCTGGAAGAGAAGAGAGTGAAACTCTCGTTTTATTGTAGAGCCGTTTGTTCTTACATTTGGTGTTGTCAACTGCAACTTACATTCTAATACTCTCCCTGAATTGACAATTATCTTTCTATAAATTATAAAAAAAAAAAATTATTATTTACAATGTTCAATTTACTCAAACAAATTTCAAACAATGAGAGTTCCTTTCTAAATTAAAGAGTGAAAAGATAAAAAGAACTTTAAATAGTATGTGCATCGAAAATTATTAGTTAATTGTTTCAAAAAGAGTTGTTTCAATTTAATCCAAACATTTTCAGAATAAATTTAATTTGATGCTTGACACTGGTTTCGTTAGCACGTCGGCTGGCATTTCATTTGTTGCCAAATAAATTAAATCAACAACTTTCCTTTGAACCTTTTGATGCACAAATTTTTTCTTTATATCAATGTGTTTGATTCTGGCTGAATATGTATTATTTATGACAAAATTTTTGGCACCTAAATTGTCGCAATACAATTTAGTTATGGATGGAGAATTTACAAAAATTTCTTTTTCTATTTTCTTTAGCCATATTCATTCTTATATCGCTGCGGTCATCGACATAAATTCAGCTTCTGTAGCGGATATCGCGACGGTTTGTTGTCGTTTTGAGCACCATGAAATGTGAATACATAGCCAGTGGTGGATACCCTTGAATTTCAGTCGATTGCTTTGTATATGTGATCTTCCATTATTTAGTGTTTAACCATTGAACCATTTCTGATTCATGGTTTATACTCGACCTTTTAGCATTGAATCCTATTGGAATTTCTCGGCTTATAAGGTCTGCAAAAAAAACAAAATTATATTATTTTTGCGGATGTTTTCACATCCAAATTTCCCCCCAACAGGTCGGACATGTCTGCCCTGAAAACCCATCAGGAGCCTGTTTCTGGTATGGAAAGCTGATCTTCCTGTCAATTGTGCCTTTTAGATATCGTAAAACACGTTTCGCTGCTGCCCAATGCGCTTTACCTCGGTTTTCATTGTAGCGACTCAGTACGTTCGCCGCAAAGCAAATATCGGGCTTTGATACTTGTACACAATATTGTAACGAGCCCACCAATTGACGATATGGCACATTCAACATCTCTTTTGTCTCTTCTTCGTTGCTCGGACACATTCGTTTCGTTAATTTTTGGTTTACATCTAATGGTGCCGCCAACGCATTGCAGTCACTCATGTTAAAACGAGACAGAAGATCTTTTATTTATTGAGTTTGATCAAGAGAAATTCTACCTGATTTTCGGTCACGAGTTACACGAATACCAAGCACTGATGATATCTCTCCCATGTCTTTCATTTTGAACTGCTCAAACAGTACCTTGGTGAGCCTCTTTTCCAATTCGTTGTTGTTGGAAAATATAATTATGTCGTCCAAATAAATTGCCACGATGAATATACAATTACCTTGAACCAAATAGTACACGCACTGATCAGTCGATGAGCGCTTCAAACCAAAATTCAACAACACTTGATTCAATGTTGAATTCCACACTCGACTCGATTGTTTGAGCCCATAAATTGACTTGACAAGCTTGCATACGCGTTTCGATCCATCGCTGAATCCTTCTGGTTGAGTTATATAAATTTCCTCATCAAGTGTACCATGAAGAAAAGCTGTCACAACATCCAACTGTCTGATATTTAAGTTAAATTTAGCTGCAATTGCCATCAAATATCGAATCGTTGTGAATCGAACTACTGGAGAAAACGTTTCAGGATAGTCGATCCCTTCAATTTGCGTATAACCTTTTGCAACTAATCTCGCTTTGTGACGAATTACATTTCCATGAGTGTCTCGTTTTCTTTTATACACCCATTTACACTTGACACAGTATGTGAATCATTTGATGCTAAATCGGATTGACTTTGCTGCACATTCTCTGATTCACTACTGTCATTCACTTTCTTCTCATCTTCGGAATATTCCAAACAACATTAATGTCATTTATTTCAGAATCAGTTACCTGACTATGTACACTTGATTCTATGAGGATGACATCTCTGCTCGATATGATTGTTTTTGTTTGTTTGTTGTAAAGCCGACAGGCTTTGGCATCGCTCGCATATCCAACAAAAATGCTCTCGCTCGACTTGTCATCCAGCTTCTTACGTTTTACAGCTGGAACTTGAGCAAACGCTTTACAGCGAAAAACCTTCAGCAGAGATAAATGTGGTTTTTGCTTCGACCAAATTTCTTCCGGTGACTTCACACCACTGCCTTTGCGCGGCACTCAATTCATGATGTATGTTGCCGTCGCTACAGCCTCTGCCCAGAAAGCCTTGGATACACCCGAATCGATTAACATATAGCGCATTTTTGAAGTGAAAACTTCTTTAGCGCCGTTGTGAGTGATTTCAAACTCGATGAAACGAAAAAGCGACAGTAAAAAGAGATAGGATATTTTAGCCTGCGAGTAAATGAGATAGAATACAGATGGGTGCCGGTCAATTTATCGTAAACAAGAGTGATGGGAAGGGGGAGGGGTAGAGGAAGGGGAAGAGGGAGGGGTACGGGAAGGGAAAGGGGGGAAGGGAGAAGTGGTAGGAGGGAGAAAGTGGAGAGAGGAGGCGATAAATTACTGATGTTTCGTCATACATTGCAATATTGTACAGTAGAATCCCGATAATTCGTACCCCGATAGTTCGTATATCCCGCTAATTCGTATGAATTTGCTGGTCCCTTGAAAAAATCCCTATAATTCGTATAAAGTCAACGCATTTCGGTCCCTTGGATAATTCGTATTTATTTTTGTGTTCGGTGTCGACAAAACGTTTTATAATTCATATTATCTGATGAAAATTCTCGTTAATTCGTATGACTCTTTCCCTTGCAATATTCGTTTGTTTTTGTTTGTGGTTAAGTCAACATCTGGCAGTTTTGTTTCAACTATGCCTCCAAGAAAAGTTTATAAATCTGTTTCAGTAAAAGAAAAACAGGAGATTATTAAAGCCGTGGCAAACGGGGAAAAACAAATCGAAGTGGCAAAACGTTTTGAGGTTGCTCCGTCGGCCATAACCTCAATTCTAAAGAACAGAGACAAAATCCTGTCCCTATCATCACAAAGCAAAACAAAGCGCTTCAAGAATTGTGAGTACCCAGAATTGGAAAAAGCATTGTTAAAGTGGTTTGATCAAGCGCGAAGTGCGAACATACCGGTTGGAGGAAACCTTTTGCGTGAAAAAGCTAAAGTTTTCGCAGAAAAAATGGGAATAAGCTTTCGTGCTAGCGAGGGATGGTTTGATAGATTTAAAAAAAGACCCAGCTTAAAATTTAGGAAGCTTTGTGGGGAAAGCGGGAGTGTTTCGTCCGTCATTTGTTGCGAGTGGAAAGAAGAATTATGGAAAATAATCGGACTATGAACCTAAAAATATTTTCAACCCAGATGAAACTGGGTTATTTCATAAGTGCCTCCCAGATCGTTCCATGTGTTTTAAGGAAGAAAAATGTCACGGTGGAAAAAAACAGCAAAGAGCGAGTTACCATATTGTTGGCCGCTAACATGGATGAATCGCAGAAGTTGAAACCACTAATGATTGGCAAGTCAGCCAAACCCAGGTGTTTTAAAAACATCAAATCTTTTCCGATGACGTATCGTGCGAACAAGAAGGCGTGGATGGCTGGTGAGTTATTTAATGAATGGATAAACTCATTGAATATAGATATGGAGAAAAGCCAGCGAAAAATCCTTTTCATAGACAACTGTACGGCCCACAACAGTACCCCACAACTCAGTCATGTTAAAGTAGTGTTCTTGCCTGCCAATACAACTTCTAAGCTCCAACCTTTAGATCAGGGTATAATAAAAACTTTCAAAACATTCTATCGCAAGGAAGTCGTAATGCAACTTCTGGACAGCTTAGACGATGGAAAGGAGCATAAAATCACTTTATTTTCAGCAATGAATATTGCTGACAAAGCCTGGCAAAATGTTAGTGAAAACACGATAAAAAATTGTTTTCGTTCTTGCGGTTTTACGAACGACGTTTCGGCAATAGATACCGCACTAGAGTTGGAATCTCCAATGGAATGGAATCCCCTTTCCCAAAATAAAGACTATCCCATGACTTTTGAGGACTTCGTGTAATTTGACGATGGCGTAGTCGTATCAGGTATTCTAACTGATGACGAAATTTTGGCCCACACAGAAAACGTTGAAGATGAAGGCGACGTGGAAGAAGAGGGTGTGCCGATGATTACTCCTAAAGTGGCTAAACAATACATCAACAGCGTACGCCATTTCTTAGCGACATCATACGTTACAGATGACGTATATCCTGCATTGAATATGCTTGAAAACGCGATCGATAAAATCCGCACACAAGGCCTACGTCAGCAAAAAATAACAGTTTTTTTTCAAAATTAAATTTTCGGTGTCACACACATGTACTATACATACATATTAAAAAAAACCTTGTTAATTCATATTTTTTCTTTTTTTTACCCCCGATAATTCGTAATCCCGCTAATTCGAATATCCCGATACTTCGTATTTTTTCGTCGGTCCCTTGAAATACGAATTATCGGGATTCTACTGTATATAAAAATGGATGTTTTATTGTTTGTCTGTTTGTCTGTCTGCCTGAGATTACAAAACTCAAAAACTACTGGACCTAATTTTTATGCGGTTTTTTGCAAAATGATCTGTGTTGCCAGGAGCAGGTTTTTAGCTATGTAGATTTTCAAAATTCGAAACGGAAGGTCCTGTAAGGATAATGAAAATATCCTTTTTCCCATTTTCCCCGGAAAAATTTGCATTTTAGGGTTTTTGGGGTCGCTGATCACGAATCCGGTATTAGATTTTCAAAATTCGAAACGGAAGGTCCTGTAAGAATAATGAAAATATCCTTTTTCCCATTTTTCCCCGGAAAAATTGGCACTATGGGGTTTTTGGGGTCGCTGATCACGAATCCGGCATTAGATTTTCAAAATTCGAAACGAAAGGTCCTGTAAGGATAAATATCCTTTTTCCCGTTTTTCCTCGCAAAAATCGGCATAAGGGGGTTTTTGGGGTCGCTGATCATGAATCCGGTATTAGATTTTCAATAAAAATATAATATGACTTTTGAACTTGGTACCAATATTATAATAAATAAACGCTATAACTATCCCACATCTGATACCGCATTCGTCTCAATCTCCCGCTGTTTAGTTTTCCTAAGGTTTCACTTCTACCGCGTGTGCACTGTACACACATGTTTTTTTTCCAAAATCGTTCGATTCATGCGCTCGGCCACTCCGTTTTGTTGAAGAGTGTACACTGCCATCTTTTGCTGTATAATGCCATTGTATTCACAAGATTATACAAGATCGCAAACTCTTGAAGAAGGAAAGAGCCCCAGTGGCAACACATTTTACATGAGAGTAAACGTGATGAAGCATTTACAACTCGATTTTCACTACCCAACTACATAGAACAGTGAATAAAATACTTTTAGTACCCAAAAAAATGCTGCCATATAATAGGAATTAATATTCAATTGAAATATTTTACGGGAATAAAATCGGCATTTTTCTAATAAATGTATTTAACAGTATAAGCCTAGTATGCAGTTCGAGTAAAATGAAATTTTAACGCGGTCTCCAAATTGGCACATTAAAACCGAAGTAAAAACTGTTTGTGGAGAAAAAACATTGACAGCCGAGCACACACAATTAAAAAACCACACTCGTTAAGAAAACTGGAAACAGAACCTCTATTATTTTCATCTGTCAAATTTTTACCTCGAATTTAATGTACCGAACAGTTAAAATGCTGGTAAAATCAAGTGGAGACTTTCTACACCATCTAGTGAGGCAACATTGCAACATGAGTTTTTCACATCATTTTACCAGCGAACTGCGTACCGCTTGGTAAAATTTCTGAGGTTAAATTTAAGCGCAGTGTTAAATTTGTATGGAAAATTTCATTTTACTCGAACTGCGTACTAGGCTATAACAGTATGTATTTAAATTAATTTTAGGGCTTAAAAAAATGCTTCTATAAAATGCGGTTCTAGTTATGCGTCTCTGAAGTATGTGTTTTTCCCCTAAATTTGCATTTTTCCGGTTTCTCATAATTTTCAATGAAAATAGATATTCCGGGTTTTTTTTTTAAATTCTTACTAACTTCAATTATAACTTTAAAAAAAAAATTAATTGAAAAATTAAAAATTTTCATGCGAAACATTTGAAACAAAAAATTGGTGATGTAATGCGCCGAAATGAAAGAATTTGGAAACCGGGAATCGCCTACCATTAGAACTTTGCGTATCCGGCAATTTTCAGTTGTACATCGTTGACAGAAAGATTAAAATTTCATTTCATTAATAAATTATTTTCTTGTACTCGTTTTAGTACATGTGTGATCTAAAAGTTATTACACATCATCTGGGAGCTCTGAAATATTGACAGTTCAAAATGTAAATAAACATTTTGGAGAACAAAACAAAAATATTATGCAAAATAAAATTATATTTTATTGTAATTGTTTATAAATTTATAAATGTGCTACTGAAAGGAATTTACTACGGTTGCTCTTTGAACTGGTGTCTCTGTTAAAATATTTGATTGCGTAGAAAATTCTTGTGCGTAGATATAATTTTATAATTTCGTTTTTGTTGAATTTTTGATTGGTATATAGATTTGTTCAACAATTTTTCCTGTGCACCCGAAGGTAATGCACTCGCGCGACATATTTTAAAAGTTACCTATAACGATTAAGTTTTTAATATTTCTGATAAAATAAATATGTTAGTATATATGTCTACTTACTTCAGCAAATAGTTATTAATTACCAAACTAATATCGCAATTTCAATAATTGAATTAAAAACTGAGAGGACTATTTGAAATCGTCGAAAATTAAGTTGTTTTAAAATTTATTATGACTCAAAAATACACTTTTTCTTTAACGCTTAACAAACCTACAATATTTTTGTACCGTAAATGACTCATCACTGAAAATTTTAAACATTATATAGTAAAATTATTTGGGACATAAAACAAAGGGGATAAATTAAAGAAAGTGTACATAGTAGTAACTTGATTTTGGATGTAAATTCATTTGAAAATGTGTCCGTCGCACTATGGGCCAAAGTGCCTTTCGGCGGCCAAAAATCCATGACTTTTGAACGGATCAATATTTTTGAATGGGGTTTTTTTTGTTGGCTAGATAAAGATCCAAGCTTTATTTCCTCACAATTTGACCACCCCCACCTCTCCCCTCCCCCACCCATCTGCATTTGAAATCAAAAATTACCAAAATCTCGAGAACGGTTGGTCGTACAGAAAAAATCATTAATGACGAAAATATTTAGAATGCCGTTTTACATATATCGTCAGTACATGAAAATCGAAGAGGAGCAACTTTAATACCCTATATGGTGAAATAATCAAAACTATAGTATTTGTTGTTGTAATATTTGTTTTGGTTTTATTTTAAAGATGTTTTTTAAATGTTATAAAAAAATATGGCATTTTTAAAGACATAACTTTGTTTAATACAATTATTTTAATACAATTTGATACAAATATACATGGCTGGAATTACATTAAGTTGAGGAAAAATTATATTCTAATAATGTCTTGATCTTCGTCGAATTTTAACAATTGTAGGATTGCTTGATCTTCCTCGTCATCCAATTCATATTTTGCATTTGTCCATTTAGAACGCAGAGAAGCCAAAAATGGATCTGACGATAGAAGTAATATATTCATCAAATCTTCATTTTGGTTGATTCTAGCGTTTTTTCTAGTGTTGGTTAGTCTAAAATGTCTGTAGTCTTTATTTTTCGAATCCTGAGCTTCTTTTGAAAGCTCCCCAAATGGTAAAATGCTTTTTTCAATTATCAGCTTGCCATGGAAAAGCACTTTATGCATTGTTGCAGATATATTTCTCCAATTGTAATGTCTATTATAGAAATCAGCTGTGGACTTGGCATATGATTTGAATTTATCTGGATTTATTGCCTGCTTGCTTGAAAGCACCGATAATATAACTTTCAATCGTCGAATTAATGTAAATTTCTTAATATTCTGTTGTAACATATATACATATGTATATCTAAGATATTGATTTTTATTGCTCTATATATTCATAGTACCAGGTCGACCGAGCCTTGCTCGGCGATCTCAAAATTCTCCTTCTGCATCTGTCACTGAATAATTGAATCCGATTGTAATTACAACATGATTCGTATAATGAGGTTGAGGGAACTTGATTGTTTTGTAATTACTATTTATCGCTGCCGATAGATATCGAAAAAGTGATATTTTTAGAATACATATCGCAAAACCTTACTCCCTAGCAATATTGCGAATTTTCAATAAGATACCTTCACGTAATTCGAAGACACCAAGCGAGGGGTATCGAGGGGAGGGAAAAGTCAGGTTTGTAGTGGAGAAATCGAAAGCCCTTAGTCCGCTTAGTAATACTGTAAAGTTGCATTAAGATCGGACTACCCAATTCGAAGATACCAGGCGAGGGGTATCGAGGGGAATTTTTTCAGAGGTGAGACCTATCTAGATCGATTCCTTGTCCCCGAAAATCCCTTACCCCCAAGTTTCGTGCAAATCGTTTGGCGGGTTTTCGAGATCGTTGTGCAGTCATTTCTCGTATTATATTATAGGATAAAATTACCAGTTTTAAACGGTTTTACTGTCAAGAAGGGTGACATTTAATGGTTTCACTGTATGGTGGTATGGAAAATATTCCGCTTTTATGTATACTAAAAGTAATTAAAACAATTTCCTAGGGTATTAGACGAAATATCTTTGTCCATTGTTGTGACAAAGTAAGACATTTTAAAAAAAATAATATGTAAAAAATCAGACTTTTGTTTACGGTGACCAGAGTTGCAGGTAGTAGCAGATGAAATATAGATATTTTCAAAGGTATATCATTTCCAACTTACACCTGACCGGATCAAGCCGGATCAGATTTTGCAGAGCCATATATATACAAAATTTCGCGAAAAAAATAGTATTTTTAGAATGCCCAGAATTCCGGGATAACAATTTTAAGAAAAAAATGTAGTACAAATTTTTAATTTTTATTATAATTGCCTAAATATGTCCTCAGGTTGATGATAAAATCGATTTTTCTGTACTAAAGCTAAGTGCACACGATATGATCACTGTTCATATTTCTGAACATACGCATATGTTGCTTATAAGCTTCAAATGCTCATATGTTCATACAATATATGAAAGGTGTTCACACGATATGAACATTTTGTCCCAAAGCTTCAAATTTTTAGGTGTTCATATGTGCTCAAATGCATTGTGTTCATATTTTTTCTGCGCGTATGAACCACTGTTCAGACGATATGAACGTTTTGTTCAAATTACAGATATGAACAATTTTTAACAACATTTGAGCACACACACAACAAATTACAAAACTGTCGAAAACTTTTTTTTTTGTGTTATATGCCAGGAGCTTGGAGGCGAAGACCAAACTGGTCCGTGTTTTAAAGTCCATGAACAGAAAAGTTCAAGTTCGAATCGAATTATTTTACCCTGAGTGGGATTTGAACCACTGCTCATTGGATCACAAGGCAAGCACTTAGCTGACTGAGCCATCCACGCCACAAATCTAAAACCTACTAGACCCAAATAAAAACCAGAAAACATGAATTTACTTACAAATTTGACTCAAAATTTTACATTTGAACATGTTGAAAACTTAGCCCATGTTCAAATGTTACAGTGTGTTCATATCTGTGATCATACGTCCGAATTTTACAAACTGGGCTCATACGGTCCCAAAATAGTGTTCACACGGTATGAACAGGTCGTGTTCATACGTTTGCTCACGGTATGTTCAAATGTGTTCATATGCCTTGTGTTCATACGTATGAACACAAAAATATGGTGTTCAGACGATATGAACACGTTTGGGACACTTTTTTGCTCAAAAATATGAACAGTGATCATATCGTGTGCACTTAACTTAAGTGACTTAATAAAGTTCAAAAAATTTGTTGAAAATTCGAAAATTGAAAAAACCAGAAATTTTACCAACTTTGACCCCATAGCGTTCGGAAATTACTTGTCCCAGGAGAGTGTACTTTTGGATTTCTAGGTTCCTAAGAATTCTCAACGCAATGACATAACCGAAATCCTTCAAAGACAGGAGTCAAAATTTGTATTTTTGGCCGCCGAATGGCACTTTGACCCCATAGTGCGTCGGCTGGCATTTCATTTGTTGCCAAATAAATTAAATCAACAACTTTCATTTGAACCTTTTGATGCACAAATTTTTTCTTTATATCAATGTGTTTGGTTCTGGCTGAATATGTATTATTTATGACAAAATTTATGGCACCTAAATTGTCGCAATACAATTTAGTTATGGATTAAGAATTTACAAAAATTTATTTTTCTATTTTCTTTAGCCATATGCATTTTTATATCGCTGCGGTCATCGACATAAATTCAGCTTATGTAGTGGATATCGCGACGGTTTGTTGGCGTTTTGAGCACCATGAAATGTGAATACATAGCCAGTGGTCTACGATGCCATTAAATCGAATTCCCTTTTGGTTTTTTAGTCTCTACCGAATCTCTTTGCGTTTCAACAATCAATGATTTTTCTTCGCGCTCAATATCCAATCTAAACAAATCGTTCACTAAACTCGCTGTGGCAATCAAATTCCAGTCTGCATCAAATATTTTACAACCGTCGATTGTAAACAAAACTTTGTGATTCTTTTTCACCATTTGACTAACGGATAAAAGATTAGCGCAAATGTTCGGAACATAATGAGTTTTGGAAATCGTTATTTCTCGTTGTTCGCCTTCAACTACAATGCATTGTCTTACACTACCAACACAATCTATTGCCAATTTATCATTGTTCGCAACAGTTTCGGTCGATTTTTGCTTGATTTTCGATAGATAAAATGTCATTCGACATCGTTCCTTTTGCACCGCTGTCGATAAACCAATCACACGACTGTGGCGGTTCGCTATTATCAACAATAAATGATGAATACAACGATGATTCTGTTTTCGATTTGTTGGCTTTCGATTTCTTTTTATTCACTTTTGAACAATCACGAATAAAATGTTCACTGGAACCACAACCGTAGTACTGTTTGTCCGATTTCTTTTTTTGTTTAGATTTGTATCTATTTTTGACTGCCAATGCTGCTTCGTTCGTGTCATCGGATTCATTTTTAAAAACTAAACCTTGCAACTGCAAATTTTTCACTTGATCGAAACTGATTTTGCCGCTGTTTTCTACGGCTAAAATCATTGGCCTGTATTGTGATGGCAAACCTACTAACATCAATGAACCGACTACTTCATCGTCTATGTTAAAGCTGCTTTAACCTTTGACCACAATGTATTCATTTTATTCACGTACTCTTCCATTGAGCTACATTGATCCTGTTTGAGTGATACCATTTGTTGCAGCAATGCAACCTTTCTGCCGGTTTCAGTATCATCAAACGCTGTCGTTAAACCATCCCATGCTTCTTTTGCTGTTTTTCCTGATTCAACATACGTGTAATTCGATGGTTCAAGCAATATCGTGATTTCGCCTATAGCTTTTAAATCAATCTCCTTTTCTTTTGCACTCGCTTTCGCTGCCAATTCCGTTTAACAGCTTTAGCACCAACTTTCCATTCGGCAAAATTTTCACGGCCTTTCAAACGATTAAACGGGATTGAATTATTCATATTTACTGTCGTATCTTCACTCGATTTGTCGGATGAATTTTATGTTTTAATGGTGATTTCCTCTTTTGCCAAAACGTGTTCACTTCTTCCCTTCATGTGCTATTTTTTTAAATTTATCTATCAAAAATATTGGCTCAAATACTACGAGTCTCAACCAAAAAATAAAAAAAAAAAATTTTAAAAAAGATAGCTGGTAGATGACAATGTAATCTTACGACTGAAATTAAATAGAAAACAGTTTAGAAAATTCTTAAAGAAACAATGAAATCTTAAGACTTAAAATAAAATAGAAAACAGTTTAGAAAATTCTTAATGAACATAACAAAAGCTATAATTGCCAATCTGGCAATTATTGAAAACCCGTATGGTGATTTAAGTGAACAGCGAACAGGTGTATCAAAATTCCACTTTGAAGTCAAACTTTCCAATAAGATTTTTTAAAATTTATTCCAATCGGATTTTGATGTATGGGAGTTTTATGTAGAATCATATCCTAAATAACTTTTGTTCTTGGACTTTTTTGATGAGATGCACCGTTTTCGAGATATTCACAAAAAACGATTTCGTTCGTATGGGGGGTACCCCCCCTAATGGTCCATTTTTGCCCATTAACGAACTTAGCCTCGAATTTTACGAAAAACGGACCTGTGCCAAATTTCAAGTCTGTAGCTCAATCCGTGCGCCCGCAATCCGCGCCACAGACAGACGGACAGACGGACGGACAGACAGACGGACGGACATGCTAAATTCAACTTTTTTTATCATTCTAAACACACTGGTGTAATTCATTTTTTTGTGCGATGACGGGATCTTGGCGTTACAAACGGTAAGGCAGTTAATATACCCTTTGGTTTCACCATACGGGTATAAAAAGCTTTTATTAAAAAAGAATGCACTAAAAAGAAAAAATAATTTTCTGGACGCTGTGTATCACAAATATAAAAGCTTTTTAAAAGTGAGACAAATTTTTATTTTATTGTTTTATGCTTTATCTCGCTTTTTAATAGCTTTTATATTTGTGATACACAGCGTCCAGAAAATTATTTTTTTCTTTTTATACCCGTATGGTGAAACCAAAGGGTATATTAACTTTGCCTTACCGTTTGTAACGCCAAGATCCCGTCATCACACACAAAAATGAATTACACCAGTGTGTTTAGAATGATAAAAAAAATTGAATTTTCCATGTCCGTCCGTCTGTCCGTCCGTCCGTCCGTCCGTCTGTCCGTCCGTCCGTCTGTCCGTCTGTCCGTCTGTCTGTCTGTCTGTGGCGCGGATTGCGGGCGCACGGATTGAGCTAGAGACTTGAAATTTTGCGCAGATCCGTTTTTCGTAAAATGCGAGGCTAAGTTCGTTAATGGGCAAAAATGGAACATTAGGGGGGGTACCCCCCATACGAACGAAAACGGTTTTTGTGAATATCTCAAAAACGGTGCATCTTATCAAAAAAGTCCAAGAACAAAAGTTATTTAGGATATGATTCTACATAAAACTCCCATACATCAAAATCCGATTGGAATAAATTTTAAAAATTGTTATTGGCAAGTTTGACTTCAAAGTGGAATTTTGGTACAACTGTTCGAATTTTGATACGAATATCACCATACGGGTCTCCAATGATTGCCAGATTGGCAATTATAGCTTTCGTTATGTTTAGTGCATTCTTTTTTAATAAAAGCTTTTTTTTAAAAAAAAAATTTTTATTTTTTTATTTTGTTCTTTTTAGTTTTCGAATATTTGAGATGTTCTTACAGACTTTTTTATTAAAAGCTTTTATTATTAAAAGCTTTTATTTAGCTTGCCTTCGTGTTTGTCTGTCTGTCTGTCAGATCAAATCTTGCAACCCAATTTTGACCCACTTCCACTTGTCCGATTGACTTGAAATTTTGCACACTTATATAAGTCCGATGACAATACAATATTTTTACTACTTCATCCTTGTAAGGATAACGGAAGGTCCTGTAAGGATAACGTGATTATCCTTTTCTCCAAATTTTCCGGAAAAAAATCTATCCTGGGGGTTTTTGGGGTCGCTGAATCCGAATCTGTCATTAAAAAATCAATAAGGATAACGGAAGGTCCTGTAAGGATAACGTGATTATCCTTTTCTCTAAATTTTCCGGAAAAAAATCTATTCTGGGGGTTTTTGGGGTCGCTGAATCCGAATCTGTCATTAAAAAGTCTGTAAGGATAACGGAAGGTCCTGTAAGGATAACGTGATTATCCTTTTCTCCAAATTTTCCGGAAAAAAATCTATTCTGGGGGTTTTTGGGGTCGCTAAATCCGAATCTGCCATTAAAAAGTCTGTAAGGATAACGGAAGGTCCTGTAAGGATAACGTGATTATCCTTTTCTCCAAATTTTCTGGAAAAAAATCTATTCTGGGGGTTTTTGGGGTCGCTGAATACGAATCTGTCATTAAAAAGTCTGTAAGGATAACGGAAGGTCCTGTAAGGATAACGTGATTATCCTTTTCTCCAAATTTTCCAGAAAAAAATCTATTCTGGGGTTTTTTGGGGTCGCTGAATCCGAATCTGTCATTAAAAAGGCTGTAAGGATAACGGAAGGTCCTGTAAGGATAACGTGATTATCCTTTTCTCCAAATTTTCCGGAAAAAAATCTATTCTGGGGGTTTTTGGGGTCGCTGAATACGATTCTCAAGTTAAAAAGCCTGTAAGGACATCTCAAATGTAAGGATATATATTCGAAGACTAAAAAGAACAAAATAAAAAAAAACAAAAAAAAAATTTTTAAAAAAAGCTTTTATTAAAAAAGAATGCACTAAAAAGAAAAAAATAATTTTCTGGACGCTGTGTATCACAAATATAAAAGCTTTTAAAAAGCGAGATAAAGCATAAAACAATAAAATAAAAATTTATCTCGCTTTTAAAAAGCTTTTATATTTGTGATACACAGCGTCCAGAAAATTATTTTTTTCTTTTTAGTGCATTCTTTTTTAATAAAAGCTTTTTTTAAAAAAATTTTTTTTATTTTTTTTAACATTTGAGATGTTCTTACAGACTTTTTAATGACAGATTCGGATTCAGTGATCCCAAAAACCCCCAGAATAGATTTTTTTTCCGGAAAATTTGAAGAAAAGGATAATCACGTTATCCTTACAGGACCTTCCGTTATCCTTACAAGGACGAAGTAGTGAAAATATTGTATTGTCATCGGACTTATATAAGTGTGCAAAATTTCAAGTCAATCGGACAAGTGGAAGTGGGTCAAAATTGGGTTGCAAGATTGGATCTGACAGACAAACAGACACGAAGGCAAGCGAAGTTTTATTGTAGAGCCGCTTGTTCTTACATTTGGTGTTGCCTTAAAAAAATTCCCACATTAAAACAGTAATAAATGATTTTTTTTATAGGTCAAATGGATGATGTATTGGATAGTATACGCATTTTTTACTTGCATTGAAACATTTACTGACATCTTTTTATCTTGGTTTCCGTTTTATTACGAAGTAAAAGTTTTAGTCGTTATATGGCTGTTGTCGCCAGCAACAAAGGGTAGTTCGACATTGTATCGAAAATTTGTTCATCCAATGCTTACTCGTAAAGAACAGGTTACACCTTTAATTTTAAAAAAGTAATACTTATTTGAAATAATTATTTGTAAAATTTCAGGAGATAGACGATTACATTAACCAAGCAAAAGAAAAGGGATATACCGCTGTACTGCAATTGGGATCTAAAGGAGTTAATTATGCAACGAATGTGATAATGCAAACAGCATTAAAGGTAGCTTTCTTAGTTTTTCAGTTTGATCTAATACGGATTAATCACTAAAATTTAAATCTCTTAAGGCCATACTCGAAGTAAAATATTTATGCGTTTAAAGATCATAGTTTATTAACCCGAAGTTTTCAAACAGAGTATTTATCAGTTGTTCCATGTTAATTTTAGCTACCCAAGGAGCACAAAATCGTAAGAAAATTTTTACGACGCCGTATCGTGGTATTATAAAAATTTGTTGAGTGATTGAAATTTTTTGATCGCAATATTTCGTTGTAAGAGCGAGCAAAACCCGTTTATACAACCGAATAGTTCAGTGCTCATTAAAAAGTCGAAAGAGAGAAACAACAGTGCTCACTGAAAAGTCGAAAGAGAGAAACAACAAATTTCAAAGAGAAATAAATTGATAGCTGGCATTTGTGTATGTAAGAATCCAAGTAGTGTCTTCAGTATTTGAAAATGGTTCCCAATGAGATACACAAAGGGCACAAATTTTGAAAAATCAATTTGAACTCCGTCTGCTGTAGTGCGACGGCAGTACTAAACTCCATAAAAAAGCGCGACGAAGGATAGGGGGTATTCGTTACCTAAAATACACGAAGATGCATCAATTCACCGTCATACAAACTTTCCACATATTTAGCAAATATTTTAAGTAACTTGACATGAAATTGAAAATATGATGTACAAAACTATAGAATTTAAAAAACTAATCAAAAACGTAGAAATTGACTCCAATAAAATAATGGTATCAATCGATGTAAAATCGTTGTTTACTAACATTCCGTCAATTTTATATTTTAAAATTATTGAAAAAACATGGGACGTAATTTCACAGCACACATACGCTCCGAAAAATAAATTTATCGACGCTTTAAAATTTTGTGTGGCAGATTGTAATTATATAATAGGCTTGTGCGACTGTCTGTTCGCTTAGAACTCTAGAACTACTGAACCGATTTGGATGAAATTTTCAGGGGAGCTTAGTAGCGTAAAGCGGCGGACCACCAGTCACCTCAAGGTTCCTCTTTTTTACCAGTTTCTTCGATTTATTTACATTGCTTTCTGTTTTTCTGTCTGTTTTCCTATAAAGATTGCCCGTCCCGTGCGGGTATCCCTCTTTAACCTTTAATTATTGAGGTGGATCCAGTGGACCCACATTGACTTTTCTCTCGTTGCTACCTCTCATGTTTTCAGCACAGTGACTCTGAAATCTTCAGTACCTTCATACAGTATGGTGTTGCATGCCGAGTTAAAAGCACGGATTTGATATGTGCTTAGAACGTAGTGCATTTGGATCATGTGCGTCGAATGGACCCCACCTCATCATTTACGCATATGATTTTCACCCCATAAATTAAGGGTTAAAACCGAATATCCGCAGATACAAAAAAAAACACGTGTTGCTTTGTTTTTTAAGTACTATAACATATGTGAAGGCGAATAGAATCGGATGTAAACAACTGCCTAAGGTTCCTTGTAATTGTGTTGTTTTTGATGCTTCGACTATATCTACAACGAATATTTCCTAGGACCCGTGGTCCAACAATCTTGTTTTGATATTACAAACTACACAAAAGCGTCAGTCAGTTATTGTTGTGGCTCCGCATGAAATCCCTCTTACCTGAAAGTAAATAAATTAAAAATTAATAATAATAATAAAATCAAAACATAACCACCTCCAGTCGTACATTCTAGAAAACTTCCCGAAAAAAGATTAAATGAAACATCCCTTCGGGGCAAAGGGTGCCTTACCGGCTATCCTATAAAAGAAAAGGAAAACATCGAATATGTATATAGCATTATCGGGGCAGTCGCCCAAGTGAGAGCAAGTTGCCTTGAACCTACCATGTCTTCCACCCCCGCCTCACTCCCCCCGTCGACCATTAAAAACCAATAAAACTTTATATTAGTTAAATAACAAATCAAAACAAACATGAATATTACCTGACATGCGCAGAAGCCTTAAGCTAGCATCAGACGAGCACACAAAACCCTCACACGTGTGAGAAGTGACGTAATTTTGACGTCATAAAATTGTCACACCAGTTCACACCGTCTGATAATTTAAATTGTGACAGAATTTTTGTTTACACACCGTGTGATAACCTATGTTACGACAATTTTTTTTGACGTGTGTGAAACGAATTTTCCCGCCGTCTGATAACCCTGTGTAAAACGTGGTATGTGTGAATGCATTTTTCGGTTTGTGTGAAAACTGTGTGAAAATGTCCCAATGTGTGAATTGGCATGAATTCGTGCCATTTCACACATACTGTGTTATAGCGAATATCTCAAAAACGGTGCAACTTATCAAAAAAGTGCAAGAACAAAAGTTATTTAGGATATGATTCTACATAAAACTCCCATACATCAAAATCCGATTGGAATAAATTTAAAAAAATCTTATTGAAAAGTTTGACTTCAAAGTGGAATTTTGGTACAACCGTTCGAATGTTGATACGAATATCACCATACGGGTCTCCAATGATGGCCAGACTGGCAATTATCTTGGTTTCCGTTTTATTACGAAGTAAAAGTTTTAGTCGTTATATGGCTGTTGTCGCCAGCAACAAAGGGTAGTTCGACATTGTATCGAAAATTTGTTCATCCAATGCTTACTCGTAAAGAACAGGTTACACCTTTAATTTTAAAAAAGTAATACTTATTTGAAATAATTATTTGTAAAATTTCAGGAGATAGACGATTACATTAACCAAGCAAAAGAAAAGGGATATACCGCTGTACTGCAATTGGGATCTAAAGGAGTTAATTATGCAACGAATGTGATAATGCAAACAGCATTAAAGGTAGCTTTCTTAGTTTTTCAGTTTGATCTAATACGGATTAATCACTAAAATTTAAATCTCTTAAGGCCATACTCGAAGTAAAATATTTATGCGTTTAAAGATCATAGTTTATTAACCCGAAGTTTTCAAACAGAGTATTTATCAGTTGTTCCATGTTAATTTTAGCTACCCAAGGAGCACAAAATCGTAAGAAAATTTTTACGACGCCGTATCGTGGTATTATAAAAATTTGTTGAGTGATTGAAATTTTTTGATCGCAATATTTCGTTGTAAGAGCGAGCAAAACCCGTTTATACAACCGAATAGTTCAGTGCTCATTAAAAAGTCGAAAGAGAGAAACAACAGTGCTCACTGAAAAGTCGAAAGAGAGAAACAACAAATTTCAAAGAGAAATAAATTGATAGCTGGCATTTGTGTATGTAAGAATCCAAGTAGTGTCTTCAGTATTTGAAAATGGTTCCCAATGAGATACACAAAGGGCACAAATTTTGAAAAATCAATTTGAACTCCGTCTGCTGTAGTGCGACGGCAGTACTAAACTCCATAAAAAAGCGCGACGAAGGATAGGGGGTATTCGTTACCTAAAATACACGAAGATGCATCAATTCACCGTCATACAAACTTTCCACATATTTAGCAAATATTTTAAGTAACTTGACATGAAATTGAAAATATGATGTACAAAACTATAGAATTTAAAAAACTAATCAAAAACGTAGAAATTGACTCCAATAAAATAATGGTATCAATCGATGTAAAATCGTTGTTTACTAACATTCCGTCAATTTTATATTTTAAAATTATTGAAAAAACATGGGACGTAATTTCACAGCACACATACTAAATAAATTTATCGACGCTTTAAAATTTTGTGTGGCAGATTGTAATTATATAATAGGCTTGTGCGACTGTCTGTTCGCTTAGAACTCTAGAACTACTGAACCGATTTGGATGAAATTTTCAGGGGAGCTTAGTAGCGTAAAGCGGCGGACCACCAGTCACCTCAAGGTTCCTCTTTTTTACCAGTTTCTTCGATTTATTTACATTGCTTTCTGTTTTTCTGTCTGTTTTCCTATAAAGATTGCCCGTCCCGTGCGGGTATCCCTCTTTAACCTTTAATTATTGAGGTGGATCCAGTGGACCCACATTGACTTTTCTCTCGTTGCTACCTCTCATGTTTTCAGCACAGTGACTCTGAAATCTTCAGTACCTTCATACAGTATGGTGTTGCATGCCGAGTTAAAAGCACGGATTTGATATGTGCTTAGAACGTAGTGCATTTGGATCATGTGCGTCGAATGGACCCCACCTCATCATTTACGCATATGATTTTCACCCCATAAATTAAGGGTTAAAACCGAATATCCGCAGATACAAAAAAAAACACGTGTTGCTTTGTTTTTTAAGTACTATAACATATGTGAAGGCGAATAGAATCGGATGTAAACAACTGCCTAAGGTTCCTTGTAATTGTGTTGTTTTTGATGCTTCGACTATATCTACAACGAATATTTCCTAGGACCCGTGGTCCAACAATCTTGTTTTGATATTACAAACTACACAAAAGCGTCAGTCAGTTATTGTTGTGGCTCCGCATGAAATCCCTCTTACCTGAAAGTAAATAAATTAAAAATTAATAATAATAATAAAATCAAAACATAACCACCTCCAGTCGTACATTCTAGAAAACTTCCCGAAAAAAGATTAAATGAAACATCCCTTCGGGGCAAAGGGTGCCTTACCGGCTATCCTATAAAAGAAAAGGAAAACATCGAATATGTATATAGCATTATCGGGGCAGTCGCCCAAGTGAGAGCAAGTTGCCTTGAACCTACCATGTCTTCCACCCCCGCCTCACTCCCCCCGTCGACCATTAAAAACCAATAAAACTTTATATTAGTTAAATAACAAATCAAAACAAACATGAATATTACCTGACATGCGCAGAAGCCTTAAGCTAGCATCAGACGAGCACACAAAACCCTCACACGTGTGAGAAGTGACGTAATTTTGACGTCATAAAATTGTCACACCAGTTCACACCGTCTGATAATTTAAATTGTGACAGAATTTTTGTTTACACACCGTGTGATAACCTATGTTACGACAATTTTTTTTGACGTGTGTGAAACGAATTTTCCCTCCGTCTGATAACCCTGTGTAAAACGTGGTATGTGTGAATGCATTTTTCGGTTTGTGTGAAAACTGTGTGAAAATGTCCCAATGTGTGAATTGGCATGAATTCGTGCCATTTCACACATACTGTGTTATAGCGAATATCTCAAAAACGGTGCAACTTATCAAAAAAGTGCAAGAACAAAAGTTATTTAGGATATGATTCTACATAAAACTCCCATACATCAAAATCCGATTGGAATAAATTAAAAAAAATCTTATTGAAAAGTTTGACTTCAAAGTGGAATTTTGGTACAACCGTTCGAATGTTGATACGAATATCACCATACGGGTCTCCAATGATGGCCAGATTGGCAATTATAGCTTTTGTTATGTTTTTATATCTAGTCATACTGTAGGTCTTCAGGTATCATAAGAAATAAAAAAAGTTTCAACCACTTATATGAAAAAAAATCATTTTTATGAAAAAATGTCATGATGGGGTAAGTATTAACATAAGTTTTAACATGGAAATAATTAAAAGAAAAGAACTATTTTTCACAAAAATTATAAAATAAACAAAATAAATATCCTTTTAAATTCAAATATATTAATTCTCACAAAAACTAATAAAATGAACCAAATAAATCTCCTTTTCAAGGAACATAAATTGACAAAAAAAATTAAGTCGTTTTAAAAAACAAAAACAATTATTATTATCTAAACATAACAAAAGCTATAATTGCCAATCTGGCAATCATTGGAGACCCGTATGGTGATATTCGTATCAAAATTCGAACAGTTGTACCAAAATTCCACTTTGAAGTCAAACTTTCCAATAAGAATTTTTAAAATTTATTCCAATCGGATTTTGATGTATGGGAGTTTTATGTAGAATCATATCCTAAATAACTTTTGTTCTTGGACTTTTTTGATAACATGTACCGTTTTTGAGATATTCGCAAAAAACGTTTTCGTTCGTATGGGGGGTACCCCCCCTAATGGTCCATTTTTGCCCATTAACGAACTTAGCCTCGCATTTTACGAAAAACGGATCAGCGCAAAATTTCAAGTCTCTAGCTCAATCCGTGCGCCCGCAATCCGCGCCACAGACAGACGGACAGACGGACAGACAGACAGACAGACAGACGGACAGACAGACGGACAGACAGACAGACGGACGGACATGCAGAAATTAATTATTTTTATCATTCTACACACTGGTGTAATTCATTTTTGTGTGTGATGACGGGATCTTGGCGTTACAAACGGTAAGGCAAAGTTAATATACCCTTTGGTTTCACCATACGGGTATAATTAAGTAATAAAATATTAAAAAAAGTAAATAAATCAACAAAAAAAAAATGAAAAGAAAAAAAAAGAATTTTGTCACCGATAAGAATTGAACCCGGTGCCTGGCGCATGGTAGTCCAACTTCTAACTCACTGCACTAATCAGACAGTACGAAATGTCGTTTTAACATTGAAGACTTAGTTAGCGGCATATTTATAATTTTGAAAGGCAAATAACTAATAAAGTATTATTAAAAATGGGGAAAAAAGTAAAACGGACATATCTACAGCTATAGAGCTTTCATTTAAAAAAAGAATCATCAAAATCGGTTCAATAGGAACTCCAGGAGCTCTGTCGAAAGAAATCCATACAAAATCGTTTTGCCTTTTAAATATATAGATTATTATTATTATTACTGGAACGCATCCAAATAAAATGGTAACAGTTCCAATCGACATCGGATGTCGTGTCGGATTGTCGTGTCGGATTGTCGTGTCGGCGTGTCGTGTCGGATTGTCGTGTCGGCGTGTCGTGTCGGATTGTCGTGTCGGATTGTCGTGTCGGATTGTCGTGTCGGCGTGTCGTGTCGGATTGTCGTGTCGGATTGTCGTGTCGGATTGTCGTGTCGGCGTGTTTTGTCGGCGTGTTTTGTCGCCGTGTTTTGTCGCCGTGTTTTGTCGCCGTGTTTTGTCGGCGTGTTTTGTCGCCGTGTTTTGTCGCCGTGTTTTGTCGGCGTGTTTTGTCGGCGTGTTTTGTCGGCGTGTTTTGTCGGCGTGTTTTGTCGGCGTGTTTTGTCGGCGTGTTTTGTCGGCGTGTTTTGTCGGCGTGTTTTGTCGCCGTGTTTTGTCGGCGTGTTTTGTCGGCGTGTCGTGTCGGCGTGTTTTGTCGGCGTGTTTTGTCGGCGTGTTTTGTCGGCGTGTTTTGTCGGCGTGTTTTGTCGGCGTGGTTTGTCGACGTGTTTTGTCGCCGTGTTTTGTCGCCGTGTTTTGTCGCCGTGTTTTGTCGCCGTGTTTTGTCGCCGTGTTTTGTCGCCGTGTTTTGTCGGCGTGTCGTGTCGGCGTGTTTTGTCGGCGTGTTTTGTCGGCGTGTTTTGTCGGCGTGGTTTGTCGACGTGTTTTGTCGCCGTGTTTTGTCGCCGTGTTTTGTCGCCGTGTTTTGTCGCCGTGTTTTGTCGCCGTGTCTTGTCGCCGTGTTTTGTCGCCGTGTTTTGTCGCCGTGTTTTGTCGCCGTGTTTTGTCGCCGTGTTTTGTCGCCGTGTTTTGTCGGCGTGTTTTGTCGGCGTGTTTTGTCAGCGTGTTTTGTCGGCGTGTTTTGTCGGCGTGTTTTGTCGGCGTGTTTTGTCGACGTGTTTTGTCGCCGTGTTTTGTCGCCGTGTTTTGTCGCCGTGTTTTGTCGCCGTGTTTTGTCGCCGTGTTTTGTCGCCGTGTTTTGTTGCCGTGTTTTGTCGCCGTGTTTTGTCGCCGTGTTTTGTCGCCGTGTTTTGTCGCCGTGTTTGTCGCCGTGTTTGTCGCCGTGTTTTGTCGGCGTGTTTTGTCGGCGTGTTTTGTCGGCGTGTTTTGTCGACGTGTTTTGTCGCCGTGTTTTGTCGCTGTGTTTTGTCGCCGTGTTTTGTCGCCGTGTTTTGTCGCCGTGTTTTGTCGCCGTGTTTTGTCGCCGTATTTTGTCGCCGTGTTTTGTCGCCGTGTTTTGTCGCCGTGTTTTGTCGCCGTGTTCTGTCGCCGTGTTTTGTCGGCGTGTTTTGTCGCCATGTTTTATCGCCCTGTTTTGTCGCCGTGTTTTGTCGCCGTATTTTGTCGCCGTGTTTTGTCGCCGTGTTTTGTCGCCGTGTTTTGTCGCCGTGTTCTGTCGCCGTGTTTTGTCGGCGTGTTTTGTCGCCATGTTTTATCGCCGTGTTTTGTCGCCGTGTTTTGTCGCCGTGTTTTGTCGGCGTGTTTTGTCGCCGTGTTTTGTCGGCGTGTTTTGTCGCCGCGTTTTGTCGCCGTGTTTTGTCGCCGTGTTTTGTCGCCGTGTTTTGTCGCCGTGTTTGTCGCCGTGTTTTGTCGGCGTGTCGTGTCGGCGTGTTTTGTCGGCGTGTTTTGTCGCCGTGTTTTGTCGCCGTGTTTTGTCGCCGTGTGTTGTCGCCGTGTTTTGTCGCCGTGTTTTGTCGCCGTGTTTTGTCGCCGTGTTTTGTCGCCGTGTTTTGTCGGCGTGTTTTGTCGCCGTGTTTTGTCGGCGTGTTTTGTCGGCGTGTTTTGTCGCCATGTTTTATCGCCGTGTTTTGTCGCCGTGTTTTGTCGCCGTGTTTTGTCGGCGTGTGTTGTCGCCGTGTTTTGTCGCCGTGTTTTGTCGCCGTATTTTGTCGCCGTGTTTTGTCGCCGTGTTTTGTCGCCGTGTTTTGTCGCCGTGTTCTGTCGCCGTGTTTTGTCGGCGTGTTTTGTCGCCATGTTTTATCGCCGTGTTTTGTCGCCGTGTTTTGTCGCCGTGTTTTGTCGGCGTGTTTTGTCGCCGTGTTTTGTCGGCGTGTTTTGTCGCCGCGTTTTGTCGCCGTGTTTTGTCGCCGTGTTTTGTCGCCGTGTTTTGTCGCCGTGTTTGTCGCCGTGTTTTGTCGGCGTGTCGTGTCGGCGTGTTTTGTCGGCGTGTTTTGTCGCCGTGTTTTGTCGCCGTGTTTTGTCGCCGTGTGTTGTCGCCGTGTTTTGTCGCCGTGTTTTGTCGCCGTGTTTTGTCGCCGTGTTTTGTCGGCGTGTTTTGTCGCCGTGTTTTGTCGGCGTGTTTTGTCGGCGTGTTTTGTCGCCATGTTTTATTGCCGTGTTTTGTCGCCGTGTTTTGTCGCCGTGTTTTGTCGGCGTGTTTTGTCGCCGTGTTTTGTCGGCGTGTTTTGTCGCCGCGTTTTGTCGCTGTGTTTTGTCGCCGCGTTTTGTCGCCGTGTTTTGTCGCCGTGTTTTGTCGCCGTGTTTTGTCGCCGTGTTTTGTCGCCGTGTTTGTCGCCGTGTTTTGTCGGCGTGTTTTGTCGGCGTGTTTTGTCGCCGCGTTTTGTCGCTGTGTTTTGTCGCCGTGTTTTGTCGCCGTGTTTTGTCGCCGTGTTTTGTCGCCGTGTTTGTCGCCGTGTTTTGTCGGCGTGTCGTGTCGGCGTGTTTTGTCGCCGTGTTTTGTCGCCGTGTTTTGTCGCCGTGTTTTGTCGCCGTGTTTTGTCGGCGTGTCGTGTCGGCGTGTTTTGTCGGCGTGTTTTGTCGCCGTGTTTTGTCGCCGTGTTTTGTCGCCGTTTTTTGTCGCCGTGTTTTGTCGCCGTGTTTTGTCGCCGTGTCGGCGTGTTTTGTCGGCGTGTCGTGTCGGCGTGTTTTGTCGGCGTGTTTTGTCGACGTGTTTTGTCGGCGTGTTTTGTCGGCGTGTGTGTCGGCGTGTTTTGTCGGCGTGTTTTGTCAGCGTGTTTTGTCGGCGTGTTTTGTCGGCGTGTTTTGTCGGCGTGTTTTGTCGGCGTGTTTTGTCGGCGTGTTTTGTCGGCGTGTTTTGTCGGCGTGTTTTGTCGGCGTGTCGTGTCGTGTCGCCGACACGACAATCCGACACGACAATCCGACACGACAATCCGACACGACAATCCGACACGACATCCAGAAATTTTATGGAAATTGTTCCAACCCAATTGTCAGAATGAGTCCAAATATTTTAGGGACTGTTCCTTTTTTTTACAAAATATAGCAGACCCTTCGTTGCCAACTTGAAGTTTTTGTATAAATTTTAGAATGCCAAAAAACCATAAATAACTTAAAAACTTTTGGGAAAAAACGTTATCCTGAAAACCTCCCAAAGCCAGTTCTTGTGAGAAAAATTTGAAAAAGGATATTTGCGTTATCCTTACAGGACCTTCCGTTTTGAATTTTGAAAATCTAACACCGGATGCGTGATCAGCTACCCCAAAAATCCCCGAGTGATACTTTTCAGCCTCCTATTTACCCCCTGTTCACCCCCTTAGCGCTAAAATTTCGAAAAATCTCGTCTTAGTGAGCGCCTACTCGATGGTTGGGACATATTCTGAAAGTTTCAAGTATCTATCTTCAGGGGTTTGGTCTGGGCGTCGGATTAAACGATTTTATATATAGAGAAGATCGTTTTCACTTTTTCCAATAAAAGACGAATGCGTAACAGATATTTTTATACCCGTATGGTGAAACCATTTAATTAACTTTAAACCATTTAATTATATTAACTTTGCTTTACCGTTTGTAACGCCAAGATCCCGTCATCACAAAAAAAAAAGAATTACACCAGTGTGTTTAGAATGATAAAAATAATTAATTTTTGCATGTCCGTCCGTCTGTCCGTCTGTCTGTCTGTCTGTCTGTCCGTCTGTCTGTCTGTCTGTGGCGCGGATTGCGGGCGCACGGATTGAGCTAGAGACTTGAAATTTTGCGCAGATTCGTTTTTCGTAAAATGCGAGGCTAAGTTCGTTAATGGGCAAAAATGGACCATGATTCTACATAAAACTCCCATACAACAAAATCCAATTGGAATACATTTTAAAAAATCTAATTGGAAAGTTTGACTTCAAAGTGGAATTTTGGTACAACTGCTCAAATTATGATACGAATATCACCATACGGCAGCGATTCTCAACCTGTGGGGCGCGCCCCCCTAGGGGGGCGCGAGTACATTTGAGGGGGGGCGCGAGCATATCCAAGACAAAATATTTAAAAAAGTTTATTAATTGACTGAAAGGAAAGTACATACCCACATACAAAACAAAATACATTTCGACATAATATTTAATAATTAACTTATTAACTTTCGCTTGGAGCACAATGAACGCGAAACCAGCGCGAAACCAACGCAACTACAACGCTCTGAACTGTCATGCAGTGCAAAATTCTAGCGGCAGAGCACAATGGCAGCTCGTGAAGTAGTACAAGTGACATAATATAAAGTGGTATAAACTTGGAAAAATTACAAAAATGGATAATTTTGAAGCGATAATTTGCTTTGTTGGTCTTTATCTTTGTTATTTGCACTAAGGCTATCAATTTTTCCTCGAACGACATTTTTCCAACCTCACTTTATAACTGTCAACGCAGAATTCTGCGGCAAAATTAGAAGTTTGCAAACTTTTGCGTTGCGGTTACGTTGTAGCTGCGTTCTATACGTTCACTGTGCTCACTTCAAACAATTTGTGGGAACCAAACTTTTAAGTGACAGTTTCTGCGCCAGTTTCGCGTCGGTTTCGCGTTCATTGTGATTTCAGGGTTAAAACAACTTCTCGCGAAACCGCAAAAATGACGCAAGAGCAATAAAAAGGCACCGGATTCTTGTTTTGTCAACGCTGAGGATCGGTGTTGCCAAATGTCAATAAATTACTGTTTTCTTGGTAATTTGTGTTTAAAATTAGGGTAGGTAGTAGTGTAGGTTTAGCGCCAAAATACTCAAATTACGTTATTATTGTATACATTTTATTGTATGCAGGGGGGGCGCGATGACAATTTTGATTGAAAATTGGGCCGCGAATACTCAAAGGTTGAGAAACGCTGCCATACGGGTTTTCAATAATTGCCAGATTGGCAATTATAGCTTTCGTTATGTTTAATTTTATGTTTAAAAAACTCATTTTCAACAAAAAAAAAACATAACAAAAGCTATAATTGCCAATCTGGTAATCATTGGAGACCCGTATGGTGATATTCGTATCAAAATTCGAACAGTTATACCAAAATTCCACTTTGAAGTCAAACTTTCCAATAAGATTTTTTAAAATTTATTCCAATCGGATTTTGATGTATGGAAGTTTTATGTACAGGGTGCGCCATCTATTCCTCCGGTATGTAAACATTCAATAACTTCGCCATTTGTCAACCGATTTGCTTTCCTAGACACGTTTTGGAAACGTCAAACCAGTACAATTTTAACAATGAACCGCTTCACACCGAAAGAACGCGCCGAAATAGTGACGATGCACATTGAAAATAGTCGTTCAATTGTGCTAACTCAACGTGCATATCGTGCAAAATATCGTGGCAAAAAAGCGCCTACCGACAAAACAATTCGGGCGCTGGGTAAAAATTTCTTTGAGCACGGAACAGTAGGTAATCTAACCTATAATCATCCACGCCCAAGACGTTCCAATGAAATTATTGAAGCCCTGAGAGAGAGTGTTGCCGAGGACCCAAATGTCTCGTATCGCCACCGAACTCAGCGGTTGAAAATGAGTGGAACCACGTTGCGGCGCATTTTAAAGGACGATCTCCATTTGTTTCCTTACAAAATACAACTAACTCAAAGAATATTGGCAACAGACAAGTCGCGTCGTATAGAATACGGCAAATTAGTCGGCCGAATGTTGGAAACCATGCCGGACTTTTGGATGCAAGTTTTAATGACCGACGAGGCACATTTCACTCTCTCTGGCGGTGTTAATAAACAAAATTGCCGCATTTGGGCGACAGAAAATCCTCACGAGATTCATGAAATACCATTGCATGATCGAAAAGTGACTGTTTGGGCCGGCGTGTGCGCAAAAACCATCATTGGGCCATTTTTCTTCAATGAAGGTGAAACAGTTAATGGTAATCGATATCGGTGGATGTTGGCACATTTTGTGTGTCCGAAAATGCGTGAAAAAGGTCTGACTGACTTCTGGTTTCGCCATGCCACACAGCGGACCAAACAATACGGTTTTTGCAACAAAAATTCCCTAGACGTGTGATATCGAAAAGAGGCGATATTGACTGGCCACCAAGATCCCCTGATTTAACCCCCCCAGACTTCTTTTTGTGGGGTTATTTGAAGAGTAAAGTTTACGCCAGCAACCCGCAGACCATTGACGAGCTCAAGACCAATATTCGTGCCGAAATAGCTGCCATACCGACGGAGATGCTCGAAGAAGTGATGGAAAATGCCCGAAAAAGAGCACAGTTTGCGGTGGCCAATAAAGGTGGTCATTTGATCGATGTTGTTTTCAAAAAGTAGTCCACATAAATTGTAAAGGATTGAACTAAATAAAAAAACACCATTTTTTGCAATCTATTGTTTCTTTCAAAAGTTATTCAACATTCTCATACCGGAGGAATAGATGGCGCACCCTGTAGAATCATATCCTAAATAACTTTTGTTCTTGGACTTTTTTTTGAGATATTCACAAAAAAAGCACCGTTTTTGAGATATTCACAAAAAACGATTTCGTTCGTAATGGTCCATTTTTGCCCATTAACGAACTTAGCCTCGCATTTTACGAAAAACGGATCTGTGCAAACTTTCAAGTCTCTAGCTCAATCCGTGCGCCCGCAATCCGCGCCACAGACAGACGGACAGACAGACAGACAGACGGACGGACGGACAGACAGACAGACGGACGGACATGCAAAATTCAATTTTTTTTATCATTCTAAACACACTGGTGTAATTCATTTTTGTGTGTGATGACGGGATCTTGGCGTTACAAACGGTAAGGCAAAGTTAGTATACCCTTTGGTTTCGCCATACGGGTATAAAAATAAAATAAAATAAAAATATTTTGCCACCGCTCAGAATTGAACCCGTACCTGGCGGGATGTAGTTTACACTTATTCAGTAGTAAGAATTTAAATTTTAAAGATAAATTAAGTAATAATAAACTGCAGTACATATATTATTGTTTTCATTTCTGGGACTGCCAACAGAAATGAAAAAAATAATATATGTAAGGTAATAATTATATTGTCGTGTATTTATACCTTATTTTTCAACCTGAAATTTCGGAAATATATGCTAATAAACAGTAAATTTTAAATAAAAGTCAATATGCATATTAAGGTTTGAATTCCTGAGCAGCACATGATTTTCTTATACTAAAAATGGCTAGAGATATTTAATTTTTTCTGTATAACAAAGTCACGTGTTGTTCAGAAATTTTCTGTCTCATTTTATTTTACCGTATGATATTTTCCAAAAAAAAAATCGATTTTTTCGTATATTTTCCAAAAAAAAAAATCGATTTTTTGTTGTATAACAAAGTCACGTGCTGTTCAGAAATTTTCGATATCGTTTTATTTTGCTCGGTACTGTCTTCAAACTTATTCAGGAGTAAAAATGTAAACTTAAAGATAAATTAAGTAATAAAATATTAATAAAAGTAAATAAATCAACAAAAAAAAATTGAAAAGAAAAAAAAAAAGAATTTTGTCACCGATCAGAATTGAACCCGGTGCCTGGCGCATGGTAATCCAACTTCTAACTCACTGCGCTGATCAGACAGTATGGAATGTCATGGTAACATTGAAGACTTAGTTAGCGGCATATTTATAATTTTGAAAGGCAAATCACTAATAAAGTATTATTAAAAATTGAAAAAAAAGTAAAACGGACATATCTACAGCTATAGAGCTTTCATTTAAAAAAAGAATCATCAAAATCGGTTCAATAGGAACTACAGGAGCTCTGTCGAAAGAAATACATAGAAAATCGCTTTGCCTTTTAAATATATAGATGAGTCTTCGATCTTAACAACACGGATCGCAGCTGGGCGTTTAATGAAGGGGTAAAATACCCATGCTCGAAGCCAGGGTTGCTGGTGCCAAGGTTTTGTTTTTTAATTTTTTTTTTCATTTAGTTAAAACAAATTTTTTTCTTTGTGATTTTTATGTTTTTTTTGTATGTGAAAACTGTTTAAAACAAAAATAGAGACACTAATTATAAACCGAAAACGATTTTGATCAGATTTTCACCATTGTCCGTGATGATAATATTTTATGACTGAAGTTAGCTTGCCCATGAGGAGGCTGGAAAAACTAATTAGGTATTAGAGTTTTAAAATTCAAAACCGAAAGTCTTGAAGCGAACACGTTTATTTTCTAAAAGTTATTTCTGGAAGTTTTTTGTGCAAAAAAAACTTTAGCCCGACAACGATGGGTCTGCATCTAGTAAAATATTATTAAAAATTGGTGGAAAAGTAAAATGGACACATCTAAAGATAATTTTCTAAAAGTTATTTTTTGCATTTGCATTATCCTTACAGGGCCTTCCGTTTTGAATTTTGAAAATCTAACACCGGATTCGTGATCAGCGACCCCAAAAACCACCTAGTGATACTTTTCAGCCTCCTATTGAGCAGGATTCATGGCGAAAATCACGGTTTAAAAATACCCAAACCCCCTTTACCCCCCGTTCAACCCCTTAGCGCTAAAATTTCGAAAAATCTCGATGGTTGGGACATATTCTGAAAGTTTCAAGTCTCTATCTTCAGAGGTTTGGGCTGGGCGTCAGGTTAAACGATTTTATATATAGAGCAGATGGTTTTAACTTTTTCCAATAAAGACTCAATTTCAACAAAAAAAAAATATTTGGCACCGCTCAGAATTGAACCCGTACCTGGCGCGATGTAGTTTACACTTATTCAGTAGTAAGAATATAAATTTTAAAGATAAAACATAACAAAAGCTATAATTGCCAATCTGGCAATTATTGAAAACCCGTATGGTGATTTAATTGAACGGCGCGGCGTATCAAAATTTCATTTGAATTCAAATTTTCCAATAAGATTTTTTTAAAACTTGTTCCAATCGGATTTTGATGTATGGGAGTTTTATGTAGAATCATATTCTAAATAACTTTTGTTCTTAGACTTTTTTGATAGGATGTACCGTTTTTTAGATATTCGCAAAAAACGTTTTCGTTCGTATGGGGGGTACCCCCCCTAATTGTCCATTTTTGCCCATTAACGAACTTAGCCTCGCATTTTACGAAAAACGGATCAGCGCAAAATTTCAAGTCTCTAGCTCAATCCGTGCGCCCGCAATCCGCGCCACAGACAGACGGACGGACAGACGGACAGACGGACAGACAGACAGACAGACGGGCGGACGGACATGCAAAATTCAATTTTTTTTATCATTTTAAACACACTGGTGTAATTCATTTTTGTGTGTGAAACCTGAAATCTTGAAAATATATGCTAATCAACAGTAAATTTTAAATAAAAGTCAATATGCATATTAAGGTTTGAATTCCTGAGCAGCACATGATTTTCTTATACAAAAAATGGCTAGAGATATTTAATTTTTAAAAGCTTTTATTTAGCTTGCCTTCGTGTCTGTCTGTTTGTCTGTTTGTCTGTTTGTCTGTCTGTCAGATCAAATTTTGCAACCCAATTTTGACCCACTTCCACTTGTCCGATTGACTTGAAATTTTGCACACTTATATAAGTCCGATGACAATACAATATTTTCACTACTTCGTCCTTGTAAGGATAACGGAAGGTCCTGTAAGGATAACGTGATTATCCTTTTCTCCAAATTTTCCGGAAAAAAGTCTATTCTGGGGGTTTTTGGGGTCACTGAATACGATTCTCAAGTTAAAAAGCCTGTAAGGACATCTCAAATGTAAGAATATATATTCGAAGACTAAAGAACAAAATAAAAAAAATAAAAAAAAATTTTTTTTTAAAAAAGCTTTTATTAAAAAATAATGCACTAAAAAGAAAAAAATAATTTTCTGGACGCTGTGTATCACAAATATAAAAGCTTTTAAAAAGCGAGATAAAGCATAAAACAATAAAATAAAAATTTATCTCGCTTTTAAAAAGCTTTTATATTTGTGATACACAGCGTCCAGAAAATTATTTTTTTCTTTTTAGTGCATTCTTTTTTAATAAAAGCTTTTTTTTTTAAAAAAAATTTTTATTTTTTTTTTTTTTTGTATAAGAATGCTGTTCAGAAATTTTCTGTGTAATTTTATTTTGCTGTATATTTTCTAAAAAAAATCGATTTTTTGTTATATAAGTCAACTGGTGTTCAGAAATTTTCTGTCATTTTATTTTGCTGTATGATATTTTCCAAAAAAAAAAATCGTTTTTTTGTTGTGTAAGAAAGTTATGTGCTATTCAGAAATTTCCTCGCTAATTTTATTTTGCTCTGTACTGTCTTCCAAAAAAAATCGATTTTTTCTTTATAAAAAAATCAAATGAAAGTGAATCAGCATTCTTAAGCTGTTAAATTAGCATGTCGGTGACGCGAACTCATAAGATTTTACCCATCCAAAAATCGCCCAACGCGCCTAAAGAAGTATAATATAAATAAAATAAGTAATTTGAGGTCAAAAAAAAATTTAAAAAAAATTAAAAAAAAAACATTTTGTCACCACTCGGAATCGAACCCGCACATCTGGCGCATTGTAGTCTAACACTTATTCAGGAGTAAAAATAAATTAAGATAAATTAAGTACCTAAAAAAATATTAATAAAAGTAAATAAATCAAAAAAAAAATTTGAAAAGAAAAAACATAACAAAAGCTATAATTGCCAGCAATTATTGGAAACCCGTATGGTGATTTCAGTGAACATTTGTATCAAAATTCCACTTTGAAGTGAAATTTGTTTTTAAAAATTACTCTGTGTAATGTTTTATTACTCTATTCTTCATACTAATTTTGGTTTTCTAACTTACTATACATTATAAGTAATTATTTACAATATATTTTTTAACTACTGCGAATTAAACTTTCTCAGTCAACAAAAACAATTTTTTTAGTGATGCATTGTTTTTGTAGTTCAGCAAGTGCACGGGAAGCCGAAAGTTATCTTGCCAGAATGGGAATTAGGAAAGGTTATGTTAGTTGGTAAAGGGAATTAATGTGAAATACAAAAGATTTTAGAAAAGGTGTAGAAAAAAGACATGAATTTGTTAAAATTGTTAATATAGTTATATTATGAAAATAGATCTGTTGTATTTCTACATATACATGTTATATGAATTAACTTATGTACTACTAATACTATTTTATTATTATTTTTTTATTTTGTGTTTTTTTTTTATGTTACTACTACAATACTTGTTTCCCTACTTACAGTAAACTACATTCAATAAACTACTAGCATACTAATACATTTGTTTTGTAAAGTGTATTTGTCTGTTTGTTACCAATATATAAACTTGACTTCTATGTTCGTTTTAAAAGCAAAAAAAAAAAAACAAATAAAGAAATAAACTTTTATGACTAAAACATTAAAGGCACAGGAGCAACAACGAAGTTAAATTACACAAAAGATTTTATAGGATTAGATTATTTTAAGTGCTGGTTGAATTTATAACAATCTGTATAGCGTCGTGAAAACTATAAACCTCTTCAAAAATATCTGCGAAAATTGAAGATGTGTCTAAATTGGAGAAACACCAGTCGATTTGGGAACCGCAGTTAGTGGTCGAAACTCTTTGGTCTAACAAACTTCGTAGACTCAAATCGCAAAGTTTTTTGCACATCACATTATTATTATTGATACAACGATCTTGATTAAAATCTCCCAAGATAATCATTTTTCGATTGCAAGAAAAAGGTATCCGCAATACATTTTCTAGCTCTTGATCAACGCGTGTTTTTGAAAAACGTGGACTTTTATATAAAGCTAGGAAAAATATGTCATGAAATTCAAACAAAATATATTGGAACACATTATTATTTTCACAGATTTGTTGTACTTTTACAACATTAATAAGTGAGGCAATTGAATTCTTAGCTAAACAGAGTATACCATTGTGTTTTCTTATATTTTGCCCTCCGCTGTTATCTAACCTAGCGACAATGGAATATTGATCTAAGTCATACTCCTCATTGGGCAATGTCCAAGTTTCTACAAAACATAGGATATCGAGTGACAAAACTAAATTGTTGCATTTAATATCTTCGATGTGTTTGTGTAAACTTTGGACGTTATGGAAGAAAACGCTAAATTTGTTAAGGAATTTATCTTGCAAACTTGCAAAATGAGGCGTTAGAAGTTTCTCTGAATTCAAAGATACTAACTCTGTAGAAACGGGATCAGAAGCTGTAGGAGATTTTGGTGATTTGAATTTCCCGATTAAAATGAGACCAGAAGCTTTTGTTGCTCGGCTACATGCCACATACAAATGGGCCCGTGTCATACCAGGGGTTAAATGAACAGCAACGTTAACATAAGTGGATCCCTGACTTTTGTGGATAGTAATAGCTTCGGCTGGGACGACCGGAAACTGGGACCTCTCAATTACAACTCGATCATTGGATTTATATTGAAAACTTTTAACTGATTTTTCTATAGGAGTCCAATTCAAGTTTTCAGAATGTGTTCGTTTAGAACGCCCGTCTTGACCGATAGATAATTCTTCGAATTGAATCCATAAGCGAATTGGCACGCGAGCACCATTTCCGAGTACCCCGAATTCTATATCCATTAACTGCCCTGTTGCGCCATTAACTAACCCGTCAGCAGTATTGATATTTACTGTTATCATATACTTGGCGGTTTTCTTTAACAGAAGATTTGATGGCAATCCAAGAGTCTCAGAAGTTTTTAATTCTTTAGCCCGATCTGCAATCTGGTTTCGCGAATTTTCCGGAATTGGCCCTTTGACTTTGTCCTCGGCCTCTGAGATTACAGGATCAGATTGGATTAAGTTTAATCTATACGTGTTGAATTCATTTACATCGTCGTTTGATTTGAATAAATGTATGGCCTCCTGAGGAACTGCTTCGGGGGTGCATTCTCTTGACTTGAAAAGCGCTATATCAGTACTTGTCATTTTCCCAAGAATCCGCTGGAATCCTTAAGCCGTAGTGGCTCGCCGGTAACTTCCTCATTTCCTTCTCCATCATCATTATTGGGATTTGATGAACGGACAGATGAAAATTTATAGTATGCGGTGAATTCAGCAAGAGATATATTTTCGAGGGAGTCAGGACGCTGCACATAGTGGTCCAATAAATTTGAGACGAAAATATCAGTTGAATCTTGCGGTAGTTCTCTCAACTGTTTTTGAGATTTAACAATACGGACACGTTCATTTGGGGGACTGGTGTTAATAAACTCAACCGCATTACTACTTTCTGACATCCGAATGCCAAGAATATTATACACTGCTTCCTGAGCTGAGATTTCTAGCCCATGAATAAATTTATTCCCTAAATGTTGGAGTTTTTGTTTAACAGTATAATTGCCGCTTGAGATCTCGTCCATGACTTCCCGCATAAGTTTGGAAACTCCTTTGTTAGATTTGTTAATATAATTAACAATATAACCGCAACAAGCATAAGCATCCATTACAAACTGAATGTCCATGTTTGCTCGGTGCAAACTGAGAATACAAGGATTGTATGCGTTTAGCATAATTGCATCTAAAGATCTTTTGAGAAAAATGGTGGGCTTTTTTAAATTTGCCCGAAGCGCCGAAATATAAGAATCTCTAGACATCTCAATATTTCCTAGAAACGTATCGAATGAGCAATTGGGAATGGACGTGGTTTTTGCTGCTTCATTCAAATATTCTCTAATTTTATCATAATTTTCGTTATGAGTATTAGAAGTTTCAGAATTGTCGAGTGGAGTCAGAATAATGGTTTTATCCATTGGAGGATATGGCATGCCGAATCGACAAAACTTCTGTCCTCTAATTTCCCTTAAACAGGATCTCGCGTGAGAGTGCTTCTGGTAGACTAAGTATTCTGCCAAATTACTATTTTGGGTGGACGTAGAAATATGAGTATCAATGAAATTCTCTACAGATGGGTAAGTGGAAATGTCAGAGAGATCAAGACTTGGGGCATTATGAAGCCAGTACAATCCATGGACATGGGGAGAACCACGGTGTTGGAATTCAACACGAAAATAATAGTTAATTACATGGGAATCACCAAAAATTACTCCCGGTTGCTTGAAAAGCTTGAACAGGGCGCGAAAGCGATGATCAAAATATCTCGAACACGTGACTGGATCTGATCTAATGAGTCTAGCTTTCGTGCTGAAATCTAAATTTTCTGCATCACTAGGTGAGATCTCCCTCTTATCAATGACTTTAGATAAGATACAAAGGAGTTCGGACCACTTTGTTTCGGCAGCTGAGAGGGTGATGAAAAAAGTGGGAATTCCAAATTGCCGAATCATAGCAACAACTTTTTTCTTTTCGGACTCCCAATGGGATGGGGACGATCTTAAATTTTTGAAAATTTTATACCCTTCGTCGTGCTGTATTAAATTTTCAACGTGGCTATCATTAACCAAATCTCCAGCTGTGTGGGAATGACTACCGCGACTCTTTTTCCTTAGGCAAATTGAAATAGAGTTTTTGATAGAGATAAGCTCGTTTTTTTTGTACGTATAAAAGATCTTTTCATTTGTAGTGCATCGACGATCATACCGTCGAATTTCGGACCGTGCGATTTTGCTATAGGTTAAATTTGTTAGCCGAGGTTGTCCACAATATATGGAG
The DNA here is from genome assembly GCA_964034945.1 of Chrysopilus asiliformis. NCBI lineage: Eukaryota > Metazoa > Arthropoda > Insecta > Diptera > Rhagionidae > Chrysopilus > Chrysopilus asiliformis. Next base: position 51,838,387 of record OZ035962.1, on the reverse strand, counting down.
GGGAAAGATAATTCTTCTGCATGTCTATCGAAAACTAAATCGACCGGTCTTTGACCTTCACCAGGAGCTAGGGCAATATTTTCCAGTGGAATATTTTCGAGAAGGGTCTCTTGCCCTCCCGGGTTGACGTCTTCAGGATCTAATTGGTCAATATTGTCGATATTTTCTTCAATAGTTCTATCCAATAGAGAATTGACAATTTCTCTGTCTTGTTGTGTGACTGTAAACGTTGCTCTATCATCAGGATTAGGATATTGCTGTAACCAATTGTCCGACAAGGTCACACCATCTTCAATATATAAGGGCTGCCTGATTAAATATTGGATTGCGGCAAAAACTTTGGATGGACGAATGCTTTCGACCAAAAAACTATGGGCGTATTGTAATCTACGCTTTAAGTGAACCTGAATAACGTGAGTGTTATCAAAAGTTCTAGGAAGTGCACTAACTGTGGTGTTAAGGGAAATAGGAACATTGACACAAGCCCCTTTTAACCCGCACTGTCGGTCACAACCTAAGGCTCTGATTTGCATAAATGGAATTCGGGGGGCTATTAACCGTTGTTCTAGGCACTCCAGTCCTTGAAGACATTCGGGTATCACAGGAAAATCAAGACCATTTGCTAGGCAAATATTGGGAATTTGTCCACTAATAATTCCCCTATGGCAGTTTTGGCAAAAAGTATATGTATCGATCCGACTAGGGAATTTCTCGGATAGATAAAATGTTTTGACAACGAATTCTGGATTATTTAGGTGTTTCCGAAGAAGTGGTTGTTTGTGAATTTTTTTAATGTCAGACGGAAACCATAACCCCCCGCAACATATACAAATTTCGGTTGGACCCTGCCGTATTATATCAGAATAATTAGTAAAAAAGCGTTCGCGATTCCGATTTCTTTCATCTTGCAAATATTCCTCGCGTTGTTCGGGCTCCATTATGGCTCGCGATGCGATATTACGACGGGACTGCCTCACGGTTTCTGCTTGACGATTGCTGGGTAGATTCCTCTGACGTCGCACCCTCTCATTTGACAAAGTTACACGGCGAGATGTGATTCCGCGTATAGTTTCACGACGCGTTATTTGGGAAATAGTATTGCTACGTTGTTCTTGTCGCCTCCGGACCCGGTCGGAGCGTCTGAGTACTCTAGCAGCAGTGTTACGTTCTTGTTCCCGATCACGATATTCAGGATCTTGGCGCCTAACGGAATGTTGCGCGGTATCACGTCCCTGTTCCCGATCACGATATTCAGGGTCTTGGCGCCTAACGGAATGTTGCGCGGTATCACGTCCCTGTTCCCGATCACGATATTCAGGGTCTTGGCGCCTACGGGAATGTTGCGCGGTATCACGTCCTTGTTCCCGATCACGATATTCAGGGTCTTGGCGGCTACGGGAATGTTGCGCGGTATCACGTCCCTGTTCCCGATCACGATATTCAGGGTCTTGGCGGCTACGGGAATGTTGCGCGGTATCACGTCCCTGTTCCCGATCACGATATTCAGGGTCTTGGCGCCTAACGGAATGTTCCTCGGTATTACGTCCCTGTTCCCGATCACGATATTCGAGATCCTGGCGCCTGAGGGAATGTTCCTCGGTATTACGTCCCTGTTCCCGATCACGATATTCAGGGTCTTGGCGCCTACGGGAATGTTGCGCGGTATCACGTCCCTGTTCCCGATTACGATATTCAGGGTCTTGGCGCCTAACGGAATGTTGCGCGGTATCACGTCCCTGTTCCCGATCACGATATTCAGGCTCTTGGCGCCTACGGGAATGTTGCGCGGTATCACGTCCCTGTTCCCGATCACGATATTCAGGGTCTTGGCGGCTACGGGAATGTTGCGCGGTATCACGTCCCTGTTCCCGATCACGATATTCAGGGTCTTGGCGGCTACGGGAATGTTGCGCGGTATCACGTCCCTGTTCCCGATCACGATATTCAGGGTCTTGGCGCCTGAGGGAATGTTCCTCGGTATTACGTCCCTGTTCCCGATCACGATATTCAGGATCTTGGCGCCTACGGGAGTGTTGCGTGGTATCACGTCCCTGTTCCCGATCACGATATTCAGGATCTTGCCGACTACGAGAGTGTTGCGCGGTATCACGTTCCTGTTCTAAAGCGCGATAAGACTCGTTAGACCGTGCCAAATTTCGTGCAATGCCGTCCCGAATGCGTTCAGCATTTCGATGTTGGCTATTTCGACGGTTTATACGCATTGATTGGGTTCTAACCGTTTTTCTTTGGCTAACAGATTGTTTTCGTAATTTAGGCATTTTAACAAAAATCGAAGCAAATTTATAATTCCAGAAAGAAAAAAAGATATATTAGCTTACCTAGAGCAATGAAGAAAATTGCACTAAATTTAAAAATATATCCTCAGTTTCAGGAAATTTTTAATTTCACTTAACTAAAAGTTATGTTCACCTCACAGAACAGATTTTAAATTGTTGATTAAATATCCTCAGTTTCAGGAAATTTTTAATTTCACTTAACTAAAAGTTATGTTCACCTCACAGAACAGATTTTAAATTGTTGATTAAATATCCTGTTTCAGGAAACTTTTAATTTCACTTAACTAAAAGTTATGTTCACCTCACAGAACAGATTTTAAATTGTTGATTAAAAATGTTGTTTTAAAGTCACTTTAAAAGTTAAGATCTTAACTTGCTGGTGTATCTAAAACAACTAACGATAACATTCCATTTTGTTCCAATATATAATGATGTCCTTAATTACAATATGTCAGGTAAATTAAAAATTATAGTAATTAAGGGCATTATTATGACAAACACCTTTTGGGGGAAAATGGATTTTTGGAAAATCCCGGTTGTAAGAGCCATAACAATAATCTCATTAAAAACCTAATGAGGTTTTTAATGAGATTATTGTTATGACTCTTACAACCGGCATTTTCCAAAAATCCATTTTTTTCCAAGAGGTGTGTTAGTCATAATGATGTCCTTAATTACTATAATTTTTAATTTACCTGATATGAGTATTTTCTGGGGAAATGGGTTTTCAGTGGTGTTTTCTACCTATGGTGATAGTAGTTCAATATTTGACAGATGTTTTAATTATTCAAGTATTTTTTAAAAATTATTTAAGTAATTTAGTAAATCATTAAAACTATATTGGTACTATGACAAAAGTTTCGAAGAGTAAAAAAATGTTTTTGATAAAGACAATATTAGCCCGAGGTTCAAAGTATCGCCATAGAATAAGGAATATATAGAAAAAACTCTGCCGAACAAATTTTTGACAAATTTCCCCTTCGAAGGGGGGAAAAATGTCCCTATCATTCACTAGCTACGGCCTAAAAGTTAATTACTTTTAGACTAGGGAGCACGAAGCAGAGAGAACATTTTCTAATAATTTTCGTCGTATCTATTCAATTAATTGGAGGAATTGAATGGATAATTTTTTCCGTGTTACATCGGATCTTCTTGCTTCATCTCACAGTGGAAGAATTTAATCTAAAAATTTGTTCTAAGAGTTTTTTCTCTAGATTATTTGTTCTCTGGTATCGCTCGGTTGGCATGTTTAACTTTCATAAAAAGGAAGATAAGAATTGAATTATAGACAATATTAATGTTAGATATTATTTTGCACCTTTCCGATGTAGAATCGATGTAGGTCCGTTCTCGAAAAACTGTGAAAAAACTGATGTACCAAAGGTCAGTTGCTTGTCTGATTCATCGAAGGAAATGTCGGTCTAATGTAATACATGAGACCCAAGGATCTGCTAATGACACCCAATATCTTTGGATCAATCCGTTCAGTGAAAACCGTAATCATACATGTACGGATGGATATCCATACATCAATTTTTTCATGTCTTCTAAACACACTGGCGGAATTCATTATTGTGTATAACGACAGGGTGTTGGCGTATAGACTTTTAGTTTCCCCATATAGGGTATAAAAGCGTTACAATTGTTAAAATTCGTTCGTAAAATACTTTATACGCTGCAATATTATAAATTTAATTGAGCGGCGAACAGTTGTATCAAAATTCCTCTTTGAAGTCAAACTTTTCAATAAGATTTTTTAAAATTTATTCCAATCGGATTTTGATATATGAGAGATTTATGTAGAATAATATTCTAAATAACTTTTGTTCTTGAACTTTTTTGATAACATGTACCGTTTTTGAGATATTCGCAAAAAACGTTTTCGTTCGTATGGGGGGTACCCCCCTTAATGGTCCATTTTTGCCCATTAACGAACTTAGCCTCGCATTTTACGAAAAACGAATCTGCGCAAAATTTCAAGTCTCTAGCTCAATCCGTGCGCCTGCAATCCGCGCCACAGACAGACGGACAGACAGACAGACAGACAGACAGACAGACGGACGGACAGACAGACAGACAGACAGACGGACAGACATGGAAAATTCAATTTTTTTTATCATTCTAAACACACTGGTGTAATTCATTTTTGTTTGTGATGATGGGATCTTGGCGTTACAAACGGTAAAGCAAAGTTAATATACCCTTTGGTTTCACCATACGGGTATAAAAAAGAATTTTGTCACCGATAAGAATTGAACCCGGTGCCTGGCGCATGGTAGTCCAACTTCTAACTCACTGCGCTGATCAGACAGTATGGAATGTCGTGTTAACATTGAAGACTTAGTTAGCGGCATATTTATAATTTTGAAAGGCAAATCACTAATAAAGTATTATTAAAAATTGAAAAAAAGTAAAACGGACATATCTACAGCTATAGAGCTTTCATTTAAAAAAAGAATCAACAAAATCGCTTTGTCTTTTAAATATATAGATTCTGTTGTGTAGCCAGCACCGCCTAGTGGAGGGTAAAGACGGCTGCAAATGTCAAACCCCTAGCGCCGCCTATCGGCAGTTCAAGACTGGGAGTCAAACTCTGTACATATCGCTCCGCATTAAATATTAATTATAGTAGTGATCTGTGTATTATTTATATCCCCGATACGCCCATTCAACAGATCACAACAGATTCGTGATCAGAGACCTCGAAAACCCCCTAATGACATTTTTTCCCGGAACACGTTTATTTTCTAAAAGTTATTTCTTGCATTTGCATTATCCTTACAGGACCTTCCGTTTTGAATTTTGAAAATCTAACACCGGATTCGGGATCAGTGACCCCAAAAACCCCCGAGTGATACTTTTCAGCCTCCTATTGAGCAGGATTCATGGCGAAAATCACGGTTTAAAAACACCCAAACCCCCTTTACCCACCGTTCACCCCCTTAGCGATAAAATTTCGAAAAACCTCGTCTTAGTGAGCGCCTACGCGATGGTTGGGACATATTCTGAAAGTTTCAAGTCTCTATCTTCAGGGGTTTGGGCTGGGCGTCAGATTAAACGATTTTATATATAGAGAAGATGGTTTTCACTTTTTCCAATAAAAGACGATGCGTAACAGATATTTTTAATTTTACGTTTAAAAAACTCAATTTCAACAAAAAAAAAATATTTTGCCACCGCTCAGAATTGAACCCGTACCTGGCGCGATGTAGTTTACACTTATTCAGTAGTAAGAATATAAATTTTAAAGATAAATTAAGTAATAAAAAAACAAGCAGTCATTGGGGACTGCCAACAGAAGTGAAAACAATAATACAGTGGAATCCGGTTATAACGACCTCCAAGGGACCAACAAATCTGGTCGTTATATCCGGTTCTTCGTTATAACCGATTCATAGTTTTAAAGGTTTTAAAATACTTGTGTGAAGTTCTAAAATACAAAATTTTTATTGCAAATCGTCCGTACATTAAAAAATTAAATTTATTTAATTTTTCTGCAGATATTGAGTAATTTTTGTTTGTTTGGATTTTTGGTGCAAGAACTCCTTTTCAATTTTCTTTTCAATTCTTAGCACAGCTTCTTTTGAAATCTCATCAAAATTGTTATTGAATAATAGGAATGAACTCAATGTCGTAATACCCCGAAGTGCTTCATTGACTGAAGATATGACACAACCTGTTTCTGAAATTTTCACCCGATTTTAAAATTATGTATTGTGATGCATAAAACATTATTTACCAGTAGTATCTTCTTCATCTTTTTCCTCGATACTAAATTGTCGCCTTTTAGCATTCATTATCAAATTCACAGTATAAACTACGAAATAAACAGAATTAACACAACGTAGATGCACAAAACTTTGACAGAACTGATTAGGGGAATTCCCGAAAAGTTCCAACTTTCATTTAATGACTTAAGCAAATGACGTTTAGAAGTGCAACAAGTTTGCAAATTGGGCAAAAACTAGGGTATCTGACATGGCGGCCAATTTAGAACATTTGTTAAAAAGTGAATCTACCAGGTTTTGATTTTTTTCTATGAGATCTTAAGTTTCGGTCGTTATAAACGATCTTTTTTTCTGTTTTCGTAGAAAAAGGGGTCGTTAAAGCCGATATGTCGTTACATCCGGTGTCGTTATAACCAATACCAAAACGCACAGAGTCTTATGGGCTCTGGCCGGGACCTAAGAAATGCGTCGTTAAAGCCGGTATGTCGTTATAACCGGTGTCGTTATAAGCGGATTCCACTGTATATGTACGGTAATAATTATTTTGTCGTGTATTTATACCTATATATTTTTCAACCTGAAATTTTGAAAATATATGCTAATAAACAGTAAAATTTAAATAAAAGTCAATATGTATATTAAGGTTTGAATTCCTGAGCAGCACATGATATTCTTATACAAAAAATGGCTAGATATTTAATTTTTTTCTGTATAAGAATGCCACGTGCTGTTCAGAAATTTTCTGTATCGTTTTATTTTGCTGTATGACATTTTCCAAAAAAAAATCGATTTTTTGTTGTATAACAAAGTCACGTGCTGTTCAGAAACTTTCTGTCTCATTTTATTTTTTTCGTATGATATTTTCCAAAAAAAAAAATCGATTTTTTGTTGTATAACAAAGTCACGTGCTGTTCAGAAATTTTCTGTCTCATTTTATTTTTTTCGTATATTTTCAAAAAAAAAAAAATCGATTTTTTGTTGTATAACAAAGTCACGTGCTGTTCAGAAATTTTCGATGTCGTTTTATTTTGCTCGGTACTGTCTTCAAAAAAAAAATCGATTTTTTCTGGATAAAAAAATCAAATGAAAGTGAATCAGCATTCTTAAGCTGTCAAATTAGCTTGTCGGTGACGCAAACTCATGAGATTTTACCCATTCAAAAATTGCCCAACGCGCCTAACGAAGTATAATATAAATAAAATAAATAATTTAAGGCAAAAAAAAATTTAAAAAAAAACATTTTGTCACCACTCGGAATCGAACTCGCACATCTGGCGCATTGTAGTCTAACACTTATTCAGGAGTAAAAATGTAAACTTAAAGATAAATTAAGTAATAAAATATTAAAAAAGTAAATAAATCAACAAAAAAAAATGAAAAGAAAAAAAAAGAATTTTGTCACCGATCAGAATTGAACCCGGTGCCTGGCGCATGGTAGTCCAACTTCTAACTCACTGCACTGATCAGACAGTATGGAATGTCGTGTTAACATTGAAGACTTAGTTAGCGGCATATTTATAATTTTGAAAGGCAAATCACTAATAAAGTATTATTAAAAATTGAAAAAAAGTAAAACGGACATATCTACAGCTATAGAGCTTTCATTTAAAAAAATAATCATCAAAATCGGTTCAATAGGAACTGCAGGAGCTCTGTCGAAAGAAATCCATACAAAATCACTTTGCCTTTTAAATATATAGATGATTAATAAAATGTTTTATTCAAATAGGAGTGGAACTGAAAGTTCAAAAAATACTTCACAATTCAACCTATTAATCGACAAAATGAAAGTATAGTTACGAGTCTTCAATTAACTTCATTACGTTCGAAGAATCTCTCAATAACCTTCTTTGGTTTCTCAGTGAATTTACCTCGTCCTGCCTCATTAACAAATATAATGGGAGTGTTAAATCCATTTTCAAACTTCAATCAAACGTTTTTACTTGCATAACCGTATCTCAGAACAAGGGTGACTAAATTCAAATGGACTCAGGAATGTGATAAAGCATTCGCAGAATTAAAAGGAAGGTTGATTAACCCACCGTTACTACGGTATCCAGATTTTTCGATACCTTTTACGTTAACGACCGATGCCAGTAACGAAGCTTTAGGCGCAGTTTTATCTCAAGGTGAAAATGGGATCGAACACCCAATTGCATATGCTAGCCGATCCCTCAATTCAGCCGAGCGTAGATATTCGACAATAGAAAAAGAGTTATTAGCTATAGTTTGGGTAACAAAAAATTTCAGGTGTTATCTTTACGGAAGATCATTTAAAATTCTAACAGATCATAAACCTTTAATTGGGGAATGTAGAGTAAAAGACACAACATCGAGGTTGGTAAAAATGCGACATAAACTATCGGAATACGATTATACTATTGAATATAAAGCAGGTAAATTGAATCAGGTGACTGATGCTTTAAGTAGGATACCACAAGATAGTAAAGTAAATCAAGAAGATAAAACTCTCAACCAAATCAATAACACTATTCTAGCAGTAACTAGAGCGCAGAGAAAAGCCATAGAACAGGAAGAAAATTTAATTATGGACAATAATACAGATAACATAGCTCAGGATTCGTTAAAAATCTTACCGGGAGAAAAAAATGAGATAATTAAAATAACTAATTATGAAGATGTCAAAGAAATATTGAGAGCGTTTCACAATAATCCACTAGGCGGACATCAAGGGATTTTTAAAACCTTTCGCAATATAAGAAAACAGTATAAATGGAAAAATATGGGAAAAGATATTGCAAAGTATATTAAAAATTGCCCGTCGTGTCAGAAAAATAAAAGTGGTCGCATGCACTTGATGCCAATGGTAATTCCAAATACCGCTACGATACCTTTTGAGAAAGTTTATTTAGATATAGTAGGCCCGTTAGAAGAAACTGTTAACGGAGAAAAATATATTTTAACTTTCGAAGACGACTTAACCCGTTTTACAGATTGCTACGCAATTAATGATTTAGAAGCCTCTACGGTTGCGAAAATTTTTTTTGATCAAATAGTAGATATGGTATCCCTTCTTTGGTGGTCACAGACCAGGGCTCCAATTTCATGAGCGATATTTTTAAAAGATTGTGCAAATTATTAAAAGTAAAAAAGGTCCAAACGACGGCCTATAATCCACAATCAAATGGTGCACTAGAAAGGTCTCATAAGTCTCTAGTAGAATATTTTCGAACATTCGTTGATAAAAATGTTAGAACATGGAACGATCATTTACGACAGGCCATGTTTGTCCATAATACAACTGTTCATCGTAGCACGGGATACACCCCCATGGAAGTGTTATATGGTTACAATCCATCGATTCCAACAGATCTTAAACAGGAACCGCAACCATTATACAATTATGACGACTACGTTTTAGATCTGAAACACAAATTACATAAAATCGTCAGTGAAAATTTACAAAATAGTAAGGCAAAAACTAAAACCTACTACGATAGAAAAATACACCCCGTTAGATTTCACGTTGGGGATAAAGTTTTAATAAAAGATGCTGCAAAGAAAGGCAAACTTTCACAGGTCTGGTTAGGTCCATTTACCATTGTAGAGATTCCGAACGAAGTTAACACAATAATTATGGTTAACAAACGGAAAAAACGCATTCATAATAACCGTTTAAAAAAATTTAACGAATAAAATTTTTTGTTGAAAAAATGAAACATTAATTGAATATTTAAATTAGATTTTTATAAAAAGGAAAATATAAAATAGATAATTTTTTTTGAATTTCATGACTTTTAATAATTAATTTTAATACAACACAAAAAAAAATGGGAGACAAAGAATAAAGAGTAAAATTCTTAAAAGTTTTTATAAAATGGAGAATATATAATAGATAATTGTTTTTATGAATGTCATGAAGTTATAATAATTAGTTTTTTTGGTACGTATGATTTAGGTTTATAATATTGTAATAATTAAGTATATGATTTTTTTTTTGTTAACAAAAAAGAAGAGAGAAAGAAAAATGTTTGCAACATTTTCCTTTGTTGAAGGGGGAAGGAATGTAGCGAAATAGGATCGAGACGTTATTGGAAAAACCGGATGTTTTCGAATTCCAACCTCGATTCAAAAGAATCCCTCGATGTTGCAAAATATAAAAAAAAAGTATAAGATCGTCAAATTCCATGAATAATGAAATTTGACGAACTTTAAATAAGTTAGTAAAATTCCTGGGAATTGACGAAAAAGCAATTCTAACCGGATGCATACCAGACGGCAACCGTTTTCACGATAATTTTGCTTATTCAACAATTAAGCAAAATGTATCGATTCTAATATTAAAAACATAAAGATATGGGCAGTCAGTAATAAGTAGTGAATAAGAAGAGTCGAAATTAAGAATTAATTAAAAGGAGTCGTAAACAAGTAGTCCTTAGAAAAAGTCAATAAGTACAGTCAAAAAATTAAAAGTGAACAAAATAGTAAAAGTTAAAAAAGTAGTTTCCAAAAGTTGAGTTATCAGAAAAAGAAAAGTAAAAGGATAGACATTCAATGTAAAAGGAGAAAGAAAAAAGATAAATTTTATAATAATTCTAAGTGACAAAAGAAAAGTAAAATTGTAAAAGAATAAATAAATAAAAAGTGCTAATTCAATAAATAAAATATATTAAACTGAAGTGTACTGTGTTTTAATCAATAAACTCCAAAACCTTAACTTCTTTATCCATCCAAAAAATATAACACCACAGAAGCAATTTTTATTTTGCATCCACATTCTCTCTTTTCTCCAGTCGTTAACATAGGTTTTCATCTCTTAAAGTTTAGTTTTATCTCTCTTCGTACAAAACTCATAGATGCCACAATAAGTTCTGCTTCGACACAGTTCCAAAGGCAAGTTAAGAAAGCTTTTATTTAGTTTGCCTTCGTGTCTGTTTGTCTGTCTGTCTGTCTGTCTGTCAGATCAAATCTTGCAACCCAATTTTGACCCACTTCCACTTGTCCGATTGACTTGAAATTTTGCACACTTATATAAGTCCGATGACAATACAATATTTTAACTACTTCGTCCCTGTAAGGATAACGGAAGGTCCTGTAAGGATAACGTGATTATCCTTTTCTCCATATTTTCGGGAAAAAAAATGTATTCTGGGGGTTTTTGGGGTCGCTGAATCCGAATCTGTCATTAAAAAGTCAGTAAGGATAACGGAAGGTCCTGTAAGGATAACGTGATTATCCTTTTCTCCATATTTTCGGGAAAAAAATGTATTCTGGGGGTTTTTGGGGTCGCTGAATCCGAATCTGTCATTAAAAAGTCAGTAAGGATAACGGAAGGTCCTGTAAGGATAACGTGATTATCATTTTCTCCATATTTTCGGGAAAAAAATGTATTCTGGGGGTTTTTGGGGTCGCTGAATACGATTCTCAAGTTAAAAAGCCTGTAAGGACATCTCAAATGTAAGAATATATATTCGAAGACTAAAGAACAAAATAAAAAAAATAAAAAAAATTTTTTTAAAAAAAAGCTTTTATTAAAAAAGAATGCACTAAAAAGAAAAAAATAATTTTCTGGATGCTGTGTATCACAAATATAAAAGCCTTTAAAAAGCGAGATAAAGCATAAAACAATAAAATAAAAATTCATCTCGCTTTTAAAAAGCTTTTATATTTGTGATACACAGCATCCAGAAAATTATTTTTTTCTTTTTAGTGCATTCTTTTTTAATAAAAGCTTTTTTTTAAATTTTTATTTTTTATTTTTTTAAAGTCAGTCTCGGTTGAATATATCACGACTATATGATAAAATGCATTTTGTGCCGTACTGAAGCTACAAACGGCATAAAACAGTAACTCTAAGTTGGCTCAAACCCTTTACAATAAACTCAAACTTAATTATGATCGAATTTTGAAAAAAAAAATGTTTCAACTTAAAAACTCAGTTACCAATATTTTTGTGAGATTTGTAAGGGATGCAATGCATCCCTTGCATCCAATGACGCCACGCCCCTGATATATATATATATATATATATATATTAGATTGCCCACAAGATATATGAAATGTGTAAAGTTGTAATTTTTGTTGCTCCCCGTCCATTTTCGTGAAGTTTAGGTCAAAAAAATAAGATTTAAAAAAAAAAGTAGGAATCTGTAGTGGAAAAAACCCAGCCGGTTTTTCATTGAAGTTTCAAAAATAGACTTTAAAATGGTGAATCGCTTTAACTGTCCGTAACTCCCATAATATTTAATTTTTCGTTGATGGTCTAAAGACAACTTTTGTAGAGGATAACTAGACGAACATCTAATTCTCACGAAGTTTTGACCTACGGTTGAAATTTAATGCTTTTTTGGTCCCAAAACAGCAATTTTTTAAGAACATTTTCATGAATTATTTTCTTTAAATGTATTTTTTGCACTTTCTAAAGGGTGGAATATTTCTTCTGGAAAGCCTATGTTCGAGAGAATGAAATGTAGATTTATTTAAAAAAAAAAATAAGCCGATCTAAAGTTATACGGCATACATACAGACCGACAAACAGACAGATTTATGAACATCCTAAATTTTTTGTCTGAAACGGATTTTGTACTGGTCAGATTTTTCAAAAGTAGAATTTTTTTTAAGTTTTTCCGATATTCTTTTTTTTTATAAAACATTTTTAACCCTTAATTTATGAGGTGAAAATCATATGCGTAAATGAAGAGGTGGTTTCCAATGGACTTGTTCTAATCACATACCAAATCCGTGCTTTTAACTCGGCACACAACACCATACTGATTTCAGAGTCACTGTGCCGAAAACATGAGAAATAGCAAAGAGAGAAAAGTCAATGTGGGTCCACTGGACCCACCTCATCAATTAAGGGTTAAAATACAAAATTTAATGGAATTTTTTTTTAAATTTTTTTCTTGAAATTGTTCATAATTTTTTGTTAAATATTCAATGAATTTTGCTATCGAATAGCTTTGCATTGATATTTGTTTATAATGCTGTTCCATAGCATGCAGGATATACTGTTTTTGTTGCTCCTGGTGCGTTAGAACAGTATTATATCGAGTCATCAGAATTGTGCGATTTTGTTAGTAATAACACATACTTTTTCTTTGATAAAATATTAAATCAAGAAATCACTGGTATAAGGAACAATTTTTTGACTGCCTATCCAGCAACATGCGAGGAAGACGAGAACTACATCACTAGTTCAACAAAAACAGTATATCCTGCATGCTATGGAACAGCATTATAAACAAATATCAATGCAAAGCTATTCGAAAGCAAAATTCATTGAATATTTAACAAAAAATTATGAACAATTTCAAGAAAAAAATTTAAAAAAAATTCCATTAAATTTTGTATTTTAACCCTTAATTGATGAGGTGGGTCCAGTGGACCCACATTGACTTTTCTCTCTTTGCTATTTCTCATGTTTTCAGCACAGTGACTCTGAAATCTTCAGTACCTTCATAAAGTATGGTGTTGTGTGCCGAGTTAAAAGCACGGATTTAGTATGTGATTAGAACAAGTCCATTGAAAACCACCTCATCATGTACGCATATGATTTTCACCTCATAAATTAAGGGTTAAAATGTTTTATAACAAATAAGAATATCGGAAAAACTAAAAAAAAAATATACTTTTCAATACTTCTGACCAGTACAAAATCCGTTTCAGACAAAAAATTTAGGATCTGTCTGTTTGTCGGTCTGTATGTATGTCGTATAACTTTAGATCGGCTTAATTTTTTTTTTAAATAAATCTACATTTCATTCTCTAGAACATAGGCTTACCAGAAGAAATATTCCACCCTTTAGAAAGTGCAAAAAATACATTTAAAGAAAATAATTCATGAAAATGTTCTTAAAAAATCGCTGTTTTGGGACCAAAAAAGCATTGAATTTCAACCGTAGGTCAAAACTTCGTGAGAATTAGATGTTCGTCTAGTTATCCTCTACAAAAGCTGTCTTTAGACCATCAACGAAAAATTAAATATTATAGGAGTTACGGACAGTTAAAGCGATTCACCATTTTAAAGTGTATTTTTGAAACTTCAATGAAAAACCGGCTGGGTTTTTTCCACTACAGATTCCTACTTTTTTTTAAATCTTATTTTTTTGACCTAAACTTTACGAAAATTGACGGGGAGCAACAGAAATTACAACTTTGCACATATGGGCAATCTAATATATATATATATATCTATATATATAAAAATGGATGTTTGTCTGTCTGTCTGTTTGTCTGTTTGTTTGAGATTACAAAACTCGAAAACTACTGGACCGATTTTTACGCGGTTTTTTGCAAAATGATCTGTGTTGCCAGGAGCAGGTTTTTAGCTATGTAGATTTTCAAAATTTGAAACGGAAGGTCCTGTAAGGATAATGAAAATATCCTTTTTCCCATTTTTCCCCGGAAAAAATGCCATTATGGGGTTTTTGGGGTCGCTGATCACGAATTCGATATTAGATTTTCAAAGTTCGAAACGGAAGGTCCTGTAAGGATAATACAAATATCCTTTTTCCGATTTTTCGCCGGAAAAATTGGTATTATGGGGTTTTTGGGGTCGCTGATCACGAATCCGATATTAGATTTTCAAAATTCGAAACGAAAGGTCCTGTAAGGATAAATATCCTTTTTCCCGTTTTTCCTCGGAAAATCGGTATAAGGGGGTTTTTGGCGCGCTGATCACGAATCCGATATTAGATTTTCAAAATTCGAAACGAAAAGTCCTGTAACGATAAATATCCTGTTTCCCGTTCTTCCTCGGAAAAATCTGTATAAGGGGGTTTTTGGGGGCGCTGATCACGAATCCGGTATTATATTTTCAAAATTCGAAACGGAAGGTCCTGTAAATATAACGCAAATATCCTTTTTCCCATTTTTCTCCGGAAAAATTGCCATTATGGGGTTTTTGGGGTCGCTAATCACGAATCCGGTGTTGGAATTTCAAAATTCGAAACGAAGGGTCCTGTAAGGATAAATATCATTTTTCCCGTTCTTCCTCGGAAAAATCGGTATAAGGGGGTTTTTGGGGCGCTGATCACGAATCCGGTATTAGATTTTCAAAATTCTAAACGGAAGGTCCTGTAAGGATAACGCAAATATCCTTTTTCCCGTTTTTCCTGGGAAAAATCGGCATAAGGTTTCCGGGGTCGCTGACCGCGAATCCGGTGTTAGATTTTTAGAATTCGAAACGGATAGTCCTGTAAGGATAACGCAAATATCCTTTTTCGCGTTTTTCCTGGGAAAAATCGGCATAAGGTTTCCGGGGTCGCTGACCGCGAATCCGGTGTTAGATTTTTAAAATTCTAAATGGAAGGTCCTGAAAGGATAACGGAAATATCCTTTTTCCCGTTATTCCCCGGGAAAATTGGCTTTATGTTTGGGATCGCTGATCACGAATCCGATATAAGATTTTCAAATTTCGAAACGAAAAGTCCTGTAAGGATAAATATCCTCTTTCCGTTTTTCCTCGGAAAATCGGTATAAGGGGGTTTTTGGCGCGCTGATCACGAATCCGATATTAGATTTTCAAAATTCGAAACGAAAAGTCCTGTAAGGATAAATATCCTTTTTCCCGTTCTTCCTCGGAAAAATCTGTATAAGGGGGTTTTTGGGGGCGCTGATCACGAATCCGGTATTATATTTTCAAAATTCGAAAAGGAAGGTCCTGTAAGGATAATGAAAATATCCTTTTTCCCATTTTTCCCCAGAAAATGATCACGAATCCGGTGTTGGAATTTCAAAATTCTAACCGAAAAGTCCTGCAAGATTATCGCAAATGTCTTTTTTCCAATTTTTCTTGATGCAATTGCCACTAAGGGATTTTCGAGGTCTATGATCGCGAATCCGGTGTTCGATTTTTCAAATGCTAAAGGAAGGTCCTGTAAGGATAACGCAAATATCCTTTTTCTCATTTTTCCCCGGGAAAATTGCCATTATGGGGTTCTTGGGGTCGCTGATCACGAATCCGGTAATAGTTTTTCAAAACTCGAAACGGAAGGTCCTGTAAGGGTAACGGAAGTATCTTTTTCCCATTTGTTCCAGGAAATATTGCATTAGGGGGTTTCTGAGCTCGCTGATCACAGCTCTGCAGTGGGATTTTTAAAAATCGAAACGGAAGGTCCTGTCAGGATAACGAAAATATTCTTTTTCCAAAATTTCCCCGGAAAAATTGGCATTATGGGATTTTCGAGGTCGCTGATCACGCATCCGGTAATAGTTTTTAAAAAGTCTAAACGGAAGGTCCTGTAAGGATAACGCAAATATCCTTTTTCCAATTTTTCTCGCAAAAACTGGCTTTAGGAGGTTTTCATGGTTGCTTATCACGAATCTGTTGTTGAAATTTCAAAATTCGAAACGCAAGGTCCTGTAAGAATAATATTTTTTCCCAAAAGTTTTTAAATTATTTATGGTTTTTTTGCATTCTAAAATTTATACAAAAAACTTTAAGCTGGCATTCGTAGGGTCTGCTAGTATATCTATATATATAAAAATGGATGTTTGTCTGTCTGTTTGTTTGAGATTACAAAACTCAAAAACTACTGGACCGATTTTTACGCGGTTTTTTGCAAAATGATCTGCGTTGCCAGGAGCAGGTTTTTAGCTATGTAGATTTTCAAAATTCGAAACGGAAGGTCCTGTAAGGATAATGAAAATATCCTTTTTCTCATTTCTCCCCGGAAAAATTTGCATTATGGGGTTTTTGGGGTCGCTGATCACGGCTCTGCTGTTGGAATTTTAAAATTCGAAACGGAAGGTCCTGTAAGGATAACGAAAATATCCTTTTTTCCATTTTTACCGGGGAAAATCGGCATTATGGGGTTTTTGGGATCGCTGATCACGAATTCGGTATTAGATTTTCAAAATTCGAAACGGAAGGTCCTGTAAGGATAAATATCCTTTTTCCCTTTTTCCCCGGAAAAATCAGTATAAGGGGGTTTTTGGGGTCGCTGATCACGAATCCGGTATTAGATTTTGAAAAACTCGAAACGGGAGATCCTGTAAGGATAACGCAAATGTCCTTTTTCCCGTTTTTCCCGAAAAAATTGGTATTAAGGTGTTTTCAGGGTCGCTGATTACGAATCCGGCGTTTCAGTTTCAATAACACTAACGAAAGGTCCTGTAAGGATTACGTTGATTTTCAAGTTTTTTTTAAGTTGGTTTTTTGGCATTCTGGATCCATGTGTAAGAAAATGGATGTTGGTATAGATGTATGTATGAGATTAATAGACTCAAAAACTACTGGACCGATTTTTATGCGGTTTTTCCCAAAATGATCCGCGTTCTCAGGAGCAGCTTTTTCGCTATCGAAATAGAGCGTAAAGATCATGCACAACATTGGAACAAAATAAAGTGAATTATAAGGGAAAAATAACAAAAACCCAAACTTAAACATTTTCAAAATATTCATATGGCCAAAAAGTACTCCAGAGGGTTGCTAGAACCCAGTAAGGGATACCCAAGCAGAAAAACAACTGAATTAGCATATAATAGACGGCACTATTTTATAATCGCCATATGTTGCAGGTAAATTTTTAAGTCGGAGCAATAAAATAATGTTATTAATCTGGGTTTATAATTTCCCTTATCTAAAAATACCAATTAAATTTTTTTATTGGTTTCTCTTAATAAATTTTTACCAAAATAAAAAACAATTTTTAGTCCTCAAATATATTTAAAATAAATAAAACTATAATTTATAATTCAGTCAAAATCAGTTTTGTCTGGAAAAAAAGCTCCAACCATGATTTTAATATTGTTTACTGTATTTTCCGCGTACATTTCCGCAACATCCCATATGGTTTTTAGGTGTCAAAATGTGTCTTCTATCAGGTAAAAAAGGTTTCAGCTTAACGTCGCTTAGCGGCCATTGTTGATTTTCAACATTTATACAATTTTTTTATGAAAAATTATGTACTTTACAATATATCACAACTAAGCCCAAAATCAACATATCTGGTTTCTTTTTTCCCCATTTTAAAGCTAATTCTAATAGTTTGTAAGTTTAGGTGGAAATATAAGGAAATGGTAACTTTTTAAAGTTCATAAAAAATATTAAAAATCAATAAATCTATTTCGAGTTTTAAAAAAAAGTTTAGGTGGAAATATAAGGAAATGGGAACTTTTTAAAGTTCATAAAAAATATTGAAAATCAATAAATCTATTTCGAATTTTGTTTTTGGACATTTGAAGTACCAATATTTGATAAAATATCGAATAACTTCAAACGGTTCTACAGCACCTACAATCTATCGTTTTGACAAATTTAAAAGTCACATTTTTTAAATTATGTCCGCTCACAAGACCTATTGGCCGCATAGTGCCCCGTTTTCCCGACAAAAAATTATAAAAAGGACATTTGTGTTATCCTTACAGGACCTTCCGTTTCGAATTTTGAAATTCCAACGCCAGATTCGTAATCAGCGACCCCGAAAACCTCATATCGAATTTTTAAAATCTAACATAGCTAAAAATCTGCACCTGGCAGTGCGCGGATTATCAAAAATCGCATAAAAATCGGTCGAGTAGTTTTTGAGTTTATTAATCTGATATACCTACATACATACCAACATCCATTTTATTATATATATATAGAAAAATACTTTCTTTTAATAAAAACTAGGTACAATTTTTGGAATTTTTGTAGTCCATGCGTTGTTTTTGTCGAATACCATCCATACGCTTAGGACTTTTTATAAGCTTCATTTCCATCTGGGGTATTATCAAACATGTGTTGATCGATTAATCGATTATTAATGACCATTAAATCGAAAGTCGATTGCAGCTTGCTTGGTTTTTCCAGATTACTTTTTCAACTTTTCGGCAGAAATGGGCGGAGCCACAAACAACATAGGTTACTAATATACCGATTGTGAAATAACAAAGGCGCTAGGAGGATATAAATACTAGAGAACCAAGGAGTAATAAATCAGTTGTTAAAAGTCAGTCGACTAGGTTACAACAAAAAGTAGAAAATTTTGAAAGTGATTTTTGAAGGTGAAGGAAATTACCTGTAAAAATTGTAGAAGTGAGAAAAGTAACATTGAGCAATTGTAGAAGTGATAAAAGTAACATTGTAGAAGTGAGAAAAGTAAGCAGAGACAAATAAAAAAAGGTTATAGTGAGGAAGTGAATAAGAGTAAAAGCAGAAATTGGAACAACAAGGAAATCAGAAAATCAAAGGAAAAAGTAAATAATAAAGATTTTAGTTTTTCATGACAATTAAGGCATCGTCAACGAACATTAAGCACTGGAAATTAAGTACCGGAAATTATTTGAAATTTGAAATGCCATTCAAAAAATCAAACATTGGAAGATCAACCAGACATACGGGGCAATTGTCAGCCAATAGATCTGCTGAAACATCTGAAGAGCGAGACACGCCAAGAAACTGAGCGGATCAGAGCCTCTACTTCAAGAGCTGCTGAAACATCTGAAGAGCGGGACGCGCGCCGGGAAACTGAGCGGATTAGAGCCTCTACTTCAAGAGCTGCTCAAACATCTGAAGAACGAGACGCACGTCGGGAAAGTGACCGGATCAGAGCCTCTACTTCAAGAGCTGCTGAAACATCTGACAAGCAAGACGCACGCCAAGAAACTGAGCGGATTAGAGCCTCTACTTCAAGAGCTGCTCAAACATCTGAAGAACGAGACGCACGCCAAGAAACTGAGCGGATCAGAGCCTCTACTTCAAGAGCTGCTGAAACATCTGAAGAACGAGACGCACGTCGGGAAACTGACCGGATCAGAGCCTCTACTTCAAGAGCTGCTGAAACATCTGAAGAGCGGGACGCGCGCCGGGAAACTGAACGCTCACGGCGCAGTCAATCAAGAACGAGAATCGATCTCAAGAAAGCGGCGTTCAATTACGATAAAGACTACGATTACAGTAGTAATCGCCATGTTGTCATTGGTAAAATGACTAATTTGTGCTCTCATTGTGGCGCTAAGAAATTTCAAAGAGAAACGCCTGGCATGTGTTGCTCCAATGGCAAAGTCAATTTGCCACCACTGGCTGAGCCACCAGAACCACTTTCAACTTATGTGGCTGGAGCTAATCGGGAGTCCAAACATTTTCTACAACATATTCGGAAATACAACTCATGCTTTCAAATGACATCGTTTGGAGCGACAAATATTGTGAAATATGGTAATTTCATGCCTACATTTAAAGTCCAAGGACAAGTGTATCATCAGATTGGTTCACTTCTTCCTGCGCCCGAAGAAGATGCACAGTTTTTGCAAATATATTTCATGGACAATGTCGAGGAAGAGATTGATCGACGATGTGCATTTAGTGTAACAACAGATCGGAAAATTATTGCTGAATTGCGAGCATTATTTCACGAGCACAACTGTTTGGTCCGAGATTTCAAATCCGCATTAGAAAATGTAAGAGCAGATGACTTTAAAGTCATTATCAGGGCAGATAAAACGCCGTTGAATGAGCATGAAAGACGCTTCAATGCTCCAACGGTCCCTGAAGTAGCAGCTGTAATTGTCGGAACAGAGATTAACCGGCGAGATATTGTTATAAGCAGACGAGATCAAACCAAGCAACGTGTTGCTGAAACACACCGATCGTACGATGCACTTCAATATCCAATACTGTTTCCGCGTGGAAAAGACGGATATCATCTCGAATTGTATCAAACTCATCCCGTCACAGGTGCTACGACAACGAAAAAAATCAGTTGTATGGATTTTTATGCATATCGTATCATGATTCGAGCACAACAATCTAACCACATCCTGAAGTGTCGTCAACTTTTCCAACAATTCATCGTTGATATGTACGCTAAAGTCGAAAGCGAACGACTGAATTACATTCGTTACAATCAATCGAAACTTCGAGTCGAACAGTATATTCATTTACGAGATGCTATTGCGAATGATGGAACAGTTACTGACATTGGACAAAAGGTTATACTTCCGGCTTCGTATACTGGAAGTCCAAGACACATGCACGAATATGCTCAGGATGCTCTGACATATGTTCGCAAGTATGGACGTCCAGATCTTTTCATCACGTTCACATGCAATCCATCTTGGACCGCAATCAAAGATTTACTTCTGCCTGGCCAGCAACCATCCCATCGGCATGACCTCACAGCGAGAGTTTTCAAACAAAAATTGATACATTTTATCGATCTCATCACTAACAGCCATATATACGGAGAAACTCGCTGCTGGATGTATTCGATTGAATGGCAGAAAAGAGGTTTACCACATGCCCATATCTTAATTTGGTTGGTTGAAAAAATTCTTCCTACTCAAATTGACGATATCATTGCTGCTGAGCTGCCCGATCCAGAAGAAGATCCAGAATTATTTAAAATTGTGAAAAAACATATGATTCACGGACCATGTGGACCACACAACCCTCATTCGCCATGCATGAAAGATGGAAAATGCACCAAAAATTATCCACGTCAGATGCTCCAAGAAACGCAAACTGGTGGCGATGGTTATCCGCTGTACAGACGACGAAAACCAGATGATGGGGGACACACAGCAACTATAAAAATCAATAACGTTGATTTTGAAATTGATAATCAATGGATTGTGCCCTACTCTCCAATTCTTTCGAAATCATTCAATGCGCATATCAACGTGGAGGCCTGCAATTCGGTTAAATCTATCAAATACATATGTAAATATGTCAATAAAGGCAGCGATATGGCAGTTTTCGGACTTGCGAATCCCAACGCACCCGTCAATGAAGTCGAACAATTTCAAATGGGACGTTATATTAGCAGTAATGAAACTGTATGGAGAATTCTTGGTTTCGACATTCATGAACGCTTTCCTGCTGTCATCCATCTCAGTGTTCACTTGGAAAACGGTCAACGAGTCTACTTCACGGAAGAGAATGCACCCCAGAGACCTGCAGATCCACCAAACACAACATTGACCGCTTTTTTCCAATTGTGTGCAACTGACGAATTTGCAAAAACGTTGCTATATCACGAAGTTCCCAACTATTACACTTGGAATCAATCGACGAAGATATTTTGCAGAAGAAAACGAAGCGCCAGGCATTCTTCGATAGCTGCCATATTTTCTACTGCCACATTGGGACGAGTATATACTGTTCATCCAAATAATGCTGAATGCTACTATTTGCGAATGCTGCTCACGTGGTCAAAGGACCAACATCGTTTCAAGCAATCAAAACCATTGATGGTCAAGTGTGTCAGACATACAGACAAGCTTGTTTCAAACTTGGTTTGCTTGAAAATGATCAACATTGGGACAATACATTGACAGAAGCATCTGAAACACGTAATGCTCATCAAATACGAACTCTGTTCTCCATAATTTTGACGCTTAACAAACGATCAACGACTCGCGTACGACACAGTTATGGAGCATGTACGAGGCGGAAATGGTGGACTTCTTTTTCTTGATGCACCAGGAGGCACAGGAAAAACATTTCTTCTCAATTTGATACTCGCCGAAATGCGAATGAAGCATGAGATTGCTCTGGCTGTGGCATCATCTGGGATTGCAGCAACGCTACTTGATGGAGGACGCACGGCGCATTCGGCTCTCAAGCTACCATTGAATTTAAATCTAGCTGCAGATCCTCTTTGCAACATTGGAAAAACATCTGGGATGGCAACTGTATTGAAAACATGCCAAATCATTATTTGGGATGAATGTACCATGGCCCATAAAAAAGGGCTTGAAGCACTTGATCGTACTCTGCGAGATTTTCGAAGCGATCAACGTCAAATGGGCGGAGCTCTGATATTGCTCGCTGGAGATTTCCGTCAAACATTGCCCGTCATTCCAAGATCAACACCAGCAGACGAGCTGAACGCATGCCTGAAGAGTTCGACTCTCTGGCGACATGTAAAGAAAATTACACTGTCGACCAATATGCGTATACATTTATTTGGAGATGTTTCTGCAAAAACATTTGCCAAGCAACTTTTGGATATGGGCGACGGCAAACTTCCAGTTATTCCTGAAACAAAGGAGATATCGTTCCCACTGAACTTCTGTCAACTTCAGTCATCAATTGAAGATCTTGAAAATAAGGTTTTCCCGAACATCGCCAACAATTTCAGGAATCACGATTGGCTATGCGAGCGAGCTATCTTAGCTCCAAAGAATGATGACGTCAATCGAATTAATAATAACATTCAATTAAAAATTCCTGGTACGGTTACGAAATACAAATCCATTGACACAGTTACAGAAGAGGATCAAGCTGTTGATTATCCAGTAGAATTTCTCAATTCATTGGAGCCTGCTGGAATGCCACCGTACATATTGACATTGAAAGTTGGCTCACCAATTATGCTCCTTCGGAATCTCAACACGCCAAAGTTGTGCAACGGAACTAGACTTTCCGTTAAAAAACTGATGCCGAATGTAATTGAAGCAACAATTATTAACGGCAAATGTAAAGGAGAAGATGTGCTGATTCCGCGCATTCCAATGATTCCCACTGATTTGCCCTTCTCATTTAAACGACTACAGTTTCCTGTGCGTCTTGCTTTCGCGATGACAATCAACAAAGCTCAAGGGCAGTCACTGCGCGTTGCCGGACTAAATTTAGAAAAACCATGTTTTTCGCATGGTCAACTATATGTTGGTTGCTCCAGAGTAGGAACTCCAAAAGCTCTGTACATCTATGCACCAAATCAGAAAACCAAAAATATTGTTTATCCCCTCGCGTTACGCTAAATGTTAGCATTAGTTAAAATTATTTTAAGTTGGTACAATTATATAGCGTCTGGAATAGTCAAAAATATTGTTAATTCAAGTTAATTATTTAAAAAAATGTATATAGTTCATCATCAATTTATACCAATAAAAATAATAGATTCTCATCTGTATGAGCCATCTTTCATTCTCCCACATTTTCCTACAACGAATTATAAAGGGTATTCGCTCATTGAAGCATTTGGTTGTGTATCAGTGTATTGGATGTATATTTACTCGACCTAGCAAAATTTTTCATACAAAATCGGTTACACTTGAGCTTTTTATTTGCTTCACTCGAACCCTTGTTTTTGGGTCTTGTATAATGAGAAGTGTAAATTATGACAGCTGAAACTTTCAGGTTTTGTGGTCTTAATATTTTTCTCCGGCAAAAAGTGTTTAGTGGCGATAAATCAATTAATATATATAAATATATATAATATGGCGCAAAATGTTATTCAGCAGGGAAAGCGGAAAAGAGAGAAACCCAACAAGAAGTGGAGTGAAGCTGAAATCGCGAGTATTTTAGATTTTCTGGAAGAGGAGAAAGATTTTGAGGTAAGAAAATTTTTCTTTTTTGCTCATATTTTGCACAAAATTTGTTTTTAGAAACCTACTGCTCAATTTTTTTATAAAAAACTCATTGAACGGAAAGGAATCGTTGCTCCCTGGGACCTGATTAAGTGGAAGGTACGAAACTTACGAATAAACTTGAGAAAAGCAAACGATTGGTCAAAATCAACTGGAGCTGGAATTCTGGAGGCTGAAGGAGGAATATCCTCTGTGAAAGGTAAAATGAAACGTATTTCATATATGTATTGAAATTAATTGTTGGAATATCTTATTGTTAGACAAATTAAATCAAATGTGTCCACATTACCAAAGACTTGACGGCATTTTCGGCACAAAATCAAATGTTTGTATTCCAACAGTAATTGACACAGAAGAAAGCCGGGATTCCATATTGCCAATTTATGTCGATGAATGTTCTAATGAAATATTTACATTTGACATTTCTTCATCAATGTGTTCGACTCAAATTGAAACTTCGCCATCAGTTTCATCAATTAATCCGACGCAAACAATAGGAGAAAATACGTTGTCTGGAGATTCTCTAATAGCATCTAGCGCGTCTAAAGTGCAACGTTGCGTGGAAAAACTTAAAAAAGCAACCCCAAAGACCAGTTTAAGCCAACTTGCCCAAATTCAGACAGAGAGAATTAAAGTTCAGGCCGATAAAATGCAATTGGAAAAAGAAAAATTTATGTTTGACAAGGAACTTAGAAGGGACCAATATGAGTTCGAAAAAAATTTACGTAAAGATGAATTTAATTTGCGGAAACAAGAACTAGAAATTAAAAAACTGCAAATTGAAAAAGAAGAACGTCTGAAAATACTCGAAATCGAATCAAAGAAGCAAATTTCAATGTATGAATTAGAGTTGAAATATAAAAGCCAAGAAAATAAAAATTAATAAAAACAACTAATTTATATGTTCTCTTTTAATAACATGAAAATAGCTTGACGTTTTATTTCAGCCTTTCGACTGCAACTATTTGTACTCTCGTCAACGTCTTCAATATTGGTTTCTGGTAACTCATAACTACAATTGGCCTCATCGTCTGGTATCAAAATATTATGCAAAATACAGCATACCAAAACCCAATTGCAACACCGTATATGATCTTCATCATTATGTATATTAATTTTTAATTCCTTTAAACATGAAAAACGTTCCTTTAGTATCCCAAAGCAATGTTCGACTCTTACACGAAACTGACTGTGAGTTAAGTTAAAGAAAATTCTCTCGGGAGCTGTCAACATTCTTGAATTTGTCCTAAATGGTGTGATTACCGTCTCGGTTAATGTATATGCTGAGTCTGCTGCAATCCATTGTGGACCTGAAAAATATCTTTCTGGATACTTGGCTAGTGGGCAATTGGCAAACATCCTAGCATCGTGAACACTTCCGGGGTAACCCACAGTTGCATGACGAATTTTAAGTTTGTGATCACAAATAATTTGGGCTTTAATCGAGTATTTTCGTGTTCTCGAAAAGTAAGAAACCGAATCCTTTCCTGGAGTTTCTTGAAGTTTGATTTCTGTACCATCTAAATAGCCTATACAATGTGGCAATTCGTGTTGAGTTTCTGCCACCAGTAAATCTCTCTCCTCTTTATCGGGCCAGAAAATGATGACATTTTTCAATTTCAAAATAGCTTTAAAAATTCTTCTTGTTATTTTGTTTATTGTCCCACCGTCACCTACTCCGAACACTGCTGATATTTTGCGGATTGAAGCACTTTCTCCGGATGATCCTAATCTGAACAAAACAATAGCTAGTTGTAATGCTACAGGGAATTGTTGACACGACCGGGGTTTCTTGAACTCCTCATCTCCTTCAATCAACTTCAAAATATGTTGGAATTGGTTGGAGTTTACTCTCAACATTTGTCGATACCGGTCTTCGTCTAAAGTTGGCAATATATTCTCTATCCAGTCTTTAGATTTGGGTATTCTCTCATAGATTCCACATCTAGACGACACTACTGCAAAAAGGTCATCATTCACGCAATCCAGAACTTCATCTATTTCTTCTTCATTGCCTGAAAATCAAAATTATTTTACATATTTCTGATTTTTCTTTTACAATCAGAATTAATTTACCTGATTCGTCCAATAACTCGAGTTCCATAATACAGGATTCGATGAGGAAATCCAAAATTTCTGTTTTCACACTTTTTTTCGGCATTGTTCAATTTTCTGCAATTAGAACTGTCAAACTTGCAGTTCAGTGTCATAGTTCACTGGAGCTTTTTCAAATGCTTTACAAGGTGTTCACGCTTTCTTGTAAAATGCCCTTGTATCCATGCTACATTTACACCGATACTCAAAAGCGTGAATACCCATATAGATTCTAGATTACATACAAATCATCCATGTTTATTTTTACATCGGTAAATAAGTATACACAGGCAGGACAATCTATATATATATAAAAATTAATGTTTGTCTGTCTGTATATCTGTCTGTATATCTGTCTGTGTAGGTCAGTCTGTTTATCTGTCTGTATGTATGTCTGTATGTATGCCTGTATGTCTGTATGTCTGTCTTTATGTCTGCCTGTATGTCTGTACGATATTACTAAACTCAAAAACTACTGGACCGATTTTTACGCGGTTCTTTGCAAAATGATGTGCGTTGTCAGGAGCAAGGTTTTAGCTATGTTAAATAACATTTTTTCCCAAAACTTTTAAAGTTATTTATGGTTTTTTGGCATTCTAAAATTTATACAAAAAACTTTTAGCTGCCAACGTAGGGTCTGCTTGTATATATATATATACAGGGTGCGCCATCTATTCCTCCGGTATGAGAATGTTGAATAACTTTTGAAAGAAACAATAGATTGCAAAAAATGGTGTTTTTTTATTTAGTTCAATCCTTTACAATTTATGTGGACTACTTTTTGAAAACAACATCGATCAAATGACCACCTTTATTGGCCACCGCAAACTGTGCTCTTTTTCGGGCATTTTCCATCACTTCTTCGAGCATCTCCGTCGGTATGGGAGCTATTTCGGCACGAATATTGGTCTTGAGCTCGTCAATGGTCTTCGGGTTGCTGGCGTAAACTTTACTCTTCAAATAACCCCACAAAAAGAAGTCTGGGGGGGTTAAATCAGGGGATCTTGGTGGCCAGTCAATATCGCCTCTTTTCGATATCACACGTCTAGGGAATTTTTGTTGCAAAAACCGTATTGTTTGGTCCGCTGTGTGGCATGGCGCCCCGTCTTGCTGAAACCAGAAGTCAGTCAGACCTTTTTCACGCATTTTCGGACACACAAAATGTGCCAACATCCACCGATATCGATTACCATTAACTGTTTCACCTTCATTGAAGAAAAATGGCCCAATGATGGTTTTTGCGCACACGCCGGCCCAAACAGTCACTTTTCGATCATGCAATGGTATTTCATGAATCTCGTGAGGATTTTCTGTCGCCCAAGTGCGGCAATTTTGTTTATTAACACCGCCAGAGAGAGTGAAATGTGCCTCGTCGGTCATTAAAACTTGCATCCAAAAGTCCGGCATGGTTTCCAACATTCGGCCGACTAATTTGCCGTATTCTATACGACGCGACTTGTCTGTTGCCAATATTCTTTGAGTTAGTTGTATTTTGTAAGGAAACAAATGGAGATCGTCCTTTAAAATGCGCCGCAACGTGGTTCCACTCATTTTCAACCGCTGAGTTCGGTGGCGATACGAGACATTTGGGTCCTCGGCAACACTCTCTCTCACGGCTTCAATAATTTCATTGGAACGTCTTGGGCGTGGATGATTATAGGTTAGATTGCCTACTGTTCCGTGCTCAAAGAAATTTTTACCCAGCGCCCGAATTGTTTTGTCGGTAGGCGCTTTTTTGCCACGATATTTTGCACGATATGCACGTTGAGTTAGCACAATTGAACGACTATTTTCAATGTACATCGTCACTATTTCGGCGCGTTCTTTCGGTGTGAAGCGGTTCATGGTTAAAATTGTACTGGTTTGACGTTTCCAAAACGTGTCTAGGAAAGCAAATCGGTTGACAAATGGCGAAGTTATTGAATGTTTACATACCGGAGGAATAGATGGCGCACCCTATATATATATATATCACGAATAGTTCGCCTATCAAGAATTTTTTAAACCACGAATAGTTCGCCTATCAAGAATTTTTTAGAACTTATTGCTGAAGACTGATTTGTGTTTTTGACGTGGATACGTCTTGGATTTTGGTTATGGGGGTACAAATTAGAAAATCGGCTTGCTGCCTGATAACAAATTTGCAATCGATGATACTCGATAGTTTGTGGTGACATCCGAACAGAAACTGTGATATAAGATAAGGCCTACATTAAAGCATTGTTTAGGGTATTTTGTTATGTTAAACTATGTTCAATTATTTTTTTAAAGATCAAAATCAAAATTTTTACTGCCACTGCTATGCTGTGTTTACTGCTTGTAGTACAGATTTCACATTTATACTCTTTTTATGCTCCTCCTTTGTGTGTATTGAATCTGATGTATTGAATGTCATGTTATTTCGGTCTTTTCGCTCTTAAAAGTTTCGGCAAAAGCGTTTGCTGTGGTTTCCGACTCTCGTTCTTAGGAACGAAAATGATTTCTATTTAAGTTTTCGCTTCTTGTTCAAGGCGGTTTGTGGGCCTCGCATAAAAATGAATGAAAGCCTTGAGCGATGGCTGTTGGGTATGATGCATGCACACACATAAATAAGTATGTATTTCATTAGTAAGAGAGCGATATTTCGCTCCCAGCATTAAAGTTCTATTCAGGGTTGTGACTTTTGATTTTCGAAATTGTAATAAATCGGCCGAAAAATAGTAGTAGAGTCGAGGAAATAGTAGTAAATTTATGTAAAACCTTCGTTAAACTAAGTGCACACGATATGATCACTGTTCATATTTATGAACATACGCATATGTTGCTTATTAGCTTCAAATGCTCATATGTTCATACAATATATGAAAGGTGTTCACACGATATGAACAATTTGTCCCAAAGCTTCAAATTTTTAGGTGTGTTGATATGTGCTCAAATGCATTGTGTTCATATTTTTTCTGCGCGTATGAACACTGTTCAGACGATATGAACGTTTTGTTCAAATTACAGATATGAACAATTTTTAAGAACATTTGAGCACACAACACAACAAATTACAAAACTGTCGAAAACTTTTTTTTTGTGTTACAGTAAAATCCCGATAATTCGTACCCCGGTAATTCGTATATCCCGCTAATACGTATGAATTTGGCGGTCCCTTGAAAAAAATCCCGATAATTCGTACCCCGGTAATTCGTATATCCCGCTAATTCGTATGAATTTGCTGGTCCCTTGAAATACGAATTATCGGGATTCTACTGTATATGCCAGGAGCTTGGAGGCGAAGACCAAACTGCTACAACTGTTTTATGAGTGGCTCATGAGGCTTAAATGGCGCACTTATGAGAACTTTTTTTATTTTATAACAAGACATCAGTTCTTTTTGTAAGAGTCACGAAAGTCTCACAAGAACACTATTTGAATTCTAATGAGAGTTTATTGATATTCTCATAAAACTTTCATAACAAGTACTTTATGCTTTGCTAAAAAGAGAAGAGTATATAAAAATATCTAGCCGGTTTTATTTTTGAAGAGTTAAAGTAATTTTTTAAAGAGTAAAAGTTATTTTTGAAGTGTTTATTTATTTTCGTATCCGAGTCATGTCTACGTTTGCGTATGATAATATTGTATTAGAATTTCATATGACATAGATTTTAAATTCTATTTTTTCGGATATATAAACAAAAATTATATGGGAAATGCAATTTTACTGATAATATAACATATTTTACTTCGAAAAAATGCGAAACCCCTCGAAAAAATCGAAAAAGTTAGATATATTATAAATCGGAAATATAATATGGAAAAATTAAATTTTTAATATAATTGATCAAACTGTTTCAATTGTTTTAATGCGTTTTTGTTTTTAACGAAATAGCTTTTTGCAGTGTTTTTAGGTCCTAATTTAAGCTGTTTTTGGAATTTCAAAGTTTTACTGTTAAAAAATATCAAGGGAAAATATGGCGCCTGTTGACGAAGATTTATTTTAAGAATAAAATTCTACTAATAAGAACATAAGCTCGCGTTATGCGAGTTTAACTCTTTTATGTCTCATATGAGCATTTTAACAAGTATTTTTATACTTAAACTTTTACAAGCGCGTTTTTATGAGAATCATACGAATTAACTGCTCATAACATTTTTTTTAAGATTTAAACTCTTTAAGTGTTAAAACTTTATAAAAAATATACAATGAGAACATAAGTTTTTAAAGGTTCGCTACAAGAGTTCAAAAATCGCCTTGCTATAAGCGTAAAAGATTCAGTAGCTCTAGTAGCGTCATACTCTTATAAAAAAAAACGCTATCAGAAAAAATTAGAGTGTCATTACAAGAACTATGTTATGAGAGTATCCAGTGTGTTAAGAAAGTTTAATGAGAAGATTTCAAAATTCGTAAGAGTTTTGGTCTGGAGAGTTTGTTAGTTGGGTACTGTCTCCTTCGTCAATACTGATACTCGATGTTCCAGCTGTTTGGAATTCATGATCTTTCAGAAACAGTAATCTGTCAAAATACCATAAATTTGGAACATATTCTTCCTCCGCTCCAGCTCCCGACTTCGTACTTTTTTCTCGTTTTTTGAGTTCCCTTCGGAAAACGGTGCGGATATTCGCTATTTTCTTTTTAATATCTTCTAGGGTTGCAGAAGGCTCTACTTCTTTATATTTTATAAGCAAATCGCCCCAAGCTCTAGTTTTTTCTGGTTTATTTTTATATAAATTGGATTTTACCTTCCACAAAACTGGGAAGCTTTCAAAAAAATCATTCCAAAACTGAATAGATCAAAAAAATCATTCCAAAACTGATTCTGAGGAATCATAGCCATGCTTAAAAAACCAACAAAATATTTGTAGAAAATATAATTTTAAAAAACAGTATTAAATAAATAAATTCACTCAAATTCCAATTCACTAGTAAAGTACAGATAATGAAAATCGTAATCCGAACACAAGTTTTCCTCTGCCGATGTAGACACTGCAATTCAAATTTTTTAAATGATATCTGCTAACAGGTTGGCAGACTTCTCTACAGATGCATTAAATAATGACAAACTGGTTTGCCGACTTCTAACCACGCCCCCAAATATCAAAAAGTTTTGATATTTCGCAGACCAGACCACCGACCTGACAACAGACCTATTGGCAGGCCGCAGACATGCCTACAGACGGCTTATTTTGTATGTCTGCCGACCGGTCTGTGACCAAGTCGGCGGACTTGATCGCGTGTCTGTAGCGCGCTTAATGTGTCATGAATATATTAATATTGTACTGGTAACCTGACGAGAAACGTCAAACTGGGCTTTGTCCTGGTCTTTATTCAAAACAAAGTATTTTTTAACTAAAAAGGTTTTTAATTACTTTGTGGTGGAACTTCGGTTCCACAAAATTAATTTTTTTAATAAATAATGAAATAATTATTTAAATAATTATTATATATATATATGGATCGCTTTTCTTTTTTCTCGAATTTCGGAAACGGGGAGGGGGGTGGAAAAGTTGTGAATTGATATAAAAACAAATTGTGGAAAGTTTCAGCTCGATCGGAGGTCATCTTCAGTTTCCGCTTTTCGTTTGAAAATTTGGTATAAAAATTTGGAAAATTTGGTGAATTTCTATGTATTTTCGCTAACCACTTTTGCTATGTCGCCGTGTGGAGGCATTTGTAATTCGAAATCCTTTTTGGGTTTTTTTTGTTATTTGTTAACTAATTCAAGCTTTTTTGGAAATCCTCCTGGTGAAAGTTGAAATTTTTAGTTTAATACCAGATTTTCAAAATTTCAAATGAAAAGCGGAAACTGAAAATGACCTCCGATCGAGCAGAAATTTTCCAAATTTTATTTTTACATATATTCACATCTTTTCCATACCCCCCGCTGTTCACATTGCCACATTTATTTTTTTTGTTCGAGCCGCGATCCACCCTAATATATATATATATATATACTACCCAAACCACGAATAGTTCGCCTATCAAGAGAACTTCAAATCAATGGGCGTTTTCGTTTTTGGCACCGGAGTCATGGCACCGAAGCAATTGCTACCTGTCAAAAATGAAGTCTGCTACCAAGAGTGCTGTCCCCGTGTTCTAGTATGCCGGAGTGAAGAACTGTCAAAACCTTCATAATGGGAAATCGCCGGTCAATTCTTGGATTAAGTTTTGCTGTTATTCGTCAATTATTGAAAGAATTTGATGAATATTATGCTGCACAATTGGAAGCTAAAGATATGGAGATTATTTTAATTATATGAGCTTTGCTATTTGGAGAATCTAGTGCCGCACAACCTAAGAACAGTGACTTTCTTCGCTCACAGGATTTAATATAAATCAACACAGGCATAATCGAATTTATAGAATTTGAGGGACAGTTCAGTTTTAATCAAGTCATCTACTATTTCCAAAAAATATCATACTTTACCCTTTAGCCAATTATTTAGCATGTATCTATCACTCGTTTTGATTGATAAATAATTACTCGTCGAGACTTTCACATTTCCTTTTTTCTAACATGATTTTTGTCTGCAAAAAAAACTTTAAGATTCAAAATAACGACCGACCGTTTCTTGGTGTCATTTGCTCCCGTACCAAGACTAGGTCCAGCGGTGCTACCACCAAGAGTCAAAAGAGCTAAACTCGAACAGCCGGTGTCAGAATCATCTGACGCCAAAGTGGCAAATTCGAACAGTTTTTCTTGGCACCAGGCGTAAGGTGCTAGCACCGTGTCAAAAACGAAAATGCAGAATGGCATTTTTTTCGTATTTGATTTTGTCGACAATTCTAATAAAAAATGAACAAGTAACTGTATTAAAAATAAATATATTTCACGATAAAATTAAAAAGCAGGTGTCTGTCTCGTAGAGACGGCCAGAAGACGTGGATCCGCCTACAACGATCGCCAATAGATATTTAACCCTCTCAATGGCTGGGTGAACGCAGCAACCGGGATCGCCCTTCACAAAATCTAAAGTTTCACTGACTCAGACTTCAAAAGACAAAGGCATAGTGGGTCAGTGTTTAGAAAAGTGTCCATTCAATGATGAAAATTAAACAAAGCGTTTAAAAAACCGTTACAGAAGCCGCTAAATGAATTTAAAGGTCTGTCCCATATATGGGGCAAATCCATTGAGAGGGTTAAGTAAGAAATTTTAGTGAAAAGGAAATTAAGGAAACCAATTTTTATTTAAAACATAACAAAAGCTATAATCGCCAATCTGGCAATTATTGAAAATCCGTATGGTGATTTAAGTAAACGGCGAACAGTTGTATCAAAACTCCAGTTTGAAGTCAAACTTTCTAATTAGATTTTTTTTAAATTTTTTCCAATCGGATTTTGAAGTATGGGAGTTTTATGTAGAATCATATCTTAAATAACTTTTGTTCTTGCACTTTTTTGATAAGATGCACCGTTTTTGAGATATTCGGTTTCACCATACGGGTATAATAATTTTATTTATAATTCGTTTATGATAAGAGAAGTATGAAATAAATATCATACATACAGTGTTCAAAACGCTCCCATTTCTAGTCTTTCGTTCAAATTAGTTATATTTATAATAAAGGTAAGTGCACACGATATGATCACTGTTCATATTTTTGAGCAAAAAAGTGTCCCAAACGTGTTCATACCATCTGAACACCATATTTTTGTGTTCATACGTATGAACACAAGGCATATGAACACATTTGAACATACCGTGAGCAAACGTATGAACACGACCTGTTCATACCGTGTGAACACTATTTTGGGACCGTATGAGCCCAGTTTGTAAAATTCGGACGTATGATCACAGATATGAACACACTATAACATTTGAACATGGGCTATGTTTTCAACATGTTCAAATGTAAAATTTTGAGTCAAATTTGTACGTAAATTGATGTTTTCTGGTCTTTATTTGGGTCTAGTAGGTTTTAGATTTGTGGCGTGGATGGCTCAGTCAGCTAAGTGCTTGCCTTGTGATCCAATGAGCAGTGGTTCAAATCCCACTCAGGGTAAAATAATTCGATTCGAATTTGAACTTTTCTGTTCATGGACTTTAAAACACGGACCAGGGGTGGCTTCATGTAACTTATTTTCGATCGACTAATTGGTCGAAGGAAATCTTTCGTCGACCAAAACTGATTAAACAGGAGGACACTCACTCTGGTGCACACGATATTAGAGTCTTTTCTGGGTAATTTGGGGTCGCTGAATCCGAATCTGGCAGTGGTTTGGCTGTACCAGCTCTACTTTTTCTGATATGGTGAGTAACTCATAAATGTTTATAATCTGGAAATCAACAATTATTTTTTCCTTCATATCTGAAAAAGTAAAGCTGGTACAGCCAAACCACTGCCAGATTCGGATTCAGCGACCCCAAATTACCCAGAAAAGACTCTAATATCGTGTGCACCAGAGTGAGTGTCCTCCTGTTTAATCAGTTTTGGTCGACGAAAGATTTCCTTCGACCAATTAGTCGATCGAAAATAAGTTACATGAAGCCACCCCTGGTCCGTGTTTTAAAGTCCATGAACAGAAAAGTTCAAATTCGAATCGAATTATTTTACCCTGAGTGGGATTTGAACCACTGCTCATTGGATCACAAGGCAAGCACTTAGCTGACTGAGCCATCCACGCCACAAATCTAAAACCTACTAGACCCAAATAAAGACCAGAAAACATCAATTTACGTACAAATTTGACTCAAAATTTTACATTTGAACATGTTGAAAACATAGCCCATGTTCAAATGTTATAGTGTGTTCATATCTGTGATCATACGTCCGAATTTTACAAACTGGGCTCATACGGTCCCAAAATAGTGTTCACACGGTATGAACAGGTCGTGTTCATACGTTTGCTCACGGTATGTTCAAATGTGTTCATATGCCTTGTGTTCATACGTATGAACACAAAAATATGGTGTTCAGACGGTATGAACACGTTTGGGACACTTTTTTGCTCAAAAATATGAACAGTGATCATATCGTGTGCACTTACCTTTATTATAAATATAACTAATTTGAACGAAAGACTAGAAATGGGAGCGTTTTGAACACTGTATGTATGATATTTATTTCATACTTCTCTTATCATAAACGAATTATAAATAAAATTATTATACCCGTATGGTGTAACCGAATATCTCAAAAACGGTGCATCTTATCAAAAAAGTGCAAGAACAAAAGTTATTTAAGATATGATTCTACATAAAACTCCCATACTTCAAAATCCGATTGGAAAAAATTTAAAAAAAATCTAATTAGAAAGTTTGACTTCAAACTGGAGTTTTGATACAACTGTTCGCCGTTTACTTAAATCACCATACGGATTTTCAATAATTGCCAGATTGGCGATTATAGCTTTTGTTATGTTTTAAATAAAAATTGGTTTCCTTAATTTCCTTTTCACTAAAATTTCTTACTTAACCCTCTCAATGGATTTGCCCCATATATGGGACAGACCTTTAAATTCATTTAGCGGCTTCTGTAACGGTTTTTTAAACGCTTTGTTTAATTTTCATCATTGAATGGACACTTTTCTAAACACTGACCCACTATGCCTTTGTCTTTTGAAGTCTGAGTCAGTGAAACTTTAGATTTTGTGAAGGGCGATCCCGGTTGCTGCGTTCACCCAGCCATTGAGAGGGTTAAATATCTATTGGCGATCGTTGTAGGCGGATCCACGTCTTCTGGCCGTCTCTACGAGACAGACACCTGCTTTTTAATTTTATCGTGAAATATATTTATTTTTAATACAGTTACTTGTTCATTTTTTATTAGAATTGTCGACAAAATCAAATACGAAAAAAATGCCATTCTGCATTTTCGTTTTTGACACGGTGCTAGCACCTTACGCCTGGTGCCAAGAAAAACTGTTCGAATTTGCCACTTTGGCGTCAGATGATTCTGACACCGGCTGTTCGAGTTTAGCTCTTTTGACTCTTGGTGGTAGCACCGCTGGACCTAGTCTTGGTACGGGAGCAAATGACACCAAGAAACGGTCGGTCGTTATTTTGAATCTTAAAGTTTTTTTTGCAGACAAAAATCATGTTAGAAAAAAGGAAATGTGAAAGTCTCGACGAGTAATTATTTATCAATCAAAACGAGTGATAGATACATGCTAAATAATTGGCTAAAGGGTAAAGTATGATATTTTTTGGAAATAGTAGATGACTTGATTAAAACTGAACTGTCCCTCAAATTCTATAAATTCGATTATGCCTGTGTTGATTTATATTAAATCCTGTGAGCGAAGAAAGTCACTGTTCTTAGGTTGTGCGGCACTAGATTCTCCAAATAGCAAAGCTCATATAATTAAAATAATCTCCATATCTTTAGCTTCCAATTGTGCAGCATAATATTCATCAAATTCTTTCAATAATTGACGAATAACAGCAAAACTTAATCCAAGAATTGACCGGCGATTTCCCATTATGAAGGTTTTGACAGTTCTTCACTCCGGCATACTAGAACACGGGGACAGCACTCTTGGTAGCAGACTTCATTTTTGACAGGTAGCAATTGCTTCGGTGCCATGACTCCGGTGCCAAAAACGAAAACGCCCATTGATTTGAAGTTCTCTTGATAGGCGAACTATTCGTGGTTTGGGTAGTATATATATATATATATATTAGGGTGGATCGCGGCTCGAACAAAAAAAATAAATGTGGCAATGTGAACAGCGGGGGGTATGGAAAAGATGTGAATATATGTAAAAATAAAATTTGGAAAATTTCTGCTCGATCGGAGGTCATTTTCAGTTTCCGCTTTTCATTTGAAATTTTGAAAATCTGGTATTAAACTAAAAATTTCAACTTTCACCAGGAGGATTTCCAAAAAAGCTTGAATTAGTTAACAAATAACAAAAAAAACCCAAAAAGGATTTCGAATTACAAATGCCTCCACACGGCGACATAGCAAAAGTGGTTAGCGAAAATACATAGAAATTCACCAAATTTTCCAAATTTTTATACCAAATTTTCAAACGAAAAGCGGAAACTGAAGATGACCTCCGATCGAGCTGAAACTTTCCACAATTTGTTTTTATATCAATTCACAACTTTTCCACCCCCCTCCCCGTTTCCGAAATTCGAGAAAAAAGAAAAGCGATCCACCCTAATATATATATATATATATATATATATATATAATTAACTTTTTTATTTACTTTTAATGAAAAAAATATATTTTTTATAGTGGACGTCACTTGTCCACTTTTCAATAAAACACCAATTACTTTTTAATATTTTATTGAGAGCCTGAGGCTACAGAGTTAGAATTGTGGTGAAACAGATTCTGGAACTAAAGATAATCTCTTATGCTAGGGCTATTTATACCTTTAGATAAGCCATGAAATAGTTTACAATAATAATCTTTAAAATAAGATGTTTCATCCCATGATTCAATGATTTGTTATATTTTAGGTGATATATTCCATTTGTTTAATCAGGTGTCATTGAATCATTGTCTGATTTCATCATTCTGAATGTTCTTAGTATCTAACTTAATGAATCATTGGCTTTTTACCGTTCTTTAATTTTCATATAAATTTTATGCTTAACTCTTCCCTCCTGAAGACTTTTTGTCCTCAAAAAGATTAATTTTAATTTCCTGATGAAAGATTTTCCAACTCAAATTCTACTGAGGGTTTTGGAATAAAATTTATGATTTTGGTTTTTTTCATTTTCCTTAAGCAAATTAGAATTATTACAATAATTATTAATATGATTAAATACAATATAATGTCATTTGTTATGGAATGTATATTTGTTTGATTTAATTTCTTAATTTGTTTCATATTTTCCATATGTAATTTATCTACATTTATTTTGACATATGATTCTGTAAGATTGGTTTGGAACATTGGTGGTAAAGGTTGGTAATTTCTAATTTCTTTTGACATAAATCTTTGGTTATTAAGTTCTATTGAACAGTTTTCTATTTGAATTAAAAAACTTCCTTTTAATGCTTTTGTTTGATTCTCGCATTCGATAAAAAGATTACCTTCGTAATTATCAATGAATATCAAATTTTCATTAATTTCTTCAATTATTGTATTAATGTTGTATTTATTAGTGCAATTTGCATTGATACCCGCTATTAACTTGGGAATGCAAGATTCTCTTGAAAGATTTATTAAATCATTGTTTTTGCATATTGAAACATCCTGAAATGTGCTACATTTTTGACGTATAGCGTAATAATTTCCGTTATTAACTAAAAAGTTATCGTATTCCAAATCAATTTGTTTTTTATTATTAGTAATAGATTTTAAGACTAAGTGGTCATATTCTTGTTTTTCTGTCATTGGAATGACTATTATGTAGAGAATTACGTATTCTTTAATTGCTACATACGGGGTTGCAAAATTTAGAGCTTCCGCTTCATTGTTATAGGGTAGGGTTTGTGTAACTTTGATTATTTGTTCCAACTCTTTCCTATCTAGGATCTTTGTATTAATTATTCCCTTTTTTGCCCAATGTATTGAATCCGTGATTTGGTCTATTTCATGTTTCATTATTAATAATTTGTTAAAAATGTTCTGTGCTAGGTCTGCGTGAAGTATTTCATTGTAATTTTTTAGTATTTTATTAGAGACGTCAAAAATTCTTTTGTTGATTATAATTTGCTGTTTATTGTTATCTATGAGTTGATTTTGTGTGGTCAGGATTGTTTCAAGATCATTGGCATCAGGTGATCCTGCGATCCATTTCCAAGCCGATCCTATCCAATTGATAGATCTTTTTATTTTGTGTGGCTTGAGTTCTTGTAATTGGGTTTCTATGTTATACTGGAGGTGTCTAATTTGGGGTATTAAAGGAGAGGAATCGTTAATTTTGGAATTAACGACTGCAATTATGGTTTCATGAGCTTGAATATAATCTGTAAGATTGATGATGTGAATTATTTTGAAGTTTCCTTCTGTAATTCGTCCCGGTCTCACTTTAATTGTGGCGAGGGGTGTGTTGGTATATTCAAATATTTTGATATTAGCGTTGGCCAACCAAAAGGTGGCAAACCTGAAAATAAGGATCTATTGTGAGAAAATGGGATTAGTTTATAGAGAACTAGTCATTTTTAATGTTTGTTTTGTGGATTCGTTTACCACTAAATGTTGTGACAGTGACTCTATGGTTGTCTTTGACAATTTCTTTAACGAACTTTTGCTTTAATTTCCCTTTCCTTCCAGGGGCTTTTACATAAATTATATCTCCAGTATTGTAATTTTTTGGGTCTTTACGTTTTTTGTTTTCATAATTTAATCGCTGTTGTTGAATTCTCTCAATCAAATGTTTTGTTTTTATGTTTGCTTGTTCACGGGCAGTGGTAAGTTCTTCTAATGTTTTCGATGGGTGTCTACCATAAAATATGGTAGCCGGAGTCTCCTTTATAACACTATGAATGGAATTATTGTAGCGATCGGTAGCTATTATTGCTAATTCGGTTATTGGTTTGTTTGTATATTCTTTTTGTAGACAACGAATAATTTCTTGAATAGTAGAATGTACCCTTTCTACTTGGCCGTTAACTTCACTTCTGGATGATGGTGTCAAATAAATTTCTATTCCTAGATTATCTAAAAATTCTGTAATTATCGGAGTAGTTAAAGCTTTGTCCCTATCCATGACTAATAATCTGGGAGTTGTATAGTAATGTATCAATTCAAAAATTTTACTTTTTAGATGTAATGCTGACTTGTTTTCGATTGGAAATATTTTAGAGAATTTTGAAAATTTGTCTATTGATGTTAGGAATAATTGTCCATCCAATTCCATTATATCGATGTGGACAATTTCTGTTGGATATTGTGGAATAGGGGTAGATTGGAGTTTGTTGTTTGTGGGGTGTCTGTCATACTTGCTTTCTTTGCAAATGTTACAGTTCTTGATAATTTCCTTAATTCTTGCTGTCATCTGAGGGAAATAATATTGCAATATGATTTTTTCCTTGTTCTCTTTTGATGCTCTGTGTGCTGATCTATGTTCCTTCAGGACAATTTCCAATAGTTGCTCTTCATCAATTACATCGGTTACAATTTTTTGTGTAAATCTGATCTTGAGATTTTGCCCAAAATGTTCTCTATATGTTTGTTGAATTAGGTGCATTATATGTTCAGGAGCTTTTAGTCCATTTAAGACATCTGATCTCATTTCTGTCTTTAATATTTCTTTTATTATTTCTTCTGTAGAACAGTTTTTGGTTATTGTTTTCCTATGGTATCCTGGATGTGGTAATTCATAAGTACGACCTTCCACACTTCCTTCTAAAAGTATTACTTGATTTTTGAACACGTTGATAGGAGATTCTGTACTTATGATTAGGTCGGTGGCATCCTCATCTGCACTGTGTTGTGTTGTGGTTGAAGTATTACATTCACTGATGTTCATTCTAGAGAGGGCATCTGCGACTGTATTTGTTTTGCCTGGTTTGTAAATCATTTCATGATTGTACTCTTCAAGTCTAGATTTCCATCGCTTTAATTTGGCGTTATTGTTTTTGTTGCTAAGGGCATAAGTTAGGGGTTGATGGTCTGTGATGATTCTTATTTTTTTCGCACCGTATAGGTAGTTCCGTAGATTCTCAAGAGACCAAATAATGGCTAACATTTCCTTTTCGTTCGTAGCATAGTTTTGTTCCGTGGAGTTCAGACTCCTAGAGATGTAAGTGATTGGTTTGTCTTTACCAATTTCTCCTTGCGAAAGAACTGCGCCAATGGCGTAATTAGATGCATCTGTCGTTAATAAGAATGGTTGTTCAAAATCTGGGAAAATTAATAAGTCTGAAGAAGTCAATTGTTTTTTTAATAGATTGAAGGCTTCTCTTTCTTCTTCATTCAATTTGATTGCTAATTTTTTAGATTGATTCTTCTTTATGCGAGATAATTCTCCACCAGTCAGTTTTGTCAATGGTTTAGCTATCTTGGCGAAATCCTTTATAAATCTTCTATAATAGGAAGCAAATCCTAAGAATGATTTGAGTTCTTTTAAGTTTGCAGGTTCGATTGTATTGTTTATTGCTTGGATTTTCTTCGGGTCTGCTTTTATTCCTTTATTAGAAATTATGAAGCCAAGAAATTCCGTTTCTTGTTTAAAGAATTCTGTTTTATCCAAATTAACCTTTAAATTCGCATGAAGTAATTTTGAAAAGATTTCCCTTATGTCATTAAAATGTTGTTCCATTGTTTTACTAAAGATGATTATGTCATCTATGTAAACATAACACTGTTTTCCAATATTTTCCTTTAACACGTCGTCAATCATTCGTTGAAAAATTGCTGGTGCGTTTTTCAGGCCAAAAGGAAGTCTCAGGAATTCATACTTCCCATTTAGTGTCGAAAATGCAGTTTTTTCGATATCTCCTTCCTTCATCCGTATTTGATGAAAGCCAGACGTCAGGTCGATGGTAGTGAAATATTTGGCTTCTCCAAGATTCGCCAATGTGCTGGAGATATCCGGTATTGGGTATTTGT
The DNA here is from genome assembly GCA_964034945.1 of Chrysopilus asiliformis. Lineage (NCBI taxonomy): Eukaryota > Metazoa > Arthropoda > Insecta > Diptera > Rhagionidae > Chrysopilus > Chrysopilus asiliformis. The sequence goes on along the minus strand of OZ035962.1, from coordinate 51,796,579 downwards.
CTGCTATTGTAACTTCGTTTAGTTTTTTATAATCAATTACCATTCTAAATTTTTTTTCTCCACTTGAATCTAATTTTTTTGGTACTATCCAAATTGGGGCGTTGTAGGGGGATTTTGAAGGTCTGATAACATTTTCTTCGAGAAGTTTCTTGATTTGTTTATTCACTTCTTCTCTCATGTTGACTGGATAAGGGTAAGTTTTGGCATAAATCGGAATGTCGGTCGTCGTCCTTACTTCCGCTCTTACATTGGTAACTATTGTTATTTTATCATTAGGTTGGGAAAATATGGGGTTGTATTCGCTGATTATATTATTTAGTTTTTCTTTCTGGTCCTTTGAAAGATGATCAATTCTAATATCGAGATGATTGACATCCGTTGATTGTTTCATTAGTAGTGGTATTTCAACACCTGGGTATATTTTTATTATAGACTTTCCTCTATCTATAACGGCTTCCAGTTGTCTTAATGTATCATCGCCAATTATTCCGTCGAAGGTTTTCAAGGATGGTAGTAAAAAGAATTTCACTGGAATATTGTTTCCATAGATGGAAAATATTCTTCCAGTGGCTGAATGATTTATTTTCAACTTTCCTCCTACTGAATTGATAAAAAATGGTCTTTCCACTGGTCTATATAGTCGTACATGTTCTGGTTTGATGAAATTTTTGTTCGCTCCGGTGTCAATTAGTAATTTGAGTATTTTGCCTTCAGGAGTTTTGTATTCTAAGTAGGGTGTTGCGCTAACCCTTCCTGATAAAAATTTAATTCTGGATCCAAATCAAAATCTTCACATGCGATTTCATATTCTTCCTCAGTTATTTCTTCAGGTACTTCTTCAAGTACTTCAGTGTTGCTTTGGAATACCCTTTGATATTTTGGTTGGTGATTTACCTGTGTTCCTCCTTCTTGAATTGGTCTTTTAAAGGGTTGTGGACGAGAATTTATTGGGGGTCTATTCATATAGTTTACTTGCTTCGTTTGGATGCTTCTGTCGACATCCATTGGTTCAGGTTTGTTACCACTCTGGTAAGGTCGTGAGAAGATTGGTGGTCTGTATTGATTATTGTATAGCATATTACGCTGCTGGGGTGTAAATTGATTTGGTTTATACTGTGGTGGATTAAAATTCCGAGGCATTGGAATCGGAGGTTGTATGTTTTTTCTTGGGGGTAAAGTAGGTGGGGTTAATGAATTATGAGGTATGGCTACGGGATTTGTAAAGTTATTTCTGTTGAGAAAGTTGGTTGCTCTATAATTCATATTCTGAAGTTCGAGACAGGTTGAATAGGCTTCGGGGAGTGATTGAGGTGCTTTGATGGCAATAAGTTTCGATATTTCGCCATTTAGTCCTCTAATAAAGGTGTCTAGCGCTCTATTACGGTGTCCCTCTATTATGCTAGCCTGTGTTTCTGGGCTAAGACACTCTGTTTGTACCTTGTTAATAATGAGCGTCAAGTGGTGATTAATTTCTCCGAAGAATTCATCAGTGGTTTTTTTACCTTGATGAAGTGAATACAGTTGGTATTCAAGTGTTTTTATGTCTCTTTTATCTGCGTAATGCAGTGACAAACATCTCTTAATAGCTAACCAGTCTTCATCTGGTGTGTTGTATGCTATTAAGGCTGTATTTGCCTCGTCAATTATTTTTTGACGAATTGAGCGAATAATTGCTCTATATAATGGTTTTGTCCTGATAATCTTGTAATCTTCTAGCACACTTTCAACTGATTTGACCCATGACGAATATGTCGTGGGATTACCATTGAAAGTTCTAATTTCCTTTATCGGATCAGGGATTTTATTTTGTTGTTCTAGTTCGGCTTCAGTTGAAGGCCTTACTAAGGGTTGCTCGGGAGGAATTTGTTTGTTTACAGATATAATTTCAACTATTTTTTGAGTTTCTTGATGGAGACCATTGAATTGTTGCTGGAGGGTGTTAGTAACTTTCATTTGAGCGTTCAAGGAGCCATTTAAATTCATTATTTCTGCTCTAAGAGCATCAATGGCATCTTGGACGGTCGTCATGATGCAAATTGATCGGCCTCAACTTCACGTAATTGGTTTTAAAATTTAACTTAACTTCGCGTATTTAATTTTACGACTCAACTTAACTTCGCGTTTTTTCTCGTAATGTAACACTTTTCTGGGAATTTACTTGGGAAATTTCTTAATTTCTAGTTTGATTTTATGGGATTTAACTAAATTTATTCTTTTTTGTTCGTATTTTATTTTAATGATTTGATTTTTATAATATTTTTTCTTCTTTCTCTCTTTTCTTTTCCTTAAATTTCTTCTATAAATTATTTTTATAATTTGTATTTTATATATTCTTTGTTTCCTTACACTCTTCGAGTTTTTTATGCTTATTGTTTAATTTAACTTTTTTGAAATTTCTTTCTTTAATTATTTTTATATTCTTTGTTTCGTTACACTGTTTGAATTTTTTCTTAAATTAGTTATAAAAAATCTTTGACTTACAAAATAAATGGTATTCTCATCTCTGGTTGATACGATGATGAATTCCGAGTGTTGACCACTATGTTGAGGAGTGCTGGATCAGTCTCTCAAGGTTGTTGTCCACCGTGTCGCTCTTTGTTGAATTTAAAGTTGACAATGTCGGCGTAGCGCGAGTTGTTCCGTTTTGGATGGCGGCTTTAAAATTCCGTTACCTACTAAGGCTCGGACACTATGCACATTCACTGTCAGTGCACTACTATTATTTAGATCAATTACTCCGTGATCTGTTTGCCTTGTGATGCACTTGCTTTTTACAGCTAAACTTTGTTCACTGTTGCGATTTCGGTTGCCTAGGCTTATCAAAAATGCTAGTACCTTGACTTTTTTCAAATTACTTTATTAACGATTTATTTCTGAGTGGTGCGCACTTATCACTATTTATTTCATGATTTATTCGGGCAGCTCTTTGTTTAAATTGCGTTAATAACTTTTTTCATTGACAGAAAAATGTAATTACCGATCACTTGTGACTTGTTCACTTTGCACTTAAAAGAGACGCCGGTCCCTGCTCGGGCGCCAATTAACTTTTTTATTTACTTTTAATGAAAAAAATATATTTTTTATAGTGGACGTCACTTGTCCACTTTTCAATAAAACACCAATTACTTTTTAATATTTTATTGAGAGCCTGAGGCTACAGAGTTAGAATTGTGGTGAAACAGATTCTGGAACTAAAGATAATCTCTTATGCTAGGGCTATTTATACCTTTAGATAAGCCATGAAATAGTTTACAATAATAATCTTTAAAATAAGATGTTTCATCCCATGATTCAATGATTTGTTATATTTTAGGTGATATATTCCATTTGTTTAATCAGGTGTCATTGAATCATTGTCTGATTTCATCATTCTGAATGTTCTTAGTATCTAACTTAATGAATCATTGGCTTTTTACCGTTCTTTAATTTTCATATAAATTTTATGCTTAACTATATATATATATATATATATATATAATAATTATTTAAATAATTATTTCATTATTTATTAAAAAAATTAATTTTGTGGAACCGAAGTTCCACCACAAAGTAATTAAAAACCTTTTTAGTTAAAAAATACTTTATTTTGAATAAAGACCAGGACAAAGCCCAGTTTGACGTTTCTCGTCAGGTTACCAGTACAATATTAATATATTCATGACACATTAAGCGCGCTACAGACACGCGATCAAGTCCGCCGACTTGGTCACAGACCGGTCGGCAGACATACAAAATAAGCCGTCTGTAGGCATGTCTGCGGCCTGCCAATAGGTCTGTTGTCAGGTCGGTGGTCTGGTCTGCGAAATATCAAAACTTTTTGATATTTGGGGGCGTGGTTAGAAGTCGGCAAACCAGTTTGTCATTATTTAATGCATCTGTAGAGAAGTCTGCCAACCTGTTAGCAGATATCATTTAAAAAATTTGAATTGCAGTGTCTACATCGGCAGAGGAAAACTTGTGTTCGGATTACGATTTTCATTATCTGTACTTTACTAGTGAATTGGAATTTGAGTGAATTTATTTATTTAATACTGTTTTTTAAAATTATATTTTCTACAAATATTTTGTTGGTTTTTTAAGCATGGCTATGATTCCTCAGAATCAGTTTTGGAATGATTTTTTTGATCTATTCAGTTTTGGAATGATTTTTTTGAAAGCTTCCCAGTTTTGTGGAAGGTAAAATCCAATTTATATAAAAATAAACCAGAAAAAACTAGAGCTTGGGGCGATTTGCTTATAAAATATAAAGAAGTAGAGCCTTCTGCAACCCTAGAAGATATTAAAAAGAAAATAGCGAATATCCGCACCGTTTTCCGAAGGGAACTCAAAAAACGAGAAAAAAGTACGAAGTCGGGAGCTGGAGCGGAGGAAGAATATGTTCCAAATTTATGGTATTTTGACAGATTACTGTTTCTGAAAGATCATGAATTCCAAACAGCTGGAACATCGAGTATCAGTATTGACGAAGGAGACAGTACCCAACTAACAAACTCTCCAGACCAAAACTCTTACGAATTTTGAAATCTTCTCATTAAACTTTCTTAACACACTGGATACTCTCATAACATAGTTCTTGTAATGACACTCTAATTTTTTCTGATAGCGTTTTTTTTTATAAGAGTATGACGCTACTAGAGCTACTGAATCTTTTACGCTTATAGCAAGGCGATTTTTGAACTCTTGTAGCGAACCTTTAAAAACTTATGTTCTCATTGTATATTTTTTATAAAGTTTTAACACTTAAAGAGTTTAAATCTTAAATAAAAATGTTATGAGCAGTTAATTCGTATGATTCTCATAAAAACGCGCTTGTAAAAGTTTAAGTATAAAAATACTTGTTAAAATGCTCATATGAGACATAAAAGAGTTAAACTCGCATAACGCGAGCTTATGTTCTTATTAGTAGAATTTTATTCTTAAAATAAATCTTCGTCAACAGGCGCCATATTTTCCCTTGATATTTTTTAACAGTAAAACTTTGAAATTCCAAAAACAGCTTAAATTAGGACCTAAAAACACTGCAAAAAGCTATTTCGTTAAAAACAAAAACGCATTAAAACAATTGAAACAGTTTGATCAATTATATTAAAAATTTAATTTTTCCATATTATATTTCCGATTTATAATATATCTAACTTTTTCGATTTTTTCGAGGGGTTTCGCATTTTTTCGAAGTAAAATATGTTATATTATCAGTAAAATTGCATTTCCCATATAATTTTTGTTTATATATCCGAAAAAATAGAATTTAAAATCTATGTCATATGAAATTCTAATACAATATTATCATACGCAAACGTAGACATGACTCGGATACGAAAATAAATAAACACTTCAAAAATAACTTTTACTCTTTAAAAAATTACTTTAACTCTTCAAAAATAAAACCGGCTAGATATTTTTATATACTCTTCTCTTTTTAGCAAAGCATAAAGTACTTGTTATGAAAGTTTTATGAGAATATCAATAAACTCTCATTAGAATTCAAATAGTGTTCTTGTGAGACTTTCGTGACTCTTACAAAAAGAACTGATGTCTTGTTATAAAATAAAAAAAGTTCTCATAAGTGCGCCATTTAAGCCTCATGAGCCACTCATAAAACAGTTGTAGCATTCTACAAGGGTGAAATAGCCCTGTATGAAAACTCTCAAAATACTCTAGTAGAGTCTTATGAGACGAAAATTGTTAGTTGGGTAGCCTATTGAATTCTGAGGAAGAGGATATCGAACATGCCGAGGTCCGTTTACATTTAATTTTTTAAACAAATTTAGAACTGAATAATCTCTTATTAATGAATTTCATATTACAGGAAGCAGTAGAATCACCAGCATGCCAAAAAAAGAAAAGAAAAACTATAGGTAGTCGCTTGGACCGAAAAAATGACATTTTAAAGTCAGCTGTGGACCACTTAAAAAATGTGGCCAATGCTAGAACGCCAAGGGATGATGCTGCCGTTTTCGGAGAAGGATGGTCGTACCTATATAGAAGCTTATCTGGGGAGCAAAAAATTTATGTGAAGAGACTAGTGGACGAAGTATTCACACTAGGGCAGCTACAAGGACTCAGGATACCTGGCGACCTCCTGTTTTAATCAGCCTTACGCCCGTAAGGGAGCTCTGCGGGCGCGGACCTTCCCCTTCTCGCCTTACTCGTGGGACCAAAATGAATCCTGAAACCAAAAACCCTACTTGTAGTGATGTCCAAAGCCCTACCCCTGCCCCAACCCCCTCCACGTCTAATCCTCCTAATCCCACTCCATCGTCCTCCTTTCCCCCAAAATCCCCAGAAACACAGGGTAATAGGGATACCCTTAAACCCTTCCCTTCGCCGGCTTCATCTTTGACGTCTTCAATATCGCTGAGTGCGCTAAATTTCCGGGAACTTAGCAGTTCTCTGGATAGCCTGGACACTCTAGTGGAACTGGAGCAATCAGAGGTGAAGCACAGTGCTACTGAGAGTGCGCTGGAGACCGTTAAGTCTTCGGAAGATTCTCGTAGTAAGAAACCAAAGCCTACTGAGAGTGCACTGGAGACCGTCAAGTCTTCGGAAGATTCTCGTAGTGCGAATCCAGACCCGTCAGTAAGAAAGAAGTACGTCTTCTACAAATCTTCGCGACGGTATCTGGAAAAGATGAAGAAAACTGATCCCGCAGCCTTAAGCGCAAGAGATAAGGCTCTGATGGCAAAACACCGGAGGGTAGTAGCATCCTTCGAGAAATCGAGGGTTGCCAAACCGGAGGGTGAACCGCCGCTCAGTCTGTCTATTGAAGCGAAGGGCAAGGTGATAAAAACCGCAAACCCCCCTGCGCAGGAGGGGAGCGCGGCTAGTAAGAAAATAGGAGGCAATACCAGCAAGCAACAGGCGGTTGCAACAGCTAGGGCATCTGCCGGACCCTCAACCTCAACGGGAGCTGACGCCAGCACAGGCAAGAGCTCGGTTAAGACCAAGAGGGTGAGATCTCAGGGGGAGGAAACTGGCAACGAGCCGAAAAAGCAGAGAACATCTGCGAGCGTAGGCACTGCCGATGTGGGCACCCCCGACCATCTTAAAGTGGCCATCGTCGATAACAGTGATCCTGATGGTAAGATCACATACGATCGGTGGCTACTCATAGAAGCCAAAATACTTGAAGCACTAGCCGGGGACCCCGAGAAAAGCATTCCTCCAGTCGGATGCACCTTCCACGGGGCCGGCTGGCTTAAAGGGGTCAAGGTGGTCATGTGCGACAGCGAGGAGTCCTTGAGCTTCCTCTCCAAAACCATCTCCAATATAGGAGAACTTTGGGAAGGGGCCCAGCTACAGGTCATCCCACGCAGTGCACTGCCGCTGAGACCCAAAGCTTGGATGTGGATTCCCCCACCGGAACTACCGGACGAATCCATATTTAGAATATTGGAAGCGCAGAACCCTGAAATCTCAGTCAAGGACTGGAAGATTTTGAAGTCCCTCAAAGGGGCTAAGGGTAACGGCAAGGACTACCAGATCCTATTGGATCAAAAGTCCAGCCTATCCCTTGCAAAGTCTTCTGGGACCATACATTTTGGCCTGGGAACAGTCAGGGTGAGGCTGGAGGGTCATAATGTTGAACTCGAAGCAGCTGTCAGTGGTGCAGATTAATCTGCATCATTGTCAGGCGGCGACAGAGGATCTGATGCTTACCCTGACAGAAGATGATATCGACGTGGCTTAGACGGCAAGCCCTGGTTAGACGGCAATAACAAGATCCTTGGACTGACACCTAAAGGGTATGTATTACATTATAGTAAAACCAATGAAAAATTAAGGAGCTGTATCGTCGCCAAGAAAAATATTAACGCTTTCTTTCTAGGTAGCCTCTGCAGCGGAGATGTCTCGGCAATCTTAATTGAGCAACGGAGAAGAGAGCAATCTCTGATCATTGCTTCAATTTACATGCCATACGAGGAAAGGGATCCACCGACAAGCAAGGTACGCAGCTTGGTAAGTTTTGCCAGGGACCGCCACCTAAATCTAGTGATGGGATGTGATGCCAACGCTCATCACTCACAATGGGGGAGCACGAACATCAACGAACGAGGTGAGTCTTTATTTGAGTACATTCTCTACTCAGATCTTGTTATATGCAATCGAGGCAATAAACCAACATTCATTAACAAAAACAGAGAAGAGGTAATCGATATAACACTCGCGACTAGCTACCGAGACTTGAGGGTTGACAATTGGAGAGTATCCCCTAAGCACTCCTTTTCGGATCATGCTAGGATAGTCTTCGGTATTAACTTCTCAAAGGAGGTACCTGAACATTACAGGAATGCTAGGAGAACTGACTGGTTTAAATTCTCGGAGGAAATGAGGCGGGAGACAGCTGGTCCGCATGGACCCACACCCCTCACCGCTTCTTCCATTGAGAAAGTGGTAGGGAAAATTAAACATAGACTTACCCAAGCCTTTAACGCTTCCTGTCCGGTAACACGCAGTACCAAAAGCTCGACCACCCCATGGTGGAATGGAGATCTACGGCAACTGCGAGAACAGACTAGAAAACTGTTTAATAAGGCAAAGTCTACAAAGAGCGAGGAAGCTTGGACCAACTACAAGGCCAGCTTCAATGAGTATAAAAAAGAGATTAGGAGGGCCAAGTGGACATCGTGGAAAGATTTCTGTTGCTCAATCGAGGATACACAAGATGCTGCCAGACTCCGAAGGATCCTAAGTAGGACTCCATCGGCCCCGGTGCTCTTGGAAAATCCAGATGGAAGCACGACCGAATCAAGCCAGGAAACACTGGACCTCCTAATGGATACCCATTTCCCTATGGATTGTCAAGGCAGCAATGGTAGTTATCATGCTCCAAAAATAACGGATAGGGACTTTCGGGTAACAAATGAGATAATAAATGAACGTTCTGTAGCGTGGGCGATACACTCCTTCAGCCCCTATAAAGCAGCGGGCACGGACGGAATCATTCCGGCCATGCTTCAGCACGCGTTGCCTTTTATCAAATCTTGGTTGATAAAACTCTTCAGAGGTTGCCTGCTAGCCAGGTATATACCGGAGTGCTGGAGAGAAGTTCGTGTGGCATTCATCCCCAAGGCTGGGAAACGTTGTCACGTTAAACCAAAGGACTTCCGACCTATAAGTCTTTCATCGTTTTTACTGAAAACACTAGAAAGAGTTATTGATCTTAGTATTAAGAATTCCTTGGACAGCAGCTCAATATCTACGGCCCAACATGCCTACACTAAAGGCAAGTCTGTAGAGACAGCTCTGCACAAGGTGGTGCGAACTCTAGAGGAAACTGCCCACCACAAGGAGTATGCCCTAGCAGCATTCCTGGACATTGAAGGTGCGTTCAATAACGTACACACTAGGTCTTTAGTGGGTGCACTTAGGGCACACAATGTCGACGAGATGCTAACTGAGTGGACAGAGCAGTTGCTCAATAGCAGAACAGTCTCGGCCACCATTGGTATAAGTAACGTAAAGAGAGCGATCAACAGGGGAACACCGCAGGGAGGGATCCTATCGCCACTCTTGTGGAATCTAGCTCTGAACGAAATCCTCCTATCGTTACAAGAAAAAGGAATAGAAGTTGTTGCGTACGCTGACGATGTGGTCGTTTTGGTAACAGAAAAATTTCTCCCAACACTAAGCGAACTCATGGAATTAGCATTACGCGATATAACAAAGTGGGCGGAGCGCAATGGTCTTGGGGTTAACCCCTCCAAAACTGAACTAGTGCTCTTCACAAGAAAAAGGAAGGTACCAACCTTTCAACTCCCAAGGATAGGAACAACCCAACTCAGTCTCTCTCCTGAGGCGAAATACCTTGGTTTAATTCTGGACTCCAAACTATCTTGGAAAAGGAATACGGAAGAGAGGATGAACAAAGCGTTGTGTGCATTCTACGCATGTAAAAAAATCACCGCGCATTACCCATTGGTTGTACACAGCGGTGATCAGACCTATTCTCACTTACGGATGTCTGGTTTGGTGGCCGACCATGAGGGTCAACTGCCGATATCAAGCCCTTAACAAAGTACAAAGACTAGCGGCGCTAGGAACCACAGGAGCTGTTAGATCAACACCAACAGCGGGAATGGAAGCTCTACTGCACCTCATTCCCCTGAATGAGTACACGAGGTGTACGGCTGCCAAGAGTGCACTAAGGCTCAGAGAGTCCGGCCTCTGGAAGCACAGTACCTTCGGTCATAATAGCATCCTTAAAAGCGATGAATGGGGTATCCCAGACTCTACGGATTACTGTATACCTCACCTGAATATGAATGTGAACTTCACAGTTTTGATTCCTGAAAGGAAACTGTGGGATCTCGGCAGCGTCATAGACGAGCAAGAGGTCTCGGTTTACACGGATGGATCTAAAACTGGAGAAGGCACGGGGGCGGGAGTGTTCTCGGATAACCTAGACCTCCAAAGGAGCTACAAACTGCCTAACGAGAGCAGTGTATTTCAAGCTGAGGTCTATGCCATAGGAGCGGCTGCAAGCTTGATAATGACGAGAGAACTACCCAGAACAAGGGTTTCAATCTACGTCGACAGTCAGGCGGCAATTAAGGCACTGGATTCATCGACGATCAAGTCAAAGACCGTGTCAAATTGCCGCAGAGCACTCAATCAACTCGGCCTCCAACATGCCGTTAGACTTTGCTGGGTCCCCGGGCACAGCAACATATATGGCAATGAGAGAGTTGACGAGCTGGCAAAACTAGGGACCGAAATGGCTATGGAGAGCGCGGATCGCTCGGTCGAAATGCCGATTGAATGCGCAAAAAGTATAATTGATAGGAAAGGGGTGAACAACATAAATATCCGTTGGCAAACAAGGAGCGATTGTGTAATCACAAGGTCACTCTGGCCTAGATTTAATAGGAACAGAACCGACACCCTTCTGAGACTCAGCAGGACCTCCGTAAGGCTACTCACAGGCTTAATCACGGGGCACTGCCCCCTTGGCGCTATGGCCAGAAGGTGGGGCGCGGCCGCAAATGATTTTTGCCGCAGTTGTGGTGACGAGGAGGAGCCGGAGACCGTGAAACACTTACTCTGTGAGTGTCCAGCCCTACAAGCACGCCGATATGGCACGCTTGGGGCCAGATTTTATAGTGGACTGACGGAGCTTGGCAACCACCCACTCGAGGATATGCTGAGCTTCGTCAACAAGTCGGGCTGGTTCAAATAGGATCAGCTAGTTTTGATGAAAGGTCTTATGAGTACCGAAGACATCACAATGGGCCTGTAGGCCTCCGAGTGTAGCGCTGTGCTCACGCCTGAGCGCGCGCGGTCTTCTCAACCTAACCTAACCTAACCTAGGGCAGCTACAAAAGCTCAATATAAATTCAAGGGTTCTAACTACACCTATATCTACGCCCACAAGAACGCCAGTATTTTTATATCCTTCACCTGATGAAATAGACTCGTCTTCAACTTCATTTTCACATAGTTCAATGTCCGCAGAACCAGCCAATTCAGTACAACAATCACGCATCCCAGTACAATATAATGCAGAAGAAAGAAACGATCATGTACGTCAATGTCCACCAATTATTAAATGATAAAGAATTCAGTTAATAAAGAAAATTTATTAACAGAATAATTATAATTGTTTTTTTTAATATAAAAATCCTGCCATGGGACCGCACCCACTCCGTTAAAATAATCGCAAAAAATTTGTCTGACGTTTTTGGCCAATGCAGTGGGATTGCGGTTACACGATGCTTGCAGCCCATTTAATTGATCTTCTGATCTCCATTGAGCCGGTGTGATGTTTCCGCTATTTGTATCTGCGAGATCAACACTTCCTGCTAAATAGTAGCCACGATTTTCATGAATTAAAAAATTATGGATATAACAGCACGCCAAAACAATTTTGGTAACTTTGCCTGGATCTAGATTAATTGGTTTTTTCAAAATTTTAAATCTGGAAACCAAAATCCCAAACACATTTTCGACAATTCTTCTGGCACGGGACAATCTATAGTTGAAAATTATTTCTTTGTCGCTTAAATGACCATGCTTAAATGGCTTTAATAAATGTTTTGATAGGCTGAAAGCATCGTCTCCTACAAAAACGAGTGGTGTAACTTCACTTGAATTAGGTAGTGTCGAATATTCGGGAATATTAAGTGAACCTTTCTGAAGTTTTTCATTAAATTTGGAATTGATAAAAACTCCTCCATCCGAAACTCTTCCATTAGCGCCACACTCAACCGTAATAAACTCATAGTTAGCGTCAACTATTGCAAGTAAAACAATACTAAATGTTGTGGATTTTTCCATTGACAATGCGAATGGTTTTCGACTGTGATTCAAATGAAATGAACATTTGTTTTGTTTTAGCTTTGCCTTTATCAGTCGTGACAGTGCCACAGTTTCACTGGACCTAATTCAGGTTTAACAGAAAAAACTTTCACGACTGATAAAGACAAAGCTAAAACAAAACAAATGTTCATTTCAATACAAAATGTCTTTTTATAATTATAATAATAAGAACCGCTTCCAGGTGGTTTTGTGATGGCGATATGTTCCCATCTATGGCGCCAATGCAATTTGGAAAATTCCACTTTATTTCAAAATTTCTTGACACTGATAGCCATTCTTCTCGACACTTGGGAACCTGGAAAATTTAGGAATAATTTATTTTTCACATATAATAGCAATATAAATAGTGTAAACATACTTTTATTAAACCTTTCAGAACATTTATAATAGCACTACACGTGTCCATGACAATATATCCCAAACTTTGTGGCGATATTGCGGTTAAAAATTTCAGATCTTCGTAATCTTGTCCTGAAGCTAAAAAAAAATAAAAAATTTTTTTTAAAAAAAAAGCTTTTATTAAAAAAGAATGCACTAAAAAGAAAAAAAAATATTTTCTGGACGCTGTGTATCACAAATATAAAAGCTTTTTAAAAGCGAGATAAATTTTTAATTTATTGTTTTATGCTTTACCTCGCTTTTTAAAAGCTTTTAGATTTGTGATACACAGCGTCCAGAAAATTATTTTTTTCTTTTTAGTGCATTCTTTTTTAATAAAAGCTTTCTTTTAAAAAAAAATTTTTTATTTTTTTTATTTTGTTCTTTTTAGTTTTCGAATATACATATATTCTTACATTTGAGATGTCCTTACAGGCTTTTTAACTTGAGAATCGTATTCAGCGACCCCAAAAACCCCCAGAATAGATTTTTTTCCGGAAAATTTGGAGAAAGGGATAATCACGTTATCCTTACAGGACCTTCCGTTATCCTTACAGACTTTTTAATGGCAGATTCGGATTTAGCGACCTCAAAAACCCCCAGAATAGATTTTTTTCCGGAAAATTTGGAGAAAAGGATAATCACGTTATCCTTACAGGACCTTCCGTTATCCTTACAGACTTTTTAATGACAGATTCGGATTCAGCGACCTCAAAAACCCCCAGAATAGATTTTTTTCCGGAAAATTTGGAGAAAAGGATAATCACGTTATCCTTACAGGACCTTCCGTTATCCTTACAGACTTTTTAATGGCAGATTCGGATTTAGCGACCTCAAAAACCCCCAGAATAGATTTTTTCCCGGAAAATTTGGAGAAAAGGATAATCACGTTATCCTTACAGGACCTTCCGTTATCCTTACTGACTTTTTAATGACAGATTCGGATTCAGCGACCCCAAAAACCCCCAGAATAGATTTTTTTCCGGAAAATTTGGAGAAAAGGATAATCACGTTATCCTTACAGGACCTTCCGTTATCCTTACTGACTTTTTAATGACAGATTCGGATTCAGCGACCCCAAAAACCCCCAGAATAGATTTTTTTCCCGGAAAATTTGGAGAAAAGGATAATCACGTTATCCTTACAGGACCTTCCTTTATCCTTACAAGGACGAAGTAGTGAAAATATTGTATTGTCATCGGACTTATATAAGTGTGCAAAATTTCAAGTCAATCGGACAAGTGGAAGTGGGTCAAAATTGGGTTGCAAGATTTGATCTGACAGACAGACAAACAGACAAACAGACAGACACGAAGGCAAGCTAAATAAAAGCTTTTAAAACGCAGAGTGGCAGACAATTTTTCATTCGGTGTAATTGCATCTCGCATCACAGTATCCCTTTTTTCGATGAAAGGGGTCACCAATTGTAGTAGCTCGTTGTAGGCATTTATATCCATTCTTAAAAAATGTTTAAAATCGGCTGGTTCATTTTGCACCAAACTACGCAGCAATCTGGTATGGGTATATGTTTTTCGATCCCGGAACCAAGTCTTCATCCATTTCCTTTTACTTTTTTTTAAAAAGTAAACTTTCCTCATCCTCATCTGTACATTCGCTTATAATTACACTTAACAGAAAACATTCTTCTGCACTCATTGCTTATAAAGCTGCGACGTGACTCCTACGGAAACAAAATTCATCTGATGTCTCTGCAGATATCCTTCGAGTTGGTTTTAACGTCTGTAGTGATATCTGCCGACCGGTCTGTGATCAAGTCAGCAGACTTGATTGCGTGTCTGTAGCGCGCTTTAGTCTTATTTATAGCTTTCTTAATGTTAACAATATAAGATGAGTCGCTGATGACCATCTGTGACAAATAAACTATGATTGAATATGAATATTATGTTTATCTGTTATTAATCATGCATCTCAAGAGCAGGTGCATGATGTGATTCATGGTTTCGATAATATTGTGGTAAAATATGAATTGTCTAGATTCAGTGTAACCACTGCTTAAATATTCAATAGGTGATAATGATAACTAAGCATAAATCACCTCTTATGCTAAATTCATATTTTACCTTTGCACCCAACCATAGTAAGTAAGTAATTAATGTAATTTAGCAATTAAGCATTTTTTGGTTATAAAAAAAAATTTTCTAAAAAAAAATAAAACCGACTTTAAAAAAAAACTGAAAAGAGAAAAAAGCACTAAAAAGAAAAAAATAATTTCAAACTATGTCCATTAATAGCGTATTTAAAATTCGGCTTTTTTGGAGTGGCGTTAAATTTACACTAAATAAAATCGTTGTAAAATTTCTATTGTCAAGTTTCGCACAAAATCAGTTTGTACATGGAGACAAAAAATAGGATAGATTTCTACAAAAAATAGTAACATATGAGACAGTGGGCTTTTTTATAGCGATTGCTTAAAAATAGGGAATCCAATTTGGGACATAAAAGAACTTAGTTTTGGTGCTTCTAAGAGCCGTATCTATAGTTAATCTGTTTGACAACAAAATTTTTGGAGTCGATCTTAGTTCTTAGTTAGCCTTAAGGGTTAGAAAGTATGTAAACGATTAGCCTTAAGGGTTAGAAAGTATGTAATTTATTTTAGTTGCAAATTTAACGCCACTCCAAAAAAGCCGAATTTTAAATACGCTATTAATGGACATAGTTTGAAATTATTTTTTTCTTTTTAGTGCTTTTTTCTCTTTTCAGTTTTTTTTTAAAGTCGGTTTTATTTTTTTTTAGAAAATTTTTTTTTTATTTCGAACGTTTTTAGTTTCAATTTTTAATATAGGTAAAATTACAAAGGGTTTGAGGGGATAAGTCCGCAGATGAGAAATATATAAAAGAATCTTCCAGATATTGTACTGAACACAATACAAAGAATTTTACTCGATATCCCAAGCAGGAAGGGGTTTGAAGGGGTAGGTTAACACGGGGGAAATATATAAAAGAACCTTCCTTGTGTTGTACTGAACACAACGTAAAAACATAACAAAAGCTATAATTGCCAATCTGGCAATTATTGAAAACCTGTATGGTGATATTGGTATCTTAATTTGAGCATTTGTACCAAAATTACACTTTGAAGTCGAACTTTCCAATCAGATTTTTTAAAATTTATTCCAATCGGATTTTGATGTATGGGAGTTTTATGTAGAATCATGTCCTAAATAATTTTTGTTCTTGGACTTTTTTGATAAGATGCACCGTTTTTGAGATATTAGGAAAAAACGTTTTCGTTTGTATGGGGGGTACCCCCCCTAATGGTCCATTTTTGCCCATGAAGCAACCGGAGTCCAACCAGGAACTTTCTCTACAACTTTCTCTTTGGGATGACCAAAATCGGTCAACCCAGTAAAAAGTTAGGCGTGAACATACATTAAAAAAAAAAAAATATTCAGGTGGAATTGAGAACCTTTTCCTTTTTGGAAGTCGGTTAAAAAAGAAAGTTCTTCAATAAAACATTACAGTCAATTCTATTCTGTCATGCGTTTGATTTCGCATTAAAGAGTCGTGCATTAACTTGCTACTCCAATCGAACCGTGCAATTTACTTTGCTGTTCGACTCTTCGTTGAAGATCAGAGCGATCAACATTTTTATCCAACCCGGAACACCACAATATTATTCTTAACTTCCCCCTTCTCAAGACTTTTTGTCCTCAAAAAGATTACAATTATTAATTTATTTCGATTTCTTGATTATTTTCAGGAACAAATTTTAAAATCCTGAAATTTTTACTTTTTCGTATCCAAAAGATAATTATAATTATTGTGGATATAATTATGATGTACAGTATGGTATCATTAATAATAGAGTGTGTTCTTACTTGTCTTATTGAGTTTACTTGTTTAATGTTATCTAAATGTAGTTTATCAATGTTAACTTTTACTTTTGATTCTTTAAGGTTTATTTGGAAAATAGGCGGAAGAGGTTGATAATTTATTACTTCTTTTGCTATAAATCTTTGATTATCAATTTCTATGGAGCAATTTTGAATTTTGATTAGGAAACTTCCATTTAAAACTTTAGATTCATTTTCACATTCGTTTTTAATATTTCCTTTAAAGTTATCTACAAAAATTAAGGCATTGCTGATTTCTTCAATTACTGTTTCAATATTGTATTTGCTTGTACAATTTGCGTTTATTCCTTTCAAGACTTTTACTATACATGATTCGTTTGATAATTTTATTAAGTCATCCTTTCTACAAATGATCGTATCTTGAAAAGCATCACACTTACTTTTTATTGCGTAATTTTCGTTTCTACTTGTTAAAATATTACTTTGATCTAAATGCATTTGCTTATTATTGTTAGTAACTACTTTTAAAATCAAATGATTATATTCTGTTTCTTTGGTCATTGGAATTTCGACACAGCGGCGGCTCTAGGGCGGTGCGAACGGTGCGACCGCACCGGGCGCCGTCATGGGGGGGCGCCGAAATCAACCGAAACGCGACCGCCGCCACCGACTCGTTATCGACCGAAGACCGATCGGGCGCGCAAATGAATGGGCCTTTCCACCCACAGTTGTAACGACAACGCTGAACAACATCTCGAGTCCACACGGTGTTGTTACCAGTTGTGTAAGTGCGAATATTGTCATTTTTGTGGTTGGAAATCTCTCACTCATGGATGATTGATACAATTGAGAATGTATTGGTCACTCGATTTAGACAACTATCAAAATTCAATGATACATGGCGGTTTTTATATAACATCAAAATAATTCCTGAAAAGTTCATATTGCAAAAAGCCTGTGCTGATTTGAAAATCAAGTTAACCAATGAGGATAAATATGACGTGTCTGGTTGTGAATTAGTTGAGGAACTTATGAGTCTGAACCCATTATTAAAGGATCTTCAATCAGCAGACCCGTTAAAAGTTCTTCGACTTATTAAAAAAAATGATTGGCAGGATATTTTTCCGAATGTGTGGACAGCGCTACGTATCTTGTTGACTGTACCTGTAACTGTCGCTAAAGGAGAACGAAGTTTCAGTAAATTAAAACTTATAAAAACTTACCTATGTTCTACTATGTGTCAGGAAAGACTGTCATATCTTGGAATTTTATCCATAGAAAATGCTATTGCCCAGGAGCTAAATTATTCCGAGTTAATAAAAAAATTTGCAAGCGCAAAAGCTAGAAAGGTGGTCATCTAAGTTTTTTTTTATCAAATTGGTTGTCCTTTTAATTTTTTACTTTCTTCTACGGAGTATAATAAAGTATTTTATTCATGAAAAATTTCGACCTCTTAATTTTGGCTAAAAAAACATTTCCCGATCACTCCTGAGTCGATTGGAGTCATATTAAAAAAATGTCTTTCTGTCTGTCAGTCTGTCTGCACTCAGAAAAATGGAGGCCAACTCGACGACCTACATACGGCGTAATTGGCCTCGGGCAGGCGCGCGTTCGCCTGCATGTGGGCAAGTAAAACTGAGTTGACCTGTGGTCGGAGAAATTCTGAAATAAAGCCACCAGCAGGTGAAGTTTGGGAGCTGCACGAGTTGACCTTAGATAGGTTAACTCTGACCGCTAGCTGGCTTACAGAAACCTCTGTAAGGTCAGAGTTAACCTAACAAAAAGTTGACCTGGACATTTTTCTGAATGTGTCAGTCTGTGTACAAGATTTCTCAAAAACTAATAGAGCTAGCGCCATGAAATTTTATAGGCATGTTGGGTCCTGAAATGGGACGATCCTATCCGTTAACCGGAAGTATCCAAAATGGCGGTTTTTCAAAAATCGCAATTTCGTTTTTCTCGATTTACTCCCAAACTACGCGTTTTTTAGTGGCCTTAAGTATGACAAAACTTGAAGAAAATAAAATTTCCCACACTTTTGTCTTTAGCTATAACTCGATATCTCAACCTGTTAGCGAGATAAACCGTTATTTCCAAAAAAAAAAAACAGTTTTTTGCGATTATCTCGAAAATTAACGGGTTTTTGCTGACTGAATGTATAAAGTGAATTAATGAGAATGGCATTCTGCACAATTTTGTTTCTTACCGTTATCCGTTATCTTTTACCGTTACATTAAAATATTAAAAAAATATATTTTTGCAAATTACTTGCAAACTAACGATTTTTCGACAAATTAATTGAGATGTTAAAATTTTCTACCTTTTACAGTAAATTGATATCTTTTACCGTTCTCAAGTTATCTCAAAATTTGTGCGTTTTTGATATTTTTGGATGAACCAACAATTTATTGACAATACGATAGGGCTTTAACGTAAATTGCACAGGGTCGTAGAAGAAAGTTTTGTGTTGACCACAACTGATATTTTTAAATTTTCATTAGTGATTAATGTCTGCAGCAAAAAGTTTAAATAAAAGTTGTCGAACAAAATATTAATTGTATTATTTCTCATCTGTAAAAGTTGTCTGATACTGTTTATAGATGTGAAAAATTATATTCAATTTTGTCTCAATGTAAATTCTGTGCAGCAAAATGACGGGTAAGCAACTGCATAGAAGGAACACTAAAGTTTTGTATTTGGAGGGGCGCCACTTTGAGATCTCGCACCACCTAAAAATTTGGCTAGGACCGCCACTGTTTCGACAATATATAGTATTAATTCATCTTTAATTGCAACCAATGGTGTTGCGAAATTTAGGGCTTTTGCTTCGTTTTTATAAGGTAGGTTTTCCATTATAGTTATTATTTGATTTATTTCCTTTTTTTCTAAGATTTTAGTATTAATTATTCCTTTTTTTGCCCAATGTATTGCGTCTGTAATTTGTTCTATTTCTTGCTTCATTAATAATAGTTTGTTAAATATGAGTTGTGAGATGTCCCTATCTTTTACTGAATTTAAGTTTTTCATTATTTTATTTGAGATGTCCAGAATATTCTTATTTATTATGAGTTGTTGATTATTATTATCGGAAAGTTCATTTTGTTTATTAATTAAGGCTTCTAGATCATATGCATCTGGGTTTCCTGCAATCCATTTCCATGCAGAGCCGATCCAGTTGATTGCTCTTTGGGCACGGTGGGGATTTAGTTCTTGTAGATGTTTTTCGATGTTAAGCTGAAGATATTCAATTTTATGCTTTAAGGGTGATGATTCATTTATTTTTGAGTTGGTTAGTGAAATTAGAGACTCATGGGCCCGAATATAGTTGGTAAGATTTAGTACATGAATTACTTTAAAGTTTCCTTCAGTTATTTTTCCAGGTCCTACCCTTATTGTAGCAATAGGAGTATTTGTATATTGAAATATCTGGATATTGGGAGTGACTGACCAAATGATGGTGAAGCTGTAATTTAAGGGATAATGATATTAGTTTAATGGGGTTATGTTAGAAATATTCAATTTTGTATTTCCTCATTACACTCTAAATTTATGTGTCATTACACTCTAAAAATCAAGTTTGTTCTATGTATAAATTGTAGTAAGCTTTATCTATAAAAATCACCTTTTGTCATTAATAAAAATTATCATTCGAATAGATTGGTTGACTATTTATTTAGCTAAGCTTTTATAACTCTAATAGGTTATGGGCCCAGGCATTAACCGCTAAAAGAATAAATAATCAATCAACTAACAGTAACGGGAATTTAATTTAATTTCAATTATAAAATTCGAGAAATGGCTATGAACTACATCAATTCAACTCGTCTGGAGATGTTATGTAAAAATAATTACGACACCTGGAAAATACATGCGGAGGCACTACTAGTCAAGAATGATATGTGGGGTTACGTTTCCGGGGAACTGCCGAAACCTACAATCCAAGGTCAGGGAGAAACATCAAATACGGCGCAAATCAATTTAAATGAGTGGAAAAAGCAAGACAGGAATTCGAAATCCGATATACTTTTGTCCATTAGTTCATCCGAACTTAAACATACCCATGGATGCGATACCTCCAAAGAATTGTGGGACAAGTTAGAGTCAACATATTCTTCAAAAGGACCTGCTCGTATGGCGACGCTTTTAAGGCAGTTATTACAGCGAAAGATGCCAGAAGGAGACGACATTCGGGAACATATGGCTCAATTCTTCGAAACCGTGGACAAACTTGCTGCAATGACTGTAGAAATCAACGAAAAACTATTGACCCTTATGTTACTGGAAAGTCTGCCAAGTAATTTTCAAGTTTTCAAATGTGCGATTGAATCTCGCGACACTCTTCCTGAACTGGAACAATTGAAAATAAAAATTATAGAAGCAAGTGAGGCACAAAATCAAAATACTGCTACTAAGGACCATAATGCACTATATGTTAAACCACACAACACAAAATATGGCCAAGGATGTTCAAATTTTCAAGAAAACACAAAAGTTTGGAAGAATGACACACAACGAAAGAGTTTTAAATGTGACTATTGCAAGAAGTTGGGTCATAAAGCTTCTGACTGTTATTCAAGAAAAAGAAATGAAACAAAACAACATACTAACAACGTTGAAGACACATTTCTAATAACTGATGTCAACAATGAAGTCAGCAACCTGACGACTCATTACAAGGATTTAGGCAAATGGTGCATAGATAGTGGTTGTACTTCTCATCTGTGTAACGACAAGCAATTATTCATCAATTTCAAGAAAACAAATGGTGAGTTAAAACTCGCTGATGGAAACACTGCTCAAGTTATAGCCAAGGGAGACGTAAGGATAAAAACTTCGTTGGATGATGAAAATAAAACTATAAAATTTGAAGATGTACTATACGTACCTAGCCTAAAGACTAACCTTTTATCAGTGGCCAAAATTTCAAACAAGAATTTTCAAGTGATCTTCACAAAAGACCGTGCTGTGGTAGAGGACAGTAGTGGTCAAGTGAAATTAATAGCAGATCGTATGGGAGACCTTTTCTACTTACGTGGAGAGTTCAATGAAGGATATATAGCAACCGAAAAACAACAATCAGACATAAATATGTGGCATGACAGACTAGGACATCTTAACTCCAAGGACCTAGTTACTATGGCGAAAAAGGAGATGGCAATTGGATTAAAAATTAAACCCAATTCAATTTTGTCACCCTGTAAGGTATGCGTTATGAGTAAATTAACAAGTTCACCTTTTCAGCAAAGAGAACAAAGATCCACTGAGTTACTTGAGATCATACACACTGATTTGTGTGGGCCTATGCGCACCGAAACAATGGGAGGAGCTCGTTATTTTATGACTTTTATTGACGATAAAAGTAGACATTGCCAAGTATTTTTCCTTAAAAAAAAGAGCGAGGTATTTGAAAAGTTTTTAGAATACAAACACATGGTCGAAAATCAAACTGGACGCAAAATAAAAGCCGTACAATCGGACAACGGCACAGAATATTGCAATGCTAAAATGGATAAATTGTTCAAGGACGAAGGAATTCAACGTCGCTTAACCATCACTCATACGCCACAACAAAATGGGGTTGCAGAACGCAAAAATCGGACTTTGGTAGAGGCAGCGAGATGTATGCTACTACAAGCAGGTTTTTCACCGTCATTTTGGGCGGAAGCTATTGCAACTACAAACTATATTCGAAATCGTTGCATTTCAAAAAGTTTAGACGGCAAAATTCCACATAAAGAATGGACAGGGAATGACCCTAATGTCAGTCATCTCAGGACTTTTGGATGTAAGGCTTTTATCTTGGATAAGTCTCCAGGAAAAGGAAAATTTGACGCGAAGGCTCTGGAAGGGATTTTCGTTGGATATTCAACTATATCGAAAGGTTATCGTGTTTGGATACCCAGCGACAGAAAGATTCATACTGGCAGGGATGTAAAGTTCTTCGATGAATATAATACTGATCAAAACCATGAAGATTTCTTCAACAATGAGACCAAAAATGGTCGTTTTTATGTCTTAAAAAATTTACAACAAAATCAAGAAACTGAAATTGGTTCCAACACAATTTCTGTAGAAACGATTAACGAAAATCAATGTTCAAATGAAAATAGTGAAAGGTATGAAGACATTCCAGATAACAGTGATACAATTCCAGATAACAGTGGTGAAAATCAATTAAAGAAGGGACCAGGTCGACCTAGAAAAGTATTGACTGGAACGAAAGGACGTCCAAGAAAGCAATATAATATGGTAAATAACAATCAATCTATACCAAGTCAAGAATTGATCAATAATGAAGATAATGAATCTGAAACTATAGAAGATGAAAATTTAATGTGGCAAAATGAGCAATTTTCGTTAATTGCATGTGAGATACCGTTTTCTCAAGCTATCGACGGTGCAGAAGGGGAAGATTGGAAAGATGCTATCTATATGGAAATGAAGAGCCAAATAGATAATGATACGTGGGAGCTAATTCCGAGACCAAACGACAAGATTATTGGCTGTCGTACAATTTTACGAAACAAATATAATGCCGATGGAACAGTTGAGAGAAAGAAAGCTCGCATCGTCGCCAGAGGCTTCTCACAACGTCTTGGAGTAGATTTTCATGAGACTTTTGCTCCTGTCGCGAGATTAAATTCGCTAAGAACACTCGTCGCTTTATCAATTGAAGCTGGTATGAAAATTAGACAATTCGATGTCACTACAGCATATTTGAATGGAATTATAGATACAACAGTTTACATGGAAAAACCTGAACTTCTGCAAGAAATGCTCAGAAGAATGGTAACACGAGAAGGTAACAACGAATTGGGACGAAAAGCTCACAAGATGTTGAACCAATTGAAACAAGGAGATCAAGTATGTAAGCTTAGAAAAGCAATATATGGCTTAAAGCAAGCTGGAAGGCAATGGTATTCTAAGCTCGACAACACTCTTCGTTCAATGGGATTACATCCAACCAATGCAGATCCATGCGTTTATTTAGATGATCAACAGAAAATCTTCATCCTTATCTACGTCGACGACATCCTTGTTGCATCAAAGGATGGAAATGCAGCTAACTGGATTAAAACCGAACTAGGTAAACATTTTATAATTAAAGACCTTGGAGAAGCGAAATTTTGTCTAGGGATTGAGATTTCCCAAAATAAAGAAGACATCCGTCTAACACAAAAAGGATATATCAGAGATTTATTGGCTAGATTCGGGATGCAAGATTGTAAGCCAGTTAATACTCCTCTTTGTCTTGGACATGACTCAAATAATGAGTCAATTGAATGTAACGATAATACAACGTATCCTTATCGTGAACTTATAGGTGCGTTAATGTATTTAGCCGTTGGAACGAGACCTGACATATCACACACAGTAAGTTCCTTAAGTCAGCACTGCACAAACTTCCAGAAACAAAATTGGGTGGCAGCTAAGCGAGTCTTAAGATATCTTCACGGAACAATAGATTACGCCCTTTGCTTCAGGAAGACAACAACTCCATTAGCTGGATATGTGGATGCTGATTGGGGAAGCTGTTCAATAGACCGTCGTTCATATACTGGATTTACATTTCTACTGGCTGGAGCACCAATAACTTGGGAAAGCCGAAAACAACGTACAATTGCTCTGTCTTCAACCGAGGCAGAATACATGAGTTTAACAGAAGTTACAAAAGAAGCAATTTATTTAATCGGACTTTTAAAAGAACTTGGATTTTCAAATTTTACGAATGTAAAAATATATAATGATAATCAAAGTGCTGGAAAATTGGCACGTAACCCAGTATTCCATAATCGATCAAAGCATATTGATATTAAACATCACTTCGTAAGGCAAGCTTTGAAAAATTATACAATTGATATTCAATATCTTCCCACTGAGGAAATGATTGCTGATGTTTTGACGAAACCTCTATCAGGACCAAAGCATCAATTGTGTATCAAAAGAATGGGATTGAAGTAATGAAGAATCCTTCAATTGCGGGAGAGTGTTAGAAATATTCAATTTTGTATTTCCTCATTACACTCTAAATTTATGTGTCATTACACTCTAAAAATCAAGTTTGTTCTATGTATAAATTGTAGTAAGCTTTATCTATAAAAATCACCTTTTGTCATTAATAAAAATTATCATTCGAATAGATTGGTTGACTATTTATTTAGCTAAGCTTTTATAACTCTAATAGGTTAATCGTTTTTTATATTAGTTTTATGAATTTTCCTTCCACTAATGCCCGGTTTTTCAGTGAAAGTTTAAACTTTAGTTTAGTTAAACTTACAATGAAGTTTAAACCAAAGTTTAAACTTCTGGTGTTTTTCAGGCAAACGGAATTGAACGTTTTATTAAACTAAAGTTTAAACTTTTTTGTCAATTTTGCAGTCTACTATACAAGTAAAATATATTGAAATGTCAAATTTTTCAGTCATAAAATCATTGATGTATTTGTCTAGTTATCACTTTCGTAATATTTGTTTACACATTAATTATAAAATTCTATGAAAAATAAAACAATTTTAATTTCGGTTATTATTTCGGTTGTTATTTCGGTTGTTATTTTGGTTGTGATTTCGGTTGTTATTTCGGATGCTATTTCGGTTGTGATTTCGGTTGTTATTTCGGTTGTAATTGTGTTTCAAGTATGTAAAAAAAATATAGTGAAATTGTGGAGAGCAAAAAAAAGTGATGCAGTCCATTTGTGGTGAACACTGTACAGCATGGTGCAGCCGTGACGCCTCGCTCACGACCTGCATACTGTACGGTGCGGAATCCGCGTAGAGTAACTGCATACCTGGGCTAGCTCGGAGAGGCGGGTCGTGGGGGTGTTACTCTTTCAGATTCCACACAATAAGGTGGTATGCAAATATGGGGGCGGCCGAGCAACTGGAGAAGAGGGGTTCTTAGGCCCCTCATCACTCGAGGTAACCGCCGGAGGGGTAACAAAAGAAGAGAGTTATGCTACAAAAAGAAAAAGAAGAGAAAGAATAAAATTTATTGAAGAAGATGACAGAAGGCTCGCCCACCCCTTTCAGGAATGTTACCTAAACCGTGTTGAAAGAGAAGCCTCATCTCTATCAACCCCTATTTATGCGACAAAAACAAAATCAAAAATTGAAACTCAACCCATCGTTGTCTTGCTTGTCCTCGTTCGGTGCTTTCACCCTATCTTCCTCTAACCAAAGCTTACCAAATCATCTTCAAAATTCGCTCATGAAATTTAAAAAAAGAAAATATCGACTTTTTCATCTTCAGCGAAAACTAAAACATTCAAATTTATATTACAAAAAAAAAATTGAGAAAAAAAATGAAAGATCGAAAGCTTTTTAATTTGAAATACTCTATTAAAAAAAAAATAGATACACAATCTACAAAAATTCATTTCCTATCTAAACTAAAATTGGCCGTTCTAAATCTAACTAAGATTCTTATTCTAATTTACAACAGATATTCTGAAAACTAAATGTAATTTGAAAATGTGATAATTATCTGTGATATTTACAAAAAAAAATTTTAAACTTAAATCTTATTGTTAGTAAATTGTCCATTTTTTTATTTATTTATCTTTTAGTTCGTAGCTTTCTAAAATTTTGTAATTGTTGAATGTTGATTATAGTGTGATAATGTTGATTGTAGTTGTTGTTATGTTGGTGAATTACATGCCGTCCGCATGAATAATTTGAATGTTGATTTTATGGTTATTTATACATGTTGCACGAAAGTAAAATGTTGGAATGAATGTTGCATGAGAAAATATTGTAAGATAAAGTTGCATGTATTGTTAATGTGTTGGTGAATTGCATGCCGTCCGCATGAATCGAATGTATGCGTCGAATTTATGTTTATGCGTTGTATGCCGTCAGCATGAGTAAATTTTGAATGTTGACGAATGTATTCGGGTCTGACGCCAAATATATGTTGCGTGTTTTATGTTGACGAAATTGTGTAGAAATTTTGTTGCATGTTAGTGAACATAATATTTAATGTACTTACTGACGGAATTATAATGTTTGTGTGTAAGGATGTATGAAATGTTGAATTAAAATGTCGGATGAATGTCGTAAATGAATGATGAAAATGACGGATGAATGTTGTAAATGAATGATGAAGATGATGGATGAATTAAAATGCTGTTTGAATGATGAACTGGATGAAAGCTGACTATTGAGTGTGTGTGTGTTGATGATGTGTGATGAAATGTGTGTGTATGATGAAATTTCACTGACAGATTTTAAACTTGTTTCCCGTTTTGATGTTCAATGTTATTTTATTGGATTATGTTATATATTTGTCGTCCACTTAATTATTTATTTGACAAAAAATGGTTTTGTCGTCCTTGTTTCACTTTTATCAAATTTTAGCTATTGTTTTTTTGTAGTTTTCATTTATTTTTGTTTAATAGTTTTAATCAAAAAAATAAAGTTCACTTAACTATGATGTAAGCAACTAAATTTTAATCGCGTTTTTTTTTGTCTGTGATATTTTGTGATAATTTTCGAACTGTGATAATTTTTGTGATATTTGGTTTTTATTGTGTTTGTTTAATTTAATTTCACTTTTTTTCACGTTCTTTTTCTTTTAGTGAAATTTGTATAAATGTATGTAAAATGTATATGGAAATGAATTTAAATGTCGTTAAATTGATTTAAAAAAAATGTTTCTTGTAAATGACTGATGAAAATGATAAATAAAATTAAAACGATAACTGATTGATGTGTGTGTGTTTAATGAAAGGATATTGCCGGATTTTAAAATGTTTTTGCTGTTTTATGTATTTTTCGTCGATCTTGTTATTTATTCAACTTTTATTAAAAAAAAATTTTATCACTAATATATATTTTTTTAATCTGTTATTTATTTTGTTTGTCGTTTTGCTCATTTATGTTAAGCATTTTTAGATTTAAAAAAAAAGAACTGTGATAAATTTGTGATATTTTGGGATTAATTAGTAGTCTTTCGTAGAAAATTTTTGTTTTAATTGAATTCACTTTACACAATTATATTTCAAAAAAAAAACTTTATTTTAACCATTTTTTTTTCTTATTAGTAATTAAATAACTATTGTTTTAAATTAACATTTTTCTTGTGTATCTAATATTTTCCTTTCGATTTGTTTCTGTTTTTCCTCACTTTTGCTTTTCTTTTTAATGTTAAAAAAAATTCGATTTTTTCCACTTTCGAAAACAAAAAAAAATATACTAATTTTAAATTATCCAAAAAAAAATTAAATCCGGCCGACGAAATTTTAAAGAAAAAAAATAAATAAAATGTCCAACTGGACGTAATCAAAGTAAAACAGCAACTCCCGATCGTTCAGCAACAGCGATCGATAATCGAATTCGGACAGTTATGCACGTGCACCAAGGATTCAATAGATGAATTGTCTATTGAATTTTTGCAGCAAGTAGCAACAATAGATCAATATGGAATTTTAAACACGTGTAGCCGAAATTCAATGAAAAGTTTTTATTGAATTTTGTGATGCTAAAAAAAAATTTTGTCCGAGATTTTGTCAATAGCATTGATAAAGTTTAAGCCGTTATTCCAACAAGGATTTTTCTTTGTTGAGGAAAATTTTTCTTGTTGCTGGGCAGTTATAGAATTTTATTATTTAAGTCGAAATTTCGAAGCGCGTGTTCAGGCAGGGATTTTCAACCTTTTTTTTTCTGACACGCTGCTCATCGAAATCACGGTTCGCTACAACATCAGGAACTTCAGTTTCCTGTCAAGGAAGCTGAAGGTGCTGAAAAAACGAATCCGTGGTTTTCCAGTCCAACGTGTGGCTCGACCTCGACCCTGTGAAAACTGAGTCTCATGTTCTAAACACTAGCCGGGCAGAAGTTTCAAGAAAAAAAAAGAAACTGAGATTTTTGCTGAAGTTTCAAATTTGCAGCAGGTTTATGTCAAATCAAGTCAATGTCAAATCCGGTGAATGTCAAATCCGGTGAATGTCAAATCAGGTGAATGTCAAATCAGGTGGGTGTCAAATCAGGTGAATGTCAAATCAGGTGAATGAAAGATGACTAAGTCCAAGAATATTCCACCAAATTAGGAATATTTGGTTTTACATATGGTGACTTACAACCTTACCAACTACTGACACGAGAGCCCCTATGCAATGTGGCACCATATGCGATATCCAAACAGGCTTCTGGTCATCCATCCATCAGTCTGTTTGAATGCCAATTAGCTGATAAGGGGGAAGGGTAAAGAAATTGGGAGAAGGTGCGATCATTGTCAGCACCTGAAACTGCCTACGCAGGTCGCGAAAAGAGATGGCCTACCGCAGCTAGGCTTAAGCGGATCAACCATCTATGATTAAGGGGTGATGCCCCCGGGATTCCTTCTTAGGGATACCCAAAGGTCAAAGTAAAAAAAAAATCATGAAAATGAACAAAAAAACAGTTTAAACTCGCAGATCTTTAGCGTGTACCTTTCCAGAAAACTTGCCGTTTACATCTTCGACTTGATAAACAGAAGTTCCAAGGACCTTTACTACTTTACACTTCACGAACTTTTCTGCAAGCTTTGCATTAAAATGCTTAGCTGCATTACTTAAGGTGAAGTTCCTGCGGAAAAGTATTTGACCAGGCGTAAAAGTTCTAATGCGCGATCTTAAGTTATAGCCGGAAGCATAACGTTTATGTGCGTCCTCTAAATGCTGACGGACCTTATCCCTGATTAGCTTGAGTTTATCCGAACTCGAAAGTTCTAGATCTTCGGTACCGAGCGATCCAAGTTTTTTCAGGATAGGGTAAGATCTACCATCAAGTACCATGTTTTGACCGAAGTTTATTTTGTACGGAGTGAATCCAGTCGCTGAGTGTATAGACGTTCGTAGAGAGCAAGCGATTTCGGGTAAGTGTATATCCCATTTCTTATGATCTTGGTTGATATATGCTCTTACCGCCGCAAGAATAGATCGGTTGACTCTTTCGGAGGCATTAGCCTGGGGAGAGTACAATGCCGTTGTTCTATGTTTCACACTATAACTTTGCAAAAACTGTTTGAACTCATTCGCTACAAACTGTGGTCCGTTATCAGATACTAAGTTTTCCGGAACACCATAAGTCAAAAATACGTCGTTTTTTAATATTTTAATTGCAGCTTTAGCCGTCGCCCGTCTAATCGGTTTTAGTAAGACGAATTTACTGAAGTGGTCTAAAATAACAAACAGCATCGTATTACCATCTGCTGACCTAGGGTATGGTCCCATAAAGTCTACGTATACGAGCTGCCATGGACGTTCAACGTTTGCTTGAGTTTGCATCGGAGGTCTAAGTGTTATATTCGGAGCTTTTGTCTGTTTACAGATCTCACAGCCCAACACATAATCCTTAACCTGTCTCACCATTCCAGGCCAAAAGTAGCGTTGTCGGAGTCTATACAGAGTCTTTCCAATACCGCCGTGTGCTGCCTCAGGTGAGTCATGAGCCGCCAAGATCAAAGCTTCGGCTAGACTCGATGGTACCCACAACTTCCATGCTTCGTCATCCAGCACCGGATCTCCTGTACGAGGAAGTGTACGCTTGTAGACATATCCGTCCGAGACACACACGTCAGGCAGTTCATCCTTCTCTTTCTCGACTGTATGGATGAGTGTTTTGTACTCCTCTGACTGGAAATCGGAGGCATCCAAATCTACTTCGAGTAGAGAACAAAGCGAACTGACCGCGATCTCGTCCGAATATATCCTCGACAAGGCATCAGGCACTATATTTTGACTTCCTTTCTTGTGCTGAATACTAAAGTCGAACGACTGAAGTTTCAAGGACCACCGAGCAAGCCTACCACTGAGATCTTTTTGGCCCATTAGCCACTTAAGGCTGGCGTGATGGGTGACGATGGTGAAGGGCAACCCCTCAACGTATGGCCGAAACCTTTTCACGCAGATTACAGCAGCGTAACACTCAAGTTCGGTGATACTATAATTACGCTGTGCTGCATTTAGCTTCTGTGACACATACGCGATGGGCCGCTCTTCACCATCCTCACCGACCTGGCTCAAAACTCCTCCAACTCCTGTGGTACTGGCATCGCAAGAGATCGTGAAGGGTTTGGAAAAGTCAGGTGTGACAAAAACAGGTGCAGAGATGAGAGCTTCCTTAAGCTTCTCGAAAGAAAGCTGGGCGTCAACCGTCCATTGAAAACCGGAAACGTTTTTCTTCAGGCAATCCGTAATAGGTGCTGCCAGACTGGAGTAACTCGGCACGAATCTCCGGTACCATCCGGTCATACCGAGGAATCGGCGAATCTGTTTTACCGTTTTCGGCACCGGAAATTCGGCCACTGCAGCCACCTTCGACGCATCGGTCTTAAGAGATCCGTCTCCAACGATAAATCCGAGGTACTTTAGTTCCTTTTTGCAGAAAAAGCTTTTTTTCAAGTTAATGGTAAGGTTCGCTCGACGCAAACACTTGCCAACTTCCGATAGCAGACGTAAATGAAGTTCAAAGTGAGATGTGAGATGATAAGTAAGTCATCAAGATATACGGAGACGAACCTTCGTAGATCGCTGGGTAGAACCGACATAACTTTGTCCATCAATCGACACATGCGCTGCGGCGCATTGCATAATCCAAACGGCATCACCGTAAATTGATACAAAGGTCGACCTGGCACTGTGAATGCTGTCAACTCTCGAGACTTGGTCTCAAGAGGAATTTGCCAGAAGGCGTCTTTGAGATCTAGACTAGAAATGTAGCGCGTATCCTCTAATCGACTAAGGAGACCGTCGATGTGGGGGAGAGGATAGGCGTCTTTTACCGTAACACTGTTGAGCTTTCTGGAATCCAGGCAAAGACGAACTTTGCCAGGCTTCCGGACAAGCACAACAGGCGAATTCCATGGACTGACGCTTTCCTCGATCACCCCGAGCGCTAACATTCTATCTAGTTCCTCGTCCATCAACTTTTGTACTGCCGGTGATATCGGATAATGTCGCTGTTTGATGGGAACAGCGCTGTTCACATCAATAGTATGCTCCTCGAGCGTTGTTTTGCCCAATCCGAGCTTTTCGCAAGAGGGAAAAGAATCTACTACCGTCTGTAAGCTTCGTCGCTGATCAATTGACAACGAATGATATTCTTCACCAGGTTTTTCGCCATCATCCGCAATCTCGCTGATACTTTTTGGCAATATATCGAAGAGATGCCAAAAATCTATTCCCAAATACAGAGTTTGACTTAAACTTGGTACTACATAAAGAGGTATTTCTTTTGTTTCACCGCGAAAAGTTATGCTAGCTTTCACGTAACCGAAAACCTTTTGCGATCGTCCGTCCGCCGTTTTCAAGCTCGAATTTAATTTAGATAGTTTAAGTCCGAGATTCTTTATGGCTTCTAACGCATCCTTTCCCAAGCAACTAATGCTAGCGCCGGAATCTAATAAACCGACGAAGGGATGGCCATTAACCACGACTTGAGCGTGCGGACGTAAATCACCAGTTACCGTAACTATTGACGACACTAACGCTTCTTTCTTTCTCAAAAGATTTTTGTACCAAGTCCGTATCCTTTCTGCTGAGCGTCTCTTTTTCTTGGAGATCGAAAAGCTTTCCGAATGGAAAATACGGTATCTAGCTTCAGCGTACTCGGCTTTTCGTTGATGTAAACTCTTTTGTTCAGGTTTCATTTTAGGTATATCAGGTAAGTCTGGGTTTGGTCTTTTTAAAATCGTCACATTTGGGATATTTTGGACACTATCAGGTAAGTTTGAATTTGATGAATTTGGATCGAGAAGTTTTATTGATTGGGGCGAGAAGCTTCGTTCTTCGCCTCGCCCCTCACTAAGTTTCCCCCACCGCACTTTGGACAGTCTTTCTTTACGACCTTTTTCATTCCACAGCTAAAACAAAACTGTGTAATGGGCTTAGGACAGTTGTGGTAACCATGTCCTTTTTGGTCGCAATTCCAGCACGTCCAAGAGCTGTGGTCTTGCCTAGCGGGAGTGAAATTGAATTGACGACGATCTATGGCTTCTACATGATCCTCGTAACTATTTTCGGGACTATACGCACCATTTAGTTCATTCACATGTCTTGGGTCATATCGCGATTGGCTAATTCGCAGCTCAGAAAGATACCGCTCGCCTTTTCGACAGATATCTCGAAACTCGTTTAATGTGGTTATCCTAGACGAAAATATCATAGTGGCCAAGCGTTGTTGAACATTTTTCTTTAGGGTCAACACCAATTCTTCTTCTGGCATCGGATTACGCATTTTGAAAAGCAAAGATCTAACGGAACGTAGAAAATCGTCAATGCTTTCCCTAGGTCCTTGTTTTCGTTCAAGAATGGAACGTATAATTTCGTGATCGGTAACCAACGTTTGAAATTGACTTCGGAGCGCAGATTTTAACATGGGCCAATCAGGACGTCGATTTTCCCGAATAAACTGCCAATACCATTGAGCAGCTTGATCTGCCAACAATAGATGAAAGTGGCGAGCAAGGTACTCATTGGAAAGTCCGTCTGTTTCGCTCAAAATTTCGACCCGAAAGATTAGATCTTCGACTGTCATTCCCGAGTCTGACCCGTCGAATCGAATTCCCTACTTGGTCATCGGATTCCTCCATCTGAACCTTTCTTCCCCGTCTCTCATTCTTGGAGGAGATGGGTCTCTATTAATTGGTGGTGGTGGAATGGAGAATCTTCCCTGGGGAACTTCGGCTCCTTGAGGGTTTAGAGGGAGAGGAAAGTCCTGAGGTCTTTGTGGTGCATTCCTTCTTCGTAGCTCGTCCTGGAGCTGTTGAATTAACGCACGCTGGTCGTCGAGTTGTTTTTGATAGGCTGTGAAACGATCATCCCTGGCTAGGTTATAGTTTCGATTTGGAACTTGATCGAAAGTAGGATCCCAAGCCAAGTTGTTAGTTGCACTACCGAAACTGTCTGGTGTTTGTGCCGGGTAAGGTGGAGGGAGATCTAAATTTCGTGGTTTATCGACAAATGACGCAGCTCCTGCGAGATCGTCAAAGTGAAGCTGCTGTCGAACCCTTTCGATGGTACGATGGATTGCTCTTTGCTCACCGAGTTGAGCGTTTTCAAGGTTTTGACTTGAAACATTTCTCGGTGTAAGATTTTGTTCTTGAATTGTAGGTAATGACAAATTAAGGTTTTGTTCTACGGAAGGATTGTTCGGATTGTTGCTATTCGATCTGAGAATTCTGTGCGAAGTTTTTGGTTTCGCGCCTCCTCTAGTCGTTGGTGTATGATACATTTTTTTTTTAAAATAAAAACTTCGTTAATAAAAAAAATGGAAACGACTAGGAATTATCGGATGCGAATTCTCCGACAAAAAAAAAAATAAAAAGCAAAAATTAAATGAATTGGAAAATAAATATCGATGTGATCGATATTATTAATCGATTTAAATTATTGAAGCAAAATTTCGAAAAATATAACGCATCAATATAGAAAAACTAAAGTGCAAAGTATAGAACTAGTCGATACTGTTTAAATATAATTTTTTTTTCTTGTGTTTCAATCTATCATGATATATTAGAGGAAAATAAGGATTCAGCAATTCGATGTAAGACAAGCAAAACAACTCCAAAGTATTAATGTATTTAATAACAAAATTTTAAGTATAGTTAAATGGGATAGCCTTTGTTAGATTCAATCAAGCTGCCAGTAGCGAATTTTTCAGAAAAATATCCTGAGAAAATTGTCAGCCACTATTTGATCGATTGAAAATAACAAATACCATCTTTACTGTCAAAAAAAAATGGGGAGATTATACCTAGTATAAGATCTCTAGAATTATATTTTCATGAGCGGATTGATGTTGCGATCCTCGCAGACAATAAGTCACATCAATGTCTCAGCCCCGATTATATCGTTCGACTCCATTTCCACGAATTCAATGCATTGCTTAGTCTTAAGGCGGCCGTTCAAAAGCCTGTGACCATAATGATACGTTTTCCAGCCCTTCGACTTGGAACATTACATTGAGACGTGTTGCCTTCTTCAAATAGAAAAAAGAGTAAAAAAAAGAGGAAAAAAAATTTTTGAAGCACTATCCGACTTTGCCCCACGTTGGGCGCTATTTATTGTGGTGAACACTGTACAGCATGGTGCAGCCGTGACGCCTCGCTCACGACCTGCATACTGTACGGTGCGGAATCCGCGTAGAGTAACTGCATACCTGGGCTAGCTCGGAGAGGCGGGTCGTGGGGGTGTTACTCTTTCAGATTCCACACACCACCAATTAATAGAGACCCATCTCCTCCAAGAATGAGAGACGGGGAAGAAAGGTTCAGATGGAGGAATCCGATGACCAAGTGGGGAATTCGATTCGACGGGTCAGACTCGGGAATGACAGTCGAAGATCTAATCTTTCGGGTCGAAATTTTGAGCGAAACAGACGGACTTTCCAATGAGTACCTTGCTCGCCACTTTCATCTATTGTTGGCAGATCAAGCTGCTCAATGGTATTGGCAGTTTATTCGGGAAAATCGACGTCCTGATTGGCCCATGTTAAAATCTGCGCTCCGAAGTCAATTTCAAACGTTGGTTACCGATCACGAAATTATACGTTCCATTCTTGAACGAAAACAAGGACCTAGGGAAAGCATTGACGATTTTCTACGTTCCGTTAGATCTTTGCTTTTCAAAATGCGTAATCCGATGCCAGAAGAAGAATTGGTGTTGACCCTAAAGAAAAATGTTCAACAACGCTTGGCCACTATGATATTTTCGTCTAGGATAACCACATTAAACGAGTTTCGAGATATCTGTCGAAAAGGCGAGCGGTATCTTTCTGAGCTGCGAATTAGCCAATCGCGATATGACCCAAGACATGTGAATGAACTAAATGGTGCGTATAGTCCCGAAAATAGTTACGAGGATCATGTAGAAGCCATAGATCGTCGTCAATTCAATTTCACTCCCGCTAGGCAAGACCACAGCTCTTGGACGTGCTGGAATTGCGACCAAAAAGGACATGGTTACCACAACTGTCCTAAGCCCATTACACAGTTTTGTTTTAGAAAAAAGAGTAAAAAAAAGAGGAAAAAAAAATTTTTGAAGCACTATCCGACTTTGCCCCACGTTGGGCGCCATTTATTGTGGTGAACACTGTACAGCATGGTGCAGCCGTGACGCCTCGCTCACGACCTGCATACTGTACGGTGCGGAATCCGCGTAGAGTAACTGCATACCTGGGCTAGCTCGGAGAGGCGGGTCGTGGGGGTGTTACTCTTTCAGATTCCACACAATAAGGTGGTATGCAAATATGGGGGCGGCCGAGCAACTGGAGAAGAGGGGTTCTTAGGCCCCTCATCACTCGAGGTAACCGCCGGAGGGGTAACAAAAGAAGAGAGTTATGCTACAAAAAGAAAAAGAAGAGAAAGAATAAAATTTATTGAAGAAGATGACAGAAGGCTCGCCCACCCCTTTCAGGAATGTTACCTAAACCGTGTTGAAAGAGAAGCCTCATCTCTATCAACCCCTATTTATGCGACAAAAACAAAATCAAAAATTGAAACTCAACCCATCGTTGTCTTGCTTGTCCTCGTTCGGTGCTTTCACCCTATCTTCCTCTAACCAAAGCTTACCAAATCATCTTCAAAATTCGCTCATGAAATTTAAAAAAAGAAAATATCGACTTTTTCATCTTCAGCGAAAACTAAAACATTCAAATTTATATTACAAAAAAAAAAATTGAGAAAAAAAATGAAAGATCGAAAGCTTTTTAATTTGAAATACTCTATTAAAAAAAAAATAGATACACAATCTACAAAAATTCATTTCCTATCTAAACTAAAATTGGCCGTTCTAAATCTAACTAAGATTCTTATTCTAATTTACAACAGATATTCTGAAAACTAAATGTAATTTGAAAATGTGATAATTATCTGTGATATTTACAAAAAAAAATTTTAAACTTAAATCTTATTGTTAGTAAATTGTCCATTTTTTTATTTATTTATCTTTTAGTTCGTAGCTTTTTAAAATTTTGTAATTGTTGAATGTTGATTATAGTGTGATAATGTTGATTGTAGTTGTTGTTATGTTGGTGAATTACATGCCGTCCGCATGAATAATTTGAATGTTGATTTTATGGTTATTTATACATGTTGCACGAAAGTAAAATGTTGGAATGAATGTTGCATGAGAAAATATTGTAAGATAAAGTTGCATGTATTGTTAATGTGTTGGTGAATTGCATGCCGTCCGCATGAATCGAATGTATGCGTCGAATTTATGTTTATGCGTTGTATGTCGTCCGCATGAGTTTACGGTATTTGTTATTTATGTTACAACGTTGCATGCCGTCCGCATGAATAAATTTTGAATGTTGACGAATGTATTCGTGTCTGACGCCAAATATATGTTGCGTGTTTTATGTTGACGAAATTGTGTAGAAATGTTGTTGCATGTTAGTGAACATAATATTCAATGTACTTACTGGCGGAATTATAATGTTTGTGCGCAAGGATGTATGAAATGTTGAATGAAAATGACGGATAAATGTTGTAAATGAATGATGAAAATGATGGATGAATTGATGAATTGAAATGCTGTTTGAATGATGAACTGGATGAAAGCTGACGAGTGTGGGTGTGTGTTGATGATGTGTGATGAAATGTGTGTGTATGATGAAATTTCACTGACAGATTTTAAACTTGTTTACCGTTTTGATGTTTAATGTTATTTTATTGGATTATGTTATATATTTGTCGTCCACTTAATTATTTATTTAACAAAAAATGGTTTTGTCGTCCTTGTTTCACTTTTATCAAATTTTAGCTATTGTTTTTTTGTAGTTTTCATTTATTTTTGTTTAATAGTTTTAATCAAAAAAAGAAAGTTCACTTAACTATGATGTAAGCAACTAAATTTTAATCGCGTTTTTTTTTTGTCTGTGATATTTTGTGATAATTTTCGAACTGTGATAATTTTTGTGATATTTGGTTTTTATTGTGTTTGTTTAATTTAATTTCACTTTTTTTCACGTTCTTTTTCTTTTAGTGAAATTTGTATAAATGTATGTAAAATGTATATGGAAATGAATTTAAATGTCGTTAAATTGATTTAAAAAAAATGTTTCTTGTAAATGACTGATGAAAATGATAAATAAAATTAAAACGATAACTGATTGATGTGTGTGTGTTTAATGAAAGGATATTGCCGGATTTTAAAATGTTTTTGCTGTTTTATGTATTTTTCGTCGATCTTGTTATTTATTCAACTTTTATTAAAAAAAAATTTTATCACTAATATATATTTTTTTAATCTGTTATTTATTTTGTTTGTCGTTTTGCTCATTTATGTTAAGCATTTTTAGATTTAAAAAAAAAGAACTGTGATAAATTTGTGATATTTTGGGATTAATTAGTAGTCTTTCGTAGAAAATTTTTGTTTTAATTGAATTCACTTTACACAATTATATTTCAAAAAAAAAACTTTATTTTAACCATTTTTTTTTCTTATTAGTAATTAAATAACTATTGTTTTAAATTAACATTTTTCTTGTGTATCTAATATTTTCCTTTCGATTTGTTTCTGTTTTTCCTCACTTTTGCTTTTCTTTTTAATGTTAAAAAAAATTCGATTTTTTCCACTTTCGAAAACAAAAAAAAATATACTAATTTTAAATTATCCAAAAAAAAATTAAATCCGGCCGACGAAATTTTAAAGAAAAAAAATAAATAAAATGTCCAACTGGACGTAATCAAAGTAAAACAGCAACTCCCGATCGTTCAGCAACAGCGATCGATAATCGAATTCGGACAGTTATGCACGTGCACCAAGGATTCAATAGATGAATTGTCTATTGAATTTTTGCAGCAAGTAGCAACAATAGATCAATATGGAATTTTAAACACGTGTAGCCGAAATTCAATGAAAAGTTTTTATTGAATTTTGTGATGCTAAAAAAAAATTTTGTCCGAGATTTTGTCAATAGCATTGATAAAGTTTAAGCCGTTATTCCAACAAGGATTTTTCTTTGTTGAGGAAAATTTTTCTTGTTGCTGGGCAGTTATAGAATTTTATTATTTAAGTCGAAATTTCGAAGCGCGTGTTCAGGCAGGGATTTTCAACCTTTTTTTTTCTGACACGCTGCTCATCGAAATCACGGTTCGCTACACATTTTTATGTGTTTTATTCTTCGTGGATCTACAAATGACAAAAAAGTTTTGAAAAAACTGCAGTTTAAACCCTCATCCATGGCCGTTTAAGTTAAACTCCGTTTAAACTTTTGGTTAGAGATAAACTGTCATTGAAAAACACAATTTCGTGTTAAACGGCAGTTTAAACTTTATCGCCTGTTAAACGGAGTTTAAACTTTCACTGAAAAACCCGGCATAAGTGTTGTAACTGTGACTCTATGGTCATCTTTTACTATCTCTTTTACATATTTTTGTTTAAGTTTCCCTTTCTGCCAGGTGCTTTTACATAGATAACATCGCCTGTTTTGTATTTTTTTGGGTTATTGTGCTTTTGATTTTCATAATTAAGACGTTGTTGTTGAATTTTTTCTATTAGGTGTTTGGTTTTTAGGTTAGATTCTACACGGGCAGTTCTAAGTCTTCTAGGGTCTTTGAAGGTTTTCTACCATAAAAAATGGTAGCCGGTGTCTCCTTCACTGTACTATGGATAGAATTGTTATAGCGGTTTGTTGCTATAATTGCTAGTTGTGGTATTGGGATGGTTCTATTTTCTCTTTGTCGACAACGAATTATTTCTTGGATTGTAGAATGGACTCGTTCTACCTGTCCATTAACTTCGCTACGTGAAGATGGAGTTAGGTAGATGTTAATTCCTAGATTTTTGAGAAATTCTGTGATTATGCGACTTGTTAATGCTTTATCCCTGTCCATCACTAGTAACTTAGGTGTGATGTAATAGTGTACCAATTCGAAGATTTTATCTTTAAGGTATAATGAAGATTTATTTTCTATTGGGAAAATTTTTGCAAATTTGGAAAATTTGTCGATAGAGGTTAAAAACAGTTGTCCGTCTAGTCCCATAATGTCAATATGTATGATTTCCGTTGGGTATTCAGGGATTGGAGTTGCTTGGAGTTTATTATTCGTAGGATGTCGATCATATTTGTTTTCTTTGCAAGTATTGCAATTCTGAATGATTTGTTTAATTTTATTGCTCATGCTAGGAAAATAATATTGTTGAATTATTTTCTCTTTATTTTCCTGAAACCCTCTATGAGCGGAACTATGTTCTTTATGGATAATTTCCAATAGCTGTTCTTCATCTATGACGTCTGTAACTATTTTTTGTGTAAATCTAATTTTGAGATTTGTACCAAAGTGTTGTTTGTAAACTTCCTGAATTAATTGCATTATGTTTTCTGGTGCCTTTAGGCCATTTACAATGTCGGATCTCATTTCTGTTTTGAGAATTTGTTTTAATGAATTTTCGTCATAATGATTTCTTGTAATTATTTTCCTGTGATATCCGGGGTGTGGTAATTCGTAAATTGGTTCTTCTTTTATCTCCTTGTAATAGAATTACTTGGTTTTTGAAGACATTAATAGGGCCTTCAGTACTTATAATCAAATCAGTTGAATCTTCTTCTGCACTATGTTGACTTACTGAGGAAGTATTGCATTCGCTTATATTCATCCTAGATAATGCGTCGGCAACTACATTCGTTCTTCCTGGTTTGTAGGTGATTTCGTAGTTGTATTTTTCCAATCGTGCTTTCCATCTTTTCAATTTGCTGTTATTGTTTTTGTTGCTGAGAGCGTATGTTAAAGGTTGGTGATCCGTTAGAATCCTTATTTTCTTGGCTCCGTAGGGATAATTTCGGAGATTGTCGAGAGACCAAATTATCGCATTTCTTTCTTTTTTATTTGCTGCGTAATTCTGCTCGGTGGAATTGAGACTTCTTGATATGTAGGTGATAGGTTTATCTTTACCTATCTCTCCTTGTGAAAGGACTGCGCCTAATGCATGATTAGATGCATCCGTAGTTAATATAAATGATCTTTCAAAGTCTGGAAAGATGAGTAACTCTGAAGAGATTAAATGGTTTTTTAATTGATTAAATGCCTGTTTTTCTTCTTCATTGAGGCTTATAGGGATTTTTTTAGATTGATTTTTCTTAATTCCAGATAGTTCTCCTCCTGTGAGTTTAGTGAGTGGTTTCGCTATTTTTGCGAAGTCTCTGATGAACCTTCTGTAATAGGAGGCCAATCCTAAGAATGATTTCAATTCCTTTAGATTATTAGGTTCCTTTGTACTCACTATGGCTTCAACTTTTTTTGGATTTGGTTTAATTCCAGAATTGGAAATTATGACACCTAAAAACTCTGTTTCCTGTTTCATGAATTCCGTTTTATCTAAATAAACCTTTAAATTTGCGATAAGTAACTTGTGAAATATTTTCCTCAAATTTTCATAATGTTCCTCCATAGTTCTGCTGAATACTATAATGTCATCCATGTATAAATAGCATATTTTACCTATGAATTCTTTTAAGACATCATCTATCATTCTTTGAAAAGAGGATGGTGCATTTTTTAGACCAAAAGGAAGTCGTAAAAACTCGTATTTTCCGTTAAGAGTGGAAAATGCTGTTTTCTCTATGTATTTTTCTTTCATTAATATTTGGTGGAATCCAGACGTTAAGTCTATAGTTGTGAAATATTTAGAGTTACCTAAATCTGCAAGAGTACTTGAAATTTCTGGTATAGGGTATTTATCTGCGATTGTTACTTCATTAAGTTTTTTATAATCTATTACCATTCGATATTTTTTTATTCCAGAAGAATCTAATTTTTTAGGAACTATCCCGATTGGGGAATTATATGGAGATTTAGAAGTTCTTATCACTTTATCTTCCAATAATTTTTTGATTTGATTTTCAACTTCTTCTCTCATTTTAAAGGGATAGGGATAAGTTTTAGAATATATAGGAGTATCTGTGGTTGTCCTGATTTCTGCTTTAACATTTGTTACTGCAGTTATTTTCTCATCCGGTTAGAGAATATTGTTTTGAATTCATTAATGATTTTAGATAATTCCGTCTTTTGATCTTGTAATAAATGATCATTTCGAATTTGAGCAGGTTTACTTCCGTAGACTGTCTCATTTGTAGGGGTATACTAATTCCTGGATAAATTGTTAAAGAAGATTTTCCTCTATCAATAACTGCTTTGAGCTGTCTAAGTGTATCATCTCCAATGATTCCGTCAAATGAGGTTAATGATGGTAAAATATAAAATTTTACAGGGATATTATTTCCATATTTTGAAAATATCTTTCCTGTGGCTGAGAAGTTAATCCTAACTTTTCCTCCTACGCAATTTATGTAAAATGGTTTTTCGACTGGTCTTGGCAGTGAGACATGTTCAGGTTTAATAAAGTTTTTGTTGGCTCCGGTATCAATTAAAAATTTCAATATTTTTCCATTTGAGGCATGATACTCTAAGTAGGGAGTAGCACTGACCTGGTTTGACAAAAATTTAATTCTTGATCTACTTCCAAATCTTCGCAATCTTCTTCATATGGTTCTTCGTATGATTCTGCAAGATATTCTTCGTATCCATCGTCCGATGGTTCTGCATTTATTTGAAATAGTCTCTGTTGTTTAGGTGGATGGCTATTTAAATTATTATCCTGTATTCCTCTTTTATTGAATTGTTGGAATGGTGTACGGGGTTGCATCTGAGGTCTGTTCATGTAATTAACCTGTCTTGTTTGTACAGTTCTATCTACATCCATGGGTTCTGGTTTATTAAATTGGTTTGGTTTATGATATACTGGCGGTTTGTATTAAGGGTTGTAAAGGATATTTTTCTGCTGTTGAGTAAGTTGTGGCGGTTGAAATTTCCTAGGTAATGGAGTTGGTGGTGAAATTGTACGTCGGGGTGGTACAACAGGTGGTGTTAAAGAATTATGAGGTATTACAATTGGGTTAGTCACATTATTTTTGTTTAGGAAATTGGTCGCTCTGTAATTCATATTCTGCAACTCAAGGCATACTGAATAGGCTTCAGGGAGTGATCTCGGTGTTTTAATAGCAATTAGTTTTGAGAGATCGCCATTTAAACCTCTTACTAGGGGCTGCGCTCCGAACCGCTTCGCGGTTCATCCCCCTTCCGCAGGTCGGCCTTCGGCCACCCTGCCCCCGTCGGCCTACGGCCTCCACAACTACTCGGCCTTCGGCCTCGCTTGAATTGTTGGAATTTGATGTATGGAGATGTTACGTAAAATTATTTAAATATATTTCAGCTCTCGCCTTCCTCTTTACTCGGCCTTCGGCCTCGACTCAAATACATATAGTTAACCCAAAAAAGGGAAATTTTTTTAGAGACATTTTTCTTTGTGACCCAACGGTGTATTACAAAATCGTACTGTTTACTTACAATATATTCAATAACGGTAAAAGGTGGTTATCCAAACGGGGAAAGACAATATTGTGGGAAATGTTATTCTTTTTAATTCATGTCATACATTGAAGCACCAAATCCCTTTAGAATTGCAGAAGATAGCAGGTGAGGGCTATACATAACGATGGTATCTATACTATTTTTCGCAGTATTATATTGTTTTTCAGACTCCAATACTGCATAATTGCTTTTTTCCCCAAAATACTGTATTTAAATACTCAGAAAACTTTAGTTCTTTAAGGTTTCGAAATTCAAATTTATTAATAGCAATGCAAAACGTCAGTGGCAACACAAAACAGTGAAGTGTAAATACATTCAAACGACGAACAGCGAAGTATTGATTACATGTCATATAGATTCGCTTCTTCCTTTCCCCATCGATTACTGTCTTGTCATTATTTATCCTTCTTCAGAACGCGTTACTTTGATTTTGCTTTCCATTGTTAATTTAAAAGAATAAAAATGTCGAAATTAAAAGCAGACACAAATTTTCATTGAATAAAATTTATACTGCGAAAAATACTG
Organism: Chrysopilus asiliformis; assembly: GCA_964034945.1. Lineage (NCBI taxonomy): Eukaryota > Metazoa > Arthropoda > Insecta > Diptera > Rhagionidae > Chrysopilus > Chrysopilus asiliformis. The sequence goes on along the minus strand of OZ035962.1, from coordinate 51,753,191 downwards.
TTTTTTCAAATCGATTTACTGCTTTTTTAAATTTTTAGGTGAAATATACTGTTTTTTGTCCGAAAAAAGATACCATCGTTAGCTATACATAAAAAGGAGGGGTAGATATTAGTGAGCAAAAATTTTTCCTGCGGGCTGACCTCTCATGGTGAAAACCGGATCCGAAACCCTTAAGCGCATAAAGAGGTTTCAAGAAAGGGAAAGGGGTTGCTATTAAACTGGATCCGACACCCTTGAGTAAGAGATATTTGAAGAAACGGGGATTGACATCAAAAAGAATCAGATCCCTTATCCGGTCAATAACTGTCCCTGTGTGCAAAGTTTGATCAAAATCGGCCGCGCCGTTTTTGCGTGATGCCGGAACAAACATTCAGTCAAACAGACAGAAATACCGACCGACATACTGACAGACGGACAAACATAAATTTTAAGCATAACAAAACCTATAATTGCCAGTCTGGCAATTATTAGAAACTCGTATAGTGATATTCCTATCAAAATTGAAACAGTTGTATCAAAATTCCAGTTTGAAGTCAAACTTTCCAATAAGATTTTTTAAAATTTGTTCCAATAGGATTTTGATGTATGGGAGTTTTATTTAGAATCATATCCTAAATAACTCTTGTTCTTGCACTTATTTGATAATATGAACAGTTTTTGAGATATTCGCAAAAAACATTTTCGTTCGTATGGGGGGTACCCCCCTAATAGTCCATTTTTGCCCTTTAACGAACTAAACCTTGAATTTTACGAAAAACGGATCTGCTCAAAATTTCAAGTCTCTAGCTCAATCCGTGCGCCCGCAATCCGCGCCACAGACGGACATGCAAAAATCAATTTTGTTTATCATTCTAAACACACTGGTGTAATACATTTTTATGTGTGGTGACGGGGTCTTGGCGTTACAAACGGTAAGGCAAAGTTAATATACCCTTTGGTTTCACCATACGGGTATAAAAATGTCATTTTTGGCATCAGTATTATACGACCAAATACATCAATGTATGTCAATATTTTTGAGAAAATCCAAAATTACAAAAATTGTCCCCATTACAGTTTTTATTATATAGATGGGAAAAAAGTAAAAAAAGAATAATCAAAATCGATTCTAAGCTGGAGCTGTGTCGAAAGAAATCCATACAAAATCGCTTTGCCTTTTAAATATATAGATGAGTCTTCGATCTTAACAACACGGATCGCAGCTGGGCGTTTAATGAAGGGGTAAAATACCCATGCTCGAAGCCAGGGTTGCTGGTGCCAAGGTTTTGTTTTTTTAATTTAATTTTTTTTTTCATTTAGTCAAAACAAATTTTTTTCTTTGTGATTTTTGTGTTTTTTTTTGTATGTGAAAACTGTTTAAAACAAAAATAGAGACACTAATTATAAACCGAAAACGATTTTGATCAGATTTTCACCATTGTCCGTGATGATAATATTTTATGACTGAAGTTAGCTTGCCCATGAGGAGGCTGGAAAAACTAATTGGGTATTACAGTTTTAAAATTCAAAACCGAAAGTCTTGAAGCGAACACGTTTATTTTCTAAAAGTTATTTCTGGAAGTTTTTTGTGCAAAAAAAACTTTAGCCCGACAACGATGGGTCTGCATCTAGTAAAATATTATTAAAAATTGGTGGAAAAGTAAAATGGACACATCTAAAGATAATTTTCTAAAAGTTTTTTCTTGCATTTGCATTATCCTTACAGGACCTTCCGTTTTGAATTTTGAAAATCTAACACCGGATTCGTGATCAGCGACCCCAAAAACCACCTAGTGATACTTTTCAGCCTCCTATTGAGCAGGATTCATTGCGAAAATCACGGTTTAAAAACACCCAAACCCCCTTTACCCACCGTTCAACCCATTAGCGCTAAAATTTCGAAAAATCTCGCCTTAGTGAGCGCCTACGCGATGGTTGGGACATATTCTGAAAGTTTCAAGTCTCTATTTTCAGGGGTTTGGGCTGGGCGTCAGATTAAACGATTTTATATATAGAGAAGATGGTTTTCACTTTTTCCAATAAAAGACGATGCGTAACAGATATTTTTAATTTTACGTTTAAAACACTCAATTTCAACAAAAAAAAATATTTTGCCACCGCTAAGAATTGAACCCGTACCTGTCGCGAGTAGTTTACACTTATTCAGTAGTAAGAATATAAATTTTAAAGATAAATTAAGTAATAAAAAACTGCAGTCATTGGGGACTGCCAACAGAAATGAAAACAATAATATATGTAAGGTAATAATTATATTGTCGTGTATTTATACCTATATATTTTTCAACCTGAAATTTCGAAAATATATGCTAATAAACAGTAAATTTTAAATAAAAGTCAATATACATATTAAGGTTTGAATTCCTGGGCAGCACATGATTTCTTATACTAAAAATGGCTAGATATTTAATTTTTTCTGTATAAGAATGCCACGTGCTGTGCAGAAATTTTCTGTATCATATTATTTTGCTGTATGATATTTTCCAAAAAAAAATCGATTTTTTGTTGTATAACAAAGTCACGTGCCGTTTAGAAATTTTCTGTATCGTTTTATTTTACCGTATATTTTCCAAAAAAAAAAATCGATTTTTTGTTGTATAACAAAGTCACGTGCTGTTTAGAAATTTTCTGTGTAATTTTATTTTGCTGTATATTTTCTAAAAAAATCGATTTTTTGTTGTATAACAAAGTCACGTGTTGTTCAGAAATTTTCTGTCTCATTTTATTTTGCTGTATGATATTTTCCAAAAAAAAATCGATTTTTTGTTGTATAACAAAGTCACGTGCTGTTTAGAAATGTTCTGTGTAATTTTATTTTGCTGTATATTTTCTAAAAAAATCGATTTTTTGTTGTATAACAAAGTCACGTGCTGTTCAGTAATTTTCTGTCTCATTTTATTTTACCGTATATTTTCCAAAAAAAAAATCGATTTTTTGTTGTATAACAAAGTCACGTACTGTTCAGAAATTTTCTGTCTCATTTTATTTTACCGCATATTTTCCAAAAAAAAATCGATTTTTTGTTGTATAACAAAGTCACGTGCTGTTCAGAAATTTTCGATATCGTTTTATTTTGCTCGGTACTGTCTTCAAACTTATTCAGGAGTAAAAATGTAAACTTAAAGATAAATTAAGTAATAAAATATTAAAAAAAGTAAATAAATCAACAAAAAAAAATGAAAAGAAAAAAAAAGAATTTTGTCACCGATAAGAATTGAACCCGGTGCCTGGCGCATGGTAGTCCAACTTCTAACTCACTGCACTGATCAGACAGTATGGAATGTCGTGCTAACATTGAAGACTTAGTTGGCGGCATATTGATAATTTTGAAAGGCAAATCACTAATAAAGTATTATTAAAAATTGAAAAAAAGAAAACGGACAAATCTACAGCTATAGAGTTTTCATTTAAAAAAAGAATAATCAAAATCGATTCTAAGCTGGAGCTGTGTCGAAAGAAATCCATACAAAATCGCTTTGCCTTTTAAATATATAGATGAGTCTTCGATCTTAACAACACGGATCGCAGCTGGGCGTTTAATGAAGGGGTAAAATACCCATGCTCGAAGCCAGGGTTGCTGGTGCCAAGGTTTTGTTTTTTTAATTTAATTTTTTTTTCATTTAGTTAAAACAAATTTTTTTCTTTGTGATTTTTGTGTTTTTTTTTTGTATATGAAAACTGTTTAAAACAAAAATAGAGACACTAATTATAAACCGAAAACGATTTTGATCAGATTTTCACCATTGTCCGTGATGATAATATTTTATGACTGAAGTTAGCTTGCCCATGAGGAGGCTGGAAAAACTAATTGGGTATTAGAGTTTTAAAATTCAAAACCGAAAGTCTTGAAGCGAACACGTTTATTTTCTAAAAGTTATTTCTGGAAGTTTTTTGTGCAAAAAAAACTTTAGCCCGACAACGATGGGTCTGCATCTAGTAAAATATTATTAAAAATTGGTGGAAAAGTAAAATGGACACATCTAAAGATAATTTTCTAAAAGTTTTTTCTTGCATTTGCATTATCCTTACAGGACCTTCCGTTTTGAATTTTGAAAATCTAACACCGGATTCGTGATCAGCGACCCCAAAAACCACCTAGTGATACTTTTCAGCCTCCTATTGAGCAGGATTCATTGCGAAAATCACGGTTTAAAAACACCCAAACCCCCTTTACCCCCCGTTCAACCCCTTAGCGATAAAATTTCGAAAAATCTCGCCTTAGTGAGCGCCTACGCGATGGTTGGGACATATTCTGAAAGTTTCAAGTCTCTATCTTCAGGGGTTTGGGCTGGCTTAAACGATTTTATATATAGAGAAGATGGTTTTCACTTTTTCCAATAAAAGACGATGCGTAACAGATATTTTTAATTTTACGTTTAAAACACTCAATTTCAACAAAAAAAAAATTAAATAAAAATATTTTGCCACCGCTAAGAATTGAACCCGTACCTGTCGCGAGTAGTTTACACTTATTCAGTAGTAAGAATATAAATTTTAAAGATAAATTAAGTAATAAAAAACTGCAGTCATTGGGGACTGCCAACAGAAATGAAAACAATAATATATGTAAGGTAATAATTATATTGTCGTGTATTTATACCTATATATTTTTCAACCTGAAATTTCGAAAATATATGCTAATAAACAGTAAATTTTAAATAAAAGTCAATATACATATTAAGGTTTGAATTCCTGAGCAGCACATGATTTTCTTATACTAAAAATGGCTAGATATTTAATTTTTTCTGTATAAGAATGCCACGTGCTGTGCAGAAATTTTCTGTATCATTTTATTTTGCTGTATGATATTTTCCAAAAAAAAAATCGATTTTTTGTTGTATAACAAAGTCACGTGCTGTTTAGAAATTTTCTGTGTAATTTTATTTTGCTGTATATTTTCTAAAAAAATCGATTTTTTGTTGTAATAACAAAGTCACGTGCTGTTCAGAAATTTTCTGTCTCATTTTATTTTACCGTATATTTTCCAAAAAAAATCGATTTTTTGTTGTATAACAAAGTCACGTGCTATTCAGAAATTTTCTCACTAATTTTATTTTGCTCGGTACTGTCTTCCAAAAAAAATCGATTTTTTTCTGGATAAAAAAATCAAATGAAAGTGAATCAGCATTCTTAAGCTGTTAAATTAGCATGTCGGTCATGAGATTTTACCCATCCAAAAATCGCCCAACGCGCCTAAAGAAGTATAATATAAATAAAATAAGTAATTTAAGGTAAAAAAAAATTTAAAAAAAAAACATTTTGTCACCACTCGGAATCGAACTCGCACATCTGGCGCATTGTAGTCTAACACTTATTCAGGAGTAAAAATGTAAACTTAAAGATAAATTAAGTAATAAAATATTAAAAAAAGTAAATAAATCAACAAAAAAAAATGAAAAGAAAAAAAAAGAATTTTGTCACCGATAAGAATTGAACCCGTACCTGTCGCGAGTAGTTTACACTTATTCAGTAGTAAGAATATAAATTTTAAAGATAAATTAAGTAATAAAAAACTGCAGTCATTGGGGACTGCCAACAGAAATGAAAACAATAATATATGTAAGGTAATAATTATATTGTCGTGTATTTATACCTATATATTTTTCAACCTGAAATTTCGAAAATATATGCTAATAAACAGTAAATTTTAAATAAAAGTCAATATACATATTAAGGTTTGAATTCCTGAGCAGCACATGATTTTCTTATACTAAAAATGGCTAGATATTTAATTTTTTCTGTATAAGAATGCCACGTGCTGTGCAGAAATTTTCTGTATCATTTTATTTTGCTGTATGATATTTTCCAAAAAAAAATCGATTTTTTGTTGTATAACAAAGTCACGTGCCGTTTAGAAATTTTCTGTATCGTTTTATTTTACCGTATATTTTCCAAAAAAAATCGATTTTTTGTTGTATAACAAAGTCACGTGCTGTTCAGAAATTTTCTGTCTCATTTTATTTTACCGTATGATATTTTCCAAAAAAAAAATCGATTTTTTGTTGTATAACAAAGTCACGTGCTGTTTAGAAATTTTCTGTGTAATTTTATTTTGCTGTATATTTTCTAAAAACATCGATTTTTTGTTGTATAACAAAGTCACGTGCCGTTTAGAAATTTTCTGTATCGTTTTATTTTACCGTATATTTTCCAAAAAAAATCGATTTTTTGTTGTATAACAAAGTCACGTGCTGCTGAGAAATTTTCTGTGTAATTTTATTTTGCTGTATATTTTCTAAAAAAATCGATTTTTTATTGTATAACAAAGTCACGTGCTGTTCAGAAATTTTCTGTCTCATTTTATTTTACCGTATATTTTCCAAAAAAAAAAAAATCGATTTTTTGTTGTATAACAAAGTCACGTACTGTTCAGAAATTTTCTGTCTCATTTTATTTTACCGTATATTTTCCAAAAAAAATCGATTTTTTGTTGTATAACAAAGTCACGTGCTATTCAGAAATTTTCTCACTAATTTTATTTTGCTCGGTACTGTCTTCCAAAAAAAATCGATTTTTTTCTGGATAAAAAAATCAAATGAAAGTGAATCAGCATTCTTAAGCTGTTAAATTAGCATGTCGGTCATGAGATTTTACCCATCCAAAAATCGCCCAACGCGCCTAAAGAAGTATAATATAAATAAAAAAAGGAATTTAAGGTAAAAAAAAATTAAAAAAAAACATTTTGTCACCACTCGGAATCGAACCCGCACATCTGGCGCATTGTAGTCTAACACTTATTCAGGAGTAAAAATGTAAACTTAAAGATAAATTAAGAAATAAAATATTAATAAAAGTAAAAAAAATCAAATATTAATAAAAGTAAAAAAATCAAAAAAAAATCAAAAAAAAATTTGGAAAAAAAAGAATTTTGTCACAGATGAGAATTGAAAACTCACTGCGCTGATCAGACAGTATGGAATGCCGTGTTAACATTGAAGACTTAGTTAGCGGCATATTGATAATTTTGAAAGGCAAATCACTAATAAAGTATTATTAAAAATTGAAAAAAAAGTAAAACGGACATATCTACAGCTATAGAGCTTTCATTTAAAAAAATAATCATCAAAATCGGTTCAATAGGAACTGCAGGAGCTCTGTCGAAAGAAATCCATACAAAATCGCTTTGCTTTTACACGCGCTTAGTGTGGCGCCACAAATCGACTCTTTACGGGCGAGGGACGAAGTGGGAACGATGACACGAAAAGTCAAACCCAAACTAAAAATTTCAGTTGCTCAAGGAGCGGTACGAATGCTGATTGGCTGATTCATTTCCAATTGTTACAAAAAAATCATTTACTCTGTGATCGTCGTAGAGTGCGTACATGTTGTTTAGCTAAAATTTGTTTATTCAATGGCAAACTGGAATCAAAGTCAGACAACGGTTTTGATTGAAGCATACGAGCAACACCCCGGTGTATCTGACACTCACAAACACGAAATTAAATACAAAAAAAGACTTTTCACAAACACGAAATTAAAAACAAAATGGCCCAATTTCCATTCGTTTCATTTTCGTTTGGGTTCAGCTCAACCTGTGTAATCACGAGAGGTTCAGTGTAGAAGCTCAGTGTGTCTGCGTCTAATCGTGGTCTTTTAAATATATAGATGAAAGTATCTAAGGCTCTGTTTCGGTGTGCTTCAATCATATTCGCGGTTATCTCTGGGCTAAGACATTCAGTTTGCACTTTATTTACAATTAAGGTAAGGTGATGATTTATTTCACCGAAAAATTCGTCGATAGTTTTCTTACCTTGGTGTAATGAGTACAATTGATACTCGAGTGTTCTTATATCTCTCTTATCGGCGTAATGCAGGGAGAGACATTTCTTTATAGCAAACCAATCCTCGTCTGGAGTATTGTATGCTATTAGAGCAGTATCCGCTTCGTCAATAATCTTTTGTCGTATAGATCTGATTATTGCTCTATATCGAGGTTTTGTTCTGATTATTTTGTAATCCTCTAAAACATTTTCCACAGACTTTACCCAAGAAGCATAAGTTGTTGGGTTCCCATTGAAAGTCTTAATTTCTTTGACAGGGTCAGGGATCTTACTTTGTTGGTTAAGGTCAGCTTCAGTAGTTGGTCTTACCAAAGGCGGTTCTTCGGTAATTTCTGAAGGTAACGTTAACGTATCTAGTCTTTGTTTTGTTTGTTCTTGAAAACTTGTGAATTGTCGTTGTAGAGTGTTTGTCAAATTTATTTGGGCGTTTAATGAACCAGTTAGGTTAAATATTTCGACTCGGAGAGCATCACAGCCGTCGCACACTTCAACTAAGCTATGTGAGCGAGGCTAGCTATAGTTACATAGCTTAGCTGGGTTAGCTCACCTCGTTGCACACTTGAGCTAAGCTACACGGCGATATTTTCGGTAAATATTTTCACGTTTTCCAGTCCAAATGCAATTGGCACTTACACATTTATGTCCACAAAATACTACACCTTTGAAAACACCGATTCTAGACTGTATAACGCCGAAAAAATTTATATGTGAGTGTCAGCGATGCCAGCGAAGTAGTTCGCGTAGTTGAGATCTGAACTACGCAAGCGAGCTTAGTCCGCGTCGCCCATGACTACGCGATGTAGTTTCATAGTTTCGCTGAAGTGTGCGGTCGCCAATGCAAATGCTAAGGATTTTACTTTCAGCGAGAAACTTAGTTCACGTAGTCGAGCTCGCTTAGCTCAAGTGTGCGACGGTTGTAAATGGCTTCCTGAACAGTAGTCATGATGAGAGAATGAATTAAAATACAGTTATTCTTCGAAATAACTTGACTTCAGAAACCTTTTTTGTTTAAACTTAAACTTCGCGACACGGGTATCGGATTTTAATTTTACTTCGCGATACGAATGTTTTATTCACTTGATATAGGAAATGTGATAAGTTTCAATAAATGTGTATGACTTGCTTTTTTTTTGTTTTGCTTAATGACCATTAACTTTCTTATTAACTACTTATTTTTTTCCAAATTTATGACAATTTTACTAATTGTTTTAATAATTGATAAATTTTTTTTTACACTTTGTGTTGTTTTTTATTCAAAAATTCTTCTTATTCTTAATTATTCTTTTGAATCTTAATATTATAAAAAAAATTTCCACTTGGTATTATTTTTTATTTGAAAAATTTGTCAATTTGTATTTGTTACAATATTTTTGTAAATTTGTTTAAAAATAAGTTTATGGACTTACAATATGATGATTGTTGTCTTCATTTCTCTGGATTTCTTGTTGAGCTGATAGCTGGGTTCCTTATTAGGGTGCTGCTGAATGATGAAGGATCTTTATAGTGCGCTGTTTTACCTCGGGCTTTTATCGCACACTTGGGACCGATGATCGATGCTGGATGAGGCCGATTTGTTCCTTTTTGGAGAGCGTCGTTCACATTGATCACTTCCTACTATTGGATCGATACCTTCACACACAGACACCAGTGCACTTGTCAGTAAGCTTGACTTAGATATTTCACTATTTGTGTTTTACTGCTTACTAAAGAGTTTTTCTTTAAGTAAAACACTGGAGAGTTTTTCTCCTTTCGTATAGAAATCAGTATAGTACTTTAATTAGCACTTCACTTTTAGAAGAGTTATCTTCTTTCCTAATCACGAACAGTATTTTTACAGTGTAGCACCTTTTTCTTTTTGGCACTTTTTGAAGAGTATTTCCTCGTTTTGTCACAAATTTTAATTACTGTAACAACACTTCACTGTAATTTAATGACACCGGTCATAATTAAAAAAAATTAATTTTGTCGAACCCCGAAGTTCCACCACAAAGTAATTAAAAACCTTTTTAGTTAAAAAATACTTTATTTTGAATAAAGACCAGGAGCAAAGCCAAGTTTGACGTTTCTCGTCAGGTTACCAGTACAATATTAATATATTCATGACACATTCGTCTTATTTATAGCTTTCTTAATGTTAACAATATAAGATGAGTCGCTGATGACCATCTGTGACAAATAAACTATGATTGAATATGAATATTATGTTTATCTGTTATTAATCATGCATCTAAAGAGCAGGTGCATGATGTGATTCATGGTTTCGATAATATTATTCTTAACTATATATATATATATATATATATATATATATATATATATATATATATATATATATATATATATATATATATATATATATATATATATATATATATATATATATATATATATATATGTGTGTGTGTGTGTGTGTGTGTGTGTGTGTGTGGGTGTGTGTGACGAAACATCATTAATTTATCCCCCCCTCCCCTCTCCCTGCCCCTCCCACCCCCTCCCCACAACCCACCCTCCACTACCATCACCCAACCCATCACCCACCCAACCCATCACCAACCCGACCCATCTCCACAACACTTCCCTAACTTCCCACAATAATCTTCATTACGATAAATTGTTCTTACGATAAATTGTCTTACGATAAATTGTTCTTACGATAAATTATCTTACGATAAATTGTTCTTACGATAAATTGTCTTACGATAAATTGTTCTTACGATAAATTGTTCTTACGATATATTGTTCTTACGATAAATTGTTTAACGGTAAATTGTTCACGATAAATTGTTTCACGATAAATTGTTTACGATGAATTGACCGGCACCCTCAATCGGTACATTAGTGAATAAGGAGACTGACCATAATATCATCCTTATCAAATTTTATGTTTTTATTAATTCGACAAAATGACCGGAATCTCTCACATAAGTTTCAGACTTACCTATCAAGGGCGTCAATTTCGAAGTAAGGAACTTTGCTAAATGACACATCGAGCAGCCGAGCGAGATAGACGTGTTTTCACTTGCTCCAGAAGTTTTTTCTTTGTCCGAGTTCTGGGCAAAATAGAAAAAAATGTGCTGACGTGGCTCACAGTATCATTTTTTGGTAACTTTCGTTAATTCTTTTGTGATTACAGGGTATCTAATTTAATATATTTCGTGTATCAATGGCATAATCTTAAATTAACAAACGAGATAATCGTAAAAGTGAACTTATTCATTTTGACTCTTATTTTTCACAACCTTTTTGGTGAAATTCTGAATTATTTGATAACGTGGTTTACGGATCAGTTTACATCTAACTCATATTTTAAACAAATTTTCATGTGCTATAATTAATGCATTTATTGGCATTCGGTTTGTGTATACCATTCCTGTAATTTGCATATTTCTATAGGCCACGCGGATCGGCGTATGGTGAATCTAACCTCAAAGTGTTTTCTCCTTATGGCCATGAGTATTGGAGCCTCTTAAGGGCATCAGTTACTGATCATAGTACATCAAATACAGTTTATGAACGAGATAATCGTAAAAAAGTGAACTTATTCATTTTGACTCTTTTTTTATTTTTTTCCTTGCAACCTTTTTGGTGAATTTCTGAACTATTTGATAACGTGGTTTACGGATCGGTTTACATCTAACTCATATTTTAAACAAATTTTCATGTGCTATAATTAATGCATTTATTGGCATTCGGTTTGTGTATACCATTTCTGTAATTTGCATATTTCTATAGGCCACGCGGATCGACGTATGGTGAATCTAACCTCAAAGTGTTTTCTCCTTATGGCCATGAGTATTGGAGCCTCTTAAGGGCATCAGTTACTGATCATAGTACATCAAATACAGTTTATGAACGAGATAATCGTAAAAAAGTGAACTTATTCATTTTGACTCTTTTTTTATTTTTTTCCTTGCAACCTTTTTGGTGAATTTCTGAACTATTTGATAACGTGGTTTACGGATCGGTTTACATCTAACTCATATTTTAAACAAATTTTCATGTGCTATAATTAATGCATTTATTGGCATTCGGTTTGTGTATACCATTCCTGTAATTTGCATATTTCTATAGGCCACGCGGATCGGCGTATGGTGAATCTAATCTCAAAGTGTTTTCTCCTTATGGCCATGAGTATTGGAGCCTCTTAAGGGCATCAGTTACTGATCATTGTACATCAATTTTAGTTTATGAATAGTGTATACCATTCTGGTAATTTGGATATTTCGGTATTCCGCGCGGTTAGTCGTATGGTGAACCTAACCTCAAAGTGTTTTTTCCCCCATGGTCATGAGTATCGGAGCATCTTGCACGCATCATTTAATATTCAAGTCCCTGCAGTGCTTCTTCGAGCACCTTTTGCTCCGTCAACAGTTTCCGGCGTCTGCTGTTTTCCGCCGTTTGTGAGCTCCTGGGTTCGATACTGGTTGCTGGCTATATTTCCTGTTGATGTGTTCCTGCGCAGTACCCTTTTTAAAGGAATATTTTTCTTAGTATATTTTTCTTAGGGCTTAGCGGTCCAATTTTAGGAAATAAAACAAAACTTGTGTTTAATTTTCCAGCCTGACGTTTCGAGCCTTGTTTTGGCTCATCTTCAGAGGCCTATTTATAATATGTTTTATTAAACACCAATAATTTTACAATTATAATGATAAAAGGAGACTTACGTTAAACAATTATTTAAATGCACTAACTATGTTATAACTGTTAATATTTAGCCGTAAAAACTTTGTCTAAATGTTATATTAAAATAAATAAATAAATAACATAGATAAAATACTTTAAATTAACAACCAAAAATGAACAAGAAAAACGAAAAGGAGAAAAAGTAAAACAGCTGACAGTGGTAACAGTTCAGTACAGCAACAGTTTTTAATGCGATGGTGTAGGTTACGTTATGTCTTACGTTATGTTTCTCTTCTCTTTCTTTTGCGTGTGTTGATTTGAAAATCTTGTACTAATGCACAATATATCGCGTTCATGTCTTCAGTGTCACGTTTTTTGTTGTATGTGTTCTGTGTGTAGATGTGTAAAGCTTCAGTTGTCAAACGTTTATTGTAGTTACTTTGTGTGTCTATTATCTCTGTGTTGTCAAAGTCCGGTGTGTGACCAACTTCGAGATAATGCTCTACCACTGCAGTGTGATGAGGATTCTCTCGTGCTCTTTTTAGGCTGCTCTTATGCCCAATTAATCGTTTCTCCAGAAATTGACCTGTTTGACCAACATAATTGAGAGAACAGGGTTCCCCTGTTCCCTCGTTGCCTTTACAAGGTATTTTGTAGATGATGTTTGATCTTTTTTGCTTCGGGATGGGATCTTTTAATTTCGTAAAAATATTGCGTAGAGTGAATTTATTATTGTAAGCCAACATGGTATTGTTTGTATATTTTTTAATTACTCTAGTAATTTGTTCTGTAATCCCGTTTACATATGTTATGCTGCGATAATATTGATCAATCACAGGACTTATGTTGGGCGGGATGATGTTATTCATATTATGACTTGCGATGGTAAAGGGACAAACAGATGACGGCAGCAACTGCGACTGCGGCGTCGACTGCGACTTCAAAAAAATTAGAAACCATGAATTCATATGGAGCAGCCTACATGACGGCAGCAACTGCGACTGCGGCTTCGGCTTCAAAATAAATTTAGCAAAATCTCTAAATTCGACGACGTCGTCGTGGGGGTGCCACCGAAAATTTTAGAGAAAATGAGGATTGACAACACCGATATATAATAAGTGAACGTCAAAAGTGTTTTGTGCAATATAATAACATTAATTAATAACAACTGTTAACGCCCGGTTAACAGAATTCGAATTTTTAGCGCTCCTTTCCTATCAATTTATTCAAGTTGATTAAAACGGTATATTAAAAATATTTCATTATAATTTATTATTTTTGTTATTAAGAAAATGAGGCTTTAAAATTCCTATAAATTACAAATAATTATAATTGTTACAAATTAATTAAATTTATAAGAAAATACTTTAGTTTTTCTTTTCTCTTGATAAATCTTCTGTTTCCTGTCCAAATTCCTTCTTGGCCCTTTCTTTTCTTGATTTTTCTTTCTTGATTTGATCCTTCTTTATTTATTTTTAGTTAAAATTTAATATAATTTCCGTTTGATTTAAATTACAAACTTTTCATTTGATTAAATTTTTTTGATTAATATTTTTTTTTTCAGTTAACTTCAATTCACTTCCGTTTAGTTATCAAAGTATTTTGTATTAATGTTAGATTTTTATTTTTAAGCCTAGTACGCAGTTCGAGTAAAATGAAATTTTAACGCGGTCTCCAAATTGGCACATTAAAACCGAAGTAAAAACTGTTTGTGGAGAAAAAACATTGACAGCCGAGCACACACAATTAAAAAACCACACTCGTTAAGAAAACTGGAAACAGAACCTCTATTATTTTCATCTGTCAAATTTTTACCTCGAATTTAATGTACCGAACAGTTAAAATGCTGGTAAAATCAAGTGGAGACTTTCTACGCCAACTAGTGAGGCAACATTGCAACATGAGTTTTTCACATCATTTTACCAGCGAACTGCGTACCGCTTGGTAAAATTTCTGAGGTTAAATTTAAGCGCAGTGTTAAATTTGTATGGAAAATTCCATTTTACTCGAACTGCGTACTAGGCTTTAATTTTTATGTTTAACTGTCGTCAACAACAACATTATAATAATGCAAAAACGCGCACACATTAACATCAATTTTTGAAAATTATCGTACAGAACAATCATTTTTAATATCTTGCAAACACGATTCAGAAATGTCAAAGTTGTTGTTGTTGGAACACTGCCCGACGTCGAGTTTCATGCATGTGTTCCACTCGACTTTTCGACGCCCAAAAAGACGTCGCAGTCGACGCCGCAGTTGCAGTTGCTGCCGTCATCTGTTTGTCCCTTAAGGGCTTTTTTAATGAAGTTATGGAGGTAATTGTTCTTAAATAGAACTACTTTAATATGTCTGATATTTGAGTTATGAAATTAGCTATCACTAAGGTTTAGAATCTGTTTTATGAATTGAACGGCCGTGTTAAGTTTTTGGGAATAGGGATGATGAGAATGAAAATTGAGAATTCTATCAGAGGTGATGTCCTTCTTGTAGCAATTCGTTTGATATTGCGATCAACTTCTTTTACGCAAAGCATATTGAGAAAGGGTAGGGTGCTATTTTTTCCAATTCAACTGTAAACTGTATGCAGGGATTAAAACTATTAAGTGTTCGTAAGGTGTAATCAACTTTGTCTGTAGGGATTATCGCAAAAATGTCGTCAACATATTTAACAAACAATTTTGGTACAAAAGTCAGTTTTTTCATTGTCTCCACTAATATATGTTGTGTGACTACGTCAGCTATTATTGGGGATATTGGGCTGCCCATCGGAACACCGAATTTCTGTTTGTAAAGTTTATTGTTAAATAAGAAATAATTATTGTCAATAATACAAAATTTTAAAAAATCCATAAATCTAGTTTTGTCAAAATTCGTCATTCCTGAAATTTTATCGCATTTTTGTGAAACAATTTGAATAGCTAGATCTGCTGGAATGTTCGTGAATAGAGATACAATGTCAAAACTAACCATCATTTCATTTGTCCCAAAGATATTGTTATAGCCCGGGAGCCGTAGAACAAAAAATAACAACGAACAGTTGACGGGACGAAATATGTTTGAATACCTGGATCTTGATCTAACTAAGAAAAAAATGTTCTACGGCAACCTTGTCAGGTGGTGCTAAATGGGTGACAGATCGCGTTTTATACCGCGGTTTCGTTGTTAAAAAAAAAACGACGAGTTAACGGGACAAAATTTGTTGCAGCATCTAGATCTTGGTCCAACTAAGAAAAAAATGTTCTACAGCAACCTTGTTAGGTGGTGCTAAATGGGCGACAGATCGAAGGGGTATATTTACCCCACGAAGGGGTATAAATCGAATGGTGAGGTGGGAAATCCCATCATGCTATATATTTTTGGAATGTACTCTTCATTACCTTTCATTTGAGGTACCACACACCCCCCCACCACCCCCCAGAAAAAAGTTTCATACAAAGTTTGAGGACCCCTGGAGGGGGCAAGGGGGGCGAGCGACGCCTAAAAATACCCATTTTGGATAGGGGATGCCTCCCTCTATCCCTCCCTATACACCAAAAATCTGTAGCGTCAATGTCGCTAAACTGAACTCTTGCCAAAATACTAAAACGTATGTCATTTATCGCGATCTGTCACCCATTTAGCACCACCTGACAAGGTTGCTGTAGAACATTTTTTTCTTAGTTGGACCAAGATCTACATCCTGCAATAAATTTTGTCCCGTTAACTCGTCGTTTTTTTTAACAACGAAACCGCGGTATAAAACGCGATCTGTCACCCATTTAGCACCACTTTGGAAGGTCGCCGTAGAAGATTTTTTTCTTAGTTAGATCAAGATCCAGGTATTCAAACATATTTCGTCCCGTCAACTGTTCGTTGTTATTTTTTGTTCTACGGCTCCCGCTCTAGTATACAGCCTTGGCCAAAAGTATTGAGCACCCATGATATATGGCACAATAACAGTTATATTTAGATGGAGTCAAATAAAAATAGTTTTAGTAGAAGTTAATCGTTTATTGTATGATAAAAATTTAATATTTTGTGGGGCCACCCTTCGCCTTTATAACGGCAGCGACCCTCTTAGGCATGGATGCGACGAGTTTCTTACATTCATCGCTGCTTATCGAGCTCCACTCTTGGAGATGCCTTTTTAAATTTTCTTTTGACGAAATTTGATGTGCCCACACCTAGGGATGCAACATCGTTCATAAAACCTCGATATATCGAAAATCGATGTTTTTTTTTAAGGCGACATCGATGTCAAAAAACATCGTCCTGAAAACATTGATACCTCGATGTTTTTCCGATGTTTTGAAAAAGTTAAATTTAATAAATAATTTAGCTACCTGGCGGATGCTCTACTGTGGGCTGAGTGCACCCAGGTAGAATTAACACGGTTTTAATTCTCCTTATACGTTTAACCACCAAAAACCCATTAGTTTTCGAGATATTCGCAAAAAAAAAATTTTTTTTGAAATACCGGCATATCTTAGTTGTCTCCAAGTTTAAGACTACTGGAAAATGGTTAGTTTCGGAATAAATTGCAAAAAAACGAAATCGTAGTTTTTAAAAAGCCGCCGTTTTAGTTACTTCCGGTTAACGGATTTCCACATCAGGACTTCTCTGTAAAATTTCTTGGCTAGCTCTGGTATTTTTGCGAAATCTTGTAGAAAGATGAAACCTGTTGTGTCTTGATTATTCAAACTATGTTAATATTTGCAATATTCTCGTTTATTAGGAAACAGTCGTGTTAACACTTTTTCAGATAAACAAAATGACAGAACTGCATGATTCAATCATAACAAAACAAGAACAAGAACAAACATGCATCCGGGGTTGCCAGATAGTAGCAAACTCAGTGAAAATGAATTACCCCAAACACCTCATTTCTTCCCTCTCCTGCCCAGCCATTACGGAGGCGAGTATGGGACCCGCGGCCTCCTTTGTCGGGTTGATCTTCGCGGCGTCGCCGGTGATACGATCTCTCGATTTCCTGGAGCGCTGTCTAACATCAATGCTTCTGCTGGTCGAGGAGGTAGGCCCCCGGCTGAGCCTGCAGCCTCTTCGTCGTGCCGTGTCGATAGCTCTTCTGGATGAATTGCAGGTGTCCCCACTGGCGTTACTGTAGGCTCGATTTGAATAGGAACCCTGCTAGGTGTTGGTTCCTCGTTAGGTCGCGCCGACAAGATCTCTCTCTCTGGGTTGTCACTCGCATCATCTCCCGCCAAGTGGCCTCGCACCTGATCGATGTGTCGCTTGAATCGTCGTCCGAAATAATCGATTTCATAGTGAAGGTCTCCCAAGCGGCTCACGATGGTCCCTGGAACCCATTTGTCCATGCGGGGATTTCCTGACAGGAAATACACAGATTGCGCAGGACGAAAAGTACGATAGCTCGGACGATGGTAACTGGTACTCCATAGGTTGCAAACATTTCGTCGAGAATACAAGTGGTTGCGCTAGTTGTCATTGTGCTCGTGATTTTTACTTCCAGCCACTTGCTGTATGCATCACAGACGATAAGAAGCATCATGCCGGCGAATGGTCCGGCGTAGTCTATATGAACGCGTTCCCACGGTCCTTTGGGGTACTCCCAGTGGTGTTCCCTAAACTTGGGCAACACATGTGCATGTTTTGCGCATTCATTACATGCTTTTGCAACGCGTTCTATATCGGCATTGATTCCGGGCCAAAACACAAACGATCGAGCCAGGCCCTTCATCTTCACTATTCCCAGATGTGCTGTATGCAAGTCGCTGAGTATTGGTTCGCGCAATGTCGTTGGAATCACCACTCTGTGTTCGAAAGTCAAGCAGTCAGCGGCCAGCCTATAGTTTGATTCTGGCGATTTATATCCCGCGCGAGTAAGACACTGGCCCGTCTCCAGTAGTGTTACGATTTTACCCAAGTCTGGGTCTTTTCTCGTCTCTTGGCCAATATAACCAGCACTGATTGGGAGTTGTCTCACTTGTCGGATAATAAAGACATCGAATGCGTCGTATTCCTCATCTTTCCCCTCATCAGCGTCCTGCCCAACAGTTAGCGGCGCCCGGGAACAATAATCCGCGTTAGTATTCGCTTTTGTTGTCTTGAAAACAACATCATAATCGAAGCTTCCGAGAAAGTCAGCGTAATTTGCCATTCGACTGATGCACAATACTGGCAATGATTTTTCTGGGTGCAGAATTTGTGTCAGTGGTTTATGATCGGTTATCAGTGTCCAGTGGCGGGCGTAAAGATACAGGAAAAACTTCTGCACAGCCCATACAATTGCTAACGCCTCCTTATCCATCTGAGGGTAGCGCTGTTCCGTGGAACTCATAGTGCGGCTTGCATAAGCAACTGGCCGTTCTCTTCCATCACTCAATTTATGTGACAGGACAGCACCTAAGCCTGTCTTGCTGGCGTCTGTGGCCAAGAGCAGTGGCAGCGAGGGGTCGTACGGCATCAAGACCTGAGGTGATACTAGGATATCTTTGATATTTAAGTACGCCCTTTCTGCATCCGTCGTCCACGCAAACGGTTCGGTCCGCAACATGTCCCGTAATGGCCTGTCCCTGGTGGATAGGTCTGGAATAAAAGAACTGTAATAAGTCGCCTTACCCAGGAATAGCTGTAGTTGTTCCGGCGTTGAAGGTTTTGGCGCATCTCGCACCGCTGCAATGTGCTTGTCTGATTTATGAACTCCTTGGGCGTCAATCCTGTGACCCAGAAATTCCACCCTATGAGTAGCGAAGACACACTTTGAGCGATTCAGCCGAAGGCCGTGTGCCCTCATTCGCTCTAATACCGCCTCGAGGACCTCCAGCAGTCGCTCGAAATCCTCCGCGTGAAGGATGATGTCATCGAAAAAATTTCTGGCATTAGCAATGCCCTGCAACACAGTCTCCATTCGGCGCTGCCAAATCGCCGGAATATTTGCTGCACCGTACACCGCACGTTTCGGTCGAATCAACCCATGGGTTGGAGTGTTCAGTGTAAGAGCATGACTGAACTCTTCATCTATGGCCAAGTGTGTATAAGCATCTGTGATGTCGAGATGACAGAACACAGCAGCCCCCCTCATTTCATTGAACAGATGATCAGCCCGGGGAATGGGATGCTCGTCAATAATCATTCTCGGGTTGAGTGTTGGTTTGTAGTTTCCCGTGATGCGAATCTTGCCATTTTTTCGGGCTACTACATGAGTGGTTGACGCCCACTCAGAGTACTCCACCCGCTCGTAGAACCCTGAAACGATCTTGGACTCTATCTCTTTGGCGTATGCATCTCTTAGGGCTAATGGGATTTCCCTTGCTCTTGCGAATATTGGTGCTGTGCCCGATTTTAGATGCAATGTAGCCGGTGGTCCTGTCAGCTTGCCCGCAACATCACTAAAGACGTCGTCATATCTCGCAAGGACCCGATCAAGGCGCCTCTGCTGGTCGGTAGTTAACTCTGGTGGAGCTGCTGTCAGCTGGTCCACCTTATCGGCCGTGGAAAACAGTTTGTTGAAGTCAATCTCATTTCCGAAATGAGCAATCCACTCCCTCCCAAAGAGGCTGTCGAAATCTCCCTCCATGACATAGAGATTTAGCCTTCGCGATGTCTTTCCGACTGTGACATTTACCGCAATACATCCCATACATTCTATTTTATGTCGAGTGTAGCTGGCAAACTGTCTGTTGGTCCTTTGTAAGCGACAATTCGGTTTCAGTCTCCGTAGTGTCGCCGCGCTTACAATGCCACATGGTGCTCCTGTGTCCAGTTCCATTTCCAAGCTCTTTCCCTCGATGCGCACAGGGATCATCCTTCTTTCCGGTGGTGATGTGGCGTTTGCCTCATTAACTCGATTGAAATACTGGATGGACTCAACAGTCTCTGTAGGAAGTGGGGAAACTGGATCCTGTTCTGTGATTTGTGAGGTCTTTGATTTACATACTCTGGCGATATGCCCCTTCTTGCCGCACGCATTGCACTTAGCGTTACGGAATTTGCATTGATCCCGCGGATGCTGGCCTCCACAACCGTAGCAATTTGCGGATTCCCCGAATTGTTTACCAGGTTTTGTCTTTGGTGACGTATACCCCAGTTTATTAGTCGTCTCCGGGCTTGGAGGTGTCGTTGTTCCTGGCAATGGTGTTTTGTCTTTTACTTGAACGGCTGTGGTGTGGGTTGCCTCCAACGAATGTGCAACCTCATAAGCCTCCATGAATGTTGCCGGTTTCTTTGTGATGATGGCGTCACATATGACGCGAGATTGAAGTCCATGAAGCATCTGTTCAATGAGCATCCGGTCCAAAAACTCCGCATAGTCACAATGCGCAGCTTTTTGCCTCAATCGCAAGGCGAAGTTTGCAATCGTTTCACCTTCCTCTTGCAATGTTTTCCGAAATTTGATACTTTCGGCGTATTTATTTTTAGCCTGATCAAAGTGTCTTTCCAAAATTGCTTTGATTTCGTCATATGTCAGTTCCGCAGGATCTTTTGGGCTGACGAGACTCTTTAGTGCATCATTCAATTCAGCACCCATGAAAACACGAGCGTAATGCGGGTGTTCGGCAAGATTTATCTTGCTCAGCTGCAGCGCCCAGTCAAAACGTTTGAAATAATCCGCCACCGTTGTGGCATCTGAGGATCTAAATTCCTTTATTGCAAAGGGTGCCGCTTTTGGGGCAGGGCTCCCGGTCACGGGTGCTGCCGCCGCTGCCGCTGCCACCGCCGCCTGGGTTGCATTCGACACCGCTTTCTGAATTGCGCTTGCGAACACGTTTGTAAGGGATTCGAGTACCTCCGGTGAAATGGACATTTTTCACTTGTTCCC
Organism: Chrysopilus asiliformis; assembly: GCA_964034945.1. Classification (NCBI taxonomy): domain Eukaryota; kingdom Metazoa; phylum Arthropoda; class Insecta; order Diptera; family Rhagionidae; genus Chrysopilus; species Chrysopilus asiliformis. The sequence continues at coordinate 51,732,007 of OZ035962.1, read as the reverse complement.
TTTTTTTTCGACAGAAAATCCCAATTCTAACACCACTGTTGTGTCTTGATTATTCAAACTATGTTAATATTTGCAATATTCTCGTTTATTAGGAAACAGTCGTGTTAACACTTTTTCAGATAAACAAAATGACAGAACTGCATGATGCAATCATAACAAAACAAGAACAAGAACAAACATGCATCCGGGGTTGCCAGATAGTAGCAAACTCAGTGAAAATGAATTACCCCAAACACCTCAAAACCGAAAATTGATACCAAAGAAAATTTAAAGAAATCTTTAAGTAGATATATTAAATCTATCTAAAAACTATTCCCTCTAGTCCTAAAATTAGTTTCTCTACTAATTTTATGATGAGTAAAGTTCTAACATCGTGGATAACAACATCGATACCTCGATATATCGGCATGTTCAACATCGAGGTTAAAACTCGATATTTTTCAACGATACCTCGATGTTTTGCAAACATCGAGGTATCGTTGGCATCCCTACCCACACCTTACGCTTTAGTATAGCCCATAAATGTTCTATGGGGTTTAAATCCGGAGACTGCGAAGGCCACTCTAAAACATCGACGCAATTTTCTTCACACCAATTCTTTGTTTCGGTGGATTTATGGCATGGTGCGTTGTCTTGCTGAAACTTTACGCCAACCATGTTTGTATCTCCAAAAATGCATGAAAACGACGCCATAAGTGTAGTTTTGAGCACATCTATGTATTTTTTGGAGTTCATTTTGCCTTCACATACGAACATTTCACCAACTCCAGATCCAGCCATGCAGCCCCAAACCATTATACTGCCACCCCCGTATTTTACGGTTGGTACAACACATTCGACATTATACTCTTCGCCTATTCGGCGGCGGACATACGATGCACCGGGTGTCCCGAAAACCTAAAAAATAATGAAAAAATATGATTTGTAAACCGTTGGATTTTACTACACTTCACATATTTATCGGGTCGAAAATAATGTTTTTCTACAGAAAAAGGAATTATTTTACTCCCCTGAAAGTTTGATTCGTCCGACCATAGAATATTTGACCAATCTTGCTCGGTTAATCTTTTGTGTTTTAGAGCCCGTTGGAATCAGAGCCTTTTTGTTTTTTTCGGAAAGCCACGGCTTCTTCCTGGCTTTGCAGCCTTTTAGACTAGCTTTCTGCAGTCTTCTTCGTGTCGTCCTGGCAGATATTGGCTTTTTAATTGTTACTGAAAAATCAGCAGCGAGCTCGAAAGACGTTTTTCTCCTATTTTTCAGCGAATCCCTTACTAATATTCTGTCTTCACGATCTATAGTAAGTCGTTTTCGTCCAGATCTGTGTCTATTTTTATGCGATCCAGTCTTCTCGAACCGTTCGATAACATAGCACAGCTCGACGCGAACATTTCGCACATGGTCCCGTAGACTGTAGTATCTCAAAAAAATGTGTTTTTGTGTAATTATTCCATTATGTAAAGGAAAATTGACTGAATTAAATGAAAAACAAATTTAAATGTAAACGTAGTCCTAAAATTTATTTATTTTTGGTTTTTTAAATTCCCATTCTTTAAAATTTAAATTGATTTTGTGGAAAACAAACCTAACTCTATCTTTTATTATTGCAAAAAAAAATGAAGCAAATGAAGTGTAAATTATTATCAAAAGAGTAATAAATTGTCCTAAAATTTATTTATTTTTGGTTTTTTAAATTCCCATTTTTTAAAATTTAAATTGATTTTGTGGAAAACAAACCTAACTCTATCTTTTATTATTGCAAAAAAAAATGAAGCAAATGATCTGTAAATTATTATCAAAAGAGTAATAAATTGAAATATTACTGTACAGACAACAGAAAAACAGTTATTCATAAACAATTATTTTGAAATGAAAACTTTGAATGCGTTTTTCTTGAAATGGCCGATTTTGAAATACTACAGTATACGGGACCATGTGCGATTTAACGGTTTTACAAATTTCCACTCGGGACTTGCCTTGCTGCTTCAAAAGTTGAATTTCTACCCGCTGTTGCAATGTCAGTTCTCTTTTTTTCGCCATATTTATATTAAAATATTTAATTTATTGAAAAAAAAACAAAGCAGTCATTGGGACTGCCGACAGAAGTGATAACCTTAAACTATGAAATAACAGATTTTTTTTGGATTTTGAAATTATTTGTAGTATCAAAAATTAATATTTCATAATTTGTAAATTAAAATCATTAACATTAGTCTGGTTTTCACATCTATCGCCACTCCGAGCAACAATTACATATATACATTAGCTGTTTTTTTTAATGATCCATATGGATCTGTTATCCGGATCATTAAAAAAAAATTTAAAAAAAAATTTTAAAAAAAAAGCTTTTATTAAAAAAGAATGCACTAAAAAGAAAAAAATAATTTTCTGGACGCTGTGTATCACAAATATAAAAGCTTTTTAAAAGCGAGATAAATTTTTATTTTATTGTTTTATGCTTTATCTCGCTTTTTAAAAGCTTTTATATTTGTGATACACAGCATCCAGAAAATTATTTTTTTCTTTTTAGTGCATTCTTTTTTAATAAAAGCTTTTTTTTTAATTTTTTTTTTATTTTGTTCTTTTTAGTCTTCGAATATATATCCTTACATTTGAGATGTCCTTACAGGCTTTTTAACTTGAGAATCGTATTCAGCGACCCCAAAAACCCCCAGAAAAGATTTTTTTCCGGAAAATTTGGAGAAAGGGATAATCACGTTATCCTTACAGGACCTTCCGTTATCCTTACAGACTTTTTAATGACAGATTCGGATTCAGCGACCTCAAAAACACCCAGAACAGATTTTTTTCCGGAAAATTTGGAGAAAAGGATAATCACGTTATCCTTACAGGACCTTCCGTTATCCTTACTGACTTTTTAATGACAGATTCGGATTCAGCGACCCCAAAAACACCAGAATAGATTTTTTTCCGGAAAATTTGGAGAAAAGGATAATCACGTTATCCTTACAGGACCTTCCGTTATCCTTACTGACTTTTTAATGACAGATTCGGATTCAGCGACCCCAAAAACCCCCAGAATAGATTTTGTTCCGGAAAATTTGGAGAAAAGGATAATCACGTTATCCTTACAGGACCTTCCGTTATCCTTACAAGGACGAAGTAGTGAAAATATTGTATTGTCATCGGACTTATATAAGTGTGCAAAATTTCAAGTCAATCGGACAAGTGGAAGTAGGTCAAAATTGGGTTGCAAGATTTGATCTGACAGACAGACAGACAGACAAACAGACACGAAGGCAAGCTAAATAAAAGCTTTTAAAAAAGCAGCTGTTATCAACCAGTTCAAGCTGTGAGAAATCTTTTTTAGAGAAGAAACTTTATTAACCCTCCGTCTACCGAAAAAAAACCTGCTAGAACTACCGTTGGGGTAATCGGTAATAAGCCATTTTCCTTTAGTTGTTATTGAAAATGTCTGAGTACGCTTAGAAAAAACTTCAATAATGTCAATAGATTCCAGCAAAATACAATGAAGAATTTTTAAAGAAACAATGTCAAGAAGTTACAAAGTCAAAAACTCATAGTACGGAGAATGATTCTTTTTCATTCTCTCGTTTGCAAATGATTCTCACAAGAATTTTATTTTTCATTCACTCACGAGATTTATTTTTCCATTCCCGTATTTTTGAGATTGTGTTCGCGAATGGAATCGAAAATTTGGAGAATGGAAAAATTGAATTCGCTCACGAATTTATCGCGCAAGAATGATTTGTGAATGCAATTATTGTATGAAGTAAATGCAAGTTTCCTTTCGTGTCATACAGAAAAGAAAATCGATTTCTTTTGTTGGAAAATAGTACGGAGCAAAATAAAATGAGCGAGGAAATGTCTGAACAGCACACGACTTTCTTATACAACAAAAAAAAAATTTTTTTTAGGAAAATGCCCTAGAGCAAAATTAAATTAGCGAGGAAATGTCTGAACAGCACATGACTTTCTTATACAACAAAAAATCGATTCATGTGCTGTTCAGCAGAGTACGGAAAAATATCACTCACGAATGCAAAAATTTCATTCTTCTTGATTTCATTTATTCCCGAATGGAATATAAAAAACCATGGCCGAATTATACAAGGTCTGTTTGACAGCTCAGTTGCTTCTGGCTCTGACGTCATCGGCAAGAAATTCTTATAAGACTGAATGGGAATTTTCCCTAATTCTCAAATCTAGCTAACATCTAGCTAAACAATTCCGTACGCACAATCAACATTACAAAGAATGTCTTGCCGATGACGTAGCAAAATGGTGGCTGTCAAAAAATAACCAGCAGACCTTGTATAATTCGGCCATGATAAAAAACCAAAATTCGTGAGGGAATCGTTTCATGCGATTTTTTGGCCATTCAATTCGCTCAAGAGAGAATCGAAACCAGTTTTTATCTATTCCATTTGTTCGTGATTTCGGATTTCAATATCAAAAAAGTATTTTAACTGTTAACAACGCTAATGAGTAATTCGCGAATCGTATTATAAATAAAAATGGGACGAAAAAGATATTTTAATTTGGAAAAATATGTGGAATATGATTTAGTCGGGGATATTTCCAAATGTTTAATGTGCAATAAGCAACTTAAAGGAAAATTAGCCGGCAATATACGACGACATTACCAAAAAGTGCACTTAAAAAACATTCAGGATATAGAAAATGCAGATGAAACCTCTTTATCTTCAGGAAGTAGTGTTTCTAGGAAACGAAAAAGCTCACAAATCACAATCCATATGGACAAAAATGATTTTTTGAAGTGTTGTGTTGGATTGGTGACGGTAAAAAATCTGCCGTTTAGAATTTTTGATGACGAAGAATACTTTAAAAAAATATTACGCCCTTATGAAGAGCATTTTACAACCTCCATAAATTCGAAAAGTGTTGTAGAAAAAATGTGCGTTGCCGCACGTGAAATAAAAAAATCTATTGCAAAAAATGTACATAAAAAAATGGTGAGCCTAAAAATTGATATCGCCACGAGGCTGGAAAAAAGTATTTTGGGAATAAATATTCAATACATTAAAGACTCTGAAATAAATATAAATACTATTGGGATGATTCAATTAAGGAGAAGGCATACAGCGCAGTTTTTAAAAGAAGAAATTTTGAATTGTTTAAAGGATTTCAATATAGATGTCACACAGTTATATTCCAGTACAACAGATAATGGCGCAAATGTAATTAAAACATCCAAATTATTGCAAGAGCTGCAAGAAGAAATGCAAATCCACTCAAACGAAGACGCAATTCCGCCAGCACATAACAGTGATGACGAAAATGAATTTTTAGAAATTCATTCTCAACTTACATCAGTAATGGCTGTGGTAAGGTGTGCTGCCCACACAATTCAACTTGCAGCACATGACGTCTTAAAAATTATACCATCGCAAGTGGATGATTGCAGGAAAGCTGTGAAAGCACTACGCACAATAATTCGAAATAACACCGAGCCTAATTTACAAATGCCGCTATTAGACAATTTAACTAGATGGAACTCAACTTTTTCAATGTTTGATTCTTTGTCCAAACTTAAAAGTTACGTGCAGAACCTCTCAGACTTCAACGGGCCAGATGTTGATTGGAATTTTGTTGAAAATTTCATAGAAGCCTTTAAACCGTTAGCAGAATGCACCGTAAAATTGCAACATGAACAATACTTTGTTGGAGATTTTTACAGAGATTGGTTGTATTGTGAAGTGGAATTAGAAGAGAAAAATGCCGGGGGAAACATTTACGCAGCTCAATTATTAAAAGCGATGAATATGAGGAAATGTCTTCTTCTCGAAAACGGCGCCTTTATCGCTGCCATTTTCCTAGACCCTCGATTTAATTTCATAAATACACCTTTCCTAACTGAAATTCAAAAACAAAGTGCAGTGGTAAGACTATTAATTTTTAAAATAATTGTATAATAAAAAAATAACATGTCATTATTTATTTCAGGAACATTTACTGAAAACAAACGTAATTATAAAACGTTTAGTAGGTGAATCACAAGGCGAAGAAAACGTGTCTGATATTGGTAGTCCAACCACATCTTTTTCAACACGTATAGAGTCGTCCGGACCATTCTCAAAGTTGGAAGCAAAGATGAATCTTTTGATTGAACAAGGGCCATCAAGACTTCAAGATACAACGATGAAACAAAAATTAGAATATCTTTGCAACAATGAAAGAATTCCATTCGAGGCAAATCTACTAGAGTATTGGAGAAATGTTAAGTACAAGGACCCTGAACTAGCATTATTGATTGATGTAGCGTTAGCAGTTCCTTCAACTCAAGTGTCAGTAGAAAGAGCATTTAGTGCTCTTTCGACAATTCTGACGAAAACGAGATCGAAATTGTCCAAAGAAACCATAAATAATTTGCTATTAATAAAATTAAATAGCAATTTGTTAGAAAAAATTACAATAAGTGAAGAATAAAAAATTGTACTTATTTCTAATATTTCAATAATTTTAATGTACATATTAAATAAACATAAACTCTATATTTTCCTTGTTTTGATTATCAAAAGTGAAATACAATTACTCCCTTTACTTCCTTATACTAATTTTATTTTGCTCTAGGGTATTTTCCTAAAAAATTTTTTTTTTGATGTATAAGAAAGTCGTGTGCTGTTCAGACATTTCCTCGCTCATTTTATTTTACTCTAGGGCATTTTCCTAAAAAAATTTTTTTTTGTTGTATAAGAAAGTCGTGTGCTGTTCAGACATTTCCTCGCTAATTTTATTTTGCTCTAGGAAAAAGCGAGAGAAAAAGAATGATTCTTTTTCATTCTTACTCACTCACGAGCGAATAGAATAGTTAAAAAATCATTAGCATTCTCTCACGAACGAATGGAATAGATAAAAACTGGTTTCGATTCTCTCGTGAGCGAATTGAATGGCCAAAAAATCGCATGAAACGATTCCCTCACGAATTTTGGTTTTTTATATTCCATTCGGGAATAAATGAAATCAAGAAGAATGAAATTTTTGCATTCGTGAGTGATATTTTTCCGTACTCTGCAAAAACTATTACGGCTAGAATTAGAGAAAAATTTTATCGCTGTGGGGTCAAATTGACCCCAATGGTAGACGGAGGGTTAAAAAACTGCAGTTGAAACCCGCAATTGTAAATCCAACAGACTTTTTTAATATCTCGAGTTTTTTTTTTGAGCGCAGTTTTTCTTTCGTGCAGTTGTGGAAGTAAACTTTTTCTATCGTAAAGTTTTTCTAAAATGAAAATTCAAGACCTCGGTGCAAAAAGCGGTCTGTCCACTTTTTTGCGAAAATGAGTTATTGATGCCAAATGCAAGAATAACCGAATGCGCACATTTGACTGCAAAGAGCATACTTTTTAGAGGCCTGTGTAAAAAGTTTTTAAAGAAAAGATGCATTGTTTCATATAATTTGACGCGGAATTTTTTTCCAAAAAAAAATTTTTTTTATTCTGGGAGTTTTGTTTTGTTAAATTGAATATTTTTTTATTTTTGAAGTGAAAACTTCTTTAGCGGCGTTGTGAGTGATTTCAAACTCGATGAAACGAAAAAGCGACAGTAAAAAGAGATAGGATATTTTAGCCTACGAGAAAATGAGATAGAATACAGATGGGTGCCAGTCAATTTATCGTAAACAAGATTGATGGAAAGGGGGAAGGGGAAGGGGAAGGGGAAGGGGAAGAGGGCGGGGTACGGGAAGGGAAAGGGGAGAAGTGTTAGGAGGGAGGAAGTGGAGAGAGGAGGCGATAAATTATGTTTCGTCATAAATTGCAATATATACATATCTACTCGTATATAAATAAAAATGGATGTTTTATTGTTTGTCTGTCTGCCTGAGATTACAAAACTCAAGAACTACTGGACCGATTTTTATGCGGTTTTTGCAAAATAATCTGTGTTGCCAGGAGCAGGTTTTTAGCTATGTAGATTTTCAAAATTCGAAACGGAAGGTCCTGTAAGAATAATGAAAATATCGTTTTTCCCATTTTTCCCCGGAAAAATTTGCATTTTAGGGTTTTTGGGGTCGCTGATCACGAATCCGGTATTAGATTTTCAAAATTCGAAACGGAAGGTCCTGTAAGGATAATGAAAATATCCTTTTTCCCATTTTCCCCGGAAAAATTTGCATTTTAGGGTTTTTGGGGTCGCTGATCACGAATCCGGTATTAGATTTTCAATAAAAATATAATATGACTTTTGAACTTGGTACCAATATTATAATAAATAAACGCTATAACTATCCCACACCTGATACCGCATTCGTCTCATTCTCTCGCTGTTTAGTTTTCCTAAGGTTTCACTTCTACCGCGTGTGCACTGCACACACATGTTTTTTTTTTTATTTGTTTTTTACTAAATAAAGGCTAGTTAATAAGTCTGGACTGTATTTTGTAGTCATAAATAAATTTTAAAAACCGCTTTTTTGCTCTTGGGTGCAAGAAACAGCTATGTCCAAAACTTTAAAATATCCATAACTTTTTCAAAAAAAAAATATGGATTTATCTCAAATTAAAATGATGTAAGAATACATGCTTGATTTAAACTGTAAATTGTTAACTTTGTCCCAGAGCAAAAATTTCACGCTAATATGTTTTTTGTCTCTCCTGAAAAATTTGAAAAAGTGGAGATGACCGCTTTTTGCACCGAGGTCTTCATTATCATTATCGAAAAAACCATAACAGAAAGCTTTGGAAGTTGAGGTGCTTTTTTTAAAAGTTTTCCAATGTGGAAGTTGAAGCTTTGGAAGTTGAAAGGTTTTCCAATGTGGAAAGCGTCACGTTTTGTGGAAAGCAAATGCTGACGCCAAACCATAAGTTTTTACCCATCCAAAAATCGCCCAACGCGCCTAAAGAAGTTATCACTTCAAAAATCACTTCAAGGCACTACACAACTGTATGTCTTCACAGCGAGCTGAGAAAGCGAACTAATCGGATATCAAAAAACACCACAAAAGCAAATTTTTAAGGTTCTAGATGTTTTGTTACTAACCAGCCACTCAGGCCCGGCTCAACCTAATATGCAGACCATGCAAGGCATGGGGGCGCGCCGATCTAAAGGGCGCCTTTCCTCTTTCGATTTAAATAATTATATATTTTTCATTTTTTATATTTGTGTAAACAAAAATTTTTCAAAAAAAATTTCTGTTTAATTTATTAAAAAAAATATTTGAAAACTCTAAATACAAATTCAAATATTTTTTGTGATCTATATTTTATTCGAATTTGCTAGAAAATATATTCGTGAACGTAACTGTTGCTTTACGAATATTTTTGAGTCTTCCAGTTTCAGTTGCAAGTGGTGAGAGATCATTTTCGAAATTAAAAATTATCGCAGGAGCGATTAGTTATCGATGATAGCAATTGAAAGAGATATTTGTGAAAAAATCGACACTAATGAAATAATTGAAGAATCCGCAAATTTAAAAGCAAGAAAAATAAAATTTTAGAAACTTAAATAAATAAAATTGTTAACTTTTTTTATACTTTATGTTGAACTATTATAATTCGTTGAACTTGTAATTATTTTATTTGTATGAATTATTTTACATAAAACGTTTTGTGCCTTTAAATTTATTTACTTATCTGCCATATGTAGGGTAGGAGCGGGCGTGTTGAATTACTTTTTAGAATTTAGGTTGTAGCGCGCACATAAAATCACATATCGCTCCAATGGTTAAGCCATTCGATAGAGGGATTCCTTGACTACATTTCATAGAAGAAATTTTTTTTTAAATGTTTTATTAACTGCCCTCCAGCTCAATTTAAAGGGTGATTCAACATGCCCGCCGATTTGCAAGTGGTGCGGGTAAGTTGAATAATTGTAAGTTTTCATACTTAAGAATGAAAAAACGTTATTTCTTAAGAAAAAAAGAATGAAATAAAGTATTTTATTAAGTAAAAATTTTAAATATACACTACATAATGTAAATATGAAAAAAACAATGAAATTTACGATTTACTTAATCGCTTATTTCATTTTTTTTTTGTTGTCCAATTTTTGATTGTTTTCCTGCTGCGTTTTTATAAAAAATGTAAAAAATCATCAAGAAACAAACAAAAATTGATAAAAGAACAAGGGAAATGTGAAACAAACGTCAAAAAAACAAAAAATACGTAAGAAAAAAATGATTCAACTTGCCCGCCAAGCCGTTATTCAACTTACCCGCAACCCACTTTTTTGATATTTTCTCTTAGAAAAATCACAAAAACAATAAATTTGAATGTCTCACGATTTTTTTTTTATTCTAGAGGTGTTGCACAACACTTTTAATACAAAAAATTTCCAGATTGACAAAAATTTGTATGAGAAATGGGTAAATCACTGTATAGTCTAATATTTACTTTTAGAGCCAAAAACACACATATTCCTGTCAATTACGATATAAATAAGGTATCGCTGTCAAAATTTTATGGCAAGTAGAGGATATCAGTACTAACAACATACTAAAATTTAAAAAAAATTGACTGAGTAGTTTTTTTAAATTTTGCAATAATTCAACATGCCCGGTAATTCAATAAGCCCGCTCCTACCCTACACTTTTTTTTTAATTCAAACAAAAAGGGCGCAAAAAAAACTTGCATAGGGCGCAAAAAAATAACTTGCATAGGGCGCATAGAACCATAGAGCCGGCGCTGCAGCCACTTGACTATTGTTTAAATTTTATTTTTTAGATGCCGACAAAATTTTAATAAACAATATGATTGATTTGGAGCATGAGATTTTGTATATTAAAAAATTTACAGGGTGCTCAATACTTTTGTCCAAGGCTGTATATATTTCTATTCGTGGGGGAGGAAAGTGATTAAATGATGATTATTTTTTTAAATGGAACTATGGAAATAATATAGGAGGAAATAATCTCATGCTTCAAGTCTCGAATTTTTCAATTTTGAAATAAATTACAGTAAATTCCATTGGAGCCCTTATTGCCCTAACAAAAAACATTTTTTGTTACGCTGATGCGCGAAAAAATACCTACACAAGGTTTTAAATTCCATGCGACGCGGGTTAGCAAACACCTGAACCCTAAACCAGTCAAATGCAATTTTAAACATAACAGAAGCTATAATTGCCAATCTGGCAATTATTGAAAACCCGTATGGTGATTTAAGTGAATGGCGAACAGTTTTATCCAGTGTTCAAAACTTTATTTTGTTATATCGTTCTTTTCGCTCCGCTGTACTGTTGCTAGGAGTCGGAACGAGCTATGCACATTTTTCGTTCTCCCTCCCAAGTTAAGAACGAAATGATTTCTATTTAAGTTTTCGCTCCTTGTTCAAACCGGTTTGTGGGTCTCGCATAAAAATGAATGAAAGCCTCGAGCGATGGCTTTTTGGTATGATGCACACACACATATAAGTATGTATTTTAATAGTGAGAGAACGATATTTCGCTCCCAGCATTAACGTTCTGTTCTCAAAGAACGTAAAAACAAAATGCAAATATAAACATAACAAAAGCTATTATTGCCAATCTGGCAATTATTGGAGACCCGTATGGTGATATTCGTATCAAAATTCGAACAGTTATACCAAAATTCCACTTTGAAGTCAAACTTTCCAAAAAGATTTTTTAAAATTTATTCCAATCGGATTTTGATGTATGGGAGTTTTATGTAGAATCATATCCTAAATAACTTTTGTTCTTGGACTTTTTTGATAAGATACACCGTTTTTGAGATATTCGCAAAAAACGATTTCGTTCGTATGGGGGGTACCCCCCTAATGGTCCATTTTTGCCCATTTTGTCCATTATCGCATTTTACGAAAAACGGATCTGCGCAAAATTTCAAGTCTCTAGCTCAATCCATGCGCCCGCAATCCGCGCCACAGACAGACAGACAGACGGACGGACGGACGGACAGACAGACAGACAGACGGACGGACATGCAGAAATTAAATATTTTTCTCATTCTAAACACACTGGTGTAATTCATTTTTTTGTGCGATGACGGGATCTTGGCGTTACAAACGGTAAAGCAAAGTTAATATACCCTTTGGTTTCACCATACGGGTATAAAAATCCTAAGAGCAAGAACGTAAAAACAAAAATTTCGTTCTCGTTCTTGGGAGCGTTTTTCTGAAATGCCGAATTTCGTTCTCTAGAGCGTGATTTTTATTTTCTATTGATTTCAATGCCTCCTTGGGAGCAGAACGAAAGACTACAAATGGGAGCGTTTTGAACACTGGTTTTATCAAAATTTCACTATGAAGTCAAACTTTCCAATAAGATTTTTTAAAATTTGTTCCAATCGGGTTTTGATGTATGGGAGTTTTATGTAGACTAATATCCTGAATAACTTTTGTTCTTGGACTTTTTTGATAAGATGCACCGTTTTTGAGATATTCGCAAAAATCTTTTTCGTTCGTATGGGGGGTACCCCCCCTAATAGTCCATTTTTGCCCATTAACGAACTTAGCCTCGCATTTTACGAAAAACGAATCTGCGCAAAATTTCAAGTCTCTAGCTCAATCCGTGCGCCTGCAATCCGCGCCACAGACAGACAGACGGACGGACAGACAGACAGACAGACAGACGGACGGACATGGAAAATTCAATTTTTTTTATCATTCTAAACACACTGGTGTAATTCATTTTTTTGTGTGATGACGGGATCTTGGCGTTACAAACGGTAAGGCAAAGTTAATATACCCTTTGGTTTCACCATACGGGTATAAACATAACAAAAGCTATAATTGCCAATCTGGCAATTATTGAAAACCAGTATGGTGATATTCGTATCAAAATTCGAACAGTTGTACCAAAATTCCACTTTGAAGTCAAACTTTCCAATAAGATTTTTTTAAATTTATTCCAATCGGATTTTGATGTATGGGAGTTTTATGTAGAATCATATCCTAAATAACTTTTGTTCTTGGACTTTTTTGATAGGATGCATCGTTTTTGAGATATTAGCAAAAAACGTTTTCGTTCGTTTGGGGGGTACCCCCATAATGGTCCATTTTTGCCCATTAACGAACTTAGCCTCGCATTTTACGAAAAACGAATCTGCGCAAAATTTCAAGTCTCTAGCTCAATCCGTGCGCCTGCAATCCGCGCCACAGACAGACAGACAGACAGACGGACGGACGGACATGGAAAATTCAATTTTTTTTTATCATTCTAAACACACTGGTGTAATTCATTTTTGTGTGTGATGACGGGATCTTGGCGTTACAAACGGTAAAGCAAAGTTAATATATCCTTTGGTTTCACCATACGGGTATAAAAAGATTCGCCATACCATTGATTATATATGTTACACATAGATATGGACTCTTGAACTACAGGCTTTCGCACTAGATGTCACTGAGTATCAGTGACGTGGCGTGCTGCTTTCAGTAGGGTGTTCAATATTAAGTTTCTGTTAAATTATAGACGTCTACTCTTAGTTTTATCCAGGATCACGTCGGGGACGTGATAGACGAAGATCCAATTTTTTTCTTTTTTAATTTTTTTTTTAATTTTTTTGTTTTTGTATTTTTTGTTTTTTTTTTCTTTGTCGAGTAATAAATCAACGCGTGTATTTCCATAAGTTTTTAATGTAACGATATTATTAATGTGCACTTGGGAGACGGTATGTTTTGTTATTGCGGCAGTTAAATGATTTAAATCATTGTAGCCTGTAGTCCAAACACCCTTTTCTTGATTACTTGAAAAAAGTAAACATGACCAACAAAATAATTTATTAATAGCAGAGCAACCGCATAGCCAGCATTTTGATTCATAAGAAGAAGGCTGAAAATGTCTACTAAAAGATTTTCCTTTCGATACTACTTTGCAAGTTAAGTCGGGAAATGCCGGTGTCGGCTTACCTGAATTTATAATTTCCAATTTTTCCTCGATATTTAATTGAGAAAATGGTTTCTCAAACAATTTTTCGATTGCGCATCCGCATTCACAAGCCATAATATTAAATTAATTATTTCTCATACACAAAAGCCAACTGAACACCTGTAAAATCAGAAACTGACTGAGCTGATGAGCAAGCAATATTGCTGTTTTGCTTGGCACACACACCCACACGCATCAGCACGTCAGCCGAACGGCCATACGATGGTCGGTTTTCTATTGTCGGGTTTCGCAGCATCGCGGCCAGCAGCAAGCAACATCGCATCGGTTCGCCGTGCGGCTTTTTCTGGAGCACCCAAATTCATCGTTGTGTGCGGTTGCTTCTTGTGAACTTTGTGTGTGGTGAAACGTTTTTTATTATAGACTTTTACTTAGTCATATGTGTTTTTACTTTGCTTTGGTGCGCTGTAAATTGGAGAACACTCAAGCCGGTCGAACGACCGAAAGAGTCGGTATTGCGTTTCGAGTGTGTTTTGCTAAGGGGCGAGTAGGAAAGAAGGCCACAAGAAATTTTTACTTTGGTTCGCTGTAAAGTGGAGAACACTCGAGTCGGTCGAACGACCGAAAGAGTCGGTATTGCGTTTCGAGTGTGTTTCGCTAAGGGGCGAGTAGGAAAGAAGGCCACAAGCAATTTTTACTTTGGTTCGCTGTAAAGTGGAAAACACTTGGTTGGTCGAAAGATCGCAAGATAAAGAAACAGGTTGGTAATGTAGGGTGCGGGTGCTTTAGGCAACCATTGCCATTGGTAAATTGTCGAAAGAATTGGCACAAAAAAAGACATTAATTAACAATAGATTTCCGATACATATTGGATTTCAGTAGGGTGTGCAGTGAACACCCTCGCACCTTAGAAGAAACGTCACTGCTGAGTGTACAATTTCTGAATTTCGTTGATATTTTCTTAGTTAAAAGAGCTTTAAGGCGCTTTCGGGCCAGTGCGAAAGGGGCGGCTGAATGAAAATCTGTATACACACAGGCACAATTAATGCATCGAATTGGTACCCAGCAAGATTTTAGAAACGTGTTCAACTACAAATGCAACACTTCGCATCTGTAGAAGGATGTAAATGTGCGTGTAGTGGTGAAGTATTCTTATTTACTTTCGCATCGCCATTGGACGAAGAGAGACAAACTAATGTCATTCCATCCAACCATTCTGTTCTTGCATCAACTTTTGTTATTCCCAGTGACATATCTGCGAAAGCAACATCGAATGATTCGGGAATTCCTTAATTTGAACTCGGATCTTCAAATTGTGGAGTTTCCACTCGATGTTTTCATTGGGAATAGCAAACGCTCCTGCTTCGCCAAATGCGGATCCGGAAAACACAAGAAATGAGGATTCGGAAAACACTTTAATAAAAATAAAATTATCAGAGTATTTTGTTACCAGTAACGCTAAAAGTAACACATGTTACTTTTAGCGTTACTGGTAACAAAATATTCACATATTTCGTCTCATTTCATCTCACACCTAATAAGCATAAGGCTGTCTCGTTTCTACATTGCTAGAGCAAGACATACTTATATACGTTTGGTGTTGGAGTAAGTGCGATAGACATTCACACAGATTGTCAATTGCACGTGAGTTTTTTCCCAACGCTCTAAGAAGATTCACGCATAGGGTAACAGTGAATTATCACGTTACTCCACTAGTTACGTAACTAGTTCCGAATCTTGCTGGGTACAGTTTCTGTGATTTCTTTGCTCATGTGTGAGTTTCTATTTCGACATTCTGAAAATATGAAAATTTGTGGTTTTAGAAGAATTTTTAAAAATTCAAATGTTTTGCGATTAAAAAACATTGTGTGAAAACTGTTGAGTCGAAACAATTTGCTACAGAAGCCGTACAAAAAATATCATTTTAAATATATTTTTCAAAAGTAGAATTTAGTATCTGTTTTAGATTTAGATATTACAGTAAGGAGTATTTTATTCTTTAATGAGCCATCTACTTTTCTCGACCTTGGACGATTGACTTTCTCAATGATTTATCCTTCGTTTTGACACTAGTATTAACCCTTTTTATTTTAACATGGAGTAAAATTATAACTATTCGTTTTACGACAAAGAACTTATCGTTGCAGCCTGGTCATTGTGTAATTTTTTCATTAATCAGAGGAAAAATATGAGCGTCCAAAATATTGGTTTTGAATTTTACGACTTCGAATATTTTTTGAAATTCGTCAAATATAATATTTAGCTGATTTTCAAATACTTGGGAAGGAATTGTTAATGACCCAAACTCAGACAAATTGCTTGTTTTATACGCTTTCAATTTTATTAAATTATATTTTTCGAGGAAATCAGGATTTTCATTTATCATATGTGCTATGCAATGGTGGCATTTTATTTTTAGTTTTAATGAGTGGCAAATATAACCAAAAAAATATAATTTTGAATTTTCTTCAAACTTCTGTTCAGGTGAAATGTCGAAATTCATATCCTCATCATTTATATTTCCTACATCATCATCAAAGTCAAAAGTATCCGTTGTATCTTTTGAATGTAATGCAGTAAAAGGAGCAAGTCCACCGGCTGAATTTATCAAGTTCATCGAATCGCTATATTCATAGCTAGAATACTCTGAATATGTCACATTTTGAAAAAGGATTTGCTTTAAATTTCTATATACCCTATAAATTGAAAGATTTTTTTCATATGTGCCCTTAAAACATCTAAGCATTGATATCATGTTTTCAAGAGGGTCTTGATTTAAATGTGAAGAAATTATATAACTTTGGCCAGAGTTTTTCAGGTCATCCCAAAGCATCTCAAACGCTGTGATAGTTTGGATTAAACCATCAAAGCAGTAAGGTCTTGCCATTCGCCCATGACAAAACCATTTGGATATAAAAATTTTCATCTCCGATAAATTTTTAATGTTTTCACCACATAATGCATTCTTGTTGGGATTTTTTGAAAATTTAGAACAACTATTCAGAGTGTCAAATAGATTATTCATTTTTGATATGAAGCAAGCTGTGCTCTTGGCTTTTTGTTTGTCATGATCTGAGAAGCAATTTAAGCTAACCACAGCATAGATTGCAGCAGCCACAGAATTGCTAAAAATCTGAGTTGCTAATTTGACTGACAATTTGTCAAAATTTTTAGGATCCATATGAACATCTGTCAATTTATACATTGCACGTATCATTCCATTATCAATGGCATATAACAATTTAAGAATGTCCCAGGAAATAATTTCACTACCAATCGAAATATTATTAGAATATACAGGTCGATTATCTTAGACGCGTCACTTTTCGTGACTCGAAATTGCCTGTTGTTGTTGGTACAAAACAACAAATACAACATGCAAATTTCGAGTCACGAAAAGTGACGCGTCTATGATAATCGACCTGATAGACAGTTTCGCACACTCTTAAAGAGGTGAGGAACATCAAAGAAAGAAAAAATTCTTTCATTCTGTGTGAAAAAATATGGGTTTTTGGCAGACACTTCAAACCTTTTCATGCATTTTCTGTTATTAGGACCTTGGTCACAGGTTACACCAACAACATTAAAACCAATATTAATTATCTTTTCCAAAACATCTTTTAAAATTAAATATAGCCGATCACCCGAAATATGTCCAGCCACATAACCAATACATTGCTTCCAATTTTCATTAAGTCCACGGATCATCAAAATCAAAGCAGTTGTTGCCATGCTACAGGTTCTTTCACTATTTGCAAAGTCTTCGAAACCATACACAATGTCATCCTTCTGATTATATTCTAGTTCAGATTTTACGGACATTTCATCAAAGACAAGAATACAACGCCTATTAAGTACAGAAGACATTTCCGAAATCTTTTTTGACAGCATATCTTGTATCAGCTTGGAAAAACCTGTCTCGAATCTTAACAAAGAGTGTCATTTCAAATCAGTGCTTGTTGATGGAAGCGCAAATCCTTTAGCCAACATATCTTTATATAGTGCGGGAGATTTATAATAAAAATTTAAAGCCAATTGTTTTTCATTCTCTTTCCAATGCCTTTATGCTGTAACTGGCACCTTACAAATGTTCGACCCTCATTAGACTTATTTTCTAATTTTTCAGAAAGAGTTAAATTCAAAGTGATACTCTAAGTCTTTCTCAAGATTATTTTTTTTTATTTTTCGGGCCATCTATTACATTAAATGTTTTTTTAAGAGTTACAGATGAAGAAACACTTTCCTTAGTTTCTACTTTTTTAGTAAAAGGCTCAGGAAATTGTGATTTCTCAATTAATAATGTTTCTGGGACATCAGTACAGCGATTTTTGTGCAAAAGGTGATAATTTTCCCGTGATCTTTCCCGTGATAAATGAAATGGGAAGTTTTTCAAATTTCAATTCAGAAAGTCACAAGACTGGGAAATTTTATCTCGAAAACAAAAAAAAATTTGGTTTTGGGAACCCGGTTGCCCTGTAGTTTTTTGTGGTGGCCCTTTTCTGTTGAATTCCCTTGTTATCTCTTCCCAAATACGCTGTTTGTTGGCTTTTCCGTTGGGGGTTAAACGGCGGTGCAAAACAGAGAAGTTCTTCTCCACTAAATTTATGAGAAGCAGCCGTTGTTCCGCCGTTGGCCTAGCAACCTAAACATTAACAATTTTAACATTAATTTGTGACATTTTTTCGCGAATCAATCAACACACAAAAATTGAAATTCATTGAATTTAATTCAAGTTCAAATTCAATTTATTGCGGCTTATATTTACACAAAATGGTTTTTTTACAGATGAAGTTTTGATTTTATTTTATAGCGATGGAGGAGACACATCTAATATGACAGGAATTCGCGTATTACAAATTTCAAGACACAAAACAAAACTCAGCCACCCTCGAAAAATCTCGGTGCGTCAGTGACAGTTCAAAGTGAAAAGCACAGCTAGTGTGACCATATACAAATTTCGAGGGAAATTTCCAGTCGACTTTCCAATAAAATATCACCAACACAGGTGCATGCAAACAAGCATACATTGACAGGAATTTGTGTCTTTATTGTTATCACGGCTTTTATCACTTATCACCTTTTGCACAAAAATCGCTGTACAGCTGTTTGCTCATATAAAAATTGCTGGAATGTTAGGAAACCCGGTTCTTTTTTATCATTTTTTAAAATACCTGATGATGTTAAAAAACCCGTTTGGTTGAAACACTGCGGGGATGTAAATTTGGAAAATAAAAAAAAAACAAATATAATATATTTCTGTGAAAATCATTTTTATGAGGAGCATATCCAAATTAAATCGGATAGAAAAGTTTTAATGAGACTTGCTTACCCCAAGCCGTTTAACAATGCTTGTACTTGTACCCTAAAAAAAGTTAATGCACGATGTCAATTGATTTTTGATAATTTTTGTCAAAAAAATCAGTACAGCGATTTTTGTGCAAAAGGTGATAATTTTCCCGTGATCTTTCTCGTGATAAATGAAATGGGAAGTTTTTCAAATTTCAATTCAGAAAGTCACAAGACTGGGAAATTTTATATGGAAAACAAAAAAAAATTTTCCTGTTGATGTTTAGTGACCGTTTTATCTATTGATGATATTCATTGATTATGTTTTTCGCAGGCTTTTCGGTCAGTGGGTTGGAGTGAAATAAAAAAATTTATTTTTTAGTCTCAATTCCCAACGTTTCGGTTTTATTTTAAACCATCTTCAGGGGAAAAAAACTACAAAAAAATCCTTTTTAAATGTTCGTTATTTTACAAAATATTGACTAGTCAAAACTTACATGAGTTTAAATGAACTATGGGTGAGTATTTATGTTTACGTGTTGATTGTTTTAGCAAATTTTCATCTTATCAAGAAGTTATTGTCAAGAAGTTAAAAAAATAAATAACATAAAAAACGGATGGTTCTACAACTACTGTACGGAAAAAAATATTTGACTAGTCGTTTTGAAGTTTAGTTATTTATTTGTTTAATTATTTATGAGAAGTAGCCGATGTTCCGCCGTTGGCCTAGCAACCTAAACATTAACAATTTTAACATTAATTTGTGACATTTTTTCGCGAATCAATCAACACAAAAATTGAAATTCATTGAATTTAATTCAAGTTCAAATTCAATTTATTGCGGCTTATATTTACACAAAATGGTTTTTTTACAGATGAAGTTTTGATTTTATTTTATAACGATGGAGGAGACACATCTAATATGACAGGAATTCGCGTATTACAAATTTCAACACACAAAACAAAACTCAGCCACCCTCGAAAAATCTCGGTGCGTCAGTGACAGTTCAATGTGAAGAGCACAGCTAGTGTGACCATATACAAATTTCGAGGGAAATTTCCAGTCGGCTTTCCAATAAAATCTCACCAATACAGGTGCATGCAAACAAGCATACATTGACAGGAATTTGTGTCTTTATTGTTATCACGGCTTTTATCACTTATCACCTTTTGCACAAAAATCGCTGTACTGATGCCATATTGGGTTTTATAGATAACAAATTGCCGTGAAATAAAAATCGTTGTCCAAAAAACGTAGCCGGAGTCAAAAATTTAAAAGAAAATCTACAAAATTCTAATAAAGATTTAAAATATCTTAATTAGATGTCAAAATATTAAAATCGTAATTTAATAACCAATTACCAAAGTCTCAATTTAAAAAAATCCAACAAATACTTTTTAAAAATGAAGGCGAAAAACAAGTTATTTTTTTTAAAAGCTTTTATTTAGCTCGCTATCTTGTCTGTTTGTTTGTTTGTCGGGGTCAAATCTTGCAATCAAATTTTGACCCACTTCCACTCATCCGATTCACTTGAAATTTTGTACACTTATATAAGTCCGATGACAATACAATATTTTCTCTACTTCGTCCTTGTAAGGATAAGGGAGGTCCTGTGAGGATAACGTGATTATCCTTTTCTCCAAATTTTCCGGAAAAAAATCTATTCTGGGGTTTTTTGGGGTCGCTGAATCCGAATCTGTCATTAAAAAGTCTGTAAGGATAACAGAAGGTCCGGTACGAATAACGTGATTATCCTTTTCTCCAAATTTTCCGGAAAAAAATCTATCTTGGGGGTTTTTGGGGTCGCTGATCACGAATCCGGTCCTTACCGTTATCCTTATAACGCAAATGTCCTTTTTCCAATTTTCTCCGGAGAAATTGGTATTATGGGGTTTTTGGGGTCGCTGATCACGAATCCGGTATTAGATTTTCAAAAATTCGAAACGGAAGGTCCTGCAAGGATAACGCAAATATCCTTTTTCCCATTTTTCCCCGGAAAAATTGCCATTATGGGGTTTTTGGGGTCGCTGATCACGAATCCGGTGTTGGAATTTCACAATTCGAAACGGAAGGTCCTGTAAGGAATACGCAAATATCCGTTTTCTAATTTTGTCTCCGAAAAACTGGCTGTAGGGTGTTTCCGTGGTCGCTGATCACGAACTGGCTGTTGGAATTTGAAAATTCTAAACGGAAAAAAGGATAACGCAAATATCCTTTTTCTCATATTTTTCCGGAAAAATCGGCATTTTTTTGAGATCGCTTAACACGAATCCGATATTAGATTTTCAAAATTCGACACGGAAGGTCCTGTAAGGATAAATATCCTTTTTCCCGTTTTTCCCCGGAAAAATCGGCATAAGGGGGTTTTTAGGGACGCTGATCACGAATCCGGTTTGGAATTTCAAAATTCTAACCGTAAAGTCCTGTAAGGATAACGCAAATGTCCTTTTTCCAATTTTTCTCGCAAAAACAGGCTTTGGGAGGTTTTCATGGTTGCTTATCACGAATCTGGAGTTGGAATTTCATAATTCGGAACGGACGGTCCTGTAAGGATAACATTTTTTCCCAAAACTTTTTAAGTTATTTATGGTTTTTTGGCATTCTAAAATTTATACAAAAAACTTTTAGCTGCCAACGTAGGGTCTGCTAGTAAAAAATATAAAAAAAATTAAAAAAAAAGCTTTTATTAAAAAACATAACAAAAGCTACAATTGCCAATCTGGCAATCATTGGAGACCCGTATGGTGATATTCGTATCAAAATTCGAACAGTTGTACCAAAATTCCACTTTGAAGTCAAACTTTCCAATAAGATTTTTTTAAATTTATTCCAATCGGATTTTGATGTATGGGAGTTTTATGTAGAATCATATCCTAAATAACTTTTGTTCTTGGACTTTTTTGATAGGATGCACCGTTTTTGAGATATTAGCAAAAAACGTTTTCGTTCGTTTGGGGGGTACCCCCATAATGGTCCATTTTTGCCCATTAACGAACTTAGCCTCGCATTTTACGAAAAACGAATCTGTGCAAAATTTCAAGTCTCTAGCTCAATCCGTGCGCCTGCAATCCGCGCCACAGACAGACAGACAGACGGACGGACAGACAGACGGACATGCAGAAATTAATTATTTTTATCATTCTAAACAAACTGGTGTAATTCATTTTTATGTGTGATGACGGGATCTTGGCGTTACAAACGGTAAGGCAAAGTTAATATACCCTTTGGTTTCACCATACGGGTATAAAAATGCACTAAAAAGAAAATAATAATTTTCTGGACGCTATGTATCACAAATATAAAAGCTTTTAAAAAGCGAGATAAAGCATAAAACAATAAAATAAACATTTATCTCGCTTTTTAAAAGCTTTTATATTTGTGATACACAGCGTCCAGAAAATTATTTTTTTCTTTTTAGTGCATTTTTTTAATAAGAGCTTTTTTTTAATTTTTTTTTATATTTTTTAATGGGTTTAAACGCAAGTGAAATAGCACTCATGCATTTTGTAGCATAAGTCAGATAGGCATGAATCACACACCAGCTCCCGTGTATCTTCGTCCCTGCCAATCCAACACCCATCGCAAGCGAGTTTGCTGACCTACACCTGCAGAGCTTAAAACTTGTTTACTTGTGTGAGCATTGATGAGAATGCCCTTGGCCTCTTGCAAATGATCTTGTGCATGCTTAGACAAAGCTCTTGATGCTAGCGCCACTGCGGGAACAGTCGAAAAGATTTTTTTTAAATCTTTCCATATCTATGTGTAGCAGACATATATTTACTCACTCTCACAGACCAGTGCCAAAAAAAACTTTGTTTTCACAAGTATTCACATTTAAGCGGTCCCTACACGTTCAATCTTGCAGTCAATCATCGCATGCTGTGACAGCATTTTGAACGTCTATGGTGATGCTGTCATGCAAAATTTAATGATTGACAGCATGCTGGCCAATATCAAAATCATTTTGATATTTTTCAAGGAAGCTTTTTATACCCGTATGGTGAAACCAAAGGGTATATTAACTTTGCCTTACCGTTTGTAACGCCAAGATCCCGTCATCGCACAAAAAAATGAATTACACCAGTGTGTTTAGAATGATAAAAAAAGTTGAATTTAGCATGTCCGTCCGTCTGTCTGTCCGTCCGTCTGTCTGTCTGTCCGTCCATCTGTCCGTCCGTCTG
The DNA here is from genome assembly GCA_964034945.1 of Chrysopilus asiliformis. Taxonomy (NCBI): domain Eukaryota; kingdom Metazoa; phylum Arthropoda; class Insecta; order Diptera; family Rhagionidae; genus Chrysopilus; species Chrysopilus asiliformis. The sequence continues at coordinate 51,708,761 of OZ035962.1, read as the reverse complement.
TCTGTGGCGCGGATTGCGGGCGCACGGATTGAGCTACAGACTTGAAATTTGGCACAGGTCCGTTTTTCGTAAAATGCGAGGCTAAGTTCGTTAATGGGCAAAAATGGACCATTAGGGGGGGGTACCCCCCATACGAACGAAATCGTTTTTTGTGAATATCCCGAAAACGGTGCATCTTATCAAAAAAGTCCAAGAACAAAAGTTATTTAGGATATAATTCTACATAAAACTCCCATACATTAAAATCCTATTGGAATAAATTTTAAAAAATCTTATTGGAAAGTTTAACTTCAAAGTGGAATTTTGGTACAACTGTTCGAATTTTGATACGAATATCACCATACGGGTCTCCAATGATTGCCAGATAGGCAATTATAGCTTTTGTTATGTTTGAATCACAGCATGCTTGAACGTGTATGGCGATGCTGTCAATCAATTCGTCATTTCAGTGTAATTTTTTGTGTGAAAAGGTGTCGCATATAAAATATAAAGTATTTTGGGAATCCTTTTTCGAGTTATATCGACAAAGAAGTGAGTTGTGGATAACGAAAAGTGAAAAATATAAGGACAAAGATTTTTTAAATTTATATTAAGTGTTGTTTTATATAAAGTTTTTTTTAAATTTTTATTAAGTGTTGTGTGCTGTCGGCAGACCAAACTCTCATTTGTTACTTTCGAATAAACCATATTTTCGATCAAACTTCATGATTATATTTTTATTTGTCATTTAACTTTATGATTTCTGGAAAAATTTTGTGAGTGGACCACTTCTCCCTACCATTTTGAAAAAATCGAAAAATCAAAGTTTTCGATAAATGCCTAAAAATTAAATTTAATGTCAAAAAGTTGGCAATCTGTGATTGCAGAAAATTAGCTTAGGTCCTACGCTTGCGATTTGACTATCTTATCATGCAAAAATTCCAATTTTTGACCATTTTGTGGCCAATAATAAAAACGTGGACCAGTTTACCCTACCTGACCCTACTTCTTTAAAACACTTACACCATGTGTAGTTGACAAATTATTTCTAATTTGGGAAAAAAGTGATATACCGTTAATAAATAAACGGAGTGTTGCTAAAAAATTAAAAACTCTTTTTGCCAAGTACAAAATAGAAAGTAAAAATAGAACCACAAACGAAGCGTTCATACATGTAAGAGAATTTATGATGGACCAATTCAACGACAGAAAGTTAACTCTGCCGGAATACGTATCAATGGAGGAGCAATACGAAGGACGATCGACATTTGTACCGACTATTCCAACTAGTGGCGACGAAACGTACATGCCACCAGATGAAGCAACATCAGAAATGATATTCGAAAATATTTCATCGGCAGCAACAGAAACAGGACCAAGTACATCTCAAAAAAGAGGGTCATATAGTCAAATATATGAAGTTTTTTTTCGCGATGATGTGTGACAGATTTGGGATTTTAGACAGTGTTTTTTTTTTTGGCTTCAGCACTTTTTAAAGACATAAATCTTCGTGATGATCTAGGACGACTCGTGATAAAGGATAAATCTAAAGTTGGAAGAGAAAGAAATAAATGCCGAGAAAAGTTACTTAGTGAGCGATTCAATAGTTCATTTATAAGTGCTTTTGGTTTTGACGGAAGAAAGGATGATTCGCTTACCAGAGAAAAAATTGACGGAACATATCATCAAAGTAGGTTAAAGAACCTCATTTGGTTGTTGCACGGGAGCCGAAGGCACAACTTATTGGTTATGTAAATTTGGTTGGTGAAAATACAGAGATTGAACGATTTCTTTTAATTGGGAAGAACCTGTCAATCGATCAATTATATGCCATATGTTCTGATGGTGAATCAACAAATACCGGAAAAGATAATGGTATCATTCGAAGATTTGAACTGCAATTACAGACGCCTGTACATTGGTTCATCTGTCTATTGCACTTCAATTACCTCCCGTTTCGACATGTGTTTGAAGCAGTAGAGAAATCAAGCACTATTTCTCATGTTTTCAGCACAGTGACTCTGAAATCTTCAGTACCTTCATACAGTATGGTGTTGTGTGCCGAGTTAAAAGCACGGATTTGGTATGTGATTAGAACAAGTCCATTGGAAACCACCTCATCATTTACGCATATGATTTTCACCTCATAAATTAAGGGTTAAAATATTTTATAACAAATAAGAATATCGGAAAAACTTAAAAAAAATATACTTTTCAATACTTCTGACCAGTACAAAATCCGTTTCAGACAAAAAAATTAGGATGTTCATAAATCTGTCTGTTTGTCGGTCTGTATGTATGCCGTAAAACTTTAGATCGGATTAATTTTTTTTTAAAATAAATCTACATTTCATTCTCTAGAACATAGTGTAGCGTGCTCCTTGGGTGACATGTTTCTACGTAGCTGAAGAGATCCGGCATACCACGAGTGCCGACTTAAGCTCAGGGTTAGGGGGGGGGGGGGTGTTCTTGAATCTCCAGCTACCGAACAACTACAAAAAAATTTATACTGTGGGGGGTATGCAGTGGATGCCGCCGTTGCCCATGATTCCAACCACCATTTCGATGCCAAAAAAACTACTTCTACTTCATCTTACCATTCCTTTTTTTTCTACCTCACCTTCGTCCCATGCGTCGCCACCTTCGCGTATTTACTTTAATTTAAACATCTGGCGCTTCTATACCTATACATTGCCAAAAAAAATGAACCTTTATCCTAGCTTAAACGAAGAAAATCAAGAACACTAAAAAAAAAATCAGTAGTATATTAAAAAACGTAGTTTTAGTGCTTCACAAAAAAAATATAATCTTTATTTCTCCACTATCCTTCTACAATTTTTTTTTCTTTTTGTTCTTTAACCTATTTTCCTATCCTAAATCCTATCTAAATTTTCCTTTCTAATTTTATACAATATTTTTATTCTTATTCTATTTTTTCCCAAATCAGTTTTTATTCAAAAATTTAAATCAGGTTTAAATCGAAAAAAGCAAAGTACTTATCGTCGTCGAATCTTTGTTGTTCAGCTAAGTTGTTTATGGTCTTCGGACCAGCTGATTTTTCTGGAACGATGAATTGATTGCTGCTGGACACGATCGATGAAAATTCTGCTGCTTCTCGTTGCTGATGAAATGAATTCCTTCGCTGATTCTTCCGTCTTCTCCCCTCTGCTCGCCTTTCCTTCACTGCATGCGTTTTATTTTCAAATTTTCGATGTTCTTTTAACTTGATTCTATTTTCTTTGTTTTGTTTTAGTTTTGAAATTCACTTTTATCGTTTTTAATTCTAGGCTAAGCTCTTTTATTAAACTTTCTCTTTAATTTTAATTCATTTTACTCTTATAAATTTTAACCTTTTTTTTAAACTTAATTAGTCTTCTTGCTTTTATTTTCTTTCACTTAAATTTTAGTTATTTTTAACTTCTCAAAACTCCTTTAAATTAATTTTAACTTCTCAAAAAAAAATCTTAGAGATTATATGCACTAAAACTAAGTTTATTCTTTTAAAAGTTTATTCGCCACATGTTTGGGAAACCATTTTTACTTAGTTTTTTTTCCCCTTTTTTTATAAAGACTTATCGATGAAAATGATTTTTAACCTTTTAATTTGTTTTAACGTATTTGTTTTTCTTTTTATCATGCGGATTCGCGTTTTTATTTCAAATTTTTTTTGGTTCCTTTAAAAAAAAATGTGGCGTCCGTTTACTATTTATCGTCTTTTTCTTTAAATTTTTGATTTCTAAATGAGGCGAGTTTCCAAACGAGGCTGAATTGGTAACTCGCTTAAAAGAACCATCTGCATTTGCATGATCAGTTATTGCAAAGCCATATTCTAACCAATTGGAAATAGACTTCTATTTTTCAAAAAAAAAACTGTTCAATTCTATTGGCAATGGTTTAAATTTAATAAGATTAAAGGTCAAAAATTGTATTTCAGTTGCTAAGCGTCTCGTAGTAGAATTCTAGTCCCTTTTTTTGCGAATATATTTGAAATTTAAGGGATTTGTTTCAAAAGTTCTCGGCTCTGAAGTAAACTACTTTCTGGACTCTGTTTTCATACTTTTTTTTGAAAAATATATGCTAAGCAAATTAAATTTACGTTCAGGACACTAAGTCCATGATCCCTTATTTTGTTTCGCTAAATAAAAGGATCTAATAAATCGAAAGAAAAATTCTAGGCCTAAGAATAAAGAAAAATGAATTCGACATATGACGCGCGCTACACCACATTTCAAAAGCCATCTAACGTCCCGTGTGTCTTTTGAAATGGAAACAAGTGCGTCCTTTTCTTTCAAAAAAAAATCGACCCACAGACCCTTAAGTCTCATGCACACGCTAGAGTTAGTGAAGCTAATGTAAAAATTGATTATAATTGTGTATTATCTTAAACTTAAACTTATCTAATCAAAAAAATAATGAAAAAAATGGATTATGAACTAAACATAGAGGTTAAGAAAAATCTAACGAGGGTTTGATAATAAAGTTTTCCTCAATGTATTTTGGAAAAAAAAGAAAATATATTTCTCACCAATTCTAGTGATTTACATTTCATAAAAAAAAATTCGATAAGGTATTTTCGTAGACATAATTAAACTCTTAGATCCTTCGCGTGGTAAGTACCAATGGTTTTTCCATTTAGAAGTTCAAGGACGTAGCAACTATTACCCTTTCGTTCTCGAATACGACATTGGATAAATTTTCTTGCCAACTTGGCATTGAAGTTTTTTGTTGCGTCGCTTTGGGCAAAATTGCGTCGATATACGATTTGGCCGATTTGGAATTGTACTGGCTTACTTCTAAGGTTATACCTTTTCTCATTCTTTTCGCGCGCAATTTTGAGGTGTTTTAGCACTTCATTTTGTCGTAATTGATGTTGGTCGTTCACGGTTTTTATATCGCCGGTGTTGAGAGTTCCTAGCTCCCTCAGAAGTTTGTATTCAGACCCATGTGTGACATAATGTCTACCGAACACAAGAAAATATGGACTGTGTTTCGTCGCTTCGTGGTTTGCGTTTCGAAGGGCTGATCCGATCTCATCCAAATGCTTGTCCCACTCTTTATGATCCTGTTTTATGTATGATCTTATTGCTGCGATAAGGGTCCTATTCACGCGTTCCGAAGCGTTCGATTGAGGTGAATAATACGCTGTCAGTAGGTGTTGAATGCCAAATTTATCTACTAACGTTTTGAAATCGCGCGAGTTATGTTGTTTTAGTTTTTATTGTTTGATAAAAATAAACGAAACTTTTTTAATAACAAAAATTTAATCTTTATTACTATAAAAAACTTTACAACTTTTTAAACAATTTTCGACTACTCTTCGGAGAGTCGTTACCGTCCCAGACTTAAGTCAAGACTGATTATATTAATTATATTTTTAATGTTGGAATCGATACATTTTGCTTAATTGTTGAATAAGCAAAAATGTATCGTGAGGACGGTTGCCGTCTGGTATGCATCCGGCTAGAATTGCTTTTCAATCAATTCCCATCACCTGGAATTATTCTAACTTATTGAAAAGCTCGTCAGATTTCATTTATGATGGAATTTGACGATCTTATTATTTTTTATATTTTTTGTTAACGGAAGTGAAGTCTGGGAACGTAACTCCTCCCCCCTTAATCTAAAGACTCTCCTGAGTCGTTTTTTCTTAAAGTTATATTTATTATTTTGTTACATTTGTTTAAAATGTTTTTTTTTTATACAATATTGGATAAAAATTCTATAATATTTTATATATATTTCTACAATTTTTGTATTACATAATAGAAATTTAATTATATTAATTTCAAGCATCATATTTTTTTTTCAAATCTGAAAATTTTTGTACTTCGGAGGCTGGATTCTCGTTATCTGAAGTCTGGTTTAATTTAAGATTCGGTTTTAAGTTTATTTTAATGTTAGTGCTTTTATCGTAATTATTTTAAGTTACAACAGCTATCTTATATCTATTTGGTGCGTTATATCTAGTACGATCACAGTCGAGTGTTTTAAATTCACTTAAGAGTTATAAATTCACTTAAAAAGTGTCAAAATCAAGTGGTTAACTCAGTGGTTTTTGGAGCCCTTTTGTTTCTAGCGACCGTTTTCAACTCGATAGTGGACAATTCAGCTAAAAATGGACACTGAGGACGAACTAATCCTTCTGGAGGACGAACTGGAGGCTGAGATGATTTTCACACCGAGGAATTCGGTAAGTCGGACTCCGCCACAAACAATAAAAGAGCCCCAGGAACCAGCAAAAGCTCCCAATCAAGTGTCCCCCGAGTCGATGCCAGCGCCATCTATCAGCGAGGGGCTGCAGTCTGCGGTACTTGAACATGTGGCGACATCTAGCAGGAAAAATCCATCTTTGGAACCAATGACAACAACCACATCCACTGAGACCAAACAGGGTGGTCCGAAATCTTTTTACCAAAGGAAAAAATTCAACAGGAAGGAGCGCAAGGAATTCAACCGCGCTAGAGTGACTTTTGATGGTGGCGACCTCAAACTAGGAACTACCATGTCACAAGTAGGTGATGGTGACCTAAACGTAGGAACTATCACATCAATAGAAAGCGATGGTGACCTAGTTAAAGGAACCAGAGCAAACAAAGACTGCGATGGTGACCTAACTAAAGGAACCACTTCGGTCAGTGTTGAAGGTCTCTCTAACAAAAGGAGCAGATCTCCGGGAGGTACTCCGGAGGAAAGCAAGGCGGTGGAGAAAGTACCAAGAATGAGCAATTTGGCGCCGTCCTATTATAAGGCAGTGGCCTCTAGCGAATTTAAGGTTGCGATTATCCACCAAAATGCTTCAATGGAGATCTCCCAAGAACAGGCCAAAATGCTGAAAGATAAAATAACTTCAGCCGTTGCCGATTATATCGACTGTGAGGATAGTGATGGAGATTTTACTCCTCTAAAATTCGCCAGCTACGGTCTAATCAGGGACATCTTTGTAGTCAATTGTCAGGACAAACCGACTCGTGACTGGCTTCAGGCAACCATCGAGAAAATGCCATGCCCCTGGGCCGAAGGCAGTCTCGAAATCGTAGACTACGATAGGCTGCCGAAACCGATCAGACTGTCAGTCTTCGTCAGAGGTTCGAATGACGTCTCGACTGAGACGTTCCTCAACAGGATAAGACGTCAAAACCCAGGTTTGGCCACTAACAAATGGAGGACATACAGCCGAAGGGAACATGAGAACGGAGTTCACATCGTTTTCGGCGCTGACAAAGACTCTGATGATATCCTGAAAGCAAATCAATACAAAGCTTTCTACTTATTGGGTCAAGTCACTTTCCTGACAACAGAAGCTGAGATAGAGTTTAAACTGCGTAGGGCAGCAGCAACTGCGCTTACAAATGAGGCTAAACCAGCCACTTACTCGGAAGTGACCAAATCAGGTAATGCAATGCAGGCAGTGTCATCTAACGCAGCCATTAGGGAAAGCTTACAGAAAAGATTAATTATTCCCTTTAAATTTCAGGCAACAAATGAAGTCAAGAATATGGAGAGCTGTGACTCCATTAACACAGCAAATAATCCGGTCCATAAGGACCACTCTCGGAACCCCACAGGTTCAATTTTAAGACAGAGCCTAGCGCTGGTGAACGATAAACCCTCTGAGGGTGGCTCTACAACTGGCAAAGGCTCTGTACTGCAAGCTACCAATCCAGAAACGCCTTCGGGCTGTACAATTGGTAGCATTCGAACTCACACCTCTTAAGCTTAATTATGAATATGGATCAAGCAAAGGTAGAAGTTCTTCAAATAAATTTGCAACATGGCAAAGCAGCAACGGCCGAACTTAACCGTTGTTTAGCCAAGGGGCCTACACTTGTGGCACTCATTCAAGAACCCTACTATTTCAATGGTAAGGTTCGTGGTTTGCCAAACAATTTAGGAACTACCATTGTAGGATCTAATACTGACAGACCAAGAGCTTGCATTTGGGTCAAAAATAACGTGGACTTCATCCCACTACCGCATCTCAGTAATAAGGATGTGGTGGCTGTGGCACTTAAGAGTTCTACTAGCAATTCGCTACCTCAGACTGTCATTATTTCAGCTTACTTGCCATACGATTCATTACGCCCTCCTCCTGGGGAAGAATGGGACAAAATCCTCAAATATTGCAAACTCAACAGTATGCCTTTGATAACTGGCTGCGACTCCAATGCGCACAACATTGTGTGGAACAGCAGTAACACAAATAACAGAGGTATCGCACTTCTTGAATTTCTCCAAAGTGAAAACTTGGAAATCTTAAATAAGGGACATGAGCCCACTTTCATAAATAGAATCAGACGAGAAATTATTGACATTACTTTTTGCTCTCCTGACATCCTTGACAGCATTTGTGATTGGCATGTATCCAATCATATTCTTGCGTCGGATCACAGAGCTATTTCTTTCAAGATTTCTCTCAAGACCACTAGACCTATATCATTCAGAAATCCTAGGAAAACAGATTGGGAAACTTTCGCCAACAATCTGCAGCAAACACTTGCTTCCTGGGAGCTCGGAGAACTGTCTTGCCAAAACATTGAGACAAAAAGTAAAATGCTTGAAGAAGCTATAGTTACTGAGTTCCATAAGGCATGTCCGCTATCCACCAGTAGAGGGAATCACAAAACCACCTGGTGGAACGCTGACCTTAAAAAACTAAGACAAGCTTTACGCAAACAATTCAACAAGGCCAAAAGGGTTAACACAATAGAACAGTGGAACATTTTTAGTAACCTCCAAAGCAACTATAAGAAATCCATAAGAAATTCCAAAAGGAATCACTGGCAAAAATTTTGCGGAGAAATTGACAGCGTCCCTGAAGCTGCCAGAATTAACAAAATCCTGGCCAAGGACCCCACTAACAAACCGACTACCTTCCAGACCGAGTCAGGAATTTACACGTCAAGTGATAGAGAGGCAGCTATGCATCTCCTTGACACACATTTCCCTGGACATTATCCAATTTCAGACAATTTCAGTTTATTACAAACAGACTTAGCTACAGCTGATTGGTCATTAGCCAACAAAGTGGTTACGAAAGACAAAATTTCATGGGCTATCAACAGTTTCGCACCCTTCAAATCTCCCGGTCCAGATGGGATCTATCCGGCAGCCATGCAGAAAGGTATAGACGCAGTGATTTCACCACTCCAGGAACTCTATAAAGCCTGTATTGCAACAGGCTTTATTCCAAGCTCATGGTGCAAGGTCAAAGTAATTTTTATTCCAAAAGCGGGTAAGCAATCCTACTATTTAGCCAAATCGTATAGGCCGATAAGTCTCATGAGTTTTCTGCTAAAAACCCTAGAAAGACTCGTGGAAATCTATCTGCGAAATGAGCTTCAACCAAAGTTGACTCTAAATCCTATGCAGTTTGCTTATCAAAAGGGCAAATCTACTGAAGGAGCTCTTCATCAACTGGTAAATCATATTGAAAAAGGTATGGCCTGTAATGAGTTTGTCTTAAGCACATTCATTGATATAGAGGGCGCTTTTGACAATACTTCCTTTCAAGCTATAAGACAAGCCCTCAGTTCCAAAGGTGTAAATCAAACCGTAACAAGATGGATTTACAATATGCTCTGTAGCAGACAAATTAACACTAAGTTTGGTGACTTTGAGGTTTCTATCTCAACTATCAAAGGTTGTCCTCAGGGTGGAGTTTTATCTCCATTATTATGGTGTCTTGTGGTAGATGAACTACTAGAGGCATTAAAAGCTACTGGCATTCTCACAATAGGATACGCCGATGATATAGTTATATCAATAACAGGTAAGTTTCTCAGCACTCTAGGTGAAATTCTAGCAGAGGCCATCACGAAAATTTCCGTGTGGTGTGACAATACAGGTTTATCTACAAATTCAAGCAAAATCAAATTGGTGCTTTTCACAAACAAACGTAGAATTGACAATTTAAAAATGCCATTCCTCAAGGGTATTCAACTGGAATTATACGATGAAGCCAAATTTCTAGGAGTGATTTTCGACAAAAAACTCAATTGGAAATCACACGTCTCAAACAAAGTGAATAAAGCGATTTCCGCGTTTTTGCAATGCAAAAGAGCAGTATCCCGTACCTGGGGATTATCTCCAAAGATCGTGCTCTGGTTACAGCTGTAATCAGACCAATGGTATCTTATGGTGCGATAATCTGGTGGAAAAGAACAACTCTCTCCTCTGTAAAAAACGAGCTCAACAAGCTCCAAAGACTTGCGTGTATTAGCATTACTGGTGCGATGAGATCGTGCCCAACAGCTGCGTTGGAGGTTATCTTAAACCTGCTACCATTGGATCTATTCATCAAGGAGCAAGCTATGCTCTGTGCTTTTAGACTCAGCATAACTGGTCAAAGAAATCCTAGCATCTGCAATAAATCACATATGTCTATCTGGAATGACCTAACTAAGAAGATACCAGAGGCAGAAATGCCTATCGATTATCATATTGAGAAATTACATTTTGGAAAGAATTTCAAGGTGATTTTTCCCACCAGAGAGGAATGGAATCGGAAAAACCAGGTGATTCCTCCCACTAACAATGACTGGTTCACTGATGGATCACTCAGGAACGAGGTGGCGGGTGCTGGTGTTTTTCATCAGAGACTCGCAGATGATAATATTACTGAAACTATCCCTTTGGGGAAAAATGTTTCTGTATTTCAAGCAGAAATAGTAGCAATCTCCACTTGTGCAATGCTAATTCGTAATAACAATCCTATAGGCGAAGAGATTAACATATTCTCTGACAGTCAAGCGGCATTAATGGCCTTGAACTCCGTAGAGATGAAATCAAAACTTGTGGAAGAATGCTTCCTTAACCTTCAAAGGATTTCATGTAACAATACTGTATCCCTCATATGGGTCCCAGGACACAGAAACATCCAAGGCAATGAAGAAGCAGATAAATTAGCAAGACAGGGAGCTGACATCATACCTGTAGGACCTGCTCCTTCACTGCTAATCTCAGTAGCAACGATAAAAGCAAGGATACGCATTTTCAGCAGACAGCAACACGAAACGAGGTGGGCAAATGAAACTGTTGGACGTCAAGCTAAAAAGTTTGGCTATGTACCCAATCCCACCATTGCCAAAAAAGTACTAGGGCTGGGGAGGTCTGGTATACAACCGCTGGTCAGTGTACTAACAGGCCACTGTAAACTCAATTACCATCTCTACAACATCAGGCTTTCGAGCGATCCTTCATGCAGCTTATGCGATGCAGAGGAAGAAACTGCAGAACACTTTCTTTGCTTGTGTCCTTTCTTCCAGAACCGCAGACTAAACACGTTAGGCAGTCGTTTCTTAAATCCTTTGGACATCGGTAAGATCTCCCCAATTAGTATTCATAGATTCATCATTGGATCCAAAAGATTCATGTCTGAATAAATTAGCAGGAGCCAGTTCCTTCCAACAAATAAGCACAATGGACCCAACTGGTGGTCTAAGTGCTTATGGGCTGTACACATCAGCTTCATACATATATATCTAGTGCTTTTATATACTCGAGATCCAATAAAAATTATCAAAATTATCAGTATAACAATAGTGGTTCCACCTAGACTATAGTTTACAATTCTATGGAATTTTAATTCTTTTATCTCTTTAATGTTATTGATTTGATGAAAAGCAATTTCATCAAATGTTAGATTATGATTTGTTATATTTATATATTCGTTTTTTGGTATCACAAATCTTTCAACGAATGTAGTTATTCTATTCCAATATTTGACATTATTTATTTCGATTGAACAATTATTAAAGTTTATTAGAAAATTTCCGGTGAGATTAATTTTTCTTTCATCGCAAGAACTTTTGAATTCTTTGTTTTTAATGTTATTTAGGATCAGAAAATCGTTTCTTATTTCAATTATTTCCTCTCCATTACTCTTAATAAATTTACAATTACCCTTGAAAACACAATTTTTACTTAATTTGAGTTCATTAGCGTACAGATTTGTGTCAAAAGTAAACGATTTGTTTTTTATTTTTAATATATATTCCACTAGCAGACCCTTCGTTGGCAGCTAAAAGTTTTTTGTATAACTTTTAGAATGCCAAAAAACCATAGATAACTTAAAAAGTTTTGGGAAAAAATGTTATCCTTACAGGACCTTCCGTTTCGAATTTTGAAATTCCAACTTCAGATTCGTGATAAGCAACCCTGAAAACCTCCCAAAGCCGATTTTTGCGAGAAAAATTGGAAAAAGGACATTTCCGTTATCTTTACAGGACCTTCCGTTTAGCATTTGAAAAATCGAACACTGGATTCGCGATCAGCGACCTCGAAAACCCCCTAGTGTCAATTGTTTCAAGAAAAATTGGAAAAAGGACATTTGCGTTATCCTTACAGGACCTTCTCTCTCGAATTTTAAAAATCTAACATAGCTAAAAACCTGCTTCTGGCAACACAGATCATTTTGCAAAGAACCGCGTAAAAATCGGTCCAGTAGTTTTTGAGTTTTGTAATCTCAGACAGACAGACAAATAGACAAACATCCATTTTTATATATATAGATATGTATATATTGCAATGTATGACGAAACATCAGTAATTTATCCCCTCCTCTCTCCACTTCCTCCCTCTACCTACCACCCTCCTACCACTTCTTCCTTCCCCCTTTCCCTTTCCCTTTCCCTTTCCCTTTCCCTTTCCCTTTCCCTTTCCCTTTCCCTTTCCCTTTCCCTTTCCCTTTCCCTTTCCCTTTCCCTTTCCCTTTCCCTTTCCCTTTCCCTTTCCCTTTCCCTTTCCCTTTCCCTTTCCCTTTCCCTTTCCCTTTCCCTTTCCCTTTCCCTTTCCCTTTCCCTTTCCCTTTCCCTTTCCCTTTCCCTTTCCCTTTCCCTTTCCCTTTCCCTTTCCCTTTCCCTTTCCCTTTCCCTTTCCCTTTCCCTTTCCCTTTCCCTTTCCCTTTCCCTTTCCCTTTCCCTTTCCCTTTCCCTTTCCCTTTCCCTTTCCCTTTCCCTTTCCCTTTCCCTTTCCCTTTCCCTTTCCCTTTCCCTTTCCCTTTCCCTTTCCCTTTCCCTTTCCCTTTCCCTTTCCCTTTCCCTTTCCCTTTCCCTTTCCCTTTCCCTTTCCCTTTCCCTTTCCCTTTCCCTTTCCCTTTCCCTTTCCCTTTCCCTTTCCCTTTCCCTTTCCCTTTCCCTTTCCCTTTCCCTTTCCCTTTCCCTTTCCCTTTCCCTTTCCCTTTCCCTTTCCCTTTCCCTTTCCCTTTCCCTTTCCCTTCTCCTTCTCCTTCTCCTTCTCCTTCTCCTTCCCCTTCCCCTTACCCTGGGGGGGGGGGGGGGGGTAGATATTAGTGGGTGAAAAATCTCCCTAAGGGCTGACCTTCCTAAAGGAGAAAACCGAATCCGAATCTCTCATTGTTGTAGAAGGTAGCAGGCGAGGGGGTTTACTGAGAGGAGGGAGGGTAGATATTAGTGGGCGAAAAATCTCCCTAAGGGCTGACCTTCCTAAAGGAGAAAACCGAATCCGAATCTCTCATTGTTGTAGAAGATAGCAGGCGAGGGGGTTTACTGAGAGGAGGGAGGGTAGATATTAGTGAGCGAAAAATCTCCCTAAGGGCTGACCTTCCTAAAGGAGAAAACCGAATCCGAATCTCTCATTGTTGTAGAAGATAGCAGGCGAGGGGATTTACTGAGAGGAGGGAGGGTAGATATTAGTGGACGAAAAATCTCCCTAAGGGCTGACCTTCCTAAAGGAGAAAACCGAATCCGAATCTCTCATTGTTGTAGAAGATAGCAGGCGAGGGGGTTTACTGAGAGGAGGGAGGGTATATATTAGTGGGCGAAAAATTTCCTTGAGGAATGACTTCTATATTAATGAAAGCCGCACCCCAATCGGTTGAACGGTTCGAAAGTTGTCAGGGAAGGGGTACCAAAGGAGAGGGGGGAGGTCAATAAAAAGTAGCCTATAACACTCGGGAATAGTGTAGCTTTCTATCAGTGAAAGAATTTTCAGAATCGGATCAGTGGTTCCAGAGATTACCCTGCACAAACAAACAAACAAACAAACAAACTTTACCTCTTTATATAATTAGTATAGATATCTTCATCGATTTGTTTGCCTTGTGAATTCGCGATAGGTACAATTAATTTTTTATCTACTTCTAAGATTTCTATAGGAATTTTTATAGCGAAAATGATAGAGTTGTCAGTATGCTTTGCAATACCGACTTTCAAATTGCTTAGTTTTTTTAGATCAATATTGTATTCTCTAATTTCTGTGTCGGTTAAGATATCGGGATGAACTATTCCTACTCGGGCTGATATAATATTGTCCTGAATTTTTGTTATGTGTTCTTGTAATGTATTTATTCTTAGTTGTTGTTCAAAAAATATTTCTTTTCCTAAAATTTCTTGTTCGACATTTTGTATTTTTTCTAATTCGGAATTAATTTTTTTTCTGTCATGGTCTAAAATATTTTTTAGAAGTGTTAGGGAGTTATTAAAATTTTCATTTATTTTAATTTGTTGGTTAATAGCTTGTATTGCAAGATGGCTATTTTGTTCGGCTACATTTAAGTGGGCCTCAATATTTATTTGGTCGTTCTCGTCGAGTGTTCCGAACAACCACTTTAACCCTGATCCCACAAAGTTTATTAAACCTCGTTTGCTTCTACTGGGAAACAGTGTTAATGTTTTAGTTGTGAGAGACGAAATTTGTTGTAAAAGAGAGTTTTTTCCTTTTGTGTTTAAGTTATTAATGTTGTTTTCCAGATCTTTGATTACACTCATAATTTCGGAAGGGTGTATAATGTGTAAAATTATGTCCGATTTGTTTACGATTTCGACTTTGTCCATTTTGATTTCTGCATATCCGGTTTCCGAATTAATTTTTTCAATTGTTAGTACCGCTTGGGACGATGGGGGCATTACTAGGACCAGCAGTACTATCATCCATAGGAAAACTGTTATTCTCCTGCCCTGTAAATTTAGGAGGACGTTTAATATTGCTTTCATGAACATTTTGAAGTTTATGTTTTCGAAATTTGGGTTGTTCCTTATAACGGACGGACAAATAATTTTTTATAAACCCTACAGATCTTGTTTCCGTATACTCTTCGCGGTTTTTATTTCGTTTTTCTATTATATGTTGCTTGTTATCTTCGATTCGTTTCTTTATAATTTCGAAATCAATTTTGCGATTTTGAACTTCGGATGGGGTACACTTTATTGTACAATGGTATTGGTTATTATATAGAGAAATAGCGTTTAGCATTTGGATTTTAATGGGTTGTCTGTCCTCAATATTTAGGATTCTGATTTTTTCGGTTAAGGTATTATTTAGTCTCTCGATGTCGGCATTGCCAGTATGGCTGTTTGGTTTTGTAACGTGAAATTCTATGTTTTTAATTCGACAGAATTCTTCAACATTTTTACACTTAAATTCGTTATCGAAAACGACTTTTTGGGTTTTCCATAGATTGAGGTAAATTGGTTCAATTTCTCAACTAGGGTGCGACTATTTCTGTCTTCGAGGTGAAAACTAGTTGCAAATTTTGAGAACTTATCTATAAAATTAATGAAAGAGTGTTTGCTATTGACGTATACATCAATATGTACTATTTCATTTAGAGTTGAAGGGGTCTCCGTGAGACAAAATTTCTTGTTAACTGGTCTCCGGTCATATTTTGCTGAAGAACATATATCACAATGGTTAATAATTTTCCAAATTTCGCTTCTTAAATTTGGATTGTAAATTTTCTTTTTCAAAGTTTCGTAAGTGGAAATGATTCCAGAATGTCGGCTTTCATTTTTATGAAACAAAGCTATTTGCTTTTTTAGTGTCTCTTCGTTTTCAATATCATTGGCAAAGTGACTACATTTGACAAATTTTATAATATTACGATTTGGAAATATTGCTATTAGCTTCTGTTGTAATACATTATAGTCGTGATCACTCAGACTTGTATATATTGCAATTTTTCCGGTTTTTAAATATCGTTTTAAAATATTTTCGACTTCATTATTTCGAATATCGTTTTTATCGATATAAATCCTTCTATTTTTAAAGACGGTTTCTTGTTCTTTTTCTTTTGTCTCTACAAAAAAAATTTGTGTTTTAAATCTATTCACGACAGTATCGAGAATAGGAATGTGATCTTCGAGGTTCTCCTCTTGAGAGTGAGCAGTTTGTACTTCGACAGATTCTACTTGGTCGATATCGTTACCTTCGACCATGTTTACTTGTTTAATTTTTTGGTTTAGGATATCGTTCAATATCTTAGTGTTTGAATCCCTATTTTCCGAAGAAGAATTGTCCAAATTTTCGACACTTTCGGAAAACATATCGCTAAAGCTTATATGTGTAGAGTTTTCAGAAAAATTGCCCAAATTGTCGGCTGTGTTCAAATTTTCAACACGTTCTGAAAATGAATAATTTGCATTGTTTTTGTTGGAGTCTACTCCATTTCTCACATAGATATTATTAATTTCTTGATTTTCTGAGTTAATTCGGCTCAAGAAATCAGCTATTTTATTTTCTTTGCCCTTAATGTATTCGATTTTAAAGTCATATTCGCCAAGTTGGACTAGCCATCTTTGTAGGCGTTGATTTATGTCTTTTCCTGCATATTTTGTTTGAAGCCACTTAATAGGTTGGTGGTCAGAATATAACTCGAATTCTTTGCCATAGAGGTATGGTCTGAAGTATTTGATTCCCCAAACAACTGCTAACAACTCTTTTTCGATTGTCGAATAATTTTGTTCGTGATTATTCAATGTTCGAGAGGCATATGAAATGGGGTGGTCGTCTTGAGTTAAAACGGCCCCGATTGCAAAGTTGCTTGCATCAGTTATAAGTTTAAATTTTTTATTAAAATTGGGGTAGCGAAGTATAGGGTGATTAGTAATCAGTTCTTTTAATTTTTCAAAGGCAGCAATAAAGTTCGGATTATTAGCATCTATACGAGCATTTTTCTTTAAGGATTTTGTTAAAGGATGTGCAATTTTTGCATAGTCTTTAATAAACTTTCGGTAGTAACCGGTAACTCCAAGAAATGATTTAATTTGTTTTTGGGTAGTTGGGATTTTTAAACTTTGTATTACTTGAATTTTCGACGGATTTGGTTTAACACCTTCAGGAGTTAATATGTGGCCAAGATATTCGGTCTCTTTAAGGAGAAAGTTGCATTTATCAACCTGCACTTTTAGCATTGCTTCTCGCAATCTTCTAAAAATTTTGCGGATATTTAGTAAGTGTTCTTCGAGAGAGGTACTGAAAATCAAGATATCATACAAGTAGACTACACATATTTTATTAATGTAGTCACGGAGAATTGAATTCATGAGCCTCTGAAAAGTTGCAGGAGCATTCTTTAGTCCAAAAGGCATTCTAAGGAATTCATAATGGCCAAATGGAGTAGAGAAAGCTGTTTTACATCTATCTTCTGCTTTTACAGGTATCTGGTGAAAGCCTTTCGCCAGATCCAGTGTTGGATTTGTCCAATATATTATCAATATTGGGGATTGGAAATTTATCGCTAATTGTGACTTCGTTAAGCTTACGATAGTCAATAACTATTCGCCACTTTCGTTGTCCTGAATTATCTGATTTTTTGGGAACAATCCACAAAGGTGAATTGTAAGCGGAATTGCTTTCTTTAATTATACCTTGAGATAACATTTCCGAAATTTGTCTCTCGATTTCTTTTTCATGAAATTGAGGATAACGATAGATTTTTGAGTAAATGGGGTTACTGGTAGTGGTTAAAATTTCATGCTGCACTTCGTGGGTAAATGTGAGATTGTCACCCTCTTTGAAAAATATATCACTGAATTCTTTTAATAAATTGAAAATTTTGTTTTGCTCTTCTTTGTTTAGGTGATCGAGCTTTAGCCTTTCTAGAACATTTTTGTCAGCTGTCTCAGGCACTGTAATTGAGTTAATCTCGTAAGGGTAATTATCGTCGAAAAGAATAAAATTTCCGTTGATTTCTAGTTGTCTTTTATTAAGGTTTACAATTGCTTTAATTGCGGTTAAAAGGTTTTGCCCGATAATAGCGTCATACTTTCTGCCATTTAAGGGAATTATTTTCCACGATATTGTACCTTTAATTAAAAATTCTTTTGGAAATGGTGTTATTATTTCTCGATTTATCATATTTATTCCATTTAGTGTGGAAAAATATAAGGGATTTAGAAGTTTTGTTTCTGGAAAATTTTCTAAAATTTGAGGCCTAATAATACTAGTTTCTGAACCAGTATCTATGAGACATTTAAACTTGTGCTGGCCAATGGTAAGTGTTACTATGGGGAGTTTCGAAATGGAGGGTTGACTTGAAAATTTGTTTCCTGTCGTTGGAGGTTATCGACTTCCATTGGTTCTATTCTATTTTGATTATTAGAAGTCATATTGGCGTTATAATTAACACGACTGTTTCGCGATCGGCTAGAACTATTATTATTAAATCTGTTTGAATTATTTGAATTAAATCTTCCACTATTGTTATTACTTGGGCCAGAATTGTTGGCATTGTAATTATTATTATTGGAATTTCCGAAAACATTATCATTCTGTCTAAAATTCAAATTACTTCTATTAGCACTATTATTTGTGTCATTATTTCGGTTTCTCTGAAAATTTTGATAGTTGCTGTTAGGAGCTGAATTTTTGTAATTTATGTTTGATTTATTTTGATTTTCTTGTTTATTTATATTGAAATTATTTCTATATTTTTTATGTTCTTCGGCGATCGCTCTTTGATCGTCGAGAAGTTTTAATTCTGCGAATCTATTATATATTTGAATTAGGGTAAAATTCTTTTGTATGTTACCTCTAACTAAATTATCAATTTTTTCTAATACTATCCCTACTAAATATCTATCAATATTTTCTGGTGTATAGTTAATAGGTCTATCATCTACTTCTTCGAAATTATATAATTCATTTAATTGATAGCTAACAGACTTTACAATGGTAAAAAGTTCTCTTAAATTTAGTACCTTGATATTACGGCATTCGTTGATCAGATCAGTGTAATCTTTCCTAGGGCGGTAATGTAGTTTCAATTCTGATTTGGCTGCTTCCCATGTCAAGCTGTCACCTAATCGTTGAATGCATTGTTTGGCTTCGCCAAGGATCTTTTCACTCAAAACCATCTCGAGGACGTAGTTTTTTAGCTCGATGTTGCTACACAATGTTGATGCCTTCTCTACGGATTTGATGAACTCCATTAAAGTATAGTCGCCGCTTCCAGTGAATGGTTTCAGCCGCCGAAAATGGGCCAATATTTGGTCTGGAGTAAGTTGGAATAGATTCTGATTCCTCTGTTGTTCTTGTTGTTGTTGTTGGTCTTGCCGCTGAACGTTTTGATTTTGAAGAAGTTGTTGCCTAACTGCTTCTACTTCTAGTTGCTGCTGTTGTAAAGAAGCCATTAATGTGGCTGCTTCTTGTTGTTGTGCCCTCATTGCCTCAAAATCGTTGGGCCTTTGGTTAAATTGTTCTCGTAATTGTTGTAGTTCTTGTTGTTGCTGCTGTATTGTTCTAATTAACACAGCCATTTCTTGTTGATCAGCCATAGTTGTGAAATCACTGTCACTGTCACTATCACTATTAAAATTTCTATTTTTGTCAAACTTATCAATTTTGTTTGATTTATCACTATTCATATGATTTTTCACAAATTTATTTGAATTAAAGAGAGCAAATTGTTCGTCGATTTTCGTTCTTTAGAAAAAAATCGCCTTCGACTGCGCCAGTTATGTTGTTTTAGTTTTTATTGTTTGATAAAAATAAACGAAACTTTTTTAATAACAAAAATTTAATCTTTATTACTATAAAAAACTTTACAACTTTTTAAACAATTTTCGACTACTCTTCGGAGAGTCGTTACCGTCCCAGACTTAAGTCAAGACTGATTATATTAATTATATTTTTAATGTTGGAATCGATACATTTTGCTTAATTGTTGAATAAGCAAAAATGTATCGTGAGAACGGTTGCCGTCTGGTATGCATCCGGCTAGAATTGCTTTTCAATCAATTCCCATCACCTGGAATTATTCTAACTTATTGAAAAGCTCGTCAGATTTCATTTATGATGGAATTTGACGATCTTATTATTTTTCATATTTTTTGTTAACGGAAGTGAAGTCTGGGAACGTAACTCGCGCGATAAATTGAAGGCCATTGTCGGAGTAGATCTTTTCTGGGACACCGAACAAGTTGAAAACTTGGGACTTGAGAAATTCGAGGATGTTTTTTGTGTTTGCTTTGCGAAGAGGTTTCAAAAGAACAAATTTTGAGAAATGGTCAAGCACTATAAAAATATACGTGTTTCCTGACTTTGAGCGCGGGTATGGGCCTATTAAATCTATGTAGAGATGCTGCCAAGGCCTTTCTGCAAAGTGTATAGATCCCATTGGAGGTCTAAGGACGTAGTTCGGTGCCTTACACTCCTTGCAGATTTGGCATGATCTCACATAATCTTGGACTTCTTGTACCATACGCGGCCAGTAGTACTTGCGACGTAATTTCTCCAACACTTTCGCAGATCCACAGTGACTAGAGCTGGGCAAATCGTGATATCTATTAATAAGGTTTTCCCTAAGGTCCTCAGGAACCCAGAGTCTCCATTCATTGCAACCTGTGCTCGCTTCATCCTCTTCCTTTATCTCCCTCTTATAAACGCGCTGTTCTACAACCTTGAGATCAGGCAAGTTTCTGCTGTTTTCTTGGACTTTTGTGCGTAGTGCATTGTACGAATTGCTGAGAAAAGCTGGAGACGTAAAGTCTATTTCAAGAGGTAGTTCTAAATCCAAATTCAACGCATCACCAAATACGCGCGACAAGGCATCGGGTACAACATTTTTTTCCCCTTTCCTGTGCTCGAACTCAAAATCGAAGCCTTGTAGCTTCATACTCCACCTAGCTAATCTCCCACTCAGGTCTCTTTGCGAAGTTAGCCATTTCAAACTCGCGTGATCTGTTATAATTTTGAATTTTGATCCCTCGATATAGGGTCGGAACTTTTTCACAGCGAGGATTGCGGCCAGGCACTCCAATTCTGTCGCACTGTAATTTTTTTGGGCCTGATTCAATTTCTGCGACATAAATTCGATCGGCGTTTCTGCTCCAGGCGATGTTTCCTGAAATAGGACAGCACCAACACCTGTCGAGCTAGCATCGCATTGGACACAGAACGGCTTGGAAAAGTCAGGATAAGCGAGAATTGGGGCCGACGTCAGGCAATCTTTAAGCTTATTAAAGCTAACCTCAGCTTCCGGAGTCCATTTAGCCTTGCTATCTTTGGAGAGAAGGTCAGTGATTGGGGCGACAAGAGCAGCATAGTCCCTAATAAAGCGCCTATACCACCCTGCCATCCCTAATAAGCGACGAATCTGGCGGGCGTTCGTGGGTCTTGGATAATCGCGAATTGCGCTCACTTTTTCGGGATCTGTACGCAATCCACCTTTACCAACTATATACCCCAAGTACTTTACGGTCTTTACGCAGAACTTACTTTTTTCGATGTTTATCGTTAAACCTGCATTTCTCAGATGTTTGCCTACTTCAAGAAGGAGCTTCAAATGCGAGTCGAAATCGGTGGACACAATCAAAAGGTCGTCAAGGTACACAAAAACTTGATTGTGCAGCTCATAGGGGATAGTTTTCTCCATAAGCTCACACATTTTTTGCGCCGCGTTTGAGAGCCCGAAAGGTAGGACTTTAAATTGGAAAAGCCCCCTATTAGGAACTACAAAAGCCGTGATTTCCTTTGATTTGTCATCTAAGGGCACTTGCCAAAAAGCATCTTTCAAATCTATACTTGAAATATACTTCGGGCTCGGCAATCTACTCAAAATTCCATTGATGTGTGGCAGCGGATATGCACACTTTTTAGTCACCGCGTTTACCTTGCGAAAATCGAGACAAAGTCTTGGTTTTCCATTTGCTTTCCGCACTACCACTACCGGGGATGCCCAGGGACTTTCAGATCTTTCAATTACGCCCATAGATAACATGCGTTCGAGTTCCTGGTCGATGAGTTCTTGCATAGCTGGAGATATGGGGTAATATCTTTGTTTAATTGGTTGAGCATTACCCACATCTATAATATGCTTAACCAGATTTGTCCGTCCAAGTCCTAATTTTGAAAAAGATGGTAAAGTTGCGATAGTCTTTTCTAGCTCGCTTCTCTGAATAGGATCTAGTTGATGCTGGTTGCTATCCAACGAATTTGAATCGAGTTCGTTAACCATTACTGGAGCGATATTAAAGGTGTTCCAGAAATCGATTCCGAGAAAAAGTTCGCGGCTGAGATTTGGGACTAAAAATATGCGCATTTTATGCGTTTTGCCGTTATACGTAATATCCGTCTCTACATAGCCTATAATAGATTGGGGTGTTCCATCGGCTGTTTGAAGGCTCGAAGTCAATTTCTTGTAGGGGATTTTCAACTTTTCTAACACCTCGATGCAACCGCGACCTAGACAGGTGATGCTAGCACCACTGTCTAAAAGTCCTTTAAAATTATGGTTAAAAATAGAGACATTTGCGAATGGTCTTCGGTCTGAAATGTCTGGTACTTGGGCTTCGGAGATTTGTCTTTTGATGTGTCTTTTCTCGCGGAAATATCTTATGGAACGAAGGATACGCTTTGGTTTTTCTGGCAGGTAAGAGTTTGTTTTTTGGTCATAATCAGGGTTGAAAATAGTTAATTCCGTCTTTGGAAAGTGCGACTGAAATCCGGTTTGGATCCTTGAGGATAAGAACTTTGAGTTTGAGGACCGAGTATTGCTCGGCCCATCCTCGAGTTTTTCGAACCGCATTTCCTGCAATCAGGCTTCAAAGTATCTTCCGCTCCACACCCATAACAAAAGGTGTTTAATGGTGGAAAGGAGCAATCTATGAAAGTATGGCCTAGGTCCTTGCAATTCCAACAGATGAACATATTATTGTTGGTTGTTTGCTCGGTCTTGGCTAATTCCATGACGTCTGTCGGTTGTTCGAAATCTTCAAATTCATGGACGAAATTTCGAGGGGTTACGCGTTCCGGGTTACTTTGCAATCTAGACCAAAGTCTCTCTAATTTTTTGCATAGATCTTGCAAATTGTTTAGGTCTGTCACGTCGTGAAGAGCTAGAGCGTTCTGTAAACCGGGTTTCATATTTCCCCGTATAATTTCCGTAAGGTCTCGATCGGGTATAGGGTTTCTCATTCGAGTGGAAAGACTTTCTATGGCTAACTTGAAGTCGGAAAAGGATTCTTTATAGCCCTGCTTTCGGTTCTCAATCGCCTTTCTAATATCTCTGTCTGTGGCCTCGTCTCGAAATTCTCGAATCATGGCTGCTTTAAGCTGGTGCCATGAAATATTAGGGTTTTTGCGACGATATAACCAATACCAGTCGGCGACTTTCCCGTCTACGATATAATGCATGCTGTATACAAGGTTAGCTGCAGAAACTCTATCGGCTGTCGCCAAAGTTTCGACGCGGAAAAGGAAATCGTCGATTGATATTCCACTATTCGGACCAAAACGCAACTTCCAGTGAATAACCGGATTGCGTGATCGACAATTGTTTTCTGGCTCACCCTCTTGACCTCTCGGATCAACTGCAGCAACTTCGTCCAGTGGCCGAAAGTTTGGTAGGGTAATTGGGTTTGTTGCATTTGCCCTTGTATTATCTGGGGGTGGTAAAAGATAGGATTGATCTTCTACTCTGGGAGGGTTTGGGTTTTTATTAGAAAAAGCGTACAATTGGTTTGGATTTGGAGAACGCCAATTTCCGCGGGCTGCGCGACCTCGGCCACGTTTTTCGAACTGACCTCTAGTGCCTAAGGATCTGTAAGGATTCTCGTAATTCATGTTTTGATGGTACATTAGACCCTGATTCGCGTTAACGGGTGTTTGGGGGTAGGTTGGTAGGGAATTTTCTATTCGCTTTTCTCTAGTTTTAGGAATTGTACCTGTTTTATTTGGAGATTGTAGATCGGATTCAGCGTTAAGAATTTCTTGCGAGGCGTTCTGTGAAGACGCGGTAAGGGGAACAGCTAAGGGAGATCCGCCAGAGGCCTGATTAGATCTAAAATCGCCTATTTTCTCTAAATGGTTTTTGATGTTGTCCATAACCCTATTAGTTGAAGCAGATATCGATGGAGCATACCTTGTGAGTCTCTTCAAACGCTCTCGAAGATGTATAAGTCGCGATTCGGAACGACTTAAAAGACGTTCGTCACTTTCGCTTAACCCTCTGTGCATAATTTGTTCGATTTCATCGAGCTTACTTTGGCATTCGCTAAACTCAGAGTTGGCTGATCGAATATTATGGACATTTAAGGGAGCTTCTTTGACTCCTTGACTTTCAGCCTGTAGCAAGCTTGTAAGTTTTATTCGATCAGACGGCTCTGTTAAGCCGCGAATTTGCCATTCGACTTCGATTTCATCATTTGTGAGTAGTTTAGAATCCATTTTGAACAAAAAAGACTTTTATTTTATATAAAAAAATGTAAATCGGTTACTACGATCGAATAACTCCTAATCCTAAATTATCAAAAAAAAATTTTGATGTGAAAATGCAAAAAAAAAAAAATATGATAATACGATGGCCTTTTCTCGAAAAAAAAATAGAAGGCTAAAAAAAATATAAAAAAAGAATCCTGAAATCAATTTAATTCAAATTCGATTCAGAAGTGAATTATGTCTGAGTACCTTCTCAGATATTATTATTATTATGCGCAAAACACAAAAAAAAGTTGTCCTTGTGTTTGCACTCTTGTACGAGACAATTAGCAAATCAAAATACTTAATTATTCAAATAAAATCAATCAATATATCATATGGTGGCAACGCAAGAAACTAAGCAAGGCAGTAGGTGAAAGTTTACTGTAAGGCAAGTAATGTAATGTTGGTGGAATCATGTCAAACGCAAAATCGTAAGGTGTTGTGTCAAAGTACTTTAAGTCCGTCTTTAAGTCCGTCTGTCCATTGTTCATCCATTATAGTATCCTTCTCTAGTTGAATATCGCTGGACTGCAGAATCAGACTACCGATCCTGGATCACCGCGCTATATCGAAACAGGGTTAGATTGTTTAACCGGATAATAAACACAGACCACTGTGTTTGTATTCAACGGTGAATACTTTCAATGTATCATCATAGTGAGCACTAACTAGGACTACCCAGAATAGGATTCAAACTACTTTAAATTGATACGGAATTCGCAATTCTCTGTCGCTTTATCAGTAATCGTCATGTTCAAATGATCGTCCTGCCCTTTTTCTGGCCCCACGTTGGGCGCCATTTTGTAGCGTGCTCCTTGGGTGACATGTTTCTACGTAGCTGAAGAGATCCGGCATACCACGAGTGCCGACTTAAGCTCAGGGTTAGGGGGGGGGGGGGTGTTCTTGAATCTCCAGCTACCGAACAACTACAAAAAAATTTATACTGTGGGGGGTATGCAGTGGATGCCGCCGTTGCCCATGATTCCAACCACCATTTCGATGCCAAAAAAACTACTTCTACTTCATCTTACCATTCCTTTTTTTTCTACCTCACCTTCGTCCCATGCGTCGCCACCTTCGCGTATTTACTTTAATTTAAACATCTGGCGCTTCTATACCTATACATTGCCAAAAAAAATGAACCTTTATCCTAGCTTAAACGAAGAAAATCAAGAACACTAAAAAAAAATCAGTAGTATATTAAAAAACGTAGTTTTAGTGCTTCACAAAAAAAATATAGTCTTTATTTCTCCACTATCCTTCTACAATTTTTTTTTCTTTTTGTTCTTTAACCTATTTTCCTATCCTAAATCCTATCTAAATTTTCCTTTCTAATTTTATACAATATTTTTATTCTTATTCTATTTTTTCCCAAATCAGTTTTTATTCAAAAATTTAAATCAGGTTTAAATCGAAAAAAGCAAAGTACTTATCGTCGTCGAATCTTTGTTGTTCAGCTAAGTTGTTTATGGTCTTCGGACCAGCTGATTTTTCTGGAACGATGAATTGATTGCTGCTGGACACGATCGATGAAAATTCTGCTGCTTCTCGTTGCTGATGAAATGAATTCCTTCGCTGATTCTTCCGTCTTCTCCCCTCTGCTCGCCTTTCCTTCACTGCATGCGTTTTATTTTCAAATTTTCGATGTTCTTTTAACTTGATTCTATTTTCTTTGTTTTGTTTTAGTTTTGAAATTCACTTTTATCGTTTTTAATTCTAGGCTAAGCTCTTTTATTAAACTTTCTCTTTAATTTTAATTCATTTTACTCTTATAAATTTTAACCTTTTTTTTTTAAACTTAATTAGTCTTCTTGCTTTTATTTTCTTTCACTTAAATTTTAGTTATTTTTAACTTCTCAAAACTCCTTTAAATTAATTTTAACTTCTCAAAAAAAAATCTTAGAGATTATATGCACTAAAACTAAGTTTATTCTTTTAAAAGTTTATTCGCCACATGTTTGGGAAACCATTTTTACTTAGTTTTTTTTCCCTTTTTAACCGACTTCCAAAAAGGAAAAGGTTCTCAATTCCACCTGAATATTTTTTTTTTTTTTTAATGTATGTTCACGCCTAACTTTTTACTGGGTTGACCGATTTTGGTCATCCCAAAGAGAAAGTTGTAGAGAAAGTTCCTGGTTGGACCCCGGTTCGTTCATGGGCAAAAATGGACCATTAGGGGGGGTACCCCCCATACAAACGAAAACGTTTTTTCCTAATATCTCAAAAACGGTGCATCTTATCAAAAAAGTCCAAGAACAAAAATTATTTAGGACATGATTCTACATAAAACTCCCATACATCAAAATCCGATTGGAATAAATTTTAAAAAATCTGATTGGAAAGTTCGACTTCAAAGTGTAATTTTGGTACAAATTGTAACGTGCAGCATTTTTTTTTTTTTATTTTTGTTTGTATATTGCCCCTTCACCCCACCTCCCTCCATTTTTTTTTAAAACACACTTACCCTTTTACCTATTTCACCAATAGATAAGGTAAAATTGGATAATAAGTATGGGTTCTTCTGTATGGTAATGAGCAAACAAAGCATTTTGTTTATCCGTAACAAAAATTTAAATTCAAAAAAAAAAGGGAGAGAGAAGGGAGGATATCTCAAAGTATATAGAGTCCCTAACAACAAGTGGAGAATCAGAAATGTTTAAATTCCAAAATGAAAAAAAAAAATCAAAAGATTATTATATCCCGAAAGACGTATTGTAAATTTTGTCTAAATGTACAGTAAAACAGTAAAATCGAATCAAAAAAAAAAAAAACAAAAAAACGAAACCAAAAAAAAAAAGCCGAAAAAGCAGCGAGAGTGGTTTTTGAATGTTAGTGGATGGCAGATTTTTGAGGCTGGAACAAGCCAAGAAACGTGGAGTTTTTTTCTTTTGATTCATCCAAGTTTTTTTTTTGTAAAGGATGAAGATTCCTTTTGAATTGATAAAAGAAAAAAATGATATAAAGAAGTTTAAAACGTAAAACAGTTAAATGAAAATAAAAAAATTAAAAAAATTTAGAAACTAAGTGAAAAAAAAAAATTTTTACATATAAAAAAAAATAGAGTTCGAACAAATAAAATAAATACAATCTGAATTTTTTGGTTAGAAATAAGTATTGGCTAAAGCCTAAAGTATAATTACAACAAAACTGTTGAGAAACTTTTTTTTTGTGAAAGAAGCAAAGCAACGAATTAAAATCATAATTAAACTAAAATAAAGTGAATTCTATAAACTAAATTTTTTGGTGCAAGAAGCAAACCAACCTAATAAAATCATAATTAAACTAAATTAAAGTGAATTCTATAAACTAAATTTTTTTTTTTACAATACATTAGAATTAAAAGCATAAATTAACAAAAACAAAAATCACAAAAAGAAATAAAAGTGGTTAAATAAAAAAAAAATAGAGTGGGTCATCCAAAACTATAAATATATATGAAGAAAAAGGAAACACACCAAAGCGAGTTTTGACGGAGGACGAAAGCAGTGACGGCAGCGAAGCAGCATCATCACGAAGCTAAGTAGATTTTAGTTCAGTTTTTTTTTGAGGATAATATTGTATAGTCCGGTTAGTTTAGAAGGAAATAAAATTGTAAAAAAAAAAGAACATTAGTTAGGGACAGATAGGACAAAAAAATAAAATAAATACATTGTTTCGAGAAATTTAACTTTTTTATTTTCCAAGTTCTTTATACTTCTTTTTATTTTGATTAAATATGGACGCCACTAATATACGAAACACTAAGCCCAACATGCAATTTTAAGTTTTAAAGTATGGGGGAGATGGGAGAGAGGATGGAGACGCGGGAGCATAGGTGGTGCAGTGTGACATAAATTTTCGTCTTTTCCTGAGTGCGAGGATGTGAGGTGGTGATTTGCGAGGCATACCGCTCCACAATATAAATTGTTTTTGTAGACCCTTCAAACCTTACCGCATAAACCCACCCTTTTTGCCCTGAGCTCAAGCCGGCACAATAGGTATGCGCGGTCCTGGAAAAGGGGTGAAGGAAGACGGCCTTAAAAAGAAAAAAAAAAAAGGAAAAACACATGAATTAAGGCCACTACAAAATGGCGCCCAACGTGGGGCCAGACATCGCCAGAAATAATAACACGTTGACTAATACTAAACAAGACTTACAGAACATACAGAAATGGACGGAAAGAATGTAATCAAATGTATCTGAAACCGATTTTTTGGGTGATCTTTTGAGAATATTCCTTAAAACTGAGTATCCTGATATTTCGATTCTGCAGTAGGTAGTCCTACTCGGTGCTCAATATTTCAGTGAACTCACACATAAATGCGCGTCGATTATGTATTGGTAGTCCAATCTCATTTATCCGCTCGAAAGTACAAAAAAAAAAGAAATATCGTTGATGCAAGCTAAGTAGTCTTAGGCTGCAATCCGATAATTCAACAAAATCAACACGACGAACATTACGACCTTAGAACCGACGAACGAGGACAGAGCTTTCAACATCAAGCGAACCGCATCACACATTCATCGCACTATAGGACCAACATAAAGTATCATTAAGTCACTCACGCGTTGCTCCAGCGTACCAACTTTTAACCATCTCCCCTACTTGATCTATGAATTTATAATACATCGATACGGTTGATCTATTTTTAAATAATTATAATATATAAATCACTTTTTATTTCGCGCACAAACGGCGAATAGTATTCTTTTGATTTTTGAAAAGATACCTTATTCAATTATACAAAATTGGTAGCACGGTGAATAAGTTTTTGATTGAATTTATCAATGAATGGTGTTATTAAAATATTGTTCATTATAAACAATTGATATAAATATTGAGATACCCCGTTTTATTTTTGATATATTTTTTTCTCTTTTTCTTTAATTCAACAAATTTTGTTATCTTTAATTGTTTTAACTTCGAAATCTAATTAGTTTTTTTTGGATAAAAGATCTCTTTTGATCGTTAAATGCTTTGGTGGTTATAAACAATTGTTTTGTTTGCATTTTTTTTTTTTCAAATATATAACCCGTTTGGTAAACATGGATCCTAGCCTGCTCACTAAAGACGAGCTAGAGGTCGAGTGGTATATTCGAGGTTTGGTAGAAAATACTGATAGAGAAAAATTAGGCAGCCTGGTGACTGCAGAAAATCAAGGTAATCGAGAAATTCCGGTTAACGTACACAAAATTCGGTCGGCGAATTCAGAATTCTCTGAATGCCAAACCAAAATAGACGAAATAATAAATTTGGTCGATAACGGCATACAAGATGCTGACGAAGATCTCCTTGGACGTGCTGAATCTCGATTTCAGCATCTCCAGCAAAGGTTAAAACGGCTAATGAATTTTGCTCCCTCAATTTCGGTTTCAATTAATCGTCTCTTAGATGATATAAAAGCGAATATAGAAAAAATAGCGGAATTTCGGTCCGAACATGCTTCAGGCGGAACAAGTTTGGCTGAACCCCTAGCTAGTTCCTCAATAAACGTCCCTAAAGAAAACACGCAACAAGGTCCTCAGCCACTCCCAAAAAGCACTGGGACTATTCCCAAAAGGACTCATAGTTTACGACAAAATCTCTTCATGTCAAAAGTTCAGCAGGATAGAGCAAATAACGGTAGCCTAAATGACGAACCCCTGTACCGAAATGATGCTTCCTATATTCCTTTGGATAAAACTCAACAGAATAAAACACGAGGTCGACCCTGGAGAAGAGGTCGAGGTGGGGGGTATACTGGATTTCGAGGTGGCTATAATGACTATCAGAATGAAACCTTGGAATATCTCCGTAAAAATATTCTGGCCCCTGACCCGTATTATTACAATTCAGTAGGAAACATTCCGGCACCTCAACTAACGGGCGTTAGAACGGAAACTCGCGAACCAGTTCCAAACGAGGTAGCAGCAACTGAAGGTAGAGAGACAAATAATAATAATGTGGAATACCCGATCCGAGCCCATAATCCGGTCATTCATTGGAAACTTCGCTTTAACCAGAGTAGTGCACTTTATATAGATGACTTTCTATTCAGAGTAGAAACGTTAGCTACAGCAGATAGGGTTTCTTTACCTAATTTGGTAAACAACATGCATTATTTAGTGGAAGGCAAGGTTGCCGATTGGTATTGGCTCTATCGACGTAAGAACTCGAATCTTTCTTGGCCAGCACTAAAAGCTGCAATGTTGCGCGAGTTTCGCGACGAAACGACCGATCGAGAAATTCGCAAAATGATAGAAAACCGCAAGCAGGGATACCGCGAATCCTTTTCCGAATTTCGCCTGGCAGTTGAGAGTTTGTCTGTTCGTATGAGAAACCCACTTTCTGAAACGGATTTGATAGAAATTGTTAGAGCTAACATGCGTCCGAGCCTTCAAACCGCTCTGGCTCTGCAGACAGTTCAAAACGTGGATCAATTACAAGATTTATGTCGGAAATTTGAAAGGCTTTGGTCAAAGTTACGCACTAACCCGGATGTGGGAACCCCGCGAAACCTATTGCATGAAATTAACCAGCCAGACGAGTGTGTAAGTCTTGCAGAACTACACAAAAGAGATTTAAAGCCCAATCAAAGCCAGTTCTCTGTCTGCTGGAATTGCAAAGATATGGGACACAGTTTTCAGTATTGCTCCGAACCTCCCTTACATGTATTTTGTTACGGCTGCGGGGTAGAAGGGGTCTATAAGTCCGAATGCTCAAAATGCACGCCGGAAAACTTCCAAAAGGACCGGGGGAATCCTGGTCCATCACAACTCAATACTCGTCATCCAACTCAACTCCTCACTCGAAAACAAAAACAATAAGTCACAGCAAATTCCACCAATTTCAACCAGACATGTCAAACAATATACCAACCAAAAAACGAAACCGCAAGGAAAGATCCATTAACTATTTTTGGGCCGCGAAGCAATTACGCAAAGAAATTCTTGAAGCTAAACTACCCACAACCACTGATCGGAGGCCTTTGATAAAAGTTGACATGTTCAACCACTCATTTGTAGGACTACTGGACAGTGGCGCAAGCATCACTTGCCTTGGTAAGGGGTGCTTGGATACGGTAGCAAAATTAGAAATCCCATACAAAAAGGTTTCTTCCGATCTACGTACCGCCGATGGATCTCCTCAGAAAATCGTTGGATATATTAACACTGATGTAACATACAACACTAAAACCTGTCGAATGCGAATATATTTGGTACCAAGTCTAAGTAGGGAATTGTTTTTGGGCATAGATTTTTGGCATGCCTTCAACATTGTCCCTCTTATGATTGATGAGTTAGACGCAACCCCAAGCGATGAAAATCTTCATGTGCTCAATCTCTTACAAAAAAGGCTGCTGGCCGAAATTGTTTCAGAATTTCCGTGCTCGTCGAAACTAGGTCTTGGACGAACTATGTTGACCACGCATTCGATCGACGTTGGGGATTCTAAACCAATAAAGCAGCGATATTACCCAGTATCGCCGGCCATACAGGAAATAATAGAC
This sequence comes from Chrysopilus asiliformis, assembly GCA_964034945.1. Taxonomy (NCBI): domain Eukaryota; kingdom Metazoa; phylum Arthropoda; class Insecta; order Diptera; family Rhagionidae; genus Chrysopilus; species Chrysopilus asiliformis. Next base: position 51,676,877 of record OZ035962.1, on the reverse strand, counting down.
CAAGAATTAGACCGTATGATGTCCTTAGGTGTCATTGAGAAGTCGCAAAGTCCATGGGCGTCCCCAGTCGTAATTGTGAAAAAAGCAAATGGAAAGCCGAGATTATGTCTCGACTTCCGCAAAGTAAACGCGGTAACGAAAAAGTTCGCATACCCTTTGCCGCACATTAATGGGATTTTAAGTCGATTGCCAAGTCCAAAGTTTATAACCAGCATCGACTTAAAGGATGCTTATTGGCAAATCCCATTGCATGAGGAATCCAAAGAGATCACAGCGTTTGTCGTTCCAAATCGAGGACTCTTTCAATTTAAAGTCCTTCCTTTCGGCCTTTCAAATGCTGCGCAAAGGATGTGCGAATTAATGGAGAAAACCATCCCTTACGAACTTCACAACCAAGTATTCGTATACCTAGACGACCTCCTAATCATATCTAGCGACTTCGAATCCCATATGGATCTACTCCGAAAAGTTTCTCAATATCTTAAGCAGGCCGGCCTAACTATTAACATCGAGAAAAGTAGGTTCTGCGCCAAATCGGTAAAATATCTCGGTTATATAGTTGGTGAAGGTGGTCTGCGAACCGACGACCAAAAGGTTAGTGCCATACGTGATTACCCCCGGCCAACCAACGTTCGTCAAATCCGCCGGTTTCTCGGCATGGCGGGTTGGTACAGGCGATTCATTCGTGACTATGCCAACCTGGTATCCCCTATAACGGATCTATTAGCTAAAGATACCAAGACAAAATGGACACCTGCAGCCGAACTTAGCTTTGTGAAAATAAAGGAAAGTTTAACATCAGCCCCTATTCTGGCATACCCAGACTTTTCCAAAACTTTCAGCATTCAATGTGATGCAAGCTCGACAGGGGTTGGTGCTGTTTTATTCCAAGAAGTTTCCCCAGGGCTGGAGACACCCATCGAATATATGTCTCAAAAATTAACTAAAGCCCAGAGAAATTATAGTACTACGGAACTTGAGTGCCTAGCCGCTATTCTCGCAGTAAAAAAATTCAGACCGTATGTGGAGGGAGTTCAATTCAGGATAATCACCGACCACGCGAGCTTGAAGTGGCTAATGTCTCAAAGAGACCTTAGCGGGCGACTGGCTCGGTGGAGCTTAAAACTCCAAGGCTACAATTTTACTTTCGAGCATCGCAAAGGAACTCAAAATATCGTTCCCGACGCACTCTCCCGAGTATACGAAGATACTTCTATCGCAGAGTTAGATTTCGAATCTGCTGCTTTCGACGAAAAGAGTTATAAGGAGTTGCGAGAACACATCGAAAGCAAATCGGATAAATTCCCAGACTTAAAGGTTAAAGGGCGTCGAATATATAAGCGTACCTTAATAGAAGATGTGCCAGGAGAGGAAACTTATAGCGAATGGAAATTGTGGGTTCCAAATGATTTAAGGGAAGAACTGATTCAGCAAGCACACGACATACCATCCTCCGCTCATTGCGGTACCGCAAAGGTAATCGAGAAACTGCGACGAAACTATTACTGGCCCAGAATGGTGCAGCAAATCAAGGAATACGTAGCTGCTTGCCAGACCTGCAAAGAGTGCAAAGCGCCAAACTATATCCTTAGACCCCCCATGGGAACATCACACTTTGCAGAGAGACCCTGGCAAAAGCTGTATATGGATTTGATTGGGCCTTTCCCACAATCTAAAGCCGGAAATATCTATATATTCATTGTTGTAGATAGTTTCTCCAAATTCGTCCTCCTGAAGCCTCTACGACGGTCTTCTACAAAATATATAATCCCGGTCCTGAAGTCGCAGGTTTTTTGCATGTTCGGTGTGCCAGAAACCATACACACAGATAATGGGGTACAGTTTACATCTCGTGAGTTCCAAAACCTACTAAATCAATATGGAATTTTGCATTCGTTTACGGCGATATATTCGCCGCAATCGAACGCGTCAGAAAGGGTGAATAGGACTCTGATCGCAGCGATTAGGTCTTATATTGAAGGTAGTCATAGAGAGTGGGATGTTCACCTAGATGAAATAGGGACCGCCTTAAGAAACGTGGTTCACGAATCAACGAAATTCCCTCCCTATTATCTGGTTTTCGGTAGGCACTATATCACTCACGGTTCGGAGTACCAACTTTTGAAGGATGTAGATAACCTTAACACCGGAGACTTGGCAACATTACCTCTAAATGATCGACATCAACTCCTTCAAAAAGAAGTAATGAAACATCTTGTGAAAGCGCGAGAAAAATATGCGAAAGGCTACAATCTTCGAAGTCGACCCATAGAATATCAAGTCGGTCAAACGGTGTATAGAAGAAATTTTGCTCAGAGCGACGCTTGTAAATACTTCAGTTCGAAACTAGCGCGAAAATTTATTCAGTGTCGCATAAGATCGAGAAAAGGTAGAAATTGCTACGAAGTCGAAGATTTAAAGGGTAAATTCTTAGGGGTGTACCATGCAAAAGATTTAAGGCAGTAATTTTAGCATCAGTAAGTTTACCATCTTCTCCAGATCCAAGTGAGGAAATTTTCCCTTCGCGTAGCAGTTTATTTGTCTTATTTCTTTGATTACTCGCGTTCCTTTTGGTAACTTCACATATGTTCAAAAAAAATTTCCTTCAACATAGGTTATAACTGAATTCAAATAAATTTCTTCTTCAAGCTTTTAGACAAAATAAGTAAATAGAATCATTCTTACAACGTGAGCATGAGACAAGATTGGTCGTGGGTCGAGGTGCGTTTTACATACTCTTCTTTGCACTCTTCCATTCCAAAAAAACTTCAGGAGAAAAGCGATTTTTTTGGAATGTGCTGTAACGTGCAGCATTTTTTTTTTCTTATTTTTGTTTGTATATTGCCCCTTCACCCCACCTCCCTCCATTTTTTTTTAAAACACACTTACCCTTTTACCTATTTCACCAATAGATAAGGTAAAATTGGATAATAAGTATGGGTTCTTCTGTATGGTAATGAGCAAACAAAGCATTTTGTTTATCCGTAACAAAAATTTAAATTCAAAAAAAAAAGGGAGAGAGAAGGGAGGATATCTCAAAGTATATAGAGTCCCTAACAACAAGTGGAGAATCAGAAATGTTTAAATTCCAAAATGAAAAAAAAAAAATCAAAAGATTATTATATCCCGAAAGACGTATTGTAAATTTTGTCTAAATGTACAGTAAAACAGTAAAATCGAATCAAAAAAAAAAAAAACAAAAAAACGAAACCAAAAAAAAAAAGCCGAAAAAGCAGCGAGAGTGGTTTTTGAATGTTAGTGGATGGCAGATTTTTGAGGCTGGAACAAGCCAAGAAACGTGGAGTTTTTTTCTTTTGATTCATCCAAGTTTTTTTTTTGTAAAGGATGAAGATTCCTTTTGAATTGATAAAAGAAAAAAATGATATAAAGAAGTTTAAAACGTAAAACAGTTAAATGAAAATAAAAAAATTAAAAAAATTTAGAAACTAAGTGAAAAAAAAAAATTTTTACATATAAAAAAAAATAGAGTTCGAACAAATAAAATAAATACAATCTGAATTTTTTGGTTAGAAATAAGTATTGGCTAAAGCCTAAAGTATAATTACAACAAAACTGTTGAGAAACTTTTTTTTTGTGAAAGAAGCAAAGCAACGAATTAAAATCATAATTAAACTAAAATAAAGTGAATTCTATAAACTAAATTTTTTGGTGCAAGAAGCAAACCAACCTAATAAAATCATAATTAAACTAAATTAAAGTGAATTCTATAAACTAAATTTTTTTTTTACAATACATTAGAATTAAAAGCATAAATTAACAAAAACAAAAATCACAAAAAGAAATAAAAGTGGTTAAATAAAAAAAAAATAGAGTGGGTCATCCAAAACTATAAATATATATGAAGAAAAAGGAAACACACCAAAGCGAGTTTTGACGGAGGACGAAAGCAGTGACGGCAGCGAAGCAGCATCATCACGAAGCTAAGTAGATTTTAGTTCAGTTTTTTTTTGAGGATAATATTGTATAGTCCGGTTAGTTTAGAAGGAAATAAAATTGTAAAAAAAAAAGAACATTAGTTAGGGACAGATAGGACAAAAAAATAAAATAAATACATTGTTTCGAGAAATTTAACTTTTTTATTTTCCAAGTTCTTTATACTTCTTTTTATTTTGATTAAATATGGACGCCACTAATATACGAAACACTAAGCCCAACATGCAATTTTAAGTTTTAAAGTATGGGGGAGATGGGAGAGAGGATGGAGACGCGGGAGCATAGGTGGTGCAGTGTGACATAAATTTTCGTCTTTTCCTGAGTGCGAGGATGTGAGGTGGTGATTTGCGAGGCATACCGCTCCACAATATAAATTGTTTTTGTAGACCCTTCAAACCTTACCGCATAAACCCACCCTTTTTGCCCTGAGCTCAAGCCGGCACAATAGGTATGCGCGGTCCTGGAAAAGGGGTGAAGGAAGACGGCCTTAAAAAGAAAAAAAAAAAAGGAAAAACACATGAATTAAGGCCACTACAAAATGCTCAAATTAAGATACCAATATCACCATACAGGTTTTCAATAATTGCCAGATTGGCAATTATAGCTTTTGTTATGTTCTTACGTTGTGTTCAGTACAACACAAGGAAGGTTCTTTTATATATTTCCCCCGTGTTAACCTACCCCTTCAAACCCCTCGGGATATCGAGTAAAATTCTTTGTATTGTGTTCAGTACAATATCTGGAAGATTCTTTTATATATTTCTCATTTGCGGACTTATCCCTTCAAACCCTTTGTAATTTTACCTGTATTAAACATAACAAAAGCTATAATTGCCAATCTGGCAATCATTGGAAACCCGTATGGTGATATTCGTAACAAAATTCGAACAGTTATACCAAAATTCCAATTTGAAGTCAAACTTTCCAATAAGATTTTTTAAAATTTATTCCAATCGGATTTTGATGTATGGGAGTTTTATGTAGAATCATATCCTAAATAACTTTTGTTCTTGGACTTTTTTGATAAGATGCACCGTTTATGAGATATTCACAAAAAACGATTTCGTTCGTTTGGGGGGTACCCCCCCTAATGGTCCATTTTTACCCATTAACGAACTTAGCCTCGCATTTTACGAAAAACGGATCCACGCAAAATTTCAAGTCTCTAGCTCAATCCGTGCGCCCGCAATCCGCGCCACAGACAGACAGACAGACGGACGGACAGACAGACGGACATGCAGAAATTAATTATTTTTATCATTCTAAACAAACTGGTGTAATTCATTTTTATGTGTGATGACGGGATCTTGGCGTTACAAACGGTAAGGCAAAGTTAATATACCCTTTGGTTTCACCATACGGGTATAAAAATTGAAACTAAAAACGTTCGAAATAAAAAAAAAAATTTCTAAAAAAAATAAAACCGACTTTAAAAAAAACTGAAAAGAGAAAAAAGCACTAAAAAGAAAAAAATAATTTCAAACTATGTCCATTAATAGCGTATTTAAAATTCGGCTTTTTTGGAGTGGCGTTAAATTTGCAACTAAAATAAATTACATACTTTCTAACCCTTAAGGCTAATCGTTTACATACTTTCTAACCCTTAAGGCTAAAGAACTAAGATCGACTCCAAAAATTTTGTTGTCAAACAGACACGGCTCTTAGAAGCACCAAAACTAAGTTCTTTTATGTCCCAAATTGGATTCCCTATTTTTAAGCAATCGCTATAAAAAAGCCCACTGTCTCATATGTTACTATTTTTTGTAGGAATCTATCCTATTTTTTGTCTCCATGTACAAACTGATTTTGTGCGAAACTTGACAATATAAATTTTACAAATATTTTATTTTGTGTAAATTTAACGCCACTCCAAAAAAAACGAATTTTAAATACGCTATTAATGGACATAGTTTGAAATTATTTTTTTCTTTTTAGTGCTTTTTTCTCTTTTCAGTTTTTTTTAAAGTCGGTTTTATTTTTTTTAGAAAATTTTTTTTTTATTTTATAAAGACTTATCGATGAAAATGATTTTTAACCTTTTAATTTGTTTTAACGTATTTGTTTTTCTTTTTATCATGCGGATTCGCGTTTTTATTTCAAATTTTTTTTGGTTCCTTTAAAAAAAAATGTGGCGTCCGTTTACTATTTTTCGTCTTTTTCTTTAAATTTTTGATTTCTAAACGAGGCGAGTTTCCAAACGAGACTGAATTGGTAACTCGCTTAAAAGAACCATCTGCATTTGCATGATCAGTTATTGCAAAGCCATATTCTAACCAATTGGAAATAGACTTCTATTTTTCAAAAAAAACTGTTCAATTCTATTGGCAATGGTTTAAATTTAATAAGATTAAAGGTCAAAAATTGTATTTCAGTTGCTAAGCGTCTCGTAGTAGAATTCTAGTCCCTTTTTTTGCGAATATATTTGAAATTTAAGGGATTTGTTTCAAAAGTTCTCGGCTCTGAAGTAAACTACTTTCTGGGCTCTGTTTTCATACTTTTTTTTTGAAAAATATATGCTAAGCAAATTAAATTTACGTTCAGGACACTAAGTCCATGATCCCTTATTTTGTTTCGCTAAATAAAAGGATCTAATAAATCGAAAGAAAAATTCTAGGCCTAAGAATAAAGAAAAATGAATTCGACATATGACGCGCGCTACAATAGGCTTTCCAGAAGAAATTTTCCACCCTTTAGAAAGTGCAAAAAATACATTTAAAGAAAATAATTCATGAAAATGTTCTTAAAAAATTGCTGGTTTGGGACCAAAAAAGCATTAAATTTCAACCGTAGGTCAAAAATTACAACTTTGCACATTTCATATATCTTGTGGGCAATTCAATATATATATATATATATATATATATATATATATATATTTATATATTTATATATATATATATATATATATATATACAGGGTGCGCCATCTATTCCTCCGGTATGAGAACGTTGAATAACTTTTGAAAGAAACAATAGATTGCAAAAAATGGTGTTTTTTTATTTAGTTCAATCCTTTACAATTTATGTGGACTACTTTTTGAAAACAACATCGATCAAATGACCACCTTTATTGGCCACCGCAAACTGTGCTCTTTTTCGGGCATTTTCCATCACTTCTTCGAGCATCTCCGTCGGTATGGCAGCTATTTCGGCACGAATATTGGTCTTGAGCTCGTCAATGGTCTTCGGGTTGCTGGCGTAAACTTTACTCTTCAAATAACCCCACAAAAAGAAGTCTGGGGGGGTTAAATCAGGGGATCTTGGTGGCCAGTCAATATCGCCTCTTTTCGATATCACACGTCTAGGGAATTTTTGTTGCAAAAACCGTATTGTTTGGTCCGCTGTGTGGCATGGCGCCCCGTCTTGCTGAAACCAGAAGTCAGTCAGACCTTTTTCACGCATTTTCGGACACACAAAATGTGCCAACATCCACCGATATCGATTACCATTAACTGTTTCACCTTCATTGAAGAAAAATGGCCCAATGATGGTTTTTGCGCACACGCCGGCCCAAACAGTCACTTTTCGATCATGCAATGGTATTTCATGAATCTCGTGAGGATTTTCTGTCGCCCAAATGCGGCAATTTTGTTTATTAACACCGCCAGAGAGAGTGAAATGTGCCTCGTCGGTCATTAAAACTTGCATCCAAAAGTCCGGCATGGTTTCCAACATTCGGCCGACTAATTTGCCGTATTCTATACGACGCGACTTGTCTGTTGCCAATATTCTTTGAGTTAGTTGTATTTTGTAAGGAAACAAATGGAGATCGTCCTTTAAAATGCGCCGCAACGTGGTTCCACTCATTTTCAACCGCTGAGTTCGGTGGCGATACGAGACATTTGGGTCCTCGGCAACACTCTCTCTCACGGCTTCAATAATTTCATTGGAACGTCTTGGGCGTGGATGATTATAGGTTAGATTGCCTACTGTTCCGTGCTCAAAGAAATTTTTACCCAGCGCCCGAATTGTTTTGTCGGTAGGCGCTTTTTTGCCACGATATTTTGCACGATATGCACGTTGAGTTAGCACAATTGAACGACTATTTTCAATGTACATCGTCACTATTTCGGCGCGTTCTTTCGGTGTGAAGCGGTTGTACTGGTTTGACGTTTCCAAAACGTGTCTAGGAAAGCAAATCGGTTGACAAATGGCGAAGTTATTGAATGTTTACATACCGGAGGAATAGATGGCGCACCCTGTATATATATATATATATATATATATATATATATATATATATATATATATATATATATATATATATATATATATATATATATATACTAGCTTGAAAGAACCCGGCGTTGCCCGGGGAGTATAAAATTTTTTAATATGAAAAAATCCTTTTTTTTTCAAAAGTATTTTGATGTATAGAAAAATTATGCAGTAATTATATTTCAAACAATTTTTGTTCATAATTTTTTTGGTTTAACGCGATGTTTTCAAGAAAATTGCAAATATTTTTTCCATCTGCTTGGGAGAAAGGGAATAGAGCGAATTCCCTTATTGCCAGACACTTAAGATTTTTGCATTTATGTTGTAACATATGTTGAACAACCATAAAATAGTTTCAGAGATAGCTGAGAAGGGGATTGGTCGAAAATTTACCCTGACAGATAACCTATCCAACACTAAAAATTGTATAAAAATCCGTTCTGTAGTTTAGTAGATAGCAGGAGAGAGGGCTCGCACCATGTAGAGCGGAGTAGTTTGAGTGGATAAAAATTTCTTTTATGATTGACCTGCCCAACACTGAAAACCGTATTCAAATCCCTTCAGTGGTTCAGAAGATAACAGGCGAGTGGGTGAAAGGGGAGCCGATACCGCGACCACACCTAACTATAAACCGTGGTCATGATACATAGTCTATGTTGGTGCAGTAGTTCTTGAGTTTATACGTTACTCCATCTCACAAATCAAAAAAATTTATAACTCTATCTCACAAATCAAAAAAAAAAAACGCTTCCGCACCCCAATAAGTTTGTTGCTGCACTCCAGATTGGGGACCTCCACACTATATGAGAATCATATTGAAGTATATTAGATTTAGTTGTAACGTATCAAACCAATCGCTGGAACTACACCAGGGTGTTTGGGATGACAAAAGATTTCGATTTTAGCATGTCCGACCGTCTGTCTATCTGTCGTCTGTCCGTCTATATATCCGTGAATATCATAACTTTCGGAAGGATTGAGCTAGAGATTTGAAATATTTACAGTTGCGTTTCTCGTAAATGGCAATGCTAAGTTCTTGAACTGGCAAAATCGGACTATTCCCTTCTCCATATAAATGAGACTTTTTTCGCAAATTTCTCAAAAAAGGTGAATCACATTGAAAAATTTATAACGCTAAAATGTCTTTTAGATATGGTTTTACATAACTTATCTACACATCAAAATTTAGTTAGACTACCTCTTTCCCCTCCCCGATAAAAATTGAATACTTTTTCTTTATTTTCTCGAAAACTGTGTATCGTATCGAAAAGTTTATAAAGACGAAATTTGTTTAGAATATGATTTTATACAACTTATCTAGTCAGTTGGACCACTCCTACCTCCCTCTCCCACACAAATAGATTTTTTTAAATAAACGAATTGGTCGGTGACCAAATACCTTATTTAAATTCGTTCTCCACAAAATGAGTAATTTAAATTATCAATTCAACACAGAGTTGTTGCCTAGTGAGTTGTTGCCTAATAAAATTATAATTTTGAGTGCTTAGAAATTACTTTCATACGAAGTGTCTTGCTGTGTCGATAGTTCAGATTTTGCTGTCCTGGTGATTATAAAATTGTCATCGTAGTTTTGCGCAGTCTTCTTTTTTTCGTAAAAACTTTTAAAACTTTTTGACAATTTCACACAATCACACATACATCTATTGAAAAAGACAATTATCACTTTGCCGCGCTTTTTACTGTCGTTGATCGACATTGTTTATAAAAATTTCAAAACATAAACATTTCAAATTTTGACATTTCTGCGGGTTGTCAGTGTGAAATTTTTGAAAATTTTGCCGTTTCTGAGCTTCAAACCTTTCTAAACGATAACAGCGCCAACGGGATTTTTGGTAATCATTAACATTTTATACGCACAGCAAACAAATTACATAAAACAATTTACGTGAAATCGCAAAGCAAAAACTATGGCATTTGCTAGTAATTCTTTTTGCGACCCAAAATGTGGAAAATGTGGAGAGGTGGAGTCAAGATCCAGTAGATTTATAGCATGTGATAGACCTTGTTATCGGTCCTATCATTTAAAGTGCTACCAACTGCCTACTTCGACATTGGATACATGTGCTAAATCGTCAAATGTAACTTTTAGATGCGACAAATGCAACAATATTACTTTAAGCGATGTCTTAACTATATTAAAATCTCAAACTCTTCAAATCGATACTTTAAAAACCGATTACACTGCGAAACTTGAGACGTTAACTTCTAAAATGGATGCGATTTCTGACTTACTAAATACGACGTTGAATAATATAAACAATAAAAGTATCACCAAAAAAAATAGGCAAAATCCAACCAAAAGTTTTGTCCACGTTGACTTAAATGAGCCGCGCAGTTCCAAATCTGGGATTCCTTTGGAAAATGCTGATGCAGGACGTCCACTTGGCACGGAACAGAAATCAGCGTCGTTACCTGATGGTGGCGTCGAATCGGTTGAAGATCTCGCAGAGCACGAAAGAACGGACTCGGGAAATAGTCAAGTGGTTGATGTTGTCGCCAAAACTGCTATCTCTTCGATAACAACACTGAAAACAGTCAGCCGACCAAGGGTATTGTTCTTATCCAGACTGGATCCCTCAACGACAACAGACGACGTACTTGGTTTCCTCCAATCAAATTATAAATTTAAAGATGGCGATAAAATTGCATCGTCCAAGTTTATGCAAAAACCTGGGTCAACTATATCGTCATTTAAAGTTTTTCTACCAGAATATTGCTTTGCGGATCTAATAAACGGGAATTTTTGGCCTTCTGATATGATTGTCAAGGAGTTTCAGCCTAGAAATCTTAAAACGCACTTCAAGGGAAATTCAAAAAACGGAGTACTCGCATCTCCTGCTACTACCAAAACGTAGGCGGGATTCGTACAAAAATTCCTCAGCTGTTCTGCGCATCGACTGGATGCGACTTTGACGTAGTGTGCTTCACTGAGACATGGTTAAATGCCAGCTTTCTGAACAACGAACTTTTTAGTTCTGATTTTACTGTCTTTCGACGTGACAGACACTGTTCCTACAATGCTACAGTTGGAGGTGGCGTTCTCTGTGCTATTCGTTCGTCGTTGGACTCTTGTATTGTCAACGTGCCTGACGTTCTAGAATTGGAGTTTTTATGTGTCAAACTTAAATTATGCTTACGCAACATCTTTGTAATAATCTTCTACACTGCGCCGTCATCTCAAATCGAAATCTACCATACATTTAATAGAGGAATCCAATTTGTGCTGGACCTAATGAATCCTGAAGATGACATTTTAATTTTTGGTGATTTTAACTTGCCATCAGTCTCCTGGTCTACATGTGACGACGAGAGTTTCCTTATTCCGAGTACTTCATCTCAAGCTGAATCTGCATTCCTGGATGAACTATACTCACACAATATTTGCCAAGTTAATAGCATACTCAATGCAAATGGTCGCGTTTTGGACCTCATATTTACGTCAGATGCTTCTTCTTTGGTTGTGAGCACCTGAATCTCTCCAATCCTGCCAGCGAGTGGTCATCATCCAGCGTTAACTTGTTTCTTGCATACTGATTGTTCACTTTCAAGTAGTCTTTTTTGTAATATTCAAGATTTTAATTTTCGAAAAACTAACTTTTCAGAAATGTCTAAGCTTTTTGACATGGTTAATTGGGACGTGGTCTTAAATGAAGCAAATATTGACATTGCAACTTCTAAATTTTATATGATTGTTTTTGAAATTTTAAATTTGACAGTACCCTACTTTACGAAGAAAAATCTTCTAACACGTCCTAAATGGTTTAATACTGAAATTGTACATCTGCGAAACCTAAAAACGAAACACTGGAAGAGATTTGTTGAGTCCCAATGTGAGTACGATTTCAAAATTTACTGTTATTTTAAGGACAAATTCCTTTCTGCTGCTAGCCAAGCTTATGATAGTTATGTGTCGAGCATGAAAACCAAATTAAAACGTGATCCAAAAAGTTTTTGGAATTTTATTAATAGTAAGAGAAACGTCGACGGTTACCCGACGTCATTATTTTTGAAAAATTTTAATTCTGACAACTCTGAGGAAATCTGTAACTTGTTTGCAGATCTTTTTCAAGGCGCGTTTAGTGATAATTTAAACTGTGATATTGGTGAGCAATATTTTGATTTCTTGACTAAAATACCTTTAACTACCTTGACCATGAAGGATTTGAGCATTGACGAGCATACTATCTGTGAATCAATAAATATACTTGACTTAAATTATTCGTCTGATCCCGATGACGTCCCCGCCGCCGTGCTTAAGTATTGTAATAATAGTTTTGTCAAACCACTTATTTATTTATTTAATTTATCTCTTCGTGATGGGATTTTCCCTCATATTTGGAAAGCATCTTATATAATCCCAATCCACAAAAAAGGCAATAGATCGAATGTTGCAAATTATAGACCTATTGCTAAATTGTCATCCATTCCTAAACTATTTGAGTCTATTATCTGTTCTGTCTTACAGTTTCATATAAGCTCTATCATTACTCCGCAGCAACACGGATTTCTAAAAGGTCGATCTACTGAAACAAATTTAGTTCAATTTACATCTTTCTGCTGCAGTTCAATTTACATCTTTCTGAATCAATGGGCTGCAGGTCGACTGCATATATACTGATTTAGCCAAAGCATTTGACTCAATTTCGCATAAAATTTTGTTGTTTAAGCTTTCTGTTCTGGGTTTCCCCCCATTATTTCTCAAGTGGTTAAACTCTTACCTTTGTGATCGTACTCAAAGAGTTTGTTTTCGAGGGAAAACTTCGAAAACTATATATAATATTTCTGGTGTACCTCAGGGAAGCCATCTGGGTCCGATGCTTTTCGTGTTATATGTGAATGACATTTATTTGATTATAAAAAATAGCTCTATTTTGCTCTTTGCTGACGATATGAAAATATACCGCCCTATTCGTGACATAAATGACTGTGTACTTTTATCGAATGACTTTGAAAATTTTTATGTGTGGTGTAAAAAAAACTTTATGTTACTAAACGTTGACAAGTGCTCTGTCCTTAGTTATGGTAGGAAGAAAAGATTTTTATTTTATGACTAACACATGGATCAATAAGTCCCGAGACTAACCCAGAGATGACGCTCGTAGTAAACCAGTAACCACGTCTTTCTAGAGTACTAACCTTTGCTTGAAACGTGTCAAAATTTTAAGTCGATCGGACCAGAAACAGCTGAGTTATCGAGGTTGGAGTAAAGTCGTTTTGTAGTTTGTTTAAAAAATGGAAAAAACCGAGTTTCGTGTTCTGATAAAACATTGTTTTTTAATGGGTAAAAACACCGTGCAAGCGAAACAATGGATTGAAAAATGTTACCCGGACTCTTGTCCATCAAAAGCAACGATTTGTCGGTGGTTTGCCGAGTTTAAACGTGGTCGTACCGACACAAATGACGCGGAACGCTCGGGTAGACCTGTGGAAGCCGTTACACCGGAAAATGTGAGTGAAGTGACAAAAATTATAATGAAAGATCGTAAAGTGAAGCTCCGTGAGATTGCTGAGATAACACAGATATCATATGGAAGTGCATTTACTATCCTTCATGAAAAATTGAGCATGAAAAAGGTTTTTTCCAAGTGGGTGCCGCGATTGCTTTCGATGGAACAAAAACAGCAACGAGTCGATGATTCAGAAAGCTGTTTATCGCTATTTACTCGCAATAAAAAAGATTTCTTGCGTCGTTACGTGTCCATGGACGAAACATGGATACATCACTACACTCCAGAGTCGAAGCGGCAGTCATCTGAGTGGCGCACAGCTGGCGAAAGCCGTCCGAAGCGTCCGAAAACGCAGCAGTCAGCTGGCAAAGTCATGGCGTCAGTTTTTTTGGATACGCATGGCGTGACGATTGTATCACCCTAAAAGGTGATTATATTGATGAATAAAAAAAAATTTTGCAAAAAAAATGTTGTTTTCATTGTTAGTCTCGGGACTTATTGATCCATGTGTTATACCCATGAAGGGACTGATCTGATCAGGCTTCAACAAATTAAGGACCTTGGTGTAATTTTTGACGTTTCTCTTACTTTTGTTGATCATATAAATTCGATTTTGAGTCGAGCTAATTCCCTCATGGGCTGTATCAAGAGGTGGTCTAAGGAATTTTCTGACCCTTTTGTCACCAAATCCTTATACTGCTCTCTGGTTCGTTCATTATTAGAATATTGTTCTGTAGTTTGGGACCCTTTCTATGCGATACATTGTGATCGGATAGAAATGGTGCAAAGGAGATTTAGTCGTTTTGCGCTGAAGGGACTGCCCTGGAACAACGTCTTAAGTCTACCTCCTTATGCAGATCGACTTGCGCTGCTAAATTTAAAAAGTTTAAAAGAAAGAAGGAGTATCACAAAGACTACCTTTATGTTCAAATTGTTAACGGGACTCATTAGCTCGCCTCAAATATTAGAAAATATATCTATACTTACTCCTTCTCGTCCACGTAGATGTCATAATTTTCTTCATGTTGCTATGCATCGTACAAACTGTGGTCTTAACGAACCTATATCCAACATACACTGCCGGTCAAAAAAACTTGACCGATGATAAAAAAAACCAATTTTTCGATTTTTCACTCCTATTGTATGTGCAAGTTAAGGTTTTTTATATACATTCAAGGTGAATGATAAGAGAATAGACATTTTCAATTTTGAATTGATCGATATTCGACTATTATCGACTTTTCTCGGCTGCAATCGCCTCGGCTCGAGGAAACGCGGCCAAGTCGGCCGAGCGCACCCGATCACGCATCATTGTTTATGTACTGTCAACAATCGCCAACGACAATTTTTCATCATTTGATTCCTTGTTATTATCACGAGTATGACCGTTCATGTGTAATGAGCAAAAGGTGGTCACTTCGATGAAAAATGCGTTTAAATTGTATATTTTAGATCATGTTTATTTCTTTCATCATGTTCATCGAATAATAATTTCAAAATGTTGAATTAGCTTCAGTTATGTACATTCTTTCATAAATCGTCGAATTAAAACATTTACAATACATGAAACATGAGTGCAAAGTCGAAAAATTGGTTTTTTTTTATCATCGGTCAAGTTTTTTTGACCGGCAGTGGATGCCGTAATTTCAATTTGAAATTTGAAAATATTGATTTTAACAATAGTTTCTGAAGAGTAAGCTTTAATATGTTATTGTAAATAATTTTAATCAGTAATCAGTATTTTGATGAAATTTGTAAAAAAAAAAAAAAAAAAAAAAAACACCATTCCATTAAAATTCAACACCAATCCACGTCACTGAGTAAATACCTTGATTCACTTCGTTGATCACAAAATAAAATACTTTCGACGATTTAAAAGTGGGAAAACAGCGATAATTTGCGCACTATATCCATAAATAAACGCTTCGCATCGATCATCAATGAGGAAATAGCGTATATATTTCTCAGCTGTCAAACGTGAGTCTCAGAGTGTAACGCCATCTGTTGGCGATAACATTATCGTGGGGAACAAAATTATCCGTTTTTCAGTTCCAAATACAATTTTTTCTCCTTCCATACCATAATCTCATACAATATGCAAATTTCAATTTTTCCGATATTCCTGCTTTTCCTCAAAAGCGATTTCGGGTTTTCAAGTGTTTTTACCTGGTCCAATACGAATCCAACAAACAAATCCCCATGCAAATCGGATTATATTCAGCCGAGTTATGGATAGTCAAACTGACCACGATTCATTTTTATATATATAGTTTAAATATATATTTGCCAGATTTTGTTTCTCGCCAAAAATTTTGGGTCTCAATTTTGCTGAAATTCGTACGTGTGATAGAATAATTTTTAAGTTCGCCATTTTTTTAATTTTTCCTAAATTTCTAACGCCGCCATTTATTAGTTTTTTTCCTGAGCTATTTTTCGAAGCTCCTTCATTTAAGACATCACACGATGGGTATTTCGGGAGTTCGATTTGGACAAAATGATGTCTGTTGACCACCATTTTTGTTCTGTGTTATGTGTGTGTAAAACTTCAAGTCAAACCGATGAGAGTAAGTGAGTCAAAATTAGATTATATGATTTGAGCCTAACAATTAAACTAACAATCTAAAAGCTACCCAAAAGATAGCCAAAATACTCTTTTAGATATTTTTTTTTGATTTTGCCTTCGGAATCCGGTCTTGGATTCTGTTTTTGGATTCGGTTCTCGATTCTTGAACACGGAACCGAGTCTTCGGGTAGTAGGGTTTGACAGTACCGTTTCTCCGTCTTTCCTCCTTTTAGTAGCAAAATTGTCGGATGCCTAAATTTAAAAATTCAAATTTTTTAACTGTTATTAAATTTATTTTATTTTAATTTCAAAACAAGTCTCGAATTTTTCAATTTTGAAATAAATTACAGTAAATTCCATTGGAGCCCTTATTGCCCTAACAAAAAACATTTTTTGTTACGCTGATACGTGAAAAAATCCCTTTTGTATTCTACACAAGGTTTTAAATTTCATGCGACGTGGGTTAGCAAACCAGTCAAATGCAATTTTAAAAATTTGCCACACGAATGCCAGCAAGAAATAAATTCTTATGCCAAATATTTTTTAACAAACAAAAGGGTTAATATCTTCCTTATTCCCACTAGGGTACCTCAATGACGCACTTTAGTTCCTCCTCTACTAGGAGTATGGACAGGCGGCCGAGCTTTTTGGTCGTGCTTTTCTTCCGAAATCTTACATTTTAGAAGAAAATGCACGTTTTTTGACGTGGATACGTCTTGGATTTTGGTAATGGGGGTACAAATTAGAAAATCGGCTTGCTGCCATGATAACAAATTTGCAATCGATGAAACTCGATAGTTTGTGGTGATATCTGAACAAAACCTGTTTTATAAGATGAGGGCTACATTAAAGCATTGTATAGGGTATTTTTGTTATGTTAAACTATGTTCAATTATGTTTTTAAGAATCAAAATCTAAATTTTCACTGCCGCTGTTTTGCTGTGTTTGCTGCTTGTAGTACAGATTTCACATTTATACTCTTTTTATGCTTCTCCTTTATGTGTATTGAATCTGATGTATTGAAAGCCATGTTATTTCTTTCTTTTCGCTCCGAAAAGTGTCGCTCTTAACGGCAAAAGCGTTTGCTGTGGTTTCCGACTCTCGTTCTTGGGGACGAAAATGATTTCTATTTAAGTTTTCGCTTCTTGTTCAAAGCGGTGGTCTCGCATAAAAATGAATGAAAGCCTCGTGCGATGGCTGTTGGGTATGATGCATGCACACACATAAATAAGTATGTATTTCATTAGTTAAGCAGGGTTTATACACAGCAAGTAACTTGCGGCAAGTAGACGTAAATACACGCGATTTGACCTAGTGTGCGACGCTCGCATATGTGTGAGAATACTTGCCGCTCTCTCGAAAATAATAGAAAGCCATTCTATTTTTGTGGCAAGTAAAAACCAATACAAGAACATGGAACCGTGTACACAAGAGGTGGTTTTATGTGTGTGTGTTTCGGTTCATTTTATATTTGCTGCTTTGCCAGAAAACGTCGTAACATTTTAAGGAAAAAACGACACGGATATAAAAAACTCGTCGGCAACAAACAGTTTCAGGTCGAAATTCGCAAATTTTTCCACAAAAAAGAGTCGTGATATTTTTTCTCAGAAAATTTTAGGTTATGTTTTCCTTCGGCTGTCATTCTACTTGAAATGATTTACTTGAAACGTGTAAACTAAGCAAACTACTTGCCTCTCTTTACTTGCCGCAAGTTACTTGCTGTGTATAAACCCTGCTTAAGAGAGCGATATTTCGCTCCCAGCATTAAAGTCCTGTTCAGGGTTGTGACTTTTGATTTTCGAAATCGTAGTAAATCGGCCGAAAAATAGTAGTAGAATCGATGAAATAGTAATAGAATGTAAAACCTTCGTCATATATATAAAAATGGATGTTTGTCTGTTGGTTTGTCTGTCCTTTTGAGATTACAAAACTTAAAAACTACTGGACCGATTTTGACGCGGTTTTTTGCAAAATGATCTGCGTTGCCAGGAGCAGGTTTTTAGCTATGTTAGATTTTAAAATTCGAAACCGAAGGTCTTTTAAGGATAACGGAAGTATCCTTTTTCCAATTTTTCACCGGAAAAATTGGTATTATGGGGTTTTTGGAGTCGCTGATCACGAATCCGGTATTAGATTTGCAAAATTCGAAACGGAAGTTCCTGAAAGGATAACGCAAATATCCATTTTCCTATTATTCCTGAGAAAGTTTGACTTCAAACTGGAATTTTGATACAACTGTTCGCCGTTCACTTAAATCACCATACGGATTTTCAATAATTGCCAGATTGGTTTCCTTAATTTCCTTTTCACTAAAATTTTTTACTTAAATATCTATTGGCGATCGTTGTAGGCGGATCCACGTCTTCTGGCCGTCTCTACGAGACAGACACCTTGCTTTTTTTGATTGGTTTCAAATTTATTTTAAATGATAGAGCATTAAAAAATGTGTAAAAGCTCTGAACAACGATATTTTAAATATTAGTATAAATACTTAAAAAATTGAAAAGAAAGTGAAAGATTTCGGAGTTTCTCCGAAAATTGCGGTTAAGCTCGGTTTAGACGAGACAAGTAACTTGCGGCAAGTAGACGTAAATACACGCGATTTGACCTAGTGTGCGACGCTCGCATATGTGTGAGAATACTTGCCGCTCTCTCGAAAATAATAGAAAGCCATTCTATTTTTGTGGCAAGTAAAAACCAATACAAGAACATGGAACCGTGTACACAAGAGGTGGTTTTATGTGTGTGTGTTTCGGTTCATTTTATATTTGCTGCTTTGCCAGAAAACGTCGTAACATTTTAAGGGAAAAACGACACGGGTATAACAAACTCGTCGGCAACAAACAGTTTTAGGTCGAAATTCGCAAATTTTTCCACAAAAAAGAGTCGTGATATTTTTTTTCAGAAAATTTTAGGTTATGTTTTCCTTCGGCTGTCATTCTACTTGAAATGATTTACTTGAAACGTGTAAACTAAGCAAACTACTTGCCTCTCTTTACTTGCCGCAAGTTACTTGTCTCGTCTAAACCGAGCTTTAGCAACTGGAGCGCGCAAAAATTTGTTTAAGGTAGTATTTTAGTGTGACGAGCCAAAAAATCCAATTTTTTTATTATTGCACTTTTTGAAGGTCTTTTGAAGGAAAGATATCTTCAGGTGTAGTAAGATAAATGATCTTCGAAGGTCATTGTGCTAGCAGAGTGGGCGCCATGTTTGTAAGATTATTTTAAATGTTTTCTCAGGAACCAATGAACCAATCGGGTTGTCGCTTTACACATATTTTCGGGAAATGTGTGCATACAGCCGAAACAACAACCATATTCAAATACATATTTATGCAAAAGTTCCAACTCGAAATCCAATGAAACATATCGTAAAAAAACGAAATTTCAC
Source organism: Chrysopilus asiliformis (assembly GCA_964034945.1). NCBI lineage: Eukaryota > Metazoa > Arthropoda > Insecta > Diptera > Rhagionidae > Chrysopilus > Chrysopilus asiliformis. The sequence goes on along the minus strand of OZ035962.1, from coordinate 51,657,285 downwards.
TTTTAAATTACCAGAATTTTTAAAATTTCCCATATTCGGCTCAATCATATGAGGCTGCAGCCGCTAAACCATTTTCCGGCTGTAGCCTCATATATTTAAGATTCATTTTGGTTTGTTGTTGTTTCAGATTGTCTGGTGAACCACAATTCGCAAATATGTCATATGTCAAATCCAACGACATTTTTTCATCCCTAATTTGGAGCTCTGCTGTATAATTTTTAATATCTATTGATTTATAAACAATTTTGTTATTAATTAATATGTCAAATAACAACGAAAAAGAGATATTGTTTGTCGGCAAAAAAAACCAAGTACCCATGGAATGCTGCCTTAAAGATAAACAAACAGTGAAATGTCAAAGCCATCCGCTGTTTAAACTTTTATTCCGAAAAACTCTAGCTTTGAAATCACGAATATAGATGTCACTTTCACGTGGCCATACTCCTAGTAGAGGAAGAACTAAAGTGCGTCATTGAGGTACCCTAATTCCCACTGACCCGGATATGGGAGTGGAAAGCCCTTGAAGAAGACTGAAAACTATAAAAATTTAAATCTGGTGATAATTTTTGTTTCCGAGAAATATCAATTTGACTTAAAAATTCCATGTTTAATACCTGGACTCGATCAGTATGGAAGAAAAGCTGATTGAGGGGTTCTTCAAATGAAACAAATTATAAATATTGAAATTATATTTATTTTCCCACCGGAACAAGTGATTTTATATAATTAAATAATTTACAGATAAGTTGTTGTTGGTCGCTAAGTTGTTGTTGTAGAAAGATGATTGGCTAGACTAGCAACGCCCCTAGCGGCAACTAAGCGAAAAAAGTTGATCGCTAACCTGGGGCCGAATCGTATGATACGTAAAACGTAAAGATTATGATTTGAGATTGTGATTTACGTTAACGTATAAAGGGTGACGTAATTCGGTATTGTATGAATCGTGAACGCATCCGCATTCGTACTCATCTGACAGCTCGAACAGGTTTTGTCATTCGATTAGTATTTAGCATACGTATTGGGACTTGTTGGGCAAAAAATAATGGAAAATGTAAGTATATTCACCATAATATTTAAACACAAACGTTTCCATAAACTTTTTTAAAATTTCTGACTGCTTTTCATTATTTTGCAAGCTAGTCAGAGAAGTTAATTAGTGTTTTATCAGGAAATTAAAACATAACCTATAAAACATGATTTTGTAATGCAGGACAACAAATTTGAACAAAACTAACGCTATTTCGCAAAAAATATTGTACCTAATTGCGCACAGGGAAAGGCAACGTGCAAAAGGTTATGGGAAGAGCTTGCCAGAAAATTAAATGCTGAAATCCTCCACTTCCCAACAGTGATAACGTCGCTGCAAGCTGCAAGATTGGGGGTACTGCGGTTGAGGAATGAATCTTTATATTCAAGCTCCTAAGCAAGTAACTAAAGGCCTCTTTGTTCAACCGGAATCTTTTGATAAATCTAAATACTTAGACAATTAAACACATATAGAAAAGGGAAGCGATTGATTCTTAACTGGTTTTTCGGCAGAGATAAAGGATTGCTTTTATCTCTAAGACGTCTCCGTACTACCCTCACATTACTCTCACTTTCATCGCTCGAACTTAAGCATAATAATAAATGATCTGAATTTATCATTTCTTTAATTTTTTTTACAAAATAAGGAATTTGTTGTGTTTGTTTCTAACTAAACGTCAGACATAAATTTAATTGACAATACATAGTAATTTTCAGATTCAATTCTAGTACGTTTTATACTCAAATCTCATACTTTTTTATTTTCTTTCTACAAAATACGTTCCGTGACTTGACGGATGGCATAATATCAAACCAATCGTAAGTGTTACGTATAACATAATGTTAACTATACGTGATCTTATACGTTCACGGATCATACGATTTGGCCCCTGGTCGGTAACTTCACATCGGTAATTCGAGAAGCTCAGTACATTATGTCTGCCATCTCCAAACACTTGTTTACATATTCTAATACGGCCTTTACACGCGACAGTAGAGCTGACACAACGCTGACAGTCCCGTGTAAATGCTTACTGGCACTGACAAGTCTGTACTGATGGGACTTTTTTTGTAGTCAGTACAGACATGCCAGTAATTTACAGTGCCAGTAAGCATTTACACGGGACTGTTAGCGATGTGTCAGCTCTACTGTCGCGTGTAAAGCCCGTGTTAGAATATGTAAACAAGTGTTTGGAGATGGCAGACATAATGTACCGAGCTTCTCGAATTCATATTAGAGTACCATAATTCACCACTAGTAACATCTTTGTTATGTCACCGCTTCCAACCGCGCCTGAAAGTAGACCTACTCAAAGCGGCGCGACTCGCGGTTGATTAGCGCGCAATTAGACACCAGCTCCGCACCACGTAATTGGGGTTTAGGAAATGATTCGGCTGTCGCCCTGCCGCTCCGCGTGGCGCTTTGTTGTGAAAAAAGCTATTACTTTAAAATCAAGATCCCTGGCGAAGCTATATGTCTGCCAAAAATGTAGTCTGTAGTGTTTGTCAAATCGAATATTTGACATTTAGAGAAGTCTTCCACGAAGAATGATATCGACTGCAATTTATGGTGTACTAGCTTGCATACCCGTCGTTGCCGGGTTAAGTTTTTTTGCAAAAGTTTAAGAATACGAAGAAAACCGGAAAGAACTGAAAAGCTTTTCAGAAAAATCCGATTCGTGATCAGCGACTCCGAAAACCCCCTAATGCCATTTTCCCCGGGAAAAATGGGGAAAAGGATATTTGCGTTATCCTTACAAGACCTTCCATTTCGAATTTTGAAAATCTAACACCGGATTCGTGACCAGCGACCTCGAAAACCCCCTAATGGCATTTTCCCCGGAAAGAATGGGGAAAAGGATATTTGTGTTATCCTTACAGGACCTTTCGTTTCTAATTTCGAGAATCAAACACCGGATTCGCGATCAACGACACCGGAAACCTCCTTATGCCGATTTTTCCTGAGAAAAACGGGAAAAAGTATATTTGCGTTATTCTTACAGGACCTTCCGTTTCGAATTTTGAAAATCTAATACCGGATTCGTGATCAGCAACCCCGAAAACCCCATAATGACATTTTTCCCCGGACATAATGGAAAAAAGGATATTTGCGTTATCATTAAAGGACCTTCTGAAAAACTAACACCAGATTCGGCTAAAGCTCCGTTTAGCGACAATGACGTTAGAGATTTTTTGTGTATAGGGAAGGGTAGAGAGAAGCATCCCCTATCCAAAATGGGTGTTTTTAACCGTCGCTCGCCCCCTTGCCCACTCCAGGGGTCAATAAGCTTTGTATAAAACTTTTTTCTGGGAGGTGTGGTACCTCAAATGAAAGGTAATGAAGAGTGCATTCCAAAAATATATAGCATGATAGGGTTTCCACCCTCACCCTTCGATTTATACCCCATCAAAAAAAGTGTAATTTTGCAACAAAACTACTTTTACTAGCACAATTTCGCGTCACAAACCTCATAAAAGTGGTTTGAAATTACTTTAAAGACGTGGATCCGGCTATAACGATCGCCAATAGATATTTAAGTAAGAAATTTTAGTGAAAAGGAAATTAAGGATACAAATTTTTATTTAAAACATAACAAAAGCTATAATTGCCAATCTGGCATATGGTGATTTAAGTGAACGGCGAACAGTTGTATCAAAATTCCAGTTTGAAGTCAAACTTTCTAATTAGATTTTTTTAACATTTATTCCAGTCGGATTTTGATGTATGGGAGTTTTATGTAGAATCATATCCTAAACAACTTTTCTTCTTGCACTTTTTTGATAAGATGCACCGTTTTTGAGATATTCGGTTACACCATACGGGTATAATAATTTTATTTATAATTGGTTTATGATAAGAGAAGTGTGAAATAAATATCATACTTACAGTCAGGGTATTCACAGTCGTCTTTTAAATTGCGAGTAATTTTACCGCTCGGTAATTCAGTCAAATTTAACAGAGTTTTACCGAGACGGTAACTTGGTTCATGTAAAAATGAATTACCGGATTCGGTAATTGTATACATGCCTTGAGTCGTGTTTTTCGGCCCGGGTATTCGGTATCAAGAATCAACCGCGCGAATTAACTTTTTTGTTATTCTTCGGAATAAAAAAAATCACTTTTTATTTAAAATTTCTTTATTATTACTTTGGCAAATATCTTAAGATATTATTGTTCGGTTAAATGCATCCACTCTTTAGAGGGATCCCGAATCAACTGCACTGAATTCAATTCTTAATATCTACAAAATGCATTCGTTTCTTTATCTCACTTATACTTTGTATAAGTGCAATTCATGCATTTAAATTTCTTATCGAGTATTGAATTATAAGAAAAACTCCTACGTGTTTTTCTTATAATTTTACATTAAATTCTTCGATAATCTCTTCCCAATCATTTTTAGCTGACGGTGAATGTTTTGTCTTTAAGTTGGGTGAATTACCGGATGTAACTCCTCCCACCTTAGTATCTGGATTCTCCTGAATCTTGTTTATAATTTTTATTTCGGGTTTCTTATGCTTCAGATAAAAATATACTAATAACACAATAATTAGAATTATTATTAGCATTGTAAAGCTTCCCAAGCCGTAATTGATTTTTTTGTGATATTTTAATTCCCGAATTTCCTGAATATTTTTCTCTAAGTTCAGTGCAATTTCTTCGAATGTTAATTGATTATTGCTTATATTAAAACTTTCAATTGGATTGATTACAAATTTTTCCTTAAATTCATAAATCGTATTACTATATATTTCATTGTTAATATATAAAGTACAATTATTAAAGTTAATAATATAATTGCCATCAAGTTTAATTTTTCTTGAATCACAATTGGATTTTAATGTTTTATTTCTCATATTGTTTAAAATCAACATATTATCATCTAGATTTATATGTTCTTCTTCCTTTTTTATTATTAGTTTACAATTCTTCTGAACTATACAATTTTTACTTAATTTTAACTCATTTAAGGTTTTATTATCTTCATAAAAATAGGTTTTGTTTTTAATTTTTATTACATATTCTAAATCAGAATCAACTTGTTTACTATATGAATTTGGGACGGGTATTATTAGCCTTTTATTCGCCTTTATAGTCATCGATGGTATTTTAATTGCAAATACGATTTCATTATCTCTAAATTTGGCTACAGCTAATCTGATATTTAATAGTTTTTTAAAATCAATGTCGTATTCGATAATTTCTTCTTTGGTTAAAGCATCAGGGTGTAAAATACCTATTCTAGCTGAAGCTATGTTATTTTGAATATGTTCTACTCTACTTTTAATAATATTTAATTTAAACAATTGCTCAAGAAAAATTCCTTCTGTTAATATTCGTCGGTTTGTTTCATTTAAATTTTTAAGCTTTTCTTGTATTTTAATTCGATCTGACATTATTATGTTTTTTAATTGAATAAAAGTTTTATTAAAATTAGTATTAATTCGAATCTGTTGATTAACGTCTTTGATAATTTCGTGATTATTTCCATCAATTACTGAAAAGTGTTTTTCTATATTTTCTCTATCATCATTATCCATAGTACCGTATAGCCAATTCATTATCTTACCGCCAAAGTTAATAAGGCCTCTCTTACTTCTATGTGGTACTATTGTTCTTATCTTATTTTTGATATTATCTATTTCTGTCCAAACGAAGTTTTGCTGATTTATTAAATTTAACAATTTGAATGAAGATTCTAAGTCATTTATTATTTTTAATATTTCATCGGGGTTTATAACATGTATAATTATATCAAATTTATTTACTATATCAACTTCACCTACACTTATCTCTACATATCCTATATCTGAATTAACTTTCTGAATCGTCATCATCTGATGAGTGGGTGTTATCATCGTCAGTAATATTGTCATGAGCGTCAACATTGTTAGAAGTTTGGTCTGTAAATTTCAAAGGTCGTTTAACATTAGAAATATGTACGTTTTCGAGAGGTTGTTTTCTAAATTTAGGTTCTTCTTTGTGACGTAGACTTTTGTAATTTTTTATAAAACCCGTTTCTCTAGTTTCTATATAATTTTCGCGATTTGTATTTCGTTTTGAAAGCATTTTTCTTTTACTCTCATCTAATCTCTCTATAATGTTATGATTATCAATTTTTCCTTCTTGTACTTCTAATGGAGTAGCCTTAATCGTTGAATGATATGATTTATTGTAAAATTCAATTGCTCTCAACATTTGAATACGAATTGGGAATTTTTGAACTAAATTTAGAACTCTAATTTTTTCAGAAATGGTATTATTCAGTCGTTCTATATCTGCGTTCCCTGTGTGACTGTTTGGTTTAGTTATATGGTAATTTATGTTTTCTTCAGAACAGAATTGCTTTATATTGTTACAATTAAATTCGTTATCAAAAACTAGTTTTTCCATTTTCCCTTTTATTGATATGAACTGTCTTAATTTCTCCACCAAAGTCAAGCTGTTTCTATCTTCAAGATAGAAGCTGATTGCGTGTTTTGAGAATTTGTCTATAAAATTGATGAACGAATGTTTACTGTTTGTATAAACATCGACATGAATTATTTCATTGATCTTTTTGGGGGTTTCGGTGAATTTAAATTGCGGTTTAATTGGATTTCTGTCATATTTTGCTCCTGTGCAATAGTCACAGTTATTTATACACACTTGGACTGTTGTTTTTAAATTGGGATGATATATAATTTTCTTTAGACCTCCATAAGTTGAGTCTATTCCAGTATGACCTACTTCATTCGTATGGTATCTAGATATTTGTCTAACAACATTTTCTTCCTCTAATATGTCTGTTGCAAAATAACTACATTTGACAAATTTGATATTTCTACTAGACGGAAAGATCTCAATTATTTTCATTTGTAATTTATTATATTCGTGATCGTTTAATTCAGAATATATTCCTATTTTACCTTTAGTAATATACCTTCTTAAAATATCAGAGGCAAAATTCTCATCTAGATCTTTTTGTTCTATATAAATTCTACGGTTATTGAAAATTCTTTCATATTCTTTATCTTTGTTTTCTAACAGTATTATTTGAGTTTTAAATCTATTTACTATAGTTTCCAAAATGGGAATATGATCGTACAAGTTCTCTTCTTGAGAATGAGTTGTTTGTACTTCAATTGATTCATGATCTGAATCATCGCTACTTGAGCTTTCAAGATTGTTTACAAACATATTGTTTAGATCGACACTCAAATTTTCAATGTCTAATATGTTGCAATTAGTGCCCAAATTTTCGGTACTAATTTCTTTTCTTTGTTGCGTTGACCGTATGTTGTTTATTTCATACGTATCTTTATTTATTCTACTTAGGAAATCAGCAACTTTGTTGTCTTTTCCTTTAATATAATCTATATTTATATTGTATTCCCCTAGTTGAATTAACCACCTTTGAAGGCGTGGGTTAATATTTTTACCAGAATATTTCGCGTGCAACCACTTTATGGGTTGATGGTCAGTTTGTAAATCAAATTCTCTACCGTATAGGAAGGGTCTAAAATATTTTGTACTCCACACGATGGCTAATAGCTCTTTCTCAATTGTAGAGTAATTCCTTTCGTGGTCATTAAGGGTTCTTGATGCATAGTATATTGGATGTCCATCTTGTGTTAGGACAGCACCTATAGCGAAGTTACTTGCGTCTGTTACTAACTTAAACTTCTTATTATAATCAGGGTATTTCAGAACCGGGTAATTAGTTATTAGTTCTTTCAATTTTTCGAATGCTGAGATGTAATTTGGGTCGTTAAAGTTAACTTTCATATTCTTTTTTAAATATTTGGTTATGGGGTGTGCTACCTTAGCGTAATCCTTTATGAACTTACGGTAATAGCCGGTTATACCTAGGAATGACTTTATTTGTTTTTGAGTTGTTGGTAATTTTAAATTTTGAATTATTTCTACTTTTCCTGGATTAGGTTTCACGCCTTTGGGAGTTAGAATATGTCCCAAATACTGTGTTTCTTTAGATAAAAAATTACACTTATCTATCTGTATTTTTAAGCCGGATTCTCTTAGCTTATTGAATATTTTCTTTATGTTAACGATATGTTCATCTAAGGACGTACTAAAGATTAAGATATCGTCTAAATAGACGACGCATATTTTGTTAATAAATTCTCGAAGGACGGAATTCATTAGTCTCTGAAATGTCGCTGGAGCATTTTTTAAACCAAACGGCATTCTGATATATTCATAATGACCGTAGGGTGTTGAAAAGGCTGTTTTCTTTCTGTCTTCGTCATTTACTAGGATTTGGTGAAACCCTTTTGCTAAATCTAAAGTTGTGAAATACTGAGCTTTCCCTAATTTGTCGAGTATACCATCTATATTTGGTATTGGAAATTTATCATTTACAGTGACTTCGTTTAATTTACGATAATCTATAACAATTCGCCATTTTTGCTTTTTAGAATTGTCCAGTTTCTTGGGGACTACCCACAAGGGACTGTTATATGGGGAGTTGCTTTCTTTTATAATTCCTGTGTCTAACATTTCATTTATTTGCCTACTTATCTCATTTTCGTGGGCCTGAGGATACCTATAAATTTTTGAATATATTGGGTTACTAGTAGTGGTAATTATTTCATGTCTTATCTCATGAGTGGACGTAAGAATGTCACCATCATGAAAAAATAAATCATTATATGATTTTAATAGACCAGTTAACATTTTCTTTTCTTCGTTATTTAAATGACTGAGACTTAGTTTATTAATTATTTTATTTTCAACGGTTTCTAACGTGCATATTTTATTTAAATCGAATGGATAATTATTATTTTCAAACATAATTTTGTTATCTCTTACTTGCATATATTTTTCTTCTAAGTCGATTTTAACTTTTAACGGAGTTAAAAGATTTTGTCCTATAATTGCGTCGTAATCGCGACCAGTTAAATCTATTACTTTCCAAGATATTGTGCCTGACATTTTGAATTCTTTCGGTATTGGGGTAATAATTTCGTACTTTATTTCATTTTTACCATTAATCGTGGAGTAGTATATGGGTTGATTTAACTTTTCTTGAGGATAACCGATTAAAATATTTGGCTTCATAATACTGATGCTAGCGCCTGTATCTACTAAACATCTTATTTTGTGATCATTGATTGTTAATACTGCTATTGGTAGTGTATAGGTCGAGGCTCGTTTGAAAAATTTTGGCCTTGTTCAATATTTCCTATTTCCATCGGTTCCGGGACATTCATCGGTCTATTGTTTGAATTGAATTGTCTGGAGTAATTGTTATTGTAATTAGGGCGTCTGAACTGGCCAGAATTATTATTACGAGTATGACCGTTGTTCATATTATTATTGTAATTGTTATTCTGTTGTCTGTAATTTCCAGAATTATTGGGATTGTTATTATTACGAATATGACCGTTGTTCATGTTATTATTATAATTGTTTTGTCTGTCACTCGTATATGTGTTATTCTGTCTGAAAGGTCCTAAATTGTTATCTTGTCTTTTATTATTATTCTGTACATTTTTCTGTTCAAATCGATGTGACGAATTGTGTGGAGTTTTAAACCCTTTTTTGTGACGGTGGTCTATGGCTCTTTCGTCATCTAACAATTTTAATTGAGAAAATCTATTATAAATTTCTATTAGTGTTGCGTCAATTGGAACATGTCCTCTAACTAAATTATCCATTTTTTCTAACAGAATACCAACGAGATACTTATCGTTGTTAACAGGAGAATAATTAATTGGTCTTGTATCATCAAATTCATATAGCTCATTTAATTGGTAATTTACAGATTTTAATATATCAAATAAATCTCTTAAACTACATACCTTAATACCTCTACATTCATTAATTAACTCTGCATAATCTTTCCTCGGCCTAAAGTGTAACTTGAGTTCACTTTTGATGATTTCCCATGTTGCGTTTTCTCCTAGTCGCTGGATACATCGTTTCGGTTCGCCTTGTATTTTTTCGTTGATGACAATCTGCATTGCGTAGTTTAGAAGTTCCTGATTGTTGATGCATAGTGCTGCTGCACCTTCTATGGATTTGATGAATTCGGTTAATGTAAATTCCTCGGTGCCGTTGAACGGTTTTAATCTTCGGTAATGACTCAGCACTTGTTCCGGTGTTAATTGAAATAAATTCGGTTGTGGTACTTGTTGATGCACAGCAAGTAATTGCCGTAACTGATTCATCTGCTCTTGCTGTTGTTGAAGGGCCTGTCTCAGGACCTCAATTTGTTGTTCTGGATTTGCCATTTTGATTAATTACTTGTTATTTAGAATTTCACTGAACTCACTTTTATACTATAACTTTGTCTTTTAATATTTAGTTACGTTATTCGATCACTGGATTCACTTTTGTTTTATAACTTTTTCTTTTAACATTTAGTTACGTTATTCGATCACTGGATTCACTTTTGTTTTATAACTTTTTTTTTCTTTTAATATTTAGTTACGTTATTCGATCACTGGATTTCCTTTTGTTTTATAACTTTTTCTTTTAATATTTAGTTACGTTATTCGATCACTGGATTTCCTTTCTTTGGAGGGAAATCCTACCAACTGCGCCAATTAACTTTTTTGTTATTCTTCGGAATAAAAAAAATCACTTTTTATTTAAAATTTCTTTATTATTACTTTGGCAAATATCTTAAGATATTATTGTTCGGTTAAATGCATCCACTCTTTAGAGGGATCCCGAATCAACTGCACTGAATTCAATTCTTAATATCTACAAAATGCATTCGTTTCTTTATCTCACTTATACTTTGTATAAGTGCAATTCATGCATTTAAATTTCTTATCGAGTATTGAATTATAAGAAAAACTCCTACGTGTTTTTCTTATAATTTTACATTAAATTCTTCGATAATCTCTTCCCAATCATTTTTAGCTGACGGTGAATGTTTTGTCTTTAAGTTGGGTGAATTACCGGATGTAACTCGCGTGGCGCTAGTAATGTTTTTAGTTGTCAAATTTTCTCGCTGGTTATCTCATCGGACTTTTGATAGCCGTTGCCACAATAGAAATTCAAAAGAATACATTAAACATGGATTTAAAGGTATGTGACAATCAAATTCGCAGTTCATGATTTGGTCACGTATCAAATAAAAGCGCTGTTCTCAAATCTGTGCTGTGGGATGTTCACAGCAGAATATTTTCAGTCTTTTAATATTACCGAAAATACCGAATACCGAAAATTAAAAGAGGATTGTGAATACCCTCAGTGTACTAAAAGGGTCCCATTTCTAGTCTTTCGTTCAAATTAGTTATATTAGGTCCAGGGTTCCCACCCCAAAAGTGAAAAGCGGAGTGTTACTGATCGAAAAATAGTAGTGTCAGAGGGATTTCAGTAGTGTCAACTTTTTTAACAGTCATTTAGAGTTTTATTGAGACAACACATTTTGTGTGTTACCGTCTAATGTTTTATTGCATATCATATCAGTACATTTTTATACCCGTATGATGAAACCGAAGGGTATATTAACTTTGCTATACCGTTTGTAACGCCAAGATCCCGTTATCACACACAACAATGAATTACACCAGTGTGTTTAGAATGATAAAAAAAATTGAATTTTGAATGTCCGCCCGTCCGTACGTGCGGGCGCACGGATTGAGCTAGAGACTTGAAATTTTGCGCAGATTGGTTTTTCGTAAAATGCAAGGCTAAGTTCGTTAATGGGCAAAAATGGACTATTAGAACGAAAACGTTTTTTGTGAATATCTGAAAAACGGTGCATCTTATCAAAAAAGTGCAAGAACAAAAGTTATTTAGGATATGATTATACATAAAACTCCCATACTTCAAAATCCGATTGGAATAAATTAAAAAAAAATCTTATTGAAAAGTTTGCCATCAAAGTGGAATTTTAATACAACTCTTCGCCGTCCACTTAAATCACCATACGTGGTTTCAATAATTGCCAGATCGGCAATTATAGCTTTTGTTATGTTTATTAACTAAGTATTATATGAGGCGTTAAAAGCTAGAGTGGACCAACCCACATGTCGAAATCGTGAATTTTTTTGTGTTTGAATCACTATTGCGAGTGAGTTTTTAGATAAAAATGTTTGGATGCACAAAAGAACATTTCAACATTGAGTAATAAAGTCCACAGCAATTTTTTTTTCCAAAAATTTACAGTCAATAATAGTACAAAAGTGAAAAAGCTTCAAAAACTCGATTATGTGGGTTGGTCCACTCTAGCTTTTAACGCCCTTTTGTTCAAGAATTGAGTGCGTTTAGTCAGTCACTTTTTCATAGGGATGCCTAAAATACTTAAATATTTTAGATAAAGAGTCTGAATGATTACATATTACATCTTTTTTAATTTTCCCCAGATAAATGAAATTTTCAAATCTAGAAATTAACTTTCTTTGTAGCACGTTTTTTATAGGGCGAAAAAGGTAGTGTTTTGAGTTTTTCAGTAGTGTAAGTAGTGTTAGGTCAAATTATGTCGAAATAGTAGTGTAAAACTACGATAGTAGTGTAAACGGGATCCCTGATTAGGTCTGTTCGATATAAGTCCTGGACTTACTCGGAGTATTTTCACTTTACTCCACAAAATGGCGGATTTTCTTACTCTGAATTTGTTTTTATCGAACAGCTTGGAGTAAATTCAGAGTAAGTCACTAACTCTATTTTATGAGTTTATAATTATAGATTATAAAATATAACAAATATAATAAATAAAACCCGAAACTACTCAAAAATATATATTGGAAATAATTTATGATGTCTTTTGTTGCATTTCTTCTTCCAAACACTGTAAAAGAGAGGTTATGTCTGACAAATATCCACTGCCAAAAGTTTACTCCAGCTAAAAACAAGAGTAAGTTCGGAGTAAGTTCGGAGTAAGTTCGGAGTAAGTCCAGGACTCATATCGAACAGAAAAGAGTAAAAAATTTTACTCCGAGTAAGTCCAGGACTCATATCGAACAGACCTATTTATAACAACGAAGCTTTTACATAAATTTACTACTATTTAATCGATTCTACTACTATTTTTCGGCCAATTTATTACGATTTCGAAAATCAAAAGTCACAACCCTGAACAGAACTTTAAAGCTAGAACCTGAATCGTACATCGATGCGTCCGTCATGCGTCCGTCACGTTAACAGTTCGAGTAGAATCAACGGGCTGCTATGAGTACTCCCCTAATAATACGTTTTCCGATGCGGCAACCGCATAGAGTAGGTCGACTTTCTACTTTTACATGCGGCAACGCACGGAAATGTCATTTCACAAAAAAGTTTGTTTACGATTTAAGCAATTTAAGTATGGAACAAATTGAAAGTAATTGTTTCGACGATAAACTAATAGAAGAAATGCAAAGCAATGAGTTAACTCCAGATTCGTTGCCGTACCCAACTGTCACCGCATAAAACTGTCAACCGGACAGACGCATGACGGACGCATCGACGTACGATTCAGGTTCTAGCTTAATGCTGGAAGTGAAATATCGCTCTCTTACTAATGAAATACATACTTATATATGTGTGTGCATCATAACCAACAGCCATCGCTCGAGGCTTTCATTCACTTTTATGCGAGACCCAGAAACCGCTTTGAACAAGAAGCGCAAACTTAAATAGAAATAATTTTCGTTCCCAAGAACGAGAGTCGGAAACCACAGCAAACGTTTTTGCCGTTAAGAACGAAACTTTTAAGAGCGAAAAGAACGAAATAACATGACACTCAATACATCAGATTCAATACATACAAAGGAGGAGCATAAAAAGAGTATAAATGTGAAATATGTACTACAAGCAGCAATCATAGCATAGCAGCGGCAGTAAAAATTTTGATTCTGATCTTTAAAAAAATAATTGAACATAGTTTAACATAACAAAATACCCTAAACAATGCTTTAATGTAGGCCTCATCTTATAACACAGTTTCTGTTCGGATGTCACCCAAACTATCGAGTATCATTGATTGCAAATTTGTTATCATGGCAGCAAGCCGATTTTCTAATTTGTACCCCCATAACCAAAATCCAAGACGTATCCACGTCAAAAAAAAACTGCTGCAAACTAGTCCAAACCCAAATATTGGTTATCCACACTGTGGAGAAACAGAAGCTTGTCTATGTGGTCCTCTGAGAGCCAACTTCGTTTAGTGCTGACTATGTTTCCTGTAGCGGAAAATAGCCTTTCAGATGGCACGGAAGTAGCCATTACCGACAAATATTTTTTTGCGATTTTTAATAAAGGACAATTTTTGTTAGCGGATTTGCTCCAACCATCTAATGGAGATTCGTTTAGTCTGGTTACAGGACTCTTCAAGTATAATGACAACACTGGTGGAGTTGTGTTGTCACTTTCGTCCAACAAATAATCAATACCCCTGGCGCGTTTTTTTGACTTCCAGGTCTCTTCAACCATTTTGTGGTGGTCATCCCATAAACGGAAGGACTGTGCATATGGAAAGTCCAAACAAAATTATTACATAGTAGATTGCATAAAAATTGCATAGTACGACTAAATAAATAATTAAATATCAAAAGCGGAATTCTTACCTTTTTCCTCATTGAGTTGAGCCACATCTGAATCGGATAAGGAATCTTCTCTTTCTCTTATTTCTATCTGCAGCTCCTGTGAAAGTCGACGAATTGCAGAAAACAGCGCAGTCGGATCGGAGAAGTGCAGATTCTTAAATCTTGGATCAAGCAGCGTTGCCAGAGAGTACAACGGAGAGTGTTCCAAATTTTTAAACCTCTTCTCCCACTCTGCGAGCATATTTTGTTTAAGACGCTGGCCTAATTCAGTCGCAGTTTGAGTTGATATTATTTTTTTCTTTAGCAACCCAATTACAGGAATTACGATGCTTGAAGTGACGAACTTTTCCCCGCTTACTTCCTTCGTGGCCGACTCGACTGGCTTTAATAATAGTACCAGTTCTTTTAAAAATTCAACGTCCAATGCGCCTACCATCGTTGGCGCGGTTATATTAAATGTTATGATATTATTCACCACCTCACGGAGATACAGAAACCTTTCCGCCATGTAGAAAGTCGAATTCCACCGTGTTGACAACGACTGTATTAAGGTTTTCTTCTCTAAATCCACTGTCTTCTTTCGCAATTGATCACTCCCAGTGACGCTGTGTCTGAACCAGGTGACAATGGATTTTACCTGGTCCAAAACCTCTTTAACCTCTGGCAGATGCTCAACCGACTTTTGCCCCAGAAGGTTGAGCATATGCACAAAGCAGTACAAATGCTTTAGCCTTCCAAATGCCAACTCAATTGCTTTTATCATGTTGGCCCCTCCATCTGTAACTGCCGCGACAGATTTCCCCTTATCGATGGACCAAGAGGTACAAATTTCAGACTGAACCTTGCTCAAATATTCTCCTGTGTGTCTTTCAGACAGCTCAACCACACCTATGACAATGTTTTCCAGGCGAGCTTCATTTCCGTCTGGAGAGTCTGTAATAAAATGGACTGTAATCCCAAGGAAACTCTTAGTCTGATGAGTCTCTGTCCATACGTCGGTGGCATAAAAAGGAAATTCGTGCAATCTCTTCTTTAATCAGTGAAGAAATCGAGTTATATTTAGTGTCCAAAAGTTAAGTAATCGTCTTCCGGCACGGTAGCTTGTATAACGGGACAGTCAACTTCATAAGATGAAGTGTTGCAGATACAACAACATAAATTTATAATCAATGGTAGAATATCCAAAAGGTAACTCTGAGTGCAATGTCCAGATCAGCTACTTTGCTGATCTGCATTTATCCAAAGCAATGCCCTCAGAGAATGACGTCAATGAATTGATTTGGATATTCTACAATTGGTTAATTGCACAGTAATTAATTATATTGACTTATATTGTTATTGTTATTCTTTAAATTTAATTTGATTAGGTTAACATTTATTTGCTATAAAAGAAATTGTTTGATCTAGAATAAATCAGTTATTGTTCAACAGCTAACTCGACTTTTACTTTTCACCTAAGATTCCCCCTACCCAAGGTAAGGATCTTAGGCTTCGATAAGTAATTTATAATACAGGTTAACTAAAGACATCGCCAGGCTCTAATTCCCCCCACCAGCGGTAAGGAACAGACCTGTGGTGAGATCAGTCTAAAGTCGGCCTGTACAATGAAGGAAGCCCTCATCTTCCACAATAGATATGGGCATATCTTTACATATCATATATAGACTACCATTAGTATTTCTATTAAACTTGTCTTTTCCTTCCTTGAAAGATTTAATGTGAATAAAACTCTTTTCTAATGTCAACTGCTTAGAAGCCGATCCACGTGGTAGGTTTTCTAGAGAAAAGCTCGTGCATGGTTCTGCTTGTGATTCTGGTTCTGGTATTTCTTCTGCTGGTAAAGTGGAAATAGATTTTGAGGCCAGAGTTTCTACCCCTCTAAGGCACTTGGTACACCGAATGCAAATTCGTACCGCATTGCGAAAAAGTTCAAGTCTACCATGCGATCTTATATAGTATGTCAACTACATGAGCTCTAAGACCGCAAATTTGCGGAGACCGCATTGTCACATAATACAAAATTAAAGCTTATGTAGATGACATACGATATAAGATCGCATGGTAAACTTGAACTTTTTCGCAATGCGGTGCGAATTCGGATTCGGTGTGCCAAGTACCTAAGAGACACACTTGTAGAGAATTGATTTGTTATTCCTGATGCTGCATATCCTATCATATAATACGAGGAATGTCTGTCTGTCTGCACAAACGATCTCGAAAACCCGCCTAATGATTTTCATGAAACTTGGGAGTTAAGGATTTTCGGGGACAAGGAATCGATCTAGATAGGTCTCACCCCCGAGAAAATTCCCCTCGATACCCCTCGCCTGGTATCTTCGAATTGGGTGGTCCGATCTTAATGAAACTTTACAGTATCACTAAGGGGGCTAAGAGCTTTCGATTTTTTCAGTACAAACCTGACTTTTCCCTCCCCTCGATACCACTCGCCTGGTGTCTTCGAATTGGGTGGTCCGATATTAATGAAACTTTACATTATTACTAAGGGGGCTACGGGCTTTCGATTTTTTCACTACAAACCTGACTTTTCCCTCCCCTCGATACCACTCGCCTGGTGTCTTCGAATTGGGTGGTCCGATCTTAATGAAACTTTACAGTATTACTAAGGGGGCTAAGGGCTTTCGATTTTTTCACTACAAACCCGACTTTTCCCTCCCCTCGATACCCCTCGCCTGGTATCTTCGAACTGGATGGTCCGATCTTAATGAAACTTTACAGTATTACTAAGGAGGCTAAGGGCTTTCAATTTTTTAACTACAAACCTGACTTTTCCCTCGCCTCGATAACTCTCACCTGGTGTCTCAAAAGGTTTCAAAAATCGGTGACAGCGATTACTCAATAACCACTCGACCGATTTCTATGAAATTTTGTTATCGCGCGTTAGTTTTAGTTCTAGCTTTCTAGGTCGGGAATTTAAAAACTCTGGAAAAGCTCTGTAAAGATAATGTGAATTTAGATTTTTCCCCAAAAATCACCAAAAGTAGGATTTTGAGCTCGCCGAACATAGTTCGGTTTTCCTGGTACTACATCCTTATGCTTAGATCTCAGATGCCCTTGAAAATTCGTTGTATTTCCACAAGTTTTTAAATTTTTTCCACAAAGGCTGCAGGATCATACAGCCGGATCTTAATTTAAAAATTCACAGTACACTTCTGACTAAAAAGTTTTTATAAATATTGTGTACCGCACAACCGAACACCATCACTTATTTCAAACAAGTGCCACGTGCGTGACAGACTACAAACAGAATTTAAATCTAACCTACCCACTACAACGTAACCTGATATTTAACCATTTCAATTTAGCATACAATGCAGACCGCAGGTTTTTACTTGTGGGCATACACATACAACTGTGTGATATCGCCCAACCAATGATTTTTTAATACACACAAATTGTGGTATGCAATTGCAGCGTGTATTCCTAAACCTCGAACACAAAACATCGGACACGAAACATCGGAAAGGAAACATCGATGTTTTGGGGAAAACATCGATGTTTTCTAAACATCGATGTTTTCTAAACATCGATGTCGATGTCACAGCACTACTACAAACAAATTTTACTTATGAGCCAGGGGTCCCCTCAGAGCGGACAAACTCTTCAGCTACACCCCGTTTTTTCCCACCGCCTTGTTTTTGATTTTTTCAGCGAAAACTCGCCTCACACTTTTTGATGTAGTTTGAAAACGGGTTGAGATGTTTCCATGATTCTTTGCATTTTATTGAAGTGAAAACTTCTTTAGCGGCGTTGTTAGTGATTTCAAACTCGATGAAACGAAAAAGCGACAGTAAAAAGAGATAGGATATTTTAGCCTGCGAGAAAATGAGATAGAATACAGATGGGTGCCGGTCAGTTTATCGTAAACATGAGTGTTGGGAAGGGGGAAGGGGGAAGGGGAAGGGGGGAAGGGAGAAGTGTTAGGAGGGAGGAAGTGGAGAGAGGAGGCGATAAATTACTGATGTTTCGTCATACATTACAATATATACATATCTATATATATAAAAATGGATGTTTTATTGTTTGTCTGTTTGTCTGTCTGCCTGAGATTACAAAACTCAAAAACTACTGGACCGATTTTTATGCGGTTTTTTGCAAAATGATCTATGTTGCCAGGAGCAGGTTTTTAGCTATGTACATTTTCAAAATTCGAAACGGAAGGTCCTGTAAGGATAATGAAAATATCCTTTTTCCCATTTTTCCCCGGAAAAATTGGCATTATGGGGTTTTTGGGGTCGCTGATCACGAATCCGGTATTAGATTTTCAAAATTCGAAACGGAAGGTCCTGTAAGGATAATGAAAATATCCTTTTTCCCATTTCTCCCCGGAAAAATTTGCATTTTAGGGTTTTTGGGGTCGCTGATCACGAATCCAGTATTAGATTTTCAAAATTCGAAACGGAAGGTCCTGTAAGGATAATGAAAATATCCTTTTTATCATTTTTCCCCGGAAAAATTTGCATTTTAGGGTTTTTGGGGTCGCTGATCACGAATCCAGTATTAAATTTTCAAAATTCGAAACGGAAGGTCCTGTAAGGATAATGAAAATATCCTTTTTCCCGTTTTTCCTCGAAAAAATCGGCATAAGGGAGTTTTTGGGGTCGCTGATAATGAATCCGGTATTAGATTTTCAAAATTCGAAACGGAAGGTCCTGCAAGGATAACGCAAATATCCTTTTTCCCGTTTTTCAATGGAAAAATCGGCATAAGGGGATTTTTGGGGTCGCTGATCATGAATCCGGTATTAGATTTTCAATAAAAATATAATATGACTTTTGAACTTGGTACCAATATTATAATAAATAAACGCTATAACTATCCCACACCTGATACCGCATTCGTCTCATTCTCTCGCTGTTTAGTTTTCCTAAGGTTTCACTTCTACCGCGTGTGCACTGCACACACATGTTTTTTTTATCTGGAGTATTAGCGCAGTTTTTGGTAAAAAAAAAATCCGTCTTTCCCCTCGTTTCACGAATTCCACTTTTTTCAGTGGGGTATAAAACGAAGGGTGAGGGAGGAATATTATCATCTATACTAATTATGTATATAAAGAGGTAAAGTTTGTTTGTTTGTTTTTGCAGGGTAATCTCTGGAACCACTGATCCGATTCTGAAAATTCTTTCACTGATAGAAAGCTACACTATTCCCGAGTGACATAGGCTACTTTTTATTGACCTCCCCCTCTCCTTCGGTACCCCTTCCCTGATAACTTTCGAACCATTCAACCGATTGGGGTGCGGCTTTCATTAATATAGAAGTCATTCCTCAAGGAAATTTTTCGCCCACTAATATCTACCCTCCCTCCTCTCAGTAAGCCCCCTCGCCAGCTACCTTCTACAACAATGAGAGATTCGGATTTCTCCTTTAGGAAGGTCAGCCCTTAGGGAGATTTTTCGCCCACTAATATCTACCCCTCCCCCCCCCCACCCAGGGGAAGGGTAGGGGTAGGGGAAGGGTAGGGGAAGGGTAGGGGAAGGGTAAGGGCAAGGGCAAGGGCAAGGGCAAGGGCAAGGGCAAGGGCAAGGGCAAGGGCAAGGGCAAGGGCAAGGGCAAGGGCAAGGGCAAGGGCAAGGGCAAGGGCAAGGGCAAGGGCAAGGGCAAGGGCAAGGGCAAGGGCAAGGGCAAGGGCAAGGGCAAGGGCAAGGGCAAGGGCAAGGGCAAGGGCAAGGGCAAGGGCAAGGGCAAGGGCAAGGGCAAGGGCAAGGGCAAGGGCAAGGGCAAGGGCAAGGGCAAGGGCAAGGGCAAGGGCAAGGGCAAGGGCAAGGGCAAGGGCAAGGGCAAGGGCAAGGGCAAGGGCAAGGGCAAGGGCAAGGGCAAGGGCAAGGGCAAGGGCAAGGGCAAGGGCAAGGGCAAGGGCAAGGGCAAGGGCAAGGGCAAGGGCAAGGGCAAGGGCAAGGGCAAGGGCAAGGGCAAGGGCAAGGGCAAGGGCAAGGGCAAGGGCAAGGGCAAGGGCAAGGGCAAGGGCAAGGGCAAGGGCAAGGGCAAGGGCAAGGGCAAGGGCAAGGGCAAGGGCAAGGGCAAGGGCAAGGGCAAGGGCAAGGGCAAGGGCAAGGGCAAGGGCAAGGGCAAGGGCAAGGGCAAGGGCAAGGGCAAGGGCAAGGGCAAGGGCAAGGGCAAGGGCAAGGGCAAGGGCAAGGGCAAGGGCAAGGGCAAGGGCAAGGGCAAGGGCAAGGGCAAGGGCAAGGGCAAGGGCAAGGGCAAGGGCAAGGGCAAGGGCAAGGGCAAGGGCAAGGGCAAGGGCAAGGGCAAGGGCAAGGGCAAGGGCAAGGGCAAGGGCAAGGGCAAGGGCAAGGGCAAGGGCAAGGGCAAGGGCAAGGGCAAGGGCAAGGGCAAGGGCAAGGGCAAGGGCAAGGGCAAGGGCAAGGGCAAGGGCAAGGGCAAGGGCAAGGGCAAGGGCAAGGGCAAGGGCAAGGGCAAGGGCAAGGGCAAGGGCAAGGGCAAGGGCAAGGGCAAGGGCAAGGGCAAGGGCAAGGGCAAGGGCAAGGGCAAGGGCAAGGGCAAGGGCAAGGGCAAGGGCAAGGGCAAGGGCAAGGGCAAGGGCAAGGGCAAGGGAAAGGGAAAGGGAAAGGGAAAGGGAAAGGGAAAGGGAAAGGGAAAGGGAAAGGGAAAGGGAAAGGGAAAGGGAAAGGGAAAGGGAAAGGGAAAGGGAAAGGGAAAGGGAAAGGGAAAGGGAAAGGGAAAGGGAAAGGGAAAGGGAAAGGGAAAGGGAAAGGGAAAGGGAAAGGGAAAGGGAAAGGGAAAGGGAAAGGGAAAGGGAAAGGGAAAGGGAAAGGGAAAGGGAAAGGGAAAGGGAAAGGGAAAGGGAAAGGGAAAGGGAAAGGGAAAGGGAAAGGGAAAGGGAAAGGGAAAGGGAAAGGGAAAGGGAAAGGGAAAGGGAAAGGGAAAGGGAAAGGGAAAGGGAAAGGGAAAGGGAAAGGGAAAGGGAAAGGGAAAGGGAAAGGGAAAGGGAAAGGGAAAGGGAAAGGGAAAGGGAAAGGGAAAGGGAAAGGGAAAGGGAAAGGGAAAGGGAAAGGGAAAGGGAAAGGGAAAGGGAAAGGGAAGGGAAAGGGAAAGGGAAAGGGAAAGGGAAAGGAAAGGGAAAGGGAAAGGGAAAGGGTAAGGGTAAGGGTAAGGGTAAGGGTAAGGGTAAGGGTAAGGGTAAGGGTAAGGGTAAGGGTAAGGGTAAGGGTAAGGGTAAGGGTAAGGGTAAGGGTAAGGGTAAGGGTAAGGTAAGGGTAAGGGTAAGGGTAAGGGTAAGGGTAAGGGTAAGGGTAAGGGTAAGGGTAAGGGTAAGGGTAAGGGTAAGGGTAAGGGTAAGGGTAAGGGTAAGGGTAAGGGTAAGGGTAAGGGTAAGGGTAAGGGTAAGGGTAAGGGTAAGGGTAAGGGTAAGGGTAAGGGTAAGGGTAAGGGTAAGGGTAAGGGTAAGGGTAAGGGTAAGGGTAAGGGTAAGGGTAAGGGTAAGGGTAAGGGTAAGGGTAAGGGTAAGGGTAAGGGTAAGGGTAAGGGTAAGGGTAAGGGTAAGGGTAAGGGTAAGGGTAAGGGTAAGGGTAAGGGTAAGGGTAAGGGTAAGGGTAAGGGTAAGGGTAAGGGTAAGGGTAAGGGTAAGGGTAAGGGTAAGGGTAAGGGTAAGGGTAAGGGTAAGGGTAAGGGTAAGGGTAAGGGTAAGGGTAAGGGTAAGGGTAAGGGTAAGGGTAAGGGTAAGGGTAAGGGTAAGGGTAAGGGTAAGGGTAAGGGTAAGGGTAAGGGTAAGGGTAAGGGTAAGGGTAAGGGTAAGGGTAAGGGTAAGGGTAAGGGTAAGGGTAAGGGTAAGGGTAAGGGTAAGGGTAAGGGTAAGGGTAAGGGTAAGGGTAAGGGTAAGGGTAAGGGTAAGGGTAAGGGTAAGGGTAAGGGTAAGGGTAAGGGTAAGGGTAAGGGTAAGGGTAAGGGTAAGGGTAAGGGTAAGGGTAAGGGTAAGGGTAAGGGTAAGGGTAAGGGTAAGGGTAAGGGTAAGGGTAAGGGTAAGGGTAAGGGTAAGGGTAAGGGTAAGGGTAAGGGTAAGGGTAAGGGTAAGGGTAAGGGTAAGGGTAAGGGTAAGGGTAAGGGTAAGGGTAAGGTAAGGGTAAGGGTAAGGGTAAGGGTAAGGGTAAGGGTAAGGGTAAGGGTAAGGGTAAGGGTAAGGGTAAGGGTAAGGGTAAGGGTAAGGGTAAGGGTAAGGGTAAGGGTAAGGGTAAGGGTAAGGGTAAGGGTAAGGGTAAGGGTAAGGGTAAGGGTAAGGGTAAGGGTAAGGGTAAGGGTAAGGGTAAGGGTAAGGGTAAGGGTAAGGGTAAGGGTAAGGGTAAGGGTAAGGGTAAGGGTAAGGGTAAGGGTAAGGGTAAGGGTAAGGGTAAGGGTAAGGGTAAGGGTAAGGGTAAGGGTAAGGGTAAGGGTAAGGGTAAGGGTAAGGGTAAGGGTAAGGGTAAGGGTAAGGGTAAGGGTAAGGGTAAGGGTAAGGGTAAGGGTAAGGGTAGGGTAAGGGTAAGGGTAAGGGTAAGGGTAAGGGTAAGGGTAAGGGTAAGGGTAAGGGTAAGGGTAAGGGTAAGGGTAAGGGTAAGGGTAAGGGTAAGGGTAAGGGTAAGGGTAAGGGTAAGGGTAAGGGTAAGGGTAAGGGTAAGGGTAAGGGTAAGGGTAAGGGTAAGGGTAAGGGTAAGGGTAAGGGTAAGGGTAAGGGTAGGGGTAAGGGTAAGGGTAAGGGTAAGGGTAAGGGTAAGGGTAAGGGTAAGGGTAAGGGTAAGGTAAGGTAAGGGTAAGGGTAAGGGTAAGGGTAAGGGTAAGGGTAAGGGTAAGGGTAAGGGTAAGGGTAAGGGTAAGGTAAGGGTAAGGGTAAGGGTAAGGGTAAGGGTAAGGGTAAGGGTAAGGGTAAGGGAAGGTAAGGGTAAGGGTAAGGGTAAGGGTAAGGGTAAGGGTAAGGGTAAGGGTAAGGGTAAGGGTAAGGGTAAGGGTAAGGGTAAGGGTAAGGGTAAGGGTAAGGGTAAGGGTAAGGGTAAGGGTAAGGGTAAGGGTAAGGGTAAGGGTAAGGGTAAGGGTAAGGGTAAGGGTAGGGTAAGGGTAAGGGTAAGGGTAAGGGTAAGGGTAAGGGTAAGGGTAAGGGTAAGGTAAGGGTAAGGGTAAGGGTAAGGGTAAGGGTAAGGGTAAGGGTAAGGGTAAGGGTAAGGGTAAGGGTAAGGGTAAGGGTAAGGGTAAGGGTAAGGGTAAGGGTAAGGGTAAGGGTAAGGGTAAGGGTAAGGGTAAGGGTAAGGGTAAGGGTAAGGGTAAGGGTAAGGGTAAGGGTAAGGGTAAGGGTAAGGGTAAGGGTAAGGGTAAGGGTAAGGGTAAGGGTAAGGGTAAGGGTAAGGGTAAGGGTAAGGGTAAGGGTAAGGGTAAGGGTAAGGGTAAGGGTAAGGGTAAGGGTAAGGGTAAGGGTAAGAAGGGTAAGGGTAAGGGTAAGGGTAAGGGTAAGGGTAAGGGTAAGGGTAAGGGTAAGGGTAAGGGTAAGGGTAAGGGTAAGGGTAAGGGTAAGGGTAAGGGTAAGGGTAAGGGTAAGGGTAAGGGTAAGGGTAAGGGTAAGGGTAAGGGTAAGGGTAAGGGTAAGGGTAAGGGTAAGGGTAAGGGTAAGGGTAAGGGTAAGGGTAAGGGTAAGGGTAAGGGTAAGGGTAAGGGTAAGGGTAAGGGTAAGGGTAAGGGTAAGGGTAAGGGTAAGGGTAAGGGTAAGGGTAAGGGTAAGGGTAAGGGTAAGGGTAAGGGTAAGGGTAAGGGTAAGGGTAAGGGTAAGGGTAAGGGTAAGGGTAAGGGTAAGGGTAAGGGTAAGGGTAAGGGTAAGGGTAAGGGTAAGGGTAAGGGTAAGGGTAAGGGTAAGGGTAAGGGTAAGGGTAAGGGTAAGGGTAAGGGTAAGGGTAAGGGTAAGGGTAAGGGTAAGGGTAAGGGTAAGGGTAAGGGTAAGGGTAAGGGTAAGGGTAAGGGTAAGGGTAAGGGTAAGGGTAAGGGTAAGGGTAAGGGTAAGGGTAAGGGTAAGGGTAAGGGTAAGGGTAAGGTAAGGGTAAGGGTAAGGGTAAGGGTAAGGGTAAGGGTAAGGGTAAGGGTAAGGGTAAGGGTAAGGGTAAGGGTAAGGGTAAGGGTAAGGGTAAGGTAAGGGTAAGGGTAAGGGTAAGGGTAAGGGTAAGGGTAAGGGTAAGGGTAAGGTAGGGTAAGGGTAAGGGTAAGGGTAAGGGTAAGGGTAAGGGTAAGGGTAAGGGTAAGGGTAAGGGTAAGGGTAAGGGTAAGGGTAAGGGTAAGGGTAAGGGTAAGGGTAAGGGTAAGGTAAGGGTAAGGGTAAGGGTAAGGGTAAGGGTAAGGGTAAGGGTAAGGGTAAGGGTAAGGGTAAGGTAAGGGTAAGGGTAAGGGTAAGGGTAAGGGTAAGGGTAAGGGTAAGGGTAAGGGTAAGGGTAAGGTAAGGGTAAGGGTAAGGGTAAGGGTAAGGGTAAGGGTAAGGGTAAGGGTAAGGGTAAGGGTAAGGGTAAGGGTAAGGTAAGGGTAAGGGTAAGGGTAAGGGTAAGGGTAAGGGTAAGGGTAAGGGTAAGGGTAAGGGTAAGGGTAAGGGTAAGGGTAAGGGTAAGGGTAAGGGTAAGGTAAGGGTAAGGGTAAGGGTAAGGGTAAGGGTAAGGGTAAGGGTAAGGGTAAGGGTAAGGGTAAGGGTAAGGGTAAGGGTAAGGGTAAGGGTAAGGGTAAGGGTAAGGGTAAGGGTAAGGGTAAGGGTAAGGGTAAGGGTAAGGGTAAGGGTAAGGGTAAGGGTAAGGGTAAGGGTAAGGGTAAGGGTAAGGGTAAGGGTAAGGGTAAGGGTAAGGGTAAGGGTAAGGGTAAGGGTAAGGGTAAGGGTAAGGGTAAGGGTAAGGGTAAGGGTAAGGGTAAGGGTAAGGGTAAGGGTAAGGGTAAGGGTAAGGGTAAGGGTAAGGGTAAGGGTAAGGGTAAGGGTAAGGGTAAGGGTAAGGGGTAAGGGTAAGGGTAAGGGTAAGGGTAAGGGTAAGGGTAAGGGTAAGGGTAAGGGTAAGGGTAAGGGTAAGGGTAAGGTAAGGGTAAGGGTAAGGGTAAGGGTAAGGGTAAGGGTAAGGGTAAGGGTAAGGGTAAGGGTAAGGGTAAGGGTAAGGGTAAGGGTAAGGGTAAGGGTAAGGGTAAGGGTAAGGGTAAGGGTAAGGGTAAGGGTAAGGGTAAGGGTAAGGGTAAGGGTAAGGGTAAGGGTAAGGGTAAGGGTAAGGGTAAGGGTAAGGGTAAGGGTAAGGGTAAGGGTAAGGGTAAGGGTAAGGGTAAGGGTAAGGGTAAGGGTAAGGGTAAGGGTAAGGGTAAGGGTAAGGGTAAGGGTAAGGGTAAGGGTAAGGGTAAGGGTAAGGGTAAGGGTAAGGGTAAGGGTAAGGGTAAGGGTAAGGGTAAGGGTAAGGGTAAGGGTAAGGGTAAGGGTAAGGGTAAGGGTAAGGGTAAGGGTAAGGGTAAGGGTAAGGGTAAGGGTAAGGGTAAGGGTAAGGGTAAGGGTAAGGGTAAGGGTAAGGGTAAGGGTAAGGGTAAGGGTAAGGGTAAGGGTAAGGGTAAGGGTAAGGGTAAGGGTAAGGGTAAGGGTAAGGGTAAGGGTAAGGGTAAGGGTAAGGGTAAGGGTAAGGGTAAGGGTAAGGGTAAGGGTAAGGGTAAGGGTAAGGGTAAGGGTAAGGGTAAGGTAAGGGTAAGGGTAAGGGTAAGGGTAAGGGTAAGGGTAAGGGTAAGGGTAAGGGTAAGGGTAAGGGTAAGGGTAAGGGTAAGGGTAAGGGTAAGGGTAAGGGTAAGGGTAAGGGTAAGGGTAAGGGTAAGGGTAAGGGTAAGGGTAAGGGTAAGGGTAAGGGTAAGGGTAAGGGTAAGGGTAAGGGTAAGGGTAAGGGTAAGGGTAAGGGTAAGGGTAAGGGTAAGGGTAAGGGTAAGGGTAAGGGTAAGGGTAAGGGTAAGGGTAAGGGTAAGGGTAAGGGTAAGGGTAAGGGTAAGGGTAAGGGTAAGGGTAAGGGTAAGGGTAAGGGTAAGGGTAAGGGTAAGGGTAAGGGTAAGGGTAAGGGTAAGGGTAAGGGTAAGGGTAAGGGTAAGGGTAAGGGTAAGGGTAAGGGTAAGGGTAAGGGTAAGGGTAAGGGTAAGGGTAAGGGTAAGGGGAAGGGGAAGGGGAAGGGGAAGGGGAAGGGGAAGGGGAAGGGGAAGGGGAAGGGAAGGGGAAGGGGATTGTGGAAGGGGGAAGGGAAGGGGAAGGGGGAAGTGGTTGGTGGAGGGAGGAAGTGGAGAGAGGGGATAAATTACTGATGTTTCGTCATACATTGCAATATATACATATCTATATAAAAATGGATGTTTGTCTGTTTGTCTGAGATTACAAAACTCAAAAACTACTGGACCAATTTTTATGCGGTTTTTTGCAAAATGATCTGTGTTGCCAGGAGCAGGTTTTTAGCTATGTATATTTTCAAAATTCGAAAGGGAAGGTCCTGTAAGGATAATGAAAATATCCTTTTTCCCATTTTTCCCCGGAAAAATTTGCATTATAGGGTTTTTGGGGTCGCTGATCACGAATCCGGTATTAGATTTTCAAAATTCGAAACGGAAGGTCCTGTAAGGATAACACAAATGTCTTTTTCCAATTTTTCTCGAAACAATTGACACTAAGGGGTTTTCGAGGTCGCTGATCGCGAATCCAGTGTTCGATTTTTCAAATGCTAAACGGGAGGTCCTGTAATGATAACGGAACTGTCCTTTTTCCAATTTTTCTCGCAAAAAAAAACAGGCTTTGGGAGGTTTTCAGGGTTGCTTATCACGAATCTGGAGTTGGAATTTCAAAATTCGAAACGGAAGGTCCTATAAGTTATTTTATGGTTTTTTGGCATTCTAAAATTTACACAAACAAACTTTTAGCTGCCAATGAAGGGTCTGCTAGTGCTATATATTTTTGGAATGTACTCTTCAATACCTTTCATTTGAGATACCACACACCCCCCAGAAAAAAGAGGGGGCAAGGGGGCGAGCGACGGCTAAAAATACCCATTTTGGATAGGGGATGCTTCTCTCTACCCCTCCCTATACACGAAAAATCTCAAATTTCAGACAGAACCTTGCTCAAATATTCTCCTGTGTGTCTTTCAGACAGCTCAACCACTCCTATGACAATGCTTTCCAGGCGAGCTTCATTTCCGTCTGGAGAGTCTGTAATAAAATGAACTGTAATCCCAAGGAAACTCTTATAGGTCAACCACAATGAAGGCGGCAAACGGCAGCGGCGACAGCGGGCGGCATGGCGCCGCCACACATACCGCCGAGCCAGCTACAATGATAGCGGCAGCGGCACCAAAATTGAAACATCAAAACTTATTTAATTCGTCCACTACTTCGCTCCATTTATTTTCCTTGATTTTATATCCTTATATTGAGGATGGGCCAAATCGTAGAGCACTGGATTTCCTTTTACGAACTCGATTAATTTCTCCTCCGTTGTCGGCATCTTGTGAAATCAAAACGTCAAAAATCTGCATAGAATGTGGCGCCTAATGTGGCGGTTGTCACAAAACAACGAAGAAAAATCGGCATAGAATGTGGCGCCGAATGTGGTGGTTTTCATAAAACATTTTGGGCGGCGGCGGCAAGTTTGACTTGGATTCAAACTCGGCGGCGACGGAAAAAGTGCGCTGCCGTTGCCGCTGTATTGTAGCAGCTCTCGTTGCGCTACATTAGTGCAAAAAAAATGCCGCCCGCCGCTGCCGCTTGCCGCCTTCACTGTGGTTGAACCATTAGTCTGATGAGTCTCTGTCCATACGTCGGTGGTAAGGCATAAAAAGGAAATTCGTGCAATCTCTTCTTTAATCAGTGAAGAAATCGAGTTATATTTAGTGTCCAAAAGTGAAGTAATCGTCTTCCGGCACGGTAGCTTGTATAACGGGACAGTCAACTTCATAAGATGAAGGAATCCCTCATCTTCCACAATAGATATGGGCATATCTTTACATATCATATATAGACTACCATTAGTATTTCTATTAAACTTATCTTTTCCATCCTTGAGTGCCTGTTCACATTGGTTGAAATAGTCCGCCTAAAAAGGACAGAAACTGGCAACATTAGGGCAAGGTGAGGAAGTGAGACTGCTGATAGGAAAATCATCCTCAAAACTAAAATCTCCGTTCTCAGAGTTCCGCCTGTCGTGCTCTGATTGGTTGGCTGCCACACTGAATGTGTTCCATTGTCATTATTGTTTCGGTCGTCGTCGATGCAACACGTCGCAAAGCAAAAGGCAGTCACGCATTACTTGCAATTCTTTTGAAATGTTCCGTTTCCCAAATGTTTCACGCCAGTCTGATTGCTCACAGCTACTGGTTCAAATAGTCTCAATCTGAACACGAGCAATATTTCATCCGTCCTATTTAGGCGGACTATTTCAACCAATGTGAACAGGCTCTGAAAGATTTAATGTGAATAAAACTCTTTTCTAATGTCAACTGCTTAGAAGCCGATCCACGTGGTAGGTTTTGTAGAGAAAAGCTCGTGCATGGTTCTGCTTGTGATTCTGGTTCTAGTATTTCTTCTGCTGGTAAAGTGGAAGTAGATTTTGAGGCCAGAGTTTCTACCCCTCTAAGGCACTTGGTACACCGAATGCAAATTCGTACCGCATTGCGAAAAAGTTCAAGTCTACCATGCGATCTTATATAGTATGTCAACTACATGAGCTCTAAGACCGCAAATTTGCGGAGACCGCATTGTCACGTAATACAAAATTAAAGCTTATGTAGATGACATATGATATAAGATCGCATGGTAAACTTGAACTTTTTGCAATGCGGTGCGAATTCGGATTCGGTGTGCCAAGTACCTAATAGACACACTTGTAGAGAATTGATTTGTTATTCCTGATGCTGCATATCCTATCATATAATACGAGGAATGTCTGTCTGTCTGTCTGCAAAAACGATCTCGAAAAGCCGCCTAACGATTTTCACGAAACTTGAGGGTTAGGGATTTTCGGGGACAAGGAATCGATCTAGATAGGTCTCACCTCTACTACACACCTGACTTTTCCCTCCCCTCGCCTGGTATCTTCGAATTGGGTGGTCCGATCTTAATGAAACTTTACAGTATTACTAAGGGGGCTAAGAGCTTTCGATTTTTTCACTACAAACCTGACTTTTCCCTCCCCTCGCCTGGTGGCTTCGGATTGGGTGGTCCGATCTTAATGAAAATTTACAGTATTACTAAGGGGGCTAAGAGCTTTCGATTTTTTCATTACAAACCTGAATTTTCCCTCCCCTCGATACCCCTCGCCTGATATCTTCGAATTGAGTGGTCCGATCTTAATGAAACTTTACAGTATTACTAAGGGGGCTAAGGGCTTTCGATTTCTCCACTACACACCTGACTTTTCCCTCGCCTGGTGTCTTCGAATTGGGTGGTCCGATCTTAATGAAACTTTACAGTATTACTAAGGGGGCTAAGAGCTTTCGATTTTTTCACTACAAACCCGACTTTTCCCTCCCCTCGATACCCCTCGCCTGGTGTCTTCGAACTGGGTCGTCCGATCTTAATGAAACTTTACAGTATTACTAAAGGGGCTAAGGGCTTTCGATTTTTTCACTACAAACCTGACTTTTCCCTCCCCTCGATACCACTCGCCTGGTGTCTTCGAATTGGGTGGTCCGATCTTAATGAAACTTTACAGTATTACTAAGGGGGCTAAGGGCTTTCGATTTTCTCACTACAAACCCGACTTTTCCCTCCCCTCGATAACCCTCGCCTGGTATCTTCGAACTGGATGGTCCGATCTTAATGAAACTTTACAGTATTACTAAGGAGGCTAAGGGCTTTCAATTTTTTAACTACAAACCTGACTTTTCCCTCGCCTCGATAACTCTCACCTGGTGTCTCAAAAGGTTTCAAAAATCGGTGACAGCGATTACTCAATAACCACTCAACCGATTTCTATGAAATTGTGTTATTGCGCGTTAGTTTTAGTTCTAGCTTTCTAGGTCGAAAATTTAAAAACTCTGGAAAAGCTCTGTAAAGATAATGTGAATTTAGTTTTTCCCCAAAAATCACCAAAAGTAGGATTTTGAGCTCGCCGAGCACATCTCGGTTTTCCTGGTACTACATCCTTATGCTTAGATCTCAGATGCCCTTGAAAAT
Organism: Chrysopilus asiliformis; assembly: GCA_964034945.1. NCBI lineage: Eukaryota > Metazoa > Arthropoda > Insecta > Diptera > Rhagionidae > Chrysopilus > Chrysopilus asiliformis. The sequence goes on along the minus strand of OZ035962.1, from coordinate 51,626,643 downwards.
TCGTTTTTAAATTTTTTCAAGTTTTTAAATTTTTTCCACAAAGGCTGCAGGATGATACAGCCGGATCTTAATTTAAAAATTCACAGTACACTTCTGACTAAAAAGTTTTTATAAATATTGTGTACCGCACAACCGAACACCATCACTTATTTCAAACAAGTGCCACGTGCGTGACAGACTACAAACAGAATTTAAATCTAACCTACCCACTACAACGTAACCTGATATTTAACCATTTCAATTTAGCATACAATGCAGACCGCAGGTTTTTACTTGTGGGCATACACATACAACTGTGTGATATCGCCCAACCAATGATTTTTTAATACACACAAATTGTGGTATGCAATTGCAGCGTGTATTCCTAAACCTCGAACACAAAACATCGGACACGAAACATCGATGTTATAGAAACATCGGAAAGGAAACATCGATGTTTTGGGGAAAACATCGATGTTTTCTAAACATTGATGTCGATGTCACAGCACTACTACAAACAAATTTTACTTATGAGCCAGGGGTCCCCTCAGAGCGGACAAACTCTTCAGCTACACCCCGTTTTTCCCCACCGCCTTGTTTTTGATTTTTTCAGCGAAAACTCGCCTCACACTTTTTGATGTAGTTTGAAAACGGGTTGAGATGTTTCCATGATTCTTTGCATTTTATTATCTGGAGTATTAGCGCAGTTTTTGGTAAAAAAAATCCGTCTTTCCCCTCGTTTTACGAATTCCACTTTTTTCAGTGTGGTATAAATCGTAGGGTGAGGGAGGAATATTCTCATGCTATATATTTTTGGAATGTACTCTTCAATACCTTTCATTTGAGATACCACACACCCCCCAGAAAAAAGTTTTATACAAAGTTTGAAACCCCTGGAGGGGCGAGCGACGGCTAAAAATACCCATTTTGGATAAGGGATGCTTCTCTCTACCCCTCCCTATACACGAAAAATCTCAAATTTCAGACAGAACCTTGCTCAAATATTCTCCTGTGTGTCTTTCAGACAGCTCAATCACACCTACGACAATGCTTTCCAGGCGAGCTTCATTTCCGTCTGGAGAGTCTGTAATAAAATGGACTGTAATCCCAAGGAAACTCTTATGCCAACTCGGTATAGCAACTCTCGAAATAAGGTTCCACAACTCCTGCACACTGGATACAATAAAACACCATCTTAATACAAACTATCGTGACGTCACATAAAGAGGTATTTTCTATAATTGTGTGTTCTTATTAAAGGATTTTGGAAGTGAAAGGTACGATGCAAATTATCCGTTATAGCTTTCGAGTAATCCACCACCTTTATATCTTGTTTCGCGAAGCAAAGAACCCAAGAAATCAATGAAATCGTGGTCGAAATAGTGACGTTAAATTTATAATCAAAAGCAGCATTACGGCTTGTTTCTAATCACGAAGGCTATTATTTTGAATGTTTTATTATCCGGTCGTGGCGCTGATAGCACTTCTGTCAAATGGAAACGATTTTCGGATTTATTGTATGGTGTTTGGGATTTTTATCATACCATGATCCAGCGCCGCAATAACTTTTGAAACCTTAGCTACCACACGACCAGTGAGGCTATCCGAAACTTTTGAGAAATCAGCACACGCCCTTAAAAAACAACCTGTCGCATAAAACCGTAAAGCCAACAATGGTTGATCTCTGGGTGGCATTGCTCTGCTTCTGAAAATATTTAATAACAATAAATAACAAATTTCGTTTTTACCTATTATGATTAATACAGATTTCAGCTTCAATTCTAGGCAAAAGTGCTTGAAATGTTGCTTTTGTTAAGCGAAATCTCATGACAAATTCACTTTCACTCCAAGTATCAAAATGATTCACCCTTATTTGCAGTACGTAGGGTCTTGAAATGATTGCTGGTTCATCACTGTCAGAGTCAGAAAAAATATTCACTTCCATTAACGAATCCATAGGTTTTTTCATACATTTTAACTTTCCGATTTCAATATTTTAATTTTATTCTATAACTGTCAACAACTGCTTTAAACATAACAAAAGCTATAATTGCCAATCTGGCAATCATTGGAGACCCGTATGGTGATATTCGTATCAAAATTCGAACAGTTATACCAAAATTCCACTTTGAAGTCAAACTTTCCAATAAGATTTTTTAAAATTTATTCCAATCGGATTTTGATGTATGGGAGTTTTATGTAGAATCATATCCTAAATAACTTTTGTTCTTGGACTTTTTTGATAAGATGCACCGTTTTTGAGATATTCACAAAAACCGTTTTCGTTCGTATGGGGGGTACCTCCCTAATGGTCCATTTTTGCCCATTAACGAACTTAGGCTCGCATTTTACGAAAAACGGATCTGTGCAAACTTTCAAGTCTCTAGCTCAATCCGTGCGCCCGCAATCCGCGCCACAGACAGGCAGACAGACAGACAGACGGACAGACATGCAAAAATTAAATATTTTTATCATTCTAAACACACTGGTGTAATTCATTTTTTTGTGCGATGACGGGATCTTAGCGTTACAAACGGTAAGGCAAAGTTAATATACCCTTTGGTTTCACCATACGGGTATAAAAAGGGAGTGGTGGCGCTGGGGTAAAAATATACACAAAACCTCAAGATATCTCGACCTCAAACCAAGAGATAACTTTACCCGAGAGATATCTTTATCTCGATGTTTTTTGCTACGAAGATTTCCATTTTTTTTAGATATACTTAGTATATCTCCCAATTGGTGTTATCCACAGTATATCTGGGACTGAAAACTTCGGGCATTAGTCTGATGAGTCTCTGTCCATACGTCGGTGGTAAGGCATAAAAAGGAAATTCGTGTAATATCTTCTTTAATCAGTGAAGAAATCGAGTTATATTTAGTGTCCAAAAGTGAAGTAATCGTCTTCCGGCACGGTAGCTTGTATAACGGGACAGTCAACTTCATAAGATGAAGGAACCCCTCATCCTCCACAATAGATATGGGCATATCTTTACATATCATATATAGACTACCATTAGTATTTCTATTAAACTTGTCTTTTCCTTCCTTGAAAGATTTAATGTGAATAAAACTCTTTTCTAATGTCAACTGCTTAGAAGCCGATCCACGTGGTAGGTTTTGTAGAGAAAAGCTCGTGCATGGTTCTGCTTGTGATTCTGGTTCTGGTATTTCTTCTGCTGGTAAAGTGGAAGTAGATTTTGAGGCCAGAGTTTCTACCCCTCTAAGGCACTTGGTACACCGAATGCAAATTCGTACCGCATTGCAAAAAAGTTCAAGTTTACCATGCGATCTTATATAGTATGTCAACTACATGAGCTCTAATTTCGCAGAGACCGCATTGTCACGGACAGACAGACGGACGGACATGCAGAAATTAATTATTTTTATCATTCTAAACACACTGGTGTAATTCTTTTTTGTGTGCGATGACGGGATCTTGGCGTTACAAACGGTAAGACAAGCCTATTCCCGCCGAAATATACGAGCCACAATCTCGAAATTTAGTTTTTGTTCCCCACTCGATACGGTCGACCATATCATGACTCATCAGTTATAAACTGTTCATCGCACAGAGACCGAATTTTAGCTGGTAAACGAATTTTTTATGGTTTGCAATATTTTGATTTCTGTCTTAGTTTTGTATATTATTGAATATAACTTTGTCGATAATGTAAGTTAATGAAGCTATAATTAATAATGTCCTTTGGTTTTATTACAATCCTTAACTATATCTTTGGTGTGATCAATAATTAAAAAAAAGTAGTGTCGGGGCTAAAATTAACAAAACCATGGGGCAAGAATTAACACATGTTAATACATACTGACGATAACAACATAGAGTAAGAATACTCATACTATGTTGTTATAGATCAGCGGGCTTCGGCCATGTGCACCAAGGGCATTTTCGCAGCTCAAAGTGCCCTGTTATACATCGATTCTTCATGCTACCCGTTTCATTCTGGCTTGTACGAAAACTGCATACATACGCATATGAAAGAAATAATCTGTTTCACCTTGCATATAACCCGTTCTGCTTCCACTTGTGCATTTTACATACCATGGAGCTTTGCTGAGCTCTAAGTAAGGCCATTTATGCGAGAGATTTTTATTAGCTCCAGTTGTCATTAGGACATTGACTGAAGCAGTGGTGTATTTCATACTGCTGAAAATCATGAAAAATTTAACACTGTTGAAAATCATGAAGCGTTCTGTCTTAAAAGACGACACGAATTTTGGACATGATTGTTTTCTTATTCGGTGTGATAACACAATGCAATGTTTACTATGATTTCAGGAAATTAAAACAATAAAAAAATACAATTTATATAGGCATTTTCAGTCGTTTCATAAAATATCAATTGATCAAATTAATGTTTCTGGTTTTATGAAATTATTTTTATTTTCCGATTGTAATTCGGAAATTTCATATAAAAGTTTTTCATTATCAAAACTTTTTTTAACGTAAAGTAAAACAATTAACAGTGTGTCAAAACCAAGCATAACGAAAAGAGCTTTCAACAAGCTTGTTTCACTTGGCTCGGAGAGCAAGCCATATAAACAAGTAAATCGCTTGTCAGTGGTAGTGGATGCCCGAGAACTTTCAAAGCTTTCCGGCCCTGTTATAGATACAAATTATGTACAAAAAAGCTTCGCTAAAACCTTTTTTTAGATAATAATAATTGTTTTTGTTTTTTAAAAAGACTTAATTTTTTTTGTCAACTTATGTTCCTTGAAAAGGATATTTATTTCGTTCATTTTATTAGTTTTTGTGATAATTAATATATTTGAATTTAAAAGGATATTTATTTTGTTTATTTTATAATTTTTGTGAAAAAAAATTATTTTCTTTCAATTATTTCCATGTTAAAACTTAGGTTAATACTAACCCTATCGCTGTTAAAACTAGCCCCATGACCGGGGTTAGTTTTAACAGATGACATTTTTTCATAAAAAAAATTTTTTTTCATATATTGACTACCTGGTTGAAATTTTCTTTATTTCTTATGATACCTGAAGACCTACAGTATGACTAGACATAAAAACAATATCAAACATAACAAAAGCTATAATTGCCTATCTGGCCATCATTGGAGACCCGTATGGTGATATTCGTATCAAAATTCGAACAGTTATACCAAAATTCCAATTTGAAGTCAAAGATTTTTAAAAATTTATTCCAATGGGATTTTGATGTATGGGAGTTTTATGTAGAATCATATCCTAAATAACTTTTGTTCTTGAACTTTTTTGATAAGATACACAGTTTTTGAGATATTCACAAAAAACGATTTCGTTCGTATGGGGGGTACCCCCCCTAATGGTCCATTTTTGCCCATTAACGAACTTAGCATCGCATTTTACGAAAAACGGACCTGTGCAAATTTCAAGTCTGTAGCTCAATCCGTGCGCCCGCAATCCGCGCCACAGACAGACAGACGGACGGACATGCAAAAATCAATTATTTTTATACCCGTATGGTGAAACCAAAGGGTATACTAACTTTGCCTTACCGTTTGTAACGCCAAGATCCCGTCATCGCACACAAAAATGAATTACACCAGTGTGTTTAGAATGATAAAAATAATTAATTTCTGCATGTCCGTCCGTCTGTGGCGCGGATTGCGGGCGCACGGATTGAGCTACAGACTTGAAATTTGCACAGGTCCGTTTTTCGTAAAATGCGATGCTAAGTTCGTTAATGGGCAAAAATGGACCATTAGGGGGGGTACCACCATACGAACGAAAAGGTTTTTTGTGAATATCTCAAAAACGGTGCATCTTATCAAAAAAGTGCAAGAACAAAAGTTGTTTAGGACATGATTCTACATTAAAGTTTCATAAATCAAAATCCAATTGGAACAAGTTTTAAAAAAATCTTATTGGAAAGTTTGACTTCTTACTGAAATTTTCATACAACTGTCTGCCGTTCACTTAAATCACCATACGGGTTTTCAACAATTGCCAGATTGGCAATTATAGCTTTTGTTATGTTTATCATTCTAAACACACTGGTGTAATTTATTTTTATGTGTGATGACGGGATCTTGGCGTTACAAACGGTAAGGCAAAGTTAGTATACCCTTTGGTTTCACCATACGGGTATAAAAATGTTACTTGTTAAAAAAATATGACCCAATTTCCAAATTTTGTTAATAAAGCCCGGCTTCCCCTACCTAATAGACACACTTGTAGAGAATTGATTTGTTATTCCTGATGCTGCATATCCTATCCTATAATATAATACGAGGAACGTCTGTCTGTCTGTCTGCACAAACGATCTCGAAAACCCGCCTAACGATTTTCACGAAACTTGGGGGTTAGGGATTTTCGGGGACAAGAAATCGATCTAGATAGGTCTCACCCCTGAGAAAATTCCCCTTCGATACCCCTCGCCTGTTATCTTCGAATTGGGTGGTCCGATTTTAATGAAACTTTACAGTAATACTAAAGGGGCTAAGGGCTTTCGATTTTTTCACTACAAACCTGACTTTTCCCTCCCCTCGATACCCCTCGCCTGGTGTCTTCGAATTGGGTGGTCCGATCTTAATTAAACTTTATAGTATTACTAAGGGGGCTAGGGGCTTTCGATTTTTCCACTACAAACCTGACTTTTCCCTCTCCTCGATACCCCTCGCCTGGTATCTTCGAATTGGGTGGACCGATCTCAATGAAACTTTACAGTATTACTAAGGGGGCTAGGGGCTTTCGATTTTTTCACTACAAACCTGACTTTTCCCTCCCCTCGATACCCCTCGCCTGGTATCTTCGAATTGGGTGGTCCGATCTTAATGAAACTTTACAGTATTACTAAGGGAGCTGAGGGCTTTCGATTTCTCCACTACACACCTGACTTTTCCCTCGCCTGGTGTCTTCGAATTGGGTGGTCCGATCTTAATGAAACTTTACAGTATTACTAAGGGAGCTAGGGGCTTTCGATTTTTCCACTACAAACCTGACTTTTCCCTCCCCTCGATACCCCTCGCCTGGTATCTTCGAATTGGGTGGTCCGATCTCAATGAAACTTTACAGTATTACTAAGGGAGCTAGGGGCTTTCGATTTTTCCACTACAAACCTGACTTTTCCCTCCCCTCGATACCCCTCGCCTGGTATCTTCGATTTGGGTGGTCCGATCTTAATGAAACTTTACAGTATTACTAAGGGGGCCAGGGGCTTTCGATTTTTCCACTACAAACCTGACTTTTCCCTCCCCTCGATACCCCTCGCCTGGTATCTTCGATTTGGGTGGTCCGATCTTAATGAAACTTTACAGTATTACTAAGGGGGCCAGGGGCTTTCGATTTTTCCACTACAAACCTGACTTTTCCACTACAAACCTGATGTTTTTATATAAAAAAAAATCAACATTATACCCAATTATATTCGTCATATGAAGTTTAATTATGTAAGAAAGGTATCGTCTCACCGTGTGTGTTTTTCTAACATATTGCGTATCTAGATCGATAGGTCTCACCTCTCCGAAATTTCAGCAAAAGGACGACTTTGAGGTGGCCGAGCATGGCTCGGTTTTCCTGGTACTCCTATAATATAATACGAGGAATGTATGTCTGTCTGCACAACGATCTCAAAAACCCACCAAACGATTTTCACGAAACTTGGTGGTAAGGGATTTTCGGGGACAAGGAATCGATCCAGATAGGTCTCACCTCTGAGAAAATTCCCCTCGATACCCCTCGCCTGGTATCTTCGAATTGGGTAGTTCGATCTTAATGAAACTTTACAGTATCACTAAGGGGGCTAAGAGCTTTCGATTTTTTCACTACACACCTGACTTTTCCCTCCCCTCGATACCCCTCGCCTGGTATCTTCGAATTGGGTGGTTCGATCTTAATGAAAGTTTACAGTATTACTAAGGGGGCTAAGGGCTTTCGATTTTTTCACTACAAACTTGACTTTTCCCTCCCCTCGATACCCCTCGCCTGGTATCTTCGAATTGGGTGGTCCGATCTTAATGAAACTTTACAGTATTACTAAGGGGGCTAAGAGCTTTCGATTTTTTCACTACAAACCTGACTTTTCCCTCCCCTCGCCTGGTGGCTTCGGATTGGGTGGTCCGATCTTAATGAAAATTTACAGTATTACTCAGGGGGCTAAGAGCTTTCGATTTTTTCATTACAAACCTGAATTTTCCCTCCCCTCGATACCCCTCGCCTGATATCTTCGAATTGAGTGGTCCGATCTTAATGAAACTTTACAGTATTACTAAGGGGGCTAAGGGCTTTCGATTTCTCCACTACACACCTGACTTTTCCCTCGCCTGGTGTCTTCGAATTGGGTGGTCCGATCTTAATGAAACTTTACAGTATTACTAAGGGGGCTAAGAGCTTTCGATTTTTTTACTACAAACCCGACTTTTCCCTCCCCTCGATACCCCTCGCCTGGTGTCTTCGAACTGGGTCGTCCGATCTTAATGAAACTTTACAGTATTACTAAAGGGGCTAAGGGCTTTCGATTTTTTCACTACAAACCTGACTTTTCCCTCCCCTCGATAACCCTCACCTGGTGTCTCAAAAGGTTTCAAAAATCGGTGACAGCGATTACTCAATAACCACTCGACCGATTTCTATGAAATTTTGTTATCGCGCGTTAGTTTTAGTTCTAGCTTTCTAGGTCGGGAATTTAAAAACTCTGGAAAAGCTCTGTAAAGATAATGTGAATTTAGTTTTTCCCCAAAAATCACCAAAAGTAGGATTTTGAGCTCGCCGAGCACATCTCGGTTTTCCTGGTACTACATCCTTATGCTTAGATCTCAGATGCCCTTGAAAATTCGTTGTATTTCCACAAGTTTTTAAATTTTTTCCACAAAGGCTGCAGGATGATACAGCCGGATCTTAATTTAAAAATTCACAATACACTTCTGACTAAAAAGTTTTTATAAATATTGTGTACCGCACAACCGAACACCATCACTTATTTCAAACAAGTGCCACGTGCGTGACAGACTACAAACAGAATTTAAATCTAACCTACCCACTACAACGTAACCTGATATTTAACCATTTCAATTTAGCATACAATGCAGACCGCAGGTTTTTACTTGTGGGCATACACATACAACTGTGTGATATCGCCCAACCAATGATTTTTTAATACACACAAATTGTGGTATGCAATTGCAGCGTGTATTCCTAAACCTCGAACACAAAACATCGGACACGAAACATCGATGTTATAGAAACATCGGAAAGGAAACATCGATGTTTTGGGGAAAACATCGATGTTTTCTAAACATCGATGTCGATGTCACAGCACTACTACAAACAAATTTTACTTATGAGCCAGGGGTCCCCTCAGAGCGGACAAACTCTTCAGCTACACCCCGTTTTTTCCCACCGCTTTATTTTTGATTTTTTCAGCGGATACTCGCCTCACACTTTTTGATGTAGTTTGAAAACGGGTTGAGATGTTTCCATGATTCTTTGCATTTTATTATCTAGAGCAAGCCTGGGCACTCCTTGGCTCGTCTGGCTCCTCACAACGATAACATTTTTATTCAAATTTTACGAGAATACAATCAATGTATGAACATTTTTACTCGACTCTCCAACGTAATGATACGTGTTGGTAGACGACGGCCACTTCGATAGCCGAAATCAAACGATTCACTAACAATCGATGGAGCGAGCCTACGACAGCCATTCAGTATAATTTCTGTTGTTGATGCGTGCGGATGTATACATTTGCTCCCCAAAACCCTAATTGCTTCCCAAAGTACACTGACGTACGAATTTTTTTCAGAAATTCGATTTTTTTAGTTTTCATTTTCCATTATTAAGCGCTCATATTCAAATTCAAATACTATGTCATGTGATTGGGAAGACAAATATTTAATAACCACAAATAATGATAACCGTCAATGTCTAGTTTGCAGTTACATGTCGAATAAAAAATTCAATCTAGAACGCCATTACAACAGCTGTCCTATCAGGCAGCTTAATGCAATTTAGGGCATGTTTTTTCGAAGCACAGAACCGAAAATACGTCCCAAAAGTTTTTTTTGCACGGCGGAACTTTTATTTTTTTGTAATCGCATCATGATAAATTGTGTAGTCCACTGTTCCTAAACGTCTCCATCAAAGGCGAAAGAGCGTAAAAAATGAAAAAGATGCGTTTTCTCATTTCGTGTTATAGTATATGAAGAAATATAAAATTTCTTCGAGTAATAGTAAATCACTACATACATGGTGCCCAGGCCTGATCTAGAGTATTTTTTTTGGTAAAAAAAAAATCCGTCTTTCCCCTCGTTTAACGAAGTACACTTTTTTCAGTGGGGTATAAATCGAAGGGTGAGGGGGGAAACCCTATCATGCTATATATTTTTGGAATGCACTCTTCATTACCTTTCATTCGAGGTACCACACACCCCCCAGAACAGTTTCATAAAAAGTTTGAGGGGGAAAGGGGGGCGAGCGACGGCTAAAAATACCCATTTTGGATAGGGGATGCTTCTATCTACCCCTACCTATACACGAAAAATCTCTAGCGTCATTGTCGCTAAACCGAACTCTTGCCGGAAAATCACGGTTTCAAACAACCCAAAGCACTTTTACCCCGTGTTTTACACCAACAACAACATGGAGTTTACGACTGGATCCAATCGTATCGTGTTCGCCGATAGGGCCTCTGGTTAGACGATTTCATATAGATGTAACCAATCAAGTTGTACGAGTTGCAATGTCTGCACGTGTAGGCGGGGTTAAATATTCGGGTAAAAAGCAAACAAATGTACATCTCCCAATTTAAAAAAATCATAACCAAGAATTGGAAATGAATATAAATGTTTATTAAGCCTTAATTATAGTCTTCTCGTTGACAAAAATCCGGAAGCCTCATTGTTAACCCTCAATAGCTTTAGTTATTTCACCGGAATACTCTAGCAGCTTTTTCCATTGTTGCAAAGATAATGATATTCCTTTCTTTCCGGGCATTACTTTGCCATCTTTTTCGTAAAACTCTCGAACATCGATTCTTTTAACTCCTCGAAATTCATTTATATTTACAAAGCGCATTCTGTCAAGTTGCCATTGATTTTCGACACTCTTCTCTTGGCGAGGCTTTTTCGTAGGAAGATTTCTCTAAAAATATTGTATAATAAATATTTTGCGAAATGGCTTATTGGCACTTACATCTTCCGGGCCAGAATCACTGTCGCTAGATGATTTTTTGTTTTTTGGCATTTTTATATTTTAACACTAGTTCTAAATTATCCAAAAATTCGAACTTCTAGTTAGACTAACAAGTAAAATTAAATTAATGTTTAGTAAACTGTCTTTCTTTTATTAACTCAGTCAAATCGAAGCGCTATAAATAAGAGCTTAAAATCGAGAAAGTATCTAAATAGAGAACCTATAATCTAGTGCCGGGGTGGCGAAGACGTTTATGGTGGATCTCCATTACTGAAGCATTCGACGTATGCAAAAAATTGCATATAAATAGAAAGAGACAAATCTCTGTAATTGTCAGTGGGAAAGACAGAAGACGAACGCGATGTTTTTATAGGTAGTTTTATAGGATATACGACATAGGAATTTGAACCTTATTCCATGACCACAACACTCAACTTTCAAACATTAGCTAGACTTCAAAAAAGTCTCCCAACCGTGTGACAGTTGACATCGTCTTTAAATATTGTAATAAAATGGATTCGGATAGCAAAAAATTACTAATCGACATAACTTTCGATGAAGATAGCACAAGTGACAGTGACAATGAAGACCGTGTCGTAAAAAAAAGAGAAAGTTCTGGGTTCATGAATATTACAAGGATCGGGACATAAATGGGGCATTTGTGAGCGTTTTTGGAGCATTACGTTGTATATGCGATCCGAGTTGCTTCTGCAAATATTTGCGAATGACGGCCACACAATTTGAAGAGCTTCTCCAAATGGTTGGGCCATTAATTGAGAAGCAAGTAGTGATTCGCGAACCACTATGCGTAATTTTACAGCAGTCAAACAAGAAATGTCAAAACACAACTTAAATGTATTGGACCTCACTATTTGTTTACGGAGAATGTGTGAGTTTAATTTTCTAGTTGCACACGATCTTTATAGGAAAAGTTAAAGTCGTTCAACTTCATCTAAAAACGCGACATCTGGCGACGTGTGCATCCTATAAAAAAAACTACTAATGCGACATCTGGCGACGTATTGCATTTTTTTTTGCACACATTGTTCTCTCTCTTTTTTACGAAGGCCTTTTTACGTAAGTGTGTCTATATTTTTGCACACGTCGAATGCTTCAGTAATGGAGATCCACCTTTACCTGTGTGACATTTTACGAGCTCGATTAGGCCGCGTCTTCACTTGGGATTTTTCATCGCAGAGATTTTTGATTGACCAATCAGAGCTCGAATTCACGGCAATAAAAAAATCCCAGAGATAAATTTCATGAAATCTTGCAATTGCATAATTTCATGGAATTATTTTGACATTTCTCGATTCAAGATAGCAGAATCTAAATTCTCCCGACAAGTAGTTGGGAAAATAACTAGTTTTTACAAACAATGCGATAGAAAAGGTTTTGGAAGAGAATATTTAACCTTAAGGTTTCTCTTTTCGCCTGCTTTTCTTAACTTCAAAGGCATGCGAAGAAATGAAATTCCATAAAATATCTCCGCCAAGCTGTGAAAAAATCTCATTGCGGTGAGATATTTCTTGGGATAAAATATTGTTAATCAAGACGCGGTGTCAGTAACATCCTGGTCAGAGATAATTTATTTTGAAAATAGTGATTTTATAAAGACAATGGGTGATATGAAATAAAAGATAGCTTTTGCTAAAACTGCTGTTTTTTACCTAATGCAGACTGGATGAGCGAAAAAACATCAGTTTTAGCAAAAGCTATCTTTTTATTTACATCACCCAATGATAGGGTGGAATTTTTTCATAAAGAAAAGTAATACACATAAATTAAAACTATTCCAGATGCGCACTCTACGGTATCGACAAACCGAATGATTTTTGTCGACAAAAGTGGGAATATGCAAACAATCAAACGTCGTTCCGCCTTTTTTTAGTTTGGAGCTGAAATATTTAGTTTGGATTCGTTTTTCCGCATTGCTGTTCCCACCTCCCTCTTCGACCAAAATTTTACGCTGTGAGGCGCCTTATATCATAGTGCCTGTCTACACGAGGATTCACACCACGTCTTGATTAACAATTTTTCATCCGAAGAAATATCTCACCGCAATGAGATTTTTTTGACATCTGGGCCGAAAATCTCTTGAAATTTTATTTCTCAAATTGGCAATGAAAAAAACACCCAGTCGCCGCTCTCGTAATTAATGCAATACGTGAAATTGAAAAGGCTGAAACAGAAGAACAGACGAAAAGAAAAACCTCTTAATGTTATATATTCTCTTCCAAAGCTTTTTGTATCGTATTTTGTAAAAATTAGTTATTTTTGCAATTACTTGTCGGGAGAAATTGGATTCCGCCATCTTGAATTGTGAAATTCCAAGAAATTTTGCTATTGCAAGATTTCAAGAAATTTCTCTCTGGGATTTTTCCCCTCCGTCAACTCGAGCTCTGATTGGTCAATCAAAAATCTCTGCGATGAAAAATCCCAGGTCAAGACGCGGTGTCACTTTGAGGCGGCACGTCATTCGTGATGGTGAGGGACGCAGTGGGGAGGGAAACCAAAAAGAGCGAACGAAGTTTAGATTCACTTAGCGCGATATTACACACGGCAACTTTCGGGCTTACTTAAGCCGATTTTTGGGAGAAACGACTGAGGAGGGAAAAGTTGCCACTCGAAATCATGGCTTATCGACAATTTGCATACATGCAAACCGTGTAAACCGGTTTGGGAAAAGTAGTAGCCAGAAATCATTTTCGTTCTGACCGTCAGCAGGTAAAGATCTTGGGAAGTATATGAGCAGCAGCAATTTCAATGGTTTGAGTTCACACACACCCATGTAAACAGGATTGGCTTATTTAAGCCACAAATGTAAGCACATTGGCTTATTAAGCCCAAAAGTTGCCGGCTTAAATAAGCCCGAAAGTTGCCGTGCTTAAAATTATCGGTTGCAAACCGGTTTGTGTCTCGTTGTGCTTTTATTGGTCATTTCCATGATACAATCACTATGATACAATCACTATAAGAAGATAATCTATTGCGCATGTCTCAACCTATCTCTCTCTGGCAATGTGACGTAAGCTGGTGACAATTCGATTGGCGCCAAAGCAATTTCTATTCACTTTAGCAAGTATTTGGCGATTTTGGGCTAATTGATGACAATATTATTTTGCATAATTGCAAGATGGACCAATATGTGCAAACTGATATTGTAGAAGAATTTGAATTGGAGAAGAATTTGGTTGAGCTTCAATCTGAAAATAATATTTTAAAGGCGCAACTCAAAAATTTCGAAAAAATTTTCACCCAAGAACAGGTTAAGAAAATGACAAGCATGGAAAAACGTTTGCGATTGACTGTTGAAGATATTTCCAGTGCAATTTCCCTGGCAGCAGGTCCTCGGGCTTACCGATTAATGCTCAAAAGGAAGTACCCTCTTCCTGCCATATCCACATTGCATTCGTGGGCGACAAAAATTAGTGTTACACCCGGAGTAATCACCGCGGCACTTTTATTGATGAAAAATTCAGAATTGTCCAAGGCAGAGAAATTTTGTGTACTCATGGCTGATGAAATGAAAATCAGATCCACATATGAGTATGACAAAAAGCAGGACGCTTTGATTCCACCAAGCAACTACGTTCAAGCGTGGCCATCGTAAGAACGGGCCAGAGGCATGATAAATGTCAAACGATGTGACGTCATCATTTACTACTTGGTAGTTTATCGTTGACAGCTGTGCCGGTTGAACGCGTGCGCTTTTTGCTTAGCCGAAATAGTAGCAAAAACGATTAATTTCATTGTTTTTTCGATGAGTGTATTTATTTTATAGACTTAGTTATGCGTGGATTGTGAATTACATTGAATTTTCACCGAAAAAGTTGTATTTTCAGTGAAACTATTTGTAACCTCAAAAGTGAACTGTGAGATGTGAAAATCTTTAAAAACAAATAAATAACAAAAAATTATAGAAAAATTCACAAATCAAGTGTATAAATTTAGTGCTACCTCTTTTCATTTATGTTTTCCACAATTTGGAATAACATTTCATGTTTGTTTTGTAGAAATGCCGCGAACTTGTTGTGTCCCGAAGTGTAGCTCTACGCACAAAACAAATAATCTATTTTCTTTTTCCAAATGTCAATAAAAGTGATAAGTGTGAATAAAAGTGATAAGTGTGAATAAAAGTGATGTGAAATAGGTACTAGATTAAAATGATGAATGTGATGACGGGGTTTTTAATCCAAGAATTCTAAGAAAATTCATACGGAATGGACTTCGTATATCATCGTAATTAACTAAATATTATATGTTAGAGCCAACTTTTCCTAATTTTTTATAGATTTTCCAAGCAATTTAAATATATAACGAAGAAAAAAAATCCTTACATAAAAAAAACATTGAAATGACTTAAATTTTCTTTTCGAGTTTCATTTCCGGCGGCTGAAAAGTGTTCGAGTAAATTTCCGAAAATGAATAACAAATATTTGATCGAAATCGAGTTAACTGATACCGCTTCAAACATTTCCGTGCATTTAATTTTCTATCCGAATTCCCTGATAAGGCCCTGGAATATTTAATAAACGTGACGAATCGAGTATTAACTGCTTTGCTATTGCATTTTTCCCATTTGATAAGTAGTTTCTATGTAGTATTCTGTGACGTCATTACTTTTGCCATCCGGCCCGTACTTACGATGGCCACGGTTCAAGTGATCATGGCAAGTAAACCGGCCTTATTTTCCAAATTTCCAAAAAGGAATTATTGGGAACACAAGAGCACTTAAAATGTTATATGAAGACCTAAAAAGTGAGTTCGATTTGACACATATTTTAACCTATCGTCTAAACCAAGATCCCTTGGAGCAATTTTTCGGAGTTATACGAGCGTTTGGAGGATTACACGACCATCCAAGCGCACTTGAATTCAAATTTCGATTACGAAAATATTTACTGGGTCGAAATGAAAGTTTAATTTCCGAAAGTGCCAATATTCAGCCCGACGATATTCCGTCGACATCTATAGTGTTATTAGAGACACTTCGAAAAAAGGAAGCCCTCGATGAGTTCAATTCTGAAGACATGCCTATAACTCCGTCTCTAATAAGACATCTGGACATAGACCTAGCTAGCGAACAAACTTCAGATGAAGTTTGGAATGAACTCACTGAATTAGAATACGATGGACTACAAAACATTGCTGGCTACATAGCTTTTAAATTAAGGGATACAGAACCTAAGTTAGGACAACCTACAGGGAAACTTAGCAGTATAACAGTTTTTTTTACGTGGTCTGACTGCTTATCCGAAGGAGGCTTGTATAAGCCATGCAACACATTAATGACACCAGCTTTTCAATTGGAAAAGATTTTCAACACTTACAACGGACAACTTCAGTTGCGAACTGGAGAGAAATATATTGAAACACTATTAGATTTAGCAAAACATATAGACTTAAGTATCAATGCTAAAAGACTATTTTTTAAATGTAAATTATATTTTCGCATTAGATACTTAACAAACAAAATATGATCACAAATGAATCTAATAAAAAACGTAAAATAAAGAAAATTTAACATAATTCATCATTATCTTATTTTTGTAGGAAATGTTATTCCCTTTAATATCCTTCATGCTCAGATACATTATATATACATATATCAAAAAATGGATAGAGACTAAACAAAAGTTGTCACCAGATGACGACATGCGCAGAACGAAACCAAATTGACCACCCGGAATAGACTATCTTATAGTCATTGTATCATGGGTCATTTCGTTGTTTGCTGTGGAGTCGTGCGCATCTGAAAATTCGGAGTTTTCTTCTTCAGATTGGCACAAAAATAGAGCCGTTGCTGATGAAGCATATAATAAACTTGTTACTGCAATTATTATATGATCCATATATGATCCATATTTTCATTAAATTTAAAAAATTTCACTGCAATCATTTTACAACTGAGTTAAATTTTGAGGTTGTTTTCATCCCAATGTCTTAACGTCAAAAAGGCGAAAGATTTTAGCGAATGAAAAAGGCGAACCGTGTGCACACGGCAGAGAAATGAGGAAAGACGTGCCGCCTCAAAGTGAATTCTCGTGTAATCACATGCATAGAAAAATATATACTACGTAAATAGAAGGATCTCTGTGAGTAAACTTTTTGAAAAAAATCCCCTTCAAAGTGGGGAAATTCATGCTATCTATTTTTAGCAGCGATAGTAGTAGTGCTCCTCGACAGGCTTAATGCTACATTTACACGAATGACAAATTTGTCATTTTTTTCTTGTCATTATGTTAATTCCCGTGTAAATGGCATAATTTTTGTATTTTTTTCTGTCAGAAATTGTAAATCTCTCATAAAAGAATGAACTTGTCCATTCTTTTATGCCAGATTGTCATTCGTGCAAACGCAATATTAGTTATGACAAAAGTTGAATACTAAAGTTGTCATAACTAATATTGCGTTTGCACGAATGACAATCTGGCATAAAAGAATGGACAAGTTCATTCTTTTATGAGAGATTGACATTTTCTGACAGAAAAAATTACAAAAATTATGCCATTTACACGGGAATTAACATAATGACAAGAAAAAAATGACAAATTTGTCATTCGTGTAAATGTAGCATTAGAAAGAACGAGAAAAATGTACCACCATTTCGGATAATTGAAAGCAGGCGTTACCAGAATACATTTATTGGGGTTTAGTACATAACCAATCCTAATAAAATTCTTGGTGAATGAATTTATAGAAATTAATGAAAGAAAAGTATTTAGTAATCGCTGGTATTCGATTTTTATTATATGATGCATATTTCATGTCCAATAACAGTTATTTCATGAAACCTCAAATTTTTTTTGGCAAGAGAATTACAATGGGCGGTTCAGTACGGTCCCAGCTTGGCAGTATTTTCAATGTAGCACCGGTCAAAACGCCATCTACTTCGGCAATGCCTGCCAGCCGGATTTTTGGCATTGGTAACTTTAGGCATTGGCACGGACTAAACGCGCCCAATGAAAGATAATGTCTTTAAAATAAAAAAAGCACCGGTTTCCATGTTTACAAGCATATCTCTCTTGTGTATGTGTATGTACATATTTTGAACATTGGTCAAAATCATCCTGCCCTATCGCTAAATAAAACTTTGATTAGCTGATGTCTTTCTAGCGATGTTTCATACTGAATACATTTTTCTTATCATCCATTCGATGTAAAAACTTTATCTGCCATAACAGATCTCCACCAATTTTTTTCAACTTTCCAAAAAGATTTTTTAAAATTTATGACAATTGGTTTGACATTTCAAAATTTTTTTGCATTGATTATTTTTATACCCGTATGGTGAAACCAAAGAGTATATTAACTTTGCTTTACCGTTTGTAACGTGAAGATCCCGTCATCACACACAAAAATGAATTACACCAGTGTGTTTATAATGATAAAAAAAATTGAATTTTGCATGTCCGTCCGTCTGTCTGTCTGTCTGTCTGTCTGTCCGTCCGTCCGTCCGTATGTCTGTCTGTCTGTGGCGCGGATTGCAGGCGCACGGATTGAGCTAGAGACTTGAAATTTTGCGCAGATTCGTTTTTCGTAAAATGCGAGGCTAAGTTCGTTAATGGGCAAAAATGGACCATTAGGGGGGGTACCCCCCATACGAACGAAAACGTTTTTTGCGAATATCTCAAAAACGGTGCATCTTATCAAAAAAGTGCAAGAACAAAAGTTATTTAGGATATGGTTCTACATAAAACTCCCATACATCAAAATCCGATTGGAATAAATTTTAAAAAATCTTTTTAGAAAGTTTGACTTCAAAGTGGAATTTTGGTACAACTGTTCGAATTTTGATACGAATATCACCATACGGGTCTCCAATGATTGCCAGATTGGCAATTATAGCTTTTGTTATGTTTTTGTTTGTAAACAACATTACCAACTTTTTATACCCGTATGGTGAAACCAAAGGGTATATTAACTTTGCCTTACTGTCGTGCGGTGTTTTTGGGAGGTTGTTATTACGAACACCCTTTTTTCTTTGGTTTTTGTTGTTTATTTAATAACTCAAACTATTTTACAATTTTGTTTCACACTTTTATTTGTTTAAAGATTAAAACGACTTTACAATTTTATTTAAAATTTTTAAAGATTAAAATGATTTTACACTTTTATTTAACACTTTTATTTATTTTAAAGATTAAAATGATTTTACAGTTTTATTTAACATTTCTAAAGATTTAAAATGATTTTACAATTTTACTTAACACTTCTATTTATTTTAAAGATTAAAACGATTTTACAATTTTATTTAACATTTTTAAAGATTTAAATGATTTTACAATTTTACTTAACACTTTTATTTATTTTAAAGATTAAAACGATTTTACAATTTTATTTAACATTTTTAAAGATTTAAATGATCCGAACCGGTTCGAGTCTTAATTGCGACTCTGACTCAACTGAACTCAATCTTAAACGCGACTGACTCTCAACTGAACTGGCCGTAGTCGCCAGCTGCAACCAATGCTTCAAACAAATGCTGAGTCGGCCGCGTCACTCTTATCAGTTCGGTAATTCGAACTGTTTATGTCGCGACCGAACTCATGCACTTGGCACATGAAGTGGTTGTTTACTCGTTTTATGCTGACTCAATCGCGTCACATCACGTCTACTGCAATTTGAGACGTTTTGTATCGCGATTGAATCAGCCAGTCGTGGGAAAGGAATGTGATGGTTTTTTCGTTGGCCATCACATGCCTCCCCCCTCCAGACAAGTCTTCGCAGAAGACGCACCACCGGGCGACGGGAGGGAGAGAATGAAGCGATACCAAAAAAAATTTTTGCTTCCCGCACTCTGATCCTTTTTTGTATTCCACAGGTCGTTCAAATGCCTATCTTTATTGATGGCTGAACCCTTTGGTTCTCGACGATTACGGGAGTGCTTCTTGCTACTTCCCTTTTGAAAAATATTTTATATGTATATCTTTTTTTTTTTTTTTACCGAACGCCTGGAAAAAAAATTTCTGGATGCTTCGCGGGGGTTGGTTCACTTTACACCCTCCCCTATCCCATCCCCCCGGCGGAACTCCTCCCCGCTGAACCATGGTTGGCGCTAACGACCCCGGCCACCCCATGTGTTGTGTTCAGTTGAAATTTTTTTTTTTTTTTTTTTTAAATTGAGTATAAAATTTGGAAGGTTCTAGGTTTTTTTTTTTTTAAATCTTAAAAATCTTATTATTTGGAAATGCTATACTAGTAGATCATTTAAATTCCATATAATTATTCAATTTTATTTTCCTTTAACAGTAGTATAAATTGATATTAATAATAATAATTAAACATACGCATAGTTATTATTAGATATTAATTATTGTTTCTAGATATATATATATATATATATTTTTTTTTTATATGAAAAAATATAAGTTGTGTTTAAATGTAAGGTTCAACGTCCTTACCAGGAAATAGTTGGTAACGTCGTCTATGACACTCTCCCACCATCCATCATCATTCTTTTTGAGCACGGACATAGTGAGATCTCCCGGGAACGGAGTATGTCCTTGTCCGCATAGTAGTTGCCAATGGTGAAAAATATCTCGATGTGGTCCTTTGGAGGCCATCCCGGCAAATTTTGATCATCAGGTACTGTCGGTGTTAATTGGGCTTATGTTAACGTTTTGCGGACGACTGATATCTTGTAGTGTGAAGGGAATTCGGCGCTCTTCCACGCTGGTGAAGGCCGCTCTCATGATGCCGATGCAACGTACGGGCGTCCCACCTACCGAAACAAAGCACATATTAGTGGTGTTCGATATGTTGAAAAAAAAATTTTTTTTTTTTTTTTTGTATATATACTGCTTGTTGTTCGAAGTATAGCGTCTGGCAATATAGTGTTGTAGGATTTCTTGTCGTCCGTTGTCTGCGAAAGAAATTGCTTGGAAAGTTTGGTTAGACTGGTGCATATAATTAAGAATTTTATTAAGGTAAATTAAAAATACACTTATGAAAAAAAATCGTACGGTTAAGTTTGATAAGTGTGAAATTATAAGAAAATATTCTCATAGTATTCTCATATTGGCGCCACCGGTATGAGAATACAATGAATATAAAGAATAAAAATGATGAAGGAATAATGGAAAAATATGAAAATATGCAGATAGTATGTGGTTTTTTTTTTTTTTTTTTTTTTGACATTTCCGAATTCCTAACAAAACATTCCTTTTGGAGAAAAAAAAAATATCAATCAGTATGTGATTGCACAATTTTGAAACATTAGCAAAACCTCGACAATATGTTTGCGAATATCGTTATCAGTTAGGATAAAAGGATCTTCTCGACCAATCACCGAAAGATTATGAAGGCCGTCCATACGCGTGGTATGTCAAGAATCATCAATAGAACAAGTGGCTAGTTTTAATGGTAAGGAAGGCAAAACTATAACATAGTCTTAGATTTGAAGAAAACTTTATATTTTCAATCCAGGTTTTTTTTTTTTTTTTTTTTTAAACCAATTGCACGAGGCATGTGGTGTTCATTTTGGTCAGACATTTCCGAATTTCCCGAAAACTTACATCAGATTTCCGAAAGATTTAGGACAGCTGGATTTAGGAACTTTTTTTTTTTTTAAATCGACTTTTAAAATCGAGAAAAGTATTTCTAGCGGCTAAATTTAATGGCAAGGAAGGCAAAACTATAACATAGTCTTAGATTTGATGAAAACTTTATATTTTCAATCTAGGTTTTTTTTTTTTTTTTTTTTTTTAAACCAATTGCACGAGGCATGTGGTGTTCATTTTGGTCAGACATTTCCGAATTTCCCGAAAACTTACATGAGATTTTCCGAAAGACTTTCAGGATAGCTGGATTCAGGCAAAAAAATTTTTTTTTTTTTTAAAATCGAGGAAAAGGATTTCGAAAGGAAGGGTGAATTGCTCAGTAAATCATTTTAAACCAGAATTTTGAGGAGAAATATGGGAGTTGTTCAACAAAGAGAGTTAAAATGAGGTGCCCAATTTGACGCACCAAGGTCTTCGTTGACCTCACTTGTTTGAGGCAGCTTGGGACGACGCTTCCGGTGCATTTTCCTGACCTATTTCGGATTGCTCGTCCTGGGCCTCGAATGAAAAGTAAGAAATATTAGTGAACAGGGAGTACGGTCCATCAGTTGTAATTTGAATTATCAAATTATTGTCGATAAGATCGTATGTCTCGGTATCGGAGTGGATTATGAATTCATGTTCCCCAAGGTCTTTATGTTGACCTCGGAAAGTGTAGGTTCGTTTCGCCGTTCGGTTCCCTATATGCTTTTGCGTCGTCTGTGGAAGGTCCAATGGACCGTTATTCATTGCGTGGGTTGTCCGAGGAGAGTTTTTTCGTTTAAGTATGTTACGCCATTTAACCCTAGCGATTATAGCGGTCCTAGTGTCCTTGGCTATTATCAACGCAAGGAGTAAAGTTAATAAGAAATTAAAGATGTTGCATAAAAGGTTAACGTTGAACAGTGTCTTGATCACATCTTTTGAATCATGAATAAGGTTAATCCTCTTTGCGGAACTCCTCGTGATATTCTTTATTATCTCGTCTATTTTGAGGGTTTTGCGCGAGTCGCTTTGGATTAACAGACGTTGGTCTTTGGATTCTTTGAACAGTTCATGCCCGAGTTGTAGGCTGTGGTTTATTACGATGTTTCTGTGAGGTAGTTCGGGTATGGCTATTCCGGACGCAATTCTCCAGGGTGGTGGTAAGGATTTTACCCTCATGGTAGTGGAGGCACATGCCGTTGAATTCCAGGTACTGAGGGATTAGTTGCCTCAGTACACAGTGATTTTCAAATTGAAAATCTGTGATAATGACCTTGTTTTTTAGAGAGGTCTCGAAATGGTCATTAGTTTCGTTGAAGTTGGTAGTCAGATATTGGAATTCTTGGCGGAAGCATTTGTTGCAAATATACAGCCCGGAAGCTGTGTGGTGGCAGTCTGTGGCAATTTCGAATTGGGGTAAAATCGGGATCACTCTGAGTTGCCATGTTATTTTTCTGGGTGATTTAAGGTGTAGGTATAAGTTTTCTGGTGACTCCGATATTTTCAACTCGGGGTCGAAGTTATGTTGGGTGAGTTCGTCCCAGAACAGGACCTTTGCTTTTAAGAAAGTGTTAATTTTCGTGCAGAGGTGATACCTTGCACAGTCTGAAACCCAGGTATGTAATACCATGTGGTCCTTTATGGACTTGAAGTCTTGTCTGGCCATTGATTGGGCCTTACTAATGATATTGTTCAGAATGGATTCTTGCTTCAATTTGAAGTCTTTAAATTCAGCTATGTACTTAATGGCTGATATGGTCTCTTTTTTAGTGAAGACATTCGCATTCATGTAAGTTAAAATGGCGTTGAATTTTTCGCTCTGTATTAACGTGAAGTTATACAGGGTGTCCAGAGTATTGCCTATAATTTTGAACTTCGTTTCTTGTTCGTCCTTCCGGACGTTGAGTTCGGTGATTACGTTGTTTATCTTGTTTAGGATAGGTTGTAGGTCTATATCACAGGATTCACTCAGAATGCCTGGAGATATTGAGAGAATCGATATTTTATGGCACGTGTCTCTGGTGGGTCGAGTTCTCTTAAACTCGTTAAATTTGGTTATGTATACTTTGGCTAGCTCTCGGAACCCAACCTGGCAGGACTCAGACGTGCAATCCGACATGCTATCCCTAAATTCGATTTCATTGAACATCACATATGTTTGAAGAGTGTCTACATCCGTTATTAATTTTTGGCGGTTGTTGAAAGTTATTTCAACCGAGGGTTTCTCACACAACCATTCCACTGTTGGTGGTTCGACTCCGGGGACCGTTTGTCGGGTATTGGTCACTGAGGGTTGGATAACGTGACTGGTGTTTAATGAAATGACCATTTGGTGAAGAAGGTTTATGTTGAATATCTCCGATTCGGTGAGGTTCCCTTGATAAGGAGCTCCCCCTTGGTATTCAGGTTTACATAATAGCAATTGGTGGGAAGGGTGGTTATTTTTTTTAAATTGAGTATAAAATTTGGAAGGTTCTAGGTTTTTTTTTTTTTAAATCTTAAAAATCTTATTATTTGGAAATGCTATACTAGTAGATCATTTAAATTCCATATAATTATTCAATTTTATTTTCCTTTAACAGTAGTATAAATTGATATTAATAATAATAATTAAACATACGCATAGTTATTATTAGATATTAATTATTGTTTCTAGATATATATATATATATATATTTTTTTTTTATATGAAAAAATATAAGTTGTGTTTAAATGTAAGGTTCAACGTCCTTACCAGGAAATAGTTGGTAACGTCGTCTATGACACTCTCCCACCATCCATCATCATTCTTTTTGAGCACGGACATAGTGAGATCTCCCGGGAACGGAGTATGTCCTTGTCCGCATAGTAGTTGCCAATGGTGAAAAATATCTCGATGTGGTCCTTTGGAGGCCATCCCGGCAAATTTTGATCATCAGGTACTGTCGGTGTTAATTGGGCTTATGTTAACGTTTTGCGGACGACTGATATCTTGTAGTGTGAAGGGAATTCGGCGCTCTTCCACGCTGGTGAAGGCCGCTCTCATGATGCCGATGCAACGTACGGGCGTCCCACCTACCGAAACAAAGCACATATTAGTGGTGTTCGATATGTTGAAAAAAAAATTTTTTTTTTTTTTTTTGTATATATACTGCTTGTTGTTCGAAGTATAGCGTCTGGCAATATAGTGTTGTAGGATTTCTTGTCGTCCGTTGTCTGCGAAAGAAATTGCTTGGAAAGTTTGGTTAGACTGGTGCATATAATTAAGAATTTTATTAAGGTAAATTAAAAATACACTTATGAAAAAAAATCGTACGGTTAAGTTTGATAAGTGTGAAATTATAAGAAAATATTCTCATAGTATTCTCATATTGGCGCCACCGGTATGAGAATACAATGAATATAAAGAATAAAAATGATGAAGGAATAATGGAAAAATATGAAAATATGCAGATAGTATGTGGTTTTTTTTTTTTTTTTTTTTTTTTTGACATTTCCGAATTCCTAACAAAACATTCCTTTTGGAGAAAAAAAAAATATCAATCAGTATGTGATTGCACAATTTTGAAACATTAGCAAAACCTCGACAATATGTTTGCGAATATCGTTATCAGTTAGGATAAAAGGATCTTCTCGACCAATCACCGAAAGATTATGAAGGCCGTCCATACGCGTGGTATGTCAAGAATCATCAATAGAACAAGTGGCTAGTTTTAATGGTAAGGAAGGCAAAACTATAACATAGTCTTAGATTTGAAGAAAACTTTATATTTTCAATCCAGGTTTTTTTTTTTTTTTTTTTTTTAAACCAATTGCACGAGGCATGTGGTGTTCATTTTGGTCAGACATTTCCGAATTTCCCGAAAACTTACATCAGATTTCCGAAAGATTTAGGACAGCTGGATTTAGGAACTTTTTTTTTTTTTAAATCGACTTTTAAAATCGAGAAAAGTATTTCTAGCGGCTAAATTTAATGGCAAGGAAGGCAAAACTATAACATAGTCTTAGATTTGATGAAAACTTTATATTTTCAATCTAGGTTTTTTTTTTTTTTTTTTTTTTTTAAACCAATTGCACGAGGCATGTGGTGTTCATTTTGGTCAGACATTTCCGAATTTCCCGAAAACTTACATGAGATTTTCCGAAAGACTTTCAGGATAGCTGGATTCAGGCAAAAAATTTTTTTTTTTTTTTAAAATCGAGGAAAAGGATTTCGAAAGGAAGGGTGAATTGCTCAGTAAATCATTTTAAACCAGAATTTTGAGGAGAAATATGGGAGTTGTTCAACAAAGAGAGTTAAAATGAGGTGCCCAATTTGACGCACCAAGGTCTTCGTTGACCTCACTTGTTTGAGGCAGCTTGGGACGACGCTTCCGGTGCATTTTCCTGACCTATTTCGGATTGCTCGTCCTGGGCCACGAATGAAAAGTAAGAAATATTAGTGAACAGGGAGTACGGTCCATCAGTTGTAATTTGAATTATCAAATTATTGTCGATAAGATCGTATGTCTCGGTATCGGAGTGGATTATGAATTCATGTTCCCCAAGGTCTTTATGTTGACCTCGGAAAGTGTAGGTTCGTTTCGCCGTTCGGTTCCCTATATGCTTTTGCGTCGTCTGTGGAAGGTCCAATGGACCGTTATTCATTGCGTGGGTTGTCCGAGGAGAGTTTTTTCGTTTAAGTATGTTACGCCATTTAACCCTAGCGATTATAGCGGTCCTAGTGTCCTTGGCTATTATCAACGCAAGGAGTAAAGTTAATAAGAAATTAAAGATGTTGCATAAAAGGTTAACGTTGAACAGTGTCTTGATCACATCTTTTGAATCATGAATAAGGTTAATCCTCTTTGCGGAACTCCTCGTGATATTCTTTATTATCTCGTCTATTTTGAGGGTTTTGCGCGAGTCGCTTTGGATTAACAGACGTTGGTCTTTGGATTCTTTGAACAGTTCATGCCCGAGTTGTAGGCTGTGGTTTATTACGATGTTTCTGTGAGGTAGTTCGGGTATGGCTATTCCGGACGTGATGTTCGTAATTGTTATGGTTTGTTTCGAATGACAATTCTCCAGGGTGGTGGTAAGGATTTTACCCTCATGGTAGTGGAGGCACATGCCGTTGAATTCCAGGTACTGAGGGATTAGTTGCCTCAGTACACAGTGATTTTCAAATTGAAAATCTGTGATAATGACCTTGTTTTTTAGAGAGGTCTCGAAATGGTCATTAGTTTCGTTGAAGTTGGTAGTCAGATATTGGAATTCTTGGCGGAAGCATTTGTTGCAAATATACAGCCCGGAAGCTGTGTGGTGGCAGTCTGTGGCAATTTCGAATTGGGGTAAAATCGGGATCACTCTGAGTTGCCATGTTATTTTTCTGGGTGATTTAAGGTGTAGGTATAAGTTTTCTGGTGACTCCGATATTTTCAACTCGGGGTCGAAGTTATGTTGGGTGAGTTCGTCCCAGAACAGGACCTTTGCTTTTAAGAAAGTGTTAATTTTCGTGCAGAGGTGATACCTTGCACAGTCTGAAACCCAGGTATGTAATACCATGTGGTCCTTTATGGACTTGAAGTCTTGTCTGGCCATTGATTGGGCCTTACTAATGATATTGTTCAGAATGGATTCTTGCTTCAATTTGAAGTCTTTAAATTCAGCTATGTACTTAATGGCTGATATGGTCTCTTTTTTAGTGAAGACATTCGCATTCATGTAAGTTAAAATGGCGTTGAATTTTTCGCTCTGTATTAACGTGAAGTTATACAGGGTGTCCAGAGTATTGCCTATAATTTTGAACTTCGTTTCTTGTTCGTCCTTCCGGACGTTGAGTTCGGTGATTACGTTGTTTATCTTGTTTAGGATAGGTTGTAGGTCTATATCACAGGATTCACTCAGAATGCCTGGAGATATTGAGAGAATCGATATTTTATGGCACGTGTCTCTGGTGGGTCGAGTTCTCTTAAACTCGTTAAATTTGGTTATGTATACTTTGGCTAGCTCTCGGAACCCAACCTGGCAGGACTCAGACGTGCAATCCGACATGCTATCCCTAAATTCGATTTCATTGAACATCACATATGTTTGAAGAGTGTCTACATCCGTTATTAATTTTTGGCGGTTGTTGAAAGTTATTTCAACCGAGGGTTTCTCACACAACCATTCCACTGTTGGTGGTTCGACTCCGGGGACCGTTTGTCGGGTATTGGTCACTGAGGGTTGGATAACGTGACTGGTGTTTAATGAAATGACCATTTGGTGAAGAAGGTTTATGTTGAATATCTCCGATTCGGTGAGGTTCCCTTGATAAGGAGCTCCCCCTTGGTATTCAGGTTTACATAATAGCAATTGGTGGGAAGGGTGGTTATTTATGGGATAACAGTCCGCTTCGGAATCTGGTATCATCAGGTAGGGGTTGGTGCAGTCATGAATTAAATTAATTTGTATGTTGTTATGCCCGTTAATTAGTGGACCTATACTGAGTACGTGTGTTAATATGTCGTGTATTTTAGCGTCGAACAGGGGAATTTTTATATATTCTAATTCATGATATACTGGCATATGTACCTCTTGAAACAGTATTATTTCTGCATTAATTGGCTTCGTGAGCATTAGCCCTGCTGTGACCGTTTTTCTCACTCCGAGCACGTTTTTGAGTTTGATTATGATGATTAACCCGACTGCGAAGAGAAATATCAATGCGAGTGTGGCTCCAGTATACAGCAGGTATTTTATTGGGCCGGAGATCCAGGAGAATGAGATCCCTATGCAATCTAGGATGCTAGTGCACATGTTATTGCCTTTTTTTTCTAAAAGGAAATATTAGCTGTTATTAATTTCGAGCCGTTTGTATTCAAAAGGTTTCAAAAGGAAGAATGCCTCTGAGACCTCCATCTTTAACGGAGACGGTCAAAGCCGTTTTGTGGCCTCCAGCACAATTCCTTAATATTTAAGAATGTCACAGCTTCCTAACCAAAGAAAGTAGAATTCCCAGCAGAAATATACATTTATTAGTGTCATTAAAAAATATTTACTTTCCGCGTACTTTCCGGAAAAAACGAAGGACTCACATGTGCAAACATGACGCTAGAGTGAACTCAACGAAGGGAAGTTAACAGACAGTCAAAATTTAGCCCTAAACCGGCTGCGTTGTAGGTTTTTACCTGATAGCAGAATGGCTAACAAAAAAAAACTACCGCATCAAAAAGTGGAGAGAACTGAAAACGCGTCCATTTGTTTAGTCTTAAATTTCAATAAACATCAATTGTTTTTTGTTCAGTTTTAGAGCACTGGAATCGTGCAGTTGACAAAAAACCGCATATGGTTTTTCTAGCAATTTTTTATGGAAACGTTTCGATGCATCTGAGCGAGCCACAGTATTGAACAGGAACATTGTTGTTGCACCCAAGCTATGATGCCGAAGTGCATACTTTTACTAGGGTTTTGAAACCACAACTTTGTATTTGCGCGGATTTAAATATCAGTAGCCCGTAAATTTTGTACTGATTCGTGAGGAACAAATACTTTACTTGATGTCTACATAAGGCCATATAAAATTTAATTAGGATGGCATAAAACTAATTTAAAAATCGTAATTAGGAGGTCATACAAATTCTTGATTATAATTACGACGATGAGTTTCCGTAATAACAACCTCCCAAAAACACCGCACGACATTCCATTAGACAAATTTCAATACAGTATCCTACCGGCTGCGCCAATTCAAACGATTTTTGCAATTTATATCTTAGTTGAGAGTGATAGTTTTCACTGTTATACACCGGTTCCGGTTTCCGCTGTAAATTGGATTCCCATCCATTACGCAACGTAGATAATTTCCAAGGGTGGAGTGTTGTCTTTCCACGGCGTTGGCTTGGGGATGATAAGCTGTGGTCTGAAGCTTATCTATGTGTAATAGCTTACAAATTTGTTTAAACAATTTACTAGTAAAGTTCGTTCCCTGGTCCGATACTATCGCTTTTGGTAATGAATATCTACTAATAATTTGTTCGAATAATATCTTTGCCACTGTGCTTGCCTCCTGGTCTGGGATAGCAGCGAAGTCTACATACCGGGTTAAATCGTCGAGCATTGACAAAATGTATTTATTTCCGTTTTCGGTTACGGGTAGAGGGCCCACGATGTCGATATATATTTTATCAAATGGCCTTTGCGCTACTTCCGTTATTTTTAATGGCATTTTGATGTCTCGCGACTTTTTATTTAGCTGACATTTTGGGCATTTCTTAATGTATTCTTCGATGTCCTTTTTCATACGCTTCCACTTGTAACAGTGTTTTATTCTAGCGTATGTTTTGTTTCTACCGAAATGTCCTCCAAAGCGCGAGTCGTGGTAATCTTTCTAGTCTGATTTCCCCGGGTTTTTGTATTTCTCGCGGATTACCATACGTTTTTCCCATGTCATTATGGTTTGGTTGATTTTGGGTATCCCCCGGTTTTGAAACTGGTGTTTTTCCATCTGGTGGGTTTTTGTCGGGCGCCTTTTTTGGTTTACTGGTTTCTGCTTCCAGGGCCGCTTTTGCTCGAGTGGTCACTAAACAGGTGTTGGCATTGCTCTCTGTTGGTATCCTTGATAAGCAATCCGCATTACGGTTTTCCTTGCCCGGCTTATATTGGATTTCAAAATCGAATTCCGACAATTTGTGTTGAAATCTCATCATCCTGGAAGTTGTGTCTTTTATTTTCAACACCCCTTTCAAGGGTTTATGGTCAGAAATAATTTTGAAATGTCGTCCGAGAAGGTAACATTTGAAATTTCTTGTCGCCCAGACCACCGCCAACATTTCTTTTTCAGTCGTAGAATAGTTTTTTTCGGCAGCGTTTAGTACCCTGCTAGCGTAGCTTATAGGTTGGCCTCCTTGTTCGAGAACGGCTCCTAGAGATTCACCACTAGCATCAGTTATCACTGTGAACTCCTTGTCCCAGTTTGGGTATGTCAACACGGGTGGAGAGATTAAAGCTGCTTTTAATTCGTTAAATGCCTGTTCGCATTTATCATTCCAGACAAATTTGACATCTTTTCGTAACAATTTGTTAATTGGGTTAGCGATTTTAGAGAAGTCGGGTATAAATTTCCGATAATAGTTTGCTAATCCCAAGAATGACTGTACCTGTTTGACTGATTTGGGGCGCGGGTAGTTTTGTACCACTGCTACCAACCTAGGGTCTGGCTTAACGCCCGTACTAGAACAAATGTGGCCTAAATAGGTGATTTCCTTTTTTAGAAATTGACATTTGGTCGGTTGAATTTTTAAATTTGCTTCTCTAAATCGTTGGAACACCTCTCTCAATTTGGTGTGATGTTCCGCGAGATTTTTCGCAAAGATAACAACATCATCTAAATACACAAAACAATGAATTCCTTGTAGTCCTGATAATATTCCGTTTAGGAGAGATTGAAAAAACGAGGGTGCCGTTTTTAAACCAAAAGGAAGTCGTTTATACTGATAGTGGCCGTAATTAAGGCTAAAAGCAGTATTTTCTCTGTCCCTCTGATCAATCAAGACTTGATGGTAACCATTGGCCAGATCTATGGTAGTGTAATACCTTGAATGTCCCAGCTGATCGAGAATGTCTTCGATTCTAGGCAATGGGTACACGTAAGGAATACACGCTTTATTTAATTCTCTGAAATCTACGCATAATCGATATCTCTTCTTACCTTCCCCCTCGGTACCCTTTTTGGGTACCAAGATAACTGGGAAGTTAAATGGACTGAAGCTTGGTTCGATGATATCTTCTTCTAATAGTCTTTCGACTTGTTCTTTGCACTCTTTTGCGTGTGCTATGGGTAGGCGGTACTGTTTTTTATTGATTGGCCCGGTATTTTCCTTTAGGGGTAGTTTGAACTGTCTAACGGGTGTATATGTTAATTTGTCCCCCGGGAGATAAAAAATGTCGTTGTATTCGAAACACAACGTCCGTAACGATTCCCTTTCTTCCCGGTTGATCCCTGGGTCGAAGGGCATTGACTTTTCCATTAATTTTAACCGCTTGGTTTTACGATCATGCCCCTCCGGCGAACCTATTGACTTGTGAATTTCATATTCGGTCAATGGTTCAATGTCGATATCTAACTCTGGTAGAGTGACCTTTTCTGTAGTGACGTTTACTACTGCCACGAATGCGGTTCCTTCCAGCGGTCTAACTATCGTATTACTTGAAAAAACACCAGGTGACAATTGTTTTTTAAGACAGACCTGATCACCTTTCTCGGAGATTACAACTTTAATAATTTTTTCCGTTCGGGGTTCGATTATTTGTTGTCCGACTATGCTAGCGATGGACGACCTTGAACTGGTCTCCGTGCAAGGAGGCAGCGATGGTTTGTCGCTTGAATCTAGACTGTTGCCAATGGCTAGCAGTCTCTTTGGTACAGCCCCTATACCTTTGAATGGTGGGTTTAATTCTTCGTTTGGACAGATTTGCAGATAATTTCTTTTGTGCGGTTGGGTTGATTTACCCCATTCCCCTACAGGATTGCCAGATCCCATGCGAGTCTCAGACGAAGATTTAGGTACATAGTTCATATAATAAGAATTCTGGGTTGCACCGTTGTTTAGGACAGACCCCATGATGGTTTTGATTACTCTTACCTCGGAGATTTTTAAATGTCCCCAAAACTTATTATTTTCATCCCCACAAAATGCGACAAGACTTTTTTGAGTTACTGAATTTTCCTGAAATACGTAGTTTATTTTTTCTCCCGTATTTACGCTTGCTTTGTTTTTGCATAAACTGATTATTTCTTTCGTATTACTCGTTATGTTGTTACATACTCTATTTATTTCTTCTACGTTTATTTCCTGTTCTATCCGTCCTATTTTTGTTTCAACAATTTCTACGATATTCTTTTCTTCTGCCAGCGGTTGTGTTGTTGTAATTATTCCTGATGTACCGTTTTCATCATACTTCCTCTGGAGAACCAACGAATTTTTGTTTGCAGCTGTTTTGCGATTTTCCGGTTCGCCGTCACTGATACTTAGGAAGGTGTGTTCAATCCCCTTGCGAGGCTGGATCTCGCACACCTCATCCTTCCAATCGGTAAGGCCCATGCGAGGGCTTGGCAACCTCTTGGGTATAGCTCCAGTTTCCCTTCCTTGCGGTCGATTGGTGGGAATATCAAAATCCGTGCGAAGGTTTTTGCTATCTTCCTTTCTCCCACAAGAAAAATCGCTATTGCATTCCAGCATTTCCGTAAGACACTTTAAATCTATAGAATTTACTTTATGTTCTTCTTGTATTTCAATATTTTTATTAACTACTATACTTTTTCTTTTCATTTCTTCTATTTGTATTAGGGGCTGAGACGGGGGCAGAGACGGGGGCAGAGACTTAAGTGGGGTGTTTATCAGGGGCAGAGACAGGGGTATCAGGGGCAGAGACGGGGGTATCAGGGGCAGAGACGGGGGCAGAGACTTAGGTGGGGTGTTTATCAGGGGCAGAGACCGGGGTATCAGGGGCTTTCCGCTTGTACCTCCTTCATTTAGATATGGAGGTCCCAGAGGCAGATATTTTTCATTTTCATTATTCTTATTTATTATATATTCTTTGTTTTTCGTATTACTTCTATTCAATTTCTCATTATTCTGACTTATTCTTTCGAGTGTTTTCTTCCGTAGTTCATTTTTTTTCAATTCTATAGTTTTTAAAATGTCTTCTACTCTACCTATTAATTGGTTTCCCTTGCTTACTCTGATCTTTAATGACTCCGGTACTTCATTATTCCGCTGGTTATGTGTTTCCTTTATTAATTCTATTTTTTCTTTAACCGTGTCGGTTACCGTATGCAAAGTTGTTTCTGTTGTCGGCATATTGAAATCAACGTGTCCGAAAAGTTTACTCGGTTGTTTGGGCGTAGGAATTTCATCTTGAATTATTAATTTTTTCTGAATTGCGTCGATTATTGTTCTATTTTTTAAAAATTGCGCCCCGAGTATGCCGTCAGCTGGTATTGAATCCGTGTCATAGATTACGTTAAACTTACAGTGAATCTTTTCTGATCCAGTAAGTATATTTGCCTTACATGTCCCAATGGATTTTTCGTGGGCTCCGAAGATTCCCTTGATAATTATTTGGTCTTGAACTTGGATCGGTATTGTTTCATCTACTTTGCTTAATTTGATAAGATTGCAATCCGATCCAGTGTCTATTAAAAACAACGAAGACGGTGCCTTGCCCACATCCAAGTTAACCTTGACCATGAATTTTTCTGAGATATCGATTTCATTTTTTGTTGTATTTTTGTCCGTTTGTTGTTGCCATTTCGTCGTTTGTTGATCTTGTTTAATGCACGGTTTTATTGACTCCGAGGTGTTTGTAGCAGTGTAGCAGTGGCCGTCGTGCTCCCGGGCTGCTGTCCCCCGTTTCCCTGACGGTTCTCCGCTAAATATTTTTTCAAGCAGTTGTCAGTAGAATGATCTGACGTGTTGCAAAACTGGCAAAACAAAACTGATCTTTCTTCTTGGGTGTGTTGTTGTGCCATTCTAACTGTTTGTTGTGGGGTACTACAGTTCGCTACGGTGTGTCCATATCCCTTACATCTGGTGCAAAAGGTTTGGTTCCGTTTGGTCCTACAATCTCTTTCTATGTGACCTCTTTTTCCGCAAAAATTGCAATTTATTGGTTGTCTTTGCCCAATAATTGTTCTGAATTGTGAGTTTTGTTGCGAATTTTGTGTCGGTTGGCTGTTTTGGGCACCTTGCCGTCCCATGTTACCTCGTTGCCAGTCCCCATTTGGATTTCCGTTTCCATTCCTATTCCAGTTTGGGTTATTGTTTCCGTTCCAATTCATTGAGGGTCCTGAAGGGCCTGCCACGTTAGACCTATTTACTGCTTGTTCTAGAAACATTGCTTCTTCTTTGATCTCCCTTAGAGTGCTCGCTCTGTTACTTATTAACAGATTTTTAACTTGGTTATTGTTTATTCCATTCTTGAACGTCCAAATAACATCTTTTTCTGCTTCCTTCAGTAATGCTTCATAACCTGTTGGGTATTCGGTTGCCACATTATTCTTTATTTCTTCGAGAATAGCTGACATTCTTGTCCCGAACTCCTCTAGGTCTTCACCTGGTCTTTGTCTGCAGGTTAATAATTCAGTTCGCGATTGATCTAATGATTTTTTTGATACGTATGCTTTTTTGATTAGATCCTGAAGATCTTTTATTGTCTCTGGTTTTTCGGTACTTACCAGATAATATGCGTCATCTTGCAATCGGTATTTGATACAAGAGAGAAATATTGCTTTTTCATTTTCTTTTAGATGATCGTGTAGATCTGTACATATTTCCAAAAATCTGTAAACTTCCTTGGAAAGTCTAGGTGATTTTTGGCCTGAAAAGGTTGGAATATTGTTTCTGCATAATTCCATGATTTTTGCGTATGTATCCTCGGTGTTAGCCATGGTGTATTTATTTGAATTTTCGTTTGTGTCTTTTTGGGGTTCTGGTGTTACGTGAGGTTTTTCTAATTGTTCCTTTAGCTGATTATTGTCGTGTTTAATCTTTTCTAGATTCTCTGCAAAGGCTTTTAATTTTAAATGGGTCTCCTTTTCTTTTTCCTCTGCTAACTTCTGTTGTTCCTTTGTGGTATTTAATTCTTCTATTGTTGATGTTAGTTTATTCTTTAATATATTTATTATTTCTTTTTGTTCGGTGTTAGATTGGCTTAAATCTTGTTTAACTTTTGTTGAATTTTCATCGATTAGTCCGCTCTCATAAGTTTCTGCGTTTTATTCTGCTTCCTTTAATTGATTTTTGAATCCGGTTATTTCTTTTATCAAAAATTTGGTTTTTTCGTTTGAGTCCTGGATTTGTTCTTTAAGTTTTTCTTCTTCCACGTGTAGAATGTCTAAAATTTTGTTTAATAATTTTTCTATGAATTCGTCGATGTCTAACGTTTCGTTTTTGAATTCGTTGTCTAATTCCTCAAATTCTTCCGGTGATAATCGAGATTTTATTACGCCAATTAATACCTCTTCGATATTTTGCAACTTCTTTTCGTTAACTTTCGTTGTCTGTCGTAATTTCGCTAGTTCTTCGTCTTTTTCGGCGAGGACTTTTTCAAATGCTTCGAATTTGGTTATCTCTTCCTTCGTCAGAATATTATTACGCGGCATTTGTTTTAATATTTCGGTAGTAAGGTTGAATACTGTTTGGAGCTGGCCCTAAAACTATCAATTTGCAATTTTATGTTGAACTTGGGAACATGACGATGTGAGTTTAAACCGTCGAGGTAGAACTTATACGGCGTTTCAACGTAACACAAAAAAAATGTGTGTAATGTTAAGTTCACTGAAATGCATTCGAATTTGCTTGGAATACGACCAAAAGTGTGGAGAAGTTTTTAGAGGAAATATATAAAATGTAATGTTTTTGTTAATAGTTTTCACTCACAAATTTTGGGTATTTTCGGATCGCTGCAACGTCGGAGAACGAACTTGTCTTGATAGAAAAGGGGCTCACTTTAATAATAAATCGCGAAACATTAAGGTGTACACAATGGATTAATTTCGTCTAAATATATGGAAAAATTTTCCATCGAAAACCCGTCTTATTTTATAATTTGATGTTGTTAAAGCAAAATTGTACCAACCCACATTGTTAGGTTTTTTTTCGTTATTTTGCATTTATCGATTCTAAATATCTTTGGAGAGGTACAAACTGTCGTACGGTGTTTAAAACACACAAATAATATAACTATTAACATAATGTGGCTTGGGATTCTATACCGTACACGGCAAAAATCCTTGAGTACTTTTCACTCCATTAATTCCATTAGACAAATTTCAATACAGTTTGGATTAGAATTTAATAAATGCGAATTATTACAAATATTCCAATTCCTTTTTGTTTTATTAGGTTACAATTTTCTTGTATTATATTTTGCATTAAGAAAAACTTTCGAACCAAATGAAGTAATCAGATTCTTCAAGAATTCATGTAAATATATGGTATTATATGGTATGTAATTGTTTTTTTTTTTTTTTATTTTACAATCATATTTTTGTCGTTCGTGGTATTGCAAATTAAATTTTGTATTTATTTTTTCTAACACCATTCCCAAAAAAAAATCTTAAACTTTTTGATTATTCATCAAAATTAATTCATCATATTGTTTTGTATCAGTATTATTGGAGATCCTTGCTACGCTTGTACATTGCGCAATAACTTGTATTAATCTATAAAATCGTACTGTGACCATTATTGCTATACGGTTCCCCGGTTTGGTGTAAATGTGTGCAAATGTATATTAAAAAATTCAAATAGTACAACATAAATGCTTAAAATTAATTTTTAAATCTTCCGTGGGGTTATTCCACTAAAAAATTACACTACCAAGCCAATATTTAGTCGGTAGAAGATTTTATTCCAATTAGGGAAAAGGAGTTTTTCTATGAAGAGAAACTTCTAGTTAATTTACGTTCCACAAAAAAAAATATATATAATTGAGTTTGAGTAAACGCCGGGACGCCGGAAAATGCTATGTTAACCGCGGTCTCGATATGAGATAATTAATGTCTTTACATTTCTTGCCATTGATATGTCTAGTGAAGACCGTTTTCCTATGAAGTCAATGACATTGCGGCAGAAATTTTTGAATCCAAAAATTTTACAGGATGTGTAAATAACGGGTGAGGTTAAATACTAATTAACAATACACTTGGATTTGCAAAATGAATAATCAAGTTCTTTAAATATGACCTCGACTGTAATCGATAAACAACTCAAGAACTTGCATAACAATACACTTGGATTTACAAAAAAAATTAATAATCAAGTTCTTTAAATATGACCTCGACTGTAATCGATAAACAACTCAAGAACTTGCATAACAATACACTTGGATTTACAAAAAAATTAATAATCAAGTTCTTTAAATATGACCTCGACTGTAATCGATAAACAACTCAAGAACTTGCATAACAATACACTTGGATTTACAAAAAAATGAATAATCAAGTTCTTTAAATATGACCTCGACTGTAATCGATAAACAACTCAAGAACTTGCATAACAATACACTTGGATTTACAAAAAAAATTAATAATCAAGTTCTTTAAATATGACCTCGACTGTAATCGATAAACAACTCAAGAACTTGCATAACAATACACTTGGATTTACAAAAAAATTAATAATCAAGTTCTTTAAATATGACCTCGACTGTAATCGATAAACAACTCAAGAACTTGCATAACAATACACTTGGATTTACAAAAAAATTAATAATCAAGTTCTTTAAATATGACCTCGACTGTAATCGATAAACAACTCAAGAACTTGCATAACGCCAGGCTTTTAGCTCAGACGCAAACATTATTTAGATATTTTCCATGATTGCATAAATCAAGGCGTGCGATTTCATTAACGCCTATTCTTATATTTTTTTTTTTTATAATTAAAATTTAATAGAAAACTTCCACTCAGCAAAATATTCTCAAACAACAAAAAAAATTTCTCTCACCCTTTGATTTTTAATAATGTTTGCTAATACGACTTTTTATTTTAACTTAAACACATTAATTTTAAAATGATTGAATATTGTTTATTAATGTTCACTCAAGTAGAAGATTGTTTGTACTTACGTTTATTTGGATATTTTATTCCTTGCTGTTTTTCTTCTATTCGGCTAATTTAGTTTTTTTTTTTCACTGTTTGGCCTTTTTTGGCCGGCTGCACTAAATATCGGCAGCCCCTTTACCGGCTGCGCCAAATGTCGTGCGGTGTTTTTGGGAGGTTGTTATTACGAACACCCTTTTTTCTTTGGTTTTTGTTGTTTATTTAATAACTCAAACTATTTTACAATTTTGTTTCACACTTTTATTTGTTTAAAGATTAAAACGACTTTACAATTTTATTTAAAATTTTTAAAGATTAAAATGATTTTACACTTTTATTTAACACTTATTTATTTTAAAGATTAAAATGATTTTACAGTTTTATTTAACATTTCTAAAGATTTAAAATGATTTTACAATTTTACTTAACACTTCTATTTATTTTAAAGATTAAAACGATTTTACAATTTTATTTAACATTTTTAAAGATTTAAATGATTTTACAATTTTACTTAACACTTTTATTTATTTTAAAGATTAAAACGATTTTACAATTTTATTTAACATTTTTAAAGATTTAAATGATCCGAACCGGTTCGAGTCTTAATTGCGACTCTGACTCAACTGAACTCAATCTTAAACGCGACTGACTCTCAACTGAACTGGCCGTAGTCGCCAGCTGCAACCAATGCTTCAAACAAATGCTGAGTCGGCCGCGTCACTCTTATCAGTTCGGTAATTCGAACTGTTTATGTCGCGACCGAACTCATGCACTTGGCACATGAAGTGGTTGTTTACTCGTTTTATGCTGACTCAATCGCGTCACATCACGTCTACTGCAATTTGAGACGTTTTGTATCGCGATTGAATCAGCCAGTCGTGGGAAAGGAATGTGATGGTTTTTTCGTTGGCCATCACATTACCGTTTGTAACGCCAAGATCCCGTCATCGCACAAAAAAATGAAATACACCAGTGTGTTTAGAATGATAAAAAAAATTGAATTTTGCATGTCCGTCCGTCTGTCCGTCTGTCTGTCTGTGGCGCGGATTGCGGGCGCACGGATTGAGCTAGAGACTTGAAATTTTGCGTGGATCCGTTTTTCGTAAAATGCGAGGCTAAGTTCGTTAATGGGCAAAAATGGACCATTAGGGGGGGGTACCCCCCATACGAACGAAAACTTTTTTTGCGAATATCTCAAAAACGGTGCATCTTATCAAAAAAAGTCCAAGAACAAAAGTTATTCAGGACATTATTCTACATAAAACTCCCATACATCAAAATCCGATTGAAATAAATTTAAAAAAATCTTATTGGAAAGTTTGACTTCAAAGTGGAATTTTGTTATAACTGTTCGAATTTTGATACGAATATCACCATACGGGTCTCCAATGATTGCCAGATTGGCAATTATAGCTTTTGTTATGTTTTCTTTTACAGTTTTTTCCTCAGTATCCAGTGAATCTAGGCTTCTTTGAGGTACTGGGCGAATCGTATGGGAATATAAGAACATTACGAAGTATATCTGCTTGCCATATTTCTATAATATCATAGTTTAAAGAGCTATAGTTAGGAAACACGAAAGAAATTTTTTCTTGAAGAAGAGTAAATTATGGTCTGTTTCATTTGCTTTGTAAAGACATGAATTGCTTTTGTGTGAGAAATGCAAAATTGAATAATGTTGAAAAATGCACGAACAAATATTCACGAACTGAGCTGAAGACTCTTTCACACGTCAAACGAACTAGTTCAATGGGCTACATGAGGTGCGCGGCAAGCGGAAATTTTTAGAACAAATTCCAGGGTTGGAGAAACATTTACCACAAAAATATATTCAGCTTTTTGTATAAAAAGTACGTTTAATGAAAAATTTGAATGAATTTTGATTGTACATAATTTATCAAACTTTTTATCTCAATAATAATACAGTCTAAAAGATTTTTGCGCATTTTTAACTGTGTCAAAGGTAAATTTTTTTTACATTTTTAATATTTTTATGCAAATTATGTAATTATCTTTTAGTACATTGTTGTGCGAAACTAATTTTATACTTTTAACATGTTCGTGACGTCATCCTATCTATTCAATGGGATAGACGGGCAGAACTATAAATGTCTATCGCTGTGTCCTGCTTCCTCTACATTGGTTTATGGACAAACCCGAGAGTGCAACTTCTATTTACGTAGTATATATTTTTCTATGCTACAAGCAGCAAACACAGCATAACAGCGGCAGTGAAAATTCAGATTTTGATTCTTAAAAAGATAATTGAACATAGTTTAACATAACAAAATACCCTAAACAATGCTTTAATGTAGGCCGGATCTCATAACACAGTTTCTGTTCGGATGTCACCACAAACTATCGAGTACCATCGATTGCAAATTTGTTATCATGCCAGCAAGCCGATTTTCTAATTTGTACCCCCATAACCAAAATCCAAGACGTATCCACGTCAAAAAATAACCAAAATCCAAGACGTATCCACGGCGATAACATCATCGTGAGGGACAAAATTATCTGTTTTTCAGTTTCAAATACAATATTTTCTCCTTCCATACCATCATCCCATACAAAATGCAAATATCAATTTTTCCGATAATCCCGCTTCTCCCCAAAATTTTTCTCGACTTTTCCAACAAAACGAAAAGGTGTCTGTCTCGTACAGACGGCCAGAAGACGTGGATCCGCCGAAAACGATCGCCAATAGATATTTAAGTAAGAAATTTTAGTGAAAAGGAAATTAAGGCAACAAATCTATATATTTAAAAGGCAAAGCAATTTTGTATGGATTTCTTTCGACAGAGCTCCTGCAGTTCCTATTGAACCGATTTTGATGATTCTTTTTTTAAATGAAAGCTCTATAGCTGTAGATATGTCCGTTTTACTTTTTTTTCAATTTTTAATAATACTTTATTAGTGATTTGCCTTTCAAAATTATCAATATGCCGCTAACTAAGTCTTCAATGTTAACACGACTTTCCATACTGTCTGATCAGTGCAGTGAGTTAGAAGTTGGACTACCATGCGCCAGCACCGGGTTCAATTCTCATCGGCGACAAAATTCTTTTTTTTTCAAATTTTTTTTTTTTTTGATTTTTTTACTTTTATTAATATTTGATTTTTTTACTTTTATTAATATTTTATTACTTAATTTATCTTTAAGTTTATATTTTTACTCCTGAATAAGTGTTAGACTACAATGCGCCAGATGTGCGGGTTCGATTCCGAGTGTTGACAAAATGTTTTTTTTTTAATTTTTTTTTTACGTTAAATTACTTATTTTATTTATATTATACTTCTTTAGGCGCGTTGGGCGATTTTTGGATGGGTAAAATCTCATGACCGACATGCTAATTTAACAGCTTAAGAATGCTGATTCACTTTCATTTGATTTTTTTATCCAGAAAAAATCGATTTTATTTGGAAGACAGTACAGAGCAAAATAAAATTAGCGAGGAAATTTCTGAACACCAGTTGACTTATATAACAAAAAATCGATTTTTTTGGAAAATATACAGCAAAATAAAATTACACAGAAAATTTCTGAACAGCAGGTGGCATTCTTATACAGAAAAAATTAAATATCTCTATCCATTTTTTGTATAAGAAAATCATGTGCTGCTCAGGAATTCAAACCTTAATATGCATATTGACTTTTATTTAAAATTTACTGTTTATTAGCATATATTTTCTAAATTTCAGGTTGAAAAATATTTAGGTATAAATACACGACAAAATAATTATTACCATACATATATTATTGTTTTCATTTCTGTTGGCAGTCCCCAATGACTGCAGTTTTTTATTACTTAATTTATCTTTAAAATTTATATTCCTTCTACTGAATAAGTGTAAACTACATCGCGACAGGTACGGGTTCAATTCTTAGCGGTGGCAAAATATTTTTATTTAATTTTTTTTTGTTGAAATTGAGTGTTTTAAACGTAAAATTAAAAATATCTGTTACGCATCGTCT
This sequence comes from Chrysopilus asiliformis, assembly GCA_964034945.1. Lineage (NCBI taxonomy): Eukaryota > Metazoa > Arthropoda > Insecta > Diptera > Rhagionidae > Chrysopilus > Chrysopilus asiliformis. The sequence goes on along the minus strand of OZ035962.1, from coordinate 51,584,461 downwards.
TTTATTGGAAAAAGTGAAAACCATCTTCTCTATATATAAAATCGTTTAAGCCAGCCCAAACCCCTGAAGATAGAGACTTGAAACTTTCAGAATATGTCCCAACCATCGCGTAGGCGCTCACTAAGGCGAGATTTTTCGAAATTTTATCGCTAAGGGGTTGAACGGGGGGTAAAGGGGGTTTGGGTGTTTTTAAACCGTGATTTTCGCAATGAATCCTGCTCAATAGGATGCTGAAAAGTATCACTAGGTGGTTTTTGGGGTCGCTGATCACGAATCCGGTGTTAGATTTTCAAAATTCAAAACGGAAGGTCCTGTAAGGATAATGCAAATGCAAGAAATAACTTTTAGAAAATTATCTTTAGATGTGTCCATTTATAATATTTTACTAGATGCAGACCCATCGTTGTCGGGCTAAAGTTTTTTTTGCACAAAAAACTTCCAGAAATAACTTTTAGAAAATAAACGTGTTCGCTTCAAGACTTTCGGTTTTGAATTTTAAAACTAATACCCAATTAGTTTTTCCAGCCTCCTCATGGGCAAGCTAACTTCAGTCATAAAATATTATCATCACGGACAATGGTGAAAATCTGATCAAAATCGTTTTCGGTTTATAATTAGTGTCTCTATTTTTGTTTTAAACAGTTTTCACATACAAAAAAAACACAAAAATCACAAAGAAAAAAATTTGTTTTAACTAAATGAAAAAAAAAATTAAATTAAAAAAACAAAACCTTGGCACCAGCAACCCTGGCTTCGAGCATGGGTATTTTACCCCTTCATTAAACGCCCAGCTGCGATCCGTGTTGTTAAGATCGAAGACTCATCTATATATTTAAAAGGCAAAGCGATTTTGTATGTATTTCTTTCGACACAGCTCCAGCTTAGAATCGATTTTGATTATTCTTTTTTTTAAAGGAAAGCTCTCTATCTGTAGATGTGTCCACTTTACTTTTTTCCCATCTATATAATAAAAACTGTAAGGGGGACAATTTTTGTAATTTTGGATTTTCTCAAAAATATTGACATACATTGATGTATTTGGTCGTATAATACTGATTCCAAAAATGACATTTTTATGGTGAAACCAAAGGGTATATTAACTTTGCCTTACCGTTTGTAACGCCAAGACCCCGTCACCACACATAAAAATGTATTACACCAGTGTGTTTAGAATGATAAACAAAATTGATTTTTGCATGTCCGTCTGTGGCGCGGATTGCGGGCGCACGGATTGAGATAGAGACTTGAAATTTTGAGCAGATCCGTTTTTCGTAAAATTCAAGGTTTAGTTCGTTAAAGGGCAAAAATGGACCATTAGGGGGTATCCCCCCATACGAACAAAAACGTTTTTTGCGAATATCTCAAAAACTGTTCATATTATCAAATAAGTGCAAGAACAAGAGTTATTTAGGATATGATTCTAAATAAAACTCCCATACATCAAAATCCTATTGGAACAAATTTTAAAAAATCTTATTGGAAAGTTTGACTTCAAACTGGAATTTTGATACAACTGTTCCAATTTTGATAGGAATATCACTATACGAGTTTCTAATAATTGCCAGACTGGCAATTATAGGTTTTGTTATGCTTAAAATTTATGTTTGTCCGTCTGTCAGTATGTTTGTTCCGGCATCACGCAAAAACGGCGCGGCCGATTTTGATCAAACTTTGCACACAGGTACAGTTATTGACAGAATAAAGGATATGATTCTTTTTGATGTCAATCCCCGTTTCTTCTGATATCTCTTACTCAAGTGTGTCGGATCCAGTTTAATAGCAACCCCTTTCCCTCTCTTGAAACCTCTTTATGGGCTTAAGGGTTTCGGATCCGGTTTTCACCATGAGAGAGGTACCGCAAGAAAAATTTTTGCTCACTAATATCTACCCCTCCTTTTTATGTGTTAGCTATACATAAAATCTTTTTTCGGACAAAAAACAGTATATTTCACATAAAAATTTAAAAAAGCAGTAAATCGATTTGAAAAAACAGTATTTTTCGCAGTATAAATTTTATTCAATGAAAATTTGTGTCTTTGCTTTTAATTTCGACATTTTTATTCTTTTAAATTAACAATGGAAAGCAAAATCAAAGTAACGCGTTCTGAAGAAGGATAAATAATGACAAGACAGTAATCGATGGGGAAAGGAAGAAGCGAATCTATATGACATGTTGCCATCAATACTTCGCTGTTCGTCGTTTGAATGTATTTACACTTGCCATGTGTTGCCACTGTTTTGTGTTGCCACTGACGTTTTGCATTGCTATTAATAAATTTGAATTTCGAAACGTTAAAGAATTAAAGTTTTCTGAGTATTTAAATACAGTATTTTGGGGAAAAAAGCAATTATGCAGTATTGGAGTCTGAAAAACAATATAATACTGCGAAAAACAGTATAGATACCATCGTTATGTATAGCCCTCACCTGCTATCTTCTGCAATTCTAAAGGGATTTGGTGCTTCAATGTATGACATGAATTAAAAAGAATAACATTTCCCACAATATTGTCTTTCCCCGTGTGGATAACCACCTTTTACCGTTATTGAATATATTGTAAGTAAACAGTACGATTTTGTAATACACCGTTGGGTCACAAAGAAAAAAGTCTCTAAAAAAATTTCCCTTTTTTGGGTTAACTATATGTATTTGAGTCGAGGCCGAAGGCCGAGTAAAGAGGAAGGCGAGAGCTGAAATATATTTAAATAATTTTACGTAACATCTCCATACATCAAATTCCAACAATTCAAGCGCGAGGGGCGAGGCCGAAGGCCGATTAGTTGTGGAGGCCGTAGGCCGACGGGGGCAGGGAGGCCGAAGGCCGACCTGCGGAAGGGGGATGAACCGCGAAGCGGTTCGGGGCGCAGCCCCTAGTTTTTATTTAAAACATAACAAAAGCTATAATTGCCAATCTGGCAATTATTAAAAATCCGTATGGTGATTTAAGTGAACGGCGAACAGTTGTATCAAAATTCCAGTTTGAAGTCAAACTTTCTAATTAGATTTTTTTTAATTTACTCCAATCGGATTTTGATGTATGGGAGTTTTATGTAGAATCATATCCTAAATAACTTTTGTTCTTGCACTTTTTTGATAAGATGCACCGTTTTTGAGATATTCGGTTACACCATACGGGTATAATAATTTTATTTATAATTGGTTTATGATAAGAGAAGTATGAAATAAATATCATACATACAGTGTTCAAAACGCTCCCATTTCTAGTCTTTCGTTCAAATTAGTTATATATATATAATGACGAAGGTTTTACATAAATTTACTACTTTTTCATCGATTCTACTACTATTTTTCGGCCGATTTACTACGATTTCGAAGATCAAAAATCTCACAACCCTGAACACAACTATAATGCTGGGAGCGAAATATCGTTCTCTCACTAGTAAAATACATACTTACATGTGTGTGTGCATTATACCAAAAATCCATCGCTCGAGGCTTTCATTCATTTTATGCGAGACCCACAAACCAGTGATGCTATATCGAGGGAAATTCCCCTTTTTGCGGGGAATTTGAGTATAAAAATTGTTAATAGGGGAAAAGGGGAAAACGCTTCAAAACGAGGGGAAAATCTTCGCCTTTCAACTAAATCCGAAATAGTTTTAAAAAATTACGGGAAAGTAGAAATACAAATAAATAAAAACAATTAAAATCCAATTCCAAGCTTAGGCAAAGGTAAAGAGTGAAGGAAATGCCCTTATTTATGCATTTGCCACTTTATAATGATCTTATTGCAATTGTAAAGTACACACCAATCTTTTAAACAGCACTTTAAAATGGCTTTGGAATGTACATTTAACCGATTTTTCAGTGTACTTTTTAACGGCTTTGAAAAAAGCACATTAAAAAGTACCATTTCTCATCATATTCAAAGTAATTACTATAAACTACTTTAAAAGACTTTGATGGAAAGTAGTTTCCATGAAAGTTCATTGACACATATTTTTTGTTCGTTTTTCGGATTTCTTAAATATATTTTCAATAGAAATATTTTCAATTGCAAATCATCAGAAGTGCTTTGTTTCAATTATGTAAAAATCAATTAAATCGGTAATTTCTTGGTCATCTTTAAAATTTGGCTTATTGTAGGTACTAATTCCGACCAATATTCACCAGAAGAATGTATGGACCAGTGGCAAAGTGCCCGGAATACAAAAATCGAGTTCCAGTCGCGACTTAATTTCGTTTTCTTCCATTTGTTGATATTTTTATATTTTTTTAAATTCGAAATACGGAAATAATTTTTACAGAATTTAAGGAGGACAGGAAGCTAAAAAGCAAAGGAACTACATTGCTTGATTATTATCCAATTGTGAATCCCTACTTCTTTTCATATCTTATTTGACGTTTGGTTGGAGACCCGTCACGTTGTTATCGGGAATACAATTAACGAGTATTTGGTTAAAGCTTTACAAAATATAAAATTATTTTCTAATTTGTGTATTTTTCTCTTAAAAGACTTTAACATGAGTCCAAATGACAATAATTTTTGGTTTTAATAAATGAATTCTTTATTTAAAATTCGTTGTTTTTATAGGGGAAAAACGAGGAGAATTTCGTCATTGAAAAAGGGGAAAACGGGGAATTTCGTCATTTGGAAAGGGGAATGTCAATAAAGGTACATAGCATCACTGCCACAAACCGCTTTGAACAAGAAGCGAAAACTTAAATAGAAATCATTTTCGTTCCCAAGAACGAGAGTCGGAAACTACAGCAAACGATTGTGTCGCCATCTTAGAAGTCTGAAATGCCAAATTCTTGGCATGTCTGTATTGACTACAAAAATGTCCCGTCAGTACAGACTTGTCAGTGCCAGTAAGCATTTACACGAGACTGTGTCAGCTCTACAGACGCGTGTAAAGGCTGTGTTAATGAATTGAATTGCTGGCTGTATTTGCAACATCAGTAATGTTAGTAGATTTACTTTTTATTACGAAATCAGTAATACGAAATCAGTAATCGTCGGCTAAAAGTGAAATTGTGCTAAATCCATTATACCAAATTTGACAGCAGAGCAATAAAAAACCTTGTTAAATCATTTTAATTTTCATTTAAAGAAAACAGAGTTTCATTTAAAGAAAATTGAGCCCAATTTTTCTCATTTAAAGAAAACTCAGTGTTATTGAAAGAGAATTAAAACGATTTAACAAGGTTTTCATTGCTCTTCTCGAAAATTATACCAAATGGACTTTTAGCACAATTTCACTTTTAGCCGACGATTTGCTTGTTATTTTTGTAAATTTCTTAAAAATAGCTTTACATTTATTCTTGTTTACATTTCTTTTTAATAGCTTTTGTTTAGCTTGCCTTCGTGTCTGTTTGTCTGTCTGTCAGATCAAATCTTGCAATCAAATTTTGACCCACTTCCACTCATCCGATTCACTTGAAATTTTGTACTCTTATATAAGTCCGATGACAATACAATATTTTCTCTATTTCGTCCTTGTAAATCTATTCTGGGGGTTTTCGGGGTCGCTGAATCCGAATCTGTTATTAGAAAGTCTGTAAGGATAACGAAAGGTCCTGTAAGGATAACGTGATTATCCTTTTTCTCAATTGTTCCGGGAAAAAATATATTCTGCGGGTTTTGGGGTTCGCTGAATACGATTCTCAAGTTAAAAAGCCTGTAAGGACATCTCAAATGTAAGGATATATATTCGAAGACTAAAAAGAACAAAATAAAAAAAATAAAAAAAAATTTTTAAAAAAAAAGCTTTTATTAAAAAAGAATGCACTAAAAAGATAAAAATAATTTTCTGGACGCTGTGTATCACAAATATAAAAGCTTTTAAAAAGCGAGATAAAGCATAAAACAATAAAATAAACATTTATCTCGCTTTTTAAAAGCTTTTATATTTGTGATACACAGCGTCCAGAAAATTATTATTTTCTTTTTAGTGCATTTTTTTAAATAAAAGCTTTTTTTTAAATTTTTTTTAAAATTTTTTTTTTAAATTTACTTTGACATTTGTGACAAAAGAGGTGCGTTCAATAAAACGAATTTAAACGTGTGCATTCAATAACACGAGTATGTGAAAAGAGTGCGTTCAAATCATGAAAAATTTTTTTTTTTTTGCAAATTTAAAAACCGTGTAAAAGCGAAACCGTGTAAATCGAGTGCCATTACCAACCTTGACGATTAAATAGGGATGTGTTAGCAACCTTGTTTGAAGAAATAGGGTGGCCAACTAACCAAATCATCTGTTGATGTTTGAATGGTTCCTGAAATACTCCGCATTCGAAATGCCAATTATAGCGTACAAAACAAACGTGTCTATATCCATGGACGTATTTAATTTATTCTTTTCAAAAGAAATTAATTAAATCATTAAATGAATTTGGTTTTGAGCGAATTTTTACTAATTTAATTTTTGTTTTCCTCAGTTTTGTATTTGTACCCATGAAATGAGCAAGCATGTTATATGCAGAGACGCCCACTAAAACAAATTAAAATGTGTAACTCAATGACAGTATTGTCTGAAGTTATACATTTAAATATTTTTTTGTTAGCCTCTCTTAGTATAATATCCTTTCAACGATTGTATTAAATGATCCTGACTTCTGGAGCCCCATGAACGCAACGCGAACGCAACTCCAACCCTGTGAACTGTCACGCAGCGCAACATTTCGGCGGCAGAGCCCAATGGCATCTCCTGAAGTAGTACAAGTGACATTATATAAAGTGGTATAAAGTTGGAAAAATTACAAAAATGGATAATTTTGTAGCGATAATTTGCTTTGTTGGTCTTTATCTTTGTTATTTGTCTGTTATTGCACTAAGGCTATCAATTTTTCCTCGAACGACATTTCCCCAACCTCACTTTATGAACTCTCAACGCAGAATTCTGCGGCAAAGTTAGAAGTTTGCAAACTTTTGCGTTGTAGTTGCGTTCACTGCGTTCACTGTGCTCACTTCAAATGATTTCTATGGAACAAACTTGTAAAAGACAGTTTCTGCGTTCGCGTTGCGTTCATTGGGCTCCAGCATTGAAAAGTAACCACAAAACAGAATATTTTACAAAAAACCTAATTACAGTTGTAATTATCTTTTTCTAAGTGCTCTTAATATTAAAATTGCACTTCAAACTTTTTATAATTTTCCCTTCGCGAGGCATTCAAATAAATTCGCGCCAAAATACTATCAGATGGCATTCACATAAAACACGAGTTGGGAATCTTTCATTCTCGTGTGATAAACAAGGCGATCGGTAAGGGAAAGGAAGATCAAGATATGTGTTTGGCATAAATGACAGCTGGCTGCTGCAGAAATGACAGCAGGGGACTCTCAACTTTAACTTTCAAGTGAAAAAGTGTAACATTTGCGTTTTGCACTGATTTTTTTTTGCATTTTTGAAGAACCAAATGTGCATACTAGATTTGGCAAGTAAAGACTAACTATCTGTGTAATTTTCTTTTGATATGAACATGACTGCAGGTGAATTGACATGAAATTTGTATAACGCAAAATGTTTACGAGTACAATAAAAAAAAATCTGCTGCCGTGCCATTTTTCGGCTCGGATGCTCTGTCCATTGTATATAAGTCAGTGCTCACACCACTCACATTGAGATATAATTATTTATATTACCTATTCTAACAGTTTCGTCAAAAAGTCTTCCATAAAACACTGCCTCTTTTTAGCAGATCATTTTTTATATTATCAGTAGATTCAACAGGATTTAGCAAAAAAATAATATAATTAAGGAAGTAAAAAAAATTATAAGAATTTGTTGATAGTTAATGGTGGATCTCCATTACTGAAGCATTCGACGTATGCAAAAATATAGAGACACACTTATGTAAAAAGGCCTTCGTAAAAAAGAGAGAGAACAACGTGTGCAAAAAAATGCAATACGTCGCCAGATGTCGCATTAGTAGTTTTTTTATAGGATGCACACGTCGCCAGATGTCGCGGTTGTAGATGAAGTTGAACGACTTTAACTTTTCCTATAAAGATCGTGTGCAATTATAAAATTAAACTCACACATTCTCCGTAAACAAATAGAGAGGTCCAATACATTTAAGTTGTGTTTTGACATTTCTTGTTTGACTGCTGTAAAATTACACTTTTAATTATAAAATGGATAACAATGGAGGTATTTATATCTATTATATCTACTCCTATATAGTGCATAATAATAATCATCTTTACAGATAGAAAATTTGAGATAATCGAGGACCGGATGTTAGACGATTCTGAGAGTTTCCGTATATTTCAAGACTTTCCGGAGCATAGCACGGATATAGAATGGTTGGAGGAAGATTCCATGGAAGGATATATAACACCAAATTTGTCGGATGAGAATTTTCCTACGGGTAATGTCATCTTTTGTTAATTCTTAAATGCATGTTAGAAACTTTTTATATTTCAGAAACATTTGCAGAAGCCATTAAAAACAGGCCAAGTCTCTGGGATATCAATGACTCACATTATAAAAATCGAGTTATACGCCCGACACAATGGAAACAGGTTGCAAAGGAAATTGGTATGGATAACAAAAACCAGATTTAATGTTTCGGAATTGATTTTTAATGAATTATTAGGTGACGACATTGATGTTAACACCTTAAAAAAGAAATGGAACCAGCTAAAAACTGGATACCTACGTTCTAAAAGATTATTGCCAAGTGGTTCTGCTGCAGGCAAAAAGCCATATAAATATGGAAAATTGCTGTCATTTCTAGATGACACATCAAAGCCGAGGAGGTAATAACTTTATTATCTTTTATACCTCACTAGCTTTCACTTCGAGTCCGCGATTTTGAGTTTAAACAGAAATTTAAAGTCGTTTTGTTGTACAGTTTTTAATTTGCCTGCCTTGTAAGATGGACTACCTCATAGCGGTTTAATTGCTCCAGGAGATGTCAGGTGCGAGGTTACAGACGAAGGAAGGAGTCTTAGCAGTAGGCCATATGGAAAAACCGACCGAGTGGCAAAAACCGTGTCAAAGTGGCTTTGACGGTTCTAATTATATCAAGGGAGGAGGGTGTAAAGTAAGGGGAGGGACGAATTCAGTACGTGAAAACATTGTCTGGGGGACGGCTTAATGCCTGGTTCAGATATGGCTACTTTCGCTGCGCTGCACGAAGAAAAACCGTCAATTTTTGCAGCCGCTGCAGTTTTTCTGAAAGTTTTTCTTCGTGCAGCGCAGCGAAAGTAGCCATATCTGATCCTGACATAACTTCAAAAAGTTGCGCGTCACAGTTGCGCTAACAGTTCAATAAATAGCTAACAGGCAATTGTAGCTTCTCTTGTGTTTTTTATTCAACGTTATTACCAGTCGCATGGAAGCGCATAGTGGTTCGCGAATCACTACTTGCTTCTCAATTAATGGCCCAACCATTTGGAGAAGCTCTTCAAATTGTGTGGCCGTCATTCGCAAATATTTGCAGAAGAAACTCGGATCGCGTACACAACGTAATGCTCCAAAAACGCTCACAAATGCCCCATTTATGTCCCGATCCTTGTAATATTCATGAACCCAGAACTTTCTCTTTTTTTTACGACACGGTCTTCATTGTCACTGTCACTTGTGCTATCTTCATCGAAAGTTATGTCGATTAGTAATTTTTTGCTATCCGAATCCATTTTATTACAATATTTAAAGACGATGTCAACTGTCACACGGTTGGGAGATTTTTTTGAAGTCTAGCTAATGTTTGAAAGTTGAGTGTTGTGGTCATGGAATAAGGTTCAAATTCCTATGTCGTATATCCTATAAAACTTCCTATAAAAACATCGCGTTCGTCTTCTGTCTTTCCCACTGACAATTACAGAGATTTGTCTCTTTCTATTTATATGCAATTTTTTGCACAAGTCGAATGCTTCAGTAATGGAGATCCACTATTAAACTTAACATAAATATAAGAAAAATGTGATGTATTTTAAGTCAACGGTCGGCTTGTAGACTCGCACTAAACTACCTTAAAATATTTTTAAAATTTCAAAACATAAAAAATATCGCCAAAAACACATTTTCAATGTCAAAATTTGGTGTTGAGGACTAGCCATGGGGTTCCTTGTTTTTGTTCACAATAGTTTAAAACATCTTTGTATGATTTTAAAATCCAATGAAAGTGTAATTGGATTAATTTTAACCAGAGATAAAATGAGAAAACGTCCAACCTTTCAAGTTATAATTCCTCTATATAATGCTTGTAGACCCATTAAAGGTTAAATATCCATTAAAGCTTAAATATTCATTAAAGTTTAAAGAATCAATAAAAGAAAATATTAAGAGAACAAACTCAAAATAACCAATTCATCACAACCAATAAATAATTTGCCATTCGCTCTATATTTATACCTCTTAGTGCCGCTTGCACTAACGAAACTTAGAAACTTATATACAACTTTAATTATTGAAGTCCCTGAATTTCAATGCTCTAAATAGGCTAACCGCAATTTGATTTTTTAAGAATAGCACGAGCTAACGGGCCCTAGAGGCATGAAAGAAAACAAGATTGCGACAGTAGACTCAATTTTTTCGATATTTTGAACATGATTTCATTAAAAGCGTTAATTCAAATTTCAAATCAACTTTCCTATAGCGAAAGTTGCTAATCTGAACTTTTATTTCGTACAGTGGGATTTTTGGGGTCGCTAAGACAGAATTTGATGTCAAAATTTTCGTAAGGGTAACGGGAGATCCTGTAAGGGTGACGGAATTTTGAAATTGTTGAGCTAAGTTGATTTTTCAAAGGTTTTTATTTTAGCTTAAAAAATTTTATTCTTCGGAATATAACTAGGTTACAATTTTTGTAATTTTTTGCTTTTTTTCGTTGATAGTTTAAAAGGTTTTGCTTATTTTCAAGAACAGCGACGGAATTGAGTAGTCTTTCAGCAGCATAGAGTTTTTGCCTTTATTAACTTAAGTACCTAAAAGTTCGTCCTGCAAATTTCTTTTATAATCCGTTGATTTTGTTTTAACAAATTGTTAATGTAGCAATTGCCTTTCCGGTAACATATTTTTCCGTGCTTGTCTTGGAAAAGTATGAAACCTTAATTGTTTTTACTCTTCGGTTTAATTTCTTATACGAAGTAAAATAAAGTATTGTATTCATGAAAAAAAATTGACCCCTTTATTTTGCATAGAAAACATTTCCCAAGCACTCCTGAGTTGACTGGAGTCATTGGAGTCTGTCTGTCAGTCTTTGTACAAGACTTCTCAACAACTACTGGAGCTAGAGCCATGAAATTTCACAGGGATATTTGGTCCTGGTATATTTATTATTATTAATCAACAGGATACAATTCTATCTGATTGCCAAACAAAATCAATATTTCATATATTTAAGCTTAAATGTACAAATATATATGTATATAAGTTTACGTTAAATGTACATATGAATGCAAAAGATCAAAATTAGACTTTATGAATTTTTTACTTAAATTAAATCACAAAATTTAGCCCTATTGTAAAGGAGTGACATGGACGTCATTGGCTCATTTAAACCATAATTGGTACAGTGAGTGTCCGTATAAATAAAACAAGAGTGCCGAAGTAAGTGGGGACGGGCATTAAGATTTACCAAAGATAGTAAATCAAGTGCATTCAAATTACCCGACAAAAGTTCGTTGATGAATACTATTTGATGCATAGTACCTCTGTCCTCTAAGGAAACTATATTAACCCTAAACCCCAGAAGTGAGCCTGTCAGTCTCAAATCAAATATTAAATGCAAAACACTATGCCTGTAAATATTGAGCTTTTCGTAAAAATGACTAGAAAACGTTTTTATTTCCTAAATATTTCTTTAATTCTAAATAAATACAAATCTCTTTTCGATATTTATACTAAGAGACTCTGAGTCTCACTTTTAAGAAATCGTTAGGTTTCAAAATTAGGGGTTTAGGGTTAAGGAGCTTAAGCCTCTCAGAGTATGGAGGAAGCATCAATGAGTCATTCCATGGTAACAATCTTAAAGCGAATTGTAAAAATCTTCTTTGAACACTTTCAATGCGTTTAATTTTACAAGTATAAAACGGACTCCGGACAACACAAGCATATTCAAGAATAGGACGAACTAACGATGAATAAATAGACTTTAACACATAGGGATCGTTTAACTCCCTAGAAAAACGTTTAACAAGTCCTAAAACAGACACCCCGATTATGATTGTCGTGTCGAAAGCTAAACGTTTCGAAGTTCCGTTGTCGTGTCGATAGCATTTTGGTATTATGTAAGAGACTCGAGACGACTAATGTCAGAGGTCTTCATATTTAGTTTTTCTGTCAGATAACTATACCGCAGATAAAGATATATCGAAGATATCTTTAACTTGGGCATCTTCATGAAAATTCCAACTCGGTATAGCAACTCTCAAAATAAGGTTCCACAACTCCTGCACACTGGATACAATAAAACACCATCTTGATACAAACTATCGTGACGTCACATAAAGAGGTATTTTCTATAATTGTGTGTTCTTATTAAAGGATTTTCGAAGTGAAAGGTACGATGCAAATTATCCGTTATAGCTTTCGAGTAATTCACCACCTTTATATCTTGTTTCGCGAAGCAAAGAACCGAAGAAATCAATGAAATCGTTGTCGAAATAGTGACGTTAAATTTATAATCAAAAGCAGCATTACGGCTTGTTTCTAATCACGAAGGCTATTATTTTGAATGTTTTATTATCCGGTCGTGGCGCTGATAGCACTTCTGTCAAATGGAAACGATTTTCGGATTTCTTGTATGGTGTTTGGGATTTTTATCATATCATGATCCAGCGCCGCAATAACTTTTGAAACCTTAGCTACCACACAACCAGTGAGACTAGCCGAAACTTTTGAGAAATCAGCACACGCCCTTAAAAAACAACCTGTCGCATAAAACCGTAAAGCCAACAATGGTTGATCTCTGGGTGGCATTGCTCTGCTTCTGAAAATATTTAATAACAATAAATAACAAATTTCGTTTTTGCCTATTATGATTAATACAGATTTCAGCTTCAATTCTAGGCAAAAGTGCTTGAAATGTTGCTTTTGTTAAGCGAAATCTCATGACAAATTCACTTTCACTCCAAGTATCAAAATGATTCACCCTTATTTGCGTACGTAGGGTCTTGAAATGATTGATGGTTCATCACTGTCAGAATCAGAAAAAATATTCACTTCCATTAACGAATCCATAGGTTTTTTCATACATTTTAACTTTCCGATTTCAATATTTTAATTTTATTCTATCACTGTCAACAACTGCTTTAAAAAGGGAGTGGTGGCGCTGGGGTAAAAATATACACAAAATTTCAAGATATCTCGACCTCAGACTAAGAGATAACTTTACCCGACAGATGTCTTTATCTCGATGTTTTTTGCTACGAAGACTTCCATTTTTTTAGATATACTTAGTATATCTCCCAATTGGTGTTATCCACAGTATATCTGGGACTGAAGACTTCGGGCATAAAAAGCATTGCCATGTTATCCTAGTTGAAAAGTGTGTTTAAAGTGATCCTTTTTATGTCACTCATATAAAATAGTTGTCAATTTGTGTTTTCAAAAATTTAATTCCAAACCGATTTTTTTTTAAATTGTGGAAAAATGAATTCGTTTGACTTGTTTTTTGCGAATGATGATGGAGAAGAACAAATTGATATGCTGCAACGAAGAAAAGAGCTTCATGATAACTCTAACCCTCTGGAACTGGACAATAAAACGTATTTTATTATTTAGCTACATCTAATATCAGAGAATACGACGACTTATTGGAACTAGATGACGAAACTCTTGGTTTTCCAAACAACGCACATTTGACCGATCTTGAACAAAATGAAGAAGCAAGAATAATTAGAGACATAATTGCTCATTCCCTACAATAAAAAAAATTGTTTTTTTTTTTGAATAAATACAGTCTTTTAATTCTCCCTAAAATCTATGAATAAATAGTTCAAAAATACAAAATTTACGAATATTTAAGTTTCTCATGTTTTCGACATGTTTTTAAGTCAACTCATCAGCTGTCGTTACCTAAAAAGCTGACGACAGAAATCATCGCATTGAAACGAAAAATGTCGTATTCAAACACCATACGCAATGCAAAAATTCACAGTCGCAAGAAAACGACACGAGAAACGACAATCGCAATCGGGGTGAGAGTTTGCTTTACATACCACATGGTGGATATGCAAGTCAAAATTCAACTTTGTGTGACTCGTAGATCAACAACATGAGGTGAGTCAGAGAATGAAACAATCAGAGGATGAAGCCCTAATCTCTCTATTTTAAATAGGGGAATATTATGATTCACCTTATCAAATGCTTTACTGAAGTCTGTGTACAAACAACCAGTTTGATAACCAGACTCCATGTTATTTAAAATATAATTAGTAAATTGAACTAGCTGAGTGAAAGATGATCTTCCTTTGATAAAGCCATGTTGTTAAGAGGACAAAATCGATTTACAATGAAATGACAACACATTATTAACAACTGCTTCAAAAAGTTTTGGAATCGCAGAATGTTTTGCAACAGGTCTATAATTAGACAAGATATTTTTTTGGTTTTTTTTTGTGAATTGGAATTACATAATAGCTTTTCCAACGATTTGGAAATATGCCAGATGACAGAGATAAATTAAATAAATATTTTAACGGTACTGATAAATTAAGGTAACAAAAATGAACAACAGCAGCAGGTACTCCATCAGAGCACATTGATATCTTCTTTTGTTTTCTACACCGTAGTTAGGTGTACTCTAAGCGATATTTCATACGATACTGAGCCAATATTATGCAATATCGCCCTCAGACTATACAATAAAATCTTACCCACCCACCGCGTCTTGATTAACAATTTTTCATCCCAAGAAATATCTCACCGCAATGAGATTTTTTTGACAGCTGGGCCGAAAATCTCTTGAAATTTAGTACTCAAAATGCCGATGAAAAGTAAACACATAGTCGCCGCTCTCGCAATTAATGCAATACGTGAAATTGAAAAGGCTGAAACAGAAGAACAGACGAAAAGAAAAACCTCTTAATGTTATATATTCTCTTCCAAAGCTTTTTGTATCGTATTGTTTGTAAAAATTAGTTATTTTCGCAACTACTTGTCGGGAGAATTTGGATTCCGCCATATTGAATTGAGAAATTCCAAGAAATTTTGCAATTGCAAGATTTCAAGAAATTTATCTCTGGGATTTTTTCTCGCCGTCAACTCGAGCTCTGATTGGTCAATCAAAAATCTCTGCGATGAAAAATCCCAAATCAAGACGCGGTGTAACAGATGTTAAGAGATATCTTAATTTATAATTAGAAGATTTTAAAAGAAATTAGTATTCTGAGTAAGAGATTTTGGTGAGTTACGATTTTAGCAAATTAAGAGATTCACCACGATGTCTTCATCTGACAGCACTTACTCATAGACGTCAAATTTGGCTGTTTATTGACCGTAGATTTTTTTCTGAAGTCATGAAGTTTTCAAAACTATGGAAGTTATCCAAAAAATTGTGTAAAAAAGACATTGCGGATCTTGAAAAACATGTGAATAGTTTTGTATTTGTTAAGAATAGCTTTCCACGGTATTCAGATCGTTTGAAATGAAAATGATATAAAAAACATTACGTAAAAATTGAATCGACAGTTTTTAAGATACACAATACCGTTTTTAAATGATTTTGTACAATTTCAGCAACGCGCAAACAAATTTATGGTTAAATAATGCATTGCACTCATATAAATATTTCATTTGATAGAAATTAATGAATTTGCAGGTATGCGTTGATGTAATTCCAGCCAATAAAAAAAACGTTTTTTGTGTAATTAAAGGTAAACAATTCCACGAAGACACAATATTTAATGAGTTTTCCAGAAATACTATAAAAAATCTGGTTATTGCAGCTTGCATATGGCCACCGCGGCTGTTCTTGACGAAGCGCATTCTGGACGTCCGATTGTGGGCCACTTTTTCGAGCATTGCTGGCCGTATGTCACGAGTAACACGAACAATGTTGGCCTCCAAGGCGTCAATTGTTGCTGGTTTATCAGTATAAATCAGTCTTCACGTAGCCGCAGAGGAAATCGCACGATCTTGGAGGCCAATTGATAGGTCCATTTCTCGAAATCAAGTTATCGCCAAATTTTGATTTCAATAAGTCGATGGTTGCGGTCGCTGTATGGCACGTAGCGCCATCTCGTCCGGATCAATGTTATCCATATTTTCAAACAAAAAATCCTTGATCATGGTACGGTAACGATCTACATTGACCGTAACGCGAGTTCCGGCCTCATTTTTGAAGAAATAAGGTCCGATGATTCCACCAGCGTATAAACCGCACCAAACGGTGCATTTTTCTGAATGTAATGGAGTATACAGGGTCTATTGTGGATTGGTCTCACTCCATATGCGGCAATTTTGTTTATTAACAAACCCGTTAAGCCAAAAATGAGCCTCATCGCTGAACACAATTTAGCGATAAAACAACGGGTCAGTTTCCAACTGCTGTAGAGCCCAATCGGCAAAAGAACGTCGCATATCATGATCTCGTGGCTTTAATTCCTGCACCAGCTGCATCTTATATGGGTGTAGGCCAAGATCTTTGCGCAAAATTTTCCACGTAGTGGACGGACAGAGCCCCAATGCTTGCGACCGACGACGAATCGACAAATTTGGATCTCCTTGCACACTTTCGTCTACAGCGGCGATATTCTCTTCAGAACGCACATTCCTCCGACGTGTTGGTGTTATTGCATCATTTAGAGTTTGTGGTATTAAATCTATCCACAGTTCGACGGACGCCTTGCTCAGATGGACGATTATGTGTGCGACAAAAATCACGAAATCTATAAGTTACGCGAATCGACGAATGATTTTCAAAGTAAATTTGGATAATTTGGTAGCGTTGTTCAAGCGTGAGTTTATTCATGATGATTTGCCAGAGTATACTGCTCAGAAATCTCAAAAAGTGAGCGCAGTATAACAGCTCGTTTGACAGTTAACCCTTTGTTATATTAAGTTAACCGCTTATATTAGGTTAATCGCTGCCACCAAATTGTTATAGCGCTGCCCAAATTTGTTGTATTAAAATGTTGACCGCTGGGACCAAATTCGTTGGAATGTGACACAAATGGATAGAATTTTGTTTAAACACCTTTAATTTCTTTGCAACAATTTTATTATTTTATTAACCTTTTTTAAAATTAACAATTTTATTATTTTATTAGCCTTTTTATACCCGTATGGTGAAACCAAAGGGTATATTAACTTTGCCTTACCGTTTGTAACGCCAAGATCCCGTCATCGCACAAAAAAATGAATTACACCAGTGTGTTTAGAAGGGATCGATACGATATCCTGTTTCCAAAAATCCCATTTTATCAAAATCCCGTTTTTTTTTTTAAATCCCGTTTTTTAAAATCTCGTTTTTCAAAATCCCGTTTTTGGTGTATCCCGTGGAAAATGAGAGAAACGGGATTTTTTAGGTCATTCAAAAAAATCAAACAAATTTTAAGATTATAAACAAACTAATTTAAAGCTATATTGTAAGCAATATTTTTAAGAAAATCTATTTTTGGCGATAAATTCGTGAAGACTTTTTGTGGGGTATTATTTTATAATGGACTTTTCTTCCGATTGCATGTCGTGGTTTTAGTTGCAATTAAAAATGTTCGACAATATTGGATCTGAAATTTAAACAGATTTTAATGGGCCATCAAATTATTTTGTTTTTAATGAAAAATTTCTTTAATTTTATTCTACCGGTTAAATTTATTTTTTCTTTTGCAATGAAATTTTGATGCCAATAAAATTGTGCTGTTTCAAAAATGTCTCCTATCCATCTTTTATACAATTTCGTTCAGTTATTAGCCTGAAATAAGAAATTTAATTCTCGAAGCGAAACCCTTTGCATCAAATGTCAATGTTGAATATGGCGGCTGAAGGCATAAACTTTTTTTTCTTTTGTTTGCAACCCGAGGGCTTTGAGGTAACTCTAAGGGTAACCGGGTCGACTCTGTTCCCATCACACGCTTCTTCAAAGTGAAACTGACATTCAGGCTCCACAGTTAATCACTGTTTCGACCCGAAAACCATCAAATGCTGCTCTATCGCCCCAGGATTTTCATGAAGCGAATGTTGCCCCAAAGACGAACCGTCGATCACCAATTTCCCCACTAAAGCAATTGTGGCTTTGCAGACGCATTATTAATCAGTGCGTCGTGCTCGTCACTTCTTACGCTTCTTGTACGAAGATGTGAATTATAGGTGTGAATTTTTAGTCCCGATTGCGTAAATTGCTGCATTTTAAACTCGCAAACAACAAATCTCATGTGCCCGTGCCTTTCGATGCTATTTGGGTTGTTTTTTCTCCGAAAAATGTCAATATAATGAACAATTGTTTTGGGAAGTTCATTGCGGTATTTTGGAATTGTAGTTAGTAACCTCATTCAAACCTTTTATCAATGTCGTTTTAAAAGGCAAAAATTACTTTCATTAATCAGGCGCCTGATTAATGAAAGTAATTTTTGCCTTTTAAAACGGAATTTTAAAAAACGGGATTCTGAAAAATGGTATTTTAGAAAACGGGATTTTTTTACACGGTATTTTAAAAAACGGGATTTTGGAAAACAGGATTTTAAATACGAGATTATAAAAAACGGGATTTCGTACCCAATCCGTTTAGAATGAGAAAAATATTTAATTTCTGCATGTCCGTCCGTCCGTCCGTCTGTCTGTCTGTCTGTCTGTCCGTCTGTCCGTCCGTCTGTCTGTGGCGCGGATTGCGGGCGCATGGATTGAGCTAGAGACTTGAAATTTTGCGCAGATCCGTTTTTCGTAAAATGCGAGGCTAAGTTCGTTAATGGGCAAAAATGGACCATTAGGGGGGGTACCCCCCATACGAACGAAAACGTTTTTTGCAAATATCTCAAAAACGGTGCATCTTATCAAAAAAGTCCAAGAACAAAAGTTATTTAGGATATGATTCTACATAAAACTCCCATACATCAAAATCCGATTGGAATAAATTTTAAAAAATCTTATTGGAAAGTTTGACTTCAAAGTGGAATTTTGGTATAACTGTTCGAATTTTGATACGAATATCACCATACGGGTTTCCAATGATTGCCAGATTGGCAATTATAGCTTTTGTTATGTTTTAAAATTAACAATTTTATTAGCCTTTTAATGTTTCCAACAATATTTAGATATCTCAAAACACACACTCAATCTCCCGCTTCTTAAAGAATTATTCGATTGCAATTCAACGTTAAAAAAAACCGCGAGTCAAACTTAAGAACCAACTGCTATTACTCCAAAAACCGAACTCTTCAAATCTTAATCGCGACCTGTCTACTCTGTGGATGGTATTCGAGTCTCTTGTCTTGCTAAATTTTTATATCTAGGGAAAAGATTTTATCGGAAGATCGCTTGGACATTTGATCCAAGCGTCTGGAGTTTGAAATAGGAGATTAAGTACGTGTCGTTTGATGAATTTTATGTGCACAAATCACATGTTTATCTAGAATAGACAACGTGATTTATGGAGTCTGGGAAAATTGGAGTTAAAGGAATGTTGAAATGGAATGCATGTGACTTGCACTACAACATCCCTTCCCCCTTAAAAAAAATTTTTTTTTTTTCAAAAATTTTCTTTAGAACTTTTGGTCAATATTAGTTTCGTTTTTTTTTTTGAATACTTTTTACCAAAAATAAGGCTTTTGTTGTTATAAAAATTGTTATAAAAAGTATTATGTTTATATTTGTTATTAAAATTGAATGTTTACTTATATTTTTATTTCGTTATAAAAATTGAACGTTTACTTATAAAATTTTTTTTTTTTTTTTATTGAATGGATACTTATATTTATGTTTATATTTTTGTTATAAAAATTGAATGTATACTTATAGTTTTATTTTCGTTATAAAAATTGAACGTTTACTTATAAAATTTTATTTTTTTATTTTTTTTTTTTTTTTAATTGAATGGATACTTATATTTATGTTTATATTTTTGTTATAAAAATTGAATGTATACTTATATATTTATATTTTTTATAAAAATTGAATGGATACTTATATTTACTATTTTTTTTGTAAAGAAAAATTGAAAACAGGAAGGATATTTATATGAATAATTTTTTTTGTTTATTGTGCTCAAGTTATCTTGGTTTGTTCTTTTTGATGGTTTTGGTGGAGGTGTTAGTTCGAAACTTGATTTTAGTTCTGTGATCGTTTTTCTTTCAATTGGATCAGATCTATTCGAAATCTCACAACTATTTTGTTTTTTTGACTTATATTGTTTGTAAAAATATACTAGTACGAATATTAATATTGCAGTGAGTATGGTGTATATCATCGTATAATGATGGATATTATTTTCTTTTGCGTCCAAAAGGCTAACTGATTCTTGTTTTTCTTGAAACTTGATTGATCGTGAAAGCTCGTCTATTTCGGTCTTGTCGAAAAGTTTTATTAAGACAGGGTTTTTAGGTAAAGGGCTTTTTTCTGTGTGATTTATTTTTGATAAAATTTCAGTAAGATTGATTGAAGGGATAAAAAAATTATTAAGTTTAGAGTATTTTTCGTTACTGCTGTGCAGTAAAAATTCTTTATTTCGGATGTAACAACCTTGTTTTATTTGTATTATTCCTTTTCCGATAATTAAGAATGGGTTTATCTTGTCATTGCAAACGACATCTATGGATGTATGTTGTTTTATAGAGTATAGCCATTTGTTCGTTTGTGAAAGTTGTGCCCAGAATGAAGTTTGATTAGTAAGTTGATAATTACATTCATTCCCAATAGGTTCTGATTTTAGTAACCGTATTTCACAGTTAGGATTTCCGGAATGTGTGTTAAAAATTGGATATTGGATTTCGCAATAGAATAAATTGTGGTTATGTGTTTTACATTTTGTAATATCGTTTATATTTAACGTGTAATAATGTTCTCTGGTATAATCAACTACAAGGTAGTCGTATGTTGGCTTGATGAATATATATTCATTATTTACGGGTGTAGGGAATGGGATAATTTTGAAAATTTGGTACGATTCTTTGAAGGGTATAGGTAACTTTATTTCGAATATAATCTTATTTTTTATAATGGTTGTGGACACCTCGCTTAGTTTGTATATTTGGATTAAAATGTTTTCTTCATTATCTAATGGTAATGTCAGATGGGAAGGTAATTCTGATCTTATTTTACTAATTAATTTTGTTATTTGTGTTGGCGAAATTATGATGGGGTGAAATTTTCCATGTTGGGTGTCTGTGACAAGATCCAAAATTTCATTTTGGGTATCCTTGTATCTCATAAGAATAAGTGTAGTTAAAGAAATTAGTGAATCTAATTCGATTGCTATGCTGTTGTCTGAGGTTTTTGAGTATAATTCTGATAATGTTGATTTTAAAGATGATACTTTTTCGTGGATAATTTTGAATTCGTTCTCTATTTTCTGAATTGATTTGTTAAAAGGGTTCGCTGTAGCGTCTAATATTATTGTTTGGTTTTTCATTAATGATACTATAAACTCTTGATTTTTTTTAAGATTTGTAATTTGTTCGTCATAGTGTTTCCCGTCATCTTCGTTTAATGTTCCAAATAATGTTTTGGACAATATTCCAATTGCATTAAATAACGATCGTTTTTGTCTTGGATTTAAGTTTAAAAGCTTGTTCCTTTCCTCGATAGTTTTTATTGAACTGTTCAATTGGAACATTGTTCCGTTACAAGTATGTAAAAGTTCGTTAGTGTTATAGAATTGTTTACATATATTGTTGATTTCGGACGTTAGGAATAGAATGTTTTCGTATTCTGCTTGATATGCTTCTAAATCGTAGTATGTTATAATTTTCCATTTATTCGTGTATAGTTTTCCTTTTCCGATCTCTTCGAAGTATACTCCTGATGATTCTTCAATTTTTTGTATTTCGATGCTGTCCTTAAGACCATGAATGATTCGGGGTAGCAGAAGAATTGATATGAAGATAGATAACATTTTCTGAAAAAATTTGTTTGTGTTATTCCAAGTGGTTAATTTTGGTAAAAGTTGTGGGAGGGTAATATTAAAACTTTGTAATTTATTCGTAATATAACTTTAAATCGTTATTATGTACTCTTCGGAGCTTATTACCAATTTTGATGGTAGAATTTTGAGGAGTGTCTATCGATGTGACTTGATAGGGTCCTAACCAAAGTAAGGAAAATTTTTTTTTTTTGTATGGTTTTTGAGGAATACTTTGTCTCCAATCTTAAAATTTTTTTCTTTTGAACTTTTGTCGTAATTTAATTTCGATTTATGTTTGTTCTTCATAGCCGTTTCTTTTGCTATTTGATGACTATGTTGAAGTCTGGCCTTTAGTTCATTTGCATAATTGTCGTAATTATAGCAAACGTTAGGGTATGCTTTAAGGTTCTGTGGAATTGTTACTTGGAATCCATATAATAATTCATGGGGGGAATAATCTGTACTTGAATGTGGAGTGCTATTGTAGACAAACATCGCATAGGGTAACCACGTATCCCAGTTTTGAGGATCTTTGTCTATATAATTTCTTAAGTATTCTGTTAGTGTTCGGTGACTTCTCTCAAGTGCACCGTTTGTCTGGGGGTGATAGGGTGTTGTTTTTAATTTTTTGATTTTCAACAATTTAGATACTTCGAGAAACATGCCAGCTATTAAATTTTGACCTTGGTCCGTGAGTATGCTGCTTGGGATTCCATGCCTACACACTATATTCGTTACAAATGCTTCTGCTAAAGTTTTCGACTCCATGTTTTCGATTGGTATGGCTTCGGAAAATTTTGTCAGATCGTCCTGAAAGGTTAAGATATATTTTTTCCAAGGTAGCTTACAGGGAGAGGTCCTACTATGTCAAGATAGACTCTTTCGAAGGGTTTGGAACTAATGCAAGAAATAGCCATAGGGATTTTCGGATTTTTCCCTGATTTATTAGTTTGACATAATTTACATTTTTTTATGAACTGAGTGACATCAGTGGACATCCCTGTCCAAAAAAATTCCTTTTTTATTCTGTTTATTGTTCTAGAGCAGTGGTTCCCAAACTCTTTTGGCCCACGGACCCCTTTTCATAGTCAAAACTTGCCCACGGACCCCTTTTCATAGTCAAAACTTGCCCACGGACCCTGGGTGAAAAACTACATAAATGCATAATAGACAAATTACAAATTTAACTTTAATGTCTTGAATGGTAAATGATGATGTAAAAATAAAATATAAATAAAACATTTTGTTGAAGAAGTATTTATTGAATCTCCGCCGAAGACGCGGCCTTTTATATTCGCGGCTCGTTTGCCAACATTCCTGTATGTTCGGCCGAGGTCTCGAACGTTCTCGTGTGCAGATCTCAAACATTCTCGAAGCGTTCACGCCAGATCTCGAATAGGGATGCAACATCGTTCATAAAACATCGTTTTTCCGATGTTTTGAAAAAGTTAAATTTAATAAATAATTTAGCCACCTGGCGGATGCTCTACTGTGGGTGGAGTGCACCCAGGTAGAATTAACACGGTTTTAATTCTTCTTACACGATGAACCACCAAAAACCCATTAGTTTTCGAGATATTCGCAAAAAACTATTTTTTTTGAAATACCGGCATATCTTCGTAACGGAGTTCTCGTGAAAGACATAAATGTAGCAAATTTTATTGTCTCCAAGTCTTGTAATACATAAGACTACTGGAAAATGGTTAGTTTCGGAATAAATCGCAAAAACCGCATAGTTTTTAAAAAGCCGCCGTTTTGGTTACTTCCGGTTAACGGATTTCCACATCAGGACCAAACTTCTCTGTAAAATTTCATGGCTAGCTCTGGTATTTTTTGCGAAATCTTGTAGAAAGATGAAACCGAAAATTGATACCAAAGGAAATTTAAACAAATCTTTAAGTAGAGTGGCTATATTAAATCTATCTAAAAACTAGTCCCTCTAGTCCTAAAATTAGTTTCTCTACTAATTTTATAAAGAGTAATGTTCTAACATCGTGGATAACAACATCGATACCTCGTTATATCGGTCTGTTCAACATCGAGGTTAAAACTCGATATTTTTCAACGGTACCTCGATATTTGCAAAATCGTTGGATTCCCTAATCTCGAATGTCCTTGCAACTTCTTACCCGTGGACCGTTACAATATCAAAAATTTTATTTGCAACAAACCACTGTTAATTATAATAAAAATTGAATGCTGCAATGTAACGCTCTCTTGAATTAATTATTTGAGATGTGAGGATAAAATTTCATGTAAATGTCACATATTGTGTAGGTACTCATTTTGTACCAATTAATTCACAACAGAATATAATAATACAGTAATATACAGTAATTCCAAACATTCGCGGATTTGGTTATTCGCAGAAGTAAACAAATTAAACAAAAATATAAAATAGTAAGCAATAACTTTTAGGGTGCATTATATTAAATAATAAAACCCAATATGTCTAACTATAAATAGACGTAAAAATCGCTAATAATTTATTCATTGTTATTTATTTTAACTTCCATATTAATAAAAATGTGTCACCATTTTTTTATTTCATATTAAACCTTGCGCGGACCCCCTGACGTTGTTCAGGGACCCCCAAATCAATTTTAATTTTCCACGGACCCCCTGAATGATCCCGGGGACCCCTGGGGGTCCGTAGGGAACACTTTGGGAACCACTGTTCTAGAGGAACCTTGATGGCCTCCCGTCGGAAGGAGATGGAAGTCTCTTATTATCTGATCTTTGTCTGTTTGATCTGTTATGTATTTGATTGAATCTATGTATAGCTCGAAATGGATATTTTTGTCTATGCTTATTTTTTCTAGCATGTTTTTTAATATAAAAATGGTTTGTCTGTCAGAAGTGTTTATCGAAATTGGCAGAAATGAAATTTTTTCTGAACTTGCAAGTTCTTTTATTTCATTTATTATGTCCTCTAGTTCTTTTTTGTCTCTATCAGATCTTATTGGAATGTTTAATTTTGTAATGAAAATATTAATGTTTTGGTATTTAACAGAAGTAAATTTTTTTGACATACTTGATTTTTCTGTAATTACGATTTTTGAATATATGGTTTCTTCTAAATTTGACTTGGCTAGGGGTAGAATGAAAATTTTATTCTTTTGATTCTTTTCAGTTAGAAGGGACGCATTTCTCTCTTGGACCATTTGCGAAGACAGTGGATCTGTGTTTTGATTGGTATTTTCACATTGTACATCGTCTTCGGTTCTCTCTTTCGCTTGTTGACGAGTTATGACATTTATATTAGGAATTGCTCTACTTAGTGCATCGGCGTTGGAATTTTGTTTTCCTGGTTTATACATAATTTTAAAGTCGTATTCTTCTAAACGAATTTTCCAACGCATTAGTCTGGAAGAAGGGTTTTTGAGGTTCATTAGCCATATCAATGGTTTGTGATCTGTAATTATTGTGAATGCCCTGCCGTATAGATAAGGTCGAAATTGTTCTACAGCATATATTATTGAGAGAAGTTCTTTCTCAATTGTGGAGTAACGTGTTTCGGCATCATTCAGAGTGCGACTTGCATAGGAAATTGGATGGTCATCTTGAGACAATACTGCGCCGAGTGCGTATCCACTTGCGTCTGAAGTTACGTAAAATTCTTTATCAAAGTCGGGGTACGATAGTACTGGGGCTTCCATTAGTTTGTTTCTAAGTTCACTGAAGGCATTATCGCATATAGCGTCATAATTGAAGGGGGTATCCTTTTCCAAAAGATTTGTAAGAGGTTTGGCGATTTTCGAGAAATTAGGGATAAAGCGTCTATAGTATCCTACAAGTCCTAGGAAAACTTTTATCTCTCTTTGGGTTTTGGGTCGAGGATAGGATCTTAGAGGTCTTAGTTTTTCCGGATCTGGCATTACTCCGTTTTCTGTAATTTTATGGCCTAGATAAATTATTTCTTCTCTTAAAAAGTTACATTTTTCTGGTTGTAATTTAATGTTGTGTTCTCGGAGACGCATTAGAATAGCTATAAGTTTGTTGTTATGGTCTTGCAATGTTCTGCCATGTATCACGATGTCGTCCATGTAGACAAAACAATAAATGCCGTGTAGGCCTGATAGACACGTATTCATGCAACGCTGAAAACGTGCAGGGGCACCTTTTAACCCAAAAGGCATACGTATGAATTCAAAATGTCCGTCTGGAGTGCTGAATGCTGTTTTTTCGCTATCTTCTTCATTCATGGCTATTTGATGGAATCCGTTTGCCATATCTAAAGTTGTAAAAAATTTCGCTCTACCTAGTTGGTCTAAAATATCCGTAATATTAGGAAGCGGATGCGCGTCATTAATAGTTATATCGTTGAGACCACGAAAATCGACAACGACTCTCCATTTTTTGTTGCCATGTTTATCTGGTTTTTTGGGAACAAGTAGTAATGGTGAATTCCATGGACTAGTAGAAGGACGTATTATCTGTGACTCTAACATTTTTTTTATTTGTTTATTTATTTCGTGTTTTTGCGATTGTGGAAGTCTGTAAGGTTTTTTATATATTGGTGGTTTATCAGGAAGGGTTGGTATTTTATGACTCATTATGTCGGTGTGAGTCAAAAAATCTCCTTCCAAGTGGAACAGCTCGTGAAATTCTTTACAAATTTCCCGGATACTTTCTGCTTCCTCTTGATTACAATGATCCAACATAATGAGGTTTTGAAGTTTACTTATTCTTCCCTCGATGGGATCTTTATTATAATCAGTTTCCACTAAGTGGAAGTCTTCTAATTTTTCGAATTTTGGTTTGATTTCTAACGGATTTATAAAGGCGTCCTTCTCGTTCAAATTGAGAATTAGGACTTGGGCCATACCATTTACCGGTTTCACGATAGTATTACCTAGAATCAGACCTGGTTTAATTTCTTTTTGAAGACAGACCATTTCCTTCGGATTTGTTATTGGGATTTTAACTATACTTTCTGTTCTTGCTGGAATTGGAATTGAATCTGGAATAAAATTCTTTGCAGGAATTGTAATTGAATCTGGAATAGAATTCTTTATTGGAATTTGAATTGAATCTGGAATAGAATTCTTTGGATATTTTTCTTGCGGGAATCTGTTTGAAAGGTCATTAATATGGTCGTTAATTGTTATACCTTTAGTATTAGCGTTTATGTTTTTAGGTGAACAATTAATATTTGGATAGATTAAACTCTTAGGTTTTGAATGTTGATTTTCATCTCTTAAATAAACATAAAGATAATTAGCACGGTATTGATTTATAGGATAAAACGTATCTGAGTTATTTATTTCCAAGATCATGCGTTTTCTTTTATAATCGATAGTGACTTTATATTTTGGTGGGAAGTGATGGCCGAATTGCCCCTCGTAGGATAAGACGGAGTTGTTACTTACGAATTGAAATGGATGTTTGACAATTGATTCTTTTTTCTTGTTTGGATTTAAATTTAAGTTTGCAAGGATTAATCCCTCTATTGACGCGGATGAAGTGGATAATGTATTTATTTTACAGATTGCGTTTTTAAGGTAGGGTTCATTATGTGTTATACATTGACGATTTGTTATTGGGATTTTGGCTATTCTTACTGTTTTTGTTGGAATTAGAATTGAATCTGGAATAGAATTTTTTTGAAATTTTTCTTCCAGGAATGTGTTTGAAATTTCACTAATATGGTCGTTAATGGTTATACTTTTAGTATTAACGTTTATGTTTTTAGGCGAACAATTTATATTTGTATAGCGCAAACTTTTAGGTTCTGAAGGTTGATTTTAATTTCTTAAATAAACATAAGGATAATTAGCACGGTATTGATTTTTAGGATATAATGTATCTGATTTATTTATTTCCAGGGATATGTGTTTTTCTTTATAATCAATGGTCGCGTTATATTTTGATAGGAAGTCATGGCCGATTAGGCCATCGTAGGATAAGACGGAGTTGTAACTTACGATTTGGAATGGATGTTCGACAATTGATTCTCTTTTGTTGTTTGGATTTAAATTTAATTTGGCAAAGATTAATCCCTCTGTTGACGTGGATGAAGTGAATAATGTATTTATATTACAGATTGCGTCTTTATAGAAGGGTTCATTATGTGTTATGCACTGAGGTTTTAGTAAGCTAATTTCTGCCCCTGTGTCTATAAGAAAGGTTGTTTGAGATGAAACACATACATTAGTTGGTAATGATATTGTTATTGCTTGGTTATGTACGTTGATGGGGTGAATTATTCTAATTCTACGATCGATATTTGATTTGGATTTGAATGGACCTGGGCTTTTGTTTGTATTCGCGAGAGAGTGCCAAGCTCGATCTCTCGCTGATAAGGGTTTCCCTGATTTGAAGTATTATTAATTGGTTCGAAGGTAGTGTTTGTTGTTTGGGTATTATTTGTTTGTGTGGAAAAATTAAAATTATTGTGTCGTTTGTTTTTAGATGGATCAGGTCTAGAATTTTCTTTCTCTGGTATATGTTTATTAATTGAATTAGGATTTAGTCCTTGTGGATGCGATTCGGATTGCTGGCTGGTATTAAATCTAGCATTATTAGCTGCTCGTAATCTACATTCTTCTAACATGTGACCTATCTTATGGCAATAACGACAGATTGTAGGTTGTTGATTTGTTGGTCTTGAAGAAGATGGCCATGTTTTTGAATATACGGGTGTGTTTTTAGGGGGAAAATTTTGTTGACATTGTGAGGCTACATGACCTGGTTTGTTACATTTGTAACAAATTAGATTTTGATTATTCCTATTAGATGCATAATGGGATGTTTCATATTGATTTCTTTTACTATCTATTCGTGTAGAATGTTCGGATATGTATTCGGTTATCGATTTTAGGGATTTTTGTGCGTAAATTTTTGCTAAGGTCTGTAATTGAGGGTCTGATAAACCGTCTTCGAAAATTTGAACCGCCTGGCTTTCATTGTCGTTGATGAGAGATTTTAGAAGGATTCTGTCGCTCGTATATTTATACGTAGCTTCGTTTAGTTCATTTAGTGTTTTTGTGACTCTATTTCCAAAATCTTTCGCTGATTCGTTGTGCATTTGTTTGAGACTTTGAAGTTGTTTTTGACAAACTGCCCTTGGTAAGTTATTACCGAAATTTTGCAGTAATAATTGCTTTAGCTCCAGCCAATTTGAAACTTCACTATATTTTAATAAATCGTACGCTTCTCCGGAAAGTTTTGCCCTTATGAGATTTAGAAGTGCTCTCGATTCATTTTCGCAGCTGGTTGTTTTGTATATTTCATCACTGCATGAAATAAATTTGTGAAGGTATTTCTGATTCCCATGAAATTCAGGGATAATTGAATTTGCAATTGCTATAGAAAAATCGGGTTTTCTTTCGAATTCTTTATTTTGAATCGTGGTTGCCGTTGAGGCTTGTGAGAAATTGTTCTCGAGTTCTTCGCGTAAAGTGATCATCGTGGTTTTAAAAATAGATTCCGTGGAATCGAAAATGTTGTTTACAAAATAGGGATCGCTTTGATCGATTTCTTCTTCTTGATCTAATATTATATCTGTGTGGATATTTTCAAATTTTTGATAGTATTTTTCGAGGAGGGCAATATTTTGTTCTAGAAAGTTTTTGCTATGTGCTTCTGTATTTACTACGTCATCTGCAATCTTTTTTATTTGATTGCTGTTAAAAGTTTGTAGCCTAATTTTATTTTTTAATGTGTTTTTAGTGGAATCTGTCAAATTTAATTCTGAGGGGTCTTCATTGGCAAGAATTGTTTTTGTTGGGGCTTTTATATTGAATTTACTTTTTTGTAATATGGAAGGTGATCGTTGTCTGTCGGCCAACGCAGTTCTGGTAGTTGAATACCAATCCTCACCTTTGTCAAAAACATTATGGCTGAAATACTCGTGATTAGAGTCGAAATCTTTGTGATTTCGTATTTCTTCGTCGGTTTTTTGAAATTTTGTCCAAAGGCTCTCTAATTTTTCTATTTTATTTGAAAGATATGTCGGGGTTATATTAGATTTTCCTGCCTTTCTGTAGTTGTCGTATATTTTTCTAATGTCGTCTACGATATCTATTTGGGTAGCACAAAGTTCAGGGAAATTTGTTACGTTTTCTGATTCCGACATTTTTGGTAAGGGAAAAGGTTGAACTTCCAAGGAACTTGAGATTTAGCACAACAATTTTAAATTTAATGTTTTCAATTAATATTTACTTACAATTTTTTTTGTTGACTTTTAAATGATGAATTTTGTTGATTTTTAAATGATGAAATGGAAAAATGTTGTTTCTGCTGCTGTTGTCCTTTGTTTGCTGTTGGGAAATTTTTTGTTGTTGCTGCTGTTCGTTTTTCCGCTGCCACTTTTAAATGATGAAATGGAAAAATGTTGCTTACGCTGCTGCTGTTCGTTTTTCCGCTGCCACTTTTAAATGATGAAATGGAAAAATGTTGCTTACGCTGCTGTTGTCCGTTTTTACGCTGCCACTTTTAAATGATGAAATGGAAAAATGTTGCTTACGCTGCTGTTGTCCGTTTTTACGCTGCCACTTTTAAATGATGAAATGGAAAAATGTTGTTTCTGCTGTTGTTCGTTTTTCCGCTGGCACTTTTAAATGATGAAATGGAAAAATGTTGCTTACGCTGCTGTTGTCCGTTTTTACGCTGCCACTTTTAAATGATGAAATGGAAAAATGTTGTTTCTGCTGTTGTTCGTTTTTCCGCTGGCACTTTTAAATGATGAAATGGAAAAATGTTGCTTACGTTGCTGCTGTTCGTTTTTCCGCTGCCACTTTTAAATGATGAAATGGAAAAATGTTGTTTCTGCTGTTGTTCGTTTTTCCGCTGGCACTTTTAAATGATGAAATGGAAAAATGTTGTTTATGCTGTTGTTCGTTTTTCCGCTGCGTTTTCTTCTGTTGTTCGTTTTTCCGCTGCCACCAAATTGTTATATTAAGTTAACCGCTTATATTAGGTTAATCGCTGCCACCAAATTGTTATAGCGCTGCCCAAATTTGTTGTATTTAAAATGTTGACCGCTGGGACCAAATTCGTTGGAATGTGACACAAATGGATAGAATTTTGTTTAAACACCTTTAATTTCTTTGCAACAATTTTATTATTTTATTAACCTTTTTTAAAATTAACAATTTTATTATTTTATTAGCCTTTTTTAAAATTAACAATTTTATTAGCCTTTTAATGTTTCCAACAATATTTAGATATCTCAAAACACACACTCAATCTCCCGCTTCTTAAAGAATTATTCGATTGCAATTCAACGTTAAAAAAAACCGCGAGTCAAACTTAAGAACCAACTGCTATTACTCCAAAAACCGAACTCTTCAAATCTTAATCGCGACCTGTCTACTCTGTGGATGGTATTCGAGTCTCTTGTCTTGCTAAATTTTTATATCTAGGGAAAAGATTTTATCGGAAGATCGCTTGGACATTTGATCCAAGCGTCTGGAGTTTGAAATAGGAGATTAAGTACGTGTCGTTTGATGAATTTTATGTGCACAAATCACATGTTTATCTAGAATAGACAACGTGATTTATGGAGTCTGGGAAAATTGGAGTTAAAGGAATGTTGAAATGGAATGCATGTGACTTGCACTACAACACCCTTTCGTAAGTTCTATCTAAGCAAAAAAAAAACACCCTTTATAAATGCCATCTAATTCTGATATTGACGCACTAGAAAAAAAACAAGGAAAATTTCTCCAGCGAAAGTCAGTATTGCCAGTTGGAAAACGATATCCTCAGTACAACAGCGGTATTGTGATTTTAATCTGTAAAAAGGTGGAAAAACTCACACGTGAGATTTTTCGCCTATTCATTTCCACTTCACCTTTGATTCGGTATTATGATTTTCCAAGTGAAACCTAGTACATACTTAATACAAATCTATTACAGAATATGATAAATTTATATTTCTAAGTTGTTTTTGGTTGCTATTTTGCAAATTTTAACTAAATTCAAGAAAAGTGTTACAGTTTTTTGTATTATAATCAATATAAATAATTCTCTAGATGTTGTTTCAACATTTGAAACATCATTTGTGCGGTATTTCAACATTTTTTTTGCACTTTTGATTCATAGGAAATTTTACACATAAAATTTATAACAGCTTCTCTCTGTCTGGCAGGTACTTTCTTCTTGCAATATATGTACGGAATGCAATTTTAATTAGTTTCGAATAAAAGAAATACCATTAAAAGTAACCGCTTTTGCTTTCATTTATTTCGCCCACATAAGCTCACTTTTCGTTTCCACGTCCGAAATGGGTGGCGGATTTTTTGACATTTCGAGGTGAGAAATTTCACGGTGAAATTCTCCCGTATTTGTGATCACAATACCAAATAATGAGAAAACTCACTTATTCAGTATTTTGACGCAAAAAATTTTCTCACTTGGCAATCACAATACCGCTGCAGAACTCACAAGTGAAAATTCTCACCCTTTTTGGAATAATCCCTATCGTGATACGATTGGCTGAGATATTTTTTTTTAAAACATTGGAATATCTTTCTCTGCTTTAAAACGAAAGATATAAACGTTTCTTAATATAAAATATTCTCATTAGTCTTGGCATCAAAAGGAATAAGGTAGCAAAGTTTTATTTCAGCTTCGGAAGTAATCTGTTGGTGTTATACATACAGTACAAAACAAGTTCTCGCCCGTTTTGTTCTTTGTCACATTTTTAAGTCGTTTAATAACTTTTTTGGTGGAAATTTGTTAGTTTTGTGTAAATAATGATTAGTGTTATAATTTCTCGTCTCGTTATGTAAGTATAATAATGTCAATTAAAAAAAATTCTTCATATATATGTATTTAAAAAATCTGTTCAATATTGTCTATATGTCTAAATTTGTTCGCGGTGGTGGGCTTGGTGATTTTCGATTTTCGATTTAACTTAAAATATTTGTCCCTGATTCTGCTATAGGCTTGCTCACAAATCTTACAACAAAATTTGCAATGCATTTAAGTAAGGACAAAACATCTCATTTCTTTTATTTAAATATAGAAATAAGTGCTTTGTACTTTAGGTTCTATAATATGATTAAGAACACTAAGGCGAAGATTTATATAAACCAGAAAAATGTGAAATTAATGTAGGTTTAGTCATTAAACAAAAAATTTCAAGAATGTTAAATCTTGTAAAAATAAATCAAGATATTTTTGCACGTGCTAAATACGCAAAAATGGGTATTTTCTTGAAAGCTTTTATTTAGCTTCGAATCTGCTGCTGTTTTTTTTGCTTGCGTCAAATCTTGCAATCTAATTTTGACCTACTTCCCCCTGATTTGATTGATCCTATTTAGATTAGCCGATCCAGGCGCCTGGCCACGAAACTGTCAAAATATTGGCAAGACGAGGAAGTGGGGGTGTTGATAGGAAATTGCACCACAAAACTAATATATTTTTAAATTGTTCTTTCACTTTTTATTGTTTATGGGATTTTTAAAATTTATTTCACTCTAATTCAATTACAGTGATCCCCCGCTATACGGACGCTCGTTTTACGGAAATTCGAAGTTACGGACATGACTAATATAGGAACAAATTCGCTATACGGATAAAAAAAAATCGCTATTACGGACAAAAAAAATTTTTTTTTTTGTAATAATTGGTTAAATAATTATTTTAATATATTATACTAATCTGTTTCGTATTACGGATTTTTTTGGTACGCATCTATCTATTTTTAATACGATCTCATACTAAAATAGGTTTCGTTTTACGGACATTTCTATTGATTGGAACACATCTATTTATTCCCAGTACAATCTCATACTAAAATAGGTTTCGTTTTACGGATTTTCGATATACGGACAGTTTCCGTAGAACGCATCCCGTCCGTAAAGCGGGGGATTACTGTATTTAAAATTGTTACAGAATACCGATTGTCAATTTGTTCTGTTTCCACGTTTCACATTGAAACGTGGAAACGGAACAAATTGACAATTGGTATAAAATACGTATAATTTTGTGACAATTTTAAATAATTGAATTAGAGTGAAATAAATTTTAAATATCCCATAAACAATAAAAAGTGAAAGAACAAATTAAAAATTTATTAGGTGCTATTAAAGAAGTTTTTGCTTTGATAATTTGAATATAAATGACGGTGGAATACAAGTAATTTAACAGCAAGCCAATTAAAGCAAGGGAGGTGGAATATTGAAAATTAAATTTTTAGTTTTGTGGTACAATTTTCTATTGACACCCTCACTTCCTCGTCTTGCCAGTATTTTGACAGTTTCGTTATGGCCAGGCGAATCTAAACAGGGTCAATCTAAACACCGTAATTGACTTGAAATTTTGCACACATGCATAGATTCGATGACAATATTTTTACTATTTCGTCCTTGTATGGATAAGGGTACGTCCTGTAAGGATAACGTGAATATAATTTTCCTCAAATTTTTCGGAAAGAATATCATTTGGGAGTTTTTGGGATCGCTGAATTCGATTCTGTAGTGAAAAGGTGCGTAAGAATACTTCAAACCCAAGGATATACGGACTAAAAAGTTTACACAAGCGTCGCGAAAGACGGACGTCATTTTAGATTTTTAGTCATACTAATCAAATACAATATGACTAAAAAGAATAAAATAAAAAAGTCACTGAAAAGGAAAAAAAATGTTTTGGGCACTGTGTATTAGAAATAAAAGCGAGATAAAAGCGGAAAAAATAAAATAAACATTTATCTCGCTTTTATTTCTGATATACAGTGTCCATTTTTTTTTTCTTTTTAGTGTTTATTTTAAAAAATAAACGCTTTTTTTGAATGTTTTCTGTCGGATTTACATTAAGGGTATTCACAAAAGGTAATAGCTGTTATCGTCGTAAAATATTATTATTTGTTAAAGTTTTGTAAACAACAACAAAATACACAGTAATATTTTTAGCTACTTTACCACAATTTATTATTGTATTAACCACTTGGTGAAAAAAAAATTAAATCTTTTGTACTTACGGCCAATTTATTCACTAGGAGTTAAATCGCCTTAACTCCCTTAACTCACCTTTAACATGGAAAATAAGGTTAGCTAACTCCCTTAACTCACTAACTCGGCTTAACTCCTAGTGAATAAATTAGGGGTTAGTGTTTTAGTTATTTAGGCCCGTTTGCGCGTATTATACTTAAAAAATTAAGTTGTGGTTAGCCTACTTAAACCGTAGAAATTCTTCGACTTAAATTTTTTAAGTTGTACATAAGTTGCTAAGTTTTGTTGGTGCAAACGGCACTATGTGATACTTTTCAGTGATAGTGATTGGAGCGAGAAGAAAAGGAAAAAGTGAAGAAATGTGAGAGAAATTACGTGTATTTGCAATTACAACCGCGGAAAAGTGCGTCCACGGTTCGGGGAAAACCAACAATTAGTATTATTTTGTATCATTTTAATACTATCAATGATTACCTAATATAGATAAGAAAGTTCTCCTAAAATATTTGGTTTGAGAGAGGGACAACTAGCGACATGCCGGCGGTTTTAATTTCTGTGTGAATACTGAGTTATTTATGTGTGCGGCCTCATCTCAGGTGTTGCCACATCTCAGTTGTTGCCACATCTCAGTTGTAATGCGTAATTAGTTGTAATGCGCCTCGAAAAAAAACATAAAAAAATCGCACAATGGCAATACACAAATTTGAATCTCAGCAGTCAGTTAGTTAAAAATTAAAACAAACCAGAGTTGGGCAAAATGTAATTTAATTAATAATTAAATTACTTGTAATTGAATTACATGTAATTGAATTACTTTGTAATTGCAATTACATGTAATTGTTTTTGTTTTTAATTACAAATAATTTAATTACAAGTAATTATTTTTCATCAATTACAAAGTAATTGAATTACATGTAATTGCAATTACAAAGTAATTCAATTACATGTAATTTAATTACAAGTAATTCAATTACACGTTTAATTACTTAAATAAAATTGGTAACTAAATTGAATTTCCACCGTTCTAAAAAAACCCGGTTTCTGAAACGGCGACATTTCAGGTTTTAAACTCATAGTAATTGCTTAAGCAAAATTTAAGCAGTGGTGAAGTTTGCTTAGCAATGCTGATTTGCTTTCCTTTGTGTTTCTTATACAGGAAAATCGATTTCTTTTTTTTGGAAAATAGTACGGAGCAAAATAAAATTAGGGAGGAAATTTCTGAACAGCACATGACTTTCTTATACAACAAAAAAAAAATTTTTTTTTCAGGAAAATACCCTAGAGCAAAATAAAATTAGGGAGGAAATTTCTGAACAGCACACGACTTTCTTATACAACAAAAAAAAATTTTTTTTCAGGAAAATACCCTAGAGCAAAATAAAATTCTCGAGGCAATTTCTGAACAGCACACGACTTTCTTATACAACAAAAAAAAAATTTTTTTCAGGAAAATACCCTAGAGCAAAATAAAATTAGGGAGGAAATTTCTGAACAGCACACGACTTTCTTATACAACAAAAAAAAAATTTTTTTCAGGAAAATACCCTAGAGCAAAATAAAATTCTCGAGGCAATTTCTGAACAGCACATAACTTTCTTATACCACAAAATTCTATATCCAAATCAACATACAAAATAAAAAACCCGTGTCTTTAAAATAGCGTATTTTTATATTTAAGAATCGATTTTTTGTGGTATAAGAAACTCATGTGCTGTTCAGAAATTGCCTTGAGAATTTTATTTTGCTCTAGGGTATTTTCCTGAAAAAAAAATTTTTTTTTTGTTGTATAAGAAAGTCATGTGCTGTTCAGAAATTTCCTCCCTAATTTTATTTTGCTCTAGGGTATTTTCCTGAAAAAAAAATTTTTTTTTTGTTGTATAAGAAAGTCATGTGCTGTTCAGAAATTTCCTCCCTAATTTTATTTTGCTCTAGGGTATTTTCCTGAAAAAAAATTTTTTTTTTTGTTGTATAAGAAAGTCATGTGCTGTTCAGAAATTTCCTCCCTAATTTTATTTTGCTCCGTACTATTTTCCAAAAAAAAGAAATCGATTTTCCTGTATAAGAAACACAAAGGAAAGCAAATCAGCATTGCTAAGCAAACTTCACCACTGCTTAAATTTTGCTCAAGCAATTACTATGAGTTTAAAACCTGAAATGTCGCCGTTTCAGAAACCGGGTTTTTTTTAGAACGGTGGAAATTCAATTTAGTTACCAATTTTATTTAAGTAATTAAACGTGTAATTGAATTACTTGTAATTAAATTACATGTAATTGAATTACTTTGTAATTGCAATTACATGTAATTCAATTACTTTGTAATTGATGAAAAATAATTACTTGTAATTAAATTATTTGTAATTAAAAACAAAAACAATTACATGTAATTGCAATTACAAAGTAATTCAATTACATGTAATTCAATTACAAGTAATTTAATTATTAATTAAATTACTTTGTAATTAATTACGCCCAACTCTGATTAAAATGATGACCGCTGGGACCAAATTCGTTGGAATGTGACACAAATGGATAGAATTTTGTTTAAACACCTTTAATTTCTTTGCAACAATTTTATTATTTTATTAACCTTTTTTAAAATTAACAATTTTATTATTTTATTAGCCTTTTTTAAAATTAACAATTTTATTAGCCTTTTAATGTTTCCAACAATATTTAGATATCTCAAAACACACACTCAATCTCCCGCTTCTTAAAGAATTATTCGATTGCAATTCAACGTTAAAAAAAACCGCGAGTCAAACTTAAGAACCAACTGCTATTACTCCAAAAACCGAACTCTTCAAATCTTAATCGCGACCTGTCTACTCTGTGGATGGTATTCGAGTCTCTTGTCTTGCTAAATTTTTATATCTAGGGAAAAGATTTTATCGGAAGATCGCTTGGACATTTGATCCAAGCGTCTGGAATTTGAAATAGGAGATTAAGTACGTGTCGTTTGATGAATTTTATGTGCACAAATCACATGTTTATCTAGAATAGACAACGTGATTTATGGAGTCTGGGAAAATTGGAGTTAAAGGAATGTTGAAATGGAATGCATGTGACTTGCACTACAACACCCTTTCGTAAGTTCTATCTAAGCAAAAAAAAAACACCCTTTATAAATGCCATCTAATTCTGATATTGACGCACTAGAAAAAAAACAAGGAAAATTTCTCCAGCGAAAGTCAGTATTGCCAGTTGGAAAACGATATCCTCAGTACAACAGCGGTATTGTGATTTTAATCTGTAAAAAGGTGGAAAAACTCACACGTGAGATTTTTCGCCTATTCATTTCCACTTCACCTTTGATTCGGTATTATGATTTTCCAAGTGAAACCTAGTACATACTTAATACAAATCTATTACAGAATATGATAAATTTATATTTCTAAGTTGTTTTTGGTTGCTATTTTGCAAATTTTAACTAAATTCAAGAAAAGTGTTACAGTTTTTTGTATTATAATCAATATAAATAATTCTCTAGATGTTGTTTCAACATTTGAAACATCATTTGTGCGGTATTTCAACATTTTTTTTGCACTTTTGATTCATAGGAAATTTTACACATAAAATTTATAACAGCTTCTCTCTGTCTGGCAGGTACTTTCTTCTTGCAATATATGTACGGAATGCAATTTTAATTAGTTTCGAATAAAAGAAATACCATTAAAAGTAACCGCTTTTGCTTTCATTTATTTCGCCCACATAAGCTCACTTTTCGTTTCCACGTCCGAAATGGGTGGCGGATTTTTTGACATTTCGAGGTGAGAAATTTCACGGTGAAATTCTCCCGTATTTGTGATCACAATACCAAATAATGAGAAAACTCACTTATTCAGTATTTTGACGCAAAAAATTTTCTCACTTGGCAATCACAATACCGCTGCAGAACTCACAAGTGAAAATTCTCACCCTTTTTGGAATAATCCCTATCGTGATACGATTGGCTGAGATATTTTTTTTTAAAACATTGGAATATCTTTCTCTGCTTTAAAACGAAAGATATAAACGTTTCTTAATATAAAATATTCTCATTAGTCTTGGCATCAAAAGGAATAAGGTAGCAAAGTTTTATTTCAGCTTCGGAAGTAATCTGTTGGTGTTATACATACAGTACAAAACAAGTTCTCGCCCGTTTTGTTCTTTGTCACATTTTTAAGTCGTTTAATAACTTTTTTGGTGGAAATTTGTTAGTTTTGTGTAAATAATGATTAGTGTTATAATTTCTCGTCTCGTTATGTAAGTATAATAATGTCAATTAAAAAAAATTCTTCATATATATGTATTTAAAAAATCTGTTCAATATTGTCTATATGTCTAAATTTGTTCGCGGTGGTGGGCTTGGTGATTTTCGATTTTCGATTTAACTTAAAATATTTGTCCCTGATTCTGCTATAGGCTTGCTCACAAATCTTACAACAAAATTTGCAATGCATTTAAGTAAGGACAAAACATCTCATTTCTTTTATTTAAATATAGAAATAAGTGCTTTGTACTTTAGGTTCTATAATATGATTAAGAACACTAAGGCGAAGATTTATATAAACCAGAAAAATGTGAAATTAATGTAGGTTTAGTCATTAAACAAAAAATTTCAAGAATGTTAAATCTTGTAAAAATAAATCAAGATATTTTTGCACGTGCTAAATACGCAAAAATGGGTATTTTCTTGAAAGCTTTTATTTAGCTTCGAATCTGCTGCTGTTTTTTTTGCTTGCGTCAAATCTTGCAATCTAATTTTGACCTACTTCCCCCTGATTTGATTGATCCTATTTAGATTAGCCGATCCAGGCGCCTGGCCACGAAACTGTCAAAATATTGGCAAGACGAGGAAGTGGGGGTGTTGATAGGAAATTGCACCACAAAACTAATATATTTTTAAATTGTTCTTTCACTTTTTATTGTTTATGGGATTTTTAAAATTTATTTCACTCTAATTCAATTACAGTGATCCCCCGCTATACGGACGCTCGTTTTACGGAAATTCGAAGTTACGGACATGACTAATATAGGAACAAATTCGCTATACGGATAAAAAAAAATCGCTATTACGGACAAAAAAAATTTTTTTTTTTGTAATAATTGGTTAAATAATTATTTTAATATATTATACTAATCTGTTTCGTATTACGGATTTTTTTGGTACGCATCTATCTATTTTTAATACGATCTCATACTAAAATAGGTTTCGTTTTACGGACATTTCTATTGATTGGAACACATCTATTTATTCCCAGTACAATCTCATACTAAAATAGGTTTCGTTTTACGGATTTTCGATATACGGACAGTTTCCGTAGAACGCATCCCGTCCGTAAAGCGGGGGATTACTGTATTTAAAATTGTTACAGAATACCGATTGTCAATTTGTTCTGTTTCCACGTTTCACATTGAAACGTGGAAACGGAACAAATTGACAATTGGTATAAAATACGTATAATTTTGTGACAATTTTAAATAATTGAATTAGAGTGAAATAAATTTTAAATATCCCATAAACAATAAAAAGTGAAAGAACAAATTAAAAATTTATTAGGTGCTATTAAAGAAGTTTTTGCTTTGATAATTTGAATATAAATGACGGTGGAATACAAGTAATTTAACAGCAAGCCAATTAAAGCAAGGGAGGTGGAATATTGAAAATTAAATTTTTAGTTTTGTGGTACAATTTTCTATTGACACCCTCACTTCCTCGTCTTGCCAGTATTTTGACAGTTTCGTTATGGCCAGGCGAATCTAAACAGGGTCAATCTAAACACCGTAATTGACTTGAAATTTTGCACACATGCATAGATTCGATGACAATATTTTTACTATTTCGTCCTTGTATGGATAAGGGTACGTCCTGTAAGGATAACGTGAATATAATTTTCCTCAAATTTTTCGGAAAGAATATCATTTGGGAGTTTTTGGGATCGCTGAATTCGATTCTGTAGTGAAAAGGTGCGTAAGAATACTTCAAACCCAAGGATATACGGACTAAAAAGTTTACACAAGCGTCGCGAAAGACGGACGTCATTTTAGATTTTTAGTCATACTAATCAAATACAATATGACTAAAAAGAATAAAATAAAAAAGTCACTGAAAAGTAAAAAAAATGTTTTGGGCACTGTGTATTAGAAATAAAAGCGAGATAAAAGCGGAAAAAATAAAATAAACATTTATCTCGCTTTTATTTCTGATATACAGTGTCCATTTTTTTTTTCTTTTTAGTGTTTATTTTAAAAAATAAACGCTTTTTTTGAATGTTTTCTGTCGGATTTACATTAAGGGTATTCACAAAAGGTAATAGCTGTTATCGTCGTAAAATATTATTATTTGTTAAAGTTTTGTAAACAACAACAAAATACACAGTAATAT
Organism: Chrysopilus asiliformis; assembly: GCA_964034945.1. Lineage (NCBI taxonomy): Eukaryota > Metazoa > Arthropoda > Insecta > Diptera > Rhagionidae > Chrysopilus > Chrysopilus asiliformis. The sequence continues at coordinate 51,543,226 of OZ035962.1, read as the reverse complement.
TTTTAGCTACTTTACCACAATTTATTATTGTATTAACCACTTGGTGAAAAAAAAATTAAATCTTTTGTACTTACGGCCAATTTATTCACTAGGAGTTAAATCGCCTTAACTCCCTTAACTCACCTTTAACATGGAAAATAAGGTTAGCTAACTCCCTTAACTCACTAACTCGGCTTAACTCCTAGTGAATAAATTAGGGGTTAGTGTTTTAGTTATTTAGGCCCGTTTGCGCGTATTATACTTAAAAAATTAAGTTGTGGTTAGCCTACTTAAACCGTAGAAATTCTTCGACTTAAATTTTTTAAGTTGTACATAAGTTGCTAAGTTTTGTTGGTGCAAACGGCACTATGTGATACTTTTCAGTGATAGTGATTGGAGTGAGAAGAAAAGGAAAAAGTGAAGAAATGTGAGAGAAATTACGTGTATTTGCAATTACAACCGCGGAAAAGTGCGTCCACGGTTCGGGGAAAACCAACAATTAGTATTATTTTGTATCATTTTAATACTATCAATGATTACCTAATATAGATAAGAAAGTTCTCCTAAAATATTTGGTTTGAGAGAGGGACAACTAGCGACATGCCGGCGGTTTTAATTTCTGTGTGAATACTGAGTTATTTATGTGTGCGGCCTCATCTCAGGTGTTGCCACATCTCAGTTGTTGCCACATCTCAGTTGTAATGCGTAATTAGTTGTAATGCGCCTCGAAAAAAACATAAAAAAATCGCACAATGGCAATACACAAATTTGAATCTCAGCAGTCAGTTAGTTAAAAATTAAAACAAACCACCAATTTCGGTGGAAAATTTAGTTTTCGTGTTAATTTCGTTGATTTTTAGTGTATTTCGCGATTTAAATAATAAAAAAGTGTCATAATTTGCTTGAAAATTTTCGCGAACAGGCCGCTGTCGGAAGCATGATGATGTTGGTGCAAGGGTTGTGTAAATAGAATACAAATTTTTGACCGCTACATATAAGGATATGAAAATCTTGTTTTCCAACAAATTAAAAACAAATTACATTTTTTAAAAAGCTTCATTTCATTCAAAATCGCTTTTACGGTTCTAACAAGATTTTCTACACAAGGTGTGTCAGTGGACAGTGGAAATTTTTTTACTTTGTTTCGCTTGGTTTAGCCATAGTTTAACTAGTTAGGAAACCTAGGGATTTTTACATGTGTTCGTGGTGTATGAAAATGTGGCTAGGTTTTACATGTGTTGTGTTTTGTTGGTAATTTACGCATAGGAAAGAAAGAAAAACCGCGTCCACGAGTATATCGGTTATCTTTACTCCAACGTAGGTACACGGAAAATCCCTAGGATTCCCTAGGATTATCTATAGGTAACCTGACTAAACGACACGTTGCTTGTTTTTTCTTCAATTCCATATGACATGAAGGTGTAAAAGGGAAAGATGGTGTTGCTTGGTGACTTTTTTTTATCGCGCATCTCTTTTCTCTGCCGTAGTTAAACGGAAACTTCCGTTTACTTTCCATCTATATTCGGTAATCATTGATACTATCGTATATTTATTTTAATAGCAAGTGTGAATAATCCTATTGTCTTTGAATGGTTCTCAATGGATATTGGCAGAGATAAATTCCAAGACAATCCGATTTTAGTTCGGAAGATCGTCAGCTCTCATTACCCAAAATGTCACAATGACCGGAGACTCATGTCAGTGTAACTCTATTATTCGGTACTACAATAATCCCCGGATAACTGCACATGGGAAAAATTCTGGATTTGTTGTACTGTTACGAGGGTTTGAGCTTCTCCTAGAGTCCCTAATTACAAAAAATGTGCATTTTCTTTCTAGGATTGTGAGACTACAACATAATTTCACTGGTTTCTACCCTTTCCAGTTGGGTATAAAATCAAGAAAATATAACAAAAAAAATTTATTAAATACTATAAGGAAAAAACCACTTGCACTTATCCGCGGGGAAACAAATGACAGAGAAACTTGATTGAAGACTATTTTTCGTGCAGTAATAGGGGTTTTGCTCTTAAACGGGTTGTAATTTAGCGACAAATATTGTATGCAATTCTTAAATATGTGTACGGGGTTCGAATTACTGTTGCATTTAAAAGGGTTGTGCAGTTATCCGAGAAGCAGTTATTCGGGGATCACTGTATAGTGGTTTATATTTCCGCTTATTTCAGAGTCTTTGTCCACTCCAAAAACTAGATGCATCCCATTTTCATGCTCTATGCGGCTGTACGCCTAGGTCTGTTTTATATTGGCCCTTGTTATGAATGAAAACTATCAACGATTGGAAGTTAATAGTTGTTATGAATGAAAACTATCAACGTTAATAGTTGGGATCCTCTGGAGCGTTCTTGCTACAAATATCTGTATGGTACTTTTGATAACCGGAAATCGTGTATAAAATTGAAAAATACTCGATTTTGAAAGGAATTTGTAACAAGAGAGAGGAATTTGTAACATCCAAGAGAGAAAGTAATTTGTTAACCGAAACAAATTATGTTTGAACTGTCTTATTCATTCAGGAGAAGTGTTACAGTAAACATAGGTGTACAAGTTGTCACCAGCCTCACCACACGATGCTACATGTACAACAACCAACGAGGAAAAACCGGACTGAAGTCACAACACATTTTGGAGATGATCAAAGTGTTCTATTACCAAACGCCGTAATAAAGCTACGAGCAATCAATGTAAGCTGGAGCATTTGAGAGCATGTATTGATCCTGGTTCTCAAGCTTCGTTTATAACCGATCCAGCAGCGCAGCTTTTATCCATCCCACGAAGGGAGACACACGTCTTAGGGTTAGGACAAGGTGACACAGGTACAGCGCGTTACACAATATCAGTGACTCTACTTCCAAGATTTCCATCAAACTTTAATTTGACCATGGATACTCTGATTCCTCCAAAATTGACAAAATGTTTACCTAAGAAGCGATTGAATGTAGCTCAATACCAATTATAAAGAAGCAAAGTTTTAGCAGACGACACACCTGGTCCAATTGATATTCTCATTTGAGTTGACGTATACGGAAAGATAATGGTGAATGGAATACAGATAAACTACAATGGTTTATTAGCTCAAAAAACCCAGTTAGGGGGTATCTTGTCCGGGCCGAGTACAAAGGGTAAAGATATCCGTACAACAGTTTCATGTTTTATTTCCCGTCTAGACTTAGACAAAATGCTAAAACAATTTTGGGAAATTGAAAATGTGGAAATGACACAAACCATACTCAACGACAAGTATGGTTGACAATCAGTAAATAATCCGTTTAGTGACAAAAAACAAGACTTGGGTTATTAAGCAGTTTCCAGAAATTGGAAACGCCACCATCAAAACTTAGGTATACATTGCCATCAGGGCCCTGACTCATTTTAAGTTCGAGCCAATATATCGCTATCAAGTGACAATGCAACCAAGCGAACGGTTTTGTTCTTCGATCCATTAAGGTGCCTGTCCACATGAGAGTAAATATGCGAGTAACTCCCAAAAACTCTCGAGAGTTACTCGCAGGAGGCTATTCATTTGAGAGTAAATTTCCGCGATTTTCTATTACGAGCTCTCGGCGAGTTTCTAGCGGAACGCACTTTCGCGAGAACTCTCCAGACCCTGTGCATTTGAGAGTGATGCACAACTGAAAGTGGAAAATAATCGAAATGTTATCGCACTACGGGAAGGTTGTAGTAGGTGTGATTATTCTAATAGACAAACAAGAGACAAACAAAATCAGCCAAAAAAAAGTGCTGGGTTAAGTCCTGGATTCAAAGGAGAAATCTTTTGGGTGCCGGGAAAAGTATAATAAGAGAATTGTAAATTGAAAACGCGCAACAATTTAGAAATTTTTGTAGATTAACAAGTTCGGAAATGGAGTTTTTAATCAAAATTTTCGGAACGGTTGTCGCGAAAAAAACTACAAAAATGAGAGAACAATATCTGTACGGGATCGAAATATAATACTGAACAATTGATACATTTCTGTGTTTATGGTTTTTTGTTAATGGTTACATTAAGATTTTTTGTATCTGGTAAGCTTATTTACAAAAAATAATAAACACAGAAATGTATCAATTGTTCAATATTATACATATTTAATTAGGAGATTCGTATAGTAATCTACAGTACCAATTTCGTATACCCGTATGTACGATAGGCAGAATAGTGATAGAAGTAGCTTTACATTTTGACGTGGATACGTCTTGGATTTTGGTTATCGGGGTACAAATTAGAAAATCGGCTTGCTACCATGATAACAAATTTGCAATCGATGTTACTCGATAGTTTGTGGTGACATCCGAACAGAAACTGTTTTATAAGATCCGGCCTACATTAAAGCATTGTTTAGGGTATTTTGTTATGTTAAACTATGTTCAATTATCTTTTTAAGAATCTGTTAGATGTTATTATATTGGATTTCAGAATAAGTTCATCTGACTCACTCTTTGTACAGACGCTGTAGAATAAAGACAAGTTAAGAGAGACGGACGCAGTTTTCATTTAATGTTATATGGTGTCAGAAGTCAATGTAATTAACAAAAAAAAGGAGTGACAAGTAAATTAAATGACGTGTGAAAGTAATCCGAGTGATAGCGGCAGTAAAGAGCAAATTAAAAACGATCCAGGTGTAGGCAGGAGTGGACGATCAAGTGAGGTTATGTCTCAGCACGTGTCGGAAGGTTTACAAAACCTAAATTCAATTCCAAAATTAAATATTTCTGCAGCACAAAATAATGCTGTGGAATGGAAAGAATGGTGGCAACATTTCGAATTATATTTATTAGCAAGAGGGCTAGACAAATCGTCGGAAAAGCACAAAATTGCAATCATGTTACACACGATCGGTGGAAAGGGTTTTGCAAATTTATAATTCCTTCGATATCAATATCGATAACGTTACTCTTGAGCAAGTTAAAGAAAAATTTGACAAACACTTCGAGCCTCAGAAAAATTTAACCATGATAAGACATTCGTTTTTTACTAGATCACAAAAATCTGGAGAAAGCATCGACGAGTTCCTCTCAGATCTAGAAAACAAGAGCATGAAGTGCGAATTTGGTCAGCTGCGTCAGTCGCTTGTCAGAGATATTTTCATCGCCAACATGAACTCAGATTTTACTAATGTGCGTCAACGTTTATTTCAAGAAGTCGATCCTACACTCGAGAAAACAATCAAGTTAGCCAAAACTGTCATAATTACCCAACAAAATGCTGAAAAAATGTCGAATAAACCGTCAGGTGTCACAGAAAATGTTCTTTGGATCAACAGGCAAAGTCAATCTTCGAAGGCGTCATCGTCTTGGCAGTCAAGGTCCATACCCTCCAGCAGATCATCCAACATCGAGCAAAGACACCGTCATCATAGTCGTCATCAGTCACCATCGAATAGCTCCTGTGGAAAATGTGGTCAAAAGCATAGATACAGATGTCCAGCTCTCAACATCAAATGCAGAACATGTAAAGTTGTAGGTCATTTTTCTAAATTTTGTTTTAAAAACCGTCATAATGTCAGAAATTTAGAGTTAGTAAATTCAGAAAATAAAACAGACACAGAAAGATTTTTTATAGGTACGGTTAATCATAACAGTAATAATTATTATTCGGAACAGTCATGGTATCTCAACATCGTGAATAACGTAGAAATTAGATGTATTCTTGACTCGGGTGCAGATATTAATATAATGTCACAGTCGACCTATAAGAAATTGAGTCTGTGTAAAACAAAAATAGAAAACTGCAATAGTAAAGTTACTGGTTTTGGTGGTAGTGAAATACCGATAATTGGTCAGTGTTCATTGTGTTACGGATTAGGGTAATTATTATAAAGAATTAGGGATTCGCTATATAGCTTACTCAAATGCACTTTAAATCGCATAGTCAGAGTAGCCTGGTTAGTTAGAGTAGTGACAGTTGGCCGCTGTGATGAACCGGGATTAGAAAAGGTGAGTGTTTATAGTTAATTATTATGTAGTAAAGATAGATTATAGTTAATATTTGTAGTCGTTCTTTGGGGATGGCCCGAGAAGGGTAGTATTGGATAGTTGGGATTGCATTCTGTCCGTCAGTTTGTTGTGTTGCTGGATAAGATGACGGTGAACGTGTGTCGTTCGCTTGAACGTGTGTCGCTTGTCGGCGTGTGTCGCTGACTATCCTGTCATCTGAGGTCCAGAAGGAAGAGACACGTTCGTCGTGTCCTTTTTGGTCTGTCCGAGGTAGAGGGCTGTAAGCTCTCACTAAGTCTTATAGACTTACGTGTTGTTTTTGTTTATTTACAGGAGTGAACCGGACCGGCGCACGACATCGGAAACTACATCTATACCCTGTAATGTAATATAACAAATAAACCGATTTCTATATGATCTAGTATTGTTATGTTTTATTCATCGCGCCTAGTTTTTGTCATCCTAACAATTGCATTGTTATTTCAATAATTCAAAAGAAATGATTCCATTTACAATTGCGAATATAAATTGTCCAACTGTTTTAGGTCTTCCAACTTGTCAAAAAATTGGTATATTGAAAAGAGTGTTTTCAATGAAACGAAATGATTGTGAAAATATTTTAAAAGAATTTAGTAACGTATTTCAAGGTCTAGGATGTCTACCTCCTGTCTGTCATCTTAAACTTCGTCAAAACGCAATTCCATGTGTCGATCCACCGCGAAAGGTTCCATTTGCTTTACATGATAAGTTACGTGAGGAGTTGAATTGTATGGAGAAAATGAACTTTGTCAAAGTCACTAAACCTACTCTTTGGGTTAATTCAGTAGTCATTACAGTCAGAAAATCAGGACAGCTTAGAATTTGTCTAGATCCTAGAAACCTTAACAAAAATATTATAAGGGAGCGCTATCCATTAAAAAATTATGATGAAATTATATCTCAAGTTAAGGGTGCTACGTATTTTTCTCATTTAGATGCATTTTCTGGTTTTTGGATGTTGAAACTAGATGAAGATAGTTCAGATCTTTGTACATTCCAAACTCCATTTGGAAGATACAAGTATCTACGTCTACCATATGGTATAAATGCTTCGTCAGAAATATTTTATAGAACAATAATTGATTTATTTGGAGATCTTGAAGGTGAATTAATATTCATTGATGATATTCTTGTTTTCGGGGAAACAGAAGAAATTCACAATCTAAGACTGAGAAAGGTTTTAGAAAGAGCCGAAAAGGTCAATTTAAAATTAAACAAGTCAAAATGTAAATTTTTAGCAACAGAAGTATGTTTCTTAGGCTACATATTTAGCAAGGAAGGTGTCAGGGTAGATAAGGAAAAGATTATTCGTGAATTACCATCGCCCACAAACATTAAAGAGTTACAACGGTTTTTGGGTATGATCAATTACCTAGGTCCATTCATAGAAAATTTGTCAGAAAAAAATAAAATTTTAAGAAACCTCTTGAAAAGTAGTTCAGACTGGGTATGGGATGAAAATTGTGAAAAGTGTTTCAAAATTTTAAAGGAAACAATCACAAAGGCACCAGTGTTAGTACATTATGATTCAGATTTGCCATTAGTGCTGTCAGTCGATTCATCTAAGTCAGCGGTAGGTGCAGTAATTATCCAAATCAATCGTCCAATCGCTTATAGTTCTAAAACTTGAACGTGCTTTCAAGAAAATTATGCTCAGATTGAAAAAGAGCTATTTGCTATTCAATTCGGTTGCAACTAGGGAATGCAATACCGGTATCCCGGTATCCCGAAAACCGGGATACCGGTCATTTTTGTCCGGTATTAAATCCCGGTTTTCGAAGATTCAATACCGGTATTTCGGTATTGAATTAAATACCCGTATTCATTTTTGTCCGGTATTAAATCCCTCATTAAAGTCTTTCTCACCTAGGCGACGACGCATGCTCATTCATGTGATGGACGAAAAATCGGTATTGTTGTTTTAAAAAATACTTTCGTTTAGATTGATTTGTATATTTCATACTTATATTGCGCCAGGAGAGCGTAAAAGATTGTGGCGAGCCAAAGGGTTTTCTTCTAATTTGGAAGACATTTCCATTTCACACCAGAGACAAATAGTTCTAGAAGTTGATTCTGTATCGCAATTGCAAAGCATTCATTTTCCTATTACCTATTAATATCATCGCATAGAACTTTAAAGCAATGCACGCGTGTCCAGTCACCTAGCTCCAAGTGAGATAGGCATTTTTCGGTTTGTGTGAAGACTGTGTGAAAATGTCCCAATGTGTGAATTGGCATGAATTCATGCCATTTCACACATACTGTGTTATAGCAAATATCTTAGAAACGGTGCATCTTATCAAAAAAGTGAAAGAATAAAAGTTGTTTAGGATATGATTCTACATAAAATTCCCATACATCAAAATCCTATTCGGATAATTAAAAAAAAATCTTATTGAAAAGTTTGACTTCAAAGTGGAATTTTGATACAACTGTTTGCTGTTCGATTAAACTTCAAATAATGCCATATCACCAAACGGGTTTTCAATTATAGCTTTTGTTATGTTTCTATCTGCGACTTCACCAAATGTTAGCAAATTATCAATTGACCGACCGACATCCGTAAGAAATTTCGATACAATTCGGATTCTTCAAAGCGCAATTTGACCATCAATTTGGAAAAGAAACCCTCTTTCTCGCGACGCGACACCCAATCCTTTGTCCAACAACCGCGCTTTCGACCCATCGTCGTAAAGGTTTTCGTCGTCGTCACTGGTCTCCAAAATATAGGCTGCCAAAATCGCCATATTCATCATATCCTCATATTTTTTATATGTACTAGCATAAATTTTCGAATGCCAAAAAACCATAAATAATTTAAAAATTTTTGGGAAAAATCGTTATCCTTACAGGACCTTCCGTTTCGAATTTTGAAAATCTAATATCGGATTCGTGATTAGCGACTCCATAATGCGGGGAAAAATGAGAAAAAGGATATTTGTGTTATCCTTACAGGACCTTCTGTTTCAAATTTTGAAAATCTAACATAGCTAAAAACCTGCTCCTGGCAACGCAGATCATTTTGCAAAAAAATGGCGTAAAAATCGATAGCAAATCAGTGTGTCAGACGATATCGACTGTTGTTACACGTCTCTCATCATCACACCTTTTGAGACTTTTCACTCCGTCTGATAACTACTCAATCTGGGTCACACAGTGTGTAACTGTGTGAAAAAATTTCGTGTGAAGACTAGCGTCGTTAACACGTTTTGGGACAAAAATCCGATTGTGTGGAAAAAAATTTCACACCGTCTGATAACAACACATTTCAAGTGTAAGGACGTGTCGTGTCAGATGTGTGTTGAGTTTTTTTCGTGACGGCAGTCATCACACGTGTGAGGGTTTTGTGTGCTCGTCTGATGCTACATAGCTTAAGTTCGGTGGTGGAGATAAAACCAGACGAAAATTTACTGAAATCAAAACTGCACACCAAATAAACTTTTGGGTGTGTATTCTTAGTTATTTGAATCTTAAAAATAAAAGTACAGCAAATTTTTTGTGACAAATATTAATTAACAAATAATTTCGTTGAAAACCGGTTTTAAAACCGGGATCCCGGTATTATCATTTTACAATACCGAAATACCGGTATAAAGATTTTCTCCGGTATTGCATTCCCTAGTTGCAACAAGTTTCACCAATACATATATGGTAATAAAACAACAGTAGAAACGGATCATAAACCGCTAGTATATTTATTCAAAAAACCATTACATGGCGTACCTGCTAGGTTACAACGTATGATGTTAGCATTACAAGCATATGACTTAAATGTCACATATGTACCTGGTAAAAACATGTATACAGTCCCTGATCAATGAATTAGACGCACTCAGAAAATTTATCAAAATTATTAGATTTATATCAATTTTATGTGAAAGAAATGATATTTTTTTAAAGTAAATTTTTTAATTGGATAAAATATACAGTTATATTGATCATAAACTATTTCTTTTCTTAAAATTTAGTCAAACCCCCCCTGTTTTAATGACCTCCGAGATACGCTTCGGCATACTGGAAATACATGAACTTATCATTTTTTTAAAATCTGTATCATTTTCCCAAATGTTCTGTATATTTGCTTTCAGAACCGTTACTGTTGGGTTCGGAACGCTATAAACCTTGCATTTAAGCATAGCCCAACAATTTTCTATCGCATTTAAGTCGGGAGAATTGCCAGATCAGGGTAGAACGTTGATATGTTCACGTACTAAAAGGTTTTGGATATATTTTGCAGTATGGCATGGTGCTCCATCCTGCGTAAATGTGTAGTCGGATCGCATATTAGGTACGGAGTTCATATATGGAAGAAGAGTCCCTAATAAAATCGTTTGGTACTGGTTTTGGCGTATTGTTCCCTCCACAAAATAAATGGGTCCGGGGCCATTTCCGTTGATACAGCTCCAAATCATTACAGCCGGCGGATGTTTCACTCTTTTTACTACACAGTCATCCTTATATCTCTCTCCGGGCCTTCTCCTGACAAATTGGCAAGTCTCCGTGACTGCCTCGATCCGTGACTCATCACTAAATATCACCTATGGATTTAGAAAATTTTGAATATTTCATGAATTTTAATAAAATGTTCAGAACAAATATTGCATTTCAAAAAATACTTTTTTTTTACCGTTCTGCAGTCATCAACTGTAAAATGTCGATGAAGTGCCCATATCAATCTTTGTTTTTTCATCTTTGCGGTCAATTTTGGCTTTTTTGCAGGACGTCTTCCCCGTAAATTTGCTTCATACAATCTACGCCGTAATGTTACCGCAGATATATTCGCTCCTATCTCATTCACTTGTCTTGTGAGGGAATGAGAGGTTGCTCTACGTTGTTGTAAAGCTAATTGAATGATTTTTGTGTCCATTCTAGAAGTCGTTTTTCGAATTCTACGACAGTTTCCACGCTTATTTTCTAGTGGTGAACGTCCCATTCGTAGAGTTCTGGATATTCTGTCTACAGTGGAAGCCGAAATTTTTTCTTTACTTGATATTTCTCGGTTGGAAAAATGACCAGTTTTTAGCAAAGCTAAGATAACTTGCTTTTTGTCACTGCCAATATTTTTTACGCGTCCCATTTTCACGTTTTTTTTAAATTTTTAGAACTTTTACACTTTTTACCGCAAACACTGTTCCAAAATTCTCGAATTGCCTCACAAAATTATACACAGGTGTCTTGCCGTTATATTGAACACAATTTATATACACTGACCAAAAATTTTCGTCACACAACTTAAATTACAGCTCCCGATACTCAAAAGATACTTACTCGATTAAAAATAAAATCTGCACTCACTCATTTATCATTTCATGATAAATGTTCATGAAATTTGTTTACAGTTTTAAGTACCGTAAGCCTTCGGAAAAAAAACCCAGATTTTTTTTGTTTGCATTATTTTTTCTCTCAGTTTTGAATGAAAAAATATAATTAAGTATTTTTCACAAATTTCTTTAATTGCATGAGTGCGTCTAATTCATTGATCAGGGACTGTATATCTGATACATTGTCCAGAACCGCTTTAAAAGAAAATTTTATATCTGATTATGAGTCTGATTTACCATATCATGTCAATTCAATTTATTCAGTGATGAATATCGTGAAACACTATTTCAAGCTACGAATTCAGACGTTCTTCAAACTTTAAAAAAAAATATTTTGAAGGATGGCCTAGATCCAAAGACAAAGTAGACAACTTATTGAAACCCTTTTGGAATTTCCAAAGTGAAATACACTTTATAAACGACTTATTATTTAAAGGTAATAAATTAATTATTCCGCAATCTATGCAAAAAGAAATGTTAATGAAAGTACACGAAGGTCATCAAGGAATTAACAAATGTTTAAGTTTAGCTAGAGAAATATTCTGTTGGCCAAATATGAATTCAGATTTAAAAAATTTAATTGAGCAATGTTTGATATGTGCAAAATTCAGATCGTCTAATCAAAAATGAACCTTTGCAAAGTTATGCAATTACAAAATATCCTTGGCAACAGGTTGGTATAGATTTAATGTATTTCAATGGTCAAACATATTTAGTTGTTACAGACTATTATTCGAAGTCTATTGAGATTGCACTATTAAGTAGTAGCAGCAATGCTCAAAATGTCATTATTAATTTAAAATCGATATTCGCACGTCACGGCATTCACTCGTCTCAGACGGGGGACCACCATTTCAGTCAACTGAATTTAAATCCTTTCTTTTTGATTGGGATATTGAACATATTGTAACTAGTCCATATCATGCACAGTCCAATGGTCAGGCAGAAAGTTCTGTAAAAATTATTAAAAATATATTAAAGAAGTGCAAAGAATCAAACACTGATCCATACATAGCACTGTTACATTATAGAAATACTCCCAAATCTAATCTACCATCTCCCGCGCAGTTACTTATGCCAAGAAATTTAAGAATGAATTTACCTATTTTAAAACAAAAGTTAAAACCAAAGACTGTAAAATTTTCTGATTATAAAAGACAGATGGAGAAAGATCAACAGTATAGTTCAAACTATTTTAATAAAAATAAAAAGAAACTACATACCTATATTACAACCAGGTGATCACATATACTTCAAGAAAAATCCTAGGTCCGATTGGCTTCCAGGCATTGTTAGGGAGAGATTAAGGTGTCAAAGATTGTATATATTAGAAGATATGGAACGTATATAATATAAGAGAAATAGGGTAGATCTAAAATTTAGATCCAATGACAGTTGTCATAAATACGATTTTCCCATACAATCCGACCACTCACGATCGAATACTAACTCGCCACCAAAGAATTCGGATAGTCAAAATAAAGTACAGATGGAGGTCGACAACAATATGGACAAAGGATATGTTACTCGATCTGGTAGAACGGTCAAGCCACCTGATAGACTAATACTAAGTTGATTGAAAGCATTCATTTTGAGTACACAGATAAAAATTAGTTATTTGAAGTTCAAAAATAATTTGAATATGTATTATTATTTATTACTTAAAATTAAAATTGAAGCAATTTATTTGAATTAGCAATATCAAAAATTATTTGAATATGTATTATTATTTCATTACTTAAACTTAAGAAAAGGGATGTTAGATGTTATTATATTGGATTTCAGAATAAGTTCATCTGACTCACTCTTTGTACAGACATTGTAGAATAAAGACAAGTTAAGAGGGACGGACGCATTTTTCATTTAATGTTATAGAATCGAAATCTAAATTTTCACTGCCGCTGTTGTGCTGTGTTTGCTGCTTGTAGTACAGATTTCACATTTATACTCTTTTTATGTTTTCTTTGTGGTATTGAATATTTGGAAGAGGCACAGGAAAGAGAACACGACGAAGTATGTTGAGGTTGAGTGAAAGCTTTTACTCTTGATTATTTCTCTTCTCTATATGGGTTGTTCTGGTTCTGGAAATTCATTTTACTTGATTGTTTCTCTTGATTGTTTCTCTTGATTGCCCAGTTGTTCCTTTAATTTCTGTATACGAGTTGTGTGATCAGGCGGATTGTGTTTAAGATTTTAATAGTTGTAAATTGAAATGATTTTGTTTTTTTTATCGTGTAATTTTTATTTTATTTTGATTTTTATTTGTTATTCATCTATGGGCTTCTGGCTGTCTCTACGAGACCGTAATCGTTTTTGTTTTAGTTTGGCGGGCTTAGGGATCAAATTTTCGGAAATAAAAAACAAAATGCTATTTAATTTTGCAGCCTGACGTTTCGAGCCTTGTTTCGGCTCATCTTCAGAGGCCTATTTATAATTTGTTTTATTAAAGATATTATCACCTTATTTGTATAAAAGGGACTTAACTGGAACAACCATTTATATTTAAACGGCTTTTAATTGTCACTATTTACGCGTAAGAATTTTGTCGAAATGCAACATCTACAGTGACTGTAAAAAGTCAGCGTACAGTCACTATTTTTGAATAAAATACTAAATATAGCAAACACTGTATTTATTTTTCAAATTCTGGTTACATGATTTTGTTGCCTGGACAATTCTTTACAGATCTGTAAAAAAATAAATAAAAAATATCAGTTGTGGTCAACACAAAACTTTCTTCTACAAAATCTACGACCCTGCGCAATTTATGCTAGAGCCCTGTCGCGTTGTAAACCTAAGACGACCTCCCAATAAATTCTTGGTTTATTCAAAAATATCAAAAACGTACAAAATTTGAGATAACTTGAGAACTGTAAAAGATATCAATTTACGGTAAATGGCAAAAATGTAGAAAATGTTAACATCTTTAATTATTCTTTTAACTGATTTGTCGAAAAACCGTTAGTTTGCAAATTATTCGCAAAAATATGATTTTTTACATATTAATGAAAATATCTCAATAACGGTAAAAGATAACGGTAAAAGATAAAATTGTGCAGAATGCCATTCTCATTAATTCACTTCATATATTCAGTCAGCAAAAACCCGTTAGTTTTCGAGATAATCGCAAAAAACTGTTTTTTTTGGAAATAACGGTTTATCTCGATAACAGGTTGAGATATCGAGTTATAGTTAAAGACGTGGGAAATTTTATTTTCTCCAAGTTTTGTCACTTTTTTTGAGTAAATCGAGAAAAACGAAATTGCGATTTTTGAAAAACCGCCATTTTGGATACTTCCGGTTAACGGATTTCCACCAAAAGTTGATAGGATCGTCCCATTTCAGGACCCAACATGCCTATAAAATTTCATGGCGCTAGCTCTATTAGTTTTTGAGAAATCTTGTAACAGACTGACAGACTGACAGACAGACTGACAGACAGACTGACAGACAGACTGACAGACAGACTGACAGACAGACTGACAGACAGACTGACAGACAGACTGACAGACAGACTGACAGACAGACTGACAGACAGACTGACAGACAGACTGACAGACAGACTGACAGACAGACTGACAGACAGACTGACAGACAGACTGACAGACAGACTGACAGACAGACTGACAGACAGACTGACAGACAGACTGACAGACAGACTGACAGACAGACTGACAGACAGACTGACAGACAGACTGACAGACAGACTGACAGACAGACTGACAGACAGACTGACAGACAGACTGACAGACAGACTGACAGACAGACTGACAGACAGACTGACAGACAGACTGACAGACAGACTGACAGACAGACTGACAGACAGACTGACAGACAGACTGACAGACAGACTGACAGACAGACTGACAGACAGACTGACAGACAGACTGACAGACAGACTGACAGACAGACTGACAGACAGACTGACAGACAGACTGACAGACAGACTGACAGACAGACTGACAGACAGACTGACAGACAGACTGACTGACAGACAGACTGACAGACAGACTGACAGACAGACTGACAGACAGACTGACAGACAGACTGACAGACAGACTGACAGACAGACTGACAGACAGACTGACAGACAGACTGACAGACAGACTGACAGACAGACTGACAGACAGACTGACAGACAGACTGACAGACAGACTGACAGACAGACTGACAGACAGACTGACAGACAGACTGACAGACAGACTGACAGACAGACTGACAGACAGACTGACAGACAGACTGACAGACAGACTGACAGACAGACTGACAGACAGACTGACAGACAGACTGACAGACAGACTGACAGACAGACTGACAGACAGACTGACAGACAGACTGACAGACAGACTGACAGACAGACTGACAGACAGACTGACAGACAGACTGACAGACAGACTGACAGACAGACTGACAGACAGACTGACAGACAGACTGACAGACAGACTGACAGACAGACTGACAGACAGACTGACAGACAGACTGACAGACAGACTGACAGACAGACTGACAGACAGACTGACAGACAGACTGACAGACAGACTGACAGACAGACTGACAGACAGACTGACAGACAGACTGACAGACAGACTGACAGACAGACTGACAGACAGACTGACAGACAGACTGACAGACAGACTGACAGACAGACTGACAGACAGACTGACAGACAGACTGACAGACAGACTGACAGACAGACTGACAGACAGACTGACAGACAGACTGACAGACAGACTGACAGACAGACTGACAGACAGACTGACAGACAGACTGACAGACAGACTGACAGACAGACTGACAGACAGACTGACAGACAGACTGACAGACAGACTGACAGACAGACTGACAGACAGACTGACAGACAGACTGACAGACAGACTGACAGACAGACTGACAGACAGACTGACAGACAGACTGACAGACAGACTGACAGACAGACTGACAGACAGACTGACAGACAGACTGACAGACAGACTGACAGACAGACTGACAGACAGACTGACAGACAGACTGACAGACAGACTGACAGACAGACTGACAGACAGACTGACAGACAGACTGACAGACAGACTGACAGACAGACTGACAGACAGACTGACAGACAGACTGACAGACAGACTGACAGACA